>JAWDJE010000005.1:81686000-82899000 GCA_035047345.1 Bradypodion ventrale | reverse complement strand
GAAACTTAACTAACTGAATCATGCCCTTCTTGATTCATAAAATACCAAGAAATTCTACAATTGTCCATCTGTTACCAAACCAAATGTGTCTGAGAGGAAAGAGCAAAAAGAAAGAAATTAGCGAAACAAAGAAGATGAAGCAAAGCAAAAATTGCTTAAAGCCTCATTAGGGGAATTAAACTGACAGGGAATAGGGGATTGTTCTAGAAGTGAATAGAAACAATAAAAGATTATTTAAATACTCAAATGGAAGAGATCAATGTGTGAAGTAAGCGAACCATGAAGAGATGGTGATGGTATTGAAATGCAGAAACAAGACATAGGAGAAAAATTAAATTAGTTCTTGTCTTCACTATTAAACAGGATAAATTAAAAGTGAAATACAAGAAATAGAACATCATTTTCAAAGAGGGAAGGAAGAAAGGTAATAATTTCACATCAAGAAAAATCTTGCTCTCTACAGTCATAGAAGCTAGACAGACATCCTATGGAAACAAGTTGCACCTTAAATTATGGTCCTGTCAGCAAAGAAATATATCCACTAACACATTCAGATTTCTTAGAAGAGAACAAGAATTGGAAAAATACTGGCCATAGTAAAGAGTGTCAAAGAAAAGATTTTGCTCCAAGAAAGACAAGTAAAATTGACAGGGATAGGTTACAGAAACTGTCAAGAACATACTGAAGCCAAAGTTATTACCAGCATAAACAATGAGTTCTTGAACTGAACTATAAAGACCTCTAGCCCAGAGTTTTTGCTGAACCCTGCTATCAATATTGATCAGTATTTTAACTGATTGATATTGCTTCTAGAGGTTTCCAAGAGCAGGGAGTAGAAATTGTTATGCAAGGGACCTTTGGGTATCTTGATAAGACCACCCTAAAGAACCAGATGTGCATCTTTAGGAACTTCTCTGTTTTTTCCCCTACCAGAGCCTGAAAAATGCCTTTATCCAGGCTCTGTATGGTCTCTGGAGGAGGTTAGGGTTACAGATTTTGGTCCCCAAGTGTCATGAGCTTGCCCCCTCCTTCCAAGGTCAAAAACTAACTCTCATAACACTTTCATTTTAGTGGCTTTGTTTTAGTCTCATTCATAGACTTTGCAATGTCTTTAGCTTCATCTTCAATATTTGACCCTTCCAAGGAGCAGTCAGGGTTGATTTCGACCTATTCGTTCTCCTTGCTGTCCAGGGTACTCTCAAAATTCTCCTCCAACACCACATTTCAAAGGCATCTATTTGTAATTGTAACCATAGTAGTGGCCAATTATTGGTGGGGGCTTTGAAATCTAATTTTATTGGGTTTGTGTGCGTGTGTGCGTGTGTGTGTGCGTGCACACGCACGCACGCACGCACGCACACAAACACACACACACACAAAAATAACATGATCATTTGTTCTCAGGTTTTTGAAATGCTTTTGTCTGTTTTCCACACTAGTGGGAAATCTCATATACATAGTTCCAGAGTTCATAAATTTTTCCCTTTTTTTTCTTTTCCAGGAGTGCCTGTTAGAGTTATGACTGGACTATTATTTATCTTTAAGCATATTGTGGTACGAGATATAATCACATCAAAGCTGAGGAACAGTTCCATGGTTGTGTTTCATTTATTGTCTCTACTGAGGCATAGCTTTAGCATGTAAAACTTCACCGACTGGGTGGCTGGCCAATATCATTCTGGCATCAAGAGCTAAAGTGAAAAGTGTGTGGAGTTTGTAAAGATCAATGGGTGCCTGTGTTCTGTAGGCTGCTAAAGCTATTCAAATGCTGAATAAAAAGAGAGAGGGAACAGATCAGTGGCTATGTAAAATCAATAAAGACTGATTACTGAAGAGTGGCTTAATATTTCCAGAGTCATGTGTTATTCACTGGATTTCTCTGCAAATTTTTCAAACTGAAAGATTGTGGTCTCGATACTGTGAAACACAAGCCCATGTGTCTCCGTGAACTTCTTCCTAATCTATAACCCTCCAAATATTTTCCATCTCTGGTTCCTATCTTTTGTGAGGGACAATAGAAGCATCAGTCCATCTGGAGAGCCTTCTTCTTCTTGTTGTGCCATATCCAATTCCAAATACTGACAATCATCATGGTGAACAGCCATGAAGACTGTCCTGAGGATATACTTCAGTGGCCTTTCATCTGTGTTCCACATTGCAGCATGACACCCCAACCACTGATCCAGCTCCATGAGTCACTTTCTGGTCCTGTGCTCTTTTGGCACCCAAAGACCCCCTCTCCCCCAGGCCAATATTGATGATGTTGTTTCCGTCCATCAAGATAGATTCAAGTGGGATTTAATCAGTGATGCACTGCAGCAGGTTCTGTCAGGTTCTGCAGAACCAGTAGCAGAAATTCCCCCAGGCCATGCCCACTTGGTTGGCCTCCATAGCCCATAATGCAGGATGTTTGGTCATGCCCACAGATTTGGCCCAGCCCACAGAGTAGGTAGTAAAAAAATTGCAGTGCATCACTGGATTTAATCCACTTGGGGACCATCACCCTTCCCTGTGGGCTTTGCTACTCAAGGTCATTAGTACTCAGGGTTGTCAGGTTAGTTAACTGCCACCTGTCAGTTGCCGTTAAGACACTAGCAGTGTGGTCTACTCTATTGCCATAGTAGGATAACCTGGCCAGACTGGCATACAGAAAGCCAGAGTTCCCCTATTTCTCCTTTACACTTAAATGTGGGATAGTGGGGGGAAATTGAATGGAGCCATGATAAAACAGGGACTGTGGGTAAAACATTTTTATCTTATTTTAAACTGGGCTTGTCAAATGGTGTCCTTATAGATATTTGTGGACTGCAGTTCCAAGTATCCTTCACCAAGGGCAGTGCTGGTAAGATCTGATGGGACTTATAGCATGACTATGTTTGAACAACACCTTTCCTCCTATAGATGTGAAGGCTACAGTTCTATAAACTACAGTATTTGGCCATTAAACTTGGGGGAGGGTACTTCTGAAAAAATATGTATAGGATTGTACTGTAATCATTTAATAATGATTCCCCCCCCCCCCCATCCCTGGAAGCTCTACAACAGAAATTCAGTTTGGGAGAGAGAGTAATGTTTTGCAAGATAATTCTCCACATTGTCTAAAGAATCTTTGAGGAAGAAGTAACCATTAAACGTACCTTAAAACATGATGCAAGTCTTGAGTATCATTAAGAAAATGTCAGCTTTATTCTCAAGGAGAGTTGAAACTTCTTTAAATAGGTTCATTTCCAAAGTTAGGAACTAACAGTATGCAGCTATTCTCAGTGCTACCATAAACATCTAACAATAACACATGTATTGTAGGCAGTGGGGAACTATTCCTTATGCTAAGTTTCTCTTTCCTTATCTCCTGGTGGCTATCAGACATTTTCCCAGAAGGCCTCTTTGTTTTGCTAGCATAAAGTTAAAGGTTTTCCTTGCACGAAAACCAGTCGTATTACTAGGGAACATAATTTTGAGTAATTTGTTGTTTCCAAGCTCTGGTTAATCTGTCTAAATTTCTGGCTCAGTTAATAGGATGTACACATTAAACCAGTTGGAAGATGAAAACAAGCTGGTATTGCTTGTCTACATTTCCAACCACCAATTGAGGTATTTCTGAAAATTCCAGTTTCTTAATAAGAAAAATAATAAAGAGATCAGAGGCTGCTGCAATCATAAAAGCAAACGTCAGATGCCTAGTAAAATTTAATTTAATTTAATTTATTTTAATTTATTTTAATTTAATTCTCACAACAGTGTTGAGTTGCTGGCTGTATGGTCTATTCAATTACCGTAGCAGGATGTCCATCCAAACATTAGGTCTTAGCAACACAGTGGTGAATAAACAGTTCTCCTATATGGTGCCACATTGTTTGATCTTGTTGCCAATGCTTCTTAACATTGGCACAAAATAATCTGCAAAGATGGTCTTATTTTTATACATGTTCTAAGCAATAGATTGTAGCATATATTGTAATATTTTTTAAAAAAAACAAATAAAATCACGTTAGTACATTGGTTCCCAACCTTTCTTTGTCCATGGCCTACCTAAGACACTCTAAAATCCTGATGCCTCCCCTCCCCATAACATATAATTCTTATTATTCAAAAAGTGATCTATTCATGTGGAGGAAGTCTAAAAAGCCATTAACTGTTAATAACTCATTCTTGAATTGCTTCCCTTAAAAATCAAATTGCTCCCCTGTGGGGTATGTGCCCCCATGATGCAAACCACGGTGTTAGACTCTAAGGCATCACAACAGGCTAACATGAGCACCGCCCATTGAAATTTTTATCAAAAAATGAATATGATATTTTGTATCCCAGGTCATATTTGAATTTTGTTTCTCTGGTGTTTTTAAATTTCAAAAGACTTTTTGCTCTATTCAATAAAAGGAAAATTGATTCCCTGAACATTTTTCAACATGTATCCCTTCACCTGTTCTAAATTCTGAAGCTCCTATCACAATATATTGAATTATTGATATAATTTTGAGAGAGAGAAATTGCACATTTAAAACTACTACTTTGCTTCTGTTGTCTATTTACTTATTCTAGTGTTAGTTCTTTGCTCCCATCTCATTCCCAGCAGTTAGACTAAAGAAATACTGCCTGCTCAGATTCGTTACTTTTCAGATGGAAATTAATTATGTAAATACTAGTAGAAGTGATGAGCTTGAAACTCAATTAATTATCTACTTTGAAAGCCTAATGTGTGGGATGAATGTTATATATTGTGCTCATATGCCAGGGGGTAAGTTACCACACCAGTTTGTCTTAATGATCACAATGTATACATGTCTAGGAGCTGCTTCCTAGTACTTTAGCTTGCCAGGTCTCAGTTGAAGTCTGTTCTTCCCTTGATCTGTAGGTGAGAAGCCAGATTCCAAAGTTTGTACATTTTGTGACTGGGTCTGTGAGACACACATACATCCCTAATTTGATTTGTGATTGTGAGGTACTGATTTCATCCAGATTCCAGTAATGTCCATTTCTATAAACTTAAAATAAACTTTATTTTAAAATAAAAAAAATTATCCCTGCATCTGAAAGAGAAGCAATATGTACCTTGCATGCTCTATTCATTTCTAATGAATTTCATATACCAAAAAATCAATGACAAACTGAGGAACGAAAAAGATTTTATACCATGAGTTTCATGGCTGGTTTCCTGTGGATTTATTAAATATTAAAAGGGGGAGGGGTGGAAAGTGAACCAGACTGTAGCTTTTCTTGCAGGGCAAATAGCGGTTTTGGAGCAGCAGCATTGACTTAAGTCAGGGGTTCCCAACCTTTTCAAGCTAGGGGCCAAGCCATGCTATCTCAGTCAGCTTTGAGGGCTGGACACCCGTTTGCCCTGCCTGCATGATGGGGGTATCCATTTTGTCCCAACAGCTTCAAAGGGGGTGGCCATTTTGTTTCTTGAATGCCCTTGGAGGAAGGGGGGCACATGAAATGGTGCCACAGGCCGGATCCGGCTCGTAGGCCTTAGGTTGAGAACCCCTGACTTAAATTGTGGAAATATCTCCTCAAAGATACTGTAACAATCCACATCTCTTCATAAGCACCTTTAACATTTAAAACAAACAAATACAACTTTAGTCCAAATTCAATGAAGAAAAAAATAGAGGCCTCCAAATTGCTTGGGAAACTTGGCAAACCATGTGTCAAATGCAGATACCTGGAGCAAATTTATTCCACTACAATCTTTTTTAAAACACGAGCACTATAAAATAAAATGTAAAAGGCTATAAAATATTGGCAGATGACAATACATTTTACATTACAGGTACCTTATTTTCTTAAAATCCCTAACTACTATAGGCCCGAATTAGTATTTTTCTGCATTATAAGCACAGTATTCAGACCAGTTTCATGATGAAGCCATTGATAATAATGATCTTACAAAAATCTTACAATCCTTTTGTTTGAAACCTCAGTTTAACGTTTTGGAATCAATGTGCCAGAAACATCCTTTGCAGCAAAATGGTTTCTGTACATCGGACAATATACTTGAGATTAAACTTTCTATTTGATCCTGAAAACATTCACCTTGAATTATGACATATCATGGTCTTGTACCTCTGAAAAACATGCCTATTATAGTTATTTCAATCCACACATCAACTGAATCAAACAGACTGTGATGGGCAGAACATTCCAAATTAAGAAATCACATCAGATTTGACAGTTAGGTGAAAACTTGACAGGAATGTTAAGCATTTGCATGCTGGATTAAATGAAAGTTCCATGTGCATCATCACTTTATCTGTACTAGTGGCCAGTCTGAAACTCTAAATATGAGTGGGGAGAAATGTCAGGCTTTGATGATCTACTTTGGCTTGTAGCTGTTGCTATTTGTTGTTTTTTATTAGAACCGTTAGGTCAGGAGTTCTCAACCTTTCTAAGCTGGGGGCTGGGTCACGCTCCCTCAGACAGCTTCGGGGGCCGGATGGCCAGTTTCTCCCTCCTCCACCACATGGACTACCTGCTGTGGTGGATGCGGTGGGGGGGCACATGAAACAGTGTCATGGGTCACATCCAGACCGCAGGCCGCAGGTTGAGAATCCCTGCTCTAGGTTCACCAACCAAATTCTGGGACAATAGAAGTAACATTAAAATAAAATAATTATGTGCCAAAGAATTGGTTCCAAACACCAGAACTCAACTTTGGACAGATGGATGGACAGACAGATGGAAGGTACATGTTCATGTGTGCAAGTTTTTGGTTTTTGTTACATTTGCAGGTGTGAGAAATCCATGCTCATTGCTGGCATTCTGCCCCTTTGGGATTTCCCAAGGTGCCATCTGGTCATCAGGCTACAAAATATTATCAAATATGTCTCTACATATATTGCCTACACTGTCCAGCATTGTGTCCTATTGAATGACACCATATTAATGACACCATATTAAATAAGAGTACAGGATATACAAAAATGCTAGGGTCCACTGACAATTCAAGTCATGGGCAAAATGTTAATGATAATGATGTGGTGCTGTCAAATTAATCCTGGTTTATGGCAACCCTCTTAGAGTACTCTAAAGTGCTCAGATGTAGTTTACCACTTCTTCCTTTTGGAGGTGCTGTGGAACCATATATCTTAGGTTACACAGTAATAATAATAATTTCATGTCAGAGATTACTCTGGGTTGAAAGGATTTTTGCTGGAGAAATGCCACTCAAGGGACACCTGAATGAGGTTCTTTTCCTGCCCCGAGTTCCTTTCTTGTCCCCTTCCAATCTCCAGCTAAGCATCTTATCCACTAAGCCATCAGAGGAGCTGCAGTCAGCAAAACAGACAGTGCTGTCAGCAAAGCATGTTCCAGGTGATCTTAGCTGGCATCTCCTTGGAGGAAAAGTGGAGAATTGAACTTCTAATTCTTGGCTTCACAGCCAAATCCTGCAGCACCAACTGACAAATATCTTCATTATGTGACCACTTCTTCCATGTACAATAAAGGGATAGACGTATGGGCACAGATAAAACTAAAACTCACCTGGACAGGATATGTTTAGTCCTAATGAGTGGTAAACTTCGTGGTATACAGCAGTTATGCCCACTCCTAGATCAGGACTCCTTTCTCATGGTCACACACGCTCTGGTCACCTCCAGACTTGACAATCGCAATGTGCTCTACACGGGGCTGCCCTTGATGAACATTTTGAGGCTGCAACTGGTCCAGGATGCGGCTGCCTGGTTGGTGATGGGGCGCGGGCAGTATACCCATGCCTTGCCACTGTTTCGGGAGCTGCACTGGTTGCCAGTGTGCCTCTGGGTATAATTCAAGGTGCTGGTAATTACCTTTAAAGCTCTACATGGTAGTGAGCCAGGATACTTAAGAAACTGTGTCACCCTGAGAACATCTATCCATCCCACCAGAGCAGACTGGAGAGACTCTCTCATTGTGCAATCTGCTAGGGAGGCTCGTCTCTCTAGCACCAGAAGGAGGGTCTTCTCTGTATCTGCTCCAGCCCTATGGAACCTCCTGCCAATTGAGCTGCGTCTCCAGACAGAGTTACATAAGAATAGTCTTGCTGGAACAGGCCACAGCCCATCCAATCCAGCATTCTATCTCACACAGTGGCTCTCCATTTGCTTCAGGGTATTTCCAAGCAGATGCCTTCACCTGCTTAGGATTCCCTGGAAATGGCATTGAGAGATATCCTGCCTATTTCTCCAACCCGGAGGTTGTCCTTCGGTATCCGTAATTATAGCCATTGATACCCTTGTCCTCCATGAACTTGTCTAATCCTTTCTTAAAGCTATCAAGACTGACAGCTGTCAACACTTCTTCCGGCAGGGAGTTCCATAGACCAGTGATCCTCTGGGTGAAATAGTGCTTTCTCTTATTTGTTTGAAAACTAATACCCAAATGTTTCATGGAGTGCCCCCTAGTTCTAGTGTTGTGCGATAGGGAAAACAGTTTTTCCTTATCTACATTGTCCACACTGTGCATGATTTTATAAATTTCAATCAGGTCACCTCTTAGACGCTTAGTCGTTCAAGAGTGAAGAGGCCCAACCGTTGCAGCCTCAGATGGTAAGGAAGGTGTTCCAGTTCCCTAATCATTCTGGTTGCCCTCCTCTGCACTTTTTCCAGCTCCATAATATCCTTCTGGAGGTATGGAGTTGCTGTACTTCAGGAAAGGGCTAAAAACCTGGCTGGCAAAGCAGGTGTGGGGCACCAGCAATGTGGTGACCCTTGCCTGCTGGCTGATTTAGTAAGAACACTCTCTCCCTCATTTAGTCTTTTTTAATCTGTAGGGGTCGGAGTAATTTTTGGTGGCAGTTTTAATGGGGTTTTTATTGGTTTTTAAAATGTGATTGGTTTTATTTTCTGTGAGCCGCACAGAATCTTCGGAGTTGGGTGGCAATATAAATAATAAAAATAAATAAATAATTAGTCCACAGAAAACTGACCTGCATTTTGAGTCTGCATGGTGGCAAGCAGACATTTAAATACTGTACTAGTTCTCTATCAGGAGGT
This sequence comes from Bradypodion ventrale, assembly GCA_035047345.1. Classification (NCBI taxonomy): domain Eukaryota; kingdom Metazoa; phylum Chordata; class Lepidosauria; order Squamata; family Chamaeleonidae; genus Bradypodion; species Bradypodion ventrale. The sequence continues at coordinate 82,890,028 of JAWDJE010000005.1, read as the reverse complement.
AGTTCCAGAACTTCCTTCCTGTCCATCTGATTTGTACCTTGAAAGGATAGTATGGGGAATATTTGATGCTATCCCTTCATGTAATTGCTCTATCTGAGAGTATGCCACATCAAACTTGCCAGAGAAACCTACTGACCAAAAAAAAAAGCTTACACTTTGCTTGATCAGAGCAAAGTCTGACCTACTCCAGCTGCCTCATTACTCTTCTGTGGTTTTAGAAGAAGCTGCCAAATCATGATGAAAGATGAGTGGGTGGATAGGAATTTTTTGCCTCATGAAGCTTCTGCTCATAGGTAGAAACCTTCCTTTTTAAGATGGCTCACAATCTCAAAATGGTTTTTGTGGGATTTTTTAAAGTCAGGAATGCTGAACATTTTTATCAGCATTTTCAATTAGGTAATTTCAATTTGTTTTGACTTGTTTTAACTAATTATATTTTCATTCTGGTTTGATTTAATTGTACTTGAGCACTGAAATTTTATTAATTAATCAAAATAAATCTATCCCTCCCTAATAATAATTGTATGTTGTCAAGTCAACTCTGACTTATGATAACTTTTCCCAGCATTTTTAGGTTGAGACTACTCAAAAGTGGTTTATGAATTCCTCTTTCTGGGAATGCTTGTTCATGACTGCACAGACTTATTCTTCTCCCTGGAAGCACAATGGAGAATCAAACTCTCAAGTAGATATCTAAGCTACTCACCTATCCAACCAGCCTGTTCCTTCCTGTGTCACCTTATACCTCTCTACATCTAAAGATCTCAGGATGGACTATAGCAGTGATAGTCAACCTTGGCACTCCAGATGTTCTTGGACCTCAATTACCAGAATCCAAAGTCAGCACACCTGCTGATCAGGGCTTCTGGGGATTTAAATCCAATAACACCTGGAGTGTCAAGGGCGGCCATCCACTGGACTACAGACAAAAAAACTACTTCAAGCAATTCAACAAGAAAGGAATCCACAACTTGATAAGACAGTGTCAATCCATAGTCAATGCCTGCACTCAAGTGAAGAAACAAGTTTTACTTGCCACTGGAATTACACCAGCATCAGTTCCAATCTGACTTTGACAGTGAGGGTATTCCACAACTGGGGCATTACATGAGATGAGGTCCCCTCACATATCTCCCCATAATGTATTGCTTCCATTGGCAGGACACAAAGGAGGGCTCCTGGCACATCTTAATATTTTGCTTAATATTGTAATTTGTATTATTGTATTTGCTTGAAACACTGTATTTATTATTGTATTTTGTATCTTATATGTAAACCCCTCGAGTTGCCCTGGGGTCATTTATATGTTGTTAGCCGCCCTGAGTCGGCCATGTGTTGAGTAGGGCGGGATATAAATTGAATAAATTGAATTGAATTGAATTAATGCCTAAGGGAGTATATATGGGGAGAGGTAGATTCTCAGTTGAACAGAGGGTTAACAGAGATTCCATCCAACTATATTTCCCATCCCAGCTGTACACCATATCTTCACACCCTACCTGTCTGGAAATTTTGGTCATTGGACTAATGCCATGTTTTGTGAGATATAAGCACAGTTCTGAAAAGCACAGATTGTTTATGTCAGCTAAGCCTCACGCAGACCTGTTTCACCATTTGTAATATAGTGGAACAGAAACATCTGTGTAGTAGACATGAGAAAGAGATGTAATTTGTCTTAAAATGACTTATTTCATAAAAACTCTCATTTCACATCACAGTACTAAATGATGAAGTACTAAATGATGAAAACTGTTACTTGTTTCACATGAAGACAAGAATGTCTATTATACAACTTCCATACAATAAATGAAAAAAGGCATTTCAATACCTCTTTTCCTTCTTCAATGTGATTGAGCATTATGGTAGCATTTCCAGTGGGATGAGAGCAGGCCAATAAAACTTGGAGTAAATCTACCATCCAGAATACAAAATATCAGCTTTATATTGTGACCTGCCAGGAAATGTTTGAATCCCAAACAGATTCTAAATGATGTAAGGACATATAATAATAATCATTTCATGTCAGAGATTACTCTGGGTTGAAAGGATTTTTGCTGGAGAAATTCCGCTCAAGGGACACCCAAATGAGGCTCCTTTTATGTCCCCAAGTGCAACCCTCAGGTATCAAAACCTGACTTTCCAGTCTCCAAACTCAGTGTCTTAACCACTAAGCCACTGGAGGAACTACTTGCCTTGTATGTAAGGACAAGGGTGATGTGTTATTGCCAATTAATGAGTATAAAGCTGGGTAGTCCAAATTTAAAGGAAAAAATGGGTCCTGGAACTAGAAAAGCAATGGATTTTTGAACTCTACAACAAGGCTTTGTTAATTTTCAAACAAAACCTTTTATGGTCTTGAATCTCAGCAGCTACATGAGGTTATCATCTGTGTAGCCTTCTGCTGAGTTGGGATCTCAACACCCAATTCCATGCTTTACAGGAAGATAAATTTAGACCAGGATGGGCTCATTGTTATTTGTTTTATATGTGTTGCGCTTTAGACCCATTTTGTAAGGCTCAGCTCTGTTTCTTCTTGAACACCTGCTATGTTGAGTCTACAGAGTGGCATTCCACACTCATTTATTTGATGAATGGTGCATTTAAAAATTTAAGGCCTTGTTAACCTTTCAGAAGTTTATCCTCCAACCATAAAGGACACATTTAAAGCCAAAGTGGCCATTTCTGCAACTCAAAGACGGTTATATTGTGCCATAGAGAAGACAGAAGCAGCCGATTCATGAGTTTCTCTTCTAATTTATTTCCATTTTTAAATACCACTGAAATTGCCATCTTGATTTTCCTCCGTATGCACCTCGGGACAGTTTGCTTGCTCTGAAATTGAATAAAAGAAAACAAAAGAGAGCTGAACTCCATTAAAAGAAAAGAACTGCAGCAAACCCATCGGGGAATGAGTTCTTCCCTTGTGAGCAACCAATCTTTCAACTGTCTCTTGACACCAGAGATTTAGCAGGCTATTTAACACTCCAAAGGCTGATGGCAAGCAATGTCTATCAAGAGTGCAACTTTTATTTCCCCACAGCAATCCAAATGGAAGTGTATTAGTAAGAGATGGAAAAGACTTATTAGATTTGCTGACTTCATCCTTGCGTGGCTGCCCACAGAGGAACATCTCTGATATTAAACTGACACTGTGCATGATGATAGCAAAGCGGATGGAAGGCCTTAAGCGCTCACTAAGTGTAAGGGACTGTGGTGGCTTAGTGGTTAAAATGCTGAACTTGACGACTGGAAAGTCAGCAGGTCAAGACTCAAGTGCTCCCATCTCTGCCCCAGCTCCTGCCAATGTAGCATTTGGCAAGCAAGAATTTGAAAGTAGATAAATAGTTACAGTTTCAGCAGGAAAGATAACAGCATTCTGTGCACTCTGACATCTAGTCATGCCTGCCACAAGATTACAGAAACTTCTGCAGATGCAGACAGTTCTGGCTCTTTGGCTGTGAATGAAGATGAGTACCAAACCCTAGAGTCAGATACTAACGGTTTTCGAGCAAGGGTGACCTTTACCTTTACCTATAGGATGTATCCTGAACTGAAATGGCTAGTCAGCTAAATGGATTCAGTATCTGACTGTGGAGCTAGAGGTTGAGAGCTTGATTCCCTATTTTGCCTCCAGAAAGAAGAGCCAGGTTGTACATCATGAGCAAGCTGCATTGCCTCAAGGCACCCTCATAAGAACGCTTCTGTCTATTGTTTAACTAGAAAACCCTGAAAAGAGTTACTATAAGTCAGCATTAACATCAGATGCATGGTCATTATTACAGGATGTGTAGAGGGAGTACATGCTGAAGTCATCTCTAAGGGGAGTTTATTCCTCAAAGGTAATAAGACAATTATTTCTTCTAACTAGTGCTAACCAAGGACATATCTATGTGTATATATACAGATATCATTTACCCATCTCACTGCTTTGATGCAATTCTATTCCAACCTTTACTGGTCTAAAACTACTCAATAAAAAGATTGGAAAGTGATGTATTTAAGGAATTAAGATGTTTAGAATCTTGGTATTATAGAATATTGATGAATGGTGGTGGAATCAGATCACTATGTATCTCCCAAACAGAAGTGAACTGCTTGGATATCAACATGTTTTGGAGAGTAAAAAACAGTTAGATTGATGTCACAGTGCACCGAAAGAGATTTTTAATGGAAACAGGACTGCAGTGGCTCAAGTGGCTAAGATGCTGACTGGGAAGCAGAAGGTCAGCAGTTCGATTCCTGAGTACTGCAGGACTGAATGAGCTGGGGGAGGAGCATCATGGCAGACTGAGCACATCGTTTTTCTCACCACTGCCTGGAAAGGGGAGCCACAAATGTGGATATACAATGTTAAACTGTTACGTTTTTGAAGGAAAATGTTTCTGGAAGGAATGTGAAGTTGATAGATTGTAATTGGAGGTATTTGGAGCCTGGAGGACAACGGAAAAGAGTAAAACTGTTGCAGCTGTTTCTCAAGTGCCGAGAACCGAGTTAGTAGTGCTGTTGGAGAATGGAGTTTATGAGCAGAGGTGACAGCAAAGAGAAGCGCTTCCTTGGGAGCTGGCAATAGCTGTGTTCGAGAGAAGTGAATTTTGGCAAAATCTGGGGTTCGGCAGTGCTTGGAGGAGACTCGAGTGGCGGAGTGGAGCAGAGGAGAGAGGAGGAGAGTCGAGCACGATCTCGCGTGCAGAGTTCCAGGGTGGAAGGAAATAACGATTTTGGTCTCGGCTGGAGTGGCGCTGCCGGAGAACAGAGGATGGAGTTTAGGAGGGGGGTCTCGGCAAGGAGAAGTGCTTTTGTGGGTGGCTGAAGTCTCGGCACCGCTTGGAGTTTGGGGACGCTGGAACGCAAAGTGGTCAGGAGAGTGCTCTGGTTGTGTCGGGCGGAGAAGGAGTCGTTACTCTGTGGGGATAGGGGTCTGAGGGGAGTCAATTGGAGGGTGCGGAAGTGAGTCCCAATTGATCCCAAAGGGCCCTAATCCGGAGCAGGAGTCTGGGCAGCCCGTGTTGACTAGTGCATTGGTTGGATGTGCGTCCCCTGAAAATACTACGGAACGTTGGCTGAAAGTGTGGAAGTCTTTAAGGAGCTGTTATTTCTTCTATCCTTGGAACTTGGACTTGGATTGTGTTGAACTTGTTTTACAAGTGGTGTGCTGGAAGGGCAGAGGATATTTTGTTTGATTGACTATCGGGCAGGGTCCTTCCATGAGCCCTGATCATTGGACCATTGTGGGGGTGTAAAATAGAGCTGGTGCTTAGGTGGTGGAGGGCAATTTGTGACTGTGATTTTGACTGCAGCAGAAAGAAGAGAGAAAGTGGGGGAAAAAAGAAAATTAGTTTTCACAGCTGCTGTGCCAAGGACAGTGATAAAATCAAGGCTAGCCCTGGAGTTGCTTTATCATCAAGTGCAGCTGTGTACTGCTCAACTGGTTGGACTATAGGAACAATTGTTTTTCTTTCTTCAAGATCTGTGTTTTGTATACATGCCTTGTGTAGAGTAATGAGCTGGATTAACTTGAAAGTCCATAGTGGGTGAAGTTAATTATAAAAGGGATTGTAAGCTATGGTTGTTTATGTATTGGGGCATAAGGAGATAAATGTATAGGGTATTGGCTAAAAGCGTGGATAAAGTTGTATAGACCTGGTTAGGACTATTTTAGAATAGAGTGAATGAGTCGAAAAGAAAAAAGAAAGCAGCAGAGAGAAGAGATAGAAATAGATCCAATTTGGCTAAGAACAGGTAGATTAGTAAGAGCAGGCGGTGAGGAATGAAGGAAGTCCTTAAAGGACGAAATTTTGGAAACTGAGGAGCTGGATAGGCTTAGAGCAGGCATGGCAGCAAAGAAGAAAGTACAAGAGAAACAGCAATTACAACAGTTAGATATAAATCAAGAAGATCAGCAAATTGAATTTAAAGAGGCCAATGCTCGGGGAGCTATAAAAAAGAAAGTAATAGAAGGAGATGTAGAGGAAAGTGTGGAAGGGGATAGCCCTGATGTGAATGAATGTAGAGGCTCTATTGAAATGAGATTAGATAGTCTTGAGAAGTATCTTCAGACCAAGTTCCAAAATTTAGAAGAGCAGCGAGCGAGGGATAATCAAGAATTTATTAAACTGCAGCAAGAGAGTTTTGAGGCTTTTCAGCAAAAAATGCTGTCAGTGGTGACAGGTTTGATGGAATCAGCTAAAGTTGAAATTGCCAAGATAATGGAAGAGGTGAATGATGTAAAAGAAGGAATGGGTTCAATTTCAAAGGAGGTTGAAAATGTAAAGAGACATGTCCAAGAGGTGCAGGAAAAAGCTAAAGGGAGAGAAGTAAAAGTGGATGATCATGAAGTGAGACTGGAGTTGCTTGAAGACCAATCTAGAAAAAGAAATATTATAATTAGGCATGTTTCTGAGGCCCGCCCTGATCAGCTGAAGGCCAGAATAATGAGTTGGTTAAATGATTTAGGTATGGATAGGAAGTTCGAGGCTGAGGATGTATTAAGTGTGTATAGATTAGGGTCTAAGAAACATAATACAGCAGACAGAAATGTGCTATTGAGGTTTGCTAGTGAAGGTTTGAAGGTGATGTTAATGCGACATATCAGGAAATCTGGGTCAAGTATATTGAAAATGGAAGGGAATAGTATAGAGATCTATAATGATATTTCTATTGGCGAGAGAACATGGAGAACACAAATCAAACCAGTAACCAGGAAGTTGAGGGAAAAAGGAATTGTTTATTTTTGGCTTGCCTTAAAAAAGCTAAAATTCATAGTATCTGGAAAATCATACGTGTTGAGGGATGGGTCATATGTCTTAGACATACTTGCAGAGGCAAAGATAATCGACCGAAACTCCAAGGAATGGGAAGATCTTAAAGAGGAGCTGATAATAGCAGGGGTTTACACAACATATGACAGGGAAGAGGAAGAGCGGATGAAGGATATGAGGGTTGCGTTGTCTAGCCAGGATGAACTAGGTAGTGTGGAATGATATAACGGTGTAAAAATTGCAATTGAAGTAACTGTAAGGCACAATATAAAGCGATGATAGAATCCTCATGTGGAAATGGTGGCATGAAAAATTAAATAGTATTTAGAATGGGTAATTAGGCAGGAGAAGTGGTGGTTTGGTTTGTGAGTGTTGTCTCCCCTCCCCCCTCCCCCCCTTGTTTGGCAGGGGTGTTTTTCTTTTTCGTTTCGAAATGGCGGGGAGGGTGATGATTTATTGTTTTATGTTTTGTGTTCAGTTGTTTGCTTATGTTTTGTGGGTTGGATTAGCACATGCTTGTAGGAGATGGAATTGTTGCAAGCGAAAAATAATAAAGAATTATGAAATCGATTAGGGTGTTATCATGGAATGTGAAAGGCACGGGCAGTATTATTAAGAGGAAACGTCTGGAAGCAGTAATTAGGAAAGATAGGCCAGATGTGATATGCTTACAAGAAACGCATCAAAAAAGTGAGGATGTAAATAAATTGTATATAAAGGGGATAGAATATTATGAGAAGGCATTGGGTACGTCTAAGGCAAGAGGGGTTGCCATATTAATATCAAAAAAGTTAGGATTTACAAAAGTAAAGACAGTTGTAGATCCAGAAGGGAGATTTCTTATAACAAGGGGATTTATTAATAATGAGGATATAACCTTTGTTAATGTATACGCGCCAAACGAAAAACAGGAGGAATTTTTAGATAAGGTGTAGCAAAGTATAGAATCAGAAAGGGTGTCCAAGTTAATAATGGTTGGAGATTTTAATTTGATCAGATCAGGTTTGGATACTACAAATGTGGCTAAGCGTACATGTACTAATAGGGTGATGGATAGGTGGTTAAAAATAACGGGATTACAGGATGTTTGGAGGAAAATTAGAGGCTCAGAACGGGGATATACATTTTTTTCGCACGTGCACAATTCTTATTCACGAATTGACTATGTTTTGGCTTCAGAAAGTATGATAGATAAGGTTGAAAATATTGAAATTGGTATGATTAAGGAATCTGATCACGCTAAAATAATTACAGAATTTAAACTAAGTGATGACAAACAAAAAAGGGGTACATGGAGCTATGATACAAGGTTATATAGAGATCAAAAGAGTAAGGAAACGATAATAAAAAGATGGGAAGAGTGCTGGGAAATTAATGATACAAAGGATGTAAATGATGGAATATTATGGGATACCATGAAGGCAATATTCAGGGGAGAAAGCATTAGGCTCTCTTGTATTAATAATAGGCAAAATAAGGAAAAGGAAAAAGAGTTAGAGGACGAAATAAAGAAGTTGCAAGAACGGGAGATAGGGACATATTCGATAAAATGCAAAAATTAAAAAGAGAATTTATTGAAAAATATATTGAAAAGGTAAAGAAGAATTTAATTTATTTGAAAAGAGATTACTTCGAGTACAGTAATAAAAATTCTAAGCTATTAGCTAGAGCGGCTGAAGAAAAGAAAGATAAAAGAGGAATTTCAGTTCTGATAGATAAGTATGGCAGAAGGTGTAATAAGTTAGTAGATAAAATTCAAATTGTCAAGGCTTTTTATCAGGAATTGTATTCGAGGAAGGACGTAAATAAGGATGAATTAGAGCGATATTTAGATAAGTGGTCAAGAATAAATTTAAGCTTGGAGCATAGGAGTTACATGGATGAAAAGATAACACAAAAGGAAATAAAGGAGGTCATAAAAAGGTTAAGGATAGGCAAGGCTCCAGGCGAGGATGGTTTATCGGTGGAGTTTTATAAAGACTTTAAAGAGATGTTGTTACCAAAAATGGAAAGGATTTTTAATTATATTTTGGAGGGAGGGAGAGTTCCTAAATCGTGGTATAGTACAATTATAATTTTAATTTCAAAGGTAGGGAAAAATCTGGAAAAAATTGAATCCTATAGACCGATTTCCCTGATGAATCAGGACGCAAAAATTTTTACGGCAATTTTAGCTAATAGATTGAATAGTTTTAGTGGCAAATACATTAATAAGGATCAAGTGGGATTTATGAGGGATCGGTATATGTCGGATTTGACGAGAAGGATGGTTGACTTGACAATTATTGCTCAGGAACAAGAGGAGCATGTGGGTTTCTTCTCCCTGGATATATTCAAAGCTTTTGACTCGATCCAATGGATAACTATAAAGGAAATTATAAAGAAATATGGATTCGGACAAAAATTTTGTGGGGTAATTGAGCAGTTGTATCAGCAAGGCTCGGCTAGGGTTAAATTAAATGAGGAATTAACAGGGGAGATTAAATTGGAAGCGGGCACAAGGCAAGGTGATCCATTGTCGGCATCTTTATTTATAATGGCCATGGAATTGTTAGCTAATGTAATAAGGGAAGATAAGGAATTAATTGGAATTGAGGGTATAAAAATTAGCCAATATGCTGATGACACCCTAATAACAATAAAAAATCCACAGAATGCACAACGGAAGATATATGGGCATTTAGAGGAATTTCAAAGGGTGACGGGACTCAAGGTAAACTGGGATAAGTCAGAAGCAATTCTTTTTAATGTGGATTTGGACATACAAGAAAGTTTAAAGGCTAAATTTAAAATACAAATTAGACATAATATAAAATACCTGGGGATAAACATTTCAAATAAATACGATGATTTAAAAAGGTTAAATTATGATAAATTGGAAAAAGAATTAAAAGAAATGATTTTACGGTATAAGAAGCTAAATTTGTCGTGGTTTGGACGCGTTTCGTTATGTAAAATGAAGCTTTTACCCAAATTAAATTTCTTATTTGATACCCTGCAAATATATATGAAAGAGAAGGAATTAAAGGTTTTTCAAACTATATTAAATAATTTTTGTAACGGTGGAAAAAGGACCAGGATACCAAAGTTTTTATGGTATTCATCACAAAAAAAGGGCGGGTTAGGAATTCCAAATATTAAAAATTATTATTGGGCATTTCAATTGAAGAATATTTGTAAAATTTTAGTGAAAGAAGAATCGATTTGGGGAAAAATGAATTGCGAGAGAAACTGGGTGAAGAAATATTAATGTTTTTGGGCAAAGGGAAAGCAAAAATTAATGTTACAAATAAATTGTTAAAAACTCTTTTAAAAACTTGGACATTATTGAAAAATAAATTGGCACCAGGGTTGTCCCCAATATTAGGCCTGAGTGATATGAAATCATTCCCACTGGGAATGGATAGGAGATTAGAAGAAGTATTGAATAAGAATAATATAACTTTATTAAAGGATTGGATAACAGCATGTAGAGACAAGGAAAGAAAGTTAGATATAGGTAGACAACTTAAATTGAATTGGCTTCAGTTGATGTCTATTGACAGTTGGAATAAAAGATATTTAGATGAAACGAGCTTGGATAGGGAGCGGACGAAATTTGAAGAGTTGGTACTTAGTCTAAAAAGTGGGCAGGTAAAAGTTAAGGGGTTAGTAAGCAAAATATATAAGGTTTTAGATGACTCAGATCAGCATCAGAAAGCTTTAAAAGAAACATGGGAGCTAGATTTGAATATCATAATTACAGACGAGCAGTGGAATGCTAAATGGAAAAGGAGAATAATGAGGTCTTTGTCTGTAAGAATAAAAGAGCACAATTATAAATTATTGTGGAAGTGGTACTTGACTCCGGTACGACTATACCAAATTGACAATACAAAGTCGAAATTTTGTTGGAGGTGTAAGGGGGAAATTGGAACATATGAGCATATGTGGTGGGGGTGTAAAGAGACGAAGTCATTCTGGTTGAAGGTGGAACACGAAATTGGGAGAATTCTAGATGTAAGAATGAAATTGGATGTAATTTTAATTTTGTTAACAGATGTGGAGGTGGTAGAGCAACAAAAAAGGGAATTATTAGCAATTATGTTATCCAGTGCTAGACAGTGTATAGCGCGATATTGGAAATGTGATGTTACCCCAAAAATAGAGGATTGGTATAAGGAGTTGTGGAATACTGCACTGAATGGTAAGCTCACCTGGGAGTTAAATTTAAGAAAAGGATTAATTAAAGAAAGCAAATTTCAGGAAATTTGGAAATGTTTGATAGATTATACCTTGATTAATGGTCATGGGCAACTGCTGGTGCCGGATTACATTGCATTTTTGAGACGATAATAGATAAAAGGGGAAATTCTGTCTCCGTAGCATTGTATATAGCACGTGGTGATATTTTGTTCTGTTTCTTTTTTTTTCTCTCCTTCTCTGCTTATTTATATTATTGTGTATTTTGTCTTTTATTTTCTTATATTGTTCTGTGTGTTATCTCTTGTTTTTTAATTATTGGATGTGTATCGAGAAATAAAATTTTAAATTTTTTTTTTAAAAAAAGGACTGAATGAGCTCCCGTCTTTGTCCCAGCTCCTGCCAACCTAGCAGTTCAAAGTAGATAAATAGGGACCACTTCGGTGGGAAGGTAACAGTGTTCCGTGTGCTCCGGTGTTTAGTCATGCCTGCCACATGACCACAGAAATGTCTGCAGAAGCAGACAGCGCTGACTCTTCGGCTTGGAAACAGAGATGAGCGCTGCACCCTACAGTCGAATACGACTGGCTTTCGAACAAGGGAAACCTAAGCATGTCCAGAATCTCTTGTGGGATGGTCTGGGTTCACTTTTTTTGGATCACTTTTGGACAAGGGACAGACCAAATAGCCTTAGACCACTCCCCCCCAAACATCCCAAGAGACCTTTGCCCAAGTGGTGAAATGGTTGTTAAGTGATTAATCTGTACAGGCGAATGAAACTGCTCCACTCCTGAGGGACAGGGAAAGTGTAATTATTTTTCACCTCCTAGCCTATTGTTGTAGCCATGCATTGGTTAGGGAGTAAAAAAAAAGCTTGCTTTCACTTTGTGAGGCAAATATAGGCTTCATTTGCAAGTCAGATTTCTTAGGCACATAATTTTGAAGGAAGTGAATGTATGACTGCGGGGAAAATGTCTACTAGAAAGGAGAAAATAGGTTTATGATTTGACCCTCAAACTGTTTCTGTCTTCCTAACATCGCTCTGCTGTTATATATTTTTTCCTGTTGTTGTTGTTTTGTGGCTGATAGCCTTGCTATCAGACCTTTCTCCACCTTTAATTCAGATCTGTGATATCCAAGAATATGAAAGACAATGTTTTGGCAACTAGCCACATAAAGAAGCTCAAAATTAGACCCCCAAAATTAGATCCTAACCTATATCCAGCTCAATACTTGAGGAGAAGAGAGGGGGGATTATTCTCCTCCACTAGTTATTGAAGGCCAAATAGGAAATAGCAACTTGCAAACTACAGATGAGGAGAGAATGAGCAAGAGATATCAGAATTCATGACTGTTGACCAGGAGCTGATCATCTGCTACTACCGTTATCTGTATTCATTTGCAGTCTGCATTTTTAATGCTTATCAATTTTTTAACTTTATCCCCCCTTTTTTCTGCCTACTGTTGTAATCTTCATAAAAGATAGAAGAGCTGAAGAGGATTTATTTTCTTTGAATTACGTTCAGCAGTGAAGCCACAGCTGTGTAAGCTTCCAAAATCTACCAAGATGTTTACCTTCCTCATGCTTTCACACATACACACACTGCAAGAAGTCTTGGGTGTAGTACATTGTTGAATATTTAAAATTAGCATGCTCTTCCCCCTTCTCTTTTGATAACTCAAACATCATTATGTTCCTCTGAACTGCATATTACATGATATTTCAGTTCTTGCTTTAATAGAATTTCTTTCTCTGGAATTTCATGAGTCTCCATGAAGGGAAATCTTTCATGCCAAACCTATTTGAACATAGCTGCAATAGTTTCTTCACTAAGCACACATAATCTTAACCATTTGAACACAAGAGCGTGTTGGGGAATTGATATGTGTCACTTAAACTCCTCAAAATTACAATGGTCTTCTGGTTTGTCTTTATACCCAGACACTACAGCATGATTGGTGGAATCCTCTAGATGAGGGGTTGCCAACCTTGGTGCTCCAGCTGTTCTTAGACTTCAATTCCCAGAAGCCCAAGTCAGTGCATCTGCTGGTCAGGCCTTCTGAGAATTGAAGTCCAAGAACAGCTAGAGCACCAAGGTTGGCAACCCCTCATCTAGAGGATTCCACCAATCATGCTGTTGTGTCTGGGTATAAAGACAAACCAGAAGACCATTGTAACTTTGAGGAGTTTAAGTGACACATATCAATTCCCCAACATGCTCTTGTTTTCAAATGGTTAAGATTATGTGTGCTTAGAGAAGAAACTATTGCAGCTGCTTTCTGAAATGTTTAGATGTATAGGTTATGAGAAAGTCTCTTAATTGGATGAAATAAGCATGAGGGAATTAATGATGCCATTCTGAGCCTTTGAAGTGGGCACAGTACCAACTTGATCCCTGTCGCACCTGCGGAAATGTTTGTCAACTCAGAGGTGTTTATGTTAACATGAAAAAAATTATGTCAATATGTTTGTCCCAAGTGCCAACACAAAGGTGGCTCAGAGACAGGATGATCACAGTCCACCATAAGAGTATAAAAAGGGGCCAAACCTGATTTTCAGCTTTGAAGCTCTCCACTGGCCTGAGGTGCCAGGTGCAGTGAGCTCGTTGGCCTAAAGGCATTCTCCACTACCTTTCCAGGGTTTCCAGGTAACTGGTTGGAGAAGCTTGCTTGGTACGCACTGCTGCTTTTATTGTTTGTTTTCTTGCTTTATGTTAATTGCCTGTTACTGGAAAGATCTGTGTCTTCAACCAGTGAGTGCTTATTGTCTCCTGCTCCTAAAAGAACCTGAGCCCATCAGACTTAGCTAGCCTGCTGGCAGCAGACATGCTAGTCAATTTCAGAATGAAGAAGCCTCTAGTTTCCTTCATAGTTTGGGGGGGGCAGGGTTGGGAGGGGGACAAAGCAGTGGTGCTTTGCTCTATATATATATTTTTAACAAAGGGAGCAGCAAGGGATACATTTCCCTAGGGATGGTACCAGTCACTAATACCCATACATAAGCCAAATGATTATGGCACCTACCTGTATATGTGTAAAAAGGTTTTTAGAATGTGATTTCAGTCGGTAAGTATCTAGTACCTAAACCTGAAAACTAGATTTGAAAAAAATGTCACCACATATGGAAAGAATCTAAATCAGAGGTTCCCAACCTTTTCAAGCCTGGGGCTGGGTCACGCTCTCTCAGTCAGCTTCGAGTGTCAGATGCAGTGGTGGGCATCAGCAGGTTTGCACCAGTTCACCAGAACCGGTAGTAGAAATTGTGGCTGGCCCTGGCCATGCAAGTTTTGAAATAAAGTAGTCCTAATTTGGGTGCAATGTGGGGCTTTCCCCCTGGCCACGCCCACCAAACCACGCCCACAGTGTGATAGTAAAAAAAATGGAGGCCACAACTGGCCGGATGGCCATTTTGCCCTGCCTGCATGATGAGGTTGGCCATTTTGTCCCAACAGCTTCAAAGGGGTAGACATTTTTTTTCTTAAATGCCCTTGGAGGGGTTGGGGCACATGAAATGGTGCCACAGGCCACATCTGGCCCACAGGCCTTAGGTTGGGAACCCCTGATCTAAATCAATTACTGTATTTTCTGGTGTATAAGACTACTTTTTAACCCCGAAAAATCTGTGCCAAAGTCGGGGGTCGTCTTATAGGACAGGTACTTAACTGCAGCTGACAAGTATATTCCAAACTCTATATTTTAACTGGAAAAGTTGGGGGTCGTCTTATACGCTGGAAAATACGGTATTTTTTTATTATTATTATGGATGGAGACCTTTTGCTCTGGGAAAGTATTATTATGTGCTATCAAGTCCTCTTTCCAAACATCCGGTGACCTTTGAATGAGTAATTTCCAAAATGACCTGTCCTCAAAAGCCCAGCTCAACTCTTGCAAACGCATGGCCGTGCAGATCCTCTGAACTGTGAGAATATATATACATGGATAGTTAATAGATTAAAATTCATTTGGGAAGATATTCCAAAACAAAGCTTTCTGGGCACAAAGAAAGGACAATCTCCCTTAATATGATTACAAAAGTAAAATCAACTTGTTATATAATGAAGCAAAATTGTGAATCTGAAAACTGTTTAACAATGTTTCCTACCAGAAAGGCCTCAAACATTTCACAGTTCTAATAGATGCTTTCTATTAGGGACATGTGCTGTCTTTAGAGAAAAATTACAAAATAGGTTAAGGCGGAGCAAAGCAATATTGTCATGTCACCTGTTGGATAGCTGTTGTACACTGGATATTTTCTTTTATATACAGGAATACTTTCACTGTTGCATTATGCTATCAGGATGGGTCAAAGAATGTAGCTGGATGAATGGATTCCTCCTGCTGTGAACTTTGATTAGATAAGTCACAATAGCATTAAGGACTTTCTTCTTTCTTTTTCTATTTCCTCTCTTCTTTTCTCCTTGCTAAAAATGCAAGATGTTTGCCTCTGTTGTACATTTTGCTATCCCTGGGAACAGGATTCTTTGATGTCCCACTTGGGCGTATTTCTAGATCAGAAAATGAAAAAAAAAAACATCCACGCAACATGTAGATCTCTAGATTCTCTGCCAAGTGCTGTTGCTTCTTTAGCATTTAGGGTCTGACAAATTATTCCTTTCCTAGTGGAAGCAACTGTTCCCAAATCTCAAAAACTGCACAACTCTCTGAAATAGTCTACTATATTCCCAACATTGATGGCACGATATAGATCTCCTTATGCCATGTGACACCCCTTGTTTTTCCTATTAAGATGATTTATTGTTTGTTTGTGGGGGCTTGTTTGTTTGCTTGCATGGGAAGGTGTTGTGGATTTACTCCTCTGTATGCTAAGTGGCCCTGATTAAAAGGAGAAAAGACACAGGTTGTCTATTATGGTTTCTTAGTAGGATTCAAATCAACAGAGAAATTAATTTTTTCTAGGCGGCAATAATAGGCATGTAATAGAAAACCGTTGTATGCCTTTGCAGTGGAGCATGAACATCAACAAATGTTTTCCCTGTTCATGTGGTTAATTGTTTTAATGATCAATAACTCTCTATTGAGTTTGTTGTGCTGTATATACGATATGAAATCAAAATTTGCAATTATTTGAACAGCTACATTTGCTATCTATTAAATTTTGGGAACAGGAAATGTGTTGGGGGAAATGAACCTTTTTTAGAAGCAAGACTCTGGAGAGATACAAATATTGGAGAAAAGGTAATCTGAAGAAAGGGAAATAATTTTTGGGTGGTGGGAAATGGATTTGTATGATGTGCAGATATTTTCAGTAGATGTGGAGCCCAGGAGTGATAACTGGATGAATTGGGATAAGGGAAGATTTAGCAGTTTAGCAAAGGGGAAAACTTGATACATTCACCATAGTTTGCATGTGTTAGATGTCATTGACATACAAATCGATTTGCTTAGTTCTGTAAAATTCCCTTTCCCCCAACACACTCCCTCCTAATACAGGTATAGGCTTTGATGTGGTCCACATTGACAGGTGTCTGATCTGAAGCAAGAAGGTTCACTTTCCTCTGGGTGTAATCATACCGGCATTTGTCTTGCTCTTCCATCAGGTATAGGCTGATTCACTCTTTTTCTCAGAAACCACACAATGTATATGCCATTGTGAACCCTGCTTGATACTTATCCATACATTTTTAGGTTGCTATAAGGTCTGTTCTATTTTTATTGGGGCAGGTCTGCACCATTTGGGTTAGGCTCCATGACTCAAACTGATTCTTTGCCTAACCACTTAATATAAGAACGTAAGAACAGCCTTGCTGGAAAAGGCCACAGCCCATCCAGTCCAGCATTCTGTCTCACACAGTGGCTCACCATTTCCTTCAGGGTATTCCCAAGGAGATGCCTTCACCTGCTTAGGATTCCCTGGAAATGGCATTGAGAGATATCCTGCCTATCTCTCCAACCCAGAGGTTGTCCTTAAGTATCCATAATTATAGTCATTGATACCCTTGTCCTCCATGAACTTGTCTAATCCTTTCTTAAAGCTGTCAAGTCTGACAGCTGTCACCACTTCTTCTGGCAGGGAGTTCCATAGACCAGTAATCCTCTGGGTGAAAAAGTACTTTCTCTTATTTGTTTGAGAACTAGTACCCAAAAGTTTCATGGAGTGTCCCCTAGTTCTAGTGGTATGCGATAGGAAAAACAGTTTTTCTTATCTACTTTGTCCACACCGTGCATGATTTTATAAACTTCAATCAGGTCACCTCTTAGACGCCGTCGTTCAAGAGTGAAAAGGCCCAACCATTGCAGCCTCAGATAGTAAGGAAGGTGTTCCCGTCCCCTAATCATTTTGGTTGCCCTCCTCTGCACTTTTTCCAACTCCATAATATCCTTCTGGAGGTATGGCGACCAGAACTGTACACAGTATTCCAGATGGGGCCTCACCATAGATTTATAAAGAGGCAAAATGACACTTGCTGACTTATTTTCTATACCCTTCCTAATGATCCCTAGCATTGAGTTTGCTTTTTTCACTGCTGAGGCACACTGGGTTGACACCTTCATTGAGCTGTCCACCAGGACACCAAGGTCCCTTTCCTGGTTTGTCGCAGAGAGTTCAGAACCCATCAGTTTATAAATGTAATTGGGGTTTTTTCCCCAACATGCATCACTCTGCACTTACTAATGTTGAAGCTCATTTGCCACTGTTTTGCCCATTCCCCCAGTGTCCAGAGATCCCTCTGGAGCTCCTCACAATCTCTCACAGTTTTCACTACCCAGTATAATTTAGTGTCGTCAGCAAATTTGGCTACCTTGCTATTTTCTCCTACCTCTAGATCATTTATGTAGAGGTTGAAAAGCAGAGGTCCCAGTACTGAACCTTGGGGGACCCCACTCTTTACTTCCCTCCACTTGGAGAAGTGTCCATTTAGTGCTACCCTCTGTTTCCTGTCCCTTAGCCAGTTGCTGATCCAGGACAAGACCTGTCCCTTTATTCCATGACTGGTAAGTTTATTCAAGAGCCTTTGGTGTGGAACCTTGTCAAAAGCCTTCTGAAAGTCCAGATAAACAATGTCAACTGGATCCCCCTTATCCACATGCTTGTTGGCACTCTCAAAAAATTCCAACAGATTAGTGAGGCATGATTTGCCCTTCTAAAAGCCATGTTGGCTCTCCTTTAGCAGCGCCTTCTCTTCTATGTGCCTATTAATTCTATCTTTTAGGATGGTTTCCATCACTTTACCTGGGACACATGTCAAACTGTCAGGTTGGTAATTTCCTGGATCACCCCTGGATCCTTTTTTGAAAATTGGTGTTACATTCGCTACCTTCCAGTCATCAGGCACAAAGCCTGATTTGAGGGAAATATTATATATTTTGGCTAGGAGATCAGCAATTTCATCTTTAAGTTCCCTGAGAACTCGTGGATGGATGCCATCTGGTCCTGGTGATTTGTTAGTGTTTAGTTTAACAAGACATGCAAGGACCTCCTCCCTGGTTATTTCTATCTGGCTTAATTCTTCGGTTTCCCTCCCTACGAAGATAGGCTCTGTTTGGGGCATGTGGTCTCTGTCTTCTTCAGTGAATACTGAAGCAAAGAATTCATTGAGTCTCTCTGCAATCTGTTTCCTCTTTAATAACCCCTTGCCTTCCATTGTCATCTAATGGTCCAATGGCCTTCCCAGTTGGGTTCTTACTTCTAATGTACTTAAAGAAGTCTTTGTTATTTCTCCGAGTATTTTTAGCTATACGCTCCTCAAAGTGTTGCTTTGTTTTCCTGATTGTTGCCTTGCATTTGTTCTGCCAGAATTTATGTTTCTGCCTGTTGTCCTCATTCGGACAAGCCTTCCATCTTCTAAATGAGCTTTTCTTGCTTTTGATCACTTCCTGAACAGCTCCTGTAAGCTACATCGGAGTCCCCTTGGACCTGGCAGTGCCTTTTTTCCTTTTGGGTATGTATTCTAATTGGGACTCTGTTATTGTTTTTGTAAATAGCCTCCATGCCTCTTGGAGTGTTTGGACTCTCTCGGTTTTCCCTTTCAGCTTCTTTTTTACTAGTTTCCTCATCTTTGGGAAATTTCCTTTTTGAAAATTTAAAGTTTTTGTGTTAGATTTTATCAGTGACTTGTGGTCTATGATCAAGTTAAACATAATTGAGTTGTGGTCACTGTTCCCTATTGGATCAGTCACATTAACATCTTGCACCAGATCCTGAGTATTACACAGGATCAAGTCAAGGATTCTTGTACCTCTAGTTGCGTCTTCAGCCATCTGTCCCAGGGAACAATCGTTTAGCATATCTAGGAACTTTATTTCTTTATCATGTGCTGAACAACAGTTCACCCAGTCTATGTGAGGGTAATTGAAGTCCCCCATTATAACCAGGCTTCCCTTCTTGGATGCCTCCTTTACAACATTCCCCAACTGCCAGTCTCCCTCAAGAGTTTGGGTCGGAGGCCGATAGTATATGTCTACTGTTAGACCATCCTTGTGGCCTGGTACTCTTACCCACAGAGCTTCTAATGGTGACTCCAAATCACCTAGATATTCCAATTCATATGATTTTATCACTTCTTTGACATACAAGGCTACACCACCTCCCGTTTGCCCCTTCCTATCCTTCCTGTACAGTTTGTAGCCTGGGATAACTGTATCCCATTGGTTATCATCCGCCCACCAGGTTTCAGTGATACCAATAATATCAATATTATTATCTATTGCTAAGTATTCCAGCTCCCCTATTTTGTTTTAGAGGCTTTTTGCATTTGTATACAAGCATTTATATAAGCTTTTCTGATAGTCTTTTGAGTCCAGTTGCATTGTTAGACTGCCTCTTGCATCCTTCTGCTAGAGTGCTGGTGACTAGCTCCTTGCTCTGCTCAGTAATTTTTGCATCCTCCTCACTACTCAAGTACACACTTTCCCGAACCGGATGCTGACCAGCTCCTGTCGGCTTTCCCCCAGTTATCAGTTTAAAAGCTGCTCTGCGGCCTTTTTGATGTTGAGTGCCAGCAATTGGTCCCATCATGGTTCAAGTGCAACCCATCCCTCCTGAACAGATTTGGCTTGTCCCAAAATGTTCTACAAGTTCCTGACAAATCTGAAGCCCTCCTCTCAACACCACCGCCTCATCCACGCATTGAGGCTTCTGAGCTCTGCCTGCCTGGTAGGTCCCCCATGAGGAACAGGCAGCACTTCTGAAAATGCTACCTTGGAAGTCTGGGACTTCAGTCTTCCTAACAACCTGAATTTGGCTTCCAGGACAGACCGCTTGGCCTTCCCAACATCATTGGTACCAATGTGTACCATGACCACTGGCTCGTTCCCAGTTCTCTCTAACAATCTATCTAGATTTCTCGTGATGTCTGCAACTTTTGCACCTGGCAGGCAAGTCACCATGCGGTTATCATGTGCATCACAAATCCATTTCTCTGTATTTCTAATTATTGAATCACCTAGTACAAGGAGCCTCTCTCCTGCAATCTGTTCATCTACATCCAACTCATCAACCATATTAAGGGAGAGAACCTCAGTTTGTTCCTGTTGTTTATCTTCCTGGATCTCATCAAATGTGATGAAGGAGAGATCATCAGGTGGAACCAGTTGTTCCTCTGTGTGTTCCTCATCAGGTGTGATGAGGGAAAGAGCCTCAAATTGATTCTGTAATTTCAGATTCTCAGATTGATCCCCTACTCTCCTCCTCCTTTGAGTCACATTCCTCCAAACTTCTCCCTCAGAACTGTGCCCTGTCTCTTCTTTGTTCAGCATAGTCTCCTCCGCTCTGTCCAAGAACAGCTCAAGCTCCTTAATTTGTTGATGGTTAGATATGCGGGCCTCTAGCTGCTGGACCTTCTCTTCTAGTAGTGCAACCAGCTTGCACTTGCTGCAAGTGTAGTTCTCCATATGCTTTGGCAAGAACACAAACATGGCACAAGTATTGCAGGTAACTACAGCTGTTACCTCAGAATCCATTTTAACAAGTGCAGTATTCTGGGCCTCAAAAATGTACATGTTTACTACCTTTCTATCTAGTAAGACTATATTCTTCCTTTGCTCTTAGTTTGAAGAGGCCTCTAAAGCATCTCTACTCCAACTGCAAAACTTAACAGTGCTCACTTCCTTTGTTTGGCTCTCCTCAGCAGCAGCTCTGCTTAAGAGCACATGCAGAACCAAAAGGGCTGACCCTGAAAGAGCTCAGAGCTTTTAAAGGCTAGTGTGGCTCCGCCCCTATGAGTCACACTTCAAGGAAGGTCCTGGTGTCGCTCTGCCCCCCTGCTTCTGGAAGCTTCTAACTGCTTCCTCTGTTTGAACAGAGGTGGCTCTCAGCAGTTTAAATTATCAATTTAAATTAGCGGAGGCCTCTAAAGCAGCTCTACTCCAACTGCAAAACTTACTAGTGCTCACTTCCTTTGTTTGGCTCTCCTCAGCAGCAGCTCTGCTTAAGAGCACATGCAGAATCAAAAGGGCTGACTCTGAAAGAGCTCAGAGTATAAGTACAAGTAATGATCTTGAGAAATTGAAAGTTTCCTTTCCACTCACCTGCAGAGGGTAAGGAAGGGAAGTTTTTCCATTTTGATTGTTGCTAACACAACAGTGATACTTTTGAAAGGCTTTTTTTGCAGACATCTTTTCCAAGCACATTCCTTTCTCTACTGTTGCTTTCATTGTATTGAGAACAGAATATTTTATACTGCACTTATCTCTCAACAGCATTTATTGCATTTATGTAGGAAATGTGTCTTCTGCCAAATGAGGAAATACCACATAGATACAAATTCTGGTTCATCTTGTGTCATATCTGACATCAGTCTAGGGTGCAGAGTAAAACTGATTGTGGCAATAGGAGGAACGGCTACAATATAGAGTTCTTGCTATCTAGAACACCTTACTCTGGAGTTTACTTCTTTCTCTCAATAGCAGATTTCCTTTTTCTCTAGTAGAACTTAGAAATGTTTGGGTCTTTTGGACTCCAGCACCTAGAATTCCCCTGCCAGCATAACAAATAGCTCTCCTGAATGTAGAATTCTAGAAATCAAAACCTCTGTAAATACTGTACATCTAAGTTGACCACTGATACTCTGTAACTGTATAAATATATTGAAACCAGTTGTAGCTACATTGCAATCTAAGAGAAATTATCCTTGATTTTGTTATAATTACAATGCAATTTAGTAATTGTAAAAATAAACATATTAATAGCTCATTAATTGTACCTCACTGCTTCCAAACTCCATCTATCGAAGCTATGACTCTCTCAATAGTTGTGATCACACTAAAATGACTATATATCAAAGCAAACATAAGTTATTGCCAAAATCAAATAGCAGAAATTTAGTCCCAAAAAGAAAATACACAGGTGACCACACCAATTAGGGCTCAGGCTGATATCAGACCTTTGGAATTTGAAGGAGAAACTTTTTATTTACTTTGAAAAACTATTATTATTATCATTCCTTAAAGAGGCTAATTGTTTGGTCTCTGTGAACTAAAGAGTTAACCATATATGCTTGCAATATAACTCTTTCAGACAGCTACTTGCTGCATTTTATACAGTAAATAAATGTAAATGAGGTATCCTCTATAAGACTAAATCAAGGACTCAATAATGCAGATAAAATGCCTAGTTAATCCATTTTTAAATAATTATAATATAACTGAATCTGATACTGGTAGGATTTGCCCATTTACTTTTAATGCTATTAGCAAAAGCATATTCTTCATAGTTAATATCCCCCTCCCCGCAGCATCCTAATTGATAAGGTAATTTAAAAGTTGGCTGAACAGTAGAATTCATGAAGTAATTGTGCATTTCCATGTTAATACAGGCATTCCATTTTCACACTGTCATTTGCTCTGGGCTGAATCATTTTTTATCTTCTGCTACAGCAAGGCAGAATTGTGCTGTACTAAATGTAAAATGTATTTCCACAAAGAAAGGTATAAGAGCCCACAATGCATCCTCAGAGGGAGTTTGTGCTGGGTAACTCAATGGCTTCATTGTTGTTGTTGTTGTTGTTCAGTCGCACAGTCGATTCCGACTCTTTGCGACCCTATGGACCATCGCTCTCCAGGCACCTCTGTCCTCCACCATCCTCCTTAGTCCACACAGCCCCGTGCCCATTGTGTCTACAATACCATCTAGCCATCTCATCTTTGGCCGTCCCCTTCTTCTTTTGCCCTCCACCTTCCCCAGCATCAAGGCCTTCTCAAGTGAATCCTCTCTTCTCATTTGATGTCCAAAATACTTCAACTTCATCTTTGTTATTTGTCCTTCTAAGGAGCACTCAGGGCTAATCTCTTCTAATATTGACCTATTTGTTCTCCTCGCTGTCCAGGGGACTCTCAAAACTCTCCTCCAGCACCACATCTCAAAGGCATCTATTTTTCTTCGTTCAGCCTTTCTAATGGTCCAGCTCTCACAGCCATACATTACCACCGGAAATACCATTGCTTTGACTATGCGGACCTTTGTTTGCAGTGAGATATCTCTACTTTTCACTATGTTCCCCAGGTTTTTCATAGCTTGTCTCCCAAGAATCAGTCGCCTTTTTATTTCATGGCTGCAATCCCCATCTGCAGAGATCTTGGATCCTAAGAAAGTAAAATCTGTTACTGCTTCTACTTCTTCCCCATCTATTTTCCAGGGACTTATAGCACCTATTGCCATTATCTTGGTTTTCTTGATATTGAGTCTCAGGCCAGCTTTTGCACTCTCTTCTTTCAACCTAATCAGGAGCTTCTTTAGGTCTTCTTCACTTTCTGCCATTAGGGTGGTATCATCTGCATATCTCAAATTGTTGATGTTTCTCCCAGCAATATGGCTTCATATTTTACTGCTAATCTATTTTGGTTCTATTTTGGTTCATTTTCCAGTCTTCCACACTGTTTCAATCTATTGTTTTAATATTTCAGCAGCAACATACTACGTGCTTTGGGAATTGGTGTGTGTGTCTGTGTGTCTGTGTCTCATGGAACGTGAAGAACAAGGGGGGAATTTTACCTCACCCTGAATATCATGCACACCTATCTATGTCACCAAAGTACCACCTACAAACATGTCCCTCCAGGCCTTTACATGTCCCCACATGAGGGAAACCCCCTTTCAAATCCTTCTGATGTTAAAAATTAAAAGCTGTCTAGAACAGGGTTTCCCAACCCCTGGCTCCCAGGTGTTCTTGAACTTCAACTACCAGAAGCCCAAACCAACACATCTGCTGATCACTGCTACTGGGAATTGAAGTCCAAAAACATCTGGGGGCCAAAGTTGAGAAACCCTGGTCTAGAGTCACAGAAAAAAGGCGACTTTGGGAGAGAAAAGCCACAGATGCATTTCATTTTCCCAGTACATCAGGGACTCCCAACCTGAGGCCTGTGGGCCAGATCCAGCCCACGGTGCCATTTCATGTGGCCCACCACCCCTGCAATGGCATTTGAGAAACAAAATGTCCACCCCTTTTGAAGCTGTTGGGACAAAATGGCCACCGTCATCGTGCATTTGCAAAGGTACTTATTTGTTGATAGTCCATATATAACCAAAAATGAAACAGTTACTTCACTGCTAATAAAAAAATGAATAATGATTCTTCTCAAAGTATATTCCAATTATTATTAAAGTTATTATTGTAGTCACTTCAAAGTCATGATCTATTCTTGAATAATTGCAATTAACTTGGTGAATAAACTTGAACTTGAAACCAGTTCCGGATAAATTGGTTTTTCTTATTTAAGTCTTCATCAGAAGTATCTAAGTATAAACTTTGATAAACATAATACCATTAATAGCATACATAACAAATGTAAATGTTTGAAGACAATTACAAAAGAGCATATCTTACCATACAGGCGTCATAAATAGCTTCAACAGCAAATTCTTTATGTGCCAGACGATGTTAAAAAGTTATACTAAGCTTCCTGCTTATATACATAAGTCAAACCACATGTGAGATTCTGTAAGAGTACAAATCTTAAAGCTATACATACACAAAGAATCAGACTGAAGAAATGGAAATCTTAAAGCTATACATGCGCAAAGACTGAAGAGATATCATGAAGATTATTAAAATCCAAACATTCATAAGTAGCAAAATAAATCTACCTCAGCATTCAGACCCTTAGGAGCTAAGGATTTAAGTTGATGTATAAAATAGGCTTCCCTTTGCAACAGAGTCTTTTCTAGATTCACTTTCCTGTACAACCTCCTGAACTACAGAGTCTTTTCTAGATTCACTTTCCGTACAACCTCCAGAACTACAAATCTTAGTTGTTCTGCCTTGTGATTTTTTTCAAGAAAATGTTCAACTAAAGGTGCGGTAAGGACCCTATTTCTAATTCAAGATTTATGTTTGGTGATTCTGAGTTTTATAGAGCGTGAAGTCACCGCCACATAAATTAAATCACATGGACAAAAAATTCAATAGATGCAGCCTGATGTATCACAATTTGAAAAATTGCGCAATTCATATTGAAAATCCACCTTGGGTATGTGAATCCACTTTGTTTCAATAGCCTGCTTGCAACAATTGCATTGTTGACATTTGAAGTGTCCAGTGATTAGGTCTTTCTGTGATTTTCTGATTAGACAGTCACTCTGTTGTGTTCTAACAATGTATCTTAACAATGTAACATGTCCTACCAGTAACAATATAGCCTTCAGCTGTATCACTATAAACTCTGTATGAGGACGCGAGCTAATGACCACCAGTGGGCAGCGGCGAGCGTCCAAGCTCTCTTGGTCCATACTCATCAAAGGCCATAGCGCGGAGTTTCCCGCCACTACCTACACCTGGACAAGAAGGGCGTGACCAGCAATGACGTCACGCGGACAATAGCCAATGGGCTATCGTGGAGCCACGTTCAAATGTTTACTACTGTATATATAGAGCTATGCATCCGCCATTACCTCATGTTCCCTCTGTCCACTATGCAATAAACCTGAGTTAAACCAGCCCGTGGCTGTGTCCTGTGTCTTGGTTCTCATACACCAAATTGGCGACGAAGGTGGGATTATGGATCCCCAAGGAGCCAGGGCACAGAGCGGGTTCAACATCACCACACCGCAAGACTGGGAGCTCTTTGAGATGGACTTCCAGGCGGCACTGGTGGAACTCAAAGTCAAAGAGGACGACGAGGAAAGGAAGAGGGCCATCCTCACCCGCATGCTTGGGATAGAAACCAAGCGAACGCTGGTGGGCATTATTGCACCGAAGAAGATGAGTGATTTCAAAGCCGATGACATCATGAAACTGCTGCGTGAGCGTTTCCGACCCTCGAGGGCAATGTTTCCCGCTCGGAGCGCGTTTTGGAGGCGAGTCCAAGCGCCGGACGAGTCGGTCGAGGCCTTCGTAACAGCCATGAGAATAGCCGCCGCCCCCTGCAGATGGGACAACCTAGAAATGGCCCTCAGGGACGGAGTTCTGTGTGGCCTGAAGGACAAGGAAGTGCAGCGCAGCCTGATGAACAAGGAGCCACCTCCCACGCTGACAGAGGTTGTAGAGGCCGCGGAAGCCGCGGAATCCACGAATGCGGGAGTAGACGAAATGCACCAGTGGCGTGAGTGGCGTCCTAGGGCCGGCAAAGCGGAGAATTCGGTGCACGGAAAGTCCGGACAGTCGGTGCACGCGACCCGGCGGACCTCGAAGTCGTCAACGGATGGCAGCGACGGCGAGGAGGTCCAGAAGGTACGAAAAGGAGGGCGCCGCTGCGATGGTTGCGGAGCGGCCCATGAGCGCGCGAAGTGCCCATTCAGAAAAGCCGAGTGCTACAACTGCGGCCGTCGGGGGCACATCGCCAAGGCGTGCAGAAAGCGGAAAGAGGGCCGGAGACATTCACAAGACCGCGCGGCCAGACCGGACCGTCCAGCGAGGTCCAAAGATGGCGCCCGGACCACGAGGAAGCAGGACGGCGTGGGCCGCATCTCGGACGACAGCGAGGACGACGCCCCCGTGTTCAGCGTGTCCGCGGGACAACCCCATTACTTCGTTGAGGTACTAGTACAAGGGGCCCCTATTAGGATGGAAATTGACTCGGGGTCCTCCTATTCTATAATTCCCCAGAGAGAGTTCTTGAAAATCGACCCCCAAGTGCGGCCCAAACTTAAAACGTTGAGGTCCACGCTACGAGACGTACAGGGGAACAGCATTCCAGTGTTGGGGGTCAGGAAATTTCGGGTCCGTTTTAAGAGACATTCTGCGGAACTCCCTCTAGTTGTTCTCAAAGGGGGAAGTTGTAGCCTCCTCGGGACTCAGTGGTTTCAGCCTTTGGGTTTATTCATAGGGGGGTGCACGCCGTGGGTGCGGATCCAATACAAGCCGTGTGCGACGCGCACCCCGACGTTTTTAAAAAAGGACTGGGAAGGTTCAAGGGACCCCCTGTAGCCTTCGACCTAGACCCGGAGGTCCGCCCGATAAGACTCAAACCACGCAGGGTGCCGTTCGCTCTAAAGGACAAAATAGAGGCGGAACTGGACAAACTGGTGGGCCAGGGGATTCTTGTTCCTGTTGATTCCGCAGAGTGGGAAACTCCAATTGTAACAGCACTAAAGGCTAACGGGGAGGTGCGCATTTGCGCTGATTATAAGTGTACAATTAACAAGGCGATCCGCCCTAATGCATACCCGGTGCCGGTGGTCAGCCACCTTCTGGCCAGGCTGAATGGGGGAAAATGTTTTGCTAAGCTCGATTTAGCACAAGCCTACCAGCAACTCCCTGTAACTCCCGCCACGGCAGCGGCACAAACAATAGTTACACATAAAGGGGCGTTCCAGGTGTCGCGTTTACAGTTCGGCGTGAACTCGGCACCCGGCCTTTTTCAGTCGCTTGTGGAACGCCTCCTGAAGGGGCTGGAGGGGGTGTTGCCTTATTTTGATGACGTATTGATAACAGGGGGGAGCGAGGCCGAACTGGCAAGGAGATTGGATAAAGTACTGACTGTGTTCGAGAAAGCGGGGCTGCGGCTGAGGAAAGACAAATGCGTTTTTTTCGAAACAGAGGTTGAGTTTTTAGGGTTCCGGGTCACACCCGAGGGAATTATGCCGTCCAAATCCAAAGTAGCCGCCATCAAGAAGGCTCCTCGCCCCACATCCAAAACTGAGCTACAGTCATTTCTGGGGCTCCTCAATTTTTACCATACCTTCCTTCCACGGAAGGCGTCTGTGGCCGAACCGCTCCATCGGTTGCTTAAAAAGGAGGAAACATGGCTGTGGGGCGACGAGCAAGAGAGGGCGTTTAAAGAGTTAAAGCAACTCCTAACATCCGAGGCAATCCTGACTCATTTTGATCCCAAACGGCCAGTGGTCTTAGTCTGTGACGCATCCCCAGTGGGGGTGGGGGCGGTGCTTTGCCACGTGTTGGACGACGGAAGGGAGGCCCCGATAGCGTTTTACTCAAGGTCCCTGTCCCAAGCAGAGCGGAATTACGCACAGACCGACAGGGAGGCATTAGCGATAGTAGCAGGAACCAAAAAATTTCACGATTTTCTGTATGGTCGCCCGTTCAAGATCGTGACAGATCACAAGCCCCTGTTAGGAATTTTCACTGCAAATAAGCCCACGCCACAGATCCTGTCCCCGAGGATGCTGCGGTGGGCTATCTTTCTCAACGCATACCAACATGAGTTGGAATACCGGCCCGGAAAGGAGATTAGCCATGCAGACGCACTCTCAAGGTCTCCTTTGCCCTTGTCGGGCGACCAAAAGGCAGGGGTAGAGAGAGACCACCAGGTATTGTTAATAGAGGTCTTAGATTCACCCCCAATAGTACCAGCCGATATTGCCAGGGCGACAGGCAAGGATAGGACGCTGGAGAAAGTAAGCTCATGGGTACAGAAGGGGTGGCCGGCGTCCTCCCCAGGTACGGAATTCGACCCATTTTTTCGGAAAAAAATAGAGTTGTCCCTAGAGAGGGGGTGCCTCTTGTGGGGCCAACGGGTGGTGGTCCCTACATCCCTGCGACCGAGGGTGCTCAAACTGTTGCACGTCAGCCACCCGGGGATCGTCCGTTCCAAGGCGCTGGCCCAGAGTTACTTCTGGTGGCCCCAGCTGGACGCAGACATAGAGCACATGATCGGCACTTGTGAGGCATGCCAGGGATCCCGACCGGAGGCGGCTCGTCTCCCGCATAGGGAATGGGACGCAGCAAGGGGCCCGTGGTCCAGAGTGCACATAGATTTCGCTGGCCCGTTCCGTGGAACCATTTTTCTCCTGGTAGTGGATGCGTACTCCAAGTGGCTGGAGGTGATCCCGGTAAAGAGCACGTCCTCCGCCACTACAATCAGCCATCTAAGGAGGGTCTTTTCCACGTTCGGTTTACCCGACACTCTGGTCAGCGATAACGCTAGTTGTTTCACGTCCGCTGAGTTCAGGGCATTCACGGAGGCAAACGCCATTCGGCACGTCACATCCGCGCCGTTTCACCCGGCCACGAATGGCCAAGTGGAGCGGCTGGTGCGTACAACAAAGGATGCGCTGCGGCGCATGGGCTCGGGGGACCTGAATCACCAAGTATGTCAGTTTTTATTAGCGTATAGGGTGACCCCCTTAGCATCCGGATACTCGCCGGCAGAGCTGCTGATGCGGAGGAAGCTGACCACGCTTCTGACCAGATTAGACCCGACGAGGGTCGAGGATAAAGGGAAGAACGTAGGGGTAGCGGTGTCGAAAGGTTTCGCCGCCGGCGATCCTGTGCATTGCAGGAACTACGCCAGCGCAGGGCCAGCCTGGGTACCAGGGAGAGTTGTAGAACAGACGGGGCCAGTGTCCTATCGGGTGGAAACGAGCACCGGTCTACTTTGGAGGCGGCATGCGGATCAGCTCCGGAGCCGGGTTCCCAGAAAGCAATCCACGGACGGCACGGAGGATGCCTCAGCGTTAGGGTTCTCCTCCACCCGTTTATCCCAAGGGGGAGACAACGAAGGGCAACGGTCCCAAACAAGGGGGGGAAGCAGCGGTCCCGACTCACATCCTTTTGATACGCCAGCTCTATCCGGACCCGGGGAAGAGGGAGAGGAGTTTGCGACTGCTACCCCCGAATTTGATTTTGCGAGCCGGGGGGGGTTTTGGAGTGTTCCCCCACCCATCCAAGCGAGAAGAGGGGTTTTTCGTTAGCCCCCAGTGCCCCCGGTTCTCCCCAAATAAAGCACACACCTCCCAACAAAGCCGCAGAGCCGCGGCAAGTCACTAACAAGTCTCCCTCTCCAATTACAGGGCAGGAAGCCAGGGGACAAAGAGAAGGTAGCAAACCCGGGGCAGGGCAGCCCGCACCGAGACCCCAGCGTGTTCGAAATAAGCCATCTTGGCTGAGAGACTTCGTCTCATCCTAGGGGGGAGGAGTGTTGTGTTCTAACAATGTATCTTAACAATGTAACATGTCCTACCAGTAACAATATAGCCTTCAGCTGTATCACTATAAACTCTGTATGAGGACGCGAGCTAATGACCACCAGTGGGCAGCGGCGAGCGTCCAAGCTCTCTTGGTCCATACTCATCAAAGGCCATAGCGCGGAGTTTCCCGCCACTACCTACACCTGGACAAGAAGGGCGTGACCAGCAATGACGTCACGCGGACAATAGCCAATGGGCTATCGTGGAGCCACGTTCAAATGTTTACTACTGTATATATAGAGCTATGCATCCGCCATTACCTCATGTTCCCTCTGTCCACTATGCAATAAACCTGAGTTAAACCAGCCCGTGGCTGTGTCCTGTGTCTTGGTTCTCATACACCAAACACTCCTAGAGATAAAATTCTCTATTGTTTTTGTGCACCTAAAACCAATCAGTGGGGGACGTGCACAGTTAGGTAGGTCCGAAACCACATGCCAGTGCTCCCAAATGGATTATCTGATTTTATATGCATATAGTGAATGAATAAATTCTATGGTTATTTTTGCCTCAAACGGGTTTGTGCTTTTGTGAGATTCTCATCATTTGGCCAAGTTTTTGCTTCTGACCGCCATCATGCAGGCAGGGCAAAATGGCCACCCGGTTCTTGAAGCTGACTAAGAGAGCATGACCTGGCCCCCAGCTTGAAAAGGTTGGCAACCCATTTTATATCATGGAGACACAAGGTGGGGGAAAATCAAATCCACGTGTTTTGTAAGTGTAGCAAATCCCCACATTTTTGCTGTTGTAGTTAGATGCTTAGCGAAAGACAGGATGAAAGGCTGTTAAATAGAGGTGAAAAGAAGAGAAAGCCAGAGGGAAGGGGAAAGAGAGTAATAGGCATACTGTATTGGGAGAAAGAATAACCCAATGGATGGCCACTTGCACACTGGTAAAAAGGGGGAGAAACCCAGTCCATTATAATACTCCGAATAGTGTCTTGGATTCAGAATGGTTTCATTTTAAGTATAGGGCTTTCCCACAAATTGCAATCTCATTATTCTTAATCTGTACACTGGACTTGGACCAAATAGTCCTTCAAAAAAAGGGCTTATTTCTAATATGCTTTCAAGTAGACCAGGACTATACATAACATAGAGTATGTTGTAGATCTTTGTGTCATCTGTAGCAGCCACTTTGTGGTATTCTTCAGATAAACCATACAGGCTACAAATCAGTTAGGGTTGGTAGGTAGATGGATGAAGAGAGAGAGACCAAGAACAGTCAGTGATTTCTGATTCTCAATTGCTTAATAATCTAGCCAACAACATTACTCTTTCTACACCCAACATTATGTTACTGAAATGGAAAAAAGGAAGGACTGCGAATTTTATCCCATTCTTGTGCTGAAAACACGACCCTGGGATGAGAATGCTTTTATGGATTTTATGGATATACTGCCAAAGGCCGAATGATAGTGTTTTGATTAACTCTCCATCACCAAGTTGTGTTCTTTGTTGATGGTTATTTTTAGGGGTGGGGGTGGGGTGGTAGTATTATTTTGTTTTATTATTCAGTTTGTTTATTTGTTGTTGTTTAATTTCTTATTGTTTAGTTTTTTAAAATGTATTGTTAGGTGCCTAAAGTGGGAAAATATCCCAGATGGGTGGGGTATAAATTCAACAAATAAATAAATAAAGCAGGTCTTAACAACCTGAATTCTACCATCTGTAAAATAGGACACACACACACCCTAATTACAGAGAAGCATACCAAGATTTGACAACATTTCAGTTGGTATCTTCACACCGTACATAATGTCTGGTCCTCATCTAAGGGTGGCTTAGTGGTTAAGATGCTGAGCTTGGAGACTGGAAGGTTGGGGTTCAATACCCGAGTGCTGTATGATGGATCTTGGGGACATGAAAGGAGCCTCATTCGGGTGTCACCTGAGCAGAGTTTCTCCAGCAAAAATCCTTTCAAATCAGAGTATTTTTGACACAAAGTTTATTTATCTAAGGGCCAGGTTCCATGCACACAATCAGTTTCTCAAAGATTTATTTTTTGGTGAAGAAATGCTTAGAAAGAATCACCGATCTCAATTCTCCACTGCCAACATGAAATGCTCACTGAAAAGGTTTCTGGCTTTCATTTCTCTTCAAAGTGATATGTGTACCAAGTTTAATTGGAGTCAGTAACTTCCAGTGACAAATAGCAAGGGAAGCTGCTGAAAGAACAAAAATTATAAAGCCAGATCCACAACCTGTCCTATTGTTCAGGAATATATACGTCTTTGGCTCATGGCAAGAAATCTATCTGTGATATCAGATCTGCTTCCAGGGTACATATTTCACCCTAAGGCTGATTGTGAGCCATCCAATGATACCACTTTTAGAGAGAAAGATGAGATTTGTAAGCTTCCACAGGCCTGGGTTTGTTATAATGCTGGCTTCTTTTCATTTAAATGTTTCTTTAAAACATTCTCTTTCCCCCGATATTGGGAAGCAGGACAGCTGACAACATTATTGAAAAATTGACAAAACTTTTTAAAGCCAGTAGGTTTTAATAATAAGACACAATTAAACAGAATATCATATTGAAATAACAGCCAAATGAAAAATACTCTTGAAACATTTTTAAAATGTAAGAAAAAGTGCAAGCTCCCATTAATTAATTTTATTTCCATTTTGACAAGGCACAGCCCAAAGGAGACACCTGAAAGTGTCTTCTTCTTTTAAACTAACCATCATTTGTCATCACTTTCATTGGCAGGTAGTTTAAACTAGACGTGTGCACCAGCTTTAGAGAAAAAATAGCCAGACGAGGCAAAGAAGGACACCAATAATGGGCAGTTCTAGAATCTCTCAATCACTGCCATGTCATAAGCTCCTAAAATCACTGTTTGCTCTGGCATTGGGATGGGGGTTAAACATGCTGAAATATGAACAAAAATATGATGCCAATTCCTGTAGCAAAAGAAAGATGTGCCTAAGTGGGAGATTGGCAGCTGATGTCCCAAGAAAAGCCAAAACTTTTCATGGAAAGTTATTAAGCCCTGAGGTAATGGTTTTGCATCCAGGCACTGCAAAGGAAGAATGCTTCTTAGACCTGCTGTGTTGCAGGATTTTCTTGCTTTGTGAAGGTAGTTTAATTGAGTTTTCAATACATTTACAATTGAGTATGTGTAAGAATATAGGATGGATGACTGCCTCTCTTATGCACACATTGACTAAACAATCAAAATAGCACTAGAGACTATCTCTTTCCTTATTGCTGCTATTTTCTCTTCTTTTTTGTTTTTGAATTTATTTATTTATTATTCAAATAGGTCAATCTTAGAAGAAATCAACCCTGACTGCTCATTGGAAGGTCAAATGGTAAAGATAAAGCTGAAGTACTTTGGACATCAAATGAAAAGGGAGGATTCACTTGAGAAGGCCTTGATGTTGAGAAAAGTGGAGGGCAAAAGAAGAAGGGGGAGGCCAAAGATGAAATGGCTAGATGGTATTGTAGACACAATGGGCACAGAACTGGAGGGCTGAGGAGGATGGTGGAGGACAGGGGTGCCTGGAGAGCAATGGTCCATGGGGTCGCAAAGAGTCGGAGCCGACTGTGCGACTGAACAACAACAGTGTCTTGGATTCAGAATGGTTTCATTTTAAGTATAGGGCTTTCCCACAAATTGCAATCTCATTATTCTTAATCTGTACACTGGACTTGGACCAAATAGCCCTTCAAAAAGAGGGCTTATTTCTAATATGCTTTCAAGCAGACCAGGACTATACATAACATAAGTATGTGGTAGATCTTTGTGTCATCTGTAGCAGCCACTTTGTGGCTTTTAGACACAATGGGCACAGAACTGGGAGGGCTGAGGAGGATGGTGGAGGACAGAGGTGCCTGGAGGACAATGGTCCATAGGGTCGCAAAGGGTCAGAATCGACTGTTCAACTGAACAACAACAACAAAATGACACCCTACTCGCAAAGCAACTCTGAGCAGCTAACAAAGATACAAAATGTCACATTATAGTACCACATTATCATAATACAGAAACATTTCAAAACATTTCAAAAAAATCCCAGTTACAATTACACTTATAATTACAAAATATCAAGTTATCATGATACAAAATGTACTTCAAAAACAATTCATGGGGGGCATCATAAATTCAACCCCTATGTCTGAGGGAGAGTCTGGTGGTGGCAGTGGAGGTGGCAGAGTTCTTATAGCTGGCTGGCTGGACCGCTCAGCTGTGCCTCCTTCCCTCAGCTTGGCTGGCTGAGGGAGTCCGGTGGTGATGGCGGTGGTGGAGCTTTTGTAGCCGGCTGGCCAGACCTCTCAGCTGCTCCTTCTTCCCTCAGCCGAGCTGGATGCTTGTTTCTGGCCTTTACTGGCAGAGCCACTTTCTCCTCCTGCCCTTGCTGTGGGCTTTTGTGTCTGTTCCAGAGTGGATGGCTGCCACACACATGCAATGCTCTTATTTGAGCACAGTTCGACAAGCCAGGCAATTGACTCGAAACATGCCAACACATATTTTCTCCTATTCTCCACATTGCTTCTATGGTTTGGTGCACTGCTAAGAGCCACAGAAGAAGTATCTGCCTGAACTTGTCTACTGATTTCTCCTCCATAATGTGGGACAACCTCTCCCATCAAGGTGATCATCTTCCTCTTCCTCTTCCTTCTCCCTCCACCTCCACCTCCTCCTCCTCCTCCTCCTCCTTGGCTGTGGCTGTTTCAGACTGGATTAGTGCCAAAAAGAGAATACTCTGATTTAGGCTAGGTGGTGTGTGGGCATGGTTGTGAATGGGGATCCTACATGAATCTCTTACACACACACACACACACACACACACACACACACACACACAACATATTTTTCTTACCCGAGGCTACACAGCCATGCTTTTCTCATGATATACTCTGTTGGCTATCTAGATCCCAATCACTGGCTCTGTACTGAAGTATCCGGGTAACACAACTCACTGAGGGCTGGCTGGATAGCTCTGTGAGTTAGATATCTGGTTGTGGAGTCAGAGCTTGGAGGTTCAATTCCACACTGTGCCCCAGCCGTGGGCAAACTGTACAGTCCCAGGATGCTTCCAGAAGAAGAAAATGGTAAACCACTTCTAAGTATTTATTTATTTATTTATTTATTTATTTATTTATTTATACCCCGCCCTGTTGGTGCAAGCACCACTCAGGGTGGCTTACAGTGTGAAGCAAATACAATAAACATCTATGACAGATCCTGGGCTCAACATCCATGACAGAGTACTAGAGATATGAGAAAATTTGCTGTAAGTCAAAACTGACAGAACACAATTATAATAAATTCACTCATCTACTCAGCCAACTTCCTATAGATAAATGGGCAGTTTTGGAAATTCTTGAAACCAAAGTCATCATTGCTGGTTTCTGACCTCACCTCACCTCCTCTCCCCCCAATTGACCTTTAAAAGATATGGCATGGTTTAAAAATCCCAATGTTGGGGAAATACAGGACGATAAGTCTCTCTTTTTACACCATCTTTTCAGAGGTGGAACCAATAGTCTAAACAAAACAAATGTATATTATATATACATTCCCCAGGCTCTGTGTTGCCCATCACTTTTATAAGAACTTTAACAAGTTTGCCAAAAGTACCATCTTCATTTTTGCTTCATCCTAAATGTCATGAAGCCCAAGTTCTTACAAAATATAATTATCTTGCTTGCATTTTGGAAACTCATTTCATTTCTTAAACAACATCTCACTTTATGTCAAAAGCAGTCATTCTCTGTCACTTTTAACTGTCAGCTAACAAATCATCTTTGAGGAGACATAGAAAATAATTAAAGTGGTAAGGAATCAGCCATCCATATCAACACAACTGAATGCTGTATCAAGAAGAGGACATCTACTTGAAACTTTGGCTCAATAGGATTTGATTCTATGCTCGTTCAGTGCTAGCCTCATTGATTTAAGAACAAAAAACTTTAATTATTAAGTAACAAGAACATTCAGATGTTCAATTATTGACCAGATGAAGCCCATACAGTATCAAAATAGAAGAGAAGGCTATGTAAATTAACAAACAAAAACAAAGCAACAGAACAGGCATTCCTCCCCCATACCCAAAATAAAGAGGCAGGACACAGTCAAATTTGCTGTAGACCAGGGCCACAACTTTATTGAAATTTTAAAATCCCTGACCTGTGGTAGGGCCAATAGTGTGCAACCTGATCCTAGAGCAGGTAAATTTCCCTTCACCTCTCTAGACCAGACTGGCAAAGCCCCTGCTTCTGTGCAGTGCTGATCCTTGCCAGCTACTTCACAGCACAGCAGATCACATAACTGTGATCATTTCCAACTCAGCTCACAAGTACATACATTAGTCAAATTGCAACGCTGTCCCATTTTAATGTATGGAAACCAAGACACAGGACACAGCCTCGGGCTGGGTTAACTCAGGTTTATTGCATCGTGGACAGAGGGAACATGAGGTAATGGCGGATCGATAGCTCTTTATATACTGCAGTAATACATTTGAACGTGGTGCCATGGTAGCCCATTGGCTACTGCCTGCGTGACGTCATTGCGAGTCACGCCCTTCTTGTCCAGGTGTAGGTGGTGGCGGGAAAGCTTCCCGCGCTGTTGCCTTTGATGAGTTCTGACCAATAGAGCTTGGACGCTCGCTGCTGCCAGCTGGTGGTCATTAGCTCGCGTCCTCATGCAGGGTTCATATTATACAGCTGAAGGTTACATTGTTGCTATAGGCAAGGTTACATTGGTTCAGATACATTGTAATCCATGTGGAAGGTAAAACCCTTAGAACACAACATCCCTCCCCCCTAGGACGAGACAACGTCTCGAGCCCATGCTTCTAGACACTCCCCCCCCTAGGAGACAAAATCTCTCAGCCAGGAAGGCTTGTTTCGAACACGCTGGGGTCTCGATGCGGGCTGCCTCTCCCCGGTTTTGCTACCTTGTCTTTGTCCCCTGGTTTCCTGTCCTGTAATTTGAGAGGGAGACTCGTTAGTGACTTGCCGCGGCTCCGCGGCGTTGTTGGGAGGTGTGCTCTTACTTAGGGAGGAACCGGGGGCACTGGGGGCTAACGAAAAACCCCTCTTCTCGCTTGGATGGGTGGGGGAACACTCCTGAAAACCCCCCCGGTTTGCTAAATCAAAACCAAAATTCCATTCGGGGGCAGCGGTCGCGGACTCATTCCATTCAGAGGCAGCGGTCGCGAACTCCTCTCCCCCTTCCCGGGCCTCTGACGGAACTGGTCTATCAAAAGGATATGAGTCGGGGCCGCCGCTTCTTCCTTCCCCCCTCGCTTGGGACTGTTGTCCGCTGCTGTCTCCCCCTTGGGTTACGCGGGTGGGGGAGAACCCTAACGCTGAATCTTGTTGGTGATCCTCACTGACTGGCCCACTAACTCGGTGCCTCAGTTGGTCTGCGTGCCTCCTCCAGAGGAGACCGGTGTGGGTTTCGACCCGGTACGACACTGGCCCCGTCTGCTCTACAACCGTCCCCGGCACCCAGGCTGGCCCCGCGCTGGCATAGTTCCTGCAATGAACAGGGTCGCCGGCGGCGAAACCTTTCGAGACTGCCAGCCCCACGTTTTTCCCTTTATCCTCAATTCTTGTGGGGTCCAGCCTGGACAGGAGTGTAGTCAGTTTCCGCCGCATCAAAAGCTCTGCCGGCGAGTAACCTGACGCTAAGGGGGTCACCCTATACGCTAATAAGAACTGACATACTTGGTGATTTAGGTCCCCGGGGCCCATGCGCCGAAGCGCCTCCTTTGTTGTACGCACCAACCGTTCCACTTGGCCATTCGTGGCCGGGTGAAACGGCGCGGACGTGACATGCCGAATGGCATTCGCCTCCATGAATGCCCCGAACTCTGAGGAGGTGAAGCAACTCGCGTTATCGCTGACTAACGTGTCGGGTAAACCGAACGTTGAAAAGACTCTCCTCAGTTGGTTAATTGTAGTGGCGGAGGACGTGCTTTTTACCGGAATGACCTCCAGCCACTTCGAGAATGCATCCACCACCAGGAGAAACATGGTTCCTCGGAAAGGGCCAGCGAAATCTACGTGCACTCTGGACCATGGCCCCCTTGCTGTGTCCCATTCCCTATGCGGGAGGCGGGCCGCCTCTGGGCGGGACCCCTGGCACGCCTCACAAGTGCCGACCATGTGCTCAATGTCCTCGTCCAGTTGTGGCCACCAGAAATAACTGCGGGCCAGCGCTTTTGAGCGAACGATGCCCGGGTGGCTGACGTGCAGCAGCTTGAGAGCTCTCGGCCGCATGGGTGTTGGGACCACCACCCGTTGGCCCCACAACAGGCACCCCCTTTCTAGGGACAACTCTAGCTTCTTCCGAAAAAATGGGTCGAATTCCTTGCTTGGGGACGATGCTGGCCACCCTTTCTGCACCCATGAGCTGACTTTCTCCAGCGTTCTGTCCTTGCCTGTCGCCCTAGCTATATCGGCTGGTACTATTGGGGGTTCGTCTAAAACCTCGATTAGCAACACCTGGCGGTCTCTTCCTATTCTGGCTTTTTGGTCGTCCGACAAGGGCAGAGGGGATCTCGAAAGTGCATCAGCATGGCTGATCTCCTTTCCGGGCCGGTACTCCAACTCGTGTTGGTATGCGTTAAGAAAAATGGCCCATCGCAACATTCTCGGAGATAGTATCTGCGGCGTTGGCTTGCCTGCCGTGAAAATCCCTAACAGGGGCTTGTGATCTGTCACGATTTTGAACGGGCGGCCATACAGAAAATCGTGAAATTTTTTGGTCCCCGCTACTATTGCCAATGCCTCTCTGTCGGTTTGTGCGTAATTTCGCTCTGCTTGGGACAGGGACCTTGAATAAAACGCAACTGGGGCCTCCCGACCGTCATCCAACACGTGACAAAGCACCGCCCCCACCCCCACCGGTGATGCATCACAGACTAAGACCACCGGCCGTTTGGGGTCGAAATGCGTAAGGATTGCGTCCGATGTTAAAAGTTGCTTAAGTTCGTTGAACGCCTTCTCGTGCTCGTCACCCCACATCCATGTCTCCTCCTTTTTTAGTAACCGATGAAGCGGTTCGGCCACGGAGGCTTTCCTCGGGAGGAATGTATGGTAAAAATTGAGGAGCCCCAGGAATGACTGTAATTCGGTTTTGGATGTGGGGCGAGGGGCCTTCTTGATGGCTTCTACTTTGGATTTGGACGGCTTAATACCCTCGGGTGTGATCCGAAACCCCAAAAACTCGACCTCGGTTTCGAAAAAAACACATTTGTCCTTCCTCAGTCTCAGCCCCGCTTTTTCGAACACAGTTAGCACTTTATCCAACCTCTTTGCTAGTTCGGCCTCACTCCCCCCTGTTATCAATACGTCATCAAAATAAGGCAACACCCCCTCCAGCCCCTTCAGGAGGCGTTCCACGAGCGACTGAAAAAGGCCGGGTGCCGAGTTCACGCCGAACTGTAAACGCGACACCTGGAACGCTCCTTTATGTGTGACTATTGTTTGTGCCGCGGCCGTGGCGGGAGTTACGGGGAGTTGCTGATAGGCTTGTGCCAGGTCGAGCTTAGCGAAACACTTTCCCCCATTTAGCCTGGCCAAAAGGTGGCTGACCACTGGCACCGGATATGCATTAGGGCGAATCGCCTTGTTAATTGTACACTTATAATCAGCGCAAATGCGCACCTCCCCGTTAGCCTTCAGGGCTGTTACAATTGGAGTTTCCCACTCCGCGGAATCCACAGGAATAAGGATCCCCTGGCCCACCAATTTGTCCAGTTCCGCCTCTATTTTGTCCTTAAGTGCGAAAGGCACCCTGCGCGGTTTGA
Source organism: Bradypodion ventrale (assembly GCA_035047345.1). NCBI lineage: Eukaryota > Metazoa > Chordata > Lepidosauria > Squamata > Chamaeleonidae > Bradypodion > Bradypodion ventrale. The sequence goes on along the minus strand of JAWDJE010000005.1, from coordinate 82,849,991 downwards.
GTCTTATCGGGCGGACCTCCGGGTCTAGGTCGAAGGCTACCGGGGGTCCCTTGAATTTTCCAAGTCCTTTTTTAAAAACGGCGGGGTGCGCATCGCACACCGCTTGTATTGGATCCGCCCCCACTGAATGTACTCCCCCTATGAACAGGCCCAAAGGCTGAAACCACTGTGTCCCTAGGAGGCTACAACTTCCCCCCTTGAGGACAACTAGGGGCAGTTCCGCCGAATGTCTCCTAAACTTAACTTGAAATTTCCCGACCCCCAACACCGGAATGCTGTTTCCCTGTACATCACGTAGCGTGGACCTCAATGCCTTAAGTTTGGGCCGCACTTGGGGGTCAATTTTCAAGAACTCCCTCTGGGGAATTATAGAATAGGAGGACCCTGAGTCAATTTCCATCCTGATAGGGGCCCCTTGTACTTGTACCTCAACAAAGTAATGGGACTGTCCCGCGGACACGCTGAACACTGGGGCGTCGTCCTCGCTGCCGTCCGAGATGCGGCCCACGCCGTCCTGCTTCTTTGTGGTCTGTGCGCCATCTTTGGACCTCGCTGGACGGTCCGGCCTGGTCGAACGGTCTGATGACTGCCTCCGGCCCTCCTTTCGTTTTCTGCATGCCCTGGCGATGTGCCCCCGCCGGCCGCAGGTGTAACATTCGGCCTTCCTAAATGGGCACCTCGCGCGCTCGTGGGCCGCTCCGCAGCCATCGCAGCGGCGCCCCCCTTTTCGGACCTTCTGGACTTCCTCGCCGTCGCTGCCTTCCGAGGACGATTTTGAGGCCCGACGAGTTGCGTGCACCGATTTTTCCGCTTTGCCGGCTCTGGGACGCCACTCACGCCACTGGTGCATCTCGTCCACTCCAGCATTCGTGGACTCTGCGGCTTCTGCGGCCTCAACGACCTCTGCCAGCGTGGGTGGCGGCTCCTTGTTCATCAAACTGCGCTGCACCTCCTTGTCCCTCAGGCCGCACAGCACGCCGTCCCTGAGGGCCATTTCTTGGATATTGTCCCATTTGCAGGGAACGGCGGCTGCCCTCATGGCGGCCACGAATGCCTCAACCGACTCGTCCGGCGCTTGGACTCGCCTCCAAAACGCGCTCCGAGCGGGAAACATCGCCCTCGAGGGTCGGAAACGCTCCCGTAGCAGCTTCATGATGTCGCCCGCCTTAAATTCGCTCACCTTCTTCGGAGTGATGATGCCCACCAGAGTCCGCTTGGTGTCCATTCCGAGCATTCTGGTGAGGATGGCCCTCTTCGTTTCCTCATCGTCTTCCTTGACTTTGAGCTCCACCAGTGCCGCATGGAAGTCCATCTCAAACAGCTCCCAGTCTTGCGGTTTGGTGATGTTGAACCCGCTCTGTGCCCTGGCTGCTCCTTGGGGATCCATTATCCCACCTTCGTCGCCAATTTAATGTATGGAAACCAAGACACAGGACACAGCCTCGGGCTGGGTTAACTCAGGTTTATTGCATCGTGGACAGAGGGAACATGAGGTAATGGCGGATCGATAGCTCTTTATATACTGCAGTAATACATTTGAACGTGGTGCCATGGTAGCCCATTGGCTACTGCCTGCGTGACGTCATTGCGAGTCACACCCTTCTTGTCCAGGTGTAGGTGGTGGCGGGAAAGCTTCCCGCGCTGTTGCCTTTGATGAGTTCTGACCAATAGAGCTTGGACGCTCGCTGCTGCCAGCTGGTGGTCATTAGCTCGCGTCCTCATGCAGGGTTCATATTATACAGCTGAAGGTTACATTGTTGCTATAGGCAAGGTTACATTGGTTCAGATACATTGTAATCCATGTGGAAGGTAAAACCCTTAGAACACAACACCCATGATGTCCACTGCATGCCCAACTGATTCACCTGAATCGTGTCAAGCATACAGTCCCTACCTCATCCAATAACACACTTAGGGATTCATTTCTACCACCCTAATCCCCCACTACCAATCATTCTAATGTTGAGACCTATTTGAAGACAACCTCTGTAAGACAGCCCCTAGTATCCCACAGACCAGAGTGGGATAGGCAAAAAATGACCTGGGTACCTTTTTCAAATTTGCCCCCAAGAATGATCCCTAAGCACTTGAGCCTGCAGGGCAGGGAAGCAGGTCATCTGAATTGTTGCAAAGAGACTGGCATGAGGGCAGACTAGGAAATATGTACCCAGTCTGTCCCTGCCCTCATCCTGGCAAGCAGCAATGGAATGTTCTGCTTATGCCTGCCACCTCATATGTTTTACCCTTTTGAATTCTTGCCCTGATTTTTCACTAATCAACTAGTGAACTATATCTTGGGGGGATGTTTAAAGTCTCTTTTACTGCAGTGGCTTAGTGGTTAAGACACTGAACTTGATGACTGGGAGGTCAGCAGGTCGGCAGATCAAGACCGGAGTGCTGCATGACAGAGTGAGCTACCGTATCTGTCCCAGCTTCTGCCAAACTAGCAGTTCAAAAGCAAGAAATTGCAAGTAGGCACCATGTCGGTGGGAAGGTAAACAGCATTCTGTGTATTCAGGTGTTTAGTCATACCTACCACATGTCCACAGAAATGTCTGCAGATGCAGGCAGTGCTGGGTGTTTGGCTATAAATGAAGATTAGTACCAAACCCTAGAGTTAGATACGACTGGCTTTTGAGCAAGGCCATGATGAATTGTTCATCTGAGGTAAAAGTTGAGAACCATGGTTTTTAATATACTAGAGTTGCCAGAATTCCCTAGCCAACAGTAGTCAAAAAGGCAATTTTTCAAAGCTTTGATCAGAAGAAGCAGGTACAACTTTATTCTTCAGAGAATAACTGTATATTTCCCTTATGGACCCACATTGGCATCAACTCATTTTCTCTTATTCTTTCCAGTTATCTTTAGAAGTTGTCTTTAGGCAGTAATAAAATGTGGGACCCAGAAGATGCCTGATATTCAGCTAGCATTCAAGACAAAATGCCCCATTAGTAAATAAGCAGGTTGGCTGTTCTTTGGAGAAATGTAACCTGTTATTTTAGAAAATCACATTCTCTTTGCAGCAGGGAAAACAACAATTTCTGCATGCTTTTCACTTTTTAATCATATTTATCTCTGCAGATACAGCTAACAAGATTGCAACTTCAACACTTTTTTTACCAAAAATAATGTTAAAGGATTGTAATTAGTGCCTTTTAATACAAACAGTTTCATTTGTAAAACAGGATTTAAAATAATAAGCCATCTGTTGTTCTACTTTCTAATGGATGCAACTTATTATGTATTTTTAATGGGGATCCTAATTCAGATCACATTTCACCACTGAAAAATAAATAGATGCAAGGGAACTGTTTCTTTCCCTACCATTTTATGCAGTGAATGCCAAAGACTTAATATCTCTACTCAGTAGTAATATGAACAATAGCAGGTTAACCTATAGAATTTTGTGGCTCAATAATGTTGAGAAAGCTAGTCTTTGTGTATAATAGTTTTGCAGTAACATAATTATATACAAAAGAGAGACAAAAAGCCAAGTCAGTGCAATAACTTTGTTCTAAAAGCAGGAATGCATGATGAGTATGACTTTTTAAACACTTCAGGGAATATAAAACACTGGAATGAGATGCATATTAAAACACAACCAACTTAATCTAAAATCTCTTTTCTTTAAATAATGCCATACACTCCCAGTTTCATTCAGTGTAATATGGAAGACAACAGTAAAGACTTTTTGTTAAGTGGCACTTTGGAATATTTTCAGCTTTTGTTTTTAGGAGGAACCCAAATCAGTAACATGATAGATCAGATGACACTCATGTTACCTGTTAAAATTCCACAAACAATTGCAAAACACAGTTGATTTAATTTTTACATGTAAGAGCCTGCCTGGTGCATTGATAGGGTAGGTTAGTCCACTCTTTTTGCTAGGGTTCACAGTTGCAAATTGCTGGACCTATTTGATCCAACCCACATCTTTCTAGGCCCTTGTCATGAGGTTTTACTACTTTTAGTTTGGGTTGATGGGGATTACTTTAGCCTGTTGCAGTGTGTGTAGTTCCTTCGAATGAATTAAACTACAGCAGTGGTCCCCAACCATTTTTTTGGCCATGCCCCACCTACATTCTGACTTTAATTTTAAAAATGTGTATGTCACAATATATATTTATATACTGTATTTGAGGCCCCTATAACCATGAGAAATGCAAAAAAAAATCGCTGTTAATGTCTCATTCTCAAATCCTTCCTTAAAAAAATCAAATTGCTCCCCTGTGGGGCATGTGCCCCATGTTGGGAACCATGGAACTAAAGTCTGGAGGATGTCACTGGCTCCTTCTAAAGTCAATTTCCAGGATCCTGAAGTGGTTTATGAGCCACTTCAGGATATTGGCAACTTGAACACTTCTGCATCTTATCTGTGAAGGGGCTGGGGAAGTGCAATTATTATTTTATTCTAGCTGCTAGGTTTTCACACATGTGCTGATTCACTTATGATTAAATTTTAAAAAAATATTTTTCTTTGCCTTTCTGTGTACTGTTGATTGAGAAACTTTCCACAACTGTGGTTTCTATTTGCATCACACAGAAAGACAAAGAAGAAAACTTTCTTTTAATTAAGTCTAAGTGATTTAGCAGATACAAAAAAAAGCCACTTTTCTTGTCCCTTCCCTTGCCTCTCTGCAGATGTGCTGGGGAAGCATACAATTCACAGGAAAATGAGCCAAAGGGTCACTTGAGGTCAGTATGCCATGCACCAAATGCCATGCACCAAATGGCATGTCACTCCTGCTGCAACTCAATTACACTGCACCAGCCTGCACCAAAAAGGCCAGTGTGGACAGGCTCTTAATTGATTTGCATTCTGTTTTCCACCATAATTTTTGGCGTTTGTGTTAAATGTTAAACTGTCATAGCACTGCTTGTACACTCGGAGGACTTGTTTGAGGATTTTAGCTCCTCGTGCAGTTCTATGACTCAGTTCTAGAATGTATAGAATAATTTCCCATGAGTTTCAATTGTCAAAGTCCAATACTGTGAAAATTAGAGAGGTCTGAGATTCTTAAACGTTTTCTATTAGATGTCAGCTCATTAAATCTGAACAATATTTTGTGGTGTTATAGTACTACCTATAGTTTTTTTGCCATGACCACTCATAATAAGTTCTATTGTATCCAAGGAGGCATACTTTTAGTCACTGGTTATCTCCAGTGGTAGGCATAAAAAAAAATCCTACCATACTGTGGGCATGGCCTGTTGGCCATGTGACTGCTCTTCACTATAGACCTATGAAAATAGAAGCCTCTTCTATTTTCATCACTCTATAGCAAGCCTCTGAAGCCATTTCCCCCTTGTCCAATGCTTTTCCAGGGCTTTGTTTCACCCCAAAGTGCCTCCCCAGCCACCCCAAAGTGGCTGGGGATGTGCTTTGGGGTGAAACAGAGCCCAGGAAATGCCTCTTCTAGAAGCAGGAGGTGGTGGGTGGAGTGGGGAGGTGGGCAGGGCCAGCCATTTTTATTACCAGTACGCGCATACTGGTACGACCCTGCTAATGCCCACCACTGGTTATCTCTGAACAGAGTATCTCTGGGGAAATTGTTATTTCAGGGAACTCACTTTTTTGCCAATAGCAATAATTATTATTATGTCCTGTCAAAAAGAATTGTGGGCAACTCATGTATTAAACAAAAATGTGCAGTGGTTTGGCTTTTTGTCTCTCTTTTCTACATCATTGCTCAGTGCAAATGAGTGGGTTGCCATGACTCAGTTCTGACCTGTAGTGACCTTTTCCAGAGTTTCATATTTAAAGAGTATTCAGAAGAGATTTATAACGGGTTTGTCCTGGAATTGTATAGCTTACCCCAGGCTATACAAGCTGGTTCTTCTCTTATGCAGGACACACAGTGGAAATTCAAACTCCAAACCTCTGGTTCCTTAAGTCACTCAGACAGCTTGTAGCTATGCTTTATAGCCTCATACAAACTGATGTTACTTGTAGCATTTCTAAATCAGCTCTCCAAAATGTTAAGGTATACAACTTTAACAAATTATGAAATATCCAATTCCCAGAGACAGTTCTCTGTTTGTTCTGGGCATCACAGCCATAGGCTACTTTTTGTTTCATACATTTCTGCTGCAGAAATATGTCTTTGTAGTAAAGTGTATCTTGTGTGAAATAGTGACAATCAAGTGGTTGGGGAAAATAAAGGAAAATCTCTTATTTGTTTTCTTCTGCCTGTAACCACACATTTGCCAATGTTTTTCACCTTCTGCAGTTGCAACCTTCAAAATTCATAACTCTGTGTGGTGCTCTGATCTGTTGTTTTTTTAATTCTGTGAAAGGATTGGCCTCTTAGGCTAAGGTGTGGAATGGTTCCAATTATGAAATCCTCCTCTGCTTTCATAAATATTAGAGCCTTTTGAACATTTCACTAACCAGACCTGTAAACAGACCCTTCTGGGACAAGCTGACACCCCAATGGGTTAATGGAAAGAAAGCCAGTATGAGTCAATGATACCATGGAGCTAGACTGGGATTTGGGCAAATGAGACTGACATCCACACTGAAGTATGATACTCATTCATTCTAACCTGCTGTCCATCACATGGTGGTAGTAACAAACATAAAGTAGAGAGGAGGAAAATCGTGTACAGTATTCTCCTTTGGAGAAAAGCTAAGATCATGAATAGAAATTTCCTACTTATTTCTATTTATCTTCTGCAGTATTCTAATTTAACATCAACTTGGTGCCAAACCATCTCTGCTGCTACCCATCATTTCGAAGGAGAACACGCAAACATAAAGAGGCTAAACAACAAGCATGGAAGCTTCATCAAACTCAACTATGGCCTCCACCATCTATTCAGTGTAATGTGTGTGGTTGCATGTTTTATGCCAGGATTGGTTTATTAAGTCACCACAGACACTTCCATCAACTGTGAAAATTTATACTTGGATACAAGTAGCAGCTGCCACTGCCGACACAGACTGAGAGTTTTCTTGAGCCTTCTTTCTCTCCACAACCATGGACAGCTCTGTATCATAATTTCATATATTACTAATAATTCTGTTTCTTACTAGGTGCCCTGCTAAGTCAAAACAAATGCTTGAAGTCACAGTAAATTTAAATGACAGTGTAAATCTGATTGACTGTAGACTGCTCTGTCCAGAAGCAATTCCTTCATAACAGATAATCTCCAGCCGGGCTGGTGAAGAGGAGGAAGACCAGCCGGGCGGGGGGAGGCCAGCCATTCGCCCCGCCGCGAGCCCTTCCGAGCCCGGACTCCACCATCTCCAGCCGGGCCGGTGAAGGAGGAGGAAGACCAGCCAGGCAGGGGGAGGCCAGCCATTCGCCCCGCCGCGAGCCCTTCCGAGCCCGGACTCCAACATCTCCAGCCGGGCCGGTGAAGGAGGAGGAAGACCAGCCAGGCAGGGGGAGGCCAGCCATTCGCCCCGCCGCGAGCCCTTCCGAGCCCAGACTCCAACATCTCCAGCCGGGCCAGTGAAGGAGGAGGAAGACCAGCCGGGCAGGGGGAGGCCAGCCATTTGCCCCGCCACGAGCCCTTCCGAGCCCGGACTCCACCATCTCCAGCCGGGCCGGTGAAGAGGAGGAAGACCAGCCGGGCGGGGGGAGGCCAGCCATTCGCCCTGCCACGAGCCCTTCCGAGCCCGGACTCCAACATCTCCAGCTGGGCCGGTGAAGGAGGAGGAAGACCAGCTGGGTGGGGGGAGGCCAGCCATTTGCCCCGCCACGAGCCCTTCCGAGCCCGGACTCCAACATCTCCAGCCGGGCCAGTGAAGGAGGAGGAAGACCAGCCGGGCGGGGGGAGGCCAGCCATTCGCCCCGCCGCGAGCCCTTCCGAGCCCAGACTCCACCATCTCCAGCCAGGCCGGTGAAGAGGAGGAAGACCAGCCGGGCGGGGGGAGGCCAGCCATTCACCCCACCATGAGCCCTCCCGAGCCTGGACTCCACCATCTCCAGCCAGGCCAGTGAAGAAGGAGGAAGACCAGCCGGGCGGGGGGAAGCCAGCCATTCTCCCTGCCACGAGCCCTTCCGAGCCCGGACTCCAACATCTCCAGCCGGGCCGGTGAAGGAGGAGGAAGACCAGCTGGGTGGGGGGAGACCAGCCATTTGCCCCGCCGTGAGCCCTTCCGAGCCTGGCCTCCAACATCTCCAGCTGGGCCGGTGAAGGAGGAGGAAGACCAGCCAGGCGGGGGAAGGCCAGCCATTAGCCCCGCTGCGAGCCCTTCCGAGCCCGGACTCCACCATCTCCAGCCGGGCCGGTGAAGGAGGAGGAAGACCAGCCGGGTGGGGGGAGGCCAGCCATTCGCCCCGCCACGAGCCCTTCCGAGCCCGGACTCCAACATCTCCAGCCGGGCCAGTGAAGGAGGAGGAAGACCAGCCAGGCGGGGGAAGGCCAGCCATTAGCCCCGCTGCGAGCCCTTCCGAGCCCGGACTCCAACATCTCCAGCCGGGCCGGTGAAGGAGGAGGAAGACCAGCCGGGCAGGGGGAGGCCAGCCATTTGCCCCGCCGCGAGCCCTTCCGAGCCCGGACTCCACCATCTCCAGCCGGGCTGGTGAAGAGGAGGAAGACCAGCCAGGTGGGGGGAGGCCAGCCATTCGCCCTGCCACGAGCCCTTCCGAGCCCGGACTCCAACATCTCCAGCCGGGCCGGTGAAGGAGGAGGAAGACCAGCTGGGTGGGGGGAGGCCAGCCATTTGCCCCGCCGTGAGCCCTTCTGAGCCTGGACTCCAACATCTCCAGCCAGGCCAGTGAAGGAGGAGGAAGACCAGCCGGGCGGGGGGAGGCCAGCCATTCGCCCCGCCGCGAGCCCTTCCGAGCCCGGACTCCACCATCTCCAGCCGGGTCAGTGAAGAGGAGGAAGACCAGCCAGGCGGGGGGAGGCCAGCCATTCGCCCCGCCATGAGCCCTCCCGAGCCTGGACTCCAACATCTCCAGCCAGGCCAGTGAAGAAGGAGGAAGACCAGCCGGGCGGGGGGAGGCCAGCCATTCTCCCTGCCACGAGCCCTTCCGAGCCCGGACTCCAACATCTCCAGCCGGGCCGGTGAAGGAGGAGGAAGACCAGCCGGGTGGGGGGAGGCCAGCCATTCGCCCTGCCGCGAGCCCTTCCGAGCCCGGACTCCAACATCTCCAGCCGGGCCAGTGAAGAGGAGGAAGACCAGCCGGGCAGGGGGAGGCCAGCCATTAGCCCCGCCGCGAGCCCTTCCGAGCCCGGACTCCAACATCTCCAGCTGGGCAGGTGAAGAGGAGGAAGACCAGTTGGGTGGGGAGAGGCCAGCCGTTTGCCCCACCGCAAGCCCTTCCGAGCCTGGACTCCACCATCTCCTGCCGGGCAGGTGAAGAGGAGGAAGACCAGCCGGGCGGGGGGAGGCCAGCCATTTGCCCTGCCACGAGCCCTTCCGAGCCCGGACTCCACCATCTCCAGCCTCCTGGCACCAACCGAGCGCCGAAGGAGAGGACCGATTGGCAGAAGGGAAGAAGGCAGAGGAGGAAAACCCGGGGGCGAGACTCAGAGCCCCATGCAAAGGATAAGTAGCTAAATATGCAGAAATGTTGATGACTTAATATAGTAACTCACATAAAGACTTTATACTGACTTAATATAGCAACTGACATAGAGACTGTGTTTAAAGTGTGATAATATGCATGAAAATATGTTGTTTAAAATGTTCTACACTTTAAAAACTGTGATAAACTGTATGAGGGGGGGAAATGGCATAGAAACCGGCAAACCACGCCATAAAACTTGCCAAGAGAACCCTATTGACCAAAACAAAAGGCAAAACAAAGGAGCTGGCTAGGTGATACAGGATGCTTAGCACAACAGAGTGGAGGAAGGGGAGGGACAGGAAAGGGGGGAGAAATGCAATGTTGCAAGGAACAATACTGCATAGGGACATGGAATGTGAGATCAATGAACCAAGGTAAACTGGAAGTGGTAAAAAATGAGATGGAAAGAATAAGCATTGACATCTTGGGCATCAGTGAGCTAAAATGGACAGGGATTGGTGAATTCAGCTCTGGAAACCATCATATCTTCTATTGTGGACAAGAAAACCTTAGAAGAAATGGAGTAGCCATAATTGTCAATAAGAGAGTGAGAAAAGCAGTAATGGGATATAACCTCAAAAATGACAGAATGATGTCAGTCAGAATTCAAGGCAAACCTTTCAATGTCACTGTGATCCAAATATACGCACCAACCACTGGTGCAGATGAAGCCACAGTGGACCAGTTCTATGAGGACCTAGAATACCTCATAGAACAGACACCAAGAAATGATGTCCAAATTATATTAGGAGACTGGAATGCCAAAGTAGGAAATCAAAAAGTGGAGGGAATAACAGGCAAGTTTGGTCTTGGTGTACAGAATGAAGCAGGGCAAAGATTGATAGAGTTCTGCCAAGAGAACGCACTGGTCATAGCAAACACTCTCTTCCAGCAACATAAGAGGCAACTTTACACATGGACATCACCAGATGGCCAACACCAAAACCAAATTGACTACATACTCTGCAGCCAAAGATGGAGAACCTCCATACAGTCAGCAAAAACAAGACCTGGAGCAGACTGTGGCTCAGATCACAACCTACTGATCGCAAAATTCAGGTTAAGACTAAAGAAAATAGGGAAAACAAAGAGACCAGACAGATGTCACCTAGACAGCATCCCTAAAGAATACACAGTGGAGGTGATGAACAGATATAATGGCCTAGACTCAATAGACAGAGTGCCAGAAGAATTATGGACACAGATAAAGGACATCATGCAGGAAGCAGCAAAGAAAACCATACCAAAAGAAAAGAAGCATAAGAAAGCAAAATGGTTGTCTGATGAGGCTCTTAAAATAGCAGAGGAAAGAAGGAATGCAAAAGTCAAAAGAGAAAGGAAAAAATACAATCTTCTGAACACAGAATTTCAAAGAAAAGCAAGGAGAGATAAGGAAAACTACCTAAAAGAACAGTGCAAAGAAATGGAGGAAAACAACAAAAGAGGCAGGACTAGAGATCTCTTCAGAAAAATCAGGGAAATAAAGGGAACATTTAAAGCAAAAATGACCATGATAAGGGACAAAGATGGAAAAGAGCTAGCTGATGCAGAAGAGATTAAGAAAAGATGGAAAGAGTACACAGAGGAACTCTACAAAAAGGACCTCAACACTCCTGATAACCACAATGATGAAAAAATTGAACTTGAGCCAGACATCCTGGAGAGCGAAGTTATAAAGGCCCTAAAGAGCACTGCAAACATCAAAGCTAGTGGAGATGATGGTATCCCAGTTGAATTTTTCAAAGCTCTAAAAGATGATGGCGTCAAATTACTGCGTTCAATATGCCAGCAAATTTGGAAAACAAAACAGTGGCCACAGGATTGGAAAAGATCAGTATACGTCCCAATCCCAAAAAAGGGCAATGCCACAGAATGCTCAAATTACCGAACAATTGCACTCATGCCACACGCCAGCAAGGTGATGCTCAAGATAATACAGGACAGACTTCAGCAGCATGTGGAGAGGGAACTACCAGAGGTGCAGGCCGGTTTTAGAAGAGGCAGGGGGACTAGAGACCACATTGCCAACATACGTTGGATCATGGAGAAAACAAAGGAATACCAGAAACAAGTTTACTTTTGTTTTATTGACTACACTAAGGCATTTGACTGTGTGGACCACAACAAGATGTGGCAAGTAATTAAAGAGATGGGAATACCAGAGCACCTCATATGCCTCCTGAGAAATCTGTACATGAACCAAGAAGCAACAGTCAGGACAGAACACGGAATGACAGAGTGGTTTGGAATAGGAAAAGGAGTAAGACAAGGCTGCATTTTATCACCCTGCTTATTCAATCTATACACAGAGCACATAATGCGCAATGCAGGGATGGAGGAATCACAATATGGGATTAAAATTGCTGGGAGAAACATAAACAATCTGAGATATGCAGACAACTCCACCCTAATGGCAGAAAGTGAGGAAGACCTAAAGAATCTCTTGATTGGGCTGAAGGAGGAGAGTGCAAAAGCTGGCTTGAGACTCAATATCAAGAAAACCAAGATAATGGCAACAGGTCTGATCAGTTCCTGGAAAATAGATGGGGAACAAGTAGAAGCAGTGACAGATTTTACATTCCTAGGATCAAAGATCACTGCAGATGGGGATTGCAGCCATGAAATAAAAAGGCGACTGATTCTTGGGAGACAAGCCATGAGAAACCTGGGGAACATAGTGAAAAGCAGAGACATCACATTGCAAACAAAAATTAGAATAGTCAAAGCAATGGTATTCCCAGTGGTAATGTACGGATGCGAGAGCTGGACAATAAGGAAAGCTGAATGCAGAAGAATAGATGCCTTTGAAATGTGGTGTTGGAGGAGAGTTTTGAGAGTACCCTGGACAGCGAGGAGAACAATAGGTCAATCTTAGAAGAAATCAACCCTGACTGCTCATTGGAAGGGCTAATAGTAAAGACGAAGCTAAAGTACTTTGGACATCAAATGAGAAGGGAGGATTCACTTGAGAAGGCCTTGATGTTGGGAAAGGTGGAGGGCAAAAGAAGAAGGGGGAGGCCAAAGATGAGATGGCTAAATGGTATTGTAGACACAATGGGCACAGAACTGGGAGTGCTGAGGGGGATGGTGGAGGACAGAGGCGCCTGGAGAACAATGGTCCATAGGGTCGCAAAGGGTCGGAATCGACTGTGCGACTGAACAACAACAAATTGTTAGCTGTCTGAATCATTTCCATCCATGTTTTGGTGATCAGAATGTTTGGATGCTGAGATTCTCCACACAACTGCTCTCCAAAGATAAATGTTCCCAGCTGGACAAGCAAACAGTCTTAGACTTGGTTGACTATGTGAATCAATTCATGCTCACTTAACCCAGTCATCCTCTTCTCTTTGTACTAGCACTGGCAAACACCACCTGTCCGTTCCAATTTTTCCATATTTTGCTTAACTTTGTGGATTGTAGTGCTTGTACTTGCGCAGCAAATGTAAATGATGTATTCCTGTTGCTATTCTCACATCAGTGGGAGGGAAGGGATACTGGTGGGGAAGTAAAGGATGTCAAGATAAGGGTGAGCATTTTGTTATATCTCCTCCACTCACAATTAATTTTAACCTGAATGCCCAGACTCATGCTGTGAAGTCATGCTTGTGCAACAGGAGTGATGTCACTGACAGCAGCAGATTGATGACAATTAAATAATTCATTTTTCAATTTTTGGGTGCCTGTGTGTCTATATCATTTCATGAGGTTGTACATACCCAGAAACTGGAAAAAAGAACTCTTTAATTAGGAGCAACCTGTCACTACTAGTGACATCATTCCCATTCTTCAAGCAGTGTTATACAACAAGAAACTGGGCCCCAATCTCTCTCTATCTCTATTATCCCTCACACACACACACACACACAGAGAGATTTTAATATAAATATAATATCTATATTTCAGAGCCATGACAGATCTTAAAGCCCCAGAAGCAAAAAGCGTTGGCAATGAATAACTATACTTTTGCATAAAGTCAGTCATTTTTTTTCTTGAGCCAGTGTCATACCAGGTGATGTACTTCCTCCTTTATTGGCATCGTAAGGATAGAAACTCATAGGAAGAGACAGGATTGTCTCCTCTCTGTTGACAGGCAAAATGAAAAAATGAAGAGCACTTCAGGAGTTTGGATATGCTGTAAACAATGCAGCTGCTAATATAAGAAGTAATCAGTAGTTGGAAATGTATCGACTTGATGTGTTTTCCTCTGTTGCCTTGACTTCTACAATCAGCAGACCATCTCTGAAAGATTCGTCATTCTGACAATACATATTGAATAAAAAGCTGCAGAGCTAAGAAGCATAAATGTACAGGAGCCACCTAGCAGATGGAGATTAAATCCAGAGGATTTTATATTACTTAATTTAAAAGCAGAGACACTTGTGTTTCATTACAGCTGTCTGGATATTTTTTATATGTTTTGCCTGTTTCTTACAATGCCTGTTAGTGGGATGAAAAAAGTGCAGTGCTTATTCAAAGGAACAAGTAGATGTTTCATTGTCAAATAAAGAATATATACATAAACACATTATCAAAAAGGAAGCAGCCATTCCTAAATAGGATTAAGAAGCAGAAGATACAGCAGACATATACAAAAACAAATTCAAATGGTAACCAAGGGCTTAAAATTGTTGCTCTAAGTTGTACCTCAAGCATAAGAATTTAATTTGCAAAAAGTTTCCATGGTTTGTTTGGTGGAGTAACTTCTGACCCCAGTGTAAATTCAAATAAAACATGAGGCAGAATAATAATAATAATAATAATAATAATAATAATAATAATAATAATAATAATAATAATAATAATAATAATAATAATAATAATAATAATAATAATAATAATAATAATAATTTCATGTCATAATTTTATTCTGGGTTGACAGGATTTTTGCTGGAGAAACTCTGCTCAAGGGATGCCTGAATGAGGATCCTTTCATGTCACCAAGATCTGAGACAGAGACAGGCACTCAAACCGTCATGCAGTACCCGGGTTTCAAACTGCCGGCTTGCTGGCCTTCCAGCTAACAAGGCGAGCTTCTTAACCACTGAGCCACCGCATCCCCTCAGGCAGAAAATTAAAACAGAGCATGTGTTTGTTTTCATAGTTTCAAAAGAGAAGGGAAAAGTAGTGAGTCAATATTAATTATATCACAGGAGATTCTTCTACCTCAGTAAGAATATTTTTCAAAAGGTAAATACTGCCGCCGCCACCACCATCACCACCCATGAAACAATCAGAACATTTAAGCTGCAACTACTCCATACTGAATGTCTGTGGCTGCTTAATGGTTAAAACACTGAGCTTGATGACCGGAAGGTCAGCAGTTCAAGACCCAAATGCTGTGCAACAGAGTGAGCTCCTATCATCTGCCCCATCTCCTGCCAACCTAGCAGTTCGAAAGCAAAAAATTGCAATAAACAGCTACTGCTTTGGTGAGAAGGGTAACAGCCTTCCATGCTCTTTGGTGTAAATGGGGAAGGAACTGGGGAAATAGATGATGAGGAATGCAACTAGGGTGCACTGCACCAAGGATGGGTCCTGTAGAATGTCCTCTGCACCTTTCCAGAGTCAACTAGATCCAAATCTTTGGACCCTCTTCCCAACCCTTGCCTTCCCAGCTGTGGTACATCAACAGAACCTGCCACTACATATCACAGAACCTACCACTACATATCAGCTTTTAGTTCTGAAATCTCAAGGGATAGGAAAGCTGGTGATTTAGAGACCCTAATTGTTTGGAAACAAAGTGGCACAAATAAAAGGATTTGTAGATAAGCTTTTTGATCCCAGGTGTTTTCTTTTTAATTAGAGAATGACACTGGCCTAAATCCAACTGATAACCCCTAAAGTAAATGCATTGAATCAATTGCCACATATGGAGTAGTCAACCCATATGTAAATCCCATTGATTTACATTGACCTGGTTGAAAATCTCTACTTTATCTGGGGATTGTGCATTGAATTCAGGCATAGTAAAGAAAAGTTACTGAAATTTAAGGACATTGCACGTAAAAAATGTTTGAGAAAGTTTATGTTGTTGGTCTACTTGGGTTTGTTTCCAGCAATAAAAGGTGGATTTGGGAGATAGAAGTGTTCCACCCTAGCACTTGAAGCCCATCCCATTTCTTTTTGGAAACAGTGAAAGAAAAGGCCACTGGTGTGGGAAAGCTATCCTGGTTTTTTTTAAAAGCATAAAGGTAAAATATATATGATCAAATATATCTGATCATCTAAAATGTAACAATTAACATAAATTGTTTCTTTAATGTACCCATTAGAATATACTTTTCTTCCTTCATTTTAGCATTTTTGTTCAGCTTCTGTCATCTAACGCTTGGTAAATTGTAGTTTCTATCCTTCACATGTAATTATTAATTTTCTGTAATGTATTTTGTTTCTGTATTTTGTTTTTGCGATGGCCTTAGAGTACATCCTCCAGAGCCAGCCACTAAATTAGGCAGAGTGACTGGACCATTTCAAGGAAGTGATTTAGGGTGTTCTGAAAAGGAAGCCAACGGTTAGCTATTTATTTTATTTTTACTCTGTTTTCATCCTGTGAGAGTGGTGTTTATGGAAAATTCTGTTTTAGGAGCCAGAATAATTTGGCTAACCTTGGTTTCTCTGGCCATTGCTTGAAGCTGTGGAATGAAATGTACCTTTTTTGCCTCAGGCAACACAATTGGTCAGCATCTTGCACTGCAGCTGGGAGAAGCAAGCTCGGTTAGGAAGCGTACACAGAGCTGTACCCATCTTCAACTCAACACCCATTCCCTAATATGCCACTGAGAGAGATGTTTCCCTCTGCTGAAGCAAGTGAGCCTTTACTGTTAGGAATGTAGCAATCCACCATGCAAACAACCACACAATCCTGTGAAAGAAGTAAGACTTTCTACAAGCTTTTTCCCCTTGTTCCTTCACCAACCAATAGCAAAGATTCTTCTCTTCCCACTCTGTTATATATGATAACTGTGTACTAACTGTCAAAGTGATTCAAACCACCATGTTCCCGCGCTTTCTAGCTGTAAAAACAGCGTCCCTGTTTGACAGCTACGAAATCTCGCCAGACAGCGTAGCCTCGTGAGATTTCGGGAGGTGCGCGATTCATATTCTGACAGGCGCGCAATGTATCTTTTATATGCAAATAAGTGGATTGAAATGTGTGCACACTTTGTTAGCCAATTGGCATTGTTTATTGTTGTTACTGTAACTGTTTATACTATGTATAAGTCCGAGTTTTGCCCCATCCAAACCGTGTTCAAACCCCACCAATAAAGAGCTGTATTTCACTTCTAAATGTGAGTTGTCATTATTCCTTGAACACCAAACTGGGGACGAAGGTGGGATGTCATCTCCACAAGGCAGCAACATTGCCCATTCAACCCAGCTCATCCAGAGAAATGGGCAGTCTACAAACACCGGTTCCGCCATGCTATTGGATCCCAGAAGATCACCGATGAGGACCAGAAGTGCTCCTGTTTCCTCACACAGTGCAGATCTGAGATACTTGAGCTGGCCATCCACCTTGTTCTTCCTCGGGACGTGGATGAGGTGCCGCTCGCTGAGATCCTGTCAGCACTGAGGAAGCACCTACAACCAGAGGTCTCAATCTTCCCGGCCAGGGTGGCCTTTCACAGAAGGGAGCAGCTCCCTGGTGAATCCATTGCTGAATACGCCGCTGCTCTTCACCTTGCTGCCACCCCGTGCAAGTGGGACAACATCGAAGAAGCACTCTGAGACTGTCTGCTGGCCAGCATGAGGGACGAAGATGCTCAACGTCACCTCATGGTCAGGAAGACGGTAACATTCAAGGCTGTACTAGAAAAGGCATTAGTGTCTGAGGCCGCATGGTCTGGGGTGAAGCTTTTCCGGCATCGCCACTCCACTACCAGTGCCACCGACTCAGCCGTGCAAGCTCACCAATGCTCATCTTCATCCTCATCAGCATCTCCTGGTTCCACCTCTTCCTTGGAGTCCAGCAACGTAGAGGGTGAAGTCCAAGTGGTTCAACGGAAGTGCCAAGAGCACCGCAACAATTGGGAGAAGAAATTCCTTTGAAAGTGTGATGGCTGCGGGGCCCGGCGTGACCGCAAGAAGTGCCCATTCCACACCGCAGAATGCCACAACTGTGGGTGGAAGGGGCACATAGCCAAGGTATGCCGGCAATGAAAGTGGAGACCTTCAGCGCCTGAGTCCAAGCACGGTCATCACGACAACGCATCCATCGCCAAGGTGTCACCCGAGCCAAATCTGTGCCAAGTGGGCAGCATCAGTGAGCATTTCAATGCCAACCTGAGCCTTCAGGATATCCCTTTCAGAATGGAGGTGGATTCAGGTACTACATTTTCTATAATTCCACAGCGGGAGTTTTTGAGTTTTTTCAAGACCCTCAACTTGGTGCTGTGAACCAAGTGGTCTCGGGTGCGGCACGACATTTATGCCTATGTGACCTCCTGCGTGCCATGCCGCCAGGCAAAAGCTATCACCAGTGCACTGCCTGGCCTCCTTCAACCTTTGCCAACGCTGGATAGGCCGTGGGGTGCCATCTCCATGGACTTCTTGACCAACTTGCCACCGGCGCTGGGGTACACAACCGTCTTGGCGGTGGTTGACATGTTGACAAAAATGGTGCACTTCATCCCCTGTTGGGGGCTGCCATTAGCCCGTACGACCGCCCGTCTGTTCCTGCACCATGTATTCCATCTCCACGGCTTGCCGGATAGGGTGGTCTCAGATCGGGGCACACAGTTCACAGCGCGCTTTTGGAAAAGCCTGATGGCCGTGCTGGATGTACAGGTCTGCCTGTTGACGGCACACCATCCGGAGACTGATGGGGGCACGGAAAAGGTGATTGGCATCCTGGAACAGTACCTGCACTGTTTCGTGAACCATCAACAAAATAACTGGGCTGATTACCTTTCCCTTGCGGAGTTTGTGTTTAACAATTTCCAGCACACCTCCACCCAGCTGACGCCATTCTACGCCAACCTGGGATACAACCCATGCCTCTTTCCTTTGACTCCCTCCAATTCCCCTGTTCCGGAGGCTCGGGACTTCCTGGAGGAGCTACGTGCAGTTCATGAACTAGTGTGCCGCCAGCTGGTACGAGCAAAAGAAGATTATAAGAAGGTTGCCGACCGCTCACGCCAGGTGTCACCGCCACTGGTGGTTGGGGATCGGGTTTGGCTCTCCACAAAGCACCTCCTGACCAACCGTCCCACCAAGAAGCTGGACCATAGGTTCATCGGGCCGTTTCTGGTCACGGCTGTCATCAATCCCATTGCTTACCGCCTCACCCTGCCCTGCTCATTGCATGCCCACCCGGTCTTCCACCGGTCCCTCCTGGTACCAGAAGCCCCGACATGTCCCCTCCGGCGCCCAGGCACCCCAGCCCCACCGCCCATACCTGATGGGAATGGCACAGAGGTATGCGAGGTCACCAGCATCCGTGACTCTTATTGGCTCAAGGGTCGCTTCCAATACCTGGTTGAGTGGCAGGGGTATGGGCCGGAGGACTTTACCTGGGTGGACGCTGTCGACGTTCATGCCCCCGATCTCATCTGCTGATTCTATGCCCAGTTTCCCTCGTGGCCTCATCCGGACCATCGGCCCCAGGGGAAGGGTCCTGCGGTGGGGAAAGTGTTATGACTCTGGGCCCCGGCCCACCTCTGGCCCCCGAACCAGCCCACCTTGGGGATGAAGACTCTGAGGATGAAGGGGAGGAGCTGACAGGACCCTCTTCCTCAGGGATCCCCCCCCAGCACTGCCTCAGCCTCCCTTGGACCTGCAGCAGAAGGATGGCAATGAGGATGTCCTCCAACAGCAGTCTTCGTGTTCAGACAGCTCTGGGGATGGGGCGTGGCTGGATGCAAGGCATCGAAGCAGGGCGAAGCGTTGTCTACAGAGGCTGAGAAGAAGGAGGGGCCGCAGGTAATCAGGAAGCATCTGGCCACACCCATGGAGGCATATAAGGAACCAGGATGCCGGGTGTGGCTCTGTGATGGACAAAGTTTAGCTTCCCTGCTCTTGCTTGGTACCGTGGCATCTTGAGTCTTTGGAAACTCTGGAAATAGAAGTTTGGACTGGTTTTGACTACTCTTGGAAACTCTGGAATTAGAACTTTGGACCGGACTTAGACTACTCTTTGGATATCCCTTACAGTGAGTGAGCAGGGGAGACAGAACAACTTCACACAAGTCACCCAGGAATAGTATGCTCCAAAGCCCTAGCCCATAGCTACTTCTGGTGGCCTCAACTGGACTGAGATATAGAACAGATGGTTGGCACTTGTGCCAGCTGTCAATGCTCTCGCTCAGAGCAATCCCACCTTCCCTCTCAGGAATGGGACTCTGCCAGGGGCCCGTGGTCCAGGTTACACATAGATTTTGCAGGCCCATTTAGGAGAGCCTTATTTTTGTTGGTTGTGAATTCATTCTCCAAGCGGCTGGAAGTAATTAGAGTACCTAATACCACTTCAGCCACAACAATAATGCACTTAAGGAGGCTGTTCACAGCATTTGGACTTCCAGATGTGCTGGTGTCTGACAACGCATCCACGTTCACATCTGCAAAATTCTAATCCTTCATGGAAAGGAATGCAATTAGACACATCACTGCCCACCCCATTCCACCCTGCCACCAATGGCCAGGTGGAGTGGCAGGTGCGCACAACCAAGGACGCACTTCAAAGCATGGGGGAAGGGGATCTGGAGCTCCAGTTATGTCAGTTCCTTTTTACGTATAGGCTCACCCCCCCCCCCCCTGTATGATAACTGTGTACTAACTGTCAAAGCGATTCAAACTGCCATGTTTCCATGCTTTCTAGCTGTCAAACAGCATCCCTGTTTGACAGCTACAAAATCTCACCAGACAGTGTAGTCTCGCCGATTTCGGGAGGCGCGCGATTCGTATTCTCACTGGTGTGCAATGTATCTTTAATATGCAAATAAGTGGATTGAAATGTGTGCACACTTTGTTAGCCAATTGGCATTGTTTATTGTTGTTACTGTAACTGTTTATACTGTATATAAGTCCGAGTTTTGCCCCATCCAAACCGTGTTCAAACCCCACCAATAAAGAGCTGTATTTCACATCTAAATGTGAGTCGTCATTATTCCTTGAACACCAAACACTCTTTTATCGGTTTCTTCTTCTCTGTGTGTGTGTCGACTCAAGTGTGAGATATCTCCTCAGAATGCCTGAAGGGGTTGGAGGCAGACTAGGTCTCTCCTTTCAACATGGATTCCTCTCAAACTACAAAGCTGAGAAATCTATCTATGATTTTTGTTCCTATCCTTTCATGCTTTAACCACAGTAAAAATAAATAAGTAAATTCCTAATTCACTCATCATTTAGATCCTAATTCTGCCTATGAGAGGTTCTAGCCCTGCATTTAAGACAATGTAGTACCAAATATAGGTCGCTCCACTTCCATATCTGCCGGGGATATGATCCAAGACCTGCCATGGGCATCTGAAACCATGGATAACAGTGAACCCTATATTTTACATTGCAGACACTGCCTTCTTGTGGCCAGCTCTGGTAAAGTCCCATAGAAATATGTATTTCATGACTTTTATTAGCTCCGCAGGTGACTGAAACTGTGGGTACTGTGGGGGATGACCTGTACTTTTAGCTAAGTGACATCAATTTCAGAACGCTATTTTCCAATTTGGCAAATTTGCACCTCAGATTATCTTCACAATGGAATTGGAACCCATAGAAACAGTGCTATACACCAGAAAGTTAAGATTCCTCTTAAGCGGTCTTCAACTGAAGGTGCTAAAAACTTCCCATTACCAACTCCTGAAATGCAGAAGGCTAGCAACCCAGTTTTTCTGCTGTTCAGGTTATCAATACTCTCAATGCTAGTACACATCATTTATAAGCTTCTCCAAATCATTACAAGCAGCCAATATGAATATGCCAATGTTCTAGTCTTTGTAACAGTACATCAGTTCATTGTCTGATAATAGTGTGACAGTGTGTGTGGTTTTACCATTGTCACTATGTGAGGGGCTCTTCTGGCCCCTGAAAAAGAGAAAAAACCTGAAAATCACTGGCATTTCTTTCTTTACCATGTAAGATGTTCAAAAAATACATCTCTGTTACAAATGGAGCTCCAGGAATTGTACTTTTAGTAAAGGTAAAGGTTTCCCTTGCTCGAAAGCCAGTCGTATCCAACTCTAGGCTTCAGTGCTCATCTCTGTTTCAAAGCCAAAGAGCCAGCGCTGTCTGCTACTGCAGACATTTCTGTGGTCATATGGCAGGCATGACTAGACACCGGAGTGCATGGAACACTGTTACCTTCCCACCAAAGTAATCCCTAGTTAGCCACTTGTGTTTTCTTGCTTTCAAACTGCTACGTTGGCAGGAGCTGGGACAAAGACGGGAGCTCATTCCGTCCTGCAGTACTCGAGAATCGAACTGCTGACCTTCCGCCACCCAGTTTATTATGAACTTTATATAAATATTCTTATATTATTGCAAGGGCACTGGGAGAAAACTACACAATATGCATACTGTAATTTCCCTTGGTCTTTTCTAAAACTGCTGTTGATTCTGCTCTATATTTCTG
Organism: Bradypodion ventrale; assembly: GCA_035047345.1. Taxonomy (NCBI): domain Eukaryota; kingdom Metazoa; phylum Chordata; class Lepidosauria; order Squamata; family Chamaeleonidae; genus Bradypodion; species Bradypodion ventrale. The sequence continues at coordinate 82,827,890 of JAWDJE010000005.1, read as the reverse complement.
AATCTGTTTTTCCCACTACCACATACTGCTCTTGAAGCTAAAAATTCTGCTTTGAAAAGTGCTGCCATCATATTGTTTGATTGTCAAATAGCTTTAGAACCTAGACAATGCTATTAGGCATGGTACCAAAATGATGGATGGGTAGCTTATTCCCACCTGGTGCTTTGCTACTTGGTGGAGATACCAGTTTCTTTCATCTGTAGCAGAGTTATCACTCATGAATTAGCACCATTATTTAATCACAGCATTTAAAAAGTCAGTGCATAGCTCTTTTTGTTGACAAATGTCTCCGTGATATTATTTTTAAAGGACAAACCAACAAGTCTTGAGAAGGAGAATCAACCTTTATGCCATGCGGTGCGGGGTAGGAGTAGAGAGTGAATCTAGCTGAATCACAAACTGAATCAAGCTGTTTTAGACATAGTGTATTCAGAGTTGATTACTCTATTACTCTGAACTGCTTTGAGCCAATTCTCCAATTCAAACCATAAATAGAAAGCCAGACAGGAATATTACTGTCTGCATCCAGAGAGGACTTGAATTGTGGTGGTAATGCAGGGCTATGAATAATTCTTGCTCCCATTTCCCCCAAAAAAGACACAGATATTTGTGTTTTTATAGCAAAGAGTGCAGTGGGGCTTGGAATGAGATTCTGAATATATTTACCGTATTTCTGTGAATGGAGCCCTGCCCTACATGTTTGGCAGAACACATGTGAAGCCTTTCTGCAAACCTCTGTCATTGTATGAAGGAGCCAAAGGTTGGGAAACACTGCCTTAGGGCTATGTGCAGACATGGGGGGCAGGACTTAACCATGCCCACACAGCATCGTTATACTTCAAGCTTGCCTGATTCCCTAATGAATCTTTTAAAACTAGGTTTACTGCTAGGTTGTAGCTGGGTGGTGCTTATGATTTTACCTGAGTAGGGTTAGTGTGTCTCTAAAAATTAAGAACACCACATAAGGAAAACTCATGGGTGTGGAAAGTGGCACATGCAGAAATGGAGCTACGCTTTCTAATTGCCAGGTATAGTTTCAAAAGTGGGGCAAAAGTGACAACAGCTGCCTCTAAATGTAGTGTTTAGGACAAGATAGGTAGTCTTTTGGACATTAGCTAGTCTTCTTTTAGCAGGAAGAAAAGGCTTTGTTCTTTGTGTGGTAGTTCATGGGGTCGCAAAGAGTCTGATTCAACTATGCAACTGAACAACAGCAACTACTGTACTACTACAATAACAACAAAATAGGACAAGCTGATTTGTTTGGCATTCTTGAAAGAGTGACACTCACATGAAGTAAACTGATACTGAACTTGTAGCGATGTCTGGCCGCTAGGGCGGCGTTACGTCCCGGAGGAGACTGATCAAGGACAACATGAGGCAACAGGAGCGAGATCAGATCAGTACTTTATTGAGAAAAGGCTGCAACATATATAGAAGGAAAAACGCACCGGTGGCAAGACTGTCATCTGACAGAAATTACATCACCTGTGTACTCAAGTTAATTGGGAACCTCTTTGAGGGAGTTAATTAACTGGGGCAAACATGGACTTAGGAGTCCCATTGTTCAGGGATTAGGCAGGGGTAAACATGGCATCTATTTGTGCCGGGGATTACACGGAGACACGGAGATGAGTGATTTAACCAGGTTAGATATTCGCTTTCTCAGCAGGTCCGTTGGTCAGGTCAAAGGAATTGGGTGAATCAAACCCTATCATTTATCCACCCCCCTTAATTTGTCTGCTCGCAGAGCCCGCGGCTCAAGGAGCCTTCTCCCGAAGCGGCCTCTGCCAGAGCCGTTTCCATGCCCGGTGGGCATGGGGAAACCATATTTCCCCTTTCTGTTTTATTTAAGAGCCTGACCGGCGAACCTGCGTAGGAGCGGCATCAGCTGTTGAGCGGGGATGACGTCTCAGGGTTCCCTCTTGGGGCGGTACCTCCTGATCAGTGAGGGAATACATTGTGCAAAGCAGCATATGGCAATGCCTAGTATAATCGCCCCCACCACCACCTTGAGTACCGTCTGGAGCCACCCCCATGGGACCCACGACCACATCCAATTCCACAACGAACTCCACCAAGCCCCCCACGCGGAGCCTTCTGTGATGCCTGCAACTATGGTGTGGAGATCAGTGAGCTGGGTCTGAATTCTGCGGGAATTATCAGTAAGGTTGAAACAACACATACCGTGAAGGGATTCGCAACCCAAGTGGTGCAGCAATAGGAGATAGTCGATAGCCGCTCGATTATCAAGGATGGCATGGCGAAGTTCCGCCTGCTCCTGATTGAGGAGCGCTATCGCTGAGGAGGTATGGTTGATGGCTTTTGCCAAACCGCAAGCCAAGCGACCAATCCTCCGTGCGTTGCCGACGGCTAAGCCTGGCACGCCGACTATGCTGACTGACAGCGAGACATATTCGGCCGGACTAAGGACTCTAAAGCTGCTGTCACATGAGCTATCTAACTGTGTGGTGCGAGTGTGCCGTATGAGTGCGGGAACATGTGAAACATGTGAAACATTTGTGCTTGGGGTAACCATATCCTTAGTGGGGAGCAACAGTGTCAAACGGCTTAGGCAACATGTAGAATCTGATACATTTGCAGGGATATAGTTAAAGGTATACTGATTACACGTGAAGAACCACCCTGAGGGTAGGGTGACATGAGCAGGCAATGAGCCAATTGTCTCTGGGTTCTCACAAGTCCAATTGCTGCTGCCGGTATCGAGGCAGCGGCGCTGGGTTCGGTCGACTGCAGCGCAGCCGACTATCCAAGCACAAGTAGAGTTCGGGCTGGCCGCCACTCGCGGGGTGTGAAGAGTGGCTGCATCAACCGGCAAAGTCATGGTGAGCCGCAAGCCCCCCCAGCGAGCGTAGGCTGCAAAGCTCGCAGGGAGATGCGGTCCGAAAATCTTCTTTAGCAACCAGTCGCCATCCCTGGCCCGTGCGTCAAGAGTGTGGCACACGGGGATGAGACAGGTGCTGAGGATCGAGGCAGAACCAATGTCCTGCTTCAGGCAAAAATCGGACTGGTTGACGAGACCCGCCAACCTTGCCCACAAATTGTAGTGCATCCGTGCTGAAAGGTCTTCACCAGGCGGCAGGCCGTTGGCCTGAAGTGAAGCAGCCTGAACGCCTCCCCCCAAAAGCAGGGAGAGGGCCAGGATGATGGTGACTGCCATGGAGTTGGCGTGAATCTGGGCAAAAACTGCTGCTACGAGGTTCTCCGGTGTCGGCTCCTTCTCCTCGCGTTGGAGGGCGCCCCCGGCCTCACTGCAAAGAGCCTTGACCATCCCCCAGGTGATCCTCGGTGCTGTCGGTGGCCGTCTCCTCCGGCGGGTCCTGTCGGTCAGTGTGAGACCCTCCATCTCCGGGATCGGACTCGGGTCGGTCTGGGTCCACGCCATGAGGCTCCAAATGAGGCTTGACGCACCGAGCTGGAATCCAAACGACACCTGTAGGAGACATAACTGCAGCATACCCTCTTCCCCAGGTTATGAGCGGCACCGGGCCCCTCCAAGAAGGGTCTGGTGGCACTCGGTACCGGACCATAGGTCGCGGGAGAGCTTCCGAATGGCGGAAATGCCTCTCCTGCGGCGTACAATCCGAAAAAACATTGAGGTGATTGTATGTGAACAATACCTTATTCAGACAAAACTGTGCTTCTCCCTGTGATTTGGGGAGGGCTGGTGGCTCCCCCCTTTCTGTTTGTTTGTCAATGTAAGACTTTAGCGTCCGATTGACCCGTTCTACAATCGCTTGCCCTTGCGGATTGTAGGGAATTCCAAAGGTATGCTTGATGTCCCAAGTAGCCATGAAGGCGGCCAACTGCCTAGAGCAGTAGGACGGGGCGTTATCCGTTTTCACGTGCCGCGGCTTGCCCATCGCTGCGATGCAGGAAAGGAGGTGCTGCTCCATGTGGGAGGCAGTCTCCCCTTTCTGCGCCGTGGCCCAAACGAACTGAGAAAAAGTGTCGATGCACACATGCATGTTCTGCCATCTGCCAAACTGCGGCACATGCGTGACATCCATCTGCCACACCTGATTAGCTTCTGTCCCCCGTGGGTTAACCCCCCACGAGGGGCCCCCCGGTGCCCCTGCACAATGCTGGCAAGAGCGGACTATGCCTTGGGCTTGAGAAAGTGGCAGATTGAACTGTCTGGCGAGTGCTTTGGCATTTTGGTGAAAGAAGGCATGACTTTGGATTGGAGTAGTGAAAACTCCCAAAACTGAACGTTGCTGAATCTCCTTTGCGGCCGCATCCGCTCTGCTATTGCCCGCGGAAATCGGACCCGGTAGGTCTTGGTGACTTCGGATATGGGCAATATAGAGCGGCTCCGTGCGGTTTCGCAAATGAAATTGAGCAGTGAGAAACAAGCTAAGCAAGTTTTTGTCTATCGCGGGAGTGATGTAAGCTCCCGGCAGACTGTGAAGCAAATTCCTAACATACAGGCTGTCAGTGATGATATTTAAACGTTCCTGGGCGAAGGTGCGCAAGGCAAGGTTCACGGCTGCCAACTCTGCCCGCTGAGCGGACTTCTGTGGAAGAGTTAACAGCGTGCGCCAAGCTTCGCCCTCCTGCCAGGTCAGAACACCATATGTGCGACCTCCATCAGTAAAAACTGTCTTGGCCCCCTGAAGCGGGACCAGCGAAAGCAATTCGAACAAGCTGACTGTTCCTGTCTGGAGTGAGACAAGTCTGGGGTCTTTGGGCAAATGGTACGCTAAACTCCCAGTGAAACCTTCCAAAGCTATCGGAAGCGAGTCACCTAGCTGCATTAACTGATGGATTTGTTCCTTGGTGAACGGAACCACAATTTTGGCCAAATCATTTCCTGAAATGTCCCTAGCTCTCAGCCTGCCGCGGTAAACCACCGCGGAAACTAGCTCCTGGGGCGGAACGATGTTCCGTGAAGAAGTGTTAGGCAAATACACCCACTCCACAATTTTCGCTCCCTTCTCTGAGTCTACTCCTAACGCCCCAGTGAACATGGATCCCGACCGTACGATGTACAAATTCAGGATCGGGGCATACGGCCCCTGGGCGATTCTATCCACCCACCTCTGGCTGAGAACTTGGTTCACTTTCTCGAGCGCCAAGCGCGCGTCTCGAGAAATCTTTATCCGGTCTGCCGGCTGCTTACCTAAGGTTAGCAGCGAGAAGAGCGGTTTTAGAAGATCCGTATCCAGTCGGAAATACGGTCTGGCCCAATTAATATTCCCTAAAACCTGCTGTAACTCTACCAGGGTGACTGAATCCTGTAAATTTATCTGAGGCAAAACTGGTGCGGCGAAGGAGCGGAGAAGCCAATGACCCAAGTATGAGAAGGGCTCGGTTCTCTGCACCTTCTCAGGGGCAATGAGTAGACCCTTGTCCCCCAGGCTGGCCTGGAGGTCTGAAAACATTTCGCTGCCGAGTTGCGGCAACGCTACTAAAATATCGTCCATGAAGTGACAAACAATAGCTTTAGGGTAAAGGCTTCGGAACTTTGCCAGTGCATCGTGAACATAAATTTGGCACAGGGTGGGCGAATTGAGCATGCCCTGTGGCAAAAATTTCCACGCGTAACGCTGCGTGGGCTCACTGTGGTTCACGACCGGCACTGTAAAGGCGAACCTTTCCCGGTCCCTGGGGTCTAAGGGAATTGTATAAAAGCAATCCTTGAGATCTACAACTAGAATCTCCCACCCCTCGGGAATCATATTAGGATTTGGGATGCCGCATTGAAGCGGACCCATTGGCTGAATACATTTATTGATCTCTCTGAGATCGTGGAGGAGTCGCCACTTCCCCGACTTTTTCTTAATAACAAAAATTGGCGAATTCCAAGGACTTGTGGACTGTTCTATATGTCCTGCATCTAGCTGTTCCTTAACTAGCTGCTTGAGGGCAACCAATTTCTCTCCCACTACCGGCCATTGTTCTACCCAGACCGGAGTATCGGTGAGCCATTTAAGTGGCAACGCCTTTACCCGAAGGTAAGGGTGGCACCGTACTGCTGTAGAATGTCTCGCCCCCAAAGATTGACGTGCACGTCAAGAATGTGCGGCCGAATCACCGCCGTGCCATCAGCCCCTGGGATTGTGACTTCTACCCACTCTCGGCTTCTGAACGCTTCCTGAACTCCGCCTACCCCCCACACATCGGAGACCGGCTCAATGGCCCACTCCCTCGGCCACTGGCTTCTGCTTATCACGGTCACATCCGCTCCGGTATCGAGTAACCCTGAGAACACTCTTTTGTTCAAAAATACCTCAATAACGGGGCGCTGCTTCCACTCAATGTTGGTCTCCACTGTCGCTAAGACCTGGTATCCTTGCACTGCCTCACTCGCGCTCAAGCGGTCTGCTGAACCGGACTCTGAGCTGTCACTGAGCCTTCTCTGGCTGCCTGCTGGCGAGTGACAAGGAACCATGATCAGTTGCGCTAAGGTGTCTCCCTTGTGGATTGTTTGGGGCAGGTGTGTCCAAAGCTGGACCTGGAGAACGCCTGAAAAATTCGAGTCAATGACTCCTGGAATTATAAAAATTCCACGTGCTCCAGCTACACTACGGGGCAAAACTAAACCTATAAAGCCTTTGGGTAGGGGTCCCATGTACTGAGAGTCGACTAGATAGACTGTGCCCGGCAGATCGCATGTAACGTCCGCCTGGCAAGCCAATTCTAGACCTGTGCTACCCTTGGGGCTGGCCTGTGCCCTCGCAGTGCCTGGAATGTGCCTGGAACCTAGTCTAGTTCCGGGGAGTTCTGGATCTGAGTGAAGGAAGCCTCTGTTTGGACTGGGGCCAGAGACGTGCCCGGATTCTGGTTTCCCGAACTCGGACAATACCTGGCCCAATGATAGCCCTTTTTGCACTTCGGGCAGGGGGTGTTCGGAGCCTTGGGACGGCCGGACTTTTGTCTGCCTCCCTTGGATCGGCACTCCCTAGCGAAGTGTCCGACCTTGCCACAAGCGTGGCATGCTCCCTTGATCTTGCCATTGCCCTGATGTCTTTTCCCCCCCTGCACCGCTGCTGCTAGCAGACCCATCTTGTAAGAGTCTGTGCCAACGTCAGAACATGCTCGGATCATGTCCGTTAAGGTTATGTCAGGGCGATTGCCCAGGGACTGCAAGATTTTACGGCAGTCCAAGTTGGCATTGTCCTTTGCTAGCTTAATCATGAGCTCTTGTTGGGCTTGCTCATTATCAATCTGCCTGCTAATTGCTTCCTCCAGGCGATTGATGAAGTCCATGTAGGGCTCCTGGGCTCCCTGCTTGATAGCGGTGTAATTTTTGGCCGTTTTGCCAGACGCTGGGACCTTGAAGTATGCCGTATAGGCAGCTTCGGCTGACATCTCTAGAGTGGCGAGAGGCAAGTTGATTTGAGCGTTGATGGGCTCAAAGGCACCTGAACCATACATCTGGTCAGGAATTACCGCGCCTCCCATCCTGGCAGCTCGAGCTTGAGCCTCTAGGCGAAACTCGCTGTCCCAAATCATGTACTGGCTAGGGGTTAGCATCATCCTCATGACGGCTTTCCAATCATGAGGAATCCACATGGTGGTTTCGCACACCTGCTGGAGTGTGCCCCTAGTAAAACGACTTTGGAGCCCTGTCTCTGAAATTGCTTTCCGTAAAGCCATGAGAAGCTTGTACGGGACTGGGGAGTGTACTACCTGCTGTGCGCCCGTGAGCGCGTCCATCTCCAAGCGGATTGGACAAATCTGTCTAAGTTCAGCTAGCTGTTCAACTGACAATTCCCCCTTTTTGAGTTCTATCTCAGCTGTGCGCTGAAGGGCACTCTTCACAACTAGGGAACCCGGAGCTGTCAGAGAAGCGCCAGCGCTTCTCATTCCTTGCATTCCTTCGGTGACGTCTGCAGCTGTCACCGCGGGAAGGCTCCCTACGCTACTCTGCCGATAGCTAATTGACGGATAGAGTGCCGTGGGCGCAGTCGGTTCGACTGGCTTGCCTGATGGCTCGACTAACGGGGGTTCTTTGGCCTCTATCCGGACCGGCTCGATCTCAGCCAAGAGTCTCCTACACTTCCTCCAAGTACGAACTATCCCTCCTGGAGCTTTCGGGGGTTGCTGAATGCAGTCTCCTATCTGATCCCAGAGCTTCAGGGTTAACATACCTGCTTCTGGGTAAAGCAGGCAGTGTTCCCTGAGGTACGCCAAAAGTCTCGCTAATTCCCTGCTGTGAAAGCGTAAATTAAAAACCCTGGCCAGGATTTTGAACTCTTCCTCACGAGTTCTTTGGCTAGCGGACAGACTTGGTCTATGAGAACAAGTCCCCATATTACCTGCGATGGGTCCTCTGAAGATTCCTCCTCGGGACGAGTTCGACGCGTCTTTGCAGGCAATAGGTTCGGGCGTCTAGTGTCTGGGGTAGACCTCGGAGCGTGGACCTCCTGCCACGGGCCCTTCAGCGGCCTCTGCGATGTCAGGGGCTTAAAACCTGCCCTGAGCGGAACGCGTTTCCCTCTATGGCAACCTCCTCGAAAGCGGGGAGTAAGCTGTAGGAATGTCTCTCTGGAATGCCTCGCCGCAGGCCACTTCTCCGATCGGCTGGCTGCCGGTCGGAGCGCCGCGCTGTCCTCCGGGGTGACGGGTCATGGTTCTAGCGCAGAACCGGACCGCGTGGATCGCTACTCACGAGTAGACCTCTCCGGGGTCTCTTACTCACAAGTAGAATCACGTCGGGGTCACCAGCTGTAGCGATGTCTGGCCGCTAGGGCGGCGTTACGTCCCGGAGGAGACTGATCAAGGACAACACGAGGCAACAGGAGCGAGATCAGATCAGTACTTTATTGAGAAAAGGCTGCAACATATATAGAAGGAAAAACGCACCGGTGGCAAGACTGTCTTCTGACAGAAATTACATCACCTGTGTACTCAAGTTAATTGGGAACCTCTTTGGGGGAGTTAATTAACTGGGGCAAACATGGACTTAGGAGTCCCATTGTTCAGGGATTAGGCAGGGGTAAACATGGCATCTATTTGTGCCGGGGATTACACGGAGACACGGAGATGAGTGATTTAACCAGGTTAGATATTCGCTTTCTCAGCAGGTCCGTTGGTCAGGTCAAAGGAATTGGGTGAATCAAACCCTATCATTTATCCACCCCCCTTAATTTGTCTGCTTGCAGAGCCCACGGCTCAAGGAGCCTTCTCCCGAAGCGGCCTCTGCCAGAGCCGTTTCCATGCCCGGTGGGCATGGGGAAACCATAGAACTGAGATGGCACAAGACCCTTCAGGTTTTAAACCCCACTGATGACATCCCTTGTAAAATGGGATTGTACCTAAACATCTGAGTTATTCATGGTGGTCTGTTACATAGGAATTCTGTTGAATTACACAAAAATGTCTTTAGTAACCTGACAAGTAACAATCCTGGGATGTTTGCTTTCTTATGAAAGAAGACAACAACCTATACTCAAAATCTTCACAATAGAAGTTTCAAATTTGACAAGCCAACCTTGGGGAAGGCATGTCCACAAGTCAAAAATGTAATGCAAACAATGTGTTTTTTGAGAACTGGAGGACATGGACAATTTCCTAACCCTTTCCTCATTGAATATCTTCTTTTTCTATCCTTTACAGTTTTGTTTATTTGAGAAAACTCAGGGCTAGCTCGTATCCAATATGGTTGACAGGAAGCACAACACAATCAGTGGAGGAAATATAATAGGCAGACCCAAGGTAAAAGTAAGTGTTCATCCACACATACAGGCAAGCAAGCAGTCACTCATACATACAGCAAGGAAAACTGTCTGTCTGTGGTAAAAAGCTGTGGTAAGAAAGTAAGCAGTTGGTGTGCTTCCAGAAAAAAAAATAGCCTAAGCCTGAGATGGGATATATTTCTGAATTTTCTCATGTACTGTATTCTTCTCTATCATAGTTTAGTTCAGAGGTTTCTTCCCTAAAGAGAGTCCATTAAAAAAGTCTTGATAATGAAATCATTTGTGTATACATCATTAAGCAAATAGACATTAATGGTTCTTCTGTTATCATTTTATATATATAATGGAAAGTTGATGCTTCATAATCTTATACAATTTCTATAAAATTGATTGCTGCTGCTTTGTTATACTACATCTGAACATCTAGTTATGAAGTCTAATTTTACTATTTAAAAAAGATAGTAAAATTGTGTAATATAAATATTGCATAAATCATTTGGCATCTATGCCTTGTGTTTGTGCTTGCATCATAATGAGAATCAAAGCAAGTGGCGGAGAAATCTGATTGTTTGAGAAATCATCTATATTTTCAGAAAAGGTTTATGCCATAGTCTTCTTAGGTTTTACCATGCTATGGGTTTGGGTGTCATATTTCTGAAAGACCACCCCTTTTTTTCTTTTTTTTAAACAGCAGGCTATCTTCACTTAAAAAGCTAGCTTGGTAATGAGAAGGCTTCTCCCACATCTTTCTAGTTTTCTAGGAGTCGGTTCCCATTTTATGTAAGGAGGGGTGGTGCCCATGCAGTGGTGGGCTCCAAAAAAAAATTACTACCACACTGTGGGTTTGGTATGGTGGGCACCTGAATTAGGACTACATTATTTCAAAACTTGGATGGGCGGGGCCAGCCAGAATCTCTGCTACCGGTTCTGGTGAACTGGTGTGAACCTGCTGATGTTCACCACTGTTTCCATGGGATATTCATGTTTATTTAGTACACATAATCTGTACTAAGGCAGGGTGAGAAACATGTAGCCTTCCAGATATTGTTGGGCAACAATTTGTCCCCTTCTCTGAATACTGGAATGCTTTCAACATGGACAAAAGAGAATATTAATTATCTCCTGTTTTTTTCAATGTCAGTTTGGTCTAGACAATAGTCACTTGAAGTATAGAGGAACAGAACCCAGGTTATGCCTCATTGTAGCACAAGTGGTTTGTGAATGTGTGCAGGCTTGTGAACATATATAAATAAAAACTTGCATTGCTCTAGTTTCCACAGGGCCCATTCTGAATAACATTTCTCCACACCCAATAGCCCAGAGTCTCTTTGAAGATTGTGAGGCTAATCTTTCTCACACTAGGTCAGGTGAAAGAAAATGCTGTATGAACTCACCAAAAAGTGGCTTCATTTTGGTAGTTTCACATCTTGCCTAGACATGGAAGAAGGAGAAGACCCTATCACATAGATCTTTGTCTGAAGCTCTCCTTCAGAATCATCTACTGTATTTGTCCAAAAAGAGAGGGTTTTTCTGTTCTGTCACAATGCATAGAGAAGTTAGCCTCAGGCCCACAATGTTGTTTTTCAACAGTTTTTTAAGAATTACCCAAGTCCATTCGTATTTTATAACCTTTGGAACATTTACAGCCTTGAAAACTATTTACATCTTTATTTATTTATTTTTATTTTAGCTTTTATTTCTATATTACTTTTCTGACAAGAAATTGCATTCAAGGCTGCTAACAACACTAAAATTCAAAATCAGCATCTTCATCAAGTTGTTTATTCACAAATAGATAACAGTATTTATCATTCACATGCAATATGACATCTTTGCTGCAGTTATGTGTGTGTGTGTTTCATGTACAGAAACTGACTAGACTAGCAGCTGGCCCTTGCTTCTGCAAGGGGAAATGAATTGGATCTTCCATCATACCTCAGGGCACAAGGCCAATCTAGGGTGTATAAATTACACAGAATGACACACTGTGCTGTTCCTCAAGAGAGAGAAAGACTGTGAGCACAATGTGCAATAACTGTTGCTCACCAACATCTGCCTTGTCTAATTGTGTCACCATACGTAATGGTAGCACTAGTCCAGGCAGCACCAAGGATCTATCTGGCTAATTACGATTACATTGGTGTCACCCAATTACAGCATTGGTCAGGAAGATAAATAAGGATATATTTTAAAAAGGGATGAAAGAATTGATATGAAACTGGTTCCAGTGCAAAAGTTCAGCTCATATCTGGAAGGGGGAGAGAGAGAGGGTTTTTGGGAAACTGAGCATTGAGGAAGACATCAACAAAAATATGATGAAGACAAGCTATTGCAATCAAAAATTCAAGGAACAATGCCTCCTCCAAAAAAAACAGATTTCTCTGCATGAAATGCTTGTTGAACAACTGGGTTTATTATTTCAAAATACTGAAATTGAACAATTTAGTTCAGAGAAGGAAAGGACACAATGGTAACTGCTTCTTTCAATAAAGGAAAATTATTTATGGTTAGTTGCAGCAACATTGGTTACAAAAACGTAGAAGGAAATGAAGTGTTTTGGAACAGATATCTTTCAGAAATCAAAAAATGTTTCTCACGTCGCTAATGAATGCCGTGGGAATGTACCTCATGGCAAAGACATGATGTACATATTAAAAAAGGTATTCGTATGTTAAATAATCAGTGGACCATTATGACCTCCCTGTAATTTCACAGATTTTTCTCTCAATAAAAGACTGTTCCAGACCTAGAAGCTTAACATTTAAATTACTGTGAGTTTTATGTGTACTTTGAGTTATTTTATCAAGATCCTCTTTTTTCCATGGCAAGGGAAGGGGACGCATACATTAGATGGGCTGCAAAATATTGAGGGGGTTTCTTTCTTTTTTTTAATCCAACCTAATTTACTATGGTTACTCTTATTCTGCTTTAATGGAAAGCTGACGAAGTAGACTTGATCCACGAAAGCTAACATTAAAATACAGCAGTTAGTCTTTAAAGTGTCACAATGTTTTTTGTCTTTTTGTTTTGTTTTGTTTACTCTCTGTTATTCTGCTTTATATTCCTTCAGCAGAAAATAAACTGAAAAAACATAACAACATAAAAGTAGAAAGAAGATATCACAGTATCCAAGATCGTTTACGTAAAGGGAATTACAAAAATACAAAAACAGAAATTTCCAAATGAAATAGGGGTGAAAGAATTAAGATATTAAGATAATATTAATTCTGTTTTAAAAGTAAAAATTATTTTCTCAGTACTCTGTAAAGTTAAACAGATCAGATTTGACCTATCATATAGAACTGATGATGAGGCTAAAGTACAAGCTCAGCACAGTTTATACAGCTGACAGGGAACCATAAATAATATTTGTGTGACATGACATGATGTGACATGAGACATGTTCCTTATATGACATGATCTGAGACCTGGCTGAGACCTGAGGATGGGGTACCTCTATCAGAAATGTGTCCGGCCGGGTTCGGTGTTTGGCACTAGCCTAGGGATGTGGGTAAGGGCAGTGGTGTTGCCATTATAGCCAGGGAGTCATTGGGAGTCGCCAGGGCCACCACTCCACAAATTTTGGGTTGTGAGGCCCTGCTCCTGCGGTTGGGCCCTAACGGTCAGTTGGGGGTCCTACTCCTGTGCCTGCCTCCTTGCAGGGTAAGGGACTCCCTGCCTGGGCTCCTTGAAGCCATCTCGGCATTGGTTTTGGAGTTCCCTAGACTGATGGTTTTGGGGGACTTCAATTTGCCTTCGCTGGGGTCTGGTTCCGAGGTGGCACAGGAGTTCATGGCTTCCATGGCAGCTATGGACCTGGCTCAGGTAATTCAGGGCCCAACCAGGGGCAGTGGCCACACGCCAGATTTAGTCTTTTTGTCGGGGCAGTGGCAGAGTGATCTGAGTTTACAGAAGCTAGACATAACACCTGTGCCATGGTCAGATCACTATCTGGTGGCTCTAGACTTTCTGGGGGCGACACTTCATCGTAAGGAGGCAGGGTCGATTAAAGTGGCCTGCCCCTGGCAACTGATGGATCTGGATGGATTCCAGAGGGAACTGGGGGAATTTCCTCTGGATCGGCGACACGATTCACCTGAGGCACTTGTTGACCTGTGGTACAGGTCGACGACATCTGCCTTGGATGTAATCGCTCCACTATGGCCTCTCAGAGCCCACGGAGCTAGGTCATACCCATGGTTCACTGAAGAACTACGGGAGCTCAAACGGGCAAAGAGACGCCTTGAGCGCCGCTGGGTGAAGACCCAGAACAATTCCGATTGGACACTAGCTAGAGCCGCTATTAGGGCCTACCTAGTGGCGATGGGGGTGGTGAGGAGGCAGTACTTCACCTCCCTTATTGCCTCCGCTGATAATCACCCAGCCACCCTGTTTCGGGTGACCAGGTCCCTCCTGGGTAGGGTGGGGCCTGTGCCTGGTTGGCAGGGATCGGCTGAGGACTTTGCTGACCATCTGGTGGAGAAAATCAATCGGATTCGCTCGGGGTTCAAACTTGGCGTGGACGGGGAGGGTCCAGTCGGAGCCAGTGCGCAGTCTTGCGTTGTTACCTAGGATCAGTTTGATCCAGTTTCCCCGGATGAAGTGGACAGGCTCCTTGCGGTGGTCCGTGCCACTAATTGTCCATTGGATCCCTGTCCCACCTGGCTGGTAAAAGCCTCTAAGACGGTGACAGGTGGCTGGGTCGGGGCTATAATTAACGCATCTTTTCGAGAGGGGATGTTTCCTGCACTGCTGAAACATGCTCTTGTGCGCCCCTCCTGAAGAAGCCATCCCTCGATCCAGCAATCCTAACCAACTACAGACCTGTCTCCAACCTTCCTTTTTTGGGGAAGGTTCTGGAGAAGGCAGTGGCACATCAGCTGCAGGGGGTACTGGATGAAGCGGAATATCTGGACCCATTCCAGTCAGGATTCAGACCTGGATATGGTACTGAGACTGCATTGGTCGCACTGATGGATGATCTCTGGCGAGAGCGGGATAGTGGTCATCCGTCCGTCCTTGCTCTTCTTGACCTCTCAGCGGCCTTCGATACCATTGACCATGGTATCCTTCTGGAACGGCTCCGAGGATTGGGGATCCAGGGCACGGTGTGGTCCTGGTTTTTCTCATTTCTGAGCGGCCGGGCCCAGTCGGTGTGGTTGGAGAGTAAGAGGTCGAGTCCTAGGCCCCTAAAATATGGGGTGCCTCAGGGCTCGGTACTCTCTCCTCTCCTATTTAACATCTACATGAAGCCGCTGGGTGAGATCATCCATTCCCATGGGGTGAGTTGCCACCAGTACGTGGATGACACACAGTTGTACATCTCGGCCCATGGGGACCCCAGTGATGCAGTCAAAGTCCTTTCCAGCTGTCTGGAGGCTGTTGGGGTCTGGATGGGGGCAAATGGGCTACAGCTGAATCCTAGCAAGACTGAGTGGCTATGGATAGGGGGTCCTGCGTTATCCCGGGAGCTACCATCTTTGGTTTTGGATGGGGCTGTTTTGCCCCAGACCAACCTGGTGCACAACTTGGGGGTCCTCCTGGATTCGCGGCTGCTGCTAGAAGAACAGGTGGCGGCTGTGGCCAGGAGGGCCTTCGCCCAACTTCAGGTGATTTGCCAGTTGCGCCCGCTCCTGGACCGGGACTCTTTGCTCATGGTCACTTACGCTCTGGTGACCTCCAGACTAGACTACTGTAATGCACTCTACATGGGGCTGCCCTTGATGACCATTCGGAGGCTGCAGCTGGTCCAGAATGCCGCGGCCGGGTGGTGATGGGGTGTGGACGTTATGCCCATGCCTCACCACTGCTTCGGGGGCTGCACTGGTTACCAGTTTGTCTCTGGGTGCAATTCAAGGTGCTGGTTTTGACCTTTAAAGCCCTACATGGTAGTGGGCCAGGGTATCTTAGAGACTGCATCGCCCTAAGGACGTCTGTCCGTCCAACCAGAGCTGACCGGAGGGGCTCTCTAATATTGCCATCGGCCAG
Source organism: Bradypodion ventrale (assembly GCA_035047345.1). NCBI lineage: Eukaryota > Metazoa > Chordata > Lepidosauria > Squamata > Chamaeleonidae > Bradypodion > Bradypodion ventrale. The sequence goes on along the minus strand of JAWDJE010000005.1, from coordinate 82,812,240 downwards.
GGGGGCTTGACTCTCTGGCACAAGGAGGAGGGCCTTCTCCTTGTCCACACCGGCCCTTTGGAACTGCATCTCCAAACAGAGTTGTTGCCCTTTAGGAAGGAACTAAAGACCTGGCTGGCGGGCCAAGTTTGGGGTGCGGGTGGGGATTGGGGTACCGTTGGGTGGTTGGTATAGAGAAGTGTGCCTTCCCCCAAGGTCCCTTCGGTACTTGCGCACCTTTTAGGGGTGGGTTTTTTAACTTTTATCTTTGTTTTATCATGTGTCTTTTTATGTATTTACTGTCTGCTATGTAAACCGCACTGAGTTTGGTTGTACCTGAGTGGGCGGTATATAAGCATGAAAAATGAATAAATAAATATAAATGATCTAAATAACAGATACTGAATGTTCTAACCTGAACTTAATGAAATGTCAGAAGGTTAATTAATAATTTTGGCTTATCCCATAGTGATGTAATGTGTAGAAATTTCTACATTTTTATGCTATAAAAAGATGGCTCTGAAAATGTATTTTCATTCAGGGAATATTAGCTTGGTAAAGCGTTCCTGAATCTGTTTGGCCAAATATTAACAAATAAAACTCCTAAATCTGTCTTAGCATGTGGAATGCGAATTTGTCTAGTTCAGAATTCCATAACACAATCACAGAACTACAATTCCCATCATCTTTAACTAGCAAAGATGATAGTCCAACCCTTAGAGCAGTGGTGGCAAACCTATGTTACATGTGCCAGAGGGGGCACTCAGAACCCTCTTTGTGGGCACATGCACCATCACCCCAGGACAGAGTTCACCCTGCCCTTCTGCCCAGCAGCCCAATGGGAGTGCTTCCTCCCTCTCTGGCACTTGGTCTCTAAAAGGTTCACCATCACTGCCCTAGAGGCCACACTGTTAGGGAAATCTGATTTAAAGACAAAGATTTCCTTTCATCCTCAATCACTTAGAAGTCATGATTTAAAAATTAACAATGTAAAGTGAACAGGGTTAATCAAATAGAGCAGTGATGTCCCATTTGGTAGTTGCCTATGTTTAAACAATGAGCTGGTGCAGGTCACACTTTAGTAGGCCATTAGAGGACATTTAAAAAGTTTGGTGAGATTAACAGCTATTATTTGGGATAACAAAGTTCAGAAGAATGTTAAGGAGAAAATGATTTTAAATTACTCTTGAGAAATACAACCGACAGAGGCCTTGTGTTACGTTGCACTTGTAATGTTAATCCATTAAAAAATGATTGGTACAGAGATAATCCCAAGAACCTCTTAATTAAAAAATCTTATTGATGTTCTGCATCTTCAGAGATAATTAAATACAACTTCAAGTTTTGCATACAAACACACACTTGTGTGGCCAAAGAAATAGCTGAAACAAAAACACTTGATAATAATACTTTCGTGTCAGAGATTACTCTGGGTTGAAAGGATTTTTAGGGGATGCCCAAATGAGGCACCTTTCATGTTCCCAAGCGCAGCTCTTGAGTATCGAAACCCAACCTTCCAGTATCCAGCTCTGCATCTTAACCACTAAGCCACCAGGGGAGCTGCAACACTTGATAGATGAACACTATAAAAGACGCATCCTGATGGGTGTCAGAAGAATCTGCTGACTGCTTTAGGTATCAATCCACTATTTTCAGGCAGTCCAAAAGACAAAATCTGCCACAGTGAAATATCTATGACCTTATACAATACAGCAGGTTTAAAAAAACATGCTTGATATGCCCAGATGCTACTTTTTATGACCCCAACCATACTTCTTCCACTGTACAAATCAATGTCTCTGAGTTTTACTTACCTGACAGGATTGTTGTAAAGATAAACACAAAATGAGGTAAATTACCTTGAACCTCCTTGAGAACAAAAATAATGTAATAGAAGAAATAATTACATTTGTAAACTCTGGGATTTTACACACACTGCTAATTTGTATCATAACATGAACCTATGCTACTGAAAATGTAGACTATTATTCCCATTAGAACAAATCTACCTGTATAGGATATTACTTACTTGTAATTGTTGTATTGGTTATGTTTTTATTTGTATGAATTACCGGTAACAATTATTGTGATTTTGTGTATTATTATTGTTTGGTTAATGTAATGTTGTGAGCCAGCCAGAGTAGTGATTTGCACTAATTGGGAAGGGACACAAATACAATCAATCAATCAATCATGTTAAAATGTTAAGTCTCATTATAGATTCTATGCTATTGAGAAAGTTGGTAGAAATAAAATCTCACTATTTTTTCTTTATTGTAAACATTTCCAAAGATTCTAATTTCCAATCATTACTTTTTAACCTCTTCAGATACAGCAAATTAAATGCTAAGATGTTTAAAATTATGCTGTGAAACAAAAATATAGAACTGACTGGTTCTATTGCTAAATTTGCATGGAGGACAACTAAAATAAGGGATATTAGAGTGAACCAATCTCAGTGAAGATAGGCTTAATCACCAGCTGTAATGAATTTTTACTATGATTGTAATTTTAAAATACTATTGAACCATATGGCCTCGGAACATTTAGCAGTCGATTTGTGTACTTGTATATTGGTATGTATTTTGTTTCTGATCATGTACCATAAATAAACTTGTTTGCTTGTTTTGGTTGGTAACATCTCAACCAAGGAATAACCTTTAAAACAGATTATTGCTACTCTGATCCATTCAGATATGTTGGGGTACAGTTTGGGGGACAAGGGGTCAATCCCAGTATGTAATATTAGAAATGGCAAAAATAGATGCTAATAATGAATTCATTTTGCTTCTGTTGAGTCTCCATTTTTTTAGGTCTTAAGTTTACATGAAATTCTGTTTCCTATTACATTTCTGTTGTGAATTTACAAGGCTTCCTGCTTCAATATAAAATGTTTATTCCTGAAGAAGCCAGCTACTGTATTTCATTTCAGGAGGCAACTACCCAGCAGGGAAAATATGCTTTGAATCGCTTTGATCCACACTTTTTCAAATCAGATTGCTGTTGGTTTCCATAGATGAAATCATGATAGCCATCCAAAGAAGAACAATCATCTTTTTTAGGAGTTAGCAAAAGGCAGAGGCAGAGAAGTTTCAATAGCAGAAGCTGCCTTTTATCCTCAAAAGAGATGCCAATTTGCAGTTTCCACAGTGGTTGTTACCTCTTCCTCTCTCTCCCATGCAATAGTGCTTATCGTAATCAGCACCAGCTTGCAAGCATTTTTAAATAAAAAGAAATGTTGTTTGTTTTGAGTATTCTAGCGCAATCCCAGCATGCAGTAACCAGAGAGACAAGAAAGACTAACCTGACCTAAAGGAGATTGGTTTGCATTTTTTTGCCTTAATTAAGTTAGAAAGGTTCTTTTCTGCTTCAGAGATCACCTAAACCTATTTGCATGTGTTAAGGCCTTTGTTTTGCTGTGGCCATCTCCCTCTTGCTTTTCTGCTTTGGAATAGGAAATATGTCTTTTTGAGATCCTCGATCTTCCAGGCCACATGGCTAGAAGAAAGACTTTATTTTACTTCTTTCTAAACAAACTTTATCAAGGCTCCTGAGCACAAATATCTTCTGACACAATTTTGCAAGTAAATGATATTTTTCATTCTCTCCAGTATCTAATCCAAGTGTATCAGAGAATAAACAAAACAAAAACAATATAGCACTTTAAAGACTAAGTGGTATATTTTAATGTGAGCTTTCATGAATCAAGCCCACTTTGTCAGACATGGGAGTGAGGCTTCATGGCATCAATTTATATACATCAGATACAGAGGCACAGAGTAATTGGTCAGTATGACAGATAAGTATACAAATCAGTATGGCTTTTTACAACTGGCAGTAGCAGATGATCTCTGTTATTCAGGTTAGCTCTAAATGTCCCCTTTTCAATTGCAAATAGTGGGAAGATACAAAACAATCACCGGGCATTGAACATTTGCTAATGAGTTTAACATTTGTGTTACTGTGTGAGCACATCCTTTGTTCTGTGAGACAGCCTATGTTGTGAAAGAGACTCTTACAGAAAAGTTTGTGAAGGTGTTATAATATAACCAAAAATAATATACAAAATATATAGCAGCATATAACAATTTGTGAATCAAATTTGATAATGTCGCAGAAACCCTTGGCTAATATTCAAACCTTTACAGTGGGTGTCCAACAGGAGGATGTACTGTATTTTATTTTTACTATCTCTCTCTGGATCCTAGTCTTGTAATTTCTTTGTTCCAGAATCACAACTTTCAGGTCTTAGATAGAGTGTCCAGGTAGATTGAAATGGTTTGAAATGTATTTCTCTGTGTTGCCATCCCAGATGTCTGATTTATATCCATTAACTCCTTTGCCCAAAGATTGTCCTGTTTGTCCTATATAAAGCACAGAAGGGCAAGAGATGGCATAAATCACATTGGCAGAAGAACAAGTAAAACTGCCTTTAATGGTGTGAGTGGTGCCATTGGGTCCAGTAATGCAATAGGAGAAGAGGCTGTGAAGTGTGCTACTTCATGAATTGAGAGAAATGTTTAGCTGGGCATTGGCCTGAAGACAGGTTTGATCTGTATTTATTTTTCAGAGGCCAATGGAGAGGTTTGATGCTGGGGTGGTGAGTGGTTCCATTACAGGTGTAGTTTCTGCATCAGAAGATACAAATCCAAATTAAATAGAACATAGGTTTGCAACCTACGGCCCATGGGCCAGACCCAGCCTGCAGTGGCAGATCATCTGGCCTACAGCGATGACCCCAGAAGTGGAAGTGGATGCATTTACAACAGCTGTAAACGTGCCGATGCCTGCGCAAACACAACTGTGCAAACGCGCCCACCGTGGTTTACAGCAGCGTTTACATTGGGGGGAACCACATGTTCAGCCTGCTCAGCCTGGTGGTGTGGTCAGGCCCATGGCATGAAAAGGTTGAGACAGAAATAGAAGAAATCTCCCTTTAAAAAAATATCAGAATACATTTACCATATCTTCTAACAGCCATCAAAGCTAGAAATATCTAACTTTCAGTTTCTTTCAAATTCTCATTTTCTGAGTCCATTACATGCCACCTCTGACCTGGATTGTGATTTATTAGATCTTTTACTCCACGTTCATGTTTAGGAGAAGCAGATTTGGCAGATTTGCAAGGAGAGCCAAAGAAATAAAGTGGAAGTTACTTCTATACAAGGCAATTGAAGGACAGGCAGAAGACTGATGGTAAAGGTTTCCCATGCTCGAAGGTCATCCGTATCTGACTCTAGGGTTCAGTGCTCATCTCTGTTTATAGCCAAAGAGCCAGCGCTGTTTGTGTCTGCAGACGTTTCTGTGGACATGTGGCAGGTATGACTAGACAGGGAATGCATGGAATGCTGTTTACCTTCCCACCAAAGTGGTACTTATTTATCTACTTGCAATTTCATGCTTTCGAACTGCTAGGCTGACAGGAGCTGGGACAAAGACTGATGACCAATGAGGAAATAAAAGTACAGGAGAAAAAGAAAATGCACAATCTCTCTTTGATACTTCCCAGATCTAAATTCCCTCTACCAAAGTGACTTTTTTGTTTAATACATGACATCAGGGCTCTATTATATATGTGTGTGTGTAAAGTTAATCTTTTTGTTAAGGCTTCTTAATATATAGTGCTTAATGAATTGGGTAAAGGTGTGTTAAGAATATATGTATTCAGTACAGTAGAACCCCATATAACTAATGCCTCTTACAGCAATTAAATCATACAATGATGAGGATTTTAAAAAACATTGTGCCCCATATGACAACTAAAATCTTTATACAATGCAATGGATCTCTATAGGAAAACTCATCCAATGAATATTTCTTGTTGTACGACTTTTCCCATAGAGATATTTGTTGTACTATGCATCCCATAGGGATAATAGTTATACGATGCATGCATCGTATAGCGATTAAAATTGTACAGTGACTAGTCCAGCGGAATGAATTAAAGTCATTATACGGGTTTTTACTGTACTGTTAATGGACCTATCAATATGTATTAATTTTATTTAAATTGTTGAAATACTTTACAGTACATGAATTACAACTTCCTTACTATATACATGCTCCATCATGATGGGTTAAAATTATTTATTATAAATATTTTATAAAAAGTGATACTGGCCAGAATTCTATAGGCATTTGTGTAAGTTTTGTGTAACTTGGCATAGCTAATTGCAACTAATAGATAAGATGCTGGGGCACATCTCAACACTTCCTCAATTAGCAATACTGCATAAGGACACCCATAGGATTCTGGAAATTCTACATACTTTGTTTGACAAACTGCTTTGATTGCAATGTGTTACAGAAAATGAAGTTTGTGAATGAACTGAGTATAAATTAACTATAACTATGATTATATTATATGAGCAGAAACTGACTAAATTAGAAGTTGAATTTCAGGTCAACAGAAAACCTGCCCAAGCTTTCAGGATATGGTTCATCTGAACACATCAGGAGAAGGCACAAGTTAATATTACCATTCCTCTGTTGTTGTCTTCATGAGGAAAAAAGAACAGCATTCTCTATTCATAGGGCTCTTCTATCTGATCATAGCTTGGGCTCAATTGGAAAGCCTCCATGTATACAGGAGTTTATCCCTTTCAGACTATTGATCTCCATATTATGGCAGGGGGTTGGGAATAGTTTTTCCATGTGTGTTCTGGTTGTCTGCATAGAATGGCCAAATATAACCCATTGCAATGAAATTACTGCTACTAGCAAGGGTAGCAGACTAATTTAATGATGCACCTGAGGACAGCAGGCTTATTTAGGGATGTCCTTTCCAGTTGTCTGGAGGCGGTTGGGGTCTGAATGGGGGCAAATGGGTTACAGCTGAATCCTAGTAAGACTGAGTGGCTGTGGATGGGGGGTCCTGTGCTATCCCGGGAGCTACCATTTTTGGTTTTGGATGGGGCTATTTTGCCCCAGACTGACCCGGTGTGCAACTTGGAGGTCCTCCTGGATTCGCGGCTGCTGCTAGAAGAACAGGTGGCGGCTGTGGCCAGGAGGGCCTTCGCCCAACTTCGGGTGATTCGCCAGTTGCGCACACTCCTGGACCGGGACTCTTTGCTCATGGTCACTCATGCTCTGGTGACCTCCAGACTAGATTATTGTAATGCGCTCTACTTGGGGCTGCCCTTGATGACCATTCGGAGGCTGCAGCTGGTCCAGAATGTGGCAGCCCGAGTGGTGATGGGGTGTGGATGTTATGCCCATGCCTCACCACTGCTGCGGGAGCTGCACTGGTTACCCGTTTGCCTCCGGGTGCAATTCAAGGTGCTGGTTTTGACCTTTAAAGCCCTATATGGTAGTGGACCAGGTTACCTTAGAGACCGCATCGCCCTAAGGATGTCTGTCTGTCCAACCAGAGTGGACCGGAGGGGCTCTCTAATAGTGCCATCGGCCTGGGAGGCTCGCCTCTCTGGCACAAGGAGGAGAGCCTTCTCTGTGTCCGCACCTGCCCTTTGGAACCTCCTGCCAGTATAACTGCATCTCCAGACGGAGTTGATGCCCTTTAGAAAAGAACTAAAAACCTGGCTGGCGGGCCAAGTTTGGGGTGCAGGTGGGGTGGCTTCCGTTGTGTGGTTAATATAGAGGAGGATGCCTGCCCCACGGTTTCTTCGGTTCCTGCACCCCTCTCTTTTTAGGGGTGGGTTCTTATTGCTGGTTTTTATCTGTTTTATTTGTTTTTATCTGTTTTTACCCACTGTTGTGAACCGCCCGGAGTCGGCTTTGGCTGAGTGGGCGGTATAGAAATTTAACAATAAATAAATAAATAAATAAATAAATAAAAATGTAGGGTAGCCTATGTATTATGCACCTTCCTGTCCCCCCAAAAGAGAGATTTGGCCAGAAGGTTGAGTAGGAATAGCTGGCAGTTGCCATTACTGTTTCTAGTTCCTGCTGCCTGAGGTAACTGTCTCACTGCGTTAAAAGACCTAAGAACTTAACTCCTTCTAAAATGATATTTATTGGCCCTGTGCAGACCTTTTGAGTGGGAGATTTTTTAAAATCCTGAACCTAGAACCTTCTGTGAATGAAAATGTGTAATTTAGCATGGAGCTTTAGTGTTATAATGCCCTTTCTCTTAAGTAGGCCAGGCTCTGCAGTTTGCTTAATTGTACTAAAGGACGTGAGACAAATGTTCCTGAAATCAGTGTGACGGATCTGTTGTCTCCTCACAGAGAACTGATGAGTGCTTCCTGGCAAATTGTATGTACTGTAATAGTCTTGCAATGCCCATTTCTGTAAATGGGGTTGTCTAATTAACCTTTGTTTCAAAGCCACCTAATGTTTTTAAGTCAGTCTTAGAGCATCTGCATTAGTTTTATAGTCTGGCATATAACTGGCTCTGCCTAGCTATGCAGGGCCCATCATAGGTAAAGGTAAAAGTTGCCCTTGCTCAAAAGCCAGTTGTATCCGACTCTAGGGTTCAGTGCTCAGCTCTGTTTATAACCAAAGAGCCAGCGCTGTTTGCTTCTACAGATGTTTCCGTGAGCAGGGGGTAGGCATGCCTAGACACTGGAGTACACAGAATGCTGTTTACCTTCCCACCGAAGTGGTCCCTATTAATGTACTTGAAATTTCTTGCTTTCAAACTGCTAGGTTCGCAAGAGCTGGGGCAGAGACGGGAGCACACTCCGTCATGCAGTACTCGGGTCTCGAACTGCTGACCTGCCAAACTTCCAGTCATTAAGTTCAGCATCTTAACCACTTGAGCCACTGCAAGGCCCATCACAGGAACTGCTAAATAGAAGGGTGGCTTGCTTTCAAAGATTACTTTTACCAGTCTAATCTATATCTATAAAACAGAAGTGTGGGTTTATATGTGCTCAAAAGGCTCCCACGCCCCTGGACCAATCCCACTGAAATTTGGCACATACATACCTTGGGCTAGTGAGATCAGTGCTGTAGGGGCCACAAGTCCCATGGACTTGCATACACCCCCCAAAAAAAGGTGTCCCAATTGATCTATACAATGTGTGTGTTTCCCAGTGATGTAATTGGCTGATGTCATAGTCCCAGATAGGTTGAGATTGTGACATCCTCTGACTAGCTCAGCTGTAGCCCTCTGAGCTCAGCTGTAGTTTTCACAGTAGGTGGAAGGCAAATGGGCATGCGAGATCAGCACTGTGGGGGTCACAAGCCCAATGTGGGGGTGTATGCCATTGGGCACCGCTGTTGGAGACTTCTGGTCCACCAGGTGACCAGTCACATGTATAGGAAGGATAAGGACAGTAAGTGACTGTTGACGGAGAAGCGGGATGGGTGAGGGAAGAGAAAGACGGAGGAAAGGAGGCAGGAGTGACCCACATACACCCCATGAGGCTGACCTATGTTAAAGAAAAGAAAAACCTGAGCGAAGCCGTGTAATCAGCTAGTCCTCCATAAAGCAAGGTGTGTTTTCCCCCTAGCATGCAGAGATAATGTGGACATTTGTTTTCAAGAAGAAAAGCTTCTCCTGTTGAGTGCTCAGTTTATTTGACTCTTGCAATTTTCTTTAATGTGTCCAGAAAACAAGAAATACAATACAGTAAAACCTCGCATAAAGAGTGCCTTAGAAACTAATTCACTTAAAGAGCAGAATTTTCTCTGAATGGTCGCCTTGCTTAACAACTAAAACCAACCAAAAACTCGTTTAACAACTAAATTGGGGTTCGCAATCCCCCCACCAGAAGTCACAATTGGTCACTTACAATGGTGTTTCGCTTAAAGAGCAAACTCGCTTAAAGAGCAATCCCGTGGAACGCATTATGCTCTTTAAGCGAGATACCACTGTAATAGTATTTTACCCTTGCACCACAGTTATGTGGTGTTTATTTTGTTTTGTGGCTTTCATTCAAAGAAAAGTTTGAACTGTAAGTTACACACAGCAAATATTGGTATTTTTCATTCTATCCAAATTTATAGGTATATTAACCCTTGGGAGATTGAAAAGGAGAGAAAAGATTTATATATTCACTATAATAGTTGGTGGTGGGATGAAATAGTAGTGAGACATCTTCAGGCAGAAAAAAAACAGCTTATTGAGCAACTGCTTCAGGCAAAGTTTCAAATAAATCAATTTTGAGGATAAACCCTCCTTGCCACGTTAGCACTTAGATCCCATTTATTTATATTAGGAACAAATTTCCACATGCTGGGTCTAATAAAGCAAATATTCCCCTTGTTCCTCCTTTGAATTTGTGGAAGGTGCTTATTCTGAAAGTCAAGAAAAGGTAAAGGAGACTGGGAAATTATTACCGTGACTGTGTGCTCCTCTTTGACACATATTTTACTCCCGTTGTGTGTAAGTTTTTTATTCCAGTTGTTTGCAGTATCCTGGTGAGTTTTCAAAAATGAGAGATAGAGATGCAGAGAAATTCATACAGATAAGCATATGGTTAGAGGTGGTAATATGTGGCTCAATAAGTCATTGATGAACTTTCTGAACAAGGGCATGCTTTGGATAAGAACTAGTACTTATTCACAACACAAAACTACCCACACTTTCTTTTTAAAAAAATATTTTTTATTAAATTTTTTAACAACGTACAAGAATAAAAACATAATAAAAAACATCTAAACACAGAACAGGATAACAATAAAAAACCAAGTTAAATAATTACAATAAAAGTAAGTATAAGATAACAAATTGATAATTAATATTCTAAAAAAGAGAGGGGGAAACAGTATAAAATCATTTAACCTCATTTCAACCATATTATTTTACCATGTAATATTTTAAATTGAATGTATACTGTCTTTAAAAAAAACAAATCAAAACATAAAATATAACACCCAGTGCTATGTACAATACCTTGATTATTGCGGGACTACCTAGCTTCTGATATTATAACCAAAAACTCATTTGGATTAATGTTGGTCTGCCACCTTTACCTTCTGACAATGTATAGTCTAAGAAGGGTTTCCATATAATTCCAAATTTATTCTTATCTATCATACCTCTTTCAACTTTCAATTCCCATGTTAACTTGTCATTTAATGCAATTTGCCAAATTTCTTTATACCATTCCTCTATTTTCACTATAAAATCTTTCTTCCAATTCCTGGCAATATATTGTCGCGCAGTTGTCCATATTATTGTTAACAATTCTTTTTTATTCTCTTCTATATTCATACTATCAAATTCCATCAGTAGGGCAGTACCAGACTCCAGTTTAAGGCTCTTATCCATGATTGCCGATATTTCTTTTTCTTTTTTCCCCTAAAATTCTTTAACCATCTCACAACTCCACCACATGTGTTCATAGGTACCTGTGACAATCTTACATCTCCAACACATTTTTGTTTTAGTACAGTCCATCTGATTTAGCCTGACTGGTGTCAAGTACCACCTCCACAACATTTTGTAATTATGTTCTTTAACTCTCACTGACATAGATCTCATAACCCTTCTCTTCCATTTATTCCTTCAATTTACATTTGAAATTCTGATATTCAAATCTTGTTCCCATATCTTTCTTAAAATGTCTTGTGGTCCATCATCATGATTTAAGATCTTATATAATTTACTAACAAGGCCCTTAATTCCTACACCACCCTTTCTTATTCTAAATACCAGTTCTTCATACTCTGCCCTATCTCTTGTTAAACTGGTTTTCAAACTATATTTATTATTCCATTTGTTCAATGACATAACTTGAAACCAGTTCAAATTCAATTGTCCATATATCCCCAATCTTTTTTCTTTATTTTTACATACCCAAATCCAATCTTTCAACAGGAACACATCATTTTTCAGGAGCACATCTTTCACCTTCCTATCTATCCTCAGACGGAAGTTCCTTAAATCTTCCATGTCCATAATTGGGGATACATCCGGTGCTAACTGCTTTTTCAATTTTTCCCATAAATCCAGTGTTATTTTTATCATTCTATTTTTAGGCCTAATTTTTAATGCTTCTTTATCCAAAAAGACTGCTTTACCAACACAATTCAACTCTTTCATCTCCATTTCCTCCCATATCACCTCTTCCTTCTTTAAGATTTTTACCACATTTTTAAATTGGAAAGCCTTATAATAATTTCCAACATTTGGTATTCCCAGTACCCCCTCTTTTTGTGATAAATACCACACATTTTTTGATATTCTCGGTCTCTTACCCCCATTACAATAATCATTCAAAATTTTCTGAAAATCTTTTACCTCCTTTTCTTTAAATTGTATCGGTAGAGCATCAAACAAAAAGTTAAGTCTCAGTAATATTTTCATTTTACACAGTGCAACTCTGCTGAACCAAGACAGGTTCAGCCTCTTATATCGTTGGTTTTTTACTTCATTTCTTTTTTCTGTTTTTCATAATTTAGTTTCATTAAATCCTCAAATTTGTTTGATATATTTATCCCCAAATATTTCAGACTATCTTTAGCCTGGATATGAAATTTTGCTTTAATCTCCTCTCGTCCCTTTTTGTCGATATTGCCGAATATTATTTTGGATTTATCCCAATTTATTCTTAAGCCTGTCATTTCCCCAAACTCCTTTAAATTCCATTGTACTTTCTCTAAAACTCTTTTTGGATTTTTCAAAGTTAATAAAGTATCATCTGCATAAAGGCTAATTTTAATACCTTCCACACCTTCAAGGGAAGACACACTTTAAAACCTTTTTTCACTTCAATGTTTGTAGCTTAATTATCAGAAATGTTTGTACCACAGTAATTAGTGACAGACAGCTATTGATAGTCATGTCTAATGAATTTGCAGTTAAACAAGTTTTAGCAGCCCACCATCATACATAATCTTCATTCAAGTGATACCACTAACCTCCTCAACAAATTGTGTGCATACAAAATACAGTAATGCACTTGCCCTTACTTCAAATGATGCAAACCCAAGATTTAGGTCGATCCTAGAAGAAATCAACCCTGACTGTACCTTAGAAGATCAAATAGTAAAGATGAAGCTAAAGTACTTTGGACAACAAATGAGAAGAGAGGATTCACTTGAGAAAGCCTTGATGTTGGGAAAGGTGGAGGGCAAAAGAAGAAGGGGTGGCCAAAAATGAGATGGCTAGATGGTATTGTAGATGCAATGGGCACAAAGCTGGGTGGGCTGAGGAGGATGGTGGAAGACAGAGGTGCCTGAAGAACCAAAAAAAAAAAGCTTTCCTTGCAGTGTCATCCATCACATTCAGCATGCCTATCTATTTCAGTCATAGTTTCCTGTACAAAGATCAGCACAGGGGAAGGAGATAACGTTTTTCTAAGAGTTGTGTCTAAGTCAAACTATATTGATTTGGATTTTCAAAATTAGATATTGTATTAATAGGGCATTATACTCAGCATTAGGAGAGTTTTTCAAAAGGGAAATTTACAAGAAATTTTTTTGTTTGCCTTTGTATATGTGCCTTTTGAAAAACGTTTTTCTGGCCATGTGCATGCAATTCCAAATTTATTTATTTATTTATAATTCAAATTTCTATGTCGCCCAATCAGGTGAACCCTTTTTATTTCATGGCTGCAATCACCATCTGCAGTGATCTTAGATCCTAAAAATGTAAACCCTGTCACTGCTTCTGCATCTTCCCCATCTATTTTCCAGGGACTGATAGGGCCTGTTGCCATTTTCTTGGTTTTCTCAATGTTGAGTCTCAAGCCAGCTTTTGCACTCTCTTCTTTCAACTTAAACAGGAGTTTCTTTTGGTCTTCTTAACTTTCTGCCATTAGGGTAGTATTATCTGCATATCTCAAATTGCAGTTTCTTGCCTTCAAACTACTAGGTTGGCAGGAACGGGAAAGATGACAGGCACTCTCTCAGGTCTCAAACTGCTGACCTGCCAACCTTCCGGTCATCAAGCAAAGAGGGGGCATGAGTTGGGCTTACATGCATATTCGCATCCTCATTTTCATCTAGCAGCCCTGAGTGGTGTACCCACCAGGAGGGCAGGATATAAATGCGCAAAATAAATAAATAAAATCTTCATCTTCATTTTAGCCCTGCACATAAGTTCCAGTGTAATGCCCAAAGGAATCTTAGGGGGATTTTATAATTCTCTTATGCATTTGTTGCAGCTCATCAAATACATTCTACAGCTGAGGCATTTATTCATTATATCCTGTCTGCAAAATATTGCTTGCTTTCATTATTTTAACATTGGATTCCAACCCATCATTAGCCTTACTGTAACTAAAATATGTCGACACTGTTTTAGATGCATAGGGATATGTTGCATAAACAAAGACATGGAAAAAGTTGGAAATATCCACTAATAGCTTTGACATTTTTCAGGGTGCCAGAAAATAAAATAAAGTGAATGGTGGTCAATTTGCTTTACCATCTGATTGTAGCATCTGATGTGACATGAAAGTATCTGTACAGATGTGCACATGCTATTCACTTGCAGCTGTTGTACAGCTACTGGAATCTCCAACAGAGAACAGTGGAGAAAACAGTTGCTGGCACAGCAGCAAAAAAGCAAAGCACAAGGTTACTTGGTGCCTCCCAGCATTGCAATAGCCAAAGTTGCTCAAATAACATTATGTTAAACAATAGCGGGAGGCTAGATGTAAGTAAAACATTTTGAAAGGCTACAGTGACTATGCTTCTGCAATAGGAACAGCTGCCTTGGGAAATTCTGGTGTGTCCTTCCTTGATGCTTGACCAGGAAAGACTGGAAGGCAGCTGCTGGAGATCTTTTAGGTGCAAGAAAAAGGAATCTGACCTAACAGTGGGCAGTTAAACTAACTTGTCCTTCACAATCTTCCATCCCTATTACATTGGAGCCCTTGATAACAAATGCATCATACAGTGAAAAAAATCATACAACAAAGAGGATTTGAAAAAAAAGGCGCTCCATATAACAAAAAAATTCATTGTACGATACAAGCATTCCTATGGGAAAAATCGTACAACAAAGTGCCTCGTAGAATGAATTCTTATTTTTTATACAAGGTTCCACTCTATTTTGAAAAACATGTCCTCCTCCTCCTCCTCCTTGAATAATAACATTATTATCTGACTACAAACCACGAGCCAGGGCCATCCACTCAAACTTTACAGTGGGGAGGGTTTTGAAAGCCATCAAGGCAGGGCAGTCCTTGTACCTTGATGAGGCTCTAGGTGGGGAAGTGTTGCTCTCTGCCTGATCTGGAACCAGTGATGCACTGCAGAAGGTTCTGTCAGGTTCTGCAGAACTGGTAGCAGAAATTCTCCCAGGCCATGCCCACTTGGTTGGCCACACCCACCTTAATAGCCCATAATGCAGAATGTATGGCAACGCCCACAGATTTGGGCAGCCCACAGAGTAGGCCATACCTATCAACCTTCCCGGATTGGCCGGGATTTCACTGTTTTCGGCGCCGGTGTGATGAGTCTTTGCCCCCTCACTGGGTTTTATTTGCCTACCCTTACTGCCTTGCTTAGCCAGTTATCTTTCCCAGGCTCCTATTGACTAACATACAGGGAATCAGAAGTTGGGTAGCGTGATGTGGCCCCTTTATGTGCGTGGTCCAGTCACTCTCAATTCCCAAATCAATAGACACAAAGAGTCTCAGGGTAATTATATTTATTAAAGTAAATTAAGAAAATGGGTATAGCATGAGAAATCAAACTTGCAATGCAGTCATTCAAAAGAAAATACCAAAACAAGAAACTTAACTAATTCCCTAGGCCCCTGGCCTTATCTAGTTCCTTACCCACCTCCAGTGGGGCTCAGCTCAGGATCAGTCCATGACAAAGAGAAAGAACATCTTCAGAGCACCCAGTTTTATAGCTGATGTAACAATGATGTAACCCAAAGGTCCAGGTGCCCCTGATTGGCTCAAGGGGTCAGATGGCAATTTTATGAGCCCCCTGCTTCCATGCTGCAAGTCACGTACTCAATGCAGGACCATCAAAGGCATAGCCATAAATCATGCAATCAAACCTTCACATAGACTTCCCTGCAACCCGAGACTAGGAGAACAGAGAAAAAACACTGACAAGAGTTATTTCTCTGACAGCCAGTTTGCGCCATTTCCTGCCCTGCGCTGCCGAAACCCCAGAATTTGGCAGCAGGGGAAAGGTTCTACGCATGCATAGAAGGCTACGCCACTTGCGTAAAAGGTTTTTACACTTGCATAGAACCCTTCTACACTTGCATAGAAGGCTACGCCGCTTGCGTAGAAGGCTACGCATGCGTAGAAGGGGGCTACTCAAGTGTAAAACCCTTCTACGCATGTGTAGAAGGCAACCTGTGCAGAACCGTTCTGCACAGGTCCAGGATTGGCCGGAGCTGCGGTTGACAGGTATGTAGTAGGTAGTAAAAAAAAATTGCAGTGCATCACTGTCTGGAACCCCTGAGGAGGCTTGGTGAAGGTGTTAAAGCACCACCATGATCCTCTCTGATGGTCAACATGTTGATTTCTCCCAGAGAGGATTAGAGTGTGGCAGTAGCAGCACCAGCGGTGTTCTTTGGTGGTGGCTGTGGCAGAGTTCCCCACTCTCTGGTGGTGGTTGCAGTGTCAACCTCAGCACTGGAATTGGCTGTGGAGTGACATGGCACAGCACGGCATGCTCCAGAGCCACCAGAGGCAGCAAATGTCACCATGGCAGGAGGGATCCTTGAAGAATGGTGAGGCTGCTATGGCAAACCGCCCCCTCCTTTATGAACCCTTGAAAGCAGCATTACACCTTCCCTGCTTGGGACTGGGGGAGGGGCAGTGTAGGACCCCTGGCCTCACCTCAAAGGGGGCTAGCCCCTGCCACAACTGGCCTCTGGGGAGGCTAGAAAGACATTGTAAGTGTTTTGTCACATTTAGAGATGTTTACTGAATTCTTCATTCTTCCTCAGGAGCCATATCCATTCCGGATATTAGCTATCATCATGGTGATAGTCTTATTTATAATATATATAATAATTCAAACTTGTATAGCCACCCCTCTTGCCAGGGTGACTCCAGGCAGCTCACAAAATTATAAACTCTAAAACTTTAAAAGATACAGAGATCCTGGCCTTAACTCCTCGGAACAGTTCTTCTGAGGACATGCCACCACCAGTCTCTCAGGTTCTTCAGCCATGAAGTCCATCTACATCCAGGGCCTCTCTTTCCAGGGATCTTCCCTTAAATAGCAAGTTGGAGTATTTTACACTTTATGATATTCCGAGGTATGGCCATGATATTCCAAGGTTTGGCCAAGGTATGGCCATATCATGAGCAATTATGTCTTCTCAAATTAGGAGACAAACTCACATAAATGTAGTATCTGATTCATATTTTCACCAAGTGTTTTGATGTAGTTTTTTTATCCCACAAATATTATCAAAATATTTTTCAAAACACTTATTTTGAAAGAATGAGTTTTAGAACTTGTTGTTTTTATATATTTGTGGGGAGGGCATGCATTTTACTTGCAAACAAATGTGGACATCAGATGAAATGGACTTAGGAGTGCAAACGTGCATAGTTTAAATCAGGAGTTCTCAACCTTTTTAAACCGGGGGCCGGGCCACGCTCCCTCAGACAGCTTCGGGGGCCAGATCATCATTTTGCCCTTCCTCCACCACATGGCACTTCCTGGTGTGGTGGAGGCAGTGGGAGGGGCATATGAAGTGGTGCCATGGGGCTCATCCAGCCCATGGGCTGCAGATTGAGAACCCTTGGTTTAAATTGATAAACGTTATGTGGACTGGAATAGATTCATCCACCCCTGGATGAATTCATTCACCAAGCTTTTTCAAAACAACTAACAATATGGCTGCCTTGCAGAGGCTATCAGAAAGTGTAGCTGTAGTCAATTCTACGCCAGTCAGAATGCCATCTTCTGTCAATTCTCTCATGACTATTGGTTCATTGTGGGAGTCAAACCCTCACCATTTGCTTTGCTTCTTGGGGGGGGGGGGACAAGAATGTTGACATGTAGTGTCAATGGATAAACTAATTTAGCAGCCACATTCTCTTAGAGAGGGGGATTATATGATGTTGCTCCCGGAGTCCAGGCACTGCGGGGGCTGCTCCGCCACACCCGCAGTGAAGCTATGCAGTGATACAAATTCCTCCAAATACTCAAATAGATCTCTGGCATAATTTGCTTACTGCCCTGTTTTATCCTGACTTTTTTACCTCAGCATCTATCTTGCCTTAAATTGTTGTTTCTATTCTTTCCATTTTGTAAGGGGCATTTAAATATAACTGGGATGGGAGGGCGAGAACAATGGCACAAAGCAACTGTGGAGATTGCTGTAGAAGTTTCACTATGAGGATAATTTCAAGGACCCATATCATAAAACAAGGGAGAACAATTCCAGCCCTTGAGTCTAGTGGGATTTTTTGGACTAAAAATCATATATACCTCCCCTCCAGATGACAGTGATTGCCTACTACTGTCACAAAAAGGAGGCCTTAGACCATGACAATCAATCCTAAGTTATGAGTAGTTCCACTTTAAATGAAACATTTGCTTCTTCATGCTGTATGCTTATATATGTTGTTTGAAATTAAATGAGTTGGATGTTCACTGCAGAATAAGGTTCTAAGCCTAACAAACCATGTCAATGTCTCCTTAATCAATTACCCATGAAAGGCAGGCTAAAGTAAAACAAAGCTTCAGTATAGCAGATGTGAATAACTGATGGATGATACCATAAGTAGTGGTTCTGTCCACTCTATATTCATTTATGTATAACTTGGCCTGGATAGGTGACTCTGAATCACTTGCTAGATGAGGAAAGTTTATTTAAAGAAAAATGTAGCAGTTAAAAGATAGTCCTCAATGTGATAGAATTAGATCCCCAATGGCATTCTGCCAGGCAATTGCAGCAGTGGGAAAAGTAAGACCCCACAACTATAACATATTGGGACATTTAATTTCTTTCCTGTGTTGAGCCTTTCACCAAGATGCTCAAGACTGCATATATGGAGATAACCCATTATTATTTTATATTCATGAAAAATGCTATTTAGGCTGAGAAATAATGACTTGCCTGCACAAATACCTAAGGAACTTTATACTTGGCTAGCAATTTCAGCCCAGGGTTCTGTGCAAATATATTTACCAGATGAGATATGAGCCCTCATCAGCCTTTATTCAACCCACACCATAAAGGCAGTTAGAAGGGAGTGTCTAGTCCTACCATCTATCTCAGGGGATCTCAACCTTTTCCAGCTGTGGGCCGGACATGTGCTGCCCCCCACCATAAACACTGCCATAAAATGCATCCACAGCTGTCGTAAATGCATTTACTACAGCTGCAATTGCATTTATAAAACATTTTTTTACTGTTTTTGCTGCTTCTGCCATTTCTGGCAGCAGTGGCAGTGGAAGCAAGAGTGGTGGGCCACATTTTTTGTGGCCTGGCAACACAGAAAGGGGGGACTCTTATTTCCTTCTAACAGTGTTCACAGTATGGAATCACATATATCTGAACAGGGCTGTGACAACTAGCTAAAAATTACATTACGTGTTTCAGGTCTAGGAAGAAATTTGAGCTACAGTACATCTCTTTAACCTAAGTCCAACCACATTGGCTTTATCCTGACATATCAATTTAACTAATTTGTCTTATACACTCTTTTGGCATACCATTCACATCAGAAAATGAAATTATACATGTCTAAAGTGTAATAGTACATAATTTGGCCAAGGGTGCGGGTAGGACTGTGACTTGGCAAAGTCTGTAGAATTGTATGACTCAACCTGGCTTCCATGAAAGAATAAAATGACACAACCCATCCTCCAAAAGATGCACTTAATAAATAAGATACATTTTGAGAAGTCACACTCATATGCCAATTGATTTGTTTTCCAATCTTGCCAAATGAAAAGATCAATTTGTTTCCTTTCGTACAAATGCTTTTAGTTTATATAAAGAAGAATAAATGAAATATGCAACAAACCAATAATATTAAAACTTAGGAACAGAAATTCTATATAACCTTACAGAAAACCAGTATGGAACATGATCCTGTTATCAATATTTAATTAGCTGAGTATATTTTTCCATGTCCACATGATTTTGTGGCAGCCATAGTGCTTAACTGCTCATCTTAAGTGTATTTATTTAAACCATCTTTCAATAAACCATGAGCAATGGCTCTCCAGTTTCAAGCCCCTCATCTTCTGTCAGTTTCTCTATTAGCACCAGCTGCCAGACCATACCTTTGAATGAGTGAAAGCTTCACAGGTGCCTTCACACATCTAGCTGCCTGACAAAGAATTAATATCAAAGACTTATGCAGCAATGTCACATTCTCATTTAGGAGCACTGACAATAAATCTAACATCAAGAATAATATTACATCCTGACTTATCATTTCTTTAATTATTTATTTACATTAACATTGAAATGGAAGAGGAAACTTTGTAAATCCCTTTTTCTTTTCAAACACATGAAAGGGAGGCAGGGAGGGAGAAAGTGAATTCCAACAGCTTCTTCCATTACCGTGTCCATGGCTGGTAGTTACCAGAAGGAAGGGATTGCCAGATTCCTATGACGATGCTGATGTAGTACTTCTCAAAATCCAAAAACAGAAACTTCTCCATACTCTGGCTCATCTCAGTGATAGCTGTTTGTTCCATTTAAATCTATAGTTTTCAGTAATTCCTGCCATTGCTTAGAGATAGTAGATGATGAATAGCAGAATGCACAAGGGCGGAAAAACAAATGAGGTTGAATTCACTTGTGGAAATGCAGAGCAGAAGAGCAAGTATATACCAGCCACAGCTTTTATTCTTCCATCCAATGCCTTGGGTTTGGGGCTCTGGAGTCAGCAGCCTCGAGATCCAAAGAAATTGTGCTGTCCATGACACTTCTTTCTATGATTCCCCGCCCCCCTCAACAATGGCATCAGTTTGTGGGCTCCATCTTGTCAAAAGGCAACAGATAAGTGTCTTCCTTTATTTTGATAGCTCCCGTTAAGTATGGAGTACTGTAGAATTGAATTCCAGTCACACATTTACCAAATTCATATTTCCCTAATCGATATGTAAACTAGAGAGCAATTAAAACTCTCTTATTTTGATGTAATGATGCAATTATTTGGAAAGGCATTCACATAAAAACATATATACCTGTATTAAAGAAATGTATGCACACACAAAACTGTATATAGAGGAAATTGTCTCCCAAAAGATTTTTTTTTAGTAAGGAGGCACCAAACACAAACACAAATGTTAGGCAAAAGGGTATAACTGCAAAAAAAAAAAAAGAGGTTGATGAAATTCATTCAGTGTGCCAATAGTGAAAATACATAAGAAAAGGGGGCGAAGAGGCTTCCCGGCCACGCCACCGGCTGGAGCCCAGGGCCCTGTCCCCCATCGCCCTAGGACTTAAAAGGCGAGGGGGACGCCCAGTGGAATGCCGCCGCCGCACATCTGGCCCCTTTGGGGGTGAAGAGGCTTCCCGGCCATGCCACCGGCCGGAGCCCTGGGCCCTGTCCCCCCTTGCCCTAGGACTTAAAAGGCGATGGGGACACCCAGCGGAACGGTGCCGCCACACACCTGGCCCCGTTGGGGGTGAAGAGGCTTCCCGGCCACGCCACCAGCCAGAGCCCTGGGCCCTGCCCCCCTCGCCCTAGGACTTAAAAGGTGAGGGGGACGGCCAGCGAAATGCTGCCACCACACACCTGGCCCCGTTGGGGGTGAAGAGGCTTTCCGGCCATGCCTCCGGCTGGAGCCCTGGGCCCTGCCCCCCTTGCCCTAGGACTTAAAAGGCGAGGGGGACGCCCAGCGGAACAACGCCGCTGCACACCTGGCCCCCCTGGGAGCAAAGAGGCTTCCTGGCCACACCACTGGAAGGAGCCCTGGGCCCTGCCCCCCCTCACCCTAGTACTTAAAAGGTGAGGGGGACGCCCAGCGGAACGCCGCCGCCACACACCTGGCCCCGTTGGGGCGAAGAGGCTTCCCGGCCATACCACCGGCCGGAGCCTGGGCCCTGTCCCCCCTTGCCCTAGGACTTAAAAGGTGAGGCATTCGCCCAGCGGAACGCCGCCGCCGCACACCTGGCCCCATTGGGGGCGAAGAGGCTTCCTGGCCACACCACCAGTCCGAGCCCTGGGCCCTGCCCCCCTCGCCCTAGGACTTAAAAGGCAAGGGGGACGCCCAGCGGCGGGGACGCCCAGCGGCGGGGACACCCAGCGGAATGCCACCGCCGCACACCTGGCCCCATTAGGGGCAAAAAGGCTTCCTGACAATGCCACCGGCCGGAGCCCTGGGCCCTGCCCCCCCTCACCCTAGGAGTTAAAAGGTGAGGGGACACCCAGCGGAACACCGCCGCCGCACACCTGGCCCCGTTGGGGGCGAAGAAGCTTCCCGGCCCCGCCCTCCCCCCGCGAGGGACTCTGAAGGCATGGGAATTTGTGGGTGGTTTAGCTGATTTGTATTTATTGCATTTTTGTATTGTAGTTGGTGTAATGCCATGTACTGTTGTGTAATTTTGTATTGTTGTTTTGCTTGTGAAATTGTATTTTGCTTTGTATTGGTGCTATATTGTATTTCTGTACGTTATGCATTGTGAACTGCTTTGGGTTGTCTGCTGGACGAGGAAAGCGGTATATAAGAATAAATTTCAATTCAATTCAATACAAGTCTCTGTATACTTCCAACATAGCAGGAAAAGAAAATAGAGCTTAGCTCATAAAAGCAAGCTCAGAAAGATTGAACCAAGAAGAGGAAGAAAGAAATCCTTCTAAACCCTTTGCTGGAGTATATAATTTATACTCCTTGTACATACAAAAGGACCCACTGCTTAAAAGCCCAACCACCCCGCTTGCCCAACCCCCCAGCCCCTCCTTAAACAGTGAGATACACTAAATGAATGTTACAATAAATCAAATATTCACTGATAATGGCATACTGGATGGCCACAATGATGACTTATTTGTTTTGAAATAGTTTTCAGTAAAATCTCCCAACACAGCACACACAGAAATGATTTAAAATGCTATTCTCCATTCTATTTCTGAGCAAAGACAAAGGTTGGGTGGGGTAAAAGAGGAAGAATTTACCCAGCAGTTTCTCAGAAGTAGTAATCACCAGCCCATTAGATTTAACATTGAAATCAAGAGATATTTTAAAGCGGAATAAGTCCTTACAATTTATAGGTTGGTTCGAGAAATGTAACACCTTTGATATTAGGAAGCATATCTATGAAGCGTTGAATTTAACATGGCTGCAAATTATGCAGATGGAAGCTTGGGATAGGCATATACGACATATAAGAATAGAAAATAGGATATTAACCCCTTTTGAAGAGTTGGTACTGGAAGTAAGACAAGGGAAGAGGAAATTAAAAGGTGTAGTCGGTAAAATATACCATTTGTTAATACCCGGTGAGGAGTCCTTACAAGCGCTTAAAAAAATTTGGGAGGAGGATTTGGGAATCACAATTAATGACTTGAATTGGAAAAGAAAATTGAATAATAGAAGTATGAATTCAATGTCAATAAAAGAAAAAGAACACAGCTGTAAACTATTATGGAGATGGTACTACACCCCGGTTAAACTCCATTTGATGTATAATAGTACCTCAGATTTATGTTGGAGGTGTAATAAATCAAAGGGAACATATATCCACATGTGGTGGGCATGTGATCATATACAGATTTTTTGGAAAGTAATAGAAGAGGAAATTAACAAAATTTTGGGCACATCAATTATACTAGATCCCAAACTTGCATTCTTGGGGGAAACTGACGATTTACATTTGGAAGATGCAAGGAAGGAATTATTGCAAACTTTATTATTGGTTACGCGACAGTTAATTACTAAAGAGTGGAAGAGGGGCGATAATATAAATAAGACTAGGTGCTATGTATAGGTATGGCAATTGGCCCTGAACGAAAAATTAACCATGCAATTACATCAAGGTAGAGGGATAAAAGTGAAAATTCCATTTTGGGAATTTATTGTATATATAATTTAGTATGCTATAGATTAAGTGTATGAAGTATTGATTCTAATTTATGTACAGATTTGCATAGGTTATGTTTTATGAATGTCTATTCTTCTTTCTATTGATGCGTTTGCTTTACTCTGTTTTTACTTTTAATAAACTTTATTAAACAAAAGAAGTAGTAATCACCATTAAGCAATGATTGTTGCACAGCTTTTTTCTCTTTCCCCAGAACATTTCTCTTTTCTTTTGCACTGGTAGTGCAAGTGACAACAGCAGCAGGATTGATAACCCGACTGCCATTTTCCTTCCTGAGCAGTGGTGTGGTAGTAGTGGTATTATAAGCAAGGATGTAACAAAATAATCAAGACATTGTGGAAATAATTCTGCTCAGTGGCTTTCCAATTCTAGGGGAGTGACAAAAAGCTCCAAATGTTTCGTGGAAAGATGTCTTCTGAGGAATTTTGCCTCAATGCCTCTTATTATTTTTTCAAGCTTCAGCATCTTTCCCAGGCAGGCCAAATATTAATTTTTGAAAGAGTCAGTATAGTTGTCTTTTATCCATACCATTTATAGTTAAAAGGAGATGCTTATAATGCATCTCCTTGAATGTAGGGATCAGGGCCGCTCGTGGGAATGATATCACACGCACACACGGGTCAGGGTGCAAGGCGAGGCGACAGCGAGGAGCGCCGGGCAACCTCTATTTATTACCTGGCAATATTCCTCGGTCCATATGTGCCTAGTACAATCACACGTCCATCACAGGATAAAAGGAAGTGGGTTCAAAACAATGGGTTCTGTGTACTTTGGTTACAGATTAGCAGACCTACATGCCAGAGAAGGCAACCAGCAGACAGGTCAAACAGGGCTTTGTGAATTGGGGATGGTCTGGTGGGGCAGATAAGGAGTTCATGTCTCCAGGAGTTGTTTGCAGGTCCGATAAGGATTCAGCTTAGCCAGGGGAGCATCCATGAAGGATTGTTGTGGCCGTGCCTTTTGGCACAGACCCCAGGTCATGGGCCGCACGACCTGGCCTCCCCCCTGCGGAAGCTGGCGGGGGCTATGGGCTAAGGGCAATTTCTTGGGGCAGGCTCGAGATACTTTTGGGGGCAAAGGCTGGGTCACCCCTACACTTGAAATAGGTATGAGAGAGGACAGTATTATGTCCAGCTCCCAGGAAAAAAAGTGAAGTTAGTAATTTGCCATGATTTGTCCTCCATATTCCCTAAAATTTTATTTCCCATAGAAATAAGTTTTCATCTTGTTCCTCATTCTCAGGGTCCTTTCAAACTTCTTCTGGTTATATTTTTGAGCTTTTCATAGAATTCTGAGCTGCTATACACTGCTTCTTTACTCATCAACTTCCCTGATTGTCCACCTTTTCTGATCTGATAAAAAGACCTTACCATGAGTGTTCCTCAGAAATTTCTTCTCCTTGGCTCTTCATTTCTTTTTCATAGAAATTACTTTTCCCTCAGATTGAATGGTCAAAATTCCCAAAGGAGCAAAAATATAAACCTGGTGATGACTGCATGTTTCATCTTTCTCTTTGTACAGATCTTTTTGATTAGAAATAAATTCTTATGCCATTCATATAGGTTATGATTGTAATGGGCAGAAGACATCAGACCAAACAAAGGAAGAGAAAGGGCTGGTCAGGGTGACCCATCCTATGCTTGAGAACTTGGGAAGGGTCACCCTGATCTGCCCTTTCTCTTCCTTTGTTTGGCCTGCTGTCTTCTGCCCATTATAATAATTATTAAATCCAATATCAAATCCAATATTGATTTGCCATCGCTTATCTATTTAAGTACAGTTTGACCGAAGTCTAAAATGTTCTGTCCTTTGCCTTCTGTTTCCATCTCTGGCCAGACAGCTTTACCATCTGCTCGTCCCATCGTTTTCAAGGTCTGTCTAGTGGTCTTTTGTGGGCCCTTTGTATCCGGTCTGTTAGGTGACAAGTTATACTTGTCTGTTATACTTTAGGTGGGTGATATAACCTGCCCATCTTCTCTTTGCAACATATAGTAATACCTGTCAAGTTTTGGGAAATTTCTGTCAAACCCCCGTATTTTACTCTCTTTCCCGCCATCATCCCGTATTAGTTAGACTGCAATTAGACTGGAGTTTGACTGGAGGCCAGCACAGGATAAGCAGATGCGCTGCTCCCGGTGCCCATAGGTGCGTAGGCACCGGTAGAAGAAATTCCCCCAGGCCATGCCCATTTGGCTGGCCACGCCCACCTTCCTACCCCAGGCCATGGTATGGCTGACCAAGTGGTTGTGGCCTACAGAGTTAGCCATGCCCACAGAGTTAGCCACGCCCAGGGTGGGTGTAGTAAAAAAAATTGCAGCACATCACTGAGGATAAGCATAGCTGTCCAGTTTCCTGTTTTGGCCAGGAAATTTCCCTTATTTGACAGAAATTTCCCGAAACTTGACAGGTATGCATATAGTTCATCAATTATTAAATATCACCAGTAAAGTGGTTTTCTGATATTACCTGTGGATTTATGTTTTAGCTTATAAACAGATAGCCTTACTTTAATCTATAATGCAGAGATAGAATTGTACACTGTGTTAAAAAGTGAAACAGTATTAAAATGTAGTGTCCTTCCTCTTAAAAAGCATATATCTGTCTTTTTGTCACATTGGTGGGTACTGATTATGTCTTATTCACCATTGCTCCACAGCAATCCCTGTACAAGAACTGGGCCTGGGAGTATCTAAATTCTGTGTAGCAAAATATATCATGAATCGTAACCCATTTCTGATTCCATGGCTATTTGTTCTTGCCTTTCCTCTCTACTTCTCTTTATTCTTTATTATTTTTATTTTTACTTCTTGGTCTTACAGCAAAACATTTATTCTGTACAGTCTATTCTCAGAGGCTGCCCATCAGGCACATCTATTATTCTGATTGCAATATGAAAAAAAAAATAGGTTGAATCCAGAAAGTTACAGTCTCCCCCCCCCCCGCCTCCACCCCCAGCAGTTTCTCTTAAGTTGCATCATACATAAGATATAAAATCATATTCAAGTTCCAAGTGTTCCATGTAATCATAAGCATAATTTGTAGCTCAAAATTTCATTTCATTCTCATTAGCAACAAAATGTTTTGCTTGTATTTGTGTATTTGCTGCTTCATATAAAAATGTTTTGTTAATCTTCTCCAAAGATTTTCACCATCTGCATTTAATTGCAACAGGTGTAAAATGACACTATTTCAGGAAAACCTTGTTTTAACGTAAGTGTTCACATGTTTGCTGTAGATTACATAAACAGAGAGAAAATGTTGTCATTTGATCTTGCTTTTCATCAGACCCAACCTTTCTAGTTATCATAATTTATTATGAGGAGGAGAGGCAGATCATAATATCAGAGGAAAGGCAGAGCCAATTCAGCATATCAGATATTGCAATTAAGCACTCTCCTTGTTTCTTTGTGGAAGAGCAAGGAAAATGTATTATTCCCTTCTTGCTGATAGTTATAGCACTGCATTAGTTGGGAAGGTAAAAATATATATATATTTGTGTTTTCATGAAGTTCTGATGAAGAAATTGCTTATATCCACAGTTTCGATCAACACTATAAGGGAAAAGAAAGAAAAAAATTACCCTCCTAACTGATACAGTGCTACAATGAACAGCGGTTGAGGGGAGGGTAATTACACTTCCCATGCCCTTCACAGAGGAGCATAGAAGTGTTTCATTGGCTTGGATGGTGAAGCCACTCGTCAGGCATTTCACTATACAAGCATTGTACAGTATAGTCTATATCATTGTATAGTGTATATTTTTTGCATTGGTTAGATGGGTGAGTGAGCTAAACATAATTTCAACCTTCCCCCATACTCAGGCACCATGAAATCAGCAATCCCAATCCACCCCACAATAGTGAATGTATTACGTTGTACAAAAAATAATATATATACCATGGATACCTTAAAGTCGTTATTCAGTGAGGTGTCCACACATTGGTAGATGTCTCCTTGATGACATTCTGCACATGCAAACGAACTTGAGAAATCAAGTACATTTGCATATGGTTTTTTAGCCATTTGGATATCACATCACCCCTTGGTTAGGTGGACCATGATGTGTGCCCTCCACTTTCACCTGACCGAAGAGATTCAACGGAGGATGCTTTTGTGAGTTTTAGTCCCAGCCTAACAGTATGAGCTCAGCATCTGCAGCAGAGATAAATGTAATTACCTCTAAAAATGTTGCATTTGGAATTTCTGGAAAAATATCTAAAACTTGGAGAATGACAGCAACTGCTGAGTTAAAACTTCACAGAATACATTTTAAAGAGAGAACATTTGTGAAAATTGCTTTTTTTTTCTTATTCCCTTAGATATAGAAGTCCATATTACATATTATTTCCACATTTCTCCATCATTCTGTGGTTTTCTGGTCTCACCATGAAAAGGTAAAGAGGAGCATGAGGATTAATGGGCTCAGGTGTGTCAGTTTTTTAGGAAAATCCCAGCTCAGAGGTTGCCGTCTCTGGAGGTCCTAATTGAGGAATGTTGTCATTTCCCCAGTTTTCTCTTTGATCTGTTTTCTCTTTTATTGCATTGTAATAAAGAGTAACTGCCATACATAGAGGCTAATTACATGGGCATAGCAGGGACAGCTTGGTGCACTCTTAAAGATGGCAGTCAGATGGTTTTATTTTTTTTTATTTTTTGCTAAAGTACATCAATCTCTCCCAGAGCATTCCTATTCAAACCTTTCCAGCACTTGTCAAAGAAAAGGACTTCTACTTTTTTAATTTTTTTATTTATTTATTTTTGGTGTGGGTAGGGTCACTCTGGTTTGGATTGGTTCCAGCATGTGTGATTTGCTGAACTAATCTAAAGCAACCCTTCCAGTTTGAATTTGCCAATATCATGAAGTAGCTCAATAAGCAAGATGCTCCAGGATACCAGCAACTTAATTACTCCCCCTGCTCAGCAGAGGGCAGAGGAAGTGATTATGTTTAATGTATATAGACTATCACTGAGTAGTGCTTGTACCAACAGGATGGGGTATAAATGAAAATAATAAATAAGATGTGTTTGTGTCAATTATATTTGAAAAAAATATTTGGATCATCTTAGAGGGTTGGTCAAAAACTTTTCTGTAGTTGAATCCACAGCAGTGACTTCAGCAGCAGACAGATTCTCAACCAGCCCTTTGAAAGAAAGAAAAGAAAAGACTGTTTACATTTTGTATAACTTATGCAGTGCATAATTTCACTTCCACCGACTTCTGCTGAGCAGGTGAAGTGATTGATTTGTCAATATCCTGAAGTGCTTATTAAGCCACTTCACAATATTGGCAGGAGTCATTTCCATGTGAATGGCCAGGCTTGATTAAATCATTCAAATCAAGCCGAGCCATTCCAAAGGGGCCCACATCAGCTCACTCCCTGACATTAGTATAGCCACACCCATCATTTTAAAAAATCGCAGGGAAAAGTCCAGTTATGAAGATCTATCAAGAACTCTCAACAAATTCAAAGATAAACAACGAAGATAAATGATTATCTTAAAGCCACCATGCCAGCTCTAGCAACATCTAGAAATAGTTGTTAGAAAGAAGATGTGAGCCTTCACGCATGTCCTGCAGAGTTTTAAACATAGGGTGCAAGACAGGTGCTGGAAAACAATGGAGAGTAATAACAAGAGCCAATATTTTCTCCAGTGAAATCAATTGAATAGTGTGCAGAGTTGGTTACTATGCTCCTTTAGTGTCTTGCACGGAAGACAAAGAAGGAGTCGCAGGAAGGACTAACACAGGTTTATTCACTGATGGTCAGTATGAACATGTGGTAATGGCGGAGATACCTCACATTATATACAGTAGTACAATACATTTGAATCTTGCTGCACGGTAGCTCATTGGCTGCTACTGGCGTGACGTCGTCCGGGTCACGCCCATCTTCAGTGGTGGATCAGTAGTAGTTTGCTATTTCGGGGAGTTCCCGCGGCTGCAGGTGATTTGAGGAATGAGAACCATGTGAGTTTAACACTCGCAGCTGCCCTCTATGGGCAGCTTGCTCGCGTTCCTTTACAGCTGGGCTACATTGTAATTGTGGTCAGGTTACATTCATACATTTCTTAAAGGAGCATTGTACATACATAACATCCCTCCCCCCTAGGATGGGACAAAGTCCCTCAACCATTGTGGCTTGCCGCACGTGCGCCTGGGGCGTGCGGCCGCTTGACTTAACACAGGGGAGCCGGAGGCTCCTGGTTCCGCGGAGTCCTGCCCTGCAATGGAAAGGGGGGACTCATTAGCGGCTCGGTGTGGCATCTGCGGTAACCTTGCATTGGGGGACGGGAATGGAATGAATAGTTGGGAAGTGAATCCCTGCCTACCACTTGAGGAGTTCGGGGACCCCCCCAGTACGAATCTCGGGACCGACGAAGAGGCCCTCGTGGCCTCGCCACCCCCCGTTCCCTGTCCGGGAGTTCTAGAGACTGTGGTGGGCGGACTCGCCCCTGTTGCCTGTCTTGGGGGTGTTGGTCTCCGGGGAGCTGGAGCTATGGTATACTCTAAAACAAAAGGGCTAGGGGGACTGGAGGTACCAGGGGCTGAACTGAAACCCCTCTTCTCGCTAGGACGGGTGGGGGACCACTCCGCTACACCCCCCTGGTACTGCAACTCATAGTCATCATCAAACTGATCCCTCTCTTTCAAAGTATCCTCCTCTGTGGTTGGGAACCCAGGATATGCATTTGTATCCGCGGGTTCCACCGTGTCTCCCCCTTGGGTAATGCGGGTGGGGGAAGACCCTAATGCTGATTCCCCCTCACCGGTGACTCGCCTTCTGAGTTGGTCGGCGTGCCTTCTCCAGAGTAGACCTGAACTAGTCTCGACCCTGTAGGATACCGGCCCCGTTTGCTCAACAATTGTCCCTGGCACCCACGCTGGCCCCGAGGCCGCGTAGTTTCTGCAGTGAACCGGGTCCCCTACCGAAAAACTTTTGGAGCTCTCTCCCCCTATGCTTATATTCCTCCCTTCGTCCTCCACCCTGGACGGATCCATGCGGTCAAAAAGTGTTACCGGACGCCTCCTCATGAGGAGTTTGGCTGGGGAAAAACCTGAAGCTAGGGGGGTTGTCCTGTAGCAGATGAGGAACTGGCACAGATGCAGGTTCAACTCACCGGGACCCATGCGCCGCAGTGCGTCTTTCGTAGTGCGCACTTGGCACTCTACCTGACCGTTTGTGGCTGGGTGAAACGGGGCAGCGGTTATGTGCCTGACGGCGTTCCTCTCCATGAACGTCTTGAACTCTGCCGACGTGAAGGTACTCGCGTTATCGCTAACAAGGACGTCTGGCAGGCCGAAGCAGGCAAAAAGTTTGCGCAACTGTTTGATGGTTGCGGCAGAGGAAGTGCTGTTCATGGGGATTACCTCCAACCACTTGGAGTAGGAGTCGACTACCAGTAGGAACATGGACCCGCGGAAAGGGCCAGCGAAGTCGACATGGATCCGGGACCATGGCCCGCGGGCCGTATCCCATTCCCTATGGGGTAACCGGGACTCCTCGGGCCGAGAGCTCTGGCAGCTCTCACACGTGCCCACTAAACGCTCTATGTCTTCGTCTATCTGGGGCCACCAAAAGAAACTCCTGGCCAGAGCCTTGGAGCGCACGATCCCGGGGTGGCTGGTGTGCAGTAGCCTCAGCACCTTGGCCCTCAGCTTCTCTGGGATAACCACCCGCTGGCCCCAGAGTAAGCAGCCCCTTTCCAGAGAAAGCTCTACTCTGCGCCTGAAAAACGGCTTGAAGTGTTCCTCGGGGGGAGAGATGGGCCACCCTTTTCTAACCCAGGAACTAACTTGGGCCAGGATCTTGTCGGCCGCCGTGGCCTTGGCGAGGTCGGCCGGCACAATTGGGGGTGAGTCGAGAGACTCAATCAGCAGGACTTGGTGTTCCTGCTCTACCTCGCATGTGGGGTCCCCTAAGCTAGGAAGAGGGGATCGGGACAGGGCGTCTGCATGGGAGATCTCCTTCCCTGGGTGATAGACCAGCTCATATTGGTAGGCGTTGAGGAAAATAGCCCAACGCAGCATCCTGGGGGATAGAATTTGCCGGGTGGGTTTGCCGGTAGTGAAGATCCCCAAAAGCGGCTTGTGATCCGTCACTACCGTAAACTCGCGGCCGTATAGGAAATCGTGGAACTTCTTTGTTCCCCCGATTATGGCTAGGGCCTCCCTATCTGTTTGCGTGTAATTGCGCTCGGCCTTCGAGAGGGACCCTGAGTAGTATGCCACCGGGGCTTCCCTCCTGCTCTCCAACACGTGGCACAGGACCACCCCCACCCCCACCGGGGACGCATCACAGACTAATACCACTGGTTTTTTCGGATCGAAGTGGGTCAGGACAGCATCCGAAGACAGAAGTGACTTGAGCTCTTTGAATGCTCGCTCCTGCTTGTCCCCCCACCGCCAAACCGCATCCTTCTTAAGTAATGCGTGCAGTGGCTCCGCGACCGATGCCTTCCGAGGCAGGAAGGAGTGATAGAAATTTAGGAGCCCTAGAAATGACTGCAGCTCCGGTTTCGCAGTGGGGCGAGGGGCGTCTCTCACGGCCGCTACCTTGGACTCAGAGGGTTTGATTCCGTCCGGGGTTACCTTAAACCCTAGGAACTCTACCTCCCTCGCAAAGAATACGCACTTGTCCCTCCTCAATCGAAGTCCTGCCCTCTCGAACACTGAGAGAACCTCATCTAGCCTCTTTGCTAACTCTAGTTCGCTCCCCGCTGTTATCAACACGTCGTCGAAGTATGGGAGGACGCCTGGAAGCCCCTTTAAAAGGTGTTCCACGAGGGACTGGAAAATTCCGGGGGCCGAATTCACGCCGAACTGAAGGCGCGTTACCTTAAACGCCCCCTTGTGCGTTACGATCGTTTGCGCGGCGGCAGCAGCCGGGGTTACAGAGAGCTGCTTGTATGCCTGGGCCAGATCTAGCTTGGCGAAACACCTCCCCCCATGTAACGTGGCCAGCAAATGGCTGACCTCGGGCACCGGGTATGCATTTGGCCGAATGGCCTTATTAATCGTACATTTATAGTCCGCACAAATCCTGACCTCCCCATTTGACTTGAGGGCTGTAACAATCGGCGTTTCCCACTCCGCCGAGTCAACTGGAACCAAAATCCCCTGCCCCACCAATTTGTCCAGTTCCGCCTCGATCTTGTCCTTGAGGGCGAAGGGCACTCTCCTTGGCTTGAGGCAGATGGGCCGGATTTCTGGGTCCAGCTCAAAGGAAACCGGGGGCCCCTTGTATTTCCCGAGCCCCTTTTTGAAAACGTCCGGGTGTGCATCGCACACGTCCCGCATTGGGTCAGTTTCTATGGCATTAATGCCGGACAGTTCGATTCCCAGGGGAGCAAACCACTGCGTTCCCAAAAGGCAGCACCTCCCCCCTTTGAGGACCACTAGGGGCAGTTTCTCGGAGTAGTTCTTGAACTTCACCTTGAAATTCCCCACCCCCAACACCGGGATCCCATTTCCCTGCACGTCCCGTAGATTGGATCTCATGGCCCGCAGTTTGGGCCGCTTCTCTGGGGGAATGCGCATAAACTCTTTTTGGGACAGGATTGAATAAGATGACCCCGAGTCTATCTCCATCCTCACTGGGACCCCTTGCAACAGTACCTCTATGAAAAACCGCTGGTGTTCCAGGCCCACGCGGTTCACGCCTTCCTCGCTGTAGCTGGCTGAGACCTTCCTGGTGCCGGCCGCCTTTCGTTGGTGCATCTGGGAATGGCTGGAACTGCCCTTGTCCTCGACTCGCCCGCGCCTGCATACTCGGGCGATGTGTCCCTTTCGGCCGCAGTTGTGGCACTCGGCCTTTCGGAACGGGCACCTCGTGCGGTCGTGGGCCGCCCCACAACCGTCACAGCGGCGGTCCTGCCGTTCACGGGTCTGCCGCTTCTCACCTCGGTTCTTGATCCTCTGGACGTCACCGTCCTCGCTGGAGTAGGGGTCCGCTGTCGTGGACGACTCCTCGGACGATGTTGGTACGCCGGCGGGCAGCTTGGGGGCCCGCCAGGCCATCTTCGCTGGTGTCCGCCGGGCCGCCTGTACTGGTGACTTGGCCCTCTCGGATGTGGCCCCTCGGGACTTGAACAGCCTGACTCTGCTCCTGGCCTCCTCGGCTGCTTGGGCCTCCCGCAGTACCTCGTTGAACGTGAGGCGGTGGTCGCGGGTCATCAGCCTCCTCTGGAGCTCCTCGTCCCTCAAATCACACAGCATGCGGTCACGGAGGGCCTGGTCCAGGTCGTCCCACTGGCAATACACCGCTGCAAGCCTGAGGGCCGCCGCGTAGGCAGACACGGATTCGCCCGGTCGCTGGTCTCGCCTGTGGAACGTGACCCGGGCTGGGAAGATCGAGACGGGCGGCTGGAAATGCTCGCCCAGCCTCTCCAGGATACGGTCGATGGGCACCTCGTCCACCTTCCGGGGGGCCACCAGGGTCATCAGGATCTGCAGCGTGGCCGGCCCCACCTGAGCCAGGAAGTGGGAGCGCATCTTTGCGGCGGCGTCGACGCCTGCGGCTTCCATCGCATGCCGAAACTGGCACTCGTAGAGCTCCCATTGTTCGGGCTCGCTGACATCGAACTGGTACGGCTTGACCTTGGGATTCGCCATTGATCCCACCTTCGTCGCCAATTTAGTGTCTTGCACGGAAGACAAAGAAGGAGTCGCAGGAAGGACTAACACAGGTTTATTCATTGATGGTCAGTATGAACATGTGGTAATGGCGGAGATACCTCACATTATATACAGTAGTACAATACATTTGAATCTTGCTGCATGGTAGCTCATTGGCTGCTACCGGCATGATGTCGTCCGGGTCACGCCCATCTTCAGTGGTGGATCAGTAGTAGTTTGCTATTTCGGGGAGTTCCCGTGGCTGCAGGTGATTTGAGGAATGAGAACCATGTGAGTTTAACACTCGCAGCTGCCCTCTATGGGCAGCTTGCTCGCGTTCCTTTACAGCTGGGCTACATTGTAATTGTGGTCAGGTTACATTCATACATTTCTTAAAGGAGCATTGTACATACATAACAGCTCCTCAACCATTTCATTTTCTCTGAGAACGAGAAATTGGTAAGATGGCCATATAAACATTTTTTCAGTCCAAGAAACAAACCCTGTTAGTAAGTAGGAATACATGTGTGTTTGTGTGTGTATGTGTGCATGAGTGAGAGAGAGAGAAAGAGATCCTTTCATATTATGGAGACTGGAAAATTTACTACATATAGGGCAGGGATATGCTGAAATCTCACACAGGCAATGTTCAAGGCAAAGCCGGCTATTCTGGCACAGAGACAAAATTTCTCAAAAAAAATCCAGTTCCCTTGAAAGACCGTGTAC
The DNA here is from genome assembly GCA_035047345.1 of Bradypodion ventrale. Lineage (NCBI taxonomy): Eukaryota > Metazoa > Chordata > Lepidosauria > Squamata > Chamaeleonidae > Bradypodion > Bradypodion ventrale. Next base: position 82,777,066 of record JAWDJE010000005.1, on the reverse strand, counting down.
AGTGTACCCAATGTGAGACTGAGATATTTGTTTTCTTGCCAATATTTTTATAATCCTAAAATATGTTTATGTATGTGCCATCAAGTCAAAACTGACGTACAGATTTTGGTCAATTTGGCATTTATTTGTGGAATCTGAGGTGGTTAAGGGTGACCGAAACAAGCCAGTACAGGAACATTATAGCTTCTGGAAATTGTGATGAATAAAAGACACCGCATCCTCTAGGGCAATGTACAGTCACACAGGGTGTAATAGTATTTTTGTTTAGAATATTTAAAATGGTTTAGAAAGGACAGCCAATAAAATAAGATAAATAAGATAAGATTTTAATTAGATGGGTTAAAAAACAGTATTAAATGTGGTATAATATATTTAAGATGTTTTATTAGTATCTCATCATTTCTACTATACATGGCTATCCTATATGTTTATTTTTCTATGCTCTTCTTATTTTTGTATTATTGCAATTTCTCTTTTATAATATTTTGTATCTTTTTAAAAACTTAATAAAAATACTTTTTAAAAAAACTGACTTACAGTAACCCTAATAGGGCTTTCAAGGTAAATTAGATATTTAAGGAGTAGGTTTTCCAGTTCCACTCCCCCATGAACAATGAGGATTCTAGTCCATTGCCCTATCCCAGGGATTCTCAATGTTCTCGTGCCATGGAACGAACCACTCCTTCTCAGATAGCTGAGCCGGCTGGACACATTGTTTTCCCCATCGTAAATCCTGCCATAAACCACAACAGGTGCATTTCCACATGCCTGGATGCATTTACGGCTGTTGTAAACACACCCACTTCTGCTTCCATGGTTTGTGCCATGGGCCAGATGATTTGCTGTTGTGAGCTGGGGTCGACCCACAGGCCATAGACTGCGAACCCCTGCTCTATCCACTACACCACAGAGTACATGAAATATACTTTGTGCCAAACTCCTGTCCCTGCACAAATCTGATGTTAGATTTCCTTTTATGAAGCTAAGTTCACAGATGTACATACATACAAGAGAGTACAAATGAGTAAGTAATTGATCACAAAGATACAAACAACTCGTCCAGTGCTACTAGTTTTACTGGAACATACATCAAAGCAGCAATAATGATACTTCCCCATTTTACACATTTCACAAGAGTGCAGAAAAACTGGTCTTCAGAATGCATAAAATTGTTCTGAGTACAGCAACATTTCACCATCTTGAGTCACTGAGAAATATCCCTAGGTTGTCTTGCTTCCTAAACAAGAAAGCAATTGATACCCTAGCATTTGAATAATCAGAAAGAGAAGGGAGGCCCACTGAGATTATTAAAGACATAATAGGGCAAAATGGTCTCAGAGTGGAAATGACAAATTACACCATCTCCATTCACCCCTCCATTCGTGTATCAACCATCAAGGTGGACTATACTTCCATCGTCAATGCCCAGCATGCCTGTGCTTATTGGGGACAATGGGAAGAATAGTCAAACCTATCTGGCGGGAATATATATTATAATATATACTGGGAAGCAATAAATAAGTAAACTAGCCAGGACTGTCTCCCACTTCCATGAGCATCACTTTATTGTTTAGTTTTGCTACCACAATTTTGAAAATAGTATTCAGGCAAATAAATATTTGATATAACACAGATGACTGCCATACAGTATTGGCAAGAAATGAATAAGAAAATGAGTGTCTATTTATTGCTGTCATTGTATCCTGCTGTTTGTTTTGGTTGGAACTGTGTATAGTATTGATTATCTTGAAACAGTCTCTTCCATTACTTGTTTTTTTTAATTATCATTCATTTTTCTAGGGAACTGAATTGTATGAAAATCTTTTGTGAAACTACTTGTGTCAGTTTTTGGATAGAGCAACTGCAATAAAAGTAACCTATAAATAATCTTGACACAACTTTAGCGATTTTGGTGTTCAGGAACCAAGACAATAGAAGCAGCCGAAGTCTGGCTTAACACATCTTTATTGCATGAGGTACAGAGCGAACATGAGGTAATAGTGGACAAATAGCTCCTTTTATACGGTGGCTATACATTTGAAAGTGGCTCCTCGGTAGCTCATTGGCTTCTGTCTGCGTGACATCAACCTTAGTCATGCCCTTCTTATCCAGGTGAGGTAGTGGCGGGAATCTTTCCCACAGCTGTAGGTATTTAGAGAATTTGTACCATGTGATCTGGACGCTCGCTACTGCCTCCAGTGGTCACTAGCTCTCGTCCTAGTGCGGTTGGTTACATTGTTTCTTATACATGATAGGGATTGTTACATCCACTCATTCGTATGGTTACATTGTCTTAGGCACATTACTGCAATTACATTCCATACACAACACCTCTCCCCCCTAGGATGGGACGAAGTCCCTCAACCAATGTGGCTTTCCGCATGTGCGCTTGGGACGTGCGGCTGCTGTGGTTGGTTTGGAAGCCCTCTTGCTTATCTGTTCTCCTGATTCTTGCCCTGCAATGGGAGGGATTGACTCGTTAGCGGTTTGCTGTGGCCGAGCGGCCTCTGACTGCAAATATGGGCAACTGGGGTTTCTTATTTGTGCTGGCCCTGACTGGGGGACCCAGGGCTGTAGACGTGGGGTAGGGGTGAATTCTAATGCCGAGAAACCAGGGGTTCTTGGAACTAACGAAAAATCCCTCTCTTCGCTTGGATGGGTGGGGGACCACTCCGACCCCCCCCCCCCCGGTTTCGCAGATCAAAAACACGATAAAACTCTCCCTCTTGGTCAAAATCACTCCCCTCTTCCAAGGTGTCCATTATGACCCCCGGATATGGATTTGCATCAACCCCCTCCCCCCTAGGTGAGGACCAATACCCTGCATTCGAACCTGTGTCTCCCCCTTGGAATAAACGGTTGGGGAAGAACCCTAATGCTGGATTCTGGGGCTGGTCTTCTGTGTCCTGCCTCTCTGTAACCCTTCGCCTCAGTTGGTCGGCATGCCTTCTCCAGAGTAGACCCGTGCTGGTCTCTGCACAGTATGAAACTGGCCCTGTTTGCTCAATGATTACCCCTGGGACCCAGGCTGGCCCTGCGGCCGTGTAATTTCTACAGTACACAGGTTCTCCTATTCCAAAACTCTTGGTGCTTCCCAGTTCTATGTTACTCCCTTTATCCTCCACCCTGGTTGGATCCAACCTAGTCAAGAGCATTGCAGGTTTCCTGCGCATGAGGAGCTCTGCAGGTGAGAGCCCAGATGCCAGCAGCGTCACCCTATAACACAGCAAGAACTGGCACAGTTGCCGGTTCAGGTCTCTGGGGCCCATTCTACGCAATGCATCCTTTGTAGTTCGCACCAGGTGTTCTGCCTGACTATTCGTGGCACGGTGAAAAGGGGCGGAGGTGATATGCCGGATGGCGTTTCTCTCAATGAACGCCTGGAACTCCACAGACATGAAAGTCATGGCATTATTGCTCACAAGCACGTCTGGTATCCCAAAACAGCTAAACACCTTGTGCAATTGCTTTACTGTTGCGGCTGAGGAGGTGTTGGACATGGGAATAACCTCCAACCACTTGGAGTATGCACCCACTATTAGCAGGAAAAGGGTGCCCCTGAAGGGACCCAAGAAGTCTACGTGTATCCAGGACCACAGCCCTCTGGCTGTGTCCCATTCCCTGTGGGGAAGTTGGGACTCTTCGGGCCGAGAACTCTGGCAACTCTCGCAAGTGCCGACCATGTGCTCTATGTCAGCATCCATTTGAGGCCACCAGAAGTAGCTTCTGGCCAATGCTTTAGAGCGTACAATCCCGGGGTGGCTGACGTGCAGTAGCTTGAGGACTTTTGAGCATAAGGACTCGGTAATAACCACCCACTGGTCCCATAGGATGCAGCCCCTCTCTATGGAAAGCTCATCCCTTTTCCTAACATAAACCGAGAATTCCTCCCCAGGGAACACCGATGGCCATCCTTTCTGAACCCAGGAGCTCACTCGGGAAAGGGTCTTATCCTTGGCCGTGGCATGGGCAAGATCTGAGGGGACTACCGGGGGTGAGTCGAGGGCTTTGATCAGCAGCACTTGGTGGTCTCCTTCTACCTCACACTTGGGGTCTCCTAACTGTGGCAGGGGCGACCTGGAGAGAGCATCTGCATGTCTAATGTCTTTCCCAGGGCGGTGGACCAGCATGTGCTGGTATGCATTGAGAAAGATGGCCCATCGAAGCACCCTGGGGGACAAAATCTGTGGCATGGGCTTGCCTGTGGTGAAGATGCCTAGTAGGGGTTTGTGGTCAGTCACAACAGTGAATGGTCGACCATACAGGAAGTCATGGAATTTCTTTGTTCCCGCAACTATGGTCAGTGCCTCCCTGTCCGTTTGCGCGTAATTGCGCTCTGCCCTTGATAGCGATCTAGAGTAGAACGCTACTGGGGCCTTCCACCCATTGTCTAACACGTGGCACAGTACCACCCCTAATGGTGAGGCATCGCATACTAGCATGACGGGCTTTCTGGGGTCAAAATGAGTCAGGACCACTTCTGAGGATAGAAGCCTCTTCAACTCCTTAAACGCATTCTCCTGACTGTCTCCCCACCGCCAAACCGCATCCTTCTTAAGTAACTTATGCAGTGGCTCCGCCACTGACGCTTTCCTAGGCAGGAAGGAATGGTAGAAATTTAGGAGCCCTAGGAATGACTGCAACTCTGGTTTCGCGGTGGGGCGAGGGGCATTTTGGATGGCCACAACCTTTGATTCAGAGTGCTTTACTCCATCAGGGGTTATTTTAAACCCGAGGAACTTGACTTCCCTCGCTAGGAACACACATTTGCTTTTCTTCAACCTCAACCCTGTGTTTTCAAAAATAGACAGGACCTTGTCCAACCTTTTAGCCAGTTCCGGCACGCTCCCCCCAGATATCAACACATCGTCAAAATATGGGAGTACCCCGGGGATCCCCTTAAGCAAACGTTCCACGAGGGACTGAAATATTCCCAGGGCTGTAGGCGTGTGACCTTAAAAGCCCCCTTGTGCGTTACAACTGTCTGCGCAGCGGCGGCAGCTGGAGTTACGGTCAGCTGTTGGTACGCCTGCGCCAAATCCAATTTTGCGAAGTACTTTCCCCCATGCAACGTGGCTAATAGGTGGTTAACAACCGGCACCGGGTATGCATTAGGGCAGATTGCCTTATTTATCGTACATTTATAATCTGTGCAGATCCTAATAATAATAATAATAAATTTTAATTTATATCCCGCCTTCAACAACCGAGGCCGACTCTAGGCGGCAAACAACATAATTGATACAATACAATAATCCCAAAATACAATATAGCAATACAAAAAATAAATCAGAACAATAATAAACAGTACAAATCACATGTATATTCAAAAATATACATCAGCATCAAATATCTTATAACATCACACACAATCCTCCTCCCTCCCATCGAAAACCAGCCAGAGGTGGGCAAACAAGGGACCAAGGACCACATAGTGAGGAGGAAAAAGTCTGTGGCCAGCTATAACCAAGAAAGACACTGAACAAACTCAGTCCACTCCCCCAGTTGCCCCCACTTTCCCCGGCCAGTGGGACCAGGGGAAGGAGCATGTGACAGCACCTGCCTCCCATCCTCAGGGCCGGTGGAGTGAGCCCTGAGTAGAGGCAACGCGGCGGTGGCGGTGGGGATCCAGGCAGCATCTCCCTTTTGAAGCCCTCCGGCAAGCAGTCTCGGTGAGGCTAAGGAGACGCACCTGCCTCCCATCCTCAGGGCCGGTGGAGTGAGCCCTGGGGAGAGGCAACGCGGCGGCGGCGGGGCTCCAGGCAGCGTCTCCCTTTTGAAGCCCTCCGGCAAGCAGTCTCGGTGAGGCTAAGGAGACGCACCTGCCTCCCATCCTCAGGGCCGGTGGAGTGAGCCCTGGGGAGAGGCAACGCGGCGGCCTTGAAGCCATTAGGCTTCAAGGCAGTCACAATAGGAGTTTCCCACTCCGCAGAGTCCACTGGAATCAAAAACCCCTGGCCCATCAATTTGTCCAGCTCCACTTCTATTTTCTCTTTGAGGGCGAATGGAACCCTCCTAGGCTTGAGACGGATGGGCCGGATTTCTGGGTCCAAATCAAATGAAACTGGGAGGCCATTGAATTTCCCGAGCCCCTTTTCGAATGCCGTTGGGTGTGCACTGCAAATGTCCTGGATGGGGTCAGACCCAACAGCATGGATCCCCTCTATTGAAATTCCCAGGGGCCTGAACCACTGTGTTCCCAGGAGACATCAACCCCCCTCCTTCAAGACTACTAGGGGCAGTTTCTCCTGGTAGTGTTTGAATTGTACTGAGAATTCCCCCACCCCCAACAATGGAATTCCGACCCCTTGAACGTCCCTCAACTGGGTCTTTAGGGCCTTGAGTTTGGGTCGCTTATTTGGGGGAATGCGCAGGAACTCCCTCTGGGAAATAATAGAGTATGACGACCCTGAGTCTATTTCCATTCTAACTGGGGGGCCCTGTATCAGTACCTTAACAAAAAAACGGGGCTGCCCCAAGGACACGTTGTGGACGGCCATGTCGCCATCCTCAAGGGCCGTTCTGTATACGCGTTGCGCTTCTGAGTTGCCATTGTCGAAGACTCTGCTGACGCCATCCTGCCTCTGTGTGGCATTCCACGGTGTGCGTTCCGCTGTGCCCCCGCTCTCGCCTCGCGGGCATCTGCACACCTTGGTGATGTAGCCCCTCTGGCCACAGTTGTGGCACTCGGTTTTCCTAAATGTGCACTTGCTTCAGTCGTGGGATGCTCCACATCCATCGCATCTCCCCTCTGCCCTCTTCTTTTGTACCTTTCGGATGTCGTCATCCTCACTGGAGCATGATGTCTCTGGGCATGATGGGGGGCTCCTCGGTGCCCGCGGAGCATGCCACGTGGCTTGTACCGCAGCAGCTGGCCCCTCTAGAGCTGGGGGCCATACTCTGAATGTCTTTACCCCGCTCCTCACAGCCTCAGCGGCCTGGGCTTCACTCAGCACATCTTTTAGGGTCAGGTCGCAGCCCCGCTGCATTAAGCTCCTCTGGGTCTCCTCATCCCTTAAACCCATCAGCAGCCAGTCCCTGAGCATCACATCTAAGTTCTCCCACTCACACAGGCCGGCCGCTACTCTCAAGGCCGCCACATAATCTCCCACGGACTCACCCGTGTGCTGATCTCGCCTCAGGAAGGCTACTCGGGCCAGAAAGAAGGTCCCCTTTGGCTTGAAGTGCCCCCTCAGGGCTGTTAGGATCTCCTTGACAGGTATGGTGTCTACTTTTCTTGGTGCCAGCAGGCCGACCAGCAGTTCTAGAGTGGGGAAACTGATGCTTGTCATTAGGTGGGACCGTTTCTTTCCCTCATCAGTAACGTCGGCAGCATCCATCGCATTTCGGAAATGGAGCTCGTAAAGATCCCATCGTTCGGGATGTCTCACATTGAATTCTGAAATCTTGGACTTCTGGGACCTTCGTCACCAATTTGGTGTTCAGGAACCAAGACAATAGAAGCAGCCGAAGTCTGGCTTAACACATCTTTATTGCATGAGGTACAGAGCAAACATGAGGTAATGGTGGACAAATAGCTCCTTTTATATGGTGGCTATACATTTGAAAGTGGCCTCTCGGTAGCTCATTGGCTTCTGTCTGCGTGACATCAACCTTAGTCATGCCCTTCTTATCCAGGTGAGGTAGTGGCGGGAATCTTTCTCACGGCTGTAGGTATTTAGAGAATTTGTACCTTGTGATCTGGACGCTCGCTACTGCCTCCAGTGGTCACTAGCTCGTGTCCTAGTGCGGTTGGTTACATTGTTTCTTATACATGATAGGGATTGTTACATCCACTCATTCGTTACATTGTCTTAAAGGCACGTTACTGCAATTACATTCCATACACAACAACGATGTTATCATAAAGACATGTATGACACATACTTTACGGGGTAAAATTAGGAGATTTGAGGAGCAGTAAAAAGATAAAGAGGCCTGTGGTGGCTTAGTAGTTAAGATGCTGAACTTGATGACTGGAAGGTCAGCATGTCAGCAGTTTCAGATCCGAGTGCTGCACATTGGAGTGAGGTCCTGTCTCTGTCTCAGCTCCTGCCAACCTAGCAGTTCAAAAATAAGAAGTTGCAAGTAGATACATAAGTACCATTTTGGTGGGAAGGTAGCAGTGTTCCATTCACTCCAGTGTCTAATCACACCTGCCACATGTCCATGGAAACGTCTGCAGATGCAGACAGCTCTGGCTCTTTGGCTATAAATGGAGATGAACACCAAGCCCTAGAGTTGGACATAACTGCCTTTCAAGCAAGAGGGACCTTTACTTTTACAGAGATACAGCCACCAACAAGATGGTCTTTCCTTTCAAGTAGCAATATGTTATCAGCATTTCATCCATTCAAGGTTACTTGAGCAGAACTTGATGCTTTCCCATTTAAAATGTGGAAGAATATGAGGAGTTTCTTGCACCAGGCAGGAATTGAGTTATTGCTTCATGATACAGCAAAGAAAGGGAGGCCAGAGAGATAGAATTTCTTCCTCGAAATTGTTTACTAGATTTCAGAAGATGCTTCCTCGCTGCATTCAAAAATCATGCCATTCTCTCTTGCATCTTATTTTTCTCCCACCCACACAAACATCTCAGTTGCAAAGCTCTGCTTTCTTTTCCTTCCTTGATAAAAAAAGGCCTGGGATCATATTCAGCAAAATGACGGATTCTGTTACCCTTTCCTTCTATTGCCAAGGGCCATAAAGTTGCTGTGGATTCATTTGAAGAATATGAAGAGTAAAGACATACAACAACTGAAGTCGGTACCTTCTTTTGTTTTAAAATCTTTATTAACCTTCTTTCCTCTGTTTTTTAATTGGCCCTTCTTTCTGTCCCCCACATTCAACCAGTTCTCCCTTGATCAAAAGCCATTTGAACACTCTGAGTTAAAATTTATGCTCTTTTGGGTCAAAATATATAGTAATCTTAGACACAGGATTCCATTCTAGTTATCATGTGCAGCCATTAGGAAAGGTCACACGTTATGCAAAATTCTAACTGATTTCTTTCTTTTATTATCATATATTCTCTTACTCATGATCCCCTTCTTAGTCCTGTAGCATACATTACACTTGCACAGAAGGTGCAGCATTCATTTTGTATGTTTGGAATTTGACTGTTGTGTTTTATTTTCAATGCTAGTTTTCAACAATGCCAAGAAATGTAATCAAAGCCAACATCACAGAAACAGAGCACTGTTATCTAGGTGGCTTTCATAATTCAATGGCCATTTGGAACCCATCTGGAAAATTTAATTGTAGCCTTTCATATCATTTCACATTTATATTGCCCTTTTCTCTAAGGCTGGAGTTATAGAGATATAGATATTATATCTCTATATCCTACAGGTATATCTTATAGAGATTTGATTGTGTGGACCACAATAAAATGTGGGAAGTAAGGGTTGGGAATACTGGAACACCTTATATGCCTCATGAGAAATCTGTACATGAGTCAAGAAGCAACAATTAAGACAGGATATGGAATGATGGAATGGTTTGAAATAGGAAAAGGAGTAAGGCAAGGTTGCATTTTGTCACCCTGCTTATTTAACTTATATACAGAGCACATAATGTGCCATGCAGGGCTGAATGAATCACAACTTGGAATTAAAATTGCGGGAGGAAACATCAACAATTTGAGATATGCAGATTGTATTACCCTAATGGCAGAAAGTGAAGAAGACCTAAAGAAGCTCCTGCTTAGGTTGAAAGAAGAGAGTGCAAAAACTGGTTTGAAACTCAATATCAAGAAAACAAAGATAATGGCAACAGGCCCTATCAGTCCCTGGAAAATAGATGGGGAAGAAGTAGAAGCAGTGACAGACTTTACATTCTTGGGATCCAAGCTCACTGCAGATGGAGATTGCAGCCATGAAATAAAAAGGCGACTGATTCTTGGGAAACAAGCTATGAGAAACCTGGGGAACATAGTGGAAAGTAGACATCACCTTGCAAACAAAAGTCTGCATAGTCAAAGCAATGGTATTCCCGGTAGTAATGTATGGTTGTGAGAGCTGGACCATAAGGAAAGCTGAGTGCAGAAGAATAGACACCTTTGAAATGTGGTGTTGGAGGAGAATTTTGAGAGTACCCTGGACAGCGAGGAGAACAAATAGGTCGATCTTAGAAGAAATCAACCCTGACTGCTCATTAGAAGATCAAATAGAGAAGATTCACTTGACTTAATGGGCACAAAGCTGGGTGGGCTGAGGAGGATGGTGGAGGATATGGGTGCCTAGCATGCAATGGGCCATGGGGTTGCAAAGGCTCAGACTTGACTATGAAACTGACCAACAACATAGAGATATAGACGTTCTACTGTGCTCCAAATTATAGTCTCAAACAATTATAGAATTAGAAATTTCCTCAGAGGTCACACCTGTCAATGTAGGAATCTGCAGGTATGGTGGTATGGTGTGCCTCCCTCTGAGACAGTCCATTCTTCTTTCAAATAATTCTTACCATCTTCCTAATCCCTCCCCAAACTGTTTTTCACTCAAAACGGTGATGTACACACCCAGTATGGTATGGCTAGAATGGAACATCTCCCATAAGTGTTTGCTAATAACTATAGCAAATTAATTCTGTTCTGATGTGAAAAAGAGGGAACAAAGGCAGCCTTGGAAATGTTCCTAACCTCAGAGCCATTCATACATGTGGGTATCTTACTGAAGTAATACATTTGATAAATCACATCTGGATGGCACAGCATTTCAGGGGATATGAAGTGATGCTTACATTGTCCATCTGTACCACTTGATCTGTGATAGCTCATTAACACTAGCATGTGTGAAGACTCTTTAGTTCCACTTTTATTAAGCTTGTTCAAAACAATGGCAAGCACAGAACATCTGCTACTCACTGAAACCCTACTGTTTTACAGGGAGTTTTCAAAATAACACATCAACTACAGACAAGAACTTTACAAGCCACAGCAGGGCAAATATTTTTATTAAGAGCACCAGAAAGGTCACAAAGTCATCTACAAACCATGAAGTTTGCCAAGACTCTTCTTCAGACTGGAATAAACAATAACAACATGAACGTAAAGGTCCAGTCTCTGCCATTTATAATAGTCATAACATGAAATATATATAAAAAAAGAAAGCCAAACGATTTAAGATTGTATCAAGGCTACAGTGACAAAGAAAGAACAATGCTTATTCCTTTGTTTTAATTTTTATATTTATTATAATGTCTAGTCAGTAATCTGTCCTGTCACTAGTACTGTGCTTCTGAAACAGAGACCTAGAACAAAATCAAACATGATATTTCTCATCCTAGCAAATCCAGAGATTAGTGTTGGATAGTGCAAGAGGAGCCAAACAAAGTAATATTGCTTAATGTAGCTTGCTTATTATAATTAAAAAGTACATACATATCAAACCTCTTCAGGCGACAGAAGACAGATGAAAGCAAAATTGTTTAGCTTCTCTATAGTCTTCTAATCCTCTGTAATGCCATTGTTATCTAACAATCCACCAAAAACTGCAGCCCAGACTCACAACCACAGTGCTGGCATCAAATCAGACCAAGGTCACAGTAATTTTCAACTTCGCTCTACTGGGAAAGGTTTGGATTCAGTTCAACCTCAGTCATCTTGGCTACTTAGAACTGTACCCTTAATCCCTAGCTTGTTTCTTGCTATAGATGGAATTCTTTATTGTTGCCCTTGATGTTGTTGGATGCTTGGCTTGAAAATATCATGTTGGAAGCAAAGAGATTGTCATTAATCCGTTGCTTTTCAGGATAACAGGAAGATTACACTGTTCAATTTTTGCCATTTTTATGTTAAAGCTTTGTTACTTTTGTTAATTTTTCAGCATTTTTGTCATGACATTTGTGGCTTTTACTTTTTATTGTGGGAAGACTGCATCATTTTGTGCACTCCTTTAGCCATTGTGGTTTTACAATGTTTTTAAAAGCCATTATAGAAGTACTATAACACATTCCTACCTACACAAAGTAATGCCAGGGCACTACCTTAAAAATAGTGTTCTAATCTCCTCTAAACTCCTCTAAGACAAACAAACAGAAGGGTTAAGCAAGAGCCTTTAGAGAGTTGGTAAACATAATCCATATATTTTTGATGGGACTATATTAATAGCAAGCAAAGGAAAATGGGAATGCAAACCATCTCATTATAGGTAACTACCAAGTCTCACCAACAGATCTAAATAAGGTTCCATCCATACATTGAAAGGAGCCCAGAAAACCATCTAAAACCTATATGTTTTATATGTCCATTCATGTCTCTGTGCTAAGCATACCAGATAAGAAGAAAAAAATCTTGATGTAAACTCTACTCTTTGTCTTCTGTAATAACTGTCTATATTGTACAATGGATCTTGTCACAAGTGCCTTACTCAATTAGTGACATTTTGTGCAGGTGTAACACCATCAGAGCTACTCTGCATAACTGAACTGGTTGTATCTAGGCTGGATAGTACCCAGCCTTGATCATTGCCAGGTATATCAAAGATTATTTTCATAATCACCATATCCTGCAAAAAAATTGCATTCATGCTGTACCAGTAATATCCACTAAAATAAACACTATGCAGGTTACACAGAATAGTTCTGACTTGCAGTAATATCAATTCTGGATCACTAAAAATGTACAAATAATGTAAATTCCACACCTCTCCAGAACTTTTAATCATGCAAAGATAGGAAGTTAAGGTGAATGGACCAAAAACCCTCATGAATAATTTTGAGGATCTTGAAAGTTAGCTTTTTTTTGGGGGGGGGGGTTAACTTTTTAGTGATCCAGTAAAGACAATACCAGAGCTTTGCTTTTTATGGATGGATCACACACAACTTTATCTATTTACTGTTTAAAATAATGTGTAGCTGTTCATCAAAGAAGAGGAAATCACCGAGTGTATTTCATACACATTTTAGAAAAATATTTATAGGTAATAGTAACACCAAGGACAAGTTAACATTTCAAAAATTGCTGTGGTGGCTCAGTGGTGAAGAAGCTCACCTTGTTAGCTAGAAGGCCAGCAAGTCAGCAGTTCAAGACCCGGATACTGCATGACGGTTTGAGCGCCCATCTCCGTCCCAGCTCTTGCCAACCTGGCAGTTCAAAAGCAAGAAATTGCAAGTAGATAAATAGGCACCACTTTGGTGGGGGAAAGGTCTTGGGGACATGAAAGGAGCCTCATTTGGGCATCCCCTAAGTAGAGTTTCTTCCACAAAAATCCTTTCAACCCAGAATAATTTCTGGCACGAAATTATTATTATTATTTTTAAAATTGGCAGTGTAGTTTCATAATTAAAAATACTAATAATAACATTGCCCAAAAAGCAATCGTAAATATCTAACTAGCAATTAATTTTAGAAAATGCTTTAAATATTCCATTCAGTATTTTAAGGCACACAAAACAGAAGTACTGTATAATTGAGGGTGCCCATTATGGCTGTTCTGTCTGCTGAATTTGAGATGGGAATCAAAGCTGTCAGGAGCAGAAGCTGTTTTCCCCAAAACATCTTGAAACTGGAAATGTTTGCCTTTTTGAAAAAGCTGTTCAGTATTTTTGCTGCTGCTTCTATGCCATACTGCTCTTTGTTCAAGGTTCTTTTCCATTCCCTATATGGCCTCAATCAGTCAGGGATCACCTCTTTGAAGGACATCAAGGGTCATTTAGACCAGTGGTTCCCAAAGTGGGGCCTATGCCCCATGGGAGGGACTTCAATTCCCAGAAGCCTAAGTCAGTATATTGGCTGATCAGTGCTTTGGGGAATTAGAGATGCCATACATCACAGTTTTCCAGGAACTTCACGGCTTGTAACTGTCTCGCCAGGTCCCATTAAAAACATTGAATATTCCTGTTTTTCAAAGGGAAAAAAATCACTTTCAAACTGCATCTGGGGGAGAAAATATGAAAAATCTCCCTTTCAGCCTCTCAGGGCTTCCTCCTCCTCCTCTATCCTCCAATTGCCTGTGGGGAAGGGGGAGAGTGGGAGAAGAGGAGGAACAAGGAAGTGCAAGGAACCAAGGTGGGGAGCGAACCGGGCAGCCCCAGGGAATACAGAGGGAGCCAGACAGACACACATGCGTGCACAGCGACCCATTCTTCCTGTGCTCATCCCAGAGCATCTCCACTGCTGGTTCCTTTAAACAGCAGCCTGAAACTCCAACCCCCACCCCTTTTCCCCCCTTGGCCAAGGCTACCGAGAGAGAGGGGGAGGTAAGTGCTTATAGACTTTTCAGGAAGATATGCCCATTTTACTTTAAAAACCTCTGCCTCTAGCATGAGAGAACAAACTTTGAATAATAACTATGGAGTCAATGTTTTATTTTGTTACTCAACGCTGACTGGAAGGCGGGAGGTCAGCAGTTCGGTTCCCGAGTACTGCAGGATGGAATGAGTCCTGTTTTTGTCCCCACCTTCTGCCAACCTAGCAGTTTGAAAGCAAGAAATTACAAGGAGATAAATAGGGGCCACTTCGATGGGAAGGTAAACAAACAGCGTTCCGTGCTCTCCGGTGTCTAGTCATGCCTGCCACATGACCATAGAAACCTCTGCAGAAGCAGACAGCACTGGCTCTTCGGCTTTGAAACAGAGATGAGCACTGAACCCTAGAGTCGGATACGACTGGCTTTTGAGCAAGGGCAACCTTTACTTCTGTCCTGTTTTTGTGGGAGGGAATTATGGCAACCCTATGGCGAATTGACTTAAGCTTTGGGGAATTGAAGTCCAAAAACCAAAGGGTGGGAAATACTGATTTAGACAAAACTTTACGGACTTGTCACATGAGTGATCATATACACTGATGGATTATTACAGAGTTTCATCACAGTCAAGGTGACATCTCAGGCTGCCTCTTGTGTATTTGTGTGAGTGTGCTAGGAGATGTTTTTTGTACAGTATGTGTCTGTCTGCAGGAAGGCATGTGTTGCTGTATGGGATGCCTATAGAAAAAGCCAAAGGTTGAGAAACACTGCTATAGACTGACCCATTTTTTTATTATTATTTATTCTTAGATTTTTATGCCACCCACTCGGGGAAACCCAACACATACCGCAGACACCAGTGTTTCCCAAGTAAAAAAAACTCTTCTATCTTTTCTTTCTTCTTTTTTGCAGTAGTTTTTGAAACATTGTCCAAAAGGCGGTGCATTCCACTGGTAATAATATTCATGAAACATTCGTTCAGTAATATTGTTTCTTGTCTCTCCACGCTCAGAATTGTTTCTTGTCTCTCTACACAGAAGAGCAAAATTGGATTCTAACTCCCTCTGCTGGAATAGACTTGCTTATCTGCCATAATAAGGCTATTAAAAATGCAAGGCTATGTCCTTATCAGTAAGAATTGAAGAGATTTACAATAAAAAAAACTCTGCTTCTCCATAATAAAATGTAGACTACGGAAACAACTTTTTATTAGGTAGCTATCCGTTGGTCTCCTGTTGTCAGAATGGAATGCTAAAACTGAAGGAGGCTAATAAACAGTAAAACCGGAGATGCTGAAAACCACTGAACACAGGACTGTATCTAGGCCATAAAGGCACTGCACAATTTGCTTTTGGATTATATTGGAGATCAGCTAACAGCTGATACTGTGTAGCCTTTGCAAAATCCTCAGTTTTAGGTAGGTTCTGCAGCTTGAAAATTGTACCAAGGGGACCTGAGTTAGACTGCAGTCCTCTGCACACCTCCCTAGTAGTAGATGAACTTAATGGAGCTTGCACTGTAGCTGATATCTTTAAGATTGATCTTAAAAATGTCCTTTAAATCAAGAGTGGGCAACCTCTCAGATTCTGAACTACAAGTCACATACATGCTTGGCATGAAGGCTGGGGGTGATGGAAATTGGTGTCTGATACCTAATTGCCTACACCTACTTTTACTGTTACACTAGTGGAAATGTTACATCGATTTAAAGTAGATTTTAAAGGTTTACATTCCTATGGACAAGGATGAAGCCTACCCTCTCTCTAGAAAAGTTATTGATTCCTGCAATATATCATGAGTGTTGCTAGCTTTCATGGGGCTGAAGTCTAGTCCAGGGGTTCACATCCTACGGCCCGTGGGCCAGACCTGGCCCCCTATACCATTTTCTTTTCTTCTTCTTTGTTGTACTGTGTTATGATGTTTTATGATGTTTGATTTATATTATTATTATTATTATTATTATTATTATTATTATTATTATTATTATTATTATTATTATTATTATTATTATTATTATTATTATTATTATTATTATTATTATTATTATTATTATTATTATTATTATTATTATTATTATTATTATTATTATTATACACCATTCCATCCAGCCTGTGGTGATACTCCCAGAAATGAAAGCATCCACGCATGTACAAACGTACCCGCTGCAGTTTACAGATGCATTTACAATAGAGGGAAAACACGTGTCCGGCCCGTTCAGCTGTCTGAGAGGGAGTGGTCCGGCCCGTGGCACAAAAACTTTGAGAACCCCTGTTCTAGTCCTTTATATGCATAATGGAGCCACTTAGAACATCTGAAAAGTAATGGTCATCAGAACACAAGAAATGAAAAGTTTTCAAGTAGTATATTATTTATATGTATAGCAACTTGTATGTGTATCATTTCTGTTTTGAGGTTCTCTAATTGTATATCTTTGATGCCATAGATACCTCACATCTGGTCAATTCACTGACTCATCTTACAGCTTTCAAAAAGATAAAGAATGGAATTTTTCAATTAAGTTTGTTGAAAGATGGAGTTTATTTGTTAATCATTCATTATTAATATTTGAAGAACATGTGAACCTATTCTCGCTTATTTCTAATTTGTAAATCATGAATTCAAAATTCAATAAATGTATTGGTAAAAAAAGAAAAGAGAGAAAGATACCGTCCTTGATGTGGTTAAATTTTGTGGTGATTTGGTTTGGAACAAACCAAACCCTAGATAAATGTTCTTTCCTGTAGAGTGCAAAACACATTTAACAGCTTTGAAAATTTTTGCTTATTTTGTCAAAGACACAACTTACAAAGTCTTAAAGAGCCTGAAAAATTATTTTATTAGACTACTGATCCCAGGTGCTTCCAACAAGGATTTTGGGATTGGCATTTTGAGAATTGCCAACATCCAGTACCCAACAGACATTCACAAAAGTAACACAGTACTCATTAAAAAAATTGGTGGGGGGGACATGTTCCAAAAGGATGTTGCACCCAGTATATCCAGGGCCTGACTGATGGCATCAAACCTCTGCTGAATAGGTATCATGCACTCTACAACCAGGATCCTTTCCAGGAAGATACTGTTGAAGCTGAGGAAGAACTTATGTAGACTCTAGCTGAAAATCAGAAAACACAATGGCGCACACTGGTCAAGAACATGTAGATTTAAATTAGCCACAGCAAAACTATACTGGAGTAACAGCAGACCAAATAGCTAATCAATTGCTAAAGAATGGAAAAACACAAGGCAAAAATGTATGGTGAAAAGCTGTCAGTCATAGGATTCTGCTCTATAAAATAAATAAGTAATCTTACCAGCAGATGGAGGTTGTAGAAGAATGGACTAACCTAAGAATGGACTAACCCAACGAAGTACACTATCCCCAACACTGTATAATATATATACAATATCCATTCAAAGATCAAGCTTGGGTGAGGTAGCTGGCAAATTTACTGGGGCACTTCACTTGAAGAATTAGGACAGTATTACAACATCAATCATTTTAATCCTAATCCAAGCAAGATTCAATTATGTGTTTTCCACACTTAAATCTGAGAGGCAAGGGCTGAGTTGAATGTTATGTAACAAAGGAACCGATTACAGCATTGTTTAGCACCTAACTACCTTGGCGTGACTCTTTTAAGCAGCACTGCCTGAATACCAAAGCCAAAGTTGATACAAGGAACAACATCATCAGGAAAATCACAAACTATAAATGGGGAACTCAACCATAGACTCTTTGTACATCAGCTTTGGCCCTGAGCATCTCCGCAGCAGAGTGTTGTGCTCCAGTATGGAGCGCATCCACACACACAAAGCAAGTTGACATCACTGTTAATAAAGCTATGTGTATAGTGACAGTTGAGAAAATATACCATTTTGTTGGTGTCATTCTGCCTAATATCAGGAGAGAGATAGCTGCGGACACTGAGAGAACTAAGTAAGAGAATGACCCTTGACATTCTGTGAATGGATATGAGCCTCAAGTTATTTTGCTGGCTCAGATCTAGGAAGAGCTTTATGGTAAGAAACATTCTTGAGGGTACACAAGAGCAAAACCAAATCAGAAGATGGAGGAAGAAGCTCACTAGGCAAAGAACAACATTAAAGGAGGATATAGTTGAGGAACTCAATCTCCCCTATGTCACTAAATGCAGACCAACATGCTCAAGTGGGGGCTCCTGGTGGACAACAACATGCAGTGTGATTGTGGAGAGATATAGAATCTGTTTCATTTACTGGTCTGCTGATTACTGCCAGAAACATGCAACAATGAGGACTTAAGTTTAGCCAACAACAAAGCCAAGAAAGTGGCATCATTTTTGTAATCCAGGGTTTAATTGGGACACGAAAGAAGATTAATTTTTTTCAACGAAAAAAAACCCTCCTCTTAAGACTTTTTTTCACATGTCAGCTGCCAGTGACAAACAGTTTCCTCAACATATATGCTGAAGGCCAAAAACTGCATTCTACCACAAGTTGTTCTTTACTGATATAGTTGACTTTAAGAGGTTTTGCTAATTTTCCTCTGTGAAGGATAGGCTAAGTTAGTCTGTCTGTTTCCGCACAAACAATGCCCAATGATTAATCAATGTGCGGTAAAAGAAACTTTCGTGAGCTGCATCTGATGAAGTATGTTCTAATCCACAAATTTTTATACAATAGTAAAAAAATACAATTTTTAAAAAATTAAATACAAACTTCTTCACTGTTTTCTCTGCAGGGCATGCTTAACTGATTGAAAGGCACATATGTAGGACAGTCTGAAAGACATTGGAAGGCATTAGTCACAGTCTATTACATTATTTCATATAAGCTATTCTAAACTCGGAGGCGGCATTTGTACTTTACTTCTCACAGCATGAAAAAGAGTGTGTCACAGTGTACACATCTTTAATGAAGGAAAATTGAGATAGCCTAAGGT
Source organism: Bradypodion ventrale (assembly GCA_035047345.1). NCBI lineage: Eukaryota > Metazoa > Chordata > Lepidosauria > Squamata > Chamaeleonidae > Bradypodion > Bradypodion ventrale. The sequence goes on along the minus strand of JAWDJE010000005.1, from coordinate 82,757,953 downwards.
TTGGGAAAAACACAAACATCATAAAAAAAAGAGAATGACCAAGACTACCTACTATAAGCAAATTGGTTGAATTCCCTCCCATGAGTGAAGATCAGTACAGACACTGCAAAGTAAATATAATACTTTGTGAGCACTGTGTAGCTATGATGGTCAGATTCAAATAAAGCATATTTATTTCCAATTTACAAGCTTGTATCCAGGTGAATGCATAAACAGCACAACACATTTCTTCCACAGAACTGCAATACCAAGAAGACTTTTGTGATATTATACTTAGAGTACTCTTCAACATTCACAGCAGAGCTTTCAGCCCTCAGGCTGAAAGAATTTTATTAGGAAATTCTCCATGCAGTGGAAAACTCAGCCAGACAGCAAATGATCAAATATTTGGAGTTTGTATTACAAAAACGTTGATACAGGTTGAACTATAGTTAATCCACAAGTACATATTTTTCAGTCAAGTAAACAGAATAGACTCACTTTAACAGAACGTTTTGCTGAGGATCCAATAGGTTCATTGCAGGCGCACCCCCCCAATAACGGACACAGACAACATTGAAAGTGGATAACAGCATAGGGCCACATTTATTGATTCAATGCCCTAGTCCGAATTATAAATTTGTATTGGTAAAACGACCAATCATAATTCCTAAGGCAAGCAGGCCGAAGTAACACTGGTAAGGTACCACCCCAAAATTGCCAACGGCAATTGGTTACAATGTATCAATTTGTTTGTTGACAACAAACAAATTGTTGACCGTAGTCAATAACTAACTCATGACCCCACCCTCTGACGCGTATCCGTGAAATCACAGGGGTGATGCATGCTGGTTAGCAATCGTCATCACCCCATCGCCTGGTTCGTCGTTGACCGGACAACGTTTAACTAATTTATTCCTGTCTAGTGTTGTCCAGTCAATTGCGAACCTGCCGGATACTTGTGGGTCATACTGTTTACCTTACCAGTGCTACCCGCCAATGTGACCAAAGTCAACAGTAGGAACACAGAAAGACCCCTGTATCAAACCATAGCAACAGTGTGGGATGGGCAAAAAAGCCAGGACCCGGAGCCAATATGGGTCCCAACCAAAAATTCCCACCCGGCCCCGAAGCGACCATAATATCACACTGTTAACTAGGGAGGGGGTGGAGGGGAAAAAACTTCTCCGCTCCGTCGCTGAGGTAAAATGGCAGCTCGGCTGCCTCGTGGCCAGCCTTTTTATAAGGGAGCTGGCCACGCCCCTAACTACCCGGATTCTCTGTCCTGTGGGGGGGGCCCGCAAAGGGCGCGGCGGCCATTTTGGCGCCGCGCTTGCATTGCAGGCGCACCCCCCCAATAACGGACACAGACAACATTGAAAGTGGATAACAGCATAGGGCCACATTTATTGATTCAATGCCCTAGTCCGAATTATAAATTTGTATTGGTAAAACGACCAATCATAATTCCTAAGGCAAGCAGGCCGAAGTAACACTGGTAAGGTACCACCCCAAAATTGCCAACGGCAATTGGTTACAATGTATCAATTTGTATCGATTTGTTTGTTGACAACAAACAAATTGTTGACCGTAGTCAATAACTAACTCATGACCCCACCCTCTGACGCGTATCCGTGAAATCACAGGGGTGATGCATGCTGGTTAGCAATCGTCATCACCCCATCGCCTGGTTCGTCGTTGACCGGACAACGTTTAACTAATTTATTCCTGTCTAGTGTTGTCCAGTCAATTGCGAACCTGCCGGATACTTGTGGGTCATACTGTTTACCTTACCAGTGCTACCCGCCACACGGAGGGGCTTCAAAGAAGACCTGACGCCCCCCCCCCCCAGACCGTCAGCTCGGTCAACAGGCCTGCTCGCCAGTCACCCAACAGGAGGTCCATACCTCCTCGCGACAGGTGGACCCCATCCCCTGCATACAGGTCATAATTTTGTAGGCTAATATCGGGGTGATGACTAACCCGTCCCCAAGCCCTGGTGGCAAGAAACCGCGCCACTGCCTTATTGACCGCGCGCCTAGCGCGGTCAAGAGCCAGGAGGTTAACGCCCCCTCTGTAAGAATGGCGCGGAACAATGTCCGACCAAACCAGGGTTGTGGCAGGCCAGACATATTGCAAGTAGGCGAGTTCCTCGCAAATCGCATGTTTGAGCGATAAGCCGGTGACCTGGCCCAAATCATTGCCCCCCAGGTGGATGATTAGAATGTCAGGCGGGTCAGCACCCAGGCCAGAAAAAAGGAAAGGCCGCAGCTCCCGCCATAACATCCCAGGCTTACCATGCCATGCGAGACTGGCGTGGTCACCCAGTCCCAGTCGGGGTCCCCACTCTGTCGCCGCAGCGTAACGCGCTGCCCTGTGCACATAGCTGTGGCCCACCAGCCATACTGTCACCGGTGTAATACGACACCCAGGGTCTGTAAGAAAATTGAGAAAAAAGGGCGGTAAGGTGACTGGATTGGTACTCATGGCGGGAGTGGGCGCACATAAAACTGAAAACATTGCGAGCCCCACCTCCCCATGCTGCGTATGTCAGCCCCAGAGTACCCAAAAGCAGCTGCTGTAGAGGCTGCACCAATACGGAATGAATGTGTGCCATAACGGGCACCTGGTAGGCCCACCCTGGTGAGGGCTCTGGCTGTCACCTTCCAAAACTGAAATTTAGTAAGGGGAGACCCATCTTGGTGACAGAAAAACGGGCCGTGGTGCATGCCACGCAGTGCCAGGAATTCCTGTAGGGCACCAACCGGACAGATGTCTGCCAAAGAACACCGTAGCAGTCTTACTCCACTGCCTACGCCATGCTGATCTGTTTTAGAGGAGCGTATCCTCAACTGGGCCCAGTCTTTGGCAACATAGACATCTTCGAGTTCCAGTGCCCTACCACTTGCATCCGCCTTAGACAGCATCACGAGTTCGCTGACGCGGAGCGCTCCAAAAAATGCCACCGTTGTGGCTGCATGAAAAAGGGCTGCCTCATAATGATCAAAACAGAGGCCTGGCCAGCCCCGGGCCAACTGGGTAAGAACCCCTGGGGAAATAGGGTGCCGGTCGTCCGGGCAACGCCCGCGCTCGCGCACCCACCCCTCCAAAACATGTCTCACACGGAAGTCAGAGGTGGTATCCACATGACCCCCTACTTTGGCCATAAAAGCCAACGCCGAAAGCTTGGATGCTATGGTGCGAGGTGCGAGGCCCTGTGCATGCAGGTGAACCATGAACCGCAGAACATGGTCCACCGGAATCGGCCAGGTCTCTGGCAAGTGAAATTGAGTAGCAAATGCCCTATATGAATAGAATGCTTGTTGATACGCCTTACGCGTGCGTGGCGCTAGTGACAGGCCAATCACCCGGTTCACCTCTCCTTGCCAATAGTCCACATCTCGTCCGGGAGTGGCGAGGGAAATTCCTCCGCATCGGGGGCCAAGGCACGGAACCGGGAGATCTGCAGGCGGGACAAAGCGTCAGCAATATCATTATTAATCCCTGGGACATGCCTGGCCCTGAACAAGATGTTGAGGCGCAGGCAGCGCAGCACAAAATGGCGCACTAGATCCATAATCCTGGGCGATTTGGAAGTCTGTGCATTGACAATGTGTACAACGGCAGCATTGTCACACCAGAAATGCACCACCGAATTTGCCCACTGTTCGCCCCATAGCATCAAAGCCCCCAGGATGGGAAAAAATTCCAGGTATGTGAGATCCCGCAGGCGACCTGTGCCTGCCCATGCCGGTGGCCACCCACCATAGGCCCACTTCCCATTGAAGTACATCCCATAACCCAGGGATCCTGAGGCATCAGACTGGATCTGGAAATTGGGGGATGCCAGGAGGTCAGACCTCCAAAATGAGACCCCATTAAACTCCCTCAGGAATTGCAACCAGACGAACATGTCTGCCCTGATACCCCGGGTAAGCCTGACTCTGTGGTGGGGCCTGGATAACCCTGCCATGGCGTCACATAAGCGCCGGGCAAAAGCCCTGCCCGGAGCGACCACCCTGCAGGCAAAATTAAGGTGCCCATGGAGCACCTGCAGTTCCCTCAGGGATGCCTTATGCTTGGCCAGCAATTCCGAGATAAGGGTCACTATCCTGGACACCTTATCACCCGGCAACCTAGAAGCCTGCACTACTGTGTCAATCTCAACCCCCAGGAATACTAGCTTGGTCGATGGGCCCTCGGTCTTTTCGGGCGCTAAAGTTCCTGCATTAGCGTCTGAAATGTGTTAAGGAGACGTGCACACGTGTCCCAGCCCCGTTCACCCCCGAATAAAAAGTCATCCAGGTAATGGGCTACAGACCGGGACCCTGACCTGCGGACGAAGGCCCACTCTAGGAAGGTACTAAAGCGCTCGAAAGCCGAGCATGATATGGAGCAGCCAAAAGGCATGGCCTTATCGAAATAATATTCCCCCTTAAATTTAAAACCCAGCAATTCAAAGTCGCCCGGGTGCACCGGCAAAAGGCGAAAAGCCGACTTAATGTCACACTTGGCCAGCAGGGCACCCGGGCCACACGCGCGCACCATGCGCAGCGCCTGGTCAAACGATGTATACCTGACTGAACAAAGGTCATCAGGGATAGCATCGTTGACCGATCGGCCGGCTGGGTAGGACAAATGATGAATAAGACGAAACTCACCAGGGGACTTTTTGGGCACCAAACCCAGTGGTGAAACCTTAAGATTGGGAAACGGGGGTGCGGGGAAAGGTCCAGCGACCCTGCCCGCGTCTAACTCCTTTTTAATGCTGGCCGCAGCCACCTCCTCCCTTCCTCTGAGGGATAAAAGGTTGGGAGCATCCTGAGGGGACCTATCGCCCATAAAAGGGATACGAAATCCCTGCTTAAAACCTTGAAGTAGAAACTCCCCGTCCTCCCTCTTTGGGTACGATGCGAGCCAGCGCTCCAGCATGTCCACCTTAATTGGGGAGGGGGCCTTTTGGAGGACTAGCTCCATCCGCGGCAGCTTTGCCAGCCCACTGTCCACCCCTCCCTCTGCCTCGTGCCCCCCCAGGCCTGGGACAAGCAGAGGCTGCGTGGGGGCCAGAACATGTGGGACACTCATGCTTATACCTGCAATTCTTTCGATTGCAGGAACCATTTGACGAGAAAGTCCAGCACAGCAGGCGGGCTGGAACCCCCTGCCCCGCCGGTTGGCGGGTAACCTGCGCTGGAGCCGCTCGCTGGACCGCATGTCCACAATGGTATCTATCCCCCGGGGCAGGGCGTGTGGGTGTCATGTACAAGAGCCACAGCCTCTGGCACGGCTCATCCCATCTCATCTCGGGGTGGAGAGGAATCCTCATACGGAATTCCTCATCATATGCTAGCCATGAGGGGCCCGGGAAATCAACCATTGCCCTATATATGTTGTCCAAATATTGGACCATGGGGATAGCTAAGTCCGGCCGCGCCCTCAAATATACCGCCATGTATATTAAATAAGCGGGAAGCCAGTTGGCCCAGGTACGCGGCGGCTTACGGCGGCGTGCCTGCTCCTTATCCTTCTCATCCTGACCCTCCCTTTCCTCCTTGGTGGGCTCTCTGTTCAGGAGTGAGAAGATATCTACGTACTCCCCTCGCCATATCTTTTCTCTAGTAGCCTGTGCCAAGTGATCACCCAATGGCAAGGAATACCCTGCCGTCGGCAAAGCCGAAAAGGGGACAGCCGGCCTAGTAAAAGGGGCCTGAGCTAACCCAGCCACCCCCAGAACATTCCCCGCAGTGTAAGGACCAATGCCCACCCCATTGCCCAAGGTGGCAGTTGTTGTCGCCGGGTGGGTCGTAGACAGCGTGGCCCCCGCACCACCCGCGCGAGGCCAAGGCCATTGAAAGGCCCCCCCTATATTGGGAATGTGTGTGGATGTACTTGCTTGCACCATATACTCACATGCTGCACCCCCGCGGGCCGCCCCCACCGGGGGTTCCGGCCCACTGGGGGCGTCGGAGCTCACGACCGACCTAGAGCTCATCACCGGGGCTTGACCCGCACCAGGTTGCTGGCTGGGGAGCTGCGAGGCAGTGGCCGAAGCCGCGCCACCCGCCTGCAGCAGCTCGACCCTCCCCGCCGGCTGTTGTCCTGCTGCCGACAGCACCTCAAAAGGAACCCCGAAGGGAGCTCCCGCCTGACTGGCCCGGGCCAAAGACGCCTCCAGGGCCGCAATGCGGGCCAGTAAGGTGTCCACGTTGACCATGGGCAAAGGGCCGGCCGGCCCGCCTGAGCCAGGCACGGGTACAGGTCCCTGCACCCCGGGGCCCGCATATGGCCATTGGCCAGCACCGAAGCCCGGCAGAGCTGGTGGAGAAACCTGCCAAGGCAGGGGGCCGCCCCACCCCCCAAGGCTAGAGGGCCCAGGGAGAGGCTGCGGCCCAAAAGGAATAGGCCCGACGGAGTGGGCAGGAGGAGGAGCGGTGTCCACCGCTCGTGGGCCGCGGGCCGGAGCGCCATCCGCGCCCACATTCTGCTCGCCCACAGCGGGCCAAGGGGCAATAGACCCCATTCCGCCAGCCCCGGTCGGGGCTGGCAAAGGTGGCTGCTGAGGAGGCGGCACCACGGTCCTCCGACCTGGGTTGCGCCTCCTAACAGCGCGAGCTGAACTCGAAGCTGCCTTCTTCTTCGAAGGCATCTCCACCGAAGCAAAAAAGGGAAGCCGGCAAGGCAGAATCGCTACCAAAAGGCTTCCCGGTAAGCTAACGAGCGACGGAGACACAGGGGAAAAAACTTCTCCGCTCCGTCGCTGAGGTAAAATGGCAGCTCGGCTGCCTCGTGGCCAGCCTTTTTATAAGGGAGCTGGCCACGCCCCTAACTACCCGGATTCTCTGTCCTGTGGGGGGGGGCCCGCAAAGGGCGCGGCGGCCATTTTGGCGCCGCGCTTGCATTCTATTGACAGAACTGCTTCAACCACTGGATTTGGGGGGTGGGTCTTCAAACCTTCTTCTTTTTCCATGTCTATGCCAGACACGAAACTGCCAGAATGAAGCCACCTTTGGTGAATTTGTCCCATAGTTCCTTCTACCTGACTTAGTGTGAGAAAGATTAGCCGGCACAACAAGGTAACCATTGCCTGAGGTGTGCCCAATTATGGTTAAAAAAATACTACAATATTCAACCGTTGCAGCCCTCCACACCTTAAGGCAGAGGTTCTTAAAGTTTTTCAGTCATGGGACAGATGACGCCCCCTCCAACAGCTGAGCAGACTGGACTGGTGCCGTAAAACATGTCCGCTGCTATCATAAACGCATTTACGATGGCCATGGACTCATTTATGGCTGTAGTAAACACATTTACAATGGATGTGGACTCATTTATGGCTGTTATAAATCCTTCTACGTGGCCGTAAATGAATCCGCGGGGCGGGCAGCTATGGAGACGGCTAGAGCAAGGTGCCAAATTATTTGGCAGAATGAAAAAGAGTGCCACACAGGAGAAGAAATTCCCACCATGCTAGTGATCAAGTGTCAGTACATATCTTTCTAATGTTACTTAAAAAGAGGATATATTTTACAAGTAGTATGTGCAGGTTTATCCTTTTGAAACCATCAGGAAAGGAACTGGGTGAAATGTAGGCCAAAACTGTCACATTTGTTCCCTTATCTAATTTTGGAACCCTGAGCTGAAGTGGTTGACCATTCCGTTTTTCTGGGTGAACCCTGGGACTGGGACTCTTGCCCAAGGTCACGTATGTTGGTTCTTCTTTTGACAGGCACAGTGGGGAATCTAACTCTCAAGTTCTGGCTCTGCAAGCAAATATGTTAGCCACTGAGCTATCCAGTCTGGTATAATAGAACATTGCAAAAAACTGAGCATATTTCTGCACTTGTGTTTCTGTGTTTTGGAAACACAGAAACACACCCATGGAACAAGTTCAGATAATAATGGGGAACTTGTGGCTTTATCTGTGGTGCTGGACTATGGTCCCTATGAGGTGCAGTCAGTACATTATCTAAGCTATTCTTATTAACTCGCCTGTTTTATTTGTACGTATATGGAAACTGCAGACAGAATCAAACACTTAGTGCCAATAATAAAATGGCATGCTGAAGTTTGTTGTCCTTGATTAATGCAAATATTTCCATTACGCATATATGAGCAGCTTGACAATATCATTCTTTGTGTGCAATACTCAGAATCCTTAAGTTCATTTTGATTATCTTTGGAAATAACATGATCCCATAACAAAATTACATTAGGCAATGTTTACTGACAAATATTTTCATAGCTCTAAGTGAACAAAAAAAAATTAGGACCTTTCCCCATTCTATGATTTGACTATTTTATATTTTATGACAGTACAAGGCATAACTGATGCATGTTTGGCTATGATCTCTTGCCCTTTCCCAGGCCCTGGGTTATAAAGTGCCTTCTCATTAATTTTATGAAGATCTATCTAGTTTTATTAATGACATTTGTATTATCTTTGACTATTTGCTTATTAATTAGAATTTCATGTGCACTTTTTCTTTTTTACATGACGCCAGAAGGAGTTACAGTGGAACTCCACATAACGAATGCTTCATATGACGGAAATTTCATACAATGAAGTGTTTGTTAGGCAATCACAACACCCCACATATGGTATACCCCGTTTAACAAAAACCCTGTATAACGAACATTTTCTTTTTGTTATGCGGGGTATCGCCCATTTGATCTGCACAACAAAAAGCGCATAGCAAAGAGCTCCATGGAACAAAGCTTTTTCGTTATGCATGGATATACTGTATTACTATTTTGCAGTAGTTTGGAACCATTCATGTCAATTGAAATGCTGCTTGAATCACCAGGGGAGTCAGGAAATAAAATAGGTATATTTTTATTAACAGTCACCCCAATCCTAAAACTGTGAACCTCAACTTACAGGAATTCTCATTAGGGTAAGAAAACGGCCTGCAGCTAATTTTTTTACTCTATAACAGGTGTTCCCAATGTTTTCAAGCCAGTAGCCAGGTCATGCTCTCTCAATCAGCTTTGAGGGCAGGACGGCCATTTTGCCCTGCCTGCATGATGGGGTGTCCATTTTGTCCCAACAGCTTCAAAGGGGTGGCCATTTTCTCAAATGCCCTTGAAGGGGTGGAGGGGCCACAAGAAATGGTGCTGCAGGCTGCATCCAGCTCACAGGCCTTAAGTTAGGAACCCCTGCTCTATAACATCTGCAAACATTTTGCTCTACTTTCCTAACTCTTGTCTGAAAATAATATGAGCAAAGGGAAAAAACAAAAAAATTGCAGTGGACCTTTTTTCCCCCTGACAACTTCATAGAGCAGAATCTTCTATGCAATTTTCTCTATGTACCTATTAAGAGGTCAGACCAAGAATATTTATGTCATGGGGCAGCCGGGTCTCAAGCACAATGTGGGAAGTATATATTGGATCTTTGAAATTAATTAGTTTTCCAGCTGATTATGTCACTCACTTCATATGCTACCAATGCTTATGACATTCTGACAGATTCCAAATTTAAATGTTGACCTTTTTCAGCTATCTCTTGGAGGTTAATAATTAACAGGAACACTTCCTTGACCACATTAAGTATTTTTGATGGGAACTGCATGAAACAATTTTTGTTCCATGTACTTAACTACTTCTGTACCACTGCAGAAATCTCCAATGAGCTAGGCATGTTTCATTCTACCTGCATAACACCATGAATACTCATTTCACCATCCAATTTAACCAAAGTCCATAGAATTCAGCTATTTGGTTTTTCAAATGATGTCAGTGGAACTACAACCAACTGTATTTTCAGTCTATTCCAGCTCCTTGCTTTTTCTTTTCCAGTTATACATATGCCCACTGGGGCCAGGTGTGATATTTTCAAATGTTCCATACATAATTAGAGGTTTCATGCTCCATACATAATTAGAGGTATCATTTGGCTGGAAAACTTTACACAGACCCTGACCATGGTGAGAGCAGTGGTAACAGTTACCTCACTCAGGTTGCATCTGAAGCATACTCCCAAGAAGTCATACTACTCTTTTACTGACACGGAATCTCCCCATCAGCCTTTATCATGTTTATACATTGCCAGCACATAGGTGTTAAGTATAAAGGCAAACAAATCTTAGTCCACAAGTGGTAGCTACAAAAAAAATTATGTTAACATTGTGCCTGCACCATCATCTCTGATATTATGAGGAGGTACTTTTCTCAACAAACTGAATATGCTGTCTCTGTTGTCAACAGATCTCTCCCCATGCCTCTGTTTCAACAAAGCAACCTTCAATTAGAATATAATAAGACAGATCTTTTTTCCTTGGCATGACTTCAGATATCCAGACGTTCTTGAGAACTTCACTTTCAGGCTTTCAGGTGCCACTCATTTGACTCCATGAATAAATCCGTATTGTGCACCAATACAACACCTGCTTATGAACTGCTTCTTGAAGTGATCAAGTAACATCTTGGATGGGCTTCTCTGGATGTGCTGACATTCACACCAAGTAATCCACAATATATATCTGTTGCCCTTAGGCTTGATTACTGGAGGCTGCAAGGTGAAGGATGGAGGGAGGACCTATAGTTACAATGAGAATTTTCTTTGGGAGACATTTGTTCCACCAGACATGGTTATAAATGACTACAGGTCAGGCCCAGGTTTCAGGACTATCAACTCTATATAAAGAGAGATTCTGTGTAGCTGTCAGGACTAAATATGTGAGTGTTCTAGAAGCCTTTATTTCTATTGGATGCACATCCAAAAAACCAAAAAGACATGACAAGATAAAGCCCTAAGGCACTGGTTCCAAACGTAGGGCCCATGCCCCACAGGGGGACTTCAATTTCCAGAAGGCTAAATCAGTACTTTGGCTGATCAGTGCTTTGGGGAATTGACTTAGGCTTCTGGGAATTGAAGTCCCAAAACCAAAGCAGAGTACAGGAGATGCTGTGCAGTTTAATAGCACAACCATATGCTTACCTAGCAAAAAGGAAGTCCCATTGTATTGGGTTGTGTGGGGTTTATTCCTAGGCAAGTGTGTTAAGGATTAAAGGTTCAACTGAGTTAAACTGTGGAGGTTATACTTTGCAATAAGAGCCATAGGGACAAAGAAACATCATATCCTTCCTCTCCTTTTGGAAATCTGAACCCTTTCATTTATTCACTTCAGATGTCAGATTATGGTGTACATAATGTTCCAGGCAAAAAAATTACATACTGTCAGTGCCATCAGTGAGCAACTTTTAAAACTGGCTGTCAGAAAGATGCATTGTCTCTAATGGGCTACATCTGGATAAATGACAAATCAACAATGCAGATTAAATGTTGGCAAATATGACGATGACATCATCCAGAAACTTCAAATGAATAAAGCTATTCCACTAAGATATGTACTTATAAGTTTACAAAATGGTATAGGCAAATCACACTAAAGAACTTCCAGCATGGGAAGGCCACACACCTTTCCACTCCACAGTACTGTTCTTGCCATTAGCAGCTCCACTCTACTATCTATCTTTCTAGTAGGGAACAAACCCTGAGAGGAGAGTGTTGGTAGAACTGAAGCCAAAACCAAGTGCCTAAGAAACAAGAGATGTGACCCATGGTTGGGGAGGCTTATAAATTGGAGAAGCACAAAAAGATGTGTCAGTTCTCATTCAGCTAATCAACTCCATTGGTGGCAATGCTGAGTCCCTATATTTAGAATGGAGCAGGAGTTGGGCATAGTACAGTTTTGTATATCGGTGGTTGCAACTAGTATCCGAGAATGCATTTTTTCCTGAAGCAGGAAAAATGCCATTGGCGTGAATTTATTTAAGGTGGATCCCAGCTTGCCATGAAGTGACTCACAAACTGATCTCAGTGCCATCACTTGCAACATATATGAAATGAGACATGCTGGAGTTAACACCGGGACTGCAATGGACTGCTGAAGCCTTGAGGATATGGACAAGGTGCACCTTCACAGCCAGTCCATCTGACAAGGCCTCTTTGCCTCCATGACTGTTGGGTATCAGAGTTCCTCCTCCACTCATTTTGTCATTGGGCCCAATATGATGATTACCAGTGGCATTTCCTCCACTGAGGGGACCATCACCCCACCTAAAGGGGCTCATCCACCTGTAGCAGTTGGCCTCTTTAGGGAATCAGGTTATTTAACACCGCCCAACACTCGGCACTGAGACACTGGCTGTACAGTTCTACTCCATTACTGTAGCGGGATGTCTGGCCCTCCAGGTTTGTCTACTGGCTTGAGGAGTCCAGGAGGCATAGTCCAAAAAAACTAACTTCTCCAAGCTCTGTAGTTGGGAAGACAATGTAATTCTAAATCTAAGAGAGGGGGGGAATTTTTTTTGCTCCACCTTGAACTAGATTTACATGTTTGAGTTGGAAAGAATGTAACTAAATTTAGGAGAGATGGGAGATTTTTTGTTCTACCTTGAACTGGATTCACATGTTTGAGTCATACAAATTGTAACAATTTACTTTGAAAATGTCTTCTTCTTTGTTTAGATCAGGCATGCCCAAACTATGGCCAATGGGCTGGATATGGCCCCCAAAGCCATTCCATCAGGCCTGTGACACCCTCATCAAACCAGGAAGTAAATATGGGACGCTTCTGCACATGTGCAGCCACAGCCGTATTTACTTTCTGGTTTGGTGCATACATCCTCATACATGCACAGAAGTGCTTGTATTCACTGTCTGGTTTGGTGTGGATGTGCTCATGCATATGCAAAATCATCCACATCAAACCAAGAAGTGAATATGGATGCTTCTGTGCCGATGCAGAAGTGTCTGCGCCGAACCAGGAAGTAAATATGGATGCTTTCACAAATGTGCAGAAGCATCCATGCCAAACCAGGAAGTAAATATGGCCACTTTCATAGATGCGCAGAAGCGTCCATGCCAAACCAGGGGCATGGTCCAACCCACTCAGCTGTTGTTTGGGTGTGGTCAGGCCCTGGGCCCAAAAAGTTTGGGCACCCCTGGTTTAGATTGTAGGTGGGCATTCACCCCTTCAGAATGTCCAGCAGGTAATAAGACAAAAAAGACAAAAAATATCATGGCATCTTAAAGACTAACTCCTACATTTTAATTTTAGGTTCCATTGATCAAGTGGCCAATAATCTAATGTTGCCTAAATTTGGCTAGCACCCAGCAAGGTGCTATTGTTTTAACCCTGTTAACTCTGTCTGGTGAAAATTCAGACATTTGTCATACAAATCCCAACAATATCTTTACAGCTTTAGGTAGTTAAGTTATCCTCTCAAAGTTGGAAACAAATCTTACCTATGATTTTTTTTCCTTTAAAAAAATATATGTCAAAAATGTGTTGCTCAATCAATTGGGCAATCTTTTAGACCTGATTTATTTAATGATTAATGAATTACAGGTGACAGCCCTATGCAAGGACAGCCTCCTTGCAGGGTAAGAGACTCCCTGCCTGAGCTCCTCGAGGCCATCTCAGCGTTGGCGTTGGAGTTCCCTAGGCTGATGGTTCTGGGGGACTTCAATTTGCCTTCGCTGGGGACTGGTTCAGAGGTTGTACAGGAGTTCATGGCCTCCATGGCAGCCATGGACCTGACTCAGGTAATTCATGGCCCGACCAGGGGCAGTGGTCACACACCAGACCTAGTTTTTTTGTTGGAGCGGTGGCAGAGTGATCTGAGACTACAGAAATTAGAAACTATACCTGTGCCATGGTCAGATCACTATCTGGTGACTCTGGACTTCCTAGGGGCGGCGGTTCACTGCAGGGAGGCGTGGCCTATAAAATTGGCCTGCCCCCGGCGACTGATGGATTCTGACGAATTCCAGAGGGAACGGGGTTTTTTTCCTCTGGATCGGCTACACGATTCATCCGAGGCACTCGTTGACCTGTGGTACAGGATGACTACGGCTGCCTTGGATGAAATCGCACCACTACGGCCTCTCCAAGCTTGTGGGGTTCGATCTTCTCCGTGGTTCACAGAAGAACTGCGGGAGCTTAAATGGGCAAAGAGACGCCGAGAGCGCCGCTGTGTGAAGACCCGGAGTGATTCCGACTGGACACTGGCTAGGGCTGCTATTAAGACCTACCTGGTGGTGATGGGGGTGGTGAAGCAACAATACTTCACCGCACTCATTGCCTCCGCGGATAATCGCCCAGCCGCTCTGTTCTGGGTTACCAGGTCTCTCCTTGGCCGGGAGGGGCCGGTGCCTGGTTGGCAGGGTTCGGCTGAGGTTTTTGCAGACTATCTGGTGGAGAAAATCGCTCGGATTCGCTCGGGCTTTAATCCTGGCGTGGATGGGGAGGGTCCAGAGGGGATCAGAGCTCAGTCTGGCAGTGTTATCTAGGATCGGTTCGATCCAGTTGTCCCTGAGGAAGTAGACAGGCTTCTTGCAGCTGTTCGCACCACCTCCTGCCCTTTGGATCCTTGTCCCACTTGGTTGGTGAAAGCCTCCAAGGGGGTGACTGGAGGCTGGGTTGGGGCTATAATAAATGCTTCATTGTGGGAGGGGGTGTTTCCTGCACCTTTAAAACATACTCTGGTGTGCCCCCTCCTGAAGAAACAATCTCTCGACCCAGCAGTTCCAGCTAATTATAGGCCGGTCTCCAACCTCCCTTTCTTAGGGAAGGTACTGGAGAAGGTGGTGATGCGGCAGTTGCAGGGGGTCCTGGATGAAGCGGATTATCTGGACCCCTATCAATTGGGTTTCAGGCCTGGATATGGTACTGAGACTGCATTGGTTGCACTGGTTGATGACCTCTTGCGGGAGCGGGACGGGGGTCATGCATCCATCCTGGCTCTTCTGGATCTCTCAGCGGCCTTCGATACCGTTGACCATGGTATCCTTCTGGAACGGCTCAATGGTTTGGGGATCCAGGGCACTGTGCTGTCCTGGTTTTCCTCATTTCTGGAGGGTCGTACCCAGTCAGTGTGGTTGGAGAGTGAGAGGTCCAGCGCTAGGCCCCTACAGTATGGGGTGTCTCAGGGCTCGGTGCTCTCTCTCTCTCCTATTTAACATATACATGAAGCCGTTGGGCGAGGTTATCCGTTCCCATGGGGTAAGGTATCATCAGTATGCTGATGATACCCAGTTATATATCTCGGCCCATGGGGACCCCAGTGATGCAGTCAATGTCCTATCCAGATGTCTGGAAGCGGTTGGGGTCTGGATGGGGGACAACGGGCTACAATTGAATCCCTCCAAGACTGAGTGGCTTTGGATAGGGGGTCCTGCGTTATCCAGGGAGCTGCCAACTTTGGTCTTGGATGGGGCTGCTTTGCCCCAGACAGACCCAGTACGCAACTTAAGGGTCCTCCTGGATTCGGGGCTGCTACTAGCAGATCAGGTGGCGGCTGTGGCCAGGAGGGCTTTCTCACAGCTTCGCGTCATCCGTCAGTTGCGTTCGCTCCTGGACCGGGACTCCCTGCTCATGGTCACACATGCTCTGGTCACCTCCAGGCTAGATTATTGCAATGCGCTCTACATGGGGCTGCCCTTGTCAACCATTCAGAGGCTGCAGTTGGTCCAGAATGTGGCAGCCCGGGTGGTGATGGGGCACGGGCATTATGCTCATGCCTCACCATTACTTTGGGAGCTGCACTGGCTACCAGTTTGCCTCCGGGTGCAGTTCAAGGTGCTGGTTTTGACCTTTAAAGCCCTTCATGGTAGTGGGCCAGGATACCTTAGAGACCGCATCGTCCCAAGAGTGTCTGCCCGTCCATCCAGAGCGGATCTGAGGGGCTCTCTGATTGTTCCATCTGCCAGAGGGGCTCGTCTCTCTGGCACACGAAGGAGGGCCTTTTCCATGTCCACACCGGCCTTGTGGAACCTCCTGCCTGTAGAGTTGCTGGAGCAGATGGAGCTGCTACCTTTCAGAAAAGACCTAAAAACCTGGTTGGCAGGGCAGGTGTGGGGCCAAGATGGAAGAGTGGCCACTGCCCGTTGGCTTATAAATTAAGCCCCCATTTTTTTAATTGTCTTTTTTTATTATTATTATTGTGGGTTTATGTGGGTTTTAAGAGGAATGGGGTAGGTGGGTGGGTATGTTGGGTTTTAATTGGTTTTAATTGGTTGTACTGTTTTATGTGTGTTTTAACTTGTTGTGAGCCGCCCAGAGTCGGGTTTACCTGATTGGGCGGCATATAAATTTAAATATAAATAAATAAATAAATAAATAAATAAATAAATAAATAAATAAATAAATAAATAAATAAAAATGTTTTGCCTGGGTCAATTGTATCTTGTTACACTGTTCTCAATTAATATAGTAGGGTGAAGCAGCATCACACCCACCTGGCATAGTCTGTTGGTGGCAAGGACGGTAGTAAACGGTTTCATCACCTTGAGCAGCCAGCATTACATATTGCTGTGACACGCTCCATGCACCTCTGCTTTTTTATATTCAGATACTGTATATCTGTCATTTGAAGGACATTATCATATTCATCATCCTGCTCTACCTCTACAGTCTGAAAGATACTTTAGGCAAAAGGTGTCCTTTTCTGTTGCTGTGTATGTTGTAAGAACATCATTGCATTTCACTATACATAATCCACTGCTTTTAGTGTAAAAACAAGTAGTACAGACAGGAGAAAATTGTGTGGAATATAGCAGCTTGCTCAAATCTACTCCATTCCCTTTCACAACAGCTCTCAAACTGCTGACCTACCAACCTTCCAGGTGGCAAGTTCAGCATCTTAGCCACTAAGCCACCATAGTACCTTGTGCTTAAACGAAGTACATTGGAACCTCATACAACAATCGCTCTGTATAGCAATGAAATAACATAACAATTAGGTTTTGGGGGGAAACGGCGTCCCGCATAACAATTTTCCCTATGGGAAAAATCGTACAACTATTTTTCAATGGGAACAAAACACTCAGCAAAAAAAAATCGTTGTACGATGCACCCCATAGGGAAAATTGCTATACGATGCATGGATCGTATAGCAATTGTTTCATACAACAACGAGCCCTGTGGAATGGATTAAAATCATTGTATTAGATACCACTGTACTTTCTATTCTGTTTAAAGTGCCAATCACAAATAACCAGGAGGTTCAATCCAGAGTTCAAGTATCTCCCTTTTCCTTGAATAATTATCAGTCCACAGTTCAGACAGCCACTGCACACAAAACTGAGGATTTGGCACAAGATGCAAAGAGAGGCATCACTACAAAGATCTTTTAAAAAGAATTAGACCAAATCAATGGAAAGAAAGGCAAGCTATGGCTAACAGTCAAGTCATAATGGCTGTATGTTATCTCCAGGACAGGAGCATACCTCTCGGATGTTACGTTCAGTGTTGCACTGTGGCCGTTTCTGACCGGTTCTACTGAAACGGTAGTAAAAATTCCAGGCCATGCCCACCTCTTGGCCTCCCCCTCCCAGAACCACCAGAAACGCGTCCTATTTGCCTCACCCAGGGCCAAAGGCTCATTTTCATCTCCGCACTTCCCTTGCGCCTTCTGCCCTGGGTGAGGCAAATGGGATGTGTTTCTAGTGGTGCTGGAAAGGGAACCAAGCCAGTGCCAGCTCACCAAGCAGCCCCACTCACTTCCCAGCAGCACCAGCAGCAGGGACAGGTTTTGGTGCTGCTGGGAAGGGGAGCCCAGCCAGCAACCAGCCCCTCTCACATCCCAGTAGTGCCGCTGCTCTGGGACTCCTCCGTCCTCCTCTTCATCTCCGCGAGCAAAGAAAGAACAAGGTAGGTTTCTTTTTTCTTTTCTTGGGGGGGGGGGGGGGGGTTTAGGCCATGACAACAGGTAGCCACACCCACAGAGTGGGGTAGTAAAAATTTTCACAGTGTATCACTGGTTATGTTGCTAGGAACTAACAGTGAGGGAAGTCTTTTGGTTTTACATCCTGTCTTTGGGCATCCCAAAGGAATCTGAGAGCCAAGTAAGAAAGTGGATGATCTTTGGTTTAATCCCAAAGAGCTCTTCCTATATTATCCAGATTCCGGAAACTGGAATTTTGGCACATATTGTCCAAAATCCCATTGTATAACTATGCCTGCATAACTTGAAAGTATACAAGCTGTTTCAAAATTTGTACCCAGGTATATGTCACAGCCAAGAAGCAGTTCTACAGACACAGTTGTGGTAACAGTAAGTAGACAATGCATGGTCAGTTATGTGGTCAGTTGCCTGGGCAATTGGATGGTCAGTTATAAAGTTAATTACATGGTTGGTTGTGTGATTGGTTGCATAACTCCCCATAGATTTCTGCAGGCATAAAGTAATACTATGCCAATGGATTCCAGCTGTTAATTCATCTGTCAGTTGGATTGAAAGTTGTCAGTATGCTAGTTGAAGTCTCAGGGAATTGCTATACTAAGCAGGGGGACAAATTTTAGTGTAAGTGACACTGGACAAGGAAGATGTTTGCTTTGGAGCATCATCTGCACACATTCCCAGCTGTCACCAGGGACCATTTTCTAAGCATAAGGGTTTTCCTTTGTATTGTGAGTTATTTCCTCTCATGACTTTCCTGCCCAATTTCTGTGGTGTCCCAAGGGTCCTGACATATGACAAAATTGGTTCCAATATTGTGCCTGAAATCCCAAGGAATGACATGCTGTTAACCTATCAATCCTCTCTACCAAAGACTTCTAAGAAACCCTATCTGCTAAAGTCCATAAGCATCTGCCATAGGATTACAGTGCACCGAAGACTGTGAGACACACAAGTAATCTATTCAGAGTCCTAAGCAGCCAAGCTTGCTGGGCCTCACTGCTGTCCCGGATGAACTGAGCAAATGAGCTTGTGTTTGCACTTGCTAGGGAAAGCAAGATATCATTACAGATAATTTGTCTGCAGTTCCTGATTGTCTTATTGAGGAACCTCTGATAAACTCATAAAAGAAACCAATTATCTCCCAAAACAGAACGCAGTTTGAAAGTCACTGCAATATAGTGTTATTTTTCCTGTGGGAAACAATATATTCTGCTTAACTGTTCTACTGTGCCTTACAAGATGTGAGATTGAAAACAGTAAGTGAAAACTTGTTAATCAAATATACTGAAAATGCCTTCTTATCCAACCATATGATTTATGAAACTCCGATCACAGCTCTGATGGGTAATATCTAACAATTCTATTACAGGTTTCCTCTGAGCAGTCCTGTAATAATAGTACTGTTGTTGTTTTCTTTCTCTCAGTGTTTAAAAGATGCTTGTATTTTACTTGTCAGGTCTGTGATTGTACAATAAAGATTGATTGGTTGTACTGTATTTTACTTATTGTTTGAGAGAAAGAGAAATCAAATATTTTGTTTTTACAACAAAAGAAAGCAGCAATAAATGCTCACACATGTTTATTGGGGATGAAGTTATCAACCTGTACTTGTTCACTAGACAACAGTAGTTGTTATAGTTTGTGTCAGAGGCAATCCCAATGTTTCTTTTGGAATAGAAGAATCAGCCAACAGGGAGTTGCCTTCTGATGAGAAGGTACCTGAATGTGTTTATAGTCTTCACATTCTTGGGGAAGAATATTTTAACAGCTAAAAGCCTGTTCTTAGAATTTGTATAGCCTGGAAATCAAAATTCTCTATGGAAATTAATTCCCATGTAACCAAATTAATATTAATTATCCCAATTTTTTTTGCTTAGGAATAAACTTCAGTAGCATTACATGAACATATCTACTAGGCCAGGGTGGGGAAGAACATGTTTTGTGTTAGGACCAGATTCCCCTGGCAGTAATCTCTCAAGGGTCATCTGCCAACAGAGGATAGAATCAAAGCCAACAGTGGAAAGGACCAGAGCCAAAGGTAGGTATGGGCCTTCACCCCTCTCCTTCCTACACAGTGGACTGAAATGGAGGGAGAGATCATTATTGCCAGAGGTTTGAAATTAGATTGAGTGGTGCCCAGAATTAGGCTGAGAAAACACACCTTTTTGAAATGACAGTCAAAGAAGGAGATAATAAGGAGATAATAAATCCCCATAAGGACACCAAAAGAAATCTTCTGGGTCAGAGGAAAGGCTTATCCAGCCCAACATTCTGCTCACAAAATGGCTATATTCCCAAGTGCCTAAGGGATGTCCAAGCACAGGCCATGAATGCAACAACAGCCTCCCACCCATAATGACCCCCAAAACTATTGCCTCCAGTAATGGATTATGTATATCCGTCAGGACTCGCAGCCACTAACAACTGCAGATTAAAAACAGATTAAAATACTGTGTTCATCCAGTGGCAATGAGCCATCTGTGAAGAAGTTAAAAAAACAAAAAACAAGTGATTTCCAGCACACATCCGAAAGAGATTTTTCACTCTGAGTGGGTAGGATTAGTTCAAAAACTCTTCTAAGTTCAAAAAGTCCTTTGTACACTCTAGGAAACATGGAAGGAAATGTTACATTTTTGAATGGACCTTAGCACCTTTGGTGTCTTGCACGGAAGACAAAGAAGGAGTCGCAGGAAGGACTAACACAGGTTTATTCATTGATGCTCAGCACGAACATGAGGTAATGGCGGAGATACATCTCATTATATACCATAACACAATACATTTGAATCTTGTTGCACGGTAGCTTATTGGCTGCTACCGGCGTGGCCTCGCCCAGGTCACGCCTCTCTTCTGCAGTTGTTTTCTCTTCTGCAGTTGTTTTCTGTAGCTCCTGATCATGTGGGGAAATTCCCGCGGCTGTTCGTGATTTGGGCAATGTGGACCATGTGAGACTGAACGCTCGCAGCTGCCCTCTATGGGCGGCTTGCTCGCGTTCCTTAACAGCTGAGATACATTGTGATTGTGGACTGGTTACATTCATATATTTAAAGTAACATTGTACATGCATACATAACATCCCTCAACCATTGTGGCTTGCCGCACGTGCGCCTGGGGCGTGCGGCCGCTTGACTTAACACAGGGGAGCCGGAGGCTCCTGGTTCCGTGGAGTCCTGCCCTGCAATGGAAAGGGGGGACTCATTAGCGGCTCGGTGTGGCATCTGTGGTAACCTTGCATTGGGGGACGGGAATGGAATGAATAGTTCGGAAGTGAATCCCTGCCTGCCGTTCGAGGAGTTTGGGGACCCCCCCAGTACGAATCTCGGGACCGACGAAGAGGCCCTTGTGGCCTCGCCGCCCCCCGCTGCCTGTCCGGGAGTTCTAGAGACTGTGGTGGGCGGATTCGCCCCTGTTGCCTGTCTTGGGGGTGTTGGTCTCCGGGGAGCAGGAGCTATTGTATACTCCAAAACAAAAGGGCTGGGGGGACTGGAAGTACCAGGGGCTGAACTGAAACCCCTCTTCTCGCTAGGACGGGTGGGGGACCACTCCGCTACACTCCCCTGGTACTGCAACTCATAATCATCATCAAACTGATCCCTCTCTTTCAAAGTATCCTCCTCTGTGGTTGGGAACCCAGGATATGCATCCGTGTCCGCGGGTTCCGCCGTGTCTCCCCCTTGGGTAATGCGGGTGGGGGAGGACCCTAACGCTGATTCCCCCTCGCCTTCGGAGTTGGTCGGCGTGCCTTCTCCAGAGTAGACCTGAACTAGTCTCGACCCTGTAGGATACCGGCCCCGTTTGCTCAACAATTGTCCCTGGCACCCACGCTGGCCCCGAGGCCGCGTAGTTTCTGCAGTGAACCGGGTCCCCTACCGAAAAACTTTTGGAGCTCTCTCCCCCTATGCTTATATTTCTCCCTTCATCCTCCACCCTGGACGGATCCATCCGGTCAAAAAGTGTTACCGGACGCCTCCTCATGAGGAGTTCGGCTGGGGAAAAGCCTGACGCTAAGGGGGTTGTCCTGTAGCAGATGAGGAACTGGCACAGATGCAGGTTCAACTCACCGGGACCCATGCGCCGCAGTGCGTCTTTCGTAGTGCGCACTTGGCGCTCTACCTGACCGTTTGTGGCTGGGTGAAACGGGGCAGCGGTTATGTGCCTGACGGCGTTCCTCTCCATAAACGTCTTGAACTCTGCCGACGTGAAGGTACTCGCGTTATCGCTCACAAGGACGTCTGGCAGGCCGAAACAGGCAAACAGCTTTCGCAACTGTTTAATGGTTGCGGCAGAGGACGTGCTGTTCATGGGGATTACCTCCAACTACTTGGAGTAGGAGTCGACTACCAGGAGGAACATGGACCCGCGGAAAGGGCCGGCGAAGTCGACATGGATCCGGGACCATGGCCCGTGGGCCGTATCCCATTCCCTATGAGGTAACCGGGACTCCTCGGGCCGAGAGCTCTGGCAGCTCTCGCACGTGCCCACTAGGCGTTCTATGTCCCCGTCTATCTGGGGCCACCAAAAGAAACTCCTGGCCAGAGCCTTGGAGCGCACGATCCCGGGTTGGCTGGTGTGCAGTAGCCTCAGCACCTTGGCCCTCAGCTTCTCTGGGATAACCACCCACTGGCCCCAGAGTAAGCAGCCCCTTTCCAGAGAAAGCTCTACTCTGCGCCTGAAAAACGGCTTGAAATGTTCCTCGGGGGGAGAGGTGGGCCACCCTTTTCTAACCCAGGAACTAACTTGGGCCAGGATCTTGTCGGCCGCCGTGGCCTTGGTGAGGTCAGCCGGCACAATTGGGGGTGAGTCGAGAGACTCAATCAGCAGGACTTGGTGTTCCTGCTCTACCTCACACGTGGGGTCCCCTAAACTAGGGAGAGGGGATCGGGACAGGGCGTCCGCATGTGAGATCTCCTTCCCTGGGCGATAGACCAGCTCATATTGGTAGGCGTTGAGAAAAATGGCCCAACGCAGCATCCTGGGGGATAGAATTTGTGGGGTTGGTTTGCCGGTAGTGAAGATCCCCAGCAGCGGCTTGTGATCCGTCACTACCGTAAACTCGCGGCCGTATAAAAAATCGTGGAACTTCTTGGTTCCCGCGATTATTGCTAGGGCCTCCCTATCTGTTTGCGCGTAATTGCGCTCGGCTTTCGAGAGGGACCTTGAGTAGTACGCCACCGGGGCTTCCCTCCCGCTCTCCAACACGTGGCACAGGACCGCCCCCACCCCCACTGGGGACGCGTCACAGACTAGCACCAATGGGTCAGGACCGCATCCGAAGACAGGAGTGACTTAAGCTCTTTGAATGCCCTCTCCTGCTTGTCCCCCCACCGCCAAACCGCATCCTTCTTAAGTAGCGCGTGCAGTGGCTCCGCGACCGATGCCTTCCGAGGCAGGAAGGAGTGATAGAAATTTAGGAGCCCTAGGAATGACTGCAGCTCCGGTTTCGCGGTGGGGCGAGGGGCGTCTCTCATGGCCGCTACCTTGGACTCGGAGGGTTTGATTCCGTCCGGGGTTACCTTAAACCCTAGAAACTCTACCTCCCTCGCGAAGAATACGCACTTGTCCCTCCTCAATCGAAGTCCTGCCCTCTCGAACACTGAGAGAACCCCATCTAGCCTCTTGGCTAACTCTAATTCGCTCCCCGCTGTTATCAACACGTCGTCGAAGTATGGGAGGACGCCTGGAAGCCCCTTTAAAAGGCGTTCCACGAGGGACTGGAAAATTCCAGGGGCCGAATTCACGCCAAACTGAAGGCGCGTTACCTTAAACGCCCCCTTGTGCGTTACGATCGTTTGCGCGGCGGCAGCAGCCGGGGTTACAGAGAGCTGCTGATACGCCTGGGCCAGATCTAACTTGGCGAAAAACCTCCCCCCATGTAGCGTGGCCAGCAAATAGCTGACCACGGGCACCGGGTATGCATTTGGCCGAATGGCCTTATTTATCGTACATTTATAGTCCGCACAAATTCTGACCTCCCCATTTGACTTGAGGGCTGTAACAATCAGCGTTTCCCACTCCGCCGAGTCAACTGGAACCAAAATCCCCTGTCCCACCAATTTGTCCAGTTCCGCCTCAATCTTGTCCTTGAGGGCGAAGGGCACTCTCCTTGGCTTTAGGCGGATGGGCCGGATTTCTGGCTCCAGCTCAAAGGAAACCGGGGGCCCCTTGTATTTCCCGAGCCCCTTCTTGAAAACGTCCGGGTGTGCGTCGCACACGTCCCGCATTGGGTCAGTCTCGATGGCGTTAATGCCGGACAGTTCGATCCCCAGGGGAGCAAACCACTGCGTTCCCAAAAGGCAGCACCTCCCCCCTTTTAGGACCACTAGGGGCAGTTTCTCGGAGTAGTTCTTGAACTTCACCTTGAAGTTCCCCACCCCCAACACTGGGATCCCGTTTCCCTGCACGTCCCGTAGATTGGATCTCATGGCCCGCAGTTTGGGCCGTTTCTCTGGGGGAATGCGCATAAACTCTTTTTGGGACAGGATGGAATAAGAAGACCCCGAGTCTATCTCCATCCTCACTGGGACCCCCTGCAACAGTACCTCTATGAAGAACCGCCGGTGCTCCAGGCCCACGCGGTTCACGCCTTCCTCGCTGTGGCCGGCTGAGACCTTCCTGGTGCCGGCCGCCTTTCGTTGGTGCGTCTGGGAATGGCTGGAACTGCCCTTGTCCTCGACTCGCCCGCGCCTGCATACTCGGGCGATGTGTCCCTTTCGGCCACAGTTGTGGCACTCGGCCTTCCGGAACGGGCACCTCGTGCGGTCGTGGGCCGCCCCACAACCGTCGCAGCGGCGGTCCTGCCGTTCCCGGGTCTGCCGCTTCTCACCTCGCTTCTTGATCCTCTGGACGTCGTCGTCCTCGCTGGAGTAGGGATCCGCTGTCGTGGAGGACTCCTCGGACGACGTTGGTGCGGCGGCGGGCGGCTTTGGGGCCTGCCAGGCTGTTTTCGCTGGTGTCCGCCGGGCCGCCTGCACTGGTGACTTGGCCCTCTCGGACGTGGCCCCTCGAGACTTGAATAGCCGGACGCCGCTCCTGGCCTCCTCGGCTGCTTGCGCCTCCCGCAGTACCTCGTTGAACGTGAGGCGATGGTCGCGGGTCATGAGCCTCCTCTGAAGCTCCTCGTCCCTCAAGCCGCACAGCATGCGGTCACGGAGGGCCTGGTCCAGGTCGTCCCACTGGCAATGCACCGCTGCAAGCCTGAGGGCCGCCGCGTAGGCGGGCACGGATTCGCCCGGTCGCTGGTCTCGCCTGTGGAACGCGACCCGGGCTGGGAAGATAGAGACGGGCGGCTGGAAATGCTCACGCAGCCTCTCCAGGATACGGTCGATAGGCACCTCGTCCACCTTTCGGGGGGCCACCAGGGTCATCAGGATCCTCAGCGTGGCCGGCCCCACCTGAGACAGGAAGTGGGAGCGCATCTTCGCGTCATCGTCGACGCCTGCAGCCTCCATGGCGTGCCAAAACTGGCACTCGTAGAGCTCCCATTGTTCGGGCTCACTGACATCGAACTGGTATGGCTTGACCTTGGGATTCGCCATCGATCCCACCTTCGTCGCCAATTTGGTGTCTTGCACGGAAGACAAAGAAGGAGTCGCAGGAAGGACTAACACAGGTTTATTCATTGATGCTCAGCACGAACATGAGGTAATAGCGGAGATACATCTCATTATATACCATAACACAATACATTTGAATCTTGTTGCACGGTAGCTTATTGGCTGCTACCGGCGTGGCCTCGCCCAGGTCACGCCTCTCTTCTGCAGTTGTTTTCTCTTCTGCAGTTGTTTTCTGTAGCTCCTGATCATGTGGGGAAATTCCCGCGGCTGTTCGTGATTTGGGCAATGTGGACCATGTGAGACTGAACGCTCGCAGCTGCCCTCTATGGGCGGCTTGCTCGCGTTCCTTAACAGCTGAGATACATTGTGATTGTGGACTGGTTACATTCATATATTTAAAGTAACATTGTACATGCATACATAACAGCACCACTGCAGGATTCCCCATTTTTTGAAGAAACTCTTTTATTAGGTAGGCATTTCAAGAACAGGCAGGGCTCTCCTAGATCCAGAAACAGGCATCTAGAGCCCAATCTTACTTTAACATCTGTTATGTATGTTAACTGTGTTTTCTGACAGGAGCAGAATGTAACTTTTCTCATGTATCTATTCTTATGCAAATAATTGGATCGAAAATGTGCACACTCTGTTAGCCAATGGGCTTGTTGTATTATTGTTACTGCTTATAGGAGCGGAATGTATCTTTTCTCATGTATCTATTCTTATGCAAATAAATGGATCAAAAATGTGCACACTCTGTTAGCCAATGGGCTTGTTGTATTATTGTTACTGTTTATAGGAGCAGAATGTATCTTTTCTCATGTATCTATTCTTATGCAAATAAATGGATCAAAAATGTGCACACTCTGTTAGCCAATGGGCTTGTTGTATTATTGTTACTGTTACTGTTTATAGTGTATATAAGTCAGAGTTTTGCCCCATCCAAACTGTGTTCAAACCCCACTAATAAAGAGCTGAATTTCACTACTTCACTCATCTGCTTCTTCATTCCCTGAACACGAAACTGGCGACAAGGATGGGATGGCGTCGCCACACGGCAGCAACATCAGCCCATTTGACCCAGCGCGTCCAGAAAAATGGGCAACATACAAACGCCAATTCCGCCATGCAATGGCCTCACAGAAGATCACCGACGAAGACCAGAAGTGCTCCTGTTTCCTTGCTCAGTGCGGTTCTGAGACACTTGAGCTGGCAACCCACCTCGTTCTCCCAAGGGACGTGGATGTGGTGCCACTCGCAGAAATCATGTCCGCACTGAGGAAACACCTCCAGCCAGAGGTCTCGATCTTCCCGGCCAGGGTGGCCTTCCACAGAAGGGAGCAGCGACCTGGGGAGTCCATTGCAGACTACGCCACCACTCTGCGCATTGCTGCCGCCCCGTGCAAGTGGGACAACATCGAAGAAGCACTCCGGGACCATCTGCTGGCCAGAATGAGGGATGAAGATGCTCAATGTCGCCTCATGACCAGGAAGATGCTAACTTTCAAGGCTGTCCTAGAAGAGGCGGTAGCGTCTGAGGCCGCATGGTCCGGCATCAAGCTTTTCCAGCATCGCCACTCTACCACCAGTGCCACCAACTCAGCTGTGCAAGCTCAGCAAAATTCATCTTCATCCTCCTCAGCATCGCCTGGTTCTTCATCGGAGTCCAGCGACACAGAGGGAGATGTCCGAGCGGTCCAACGAAAGCACCGAGAGCACCGTGATGATTGGGAGAAGAAATTCCTTTGCAAGTGTGATGGCTCGGAGCCCGGCATGACCACAGGAAGTGCCCCTTCTGCACCACAGAATGCCACAACTGTGGGCGATGAGGGCACATTGCTAAAGTATGCCAACGGCAAAAGCAAAGAACTCCAGCACCTGAGTCCAAGAAGAGTCATCACCACAAAACGTCCACTGCCAAAGTGTCACCAGAGCCTGAGCTGTGCCAAGTGGGCATAATCAGCGAGCATTTCTTTGCAGACCTGAGCCTGCAGGATGTCCACTTCAAGATGGA
Source organism: Bradypodion ventrale (assembly GCA_035047345.1). NCBI lineage: Eukaryota > Metazoa > Chordata > Lepidosauria > Squamata > Chamaeleonidae > Bradypodion > Bradypodion ventrale. The sequence continues at coordinate 82,730,719 of JAWDJE010000005.1, read as the reverse complement.
GGTGGATTCAGGTACTACCTTTTCCATAATCCCACAGCGGGAGTTTTTGAGAATTTCCCCTGCCTCTCGGCCCAAGCTCAAATCTTTTAAAACTTCCCTCCGGGATGTGCAAGGTTGCCAAATTCCGGCCCTGGGGGTGGGAAATTTCTTGGTCAAATTCAAAAACATTCGCACCTCCTTGCCATTGGTTGTAGTTAAGCAGGGCACTAACTGTCTTATTGGGACCCAATGGTTTAGGCCCCTGGGAATCCGGCTTTCTGGCATTCACGCAATAGACGCTGACCCAATCTGGGACGTTTGTGCTGCACATCCTGAGATGTTCAAAAAGGGTTTAGGGTTATACAAAGGACCCCCTGTGGACTTTGAGCTTGACCCAACTGTCCGGCCCATCCAGATGAAGCCAAGCCGGGTACCCTTTGCTTTAAAGGAGAAGATAGAAGCTGAGCTGGACAAACTGGTGGGGCAGGGCATCCTAGTGTCAGTGGACTCCACAAAGTGGGAGACACCAATAGTGACTGCTTTGAAAAGTAACGGGGAGGTCAGGATAATGTGAAGAAGAAAAAATAAGAATCTTCAAAGGAGTTAAATGACAAAAGGAAAGAACGAGAAGTACAGAAAAATGAAATCTTTACTATCTTAGGTTGCTGATGTCACCAGACAAGGCAGATCCCACACAAAGGAAAGAATCAGTGCATTGAAAATAGATGTAGCACCATTATTAAATGTAATCATATTTCACATGAAAATCCTCTCAGAGATTTGAAACAGTATAAATGCCTGCAGTGTGGGAAGAAATCAGTCAAACCTTTATAAACCTGGAAAAACTCACTGTGGAGAAGCCATACAAATGCATGGAATGTGGAAAGAGCTTCAATGAGAATAGTGCACTAACTTCACATCAAAGAATGCATACAGGAGATAAACCATATAAAAGCATTGAATGTGGAAAGAGCTTCAATCAAAGCAGTCACCTTTATAAACATGGAAAAACTGACAGTGGGGAGAAGCCATACAAATGCATGGAATGTGGAAAGAGCTTCAGTGATAATAGTGCACTAACTTCAAAGAATCCACACAGGAGATAAACCATATAAACGCATGGAATGTGGAAAGAGATTCAGATTCAACAGTTGCCTTAGTAGACATAGAAAATCTCACACACATGAGAAGCCATATGAGAAGCCTGGAGGGAAGTGGGTGGGTCTGAGTTTAATTTTATGCAATGTTTTTGGCTTCTTTTTAAGGATTATTTGAAATGTTAAACATGTATTTTATGTGATATTTTTGGATAAAGTAATATGATTTTGTATTGATATGCTGTTGTGGGGTTTTTTTTGTTTTGTTTTTTTGAATTTTGTTAATGTATTTATGGTAGTGCTTTTTGCTTTGTTTTGTTATTTTTATATTGTAATATTTTATGAATATGTTGTTAACCGCTTTGAGTTTGTCACTGACAAAGAAAAGTGGTATATAAGTTTAATAATAATAATAATAATAATAATAATAATAATAATAATAATAATAATAATAATAATAATAATAATAATAATAATAATAATAATAATAATAATAATAATAATAATAATAATAATAATAATAATAATAATAATAATAATGTGCTGACTACAAGTGTACCATCAATAAAGCTATTCGCCCGAATGCATATCCTGTGCCCATGGTAAGCCACCTTCTTGCCTCCTTGCATGGAGGAAATTGCTTCACAAAACTTGACCTTGCCCAGGCTTACCAACAATTGACTGTGTCTCCTGCTGCTGCCATAGCCCAGACCATAGTAACGCATAGGGAGGCATTTAAGGTAACTCGACTACAATTCGGGGTGAATGCAGCCCCCAGAATATTTCAATCTCTTGTAGAACGTATTTTAAAAGGTTTGCCTGGTGTCCTGCCATATTTTGACGATGTCCTGATCACTGCTAAGGACACCATCGAACTAGCGGCCAGGCTCGATCAAGTCCTGTCACGTTTTGAGAGGGCCGGTCTACATCTCAGAAGAGACAAATGTGTGTTTTTGGCAAAGGAAGTAGAGTTCCTTGGGTACCGAATTACACCCCAAGGTATCATGCTCTCTGACTCCAAGGTGGCGGCCATGTGAAATGTACCCAGGCCAAAATGTAAAGCCGAATTGCAATCATTCCTAGGATTGTTAAACTTCTATCACGCTTTTCTCCATTGCAAAGCCTCAGTTGCTGAACCATTACATCGGCTTCTTAAGAAAGATACTGTTTGGCACTGGGGCCATTGCCAGGAGAAAGCGTTCCTAGAACTTAAAAGGCTGCTATCTTCGGATGCTGTATTAACTCATTTTGATCCTAACAAGGAAGTTGTACTTGTGTGTGATGCATCCCCTGTGGGGGTAGGAGCTGTGTTATGCCATGTACTAAATGACGGGAGGGAAGCCCCCGTAGCATTCTATTTCCGTTCGCTCTCAAAGCCTGAGAAAAATTACACTCAGACAGACATGGAGGCGTTGGCTAAGAAATTCCACAATTACTTTTACGGAAGACCTTTTACCATTGTAACTGACCACAAGCCCCTCCTTGGAATCTTTGTGAATGGGAAGCCCACGCCTTAAATTCTGTCCCCAAGGATGTTGCGTTGGGCAATTTTCTTAAATGCATACGATTATACTTTGGTGCACAGGCCTGGCAAGAACATCAGCCATGCTGATGCCGTGTCACGTTCTCCACTGCCAGGGGTTGGGGAAGCCGATTGCGAGATTGAAAGCAACCACCAGGTCCTTATGATTGAGGCTTTTGACTCGCCCCCAGTCATCCCCTCAGATATAGCCAAGGTACGGCCAAGGATGTAACACTGACTAAAGTAATGTCTTGGATACAAAAAGGCTGGCCTGTCTCTCCTCTAGCCGAGGAATTCAGAACATTCCACCACAAGCATTTGGAACTGTCAGTGGAACAAGGTTGCCTTCTATGGGGCCAGCAGGTGGTCATTCCTGTCACTCTCAGGAAAAAGGTTTTACATCTACTTCACACAAGTCACCCGGGAATTGTCCATTCCAATGCCCTTGCCTGTAGCTACTTTTGGTGGCCTCAACTAGACCAAGACATAGAACAAATGGTCGGCACTTGTGCCAGCTGTCAATCCTCTCACCCAGAGCAATCCCACCTTCCCTCTCGGGAATGGGATTCTGTTCAGGGCCCATGTTCCAGGTTGCACATAGATTTTGCAGGTCCATTTAGGGGTGCCCAATTTTTGTTGGTTGTGGATTCATACTTTAAGTGGCTGGAAGTGATTAGAGTGCCACTTCAGCCACCACGATAATGCACCTAAGAAGGCTGTTTGCAGCATTTGGACTTCCAGATGTGCTGGTGTCTGACAACGCATCCACGTTCACATCTGCAAAATTCTAATCCTTCATGGAAAGGAATGCAATTAGGCACATCACTGCCACACCATTCCACCCTGCCACCAATGGCCAGGTGGAGCAGCAGGTGCACACAACAAAAGATGCACTTCCAAACTGTGTTCAAACCCCACTAATAAGGAGCTGAATTTTACTACTTCACTCATCTGCTTCATTCCCTGAACACGAAAAATATCTGACTCAGTCTTTATCTTTCCCCCCTCCTCTATCAATGCTGCTCCTGTATTTTCACTGTTAGTTTTTCATAGGTATCCACATAGTTTGCCCAACTCACTCAGTACTCATCAGGGTCACTATTCAAGTAACACTAACCAATATTAATTAATCTATCCTAGTCCTCCACTTATTATGCATTTATGTTGGTTTTTTGGGGGGATTAAGCTAACAGCAAATGTCCCTTAAAAGGAATCTCCCAGTCCCAGTACTACATCCTCAGTTCTCCTTCTATAAAAAGCTGTCTTATATTGATTCAGACAAGAGAAAAGAGGCGCAAACGGTGTAGAGCTCAACAGATAAGAGGAACCGTAGCAATGGTGACTGGGCTTAAAAAGACTGTAGTCGTGATATATATACAAAAGTCTTTATAAGATTGAATGTTCCAAAACCATAATAACTTAATAAATTCCTCTATGGGTAAAAGTAAATAATTCACTGTTTCTTTTCACAGAAGAATAAAGATGGTTCACAAATAAAGCAAGTTGTCTTGAAAATACTGTTTCTTTCACAGGTGATTCACTGGTATAGCGATTTTCTGTTTCAAAGTCGATACTAGTTAATACGACTTTTCGAATAATTATATCTTCTTCAGGAAGATCTGTACATAGAGATTACATACAAGCATAATGATTAGCATGTCTAAAAATAGTGGCTACTGGCCCACATGAGTTCTCATAACATATAACAGTAAAAAAGTCAAACGGCACAAGCTTACCAATGTATAAAACATTTCTTGAAGCTAAGTCCTTGCCTCCGCTCAAACTATTAGGTGCATATGGACGTTAATGGTGTACGTAAAGCAGCTGCCTTTATGCTGATTAAGAACTGACTCACGTGAAACCAATAGCAGCGGACCCCAACGCCAACTGCTAGAACCTTACCAATTAGAAACTAGAGAAACGCCGCCAAGTCTTGCTCCTGATTTAACTCTTTTGGAAACATGGTATCAAGGAAATGAATAAAAAATGCTTCCCGTTGTCTTAATTTTTTGTTAATATCCCATCTTTCAAATAGTTTTGGTCGAACCGTTTCTAATACTACGAAACGGAAATCCCTGTCTGTGTGACTCTTCTCGATATAGTGAGAGACCAATGGAGCTTCTGTAACCTGGTGTCTTATTTTAGACCTGTGTTCCGAAATCCGCTGTTTGAGTGGTCGACTGGTAAGTCCCACAGATGGAGCTTCCAGCAAGGTCCCATGCGGCCAAAACGCGTCACCTGGAAAGACCAAACTTTTTCTTCAGACTTTGAGACTTCGGACTCTGATGCCCCATCCACCTCCTGTGACAAATCTCATCAACAAAAGACTTACGATTTTAGAACAAGGAATCGACAAGCCTTGCAGCAACGCTCCAATTCTTTTTTAGGAAAAAGAAGGACTCTGAGGGGGGGGGCAGGAAAACATAATCTTTAATCTATCTTCCAGACCTTTATCCACCGATGAGGTACGTCTTCTCTCACTGGGTCTTACATTTGTTCCCACCCCCAACTATCATTCTTTTAACACCCGGGTGGATGTGTTTAAACTTATCAGGATGCTCAAATTGAAAGTTTTTTTCAGGGGTGTGGATGTACAGTCTAGGGATATGTTCAAGCCCAAATCTCAATTCAACCCGGTGGTCGACGACCCAGCCATTGAAGTCTTCCATAAACAGGTATTGCGGGATTTGGGCTATATGGAGAATAATCAGATCAAATGCTGGCACAATTTATCTAAACAGGACCATGCTACTTTGAAAGATTTAGCTCAGGATTCCTCTATAATTATAAAACAGGCTGACAAGGGAGGAGGCATAGTAGTATTAGACACCTCAGATTACACAGCCGAGGCCGCCAGACAATTGGGAGATGAGACATCTTATTTAAGCATTGCACATGATCCTACCCATCATGTCATGAATATCATTAAAACTGTAATATTTGAGGGTATTACTTTGGGATACATCACGCAAAACACCGCCAGGTTTTTGTATAATGAATATCCCAGAACCCCTATATTCCACCTCATTCCCAAAATTCACAAGCCCAGAATTCAGGGTACCCCCACTCCCGCGAGACCTATCGTCTCCGGAGTAAACTCCGCCCTCGAGCCCATCGCTAAGTATTTAGATTCCTTCATTAACATATATGCTAGACAAACTCCCTCATTTATTAAAGACACAACACATTTTATTTCTCAGGTAGAGGGTTTGGAAGTCACCCAGGCAGGGTTACTACTCACACTTGATGTGGAAGCGCTTTATACTAACATACCCCTTGAGGAGGTAAGAACTATAGTTCAGGATAAGTTAGATACTGGAGCCTCTCCACTTCCACCAACACATTTCTTAATGGATTTATTGGACATCATTTTTGAACATAATTATTTCAGATTCGATAAATCCTTTTACATTCAGGTAAAGGGCATGGGCATGGGGAGCCCACTGGCCCCCTCGGTGGCCAATATGTATTTGAACAATTTTGAAAGTCAACACATGTATCAGCCCTCCAACCCATTTTTGCCTCATGTAATATATTATGGTAGATTTATTGATGATTTATTTTTTATACTCGATTCTCAGGATATTGTTAGTGAATTTGTACAATGGATTAATTCCATTGACCACAATTTACGATTCACTCCCCATGTTCACACTTCATCTATCCCATTTTTGGATGTAGAGGTTTATATTACTGAGTCCAGGAAAGTAGCGGTCAAGTTGTACAGGAAACCTACGGAATCCGTATCTTGAGTATTCTTCTCATCATCCAGCCTTTGTCAGAAACAATATACCTTTTGGGCTTTTTGCCCGTGCTAAGAGAAACTCCACAGCTCCCGCAGACTTCAATAAATCCGCTTCAGATATTCTAGCTAAACTTAATAATAGAGGTTATCCCACCCACGTAACCAATTCGGCACTCCAGAGAGTTAGGGACACACCCAGAAAACAATTGTTTGAGAGGAAACAGCAAGGAGGGGGCAATATGATTAGGTGCTCTTTTGAGTATTCACCAGCAGCCAACCTAATTAAGAATATCATTCACAAACACTGGCATTTGGTTCAGGACCTTCCCGGATGCAATAAAAAACCGATGATTGGCTTTAGAAGGTCGAGATCTATTAGTAATATTTTAGTACGATCCGATCATACTGCCAGGACTAATTTTGAGGATAAACCTTTTCCTACAGGACATTATAAATGTCACTCGTGCAGTGTTTGTCAATTTTGCTGAGAAACCAAAGATATAGATGTCCCGCACAAACGTTTAACATACACCTTAAAATCCCTTTCCAGTTGTGCTAGCAAATGTGTAATTTACATGTGGGAATGCCCCTGCCAGATGCGTTATGTGGGACTTACCAGTCGACCACTCAAACAGCGGATTTCGGAACACAGGTCTAAAATAAGACACCAGGTTACAGAAGCTCCATTGGTCTCTCACTATATTGAGAAGAGTCACACAGACAGGGATTTCCGTTTCGTAGTATTAGAAATGGTTCGACCAAAACTATTTGAAAGATGTGATATTAACAAAAAATTAAGACAACGGGAAGCATTTTTTATTCATTTCCTTGATACCATGTTTCCAAAAGGGTTAAATCAGGAGCAAGACTTGGCGGCGTTTCTCTAGTTTCTAATTGGTAAGGTTCTAGCAGCTGGCGTTGGGGTCCGCTGCTATTGGTTTCACGTGAGTCAGTTCTTAATCAGCATAAAGGCAGCTGCTTTACGTACACCATTAACGTCCATATGCACCTAATAGTTTGAGCGGAGGCAAGGACTTAGCTTCAAGAAATGTTTTATACATTGGTAAGCTTGTGCCGTTTGACTTTTTTACTGTTATATGTTATGAGAACTCATGTGGGCCAGTAGCCACTATTTTTAGACATGCTAATCATTATGCTTGTATGTAATCTCTATGTACAGATCTTCCTGAAGAAGATATAATTATTCGAAAAGTCGTATTAACTAGTATCGACTTTGAAACAGAAAATCGCTATACCAGTGAATCACCTGTGAAAGAAACAGTATTTTCAAGACAACTTGCTTTATTTGTGAACCATCTTTATTCTTCTGTGAAAAGAAGCAGTGAATTATTTACTTTTACCCATAGAGGAATTTATTAAGTTATTATGGTTTTGGAACATTCAATCTTATAAAGACTTTTGTATATATATCACGACTACAGTCTTTTTAAGCCCAGTCACCATTGCTACGGTTCCTCTTATCTGTTATATTGATTCAGACCATTGGTGTGTGAAGCTCGTTATTGTCTTTACCAATTGTCAGATTTTCAAACATTTTCTGTGCTGGACTCGGAAACACTAGGAATCAGACTATGATCTCCTGCCAGATGACAGACTGTGTGAATGCAGAAAAGTACAAACTATCTCCCATATGATACAATGCTCACAATGCCCCTCAACGTGCACTGAAGAGGACCTTATGTTGGCAAGAGGAAATGCTGTTGGTGTGGCCCGATATTGGGCAGATGTCATCTAGCCTTTTTTAATTCTTTTATGTTTTTAGATGTGTAAATTTTAGCTTTCCAACCTAGCAGTTCGAAAGCAAGAAATTGCAAGTAGATAAATAGTGACCACTTTGGTGGGAAGGTAGACAGATTCTGTGCACTCCAGTGTATAGTCATGCCTGCCACATGACCATGGAAACATCTGCAGAAGCAGACAATGCTGGCTCTTCGGCTTTGAAACAGAGATGAGCACTGAACCCTAGAGTCAGATACAACTGGCTTTTGAGCAAGGGAAACCTTTACCTTATATCCTGTTATATGCTGGTGGTGCATCTGACATGAATAAAGAAAGGAAGATCTCCTGCCTAAAGTTTCTCAGCTTTCTCACCAAGCCAGAGCAATATCGACCTGAGTCAGATAAGGCACAAAGCCTTGGCTAAATTAGACTCTTTTTAACCATGTTGGACACTTCCCAAGACAAAGTAGGCTTCCCTCCTAGGTGAACAAAGCTTCAGTTTTGGTTTCAGAAGGTGGATGAGGCTTGTTTCTGCTTTTGCCACAGATCCTGGCTTGTTACTGCTTTTGTCACTTGGTTTTCTGTCTAGTAAATAAGGTCATCTGCAGGAAGATGTCCCAGATAGGAGAACGTTTTGCCACTTATCAACCAGGCATATGATGGAGTTTTATATCTCAGTCAGAGAATGAGAGAGAGGACAAAATCTGCAATCAGACAATCAAACAAGTGTTTCAGGAAGAGCAAGAATAAACATCAAGTTTCTGATTCACTGAAATGCTTCAGATGTTAACTAAAAAAAAAAAAAAATTGGGAAACATACAGCTTTCTCCCAATATTGCATCTGACTTCAAGTCAAAGAAGTAGAAAAGTGCATAGGAAGGGGAAATGTAATTTCCAGAATATCCTGGGCCATTCTGGCTAAGGTATTCTGGAAGCTACAGTTCATCCAAAAGACCCTTTCCTTATCTTCATTTCAGCATAAAACCACATTGACAAAAACACCAAAGCGCAAAAGGGCAAGCAAACACACTAGCAAATATCAGTGGCTTCAGCAGCTACTGGAGAAAATAGCAAAGCTGTTTCTCTAGATTAGCTGTTCTATTACTCTTGTATGTGAACTGCATCACTTGATGAGAGATCCGGCATTTCATTGCATGCATAGCAACATATCATGTACTATAGGACAGCTCATCAGCAGCTTGTGAAAGCAACAGCTCTGGATGTCTTCACTTTGCTCCATTGGTATCATGCTAATCTTGTACCAAGATGAAGTGCCACAAAGTTCAACGGGGCTTACTTTGATGGAAGAAGACATAGGGTTGCAGTAGCTTCATTAATCTGATTTGATGGTTGTACATAAATTCAATTCCTCCTGAAAAGTTAAATCCTGCTTGGAAAAGGAGAACTGAGCCTCAGCAGGCCCGTGCTAGCAAGCGAATTTACCGGGATGAGCAGCCGCATGCCTCTGCTCAAAACCCATACTCAGCAGTTTCTGCTTTGGCTCCTCCCGCCAGGCTCTGCTCCACTCTGTGGGAGAAAGTCAGAAGTACTTTGGCAACTTCGGTAGAAAGATGGGTTCGATTCCCAAGAGCTGCATGATGGGAGACCTGAAAGGAGTCTCATTCGGGCATCACCCGCAAAAATCCTTTCAACCCAGAGTAATCTCTGCCATGATATTAAAATAAAGAACATTCTGTTTTCTGAATTCCAGATCAATTCCATTTCAGATTGCATCCAGTCTGAATTGACCAGAATCAAATTATATTCAGATCTGAATCCCTGAATTAAGCTCCAAGCAGAATTGCATCTCAGACCAGAACTTTAGATAATTACCACAAGAACAAGGATAGAAAATGTTTCAAGCAACAATTCATGATTATTATTATTTACTGTATGAATGACATTATTTACCTGGAAATATAGATGACATACAATCATGGCACTTTGCATTGAAATCCTAGCACAAAACACATTGATTTTAATGAAGTAGTATTACACTCCAGGGAGGTACATTACTATCACTCAGGTAAACTTAGAATACAGGAAGTGAAGGCAAATAATTCAGATCGAGTGTCGTGGATGATGGCGGGTGTATCTGATCAAGAAATTTGAACTGATCAATTCCACAGACTGCTTAAAACTTGAATAGGAAAAAAAATATGTTTTTTATTAAGTACTGAGCTTTCTGATGTCATGTTAGCTACCCTAACCAGACATTGCTGTCAATGCCCTGATCATTTATGTGACCCATACAACTATTGTGATTGTATTTATTTTCTATGTTATTCACTTCTTCAAATTGCTTCCTATTGTGTACTCTTGGGGCCTTTTCTTTCTCTATTGCTAGTTCTTGCCTTTCATCTAAAAATAATTCATGCAGATTGAAAGCATATGGAAAATGCAGCATCTCACAGAGCTGCCGCTCAGATGATGTTATTTTGACTGGATTGATTTCTGCACAGGACAGCTGAGACTTAGCTTTTCATCAGTTTTGAGGCTTGCTGGATAGCTTGAAGGAACATAACTTTGGTGCTCATTACTAATTAGAAACATATCATCAGTGCACATTAACACTCTTTGACCAAGATCCAAAGCAGTACATCAAAAACACCCAAGGGACTAAACATCTGCAATACTTTTGACTTTTCCCCCCTTTGAACTGAAAACTCTGACGCGTTACCATAACTGATTTTTATAAGTTCTCACCATTAGAAAAGCAGTATGCAATGTGCCATGCAGTGTGGTGCAAGAGGTGTTTGGAAAAACACAGGCAACCTGTTGTTCAGAACTTTATTCCATTACTAATTTCCATTTATTCAAACAATTCAGAGTTGCTTCCTAAAACATACCTTGCTAGATCAAATCAAGACTGCACCTAATCTAATTTTTCTGTCTCTGGTATCAGCCAGTAGCAATATAGCTTAGTAAGGTTCTAAGAGTCATAAGTTGCAATCATACTTCCAAGGCCCCAAAATATTTAACTATTATTCAAGTTACTTTTTAAAGTAACCCTTTACTTTTCCATTTGTGAAACAGATATTTTTAATTATAACATACTGAAATTATGTGTACCTCCTAGGTCAGTGGTGGTGAACCTATGGCATGTGTTCCAGATGTAGCACTCCCAGCCATCTCTGTTGGCATATGTGCTGTCACCCCAGCACAGAATTCGCCCCACCCCTCTGCCCAGCAGCCCAATGGGAGCGCTTCCTCCCTCCCCCAGCACAGAGTTTGCCAACCCCTCTGCCCAGCAGCCCAATGGAAGTGTTTCCTTTCTCTCACCCAGCACAGAGTTTCCCCTGTCCCTCTGCCCAGCAGCCTGATGGGAGCGCATCCTCCCTCCCTGTTGTGTATGGAAACACTATATCCTTAAGAATGAATGTAACCACTCCGATGTAAGAATGTAACCCTGTAATGAACACAATGTTTCTCAGCTGCAATGAAACGCGAGCTAGCTACCCATAGAGGGCAGCTGCGAGCGTTCAGCTCACATGGTACAAATTCCCCAATTACTGTCAGCCGCGGGAACATTCCCACGATGGCTGCACCTGGTGAAGAAGGGCGTGACTCGGGATGACATCACGCAGCCGGTAGCCAATGGGCTACCATGTATCCATATTCAAATGTGTTGTTGCTGTATAAAAGGAGCTGTACCTCCGCCATTACCACATGTTCAGATTGCATAACCTCCAATAAAGATGTGTTTGGCCTCATAGCTGCTGCCTACTGCACATCAATCTGCAAACATCAAATTGGCGACGAAGGTGGGATTATGGCATCCCCCAAGGTCAAGTCATACCCATTCAACATCAGTGATCCCGAGCAATGGGAGCTGTATGAATGCCAGTTCCGGCACGCGATGGACGCTGCCGACATCGAAGATGAAGGGAAGATGTGTTCACATTTCCTAGCCCAGATCGGGCCGGCCACATTGTGCCTCCTGATAAACCTGCTGGCACCCAGGAAGGTCGACGCGGTTCCAGTTGACCGCCTCCTGATGATGTTGCGGGAGCATTTCCAGCATTTCCAGCCGATGGCTGCGTTCCAGAGGCGAGACCAACACCTGGCCAAATCCGTGTCTGCCTACGCAGCAGCCTTCAGAGTAGCGGCCGCCCCTTGCCAGTGGGAAGATCTGGAGATATCTCTGAGGGACCATATGCTGTGCAGCCTGCCGGACGAGGAGGTCCAACAGAAACTGATGACCACCACCTGACCTTCCATGAGGTTCTGTGGGAGGCTCAGGTGGCTGAGGCAGCGAGGAGTGGAGTCAAAATTTTCAAGGCTAGACCTGCTGCACTCGAGGGGGCCAAGTCCTCGGTCCAAGCTGCCTGGCTTGTGCCCCGGCCTCCTACCAGCTCCCCATTGTCTTCAGAGTCGTCCGCAGCAGCGGTGTCCTGCTCCAGTGAGGATGATGACATGCAGAGGGTCAAATGGCAATTGGTGAAGAGCGGCGCCAATGACAAAGGAGACCGCCGTTGCGGTTGCGGGGCAGCTCACGACCAGAAAAAATGTCCTTTCCGAAAGGCCGAGTGCCACAACTGCAGGCGGCGAGGCCACATCGCCAAGGTGTGCAGGCGACGGCGAAAGGAGGACAAGGGCCCAGCAGAACAACCTCAACGGAAGGCGGCCAGGATCGGAAAGGTCTCCGATGATGACGCGACGGCAGTGAACCACGTGTCCCTGGAGCACCGGCAGTTTTTTGTTGAGGTACTGTTACAAGGGGTCCCGGTTAGGATGGAAATAGACTCGGGGTCATCCTACTCCATCCTTTCACAGAAAGAGTTCCTGTGCATTCCCCCAAATGCACGGCCCAAGCTAAGGGCCTTGAAGACGAACTTGCGGGACGTACAGGATTATGGGATCCCGGTGTTGGGGGTGAGGAACTTCATGGTGAAGTTTAAAAGGTTCACGGAGAAACTGCCCCTAGTAGTTCTTAAACAAGGGTCTTGTTGCCTCCTGGGAACTCAGAGGTTTGCCCCCCTGGGAATTGAACTGTCCAGCATAAACGCCATCAAGACTGACCCAACATGAGATGTGTGTGACACACACCTGGCAGTTTTCGAAAAGGGGCTCGGGAAGTTCAGGGGGGCCCCAGTTTCATTTGACTTGGACCCAGAAATCCTACCCATCCGGCTCAAGCCAAGAAGAGTTCCCTTCGCGCTCAAGGACAAGATTGAGGCAGAATTGGACAAATTGGTGGGTCAGGGGATTTTGGTTCCAGTGGATTCTGTGGAGTGGGAAACTCCGATTGTTACAGCATTGAAATCTAACAGGGAGGTTAGGATTTGTGCTGATTATAAGTGTACGATTAACAAGGCCATTCGGCCCAATGCATATCCAGTGCCGGTAGTTAGCCACTTACTAACCACTTTACACAGGAGAAAGTGTTTCGCTAAGCTAGATTTGGTGCAGGCGTACCAGCAGCTCACTGTAACTCCAGCTGCCGCTGCTGCGCAAACCATCATCATGCACAAAGGTGCATTCAAGGTAACGCGCCTACAGTTCAGCGTAAATTCGGCCCCCGGGATTTTCCAGTCCCTCGTGGAGCACCTTTTAAAGGGCCTCCAGGTGTTCTCCCTTACTTCGACAATGTTTTGATAACTGGGGAAAGCGAATCATAACTAGCGAAAAGGCTAGACAAGGTCCTAACAGTATTCGAGAGAGCGGGACTTAGGTTGAGGAGGGACAAATGTGAGTTTTTTGTGAGGGAGGATGAGTTCCTTGGGTTCAGAATAACCCCTGATGGTGTTAAGCCCTCCAAGTCAAAGGTTGCGGCAGTTCAAAATGCCCCTCGCCCCACCCCGAAACCGGAGCTGCAGTCATTTCTAGGGCTCCTAAATTTTTACCATTCCTTCTTGCCAAGGAAAGCATCTGTCACGGAGCCACTGCACAAACTACTGAAGAAAGACGTGGTTTGGCGGTGGGGAGATAGCCAGGAAAAGGCTTTCAAAGAGCTCAAGCAGCTCCTGTCCTCAGAAGCCGTTCTGACCCATTTCGACCAGAGGAAACCTGTAGTCTTGGTCTGTGGTGCTTCACCAGTGGGGGTGGGGGCCATGCTGTGCCACGTGTTGGAAAATGGGCGGGAAGCCCCGGTTGCCTTTTACTCCAGGTCACTTTCAAAGGCAGAGCACAATTATGCACAAACAGATAGGGAAGCCCTTGCCATAATCGCGGGAACAAAGAAGTTCCACGATTTCCTGTATGGTCGACAGTTCACCATTGTGACCAATCAAAAGCCTCTTTTGGGTATTTTCACCATAGGCAAGCCCACACCACAGATTCTGTCCCCCAGAATGCTACGATGGGCCATTTTCCTCAATGCCTACCAGATGCACTGGCCCACCACCTGGGAAAGGAGAGCTCCCATGTGGATGCGCTTTCCCGGTCCCCCCCTCCCACAGCTGGGAGACCCCAAATGTGAGGTAGAACAGGATCACCAGGTCCTGCTGATCGAGTCTCTCGACTCACCCCTCATAGTACCCGCAGACCTCACCACAGCCACAGCAGTGGACAAAGCTCTATCCCTAGTAAGTTCCTGGGTTAAGAAAGGGTGGCCCATGACTCCCCCTGCGGAGGAGTTCAAAGCATTTTTCAAATGGAGGGTTGAACTCTCCATAGAGAGGGGCTGCCTCCTCTGGGGCCAACGGATGGTCATTCCTGAAAAGCTACGACCAAATTGCTCAAGCTACTGCATACCAGCCACCTGGGAATCGTACACTCTAAGGCTCTGGCCAGAAGCTATTTCTGATGGCCCCAAATAGACTCTGATATAGAGCACATGGTGGGCACTTGCGAGAGTTGCCAGAGCTCTCGACCCGAAGAGTCCCAGCTTCCCCACAGAGCATGAGACATGGTCCCAAGTGCACATCGACTTCGCTGGCCCGTTCCAGGGCTCCCTTTTCCTGTTGATAGTAGTTTCATACTCCAAGTAGTTGGAGGTCATTCCAATGTCCAGCACCTCATCAGCTGCAACAATAAAGCCGTTGTGCAGGGTGTTTAGTTGCTTCGGTTTACCCGATGTGCTGGTCTCCGATAACGCCAGTACCTTCACGTCTGCTGAATTCAAGGCGTTCATCGAGAGGAATGCCATTCGGCACATCACCTCTACCCCATTCCACCCCGCCACCAACGGTCAGGTAGAATGCCAGGTGCGGATTACAAAAGATGCACTGCCGTGAATGGGCCCCGGGGATTTGAACCTACAACTGTGCCAGTTTCTAATCTGCTATAGGGCAACTCCCCTGGCGTCCGGGCTCTCACCTGCAGAGCTCCTCATGCGTAGGAAACCCGTAACACTCTTTGATCAGTTGGATCCGACCAGGGTGGAGGATGAGGGGAGGAATATAGAAATTAGGAGCACCAAAAGTTTTGCAGTAGGGGAACCGGTGCATTGTAGAAATTACTTGACCTCAGGACCAACATGGGTTCCAGGAGTGGTAATTGAGCAAACGGGGCCAGTGTCATACAAGGTAGAAACCAGTACGGGTCTACTGTGGAGGAGACACGCCAACCAACTCAGGCGTCGGGTCACCAGCAGCCAAGGCGAAGAGAGCCAACAAGGAGAGTCAATGTTAGGGTCCTCCTCCACCCGCTTATCCCAAGGGGGAGACACAGAGTCCCCCACCCATTTATCCCAAGGGGAAAACACAGAGTACCCCTCGAGTACAAAACCGTATCCTTTGGACACACAAGAGGGGGTCAAGACCAATGATTTAGCGGATGAGTTAGACTTTGATTTCCAGTACCAGGGGGGTGTTGCAGAGTGGTCCCCCACCAGTCCGAGCGAGAAGAGGGGTTTTTGTTCAGCCCCTGGTAGTACTCCCAGTTCCTTTGTTTTTGAGTTCACCCCCTCGCCTCAAGGAGGGAGAAAGGCCACATGGTCGCTCGCAGCTCAAGCGGACATGCGGGGCGAGACAGCAAGGTTCTCCTCCTCAATCCCAAGGTTCGTGCTGGGGGGGTCACTGGCCGCCATGGGCAACAGACAGGGATTCATGTCCCAGCTATCTCTCCCATTCTCCCCTCTGAATTCAAGAGTACAACCGTGTTCCCGCCAGACAGCTAACGAGTCCCCTTTTCCTGTTGCAGGGCGAGAGTCTGCGGAACACGGAAGCCCTAGTTCCCCTGAGCTCAGCCAAGCTGCCGTATGCCCCAAACACACATGCGGAAAACCACAATGGTTGGGACTTCGTCCCATCATAGGGGGGAGGGGTTTTGTGTATGGAAAAACTATATCCTTAAGAATGAATGTAACCACTTCGATGTAAGAATGTAACCCTGTAATGAACACAATGTTTCTCAGCTGCAATGGAACGCGAGCTAGCTACTCATAGGGGGCAGCTGCGAGCGTTCAGCTCACATGGTACAAATTCCCCAATTACTGTCAGCTGCGGGAACATTCCCACCATGGCTACACCTGGTGAAGAAGGGTGTGACTCAGGATGACGTCACGCAGGCGGTGGTCAATGGGCTACCGTGCATCCATATTCAAATGTGTTGTTGCTGTATAAAAGGAGCTGTACCTCCGCCATTACCACATGTTCAGATTGCATAACCTCCAATAAAGATGTGTTTGGCCTCATAGCTGCTGCCTAATGCGTATCAATCTGCAAACATCAAACTCCCCCAGCACAGAGTTTGCCCCATCCCTTTGTTTGGGCACTCAGTCTCTAAAAGGTTTGCCATCACTGTCCTAGGTCCTACACTATAGGTACTGTTTTCTTAAGTGCACACAAAGGATAGTTGGGTAACTAACACATTAATGAATTTGTTCTATGCTTCAGCCATTTATGTGGACAATTCTATATATTAGCAGAAAAAGAGAACCATACCTGTTAATCACATCAGGAAAAGTGGACGCTGAAAACAGCAATATTTTTAGCAATTGAGGGAATAAATGGTCTTGCTTATTTAGAAGTAATTATATGAACCAAATTTAGTCTAATATTCAATCTCATAGCAATTTGGGGGGAAATGGCAATACAATTTGTAATTCCCCTCTTCTCGCTAATCAGCATATTGCATATTGTTCTATTTCATATGCAAAGCTGAAATTAGTGTAGTTGTGAACAGTGCTCAGCCCTGTGGAAATTAAGACAATGTTATGCAAATTTAGTCAGACATAAATTCACTTGTGTTCCATGCAGCTTACTTCCTTTGAAACAGGCATAGGACTATAGTCCAAGTGTGTGAGCAATAAACCATAAAATCTCAGATGAAAAACCTTCCTTACCCATAAACTTACTAGGTTGCATTTTGCAGCCAGTTTATTGATATGCAGAGAATCCTTCAAGCAGTGTGGGCATAACACATACAGTTTACTTATCTTGCATTACTGAAATAATATATGCAAAGTAATTTGAACATTCATTCAGGCACATATTTTAATATAGCATATGGAAATGCAGCTATATTATTGTGTAGTAGCAACTTTTCATGTCCCCAGGTTCAAGACAGATCAAATAAGCTGAAGATACTATTATTGCTTATCTCAAAGGAAAATGGTTGGTCTCACCATCTGCTTCTTATTTAGAAGGAACCCCTGCTTTATGGCTAAAATATATATCCTATGAAAGTATCTCTCAAACTGCATTGAAGACTTTGCACAGAACATTCCAAAGAACAGATACAATGTTGCAAGTTCACTGAGCTCTGGAACAATGTTAACTTCTGACCCTTCCAGTCACGATCTAATTAGCTGATATTCAGGAGAAAAGTTTTTAATTCATTTCTAGCTAAAAAACATTTTAAAAACAATTCTGTTACAGAAGCTCATTTGTTTAAGCTGTGAAATTACTGGTCAGTTTGTTTTTTGCTTCATGGATGGCGATGATTTTATTCGATACGAACATATTTGTGCCGGGCAGTTTCTTGGGTGTGTGTTTTTTGGTTAGGGGTGGTTTGGGTGGTGGTGTTGTTTTTGACTTTATGTGTTTTTTTATTTATTTTTATTGTTTATTTTGATTTAATTATTCTTTTGACTGTTTTTTCTCTTGTGGCCTCTAGGTGGGGCTGTGGTTAAGAGTACTGTGTTTGCTTGTTTGTTTTTGTTTTTTTATTGTTTTCACTCTTACGGCCATTTCCTGCCCGGAGCTGCCAAAACTCCGGGATTTGGCAGCGGGGGGAAAGAGGTACTGCGCATCCCTTCTGCACAAGTCACCTTCTACACATGCGTAGAAGGCTTTTACGCTTGCGTAGAACCCTTTTACGCTGGCGTAGAACCCTTCTATGCTTGCATAGAACCCTTCTATGCATGCGTAGAAGGCTATGCAGGCGTAGAAGGGTTCTACACCAGCGTAAAAGGGTTCTATGCAAGCTAAAAGCCTTCTATGCATGCGTAGAAGGCGACTTGCACAGAACCGTTCTGCACAGGTCCCATATTGTCCGGAGCTGCAGTTGACAGGTATCATGGGGCGGCTGCCCCACTGGCGGCCTCCAGACCCCCATGGTGTTGGGAAGGTGGGGTTAAAGTAAGTGCAGAGGGCTCAGTCGGGGATGGTTGGGCCAGGTGCAGGAGCCTTTGAACAAACCCAACGGTTAAGGGCACTTTTTATAGGTATAGATTGGAAGAGCTTTGTTGCCTGTTCCACTCATCTTGTCACTGTACAGTTGTTTGGTTAAAAAAACTCCAAAGAAAAATCACCAAAAAACCTGCAAAGATGCTATGTGTCATTAACTCACTTTGATGTGTGTGACTATGAGTTAATGACTTCCAAATGCCATATCATTAACAGCTCTGAAAACCTTATGTTAGGTCGGTCAGTGATGGGCAGTCTTGGCCCTCCAGCTGTACTTGAACTTCAATTCCCAGAAGCCCAAATCAGCACTCCTGCTGATCAGGGCCTCTGGGAATTGAAGTTCAAGAACAGCTGGAGGGCCAAGACTGTCCATCACTGTGTTAGGTTGTTCTCTCTTCCTACTTACCTTCCATCCCAGCAATATTAAACTTCTTTATTCTTTTCAAAATATGAGTAGCAGGCCTCAGTACCATTTCTGTTCAAATTCTTTAAGCAGTTTTTTGTTTACATAATTAATTTTGCCATTAATGCATACTTAGCTAGTTTTTCTTTCAAAATCACTATAATTGGAGAATATGAACCTGTGTGGGCTGTGAAGAATGGCGAGGGCAGGGGAGCATGATGAATGGTGGTCTATGAGGTCGCAAAGGGTAAGACTCGACTGTGTGACTGAACAACAAAAATAGTTGGAATTTCTTTTATCTTCCATTTCATTTCAAAAATTTCTCCGGTTTGCCATTAACATATATCTAAGTAGATTTTGTAAGATTCTTTCTATATTATCTGAAAGTGTTTCAGGTGGATATGTTTGCTCAAAACTGCATACTATTTAATTCTTCAAAATACCTCCAATTTATGAATGTGGGATATTGTGTATCCTAGAAAATATTGCTAAAAAGAAAGAGGAAAAAGGAAGAAAGAAGTTACCATGAAATGATGTTGTTTTGCATGGTCTGAGCTGTGCTGTTAAAGATTGGATATTTTTGAGCCCATTAACACATATAGTCACCACATATCAGAAATGACTTGATGGTACATATCTTCTTGCTTGGTATCTCAATGAGTGGCATTATGTGAATGGTATGACTCTCTTTGTGAATATAGACCATCTTGGCTACTGCCATTGGTGTTGCCAACATTCAGGCTGCCCTTTGCTATCTAAACCCTAGCATCCTTTTTCCTGCTGCTAATTCAGTCACAATATTGGGCAGCATTTCCTAGTGTTTTGGTTCATGGATACAGACACACAATATCTCATAATCATAAACCAGAAGGTGTTTTTTTTTAAAGTAAAATATCTTTAAAGTTAAACCTTTCCTCAGCCAACATTTTTGAGATCCCTTCCATCACCAACAACCCCCCCCCCCCTCACTATAATAATTCAGTCTTCTGAGACATCATCGTGCCATGTGGAAAGCAGCAAGGGCTGAGTATGACACTCCAGCAGTCAAAAAAGAAAAATAACTGCCAACCCTCCACAGAAGCATTAACAAGAAAAGGCTATGCCTGAACCATCTTTACTCTATTGAGCAATCTATTTTCCATGTTCTCATATGTAAGTCTTAACAAATAGAGCTTTGTATCTTTTGTCTAATTTCATTTTTCTTTGCTGTTCTCCTTTTGCTTACTTAAAAGAAGGTTGATAGGATAAAGCAGAAAAGTCAGTGGCTGTGAAGAAAATGGAAGAGAAAGGAGCTGAAAGACAGTTGTGAAGAAAAGTTCTGTCTTGTAAATGAAATATCTCATTTGCTCACTGGTCTATTGTCCCTCGCATTATCAATGGAATTTGGCATTCTTTCTTTCAAGGTCTGTATGTGTGTTTTAAATCACACATGCAGTGTTAAAAAAATAAGAGAATACTAAATCAGGTAATTTTAAAACTACGGTTGCTTATACATTTATCATCAAATTTCCCAGTTACCAAAATCAGTATACGTAGATTATATTCCTACCGGATTACAAGAAAATTGGGGAGGGAGAACAGCAAAGTAACACAGAGAGCTGGTTCACCCTTCAGAAGTACTGTAGTAATATTTTACCTTCCAATGAAAAACTGGCTGCACGCTATTAGAGGAGATTTTGGAAAGGTTTAACCATACCTGTCAACCACGGCTCCAGCGAATCCGGGACCTGCGCAGACCCAGTCTGTGCAGGTTGCATTGTACGCATGTGCGTGGAGGGCTACGCCACTTGCGTAGCCTTCTACACAGGCGGCATAGCCTTCTGCACATGCATGGAAGGTAGCTATGGAAGTGTAGAGCCCTTCCACGCATGCGTGCAATCCAACCTGCGCAGGTCGTGTTGTATGCATGCGCGTGGAGGGCTAAGCCACTTGCGTAGCCTTCTACGCAGGCGGCATAGCCTTCTGCACATGCATGGAAGGGAGCTATGGAAGTGTAGAGCCCTTCCACGCATGCGTGCAACGCGACCTGTGCAGATGGGCTGCACAGTGCCTCCTTTCCCCCGCTGCCAAATTACGGGGTTTTGGCAGCGCAGGTCGGGAAATGGCGCAAATCGGCGCCAAATTAAGGGGTAATCCCAGCCAAATTGGGATAGTTGACAGGTATGGGTTTAACCCACACACCCACTGCTCTTTAGAATAGCACAAAGAGTAAAGCCAAGTAGTCATCCTCAACCCATATACAGATGTGTGTATAAATTGATGCCATGAGCCTCAATCCTATGTCTGATGAAGAGGATTTGGTCGACGAAAGCTCACATTTAAATATAGGAGTGCCACAACATTTTTTGTCTTTTGTCTTCTTCTTATTATTATTTTTCTGTTCTGTTTTGTTTACTCTCTGACAGGAATGAAAATGACTCTATGGCCCTTCCTCTGCAGGAATGTCAACCTAGCACACTATGGCATTTATTTTACAAGAAAATATTTGAATTGGTTTTTCCAGCATGAAATAGCAACAGTCAAATATCTTAGTGTTTCCCTGAGCCTAACTGGGTGCCATGAAATTGACTTGCTTGCAGACCCCTAAGCTATTAATCTCCTGGAATAAAGTAGATCTGCAGCTTGTACTTCATTGCATTTGCTATTAGAACATAAGTGTGCAGTCATCAGAGACTCTTCACACTTGAAGCAAATCTCTTAGTTACATACAAGTTCTACAAATTATGCCTGGAACATTACAGTAAGACTGTACTGGAGCATGAATTCAATTATGTAAACCTGTTTTTATCAAATATTCCATTTAATTTGTATAACAGAGTATTTTGTTTCATTTCTCATTCTTGGATACCAGAACAAAATCTGAAAGCCCCTTCTCATCATCTTGTCTTGAGAATATTAAAATCTAATGGTGTATGAAATATTGTTGATGCAATAGTTAACATGGCTCTGGGCATTTCTGAGACAAATATTAAAAATTTTGTATGACTGTAAATGTTAGGTAACTAAATACTGTAATCAGGTAATGCTGGCTGGTTATGTCAGTGAATTGGAGTAGCCAATCACAGAGCCAGGAGGTGGGAGTTCAACTCTTCATCCTGCCTCCCTAGAAGCAGAGCCTTGGGCAAGCTGTATAGTCCCAAAGCACATGTACATCTAGAAGAAGTGACTGGTAAACGGCTTCTAAATACAGTAGAACCCCGTATAATGAATGCCTCTTACAGCGATTAAATCGTACAACGACTAGCCCCGTGGAACAAATTAAAGTCGTTATATGGGATACCACTGTACTTTATACCTAACAAACCCAGGAACACAATTCTCAGACAAAGGATATAAATGACTTATTAGTGTTATATTTTGAGAACTTTGAGATGCAATTTTACCTGTGAAAATAGGCCCAAAATTAATTTTAAAAAAAATATTATTTGAATAAAAAAATTTACGTGCCCTATAAATAAAAATAATGTGACAACAAGTAGATCTTGACTTAGGGTGAAAGTTTTCTTGGTATAAACTGGTTTGATTTACCATTTTTCCTGGTGGTGGTACTCTGGGACTATGTAGCTTGCCCAAGTCAGGTTATATAAATCTAATCAACCATAACAGTCAGTTGTTCTCAGTGGGACAGTCGTTGAGGAGATGCAGTAGAATTTGAGCTCTCAGCTTCTGGATCTGCAATTAGGTGCAGCTACCAGCTGAGCTATACAAGCATTAGTTTCCTACTAGAGTTTGGGGGAAATTGTTAAGTTTATTTCTGCAGATTTCTTATTTACCCATCTCCAGCTCTGTCCCATGCTAGTTCTCTGTAGATCAGTGGTTTCCAACGTGGAACACATGCCCCACAGGGAAGATGAAATTCCCAGAAGCCTAAATCACTACACTGGCTGAGCAGTGCTTTGGGGAATTGACTTAGTCTTCTGGAAATTGAAGTCCCAAAACCAAGAGTTGGAGAAATGTGCTTTTGTTCACATTTCTTTTAACATAGATGTGTTAATGAATGTATGGCTGTTGACTAATGTTTCTGAAATTAGTGTAGAAATGTATTAGTGTTTGCTTGTTCAGTACATCTTTTGAGATTTTGTATGTTGCTAAGTCTAAGTATGTTGCTAAATATATATTCTCCTTTTGTAAAATACATCATAGAAGTGTATGGCTTTTCAATCCCAAATTACTTCTGTTTGCAGATTTACATCAGGAGATAGATATCAAGTAAATCTACTTTTTTTAAAAAATTAGACAGAACAAATTTCTCACTTATCCCTAATAGTTGCTTGGGTGAAACATCAGAAGGAAATAATATCAGGGAATGTTACATGTTCAATAAGAACAGAAGCAATTTCTTGGGGAATGAATTTGGGATTTACAGAAGAACAATGTTACTTTTATAATGAAGTAGTAATTCAATATAACATGGCTCCTGGAACTGGGTTTTATACTTTGGGAAGTTTGAAACTAAGCAGGGAATTCTCCATCCTGTAGCAAAGCTGATAATGTTTGGAATAGATCCAGATTTTGGAAATTGGAAATTAGCCCACATAACCATGTAGAAAACACTTCTAGAAAGTGGAGGGCACTTCTTGAAGAGGAGGGCAACCAGAATGAAGAGGAGGGCAACCAGAATGATTAGGGGACTGGAACACCTTCCTTACCATCTGAGGCGGCAACGGTTGGGCCTCTTCACTCTTGAACGATGACGTCTAAGAGGTGACCTGATTGAAGTTTATAAAATCATGCACGGTGTGGACAAAGTAGATAAGGAAAAACTGTTTTCCCTATCGCATAACACTAGAACTAGGGGAAACTCCATGAAACTTTTGGGTACTAGTTCTCAAACAAATAAGAGAAAGTACTTTTTTACCCAGAGGATTACTGGTCTATGGAACTCCCTGCCAGAAGAAGTGGTGACAGCTGTCAGTCTTGACAGCTTTAAGAAAGGATTAGACAAGTTCATGGAGGACAAGGGTATCAATGGCTATAATTATGGATACTTAAGGACAACCTCCGGGTTGGAGAGATAGGCAGGATATCTCTCAATGCCATTTCCAGGGAATCCTAAGCAGGTGAAGGCATCTGCTTGGGAATACCCTGAAGGAAATGGTGAGCCACTGTGTGAGACAGAATGCTGGACTGGATGGGCTTTGGCCTGTTCCAGCAAGGCTGTTCTTATGTTCTTAAAGTTCTTCAAAAATGTTATTGGTTGGCTTCTTTATTTGAATATAGTGGTACGTTGGCTTACGAAAACCTTGGGTGACGTAATTTTTGGGATACAAATGAAAATCCATTGAAAATAATTCCTTGGCTTATGATTTTTTTGCAATACAAAGCAAGTTTCCCCAGTCTGTGGGTAGCACATTTCGGGTTGCAAAATGCCCCGGAGAACACATTAAATTCGTAGCCCAAGGTACCATTGTATTCTAGAATAGGCTTGAAAAAGATAAAACCTCATATACCTCACAGAGACCTGTATGATAGCATGATATAGAAGCCATCTGTAGATGTTATCATAACTTATCATAGAAAAATCACTGTCAGCAGCAATCCCTGTAGTAACCACAAAGTAGATAAGGAAAAACAGTTTTCTTATCGCACAATGCTAGAACTAGGGGGCACTCCATGAAACTTTTGGGTACTAGTTCTCAAACAAATAAGAGAAAGTACTTTTTCACCCAGAGGATCACTGATCTATGGAACTCCCTGCCAGAAGAAGTGGTGACAGCTGCCAGTCTTGACAGCTTTAAGAAAGGATTAGACAAGTTCATGGAGGACAAGGGTATCAATGGCTATAATTATGGATACCTAAGGACAACCTCTGGGTTGGAAAGATAGGCAGGATATCTCTCAATGCAATTTCCTGGGAATCCTAAGCCGGTGAAGGCATCTGCTTGGGAATACCCTGAAGCAAATGGTGAGCCACTGTATGAGACAGAATGCTGGACTGGATGGGCTGTGGCCTGTTGCAGCAAGGCTGTTCTTATGTTAACCATAGCCTGCCTTCTGGATCATAGCCAAAGACTGTAGAATATCATTGACTCTAGATAGGTTGTAGCTGCTTCTATAGTAACATTTCAAGTGGGACAATGCAAGCGCGGCGCCAAAATGGCCGCCGCGCCCTTTGCGGGCCCCCCCCCCCACAGGACAGAGAATCTGGGTAGTTAGGGGCGTGGCCACCGGCTTGATAAAAGGGGTGGCCACGAGGCAGCCGTGCTGCCATTTTGCCTCAGCGACGGAGCGGAGAAGTTTTTCCCCCTGCGTCTCCGTCGCTCGTTGGTGCTACCGGGAAGCCTTTTAGTTCCTTCTACTGGCTAGCTTCCCTTTCTGTTGCGGTGAGATGCCTTCCAAAAAGAAGGCTGCTGCGAATGCAGCTCGGGTGGTTCGGAGGCGTAATCCGGGTCGGAGGACCGCGGTGCCGCCTACCCAGCAGCCACCTTTGCCATCCCCGGCCGGGGCTAGTGGCATGGGGGCTATCGCCCCTTGGCCCGATCAAAGTGCGGGCGCGGAGGGAGCTCCGGCCCGCGGCCCGCGAGCGGTGGGCACCGCTCATCCTCCTGCTCAATCGGTTGGGCCTATTCCTGTCGGGCCGCAGCCTCTCCCGGGGCCCTCTAGCCTTGGGGGGTGGCCCGGCTCCCTGCCTTGGCAGGTTAATCCACCAGCCCTCCCGGGCTTTGGCGGTAGTCAATGGCAATATACGGCCCCTGGGGTGCAGGGACCTGTCCCCATGCAAGGACCAGGTGGGCCGGCCGGCTCTTTACCCATGGTTAATGTGGACTCCTTACTGGCCCGTATTGCGGCCCTCGATGCGTCTTTGGCCCGGGCCAGTCAGGCGGGTGCCCCTTTTGGGGTACCTTTTGAGGCGCTAACGGCAGCAGGACAACAGCCGGCGGGGAGGGTTGAGCTGCTGCAGGCGGGTGGCGCGGCTACGGCCACTGCCTCGCAGCTCCCCAGCCAGCATCCTGGTGCGGGTCAAGCCCCGGTGATGAGCTCTACATCGGTCGTGAGCTCTGACGCCCCCAGTGGGCCAGAACCCCCGGTGGGGGCGGCCCGCGGGGGTGCAGCATGTGAGTATACGGTGCAAACGAGTACATCTACACATATTCCCAATATAGGGGGGGCCTTTCAGTGGCCTTGGCCTCGCTCGGGCGGTGCGGGGACTACCCCTCTGGTGCCCCACCCGGCGACAACGACTGCCACCATGCCCACGGGGGTGGGCCTAGGCTCTTACACTGCTGGTAATGTCTTGGGGGTGGCAGGGTTAGCTCAGGCTCCCTTTACCAGGCCTGTTGTTCCCTTTTCGGCTTTGCCGACGGCAGGGTATTCCTTGCCACTGGGTGATCACTTGGCACAGGCTACCAGAGAAAAGATTTGGAGGGGGGAGTATGTAGATATCTTCTCACTCCTGAACAGAGAGCCCACCAAGGAAGAAAGGGAGGGTCAGGATGAGAAGGACAAGGAGCAGGCACGCCGCCGTAAGCCGCCGCGTACCTGGGCTAACTGGCTCCCCGCTTATTTGATATATATGGCGGTATATTTGAGGGCGCGGCCGGATCTAGCTATTCCCATGGTCCAATATTTGGACAACATATATAGGGCGATGGTAGATTTCCCGGGCCCCTCATGGCTAGCATATGATGAGGAATTCCGTATGAGGATTCCCCTCCATCCCGAGATGAGATGGGATGAGCCCTGCCAGAGACTGTGGCTCTTGTATATGACACCCACACGCCCTGCCCCGGGGGATAGATACCATTGTGGACATGCGGTCCAGCGAGCAGCTCCAGCGCAGGTTACCCGCCAACCGGCGGGGCAGGGGGTTCCAGCCCGCCTGCTGTGCTGGACTTTCTCGTCCAATGGTTCCTGCAATCGGAAGAACTGCAGGTATAAGCATGAGTGTCCCACGTGTTCTGGTCCCCACGCAGCCTCGGCTTGTCCCAAGCCTGGGGGGGCGCGAGGCAGAGGGAGGGGTGGACAGTGGGCTGGCAAGGCTGCCACGGAGGGAACTAGTTCTCCAAAAGGCCCCCTCCCCAATTAAGGTGGACATGCTGGAGCGCTGGCTCGCATCGTACCCAAAGGGGGAGGACAGAGAGTATCTCATTCAAGGTTTTAAGCAGGGATTTCGTATCCCTTTTATGGGTGTTAGATCACCTCAGGATGCTCCCAACCTGTTATCCCTCAGAGGAAGGGAGGAGGTGGCTGCGGCCAGCATTAAAAAGGAATTAGACGCGGGCAGGGTCGCTGGACCTTTTCCTGCACCCCCTTTTCCCAACCTTAAGGTTTCACCATTGGGTTTGGTTCCCAAAAAGTCCCTAGGTGAGTTTCGCCTTATTCATCATTTGTCCTACCCAGCCGGCAGATCGATCAACGATGCTATACCTGATGACCTTTGTTCGGTCAGGTATACATCGTTCGACCATGCGCTGCGCATGGTGCGCTCGTGTGGCCCGGGTGCCTTGCTGGCCAAGTGCGACATTAAGTCAGCTTTTCGCCTCTTGCCAGTGCACCCGGGTGACTTTGAATTGCTGGGTTTTAAATTTAAAGGGGAATATTATTTTGATAAGGCCATGCCTTTTGGCTGCTCCATATCATGCTCGGCCTTCGAGCGTTTTAGTACTTTCCTAGAGTGGGCTTTTGTCCGCAGGTCAGGGTCCCGGTCTGTAGCCCATTACCTGGATGACTTTTTATTCGGGGGTGAACGGGGCTGGGACACGTGTGCACGTCTCCTCAATACATTTCAGACGCTAATGCAGGAACTTGGTGTCCCTTTAGCGCCCGAAAAGACCGAGGGCCCATCGACCAAGTTAGTATTCCTGGGGGTTGAGATTGACACAGTAGAGCAGGCTTCTAGGTTGCCGGGTGATAAGGTGTCCAGGATAGTGACCCTTATCTCGGAATTGCTGGCCAAGCGTAAGGCATCCCTGAGGGAACTCCAGGTGCTACATGGGCACCTTAATTTTGCCTGCAGGGTGGTCGCACCGGGCAGGGCTTTTGCCCGGCGCCTATGTGACGCCATGGCAGGGTTATCCAGGCCCCACCACAGAGTTAGGCTCACCCGGGGTATCAGGGCAGACATGTTCGTCTGGTTGCAATTCCTGAGGGAGTTTAACGGGGTCTCATTTTGGAGGTCGGACCTCCTGGCATCCCCCAATTTCCAGATCCAGTCTGATGCCTCAGGATCCCTGGGTTATGGGATGTACTTCAATGGGAAGTGGGCCTATGGTGGGTGGCCACCGGCATGGGCAGGCACAGGTCGCCTGCGGGATCTCACATACCTGGAATTTTTTCCCATTCTGGGGGCTTTGATGCTATGGGGCGAACAGTGGGCTAATTCGGTAGTGCATTTTTGGTGCGACAATGCTGCCGTGGTACACATTGTCAATGCACAGACTTCTAAATCGCCCAGGGTTATGGATCTAGTGCGCCATTTTGTGCTGCGCTGCCTGCGCCTCAATGTCTTGTTCAGGGCCAGGCATGTCCCAGGGGTTAATAATGATATTGCTGATGCTTTGTCCCGCCTGCAGATCTCCCGGTTCCGCGCCTTGGCCCCGGATGCGGAGGAATTTTCCTCGCCACTCCCGGACGAGATGTGGACTATTGGCAAGGAGAGGTGAACCGGGCGATTGGCCTTTCACTAGCGCCACGCACGCGTAAGGCGTATCAACAAGCACTCAGTTCATATAGGGCTTTTGCCACTCAATTTCACTTGCCAGAGACCTGGCCTATTCCGGTGGACCATGTTCTGCGGTTCATGGTCCACCTCCATACACAGGGCCTTGCACCTCGCACCATAGCATCCAAGCTCTCGGCGTTGGCTTTTATGGCCAAAGTAGGGGGTCATGTGGATACCACCTCTGACTTCCGTGTGAGACACGTTTTGGAGGGGTGGGTGCGCGAGCGCGGGCGTTGCCCGGACGACCGGCACCCTATTTCCCCAGGGGTTCTTACCCAGTTGGCCCGGGGCTGGCCAGGCCTCTGTTTTGATCATTATGAGGCAGCCCTTTTTCATGCAGCCACAACGGTGGCATTTTTTGGAGCGCTCCGCGTCAGCGAACTCGTGATGCTGTCTAAGGCGGATGCAAGTGGTAGGGCACTGGAACTCGGAGATGTCTACGTTGCCAAAGACTGGGCCCAGTTGAGGATTCGCTCCTCAAAAACAGATCAGCACGGCGTAGGCAGTGGAGTAAGACTGCTACGGTGTTCTTTGGCAGACATCTGTCCGGTTGGTGCCCTACAGGAGTACCTGGCACTGCGTGGCATGCACCACGGCCCGTTTTTCTGTCACCAAGATGGGTCTCCCCTTACTAAATTTCAGTTTTGGAAGGTGACAGCCATAGCCCTCACCAGGGTGGGTCTTTCAGGTGCCCGTTATGGCACACATTCGTTCCGTATTGGTGCAGCCTCTACAGCAGCTGCTTTTGGGTACTCGGGGGCTGACATACGCAGCATGGGGAGGTGGGGCTCACAGTGTTTTCAGTTTTATGTGCGCCCACTCCCGCCATGAGTACCAATTCAGTCACCTTACCTTCCTTTTTCTCAATTTTGTTACAGACCCTGGGTGTCGTATTACACCGGTGACAGTATGGCTGGTGGGCCACAGCTATGTGCACAGGGCAGCGCGTTACGCTGCGGCGACAGAGTGGGGACCCCGACTGGGACTGGGTGACCACGCCAGTCTCGCATGGCATGGTAAGCCTGGGATGTTATGGCAGGAGCTGAGGCCTTTCCTTTTTTCTGGCCTGGGGGCTGACCCGCCTGACATTCTAATTATCCACCTGGGGGGCAATGATTTGGGCCAGGTCACCGGCTTATCGCTCAAGCATGCGATTTGCGAGGAACTCGCCTACTTGCACTATGTCTGGCCTGCCACAACCCTGGTTTGGTCGGACATTGTTCCGCGCCACTCTTACAGAGGGGGCGTTAACCTCCTTGCGCTTGACCGCGCGAGGCGCGCGGTCAACAAGGCGGTGGCGCGGTTTCTTACCACCAGGGCTTGGGGACGGGTTAGTCATCACCCCGATATTAGTCTGCAAAATTATGACCTGTATGCAGGGGATGGGGTCCATCTGTCGCGAGGAGGTATGGACCTCCTGTTGGGTGACTGGCGAGCAGGCCTGTTGACCGAGCTGACGGTCTGGGGGGGGGCGTCAGGTCTTCTGTGAAGCCCCTCCGTGTGGCGGGTAGCACTGGTAAGGTAAACAGTATGACCCACAAGTATCCGGCAGGTTCGCAATTGACTGGACAACACTAGACAGGAATAAATTAGTTAAACGTTGTCCGGTCAACGACGAACCAGGCGATGGGGTGATGGTGATTGCTAACCAGCATGCATCACCCCTGTGATTTCATGGATACGCGTCAGAGGGTGGGGTCATGAGTTAGTTATTGACTACGGTCAACAATTTGTTTGTTGTTGACAAACAAATTGATACAAATTGATACATTGTAACCAATTGCCGTTGGCAATTTTGGGGTGGTACCTTACCAGTGTTACTTCGGCCTGCTTGCCTTAGGAATTATGATTGGTCGTTTTACCAATACAAATTTATAATTCGGACTAGGGCATTGAATCAATAAATGTGGCCCTTTGCTGTTATCCACTTTCAATGTTGTCTGTGTCCGTTATTGGGGGGTGCGCCTGCAATGCAAGCGCGGCGCCAAAATGGCCGCCGCGCCCTTTGCGGGCCCCCCCCCACAGGACAGAGAATCTGGGTAGTTAGGGGCGTGGCCACCGCCTTGATAAAAGGGGTGGCCACGAGGCAGCCGTGCTGCCATTTTGCCTCAGCGACGGAGCGGAGAAGTTTTTCCCCTCCACCCCCTCCCTAGTTAACAGTGTGATTATGGTCGCTTCGGGGCCGGGTGGGAATTTTTGGTTGGGACCCATATTGGCTTCGGGTCCTGGCTTTTTTGCCCACCCCACACTGTGGCTATGGTTTGATATAGGGGTCTTTCGCCATTACTACTGTTGACTTTGGTCACATGGGCGGGTAGCACTGGTAAGGTAAACAGTATGACCCACAAGTATCCGGCAGGTTCGCAATTGACTGGACAACACTAGACAGGAATAAATTAGTTAAACGTTGTCCGGTCAACGACGAACCAGGCGATGGGGTGATGGTGATTGCTAACCAGCATGCATCACCCCTGTGATTTCACGGATACGCGTCAGAGGGTGGGGTCATGAGTTAGTTATTGACTACGGTCAACAATTTGTTTGTTGTTGACAAACAAATTGATACATTGTAACCAATTGCCGTTGGCAATTTTGGGGTGGTACCTTACCAGTGTTACTTCGGCCTGCTTGCCTTAGGAATTATGATTGGTCGTTTTACCAATACAAATTTATAATTCGGACTAGGGCATTGAATCAATAAATGTGGCCCTTTGCTGTTATCCACTTTCAATGTTGTCTGTGTCCGTTATTGGGGGGGTGCGCCTGCAAAGGGAAATGGACAGCAGGTATCCTGTGCCAAAGGAGTTTGCAAATTACTTCTTATCTGCCCTAATCAGTGCCTGCTAATCCTTACTGTATAGTAGAATACATAAGTCTCTAATTTATTTTTCAGGGCATCACTGTCTTTCTGAAAAGAACTTCCATTGTCCAAGTGATCCAGATTGGGATCTTGCCCACCTCACTGGTAGTGAGACGGTGGATTTTAAAATTCTATTTTGAATGAAAGCAAAGTGCAAAACAGTGGGAAGTATGTGCTACTATTACGTTCCAAGACAATCTGAACAAAGAAGCTATTATTACAGAATAACTCATTTGTGCCTGTAGCCAACACTGTATTCATTAGAAACTGCAGGTATTCTTTCTACTGTTCGCCTTTGCAACTAACTTCTTCCCCCTCAGCTTGATCAGATAGTGAGTCTATAACAAGGTGTCCATTGTTGCTCCAAGTGAAAACTGCAGGGGAATCAAGGAAAAACTCTCAACTATTTTTAGAGAATCTAATTGTTCCATTACAAAAGAATTTTAAATATTTACACTTTTATATTTGTGTGAGCTCACTGGGCATGAACAAATGCAACCTGTTGGTTTGTTTAAAGCTAGTCCAGCTATGCAGAATGATTAAGAAGCTAATTCATCTCGGTTTTCTGATTGCCCACTTTAGTGACCTCAGTTTTTCAGTATATCATTACGTCCAATTATTCCAGCTGAAAAGTAGAACAAACAATCAATGGTGTATCTACAACTTTAGAGACATTGGTGATGAAGTCAGTGAGATGCATTTGATTATTATAATAAAAGCTCTATTCAGTCATTATTTTATCCACATGATTTAGATCTAAGATCAAAAAAAAGAAAAGGTGCTTTCTTGGATATATGATACCAACATCATGAAGGATTTTATAAGGTAAGAAACAACACCTAGAATCACGCTGGCTACCTGGTTCAGTGAATGAGATAAAGCCATTCTATCAATGAAAAGCAGAGCATGAACAAGTTACTTTTGAACTACAGTAACCAGAATGCCCGAGCCAAACTGTATGGACAGTGGAATTTATCTCCCTACTTTTCAAAGAATTATAAGGAAAACTAACAAAAGATTTCAAGGGAAAGGAGGCTGTATTTTCTTAGCAAAGCAAAGTGCCTCATTTTTACCCTCCTGTGATTAGGGTCTTCCTTAAGCATGTTATGCACAGAACATTTCTACTCCATCTATAACATCACAAAGGCTCTCAAAAGATCCTTCTGCAATTCGGCCTGCAAAATTTGCAAATTGGAGGACAATAGCATTTCCCTATTAGTGTTCTCTTTCCTGTATCTGGACAGCACTCTTTATAGAACCTAATGGGGAGCAAGACTATGACTCCCAATGACTCCCTCAGCATCCAGAGGTCCTGCCCCACTAGTTGATCAACTGTCTTAACTGTCATGTGATTCATCAGCAGGAACTGAACCCATCCTGGTCATGGAGAGCACTGGGAATCATATCCATTCAATTCTATAAAAGGAACCTCCCAAAGACCACCACCACCACCCCCAGAAGCACCTTCTTTCTTTAAAATGTTAATCATAGAAGACAGACCAGAGAAATAAGTTATAAGAGAATGGAAGCCGCAGAGATAAACAATTGGAAATCTCTTCTGGGACTGAAATCTAAAGCTCTGCTGATCTGTGTTTCTGCACTGTATCTCCCAGAATTTTGCCTGGGGAGTTTGTACAGAATTCTTGGTGTTCCAATCCAAAAATATACTCACCCATATTACAATATCACACGTACCCTATCATACATACGCTATCACAATGGTGACAAACCTATGGAATGTGTGCCAGAGGGGGCACTCAGAGCTCTCGCTGTTGGCATGCATGGCATCGCCCCAGCACAGAATTCACCCCTTCTCTCTGCCCAGCAGCCCAATGGGAATGTTTCCTCCCTCTTCCCAGCACAGAGGTGACCCCACCCCTTTGTGTGGGAACTCAGTCTCTAAAAGTTTCGCCATCACTGCCCTATCATTTAACATGCAACAGATCGGTTTCCAGGCTGTGAGGCTTCAGACTGAAAGTACCGTATTTATTCGTGTATAACGCGCAAAATTTTATACCAAAAAAAGAACTCAAAGTTTCGGTGCGTGTTATAAACGAGGACTGGTCTTTTACTTCCTTTTTAGAATTGGGTCGGCTGTCTATTGCTGCGGTGGGTGAAGGGGAGGCGGGGGCGTGGCTTTGAAGAAATTGACGGGATCTGATTGGGTGGCGCGGGAGACAAGGCGTGGCCCGGAGGTAGCTCGCGCCGCCCCCACCCAGGAGCGCGCAGCAGCGGCGCGCGCTTCCTTAGGGCAGTTCGAGCGAGGCTCCTGGGGGTCGGAAGTGCTCGTTTTGGATTGCATTTTCTTCACCCTGCAACAGGTGGGTCTGATTTCCCCCCCCCCCTCCCTCAATGTTTTAAGGCGTGCTCTTATGAACAATTTTATACCGAGGTTTCATGGAAAATTAGAGGTGCGCGTTATACACGAGTGCGCGTTATACACGAATAAATACGGTAGGTAACATTTCCCCCTTTATAAAATCTCCCCTATATCCTAGTCAGACGGGACTGCAGTGGCTTAGTGATTAAGACACTGAATTTGAAGGTCAGCAGGTCAGCAGTTTGAGACCCAAGTACTGCATAATGGAGTGAGCTAATGTTGTCTGTCCCAACCATTATCAACCTAGCAGTTCAAAAGCAAGAAATTGCAAGTAGATAAATAGGTACTGCTTTGGCAGAAAAGGTAACTGTGTCCCATGCACTTAGGCATCTAGCCATGTCTATCACATAACCACAGTCAATTGAAGCCCTTCTACAAAAAAATTCAAAATAAGAGAATGCATAGGATGTCCATAGAAGTTTGTCAATAAAACAACTTGTTTAATCAAGATATCCATATCTGTAGTAAACCAAACAACTGATTCTAGTGATTTTTAGATATATGTTTTACTACACATAAAATATGAGTCAAGCAATATCAAATTCCAGAGCAAAAGGAATCACCATTTTCATCCATCACCTTCATTGTTTTCAACCATTTCTGGGCACATGTCTCAAAACCAAGAACCTTCCTAGGTGTAAAAAAAAAACACCTTGTTCAGCAAAGACGTGATGTACTGAAAATGTTGCTTGCTATATTACCCAGCCAGCTTTCAGTACAGCAGACGCCCAGAAGTGACAGAACTATGGTAACACAATTTTCTCCTTTTATTTTCACTCAGAGCAAAACTAACACAGTGGAGAACTACATGTTTCTCTTCCCTTCTTTCTCATAGTCTCTGCGAGTGGTGGAGACTGTCAGAGTGGAGTAGAGCATTAGCCATTGGCAATAAACTGAGCAGATGAGATTGTCAAACAGCAGCAAGATGTGAACAAAATCAAAAATGACATTGTGTTTAATACCTGGAAATGGTAATATGCTGGTTTCTGGAAGTTTCAGCTTTCTTATTGTGAGAAACTTTGAGCAATCCCACTGTCAAAACGTTATCTCACAGAGAAAGTTTTCTTCAGATTAAAAGCAGGAATACTGTATGTTTCCTAAAATATACAAGCACACTATTTATTTATTTGTTTTATTTATTTCATTGAATTTATATACAGTGGTACCTCGGATAAAGTCCGATTAGGATAAAGTCGCAGTTTTCATGCACACGTGGTGCATCGCATAAAGTCCAAAACCGCTAAAAAATGGACATTACCCAAGGTATTTGGGATAGGAACCTCGGATAAAGTCCATTTTTGGATGTTATCCAATGCATCGCCCATTTGATTCGGATAAAGTCCAAAATCGAATAAAGTCCAAACTTGTAGGATGGAGTTTGGACTTTATCCGAGGTTCTACTGTACTGCCCTTTTAGCCAAAATGCCACACGGACAGTGAACAGGACAGTGAACAACCAAATAAATCACATAAATTGATATAATATGTTGAAATACCATAAAACAAACATAATAAACATATACATACACAACACTAGCATACACTAGACTATAACAAGAGAAAAATTGAATCAAGGATGTTGGGTAAGGGGTAAAAGAATGTCCCCAAGAGCTTGTCTACAGATTTTGGCTTTGATGGCTCTCCAGACCTCCTGGAAGGAGGATGCCATCCACTCCCATGGGGTGAGATATCATCAGTATGCTGATGCTATTCAGTTGCACATCTCAGCCTGTGGTGATCCAAGTGGTGCTGTCAAAGTCCTAACCAGGTGTCAGGCAGCGCCACCATCAGGAGCTGGTAGGGCCCCCACAAAGCTCAGATTTGTGCATTTTTAAATTTTTCTAACTTTTAAAAACTTTTTTTAAAAAACGCGGCGTACAGGCCCGGCAGGCGGCACCACTGCGCATGCCCTGCCAGAGGGCTCCTGGCTCCGCCTCGACCCAGATATCCGGGTCAAGGCTTCAGCCCAAGGGGGCGCACGTTGGTCTGGCAGAGCAGAGACGAGGTCGCTGCGGAGGAGGAGGAGGCAACTGCCAGGCTCAGGAAGAGCCTCGGTTCGGTTGACCTCTGGACAAGGAGGATGAGTCCCAGAACAGCCAGGCACGCTCTCACTTCTGCACTTCCCACGCATCTTCGGGCCGGGGTGGTGGGCAGGGTGGTGGGCTGGCGGCCTCCCCTTCCCAGCAGCGCTGGCAAGTTGGAGCAACGCTTCCCATGCACCTTGCCCTCCCCACCCCCTCGAAGGCACGTGGTACATTTGGAGGTGAGAGAGTGCATCATGATGGTGAGCCTGGCTGCTAGGGACTCCTCCTTGTCCAGAGAACTACCAAGGCTCTTTCTGAGCCTGGCATGGCATCCCAGAGCAGCATTGCTGCTCTGGGCAAGTGGAGGTGGCAGCCCCTCCTCCTGCCTCTCCACACACACACACCCTGGTCCCCAGAGGAAGAGGGACGCGCCTGGGCACTCTGCCACCTGCCTCCTCTGAGTAAGTCTGTCTTTTTGTTTTGTTTACTTTTTGTTGTGTTCTAATGGTTTTATCTTCCACTTGGATTACAATGTATCTGAACCAATGTAACCGTGCCTATAGCAACAATGTAACCTTCAGCTGTATCATATGAACCCTGTAATAGGACGCGAGCTAATGACCACCAGCTGGCAGCAGCGAGCGTCCAAGCTCTCTTGGTCCAAACTCATCAAAGGCAACAGCGCGGGAAGTTTTCCCGCCACCACCTACACCTGGACAAGAAGGGCGTGACCAGCAATGACGTCACGCAGACAGTAGCCAATGGGCTACCATGCAACCACGTTCAAATGTATTACTACTGTATATAAAGAGCTATCGATCCGCCATTACCTCATGTTCCCTCTGTCCACGATGCAATAAACCTGAGTTAACCCAGCCCGAGGCTGTGTCCTGTGTCTTGGTTTTCATACACCAAATTGGCGACGAAGGTGGGATGATGGATCCCCAAGGAGCCAGGACACAGAGCGGTTTCAACATCACCAAGCCGCGGGACTGGATCGTTTTTGAGATGGATTTCAAGGCGGCATTGGTGGAACTCAAAGTCAAAGACGATGAGGAAAGGAAGAGGGCCATCCTCACCAGAATGCTTGGAACGGAAACCAAGGGGATGCTGGTGAGCATGATTGCACCGAAGACGGTGGATGACCTTAAAACCGAGGACATACTGAAACTACTGCGAGAGCGTTACCAGCCGTCGAAGGCAATGTTCCCCGCCAGGGGGGCGTTTTGGAGGCGAGTTCAAGCGCCGGACGAGTCCGTGGAAGCCTACGTGGAAGCCCTGAGGGTAGCCGCCGTCCCCTGCAAATGGGACAACCTAGAGATGATTATGAGGGACGTCGTCTTGTGTGGCCTGAAAGACAAGGAGGTGCAGCGCAGCTTGATGAACAAGGAGCCGCCACCCACGCTGGCCGAGGTAATAGAGACCGCGGAAGCCGCGGAGGCCACGAATGCTGGCGTGGAGGAGATGCACGGGTGGCGTGAGTGGCGACCGAAGACCGGCAGGGCGGACAATTCGGTGCACGGGAAGACTGGACAGGCGGTGCACGCGACCCGGCGAACATCAAAGTCGTCGGCCGAGGGCAGCGACGACGATGAGGTCCAGAAGGTACGAAAAGGGGGGCGGCGTTGCGATGGCTGTGGGGCGGCCCACGACCGTACGAAGTGCCCATTCCGAAAAGCCGAGTGCTACATCTGCGGCCGTCGCGGACACATCGCCAAGGTGTGCAGGAAGAGACAAGAAGCCCGTAGGAATTCACCGGACCGTTCGTCCAAGCCGGCCCGTCAGGCGAGGGTCAAAGATGGCGTCCGGCCCACGAGGCAGCAGGATGGCGTGGGCCGCGTCTCGGACAACAGCGAGGACGACGTCCCAGTGTTCAGCGTGGCCGCGGGACAGTCCCATTACTTCGTTGAGGTACTAGTACAAGGGGCCCCAATTAGGATGGAAATTGACTCGGGGTCCTCCTATTCCATAATTTCCCAAAAAGAGTTTTTGAAAATCGACCCCCACGTGCGGCCCAAACTTAAAACGTTGAGGTCCACGTTACGAGATGTACAGGGAAACAGCATTCCAGTGTTGGGGGTCGGGAAATTTCGGGTCAGCTTTAAGAGACATTCTGCGGAACTGCCCTTGGTTGTCCTTAAGGGGGGAAGTTGTAGCCTCCTAGGGACACAGTGGTTTCAGCCTTTAGGCTTGTTCATAGGGGGAGTGCATACAGTGGGGGTGGACCCAATACAAGCGGTTTGTGATGCGCATCCCGCCGTCTTCAAAAAAGGACTTGGGAAGTTCAAGGGACCCCCTGTAGCCTTCGACCTAGACCCGGAGGTCCGCCCGATAAGACTCAAACCGCGCAGGGTGCCGTTCGCACTCAAGGACAAGATAGAGGCGGAACTGGACAAACTGGTGGACCAGGGGATTCTCATTCCTGTTGATTCCGCGGAGTGGGAAACCCCAATTGTAACCGCTCTGAAGGCTAACGGGGAGGTGCGCATCTGCGCTGATTATAAGTGTACAATCAACAAGGCGATCCGCCCTAATGCATACCCGGTGCCCGTGGTCAGCCACCTTTTGGCCAGGCTGAATGGGGGAAAGTGTTTCGCTAAGCTCGATTTGGCACAAGCCTATCAGCAACTCCCCGTAACTCCCGCCACGGCCGCGGCACAAACGATAGTTACACACAAAGGGGCGTTCCAGGTGTCGCGTTTACAATTCGGCGTGAACTCGGCACCCGGCCTTTTTCAGTCGCTTGTGGAACGCCTCCTGAAGGGGCTGGAGGGGGTGTTGCCCTATTTTGATGACGTGTTGATAACAGGGGGGAGTGAAGCCGAACTGGCAAAGAGATTGGATAAAGTACTAACTGTGTTCGAGAAAGCGGGGCTGAGACTGAGGAAGGACAAATGTGTTTTTTTCGAAACTGAGGTCGAGTTTTTAGGGTTTCGAATCACACCCGAGGGTATTAAGCCGTCTAAATCCAAAGTAGCAGCCATAAAGAAGGCTCCTCGCCCCACATCCAAAACCGAGCTACAGTCATTCCTGGGGCTCCTCAATTTTTACCATACATTCCTCCCGCGGAAGGCGTCCGTGGCCGAACCGCTTCATCGGTTGCTTAAAAAGGAGGAGACATGGATGTGGGGTGACGAGCACGAGAGGGCATTCAAAGAACTAAAGCAACTCTTAACATCTGAGGCAATCCTGACGCATTTCGACCCCAAACGGCCAGTGGTTTTAGTCTGTGACGCATCCCCGGTGGGGGTGGGGGCGGTGCTTTGCCACGTGTTGGATGACGGAAGGGAAGCTCCGGTAGCGTTTTATTCAAGGTCCCTGTCCCAAGCGGAGCGCAATTACGCACAAACCGACAGGGAGGCATTAGCAATAGTAGCCGGAACCAAAAAATTTCACGATTTTTTGTATGGCCGCCCGTTCAAAATCGTGACTGATCACAAGCCCCTGTTAGGGATTTTCACGGCAAGCAAGCCCACGCCGCAGATCCTGTCCCCGAGGATGCTGCGATGGGCTATTTTTCTCAACGCATACCAACACGAGTTGGAGTATCGGCCCGGAAAGGAGATCAGCCATGCTGATGCACTTTCGAGATCTCCCTTGCCCTTGTCGGACGACCAAAAGGCGAGAGTAGAAAGAGACCGCCAGGTGTTGTTAATTGAGGTCTTGGACGCACCCCCAATAGTACCTGCCGACATTGCTAGGGCGACAGGCAAGGACAGAACGCTGGAGAAAGTTAGTTCATGGGTACAGAAGGGGTGGCCGGCATCGTCCCCAAGCACAGAATTCGACCCATTTTTTCGGAAAAAGCTAGAGTTGTCCCTAGAAAGGGGGTGCCTGTTGTGGGGCCAACGGGTGGTGGTCCCTACGTCCCTGCGTCCGAGGGTGCTCGAACTGCTGCACGTCAGCCACCCGGGCATCGTTCGTTCAAAGGCGCTGGCCCGGAGTTATTTTTGGTGGCCACAGCTAGACACAGACATTGGGCACATGGTCGGCACTTGTGAGGCATGCCAGGGATCCCGACCAGAGGCGGCCCGTCTCCCGCATAGGGAATGGGACACAGCAAGGGGGCCATGGTCCAGAGTGCACGTAGATTTCGCTGGCCCATTCCGAGGAACCATGTTTCTCCTGGTGGTGGATGCGTTCTCCAAGTGGCTGGAGGTTATCCCAGTAAAGAGCACGTCCTCCGCCACTACAATTAGCCAGCTGAGGAGAGTCTTTTCCACGTTCGGTTTACCCGACACTTTAGTCAGCGATAACGCTAGTTGTTTCACCTCCGCGGAGTTCGGGGCATTTATGGAGGCAAACGCCATCCGGCATGTCACATCCGCGCCGTTTCACCCGGCCACGAATGGCCAAGTGGAACGGCTGGTGCGTACAACAAAGGATGCGCTGCGGCGAATGGGCCCGGGGGACCTAAATCACCAAGTATGTCAGTTCTTATTAGCGTATAGGGTGACCCCCTTGGCGTCAGGTTACTCGCCGGCAGAGCTCTTGATGCGGCGAAAACTGACCACGATCCTGTCCAGGCTAGACCCGACGAGAGTCGAGGATAAAGGGAAAAACATAGGGTTGGCAGTCTCGAAAGGTTTCGCCGCCGGCGACCCTGTTCACTGCAGGAACTATGCCAGCGCAGGGCCAGCCTGGGTACCAGGGACGGTTGTAGAACAAACGGGGCCAGTGTCGTACCGGGTCGAGACTAGCACCGGCCTCCTCTGGAGGAGGCACGCAGACCAACTGAGGCACCGAGTGAGTGGGCCAGTCAGTGGGGCGCAGCAACAAGATTCAGCGTTAGGGTTCTCCCCCACCCGTTTAGCCCAAGGGGGAGACAGCAGCGGACAACAGTCCCAAGCAAGGGGGGAAGGCAGAAGCAGCGGCCCCGACTCATACCCTTTTGATACGCCAGTTCTACCAGAGGCCGGGGAAGGGGGAGAGGAGTTCGCGACCGCTGCCCCCGAATGTAATTTTGATTTTGATTTTGCGAGCCGGGGGGGTTTTCAGGAGTGTTCCCCCACCCATCCAAGCGAGAAGAGGGGTTTTTCGTTAGCCCCCAGTGCCCCCGGTTCTTCCCTAAGAAAGAGCACACCTCCAAACAACGCCGCGGAGCCGCGGCAAGTCACTAACAAGTCTCCCTCTCCAATTACAGGACAGGAAACCAGGGAACAAAGAAAAGGTAGCAAACCCGGGGAAAGGCAGCCTGCATCGAGACCCCAACGTGTTCGAAATAAGCCATCTTGGCTGAGAGACTTTGTCTCCTAGGGGGGGGAGTGTGTTTAAGTGTGGGCTCGAGACTTTGTCTCATCCTAGGGGGGAGGGGTGTTGTGTTCTAATGGTTTTATCTTCCACTTGGATTACAATGTATCTGAACCAATGTAACCGTGCCTATAGCAACAATGTAACCTTCAGCTGTATCATATGAACCCTGTAATAGGACGCGAGCTAATGACCACCAGCTGGCAGCAGCGAGCGTCCAAGCTCTCTTGGTCCAAACTCATCAAAGGCAACAGCGCGGGAAGTTTTCCCGCCACCACCTACACCTGGACAAGAAGGGCGTGACCAGCAATGACGTCACGCAGACAGTAGCCAATGGGCTACCATGCAACCACATTCAAATGTATTACTACTGTATATAAAGAGCTATCGATCCGCCATTACCTCATGTTCCCTCTGTCCACGATGCAATAAACCTGAGTTAACCCAGCCCGAGGCTGTGTCCTGTGTCTTGGTTTTCATACACCAAACTTTTGTTCATGTGTGTGTGTGTAAAATGGGGGGAATGGAGGGGGAAGTGTGTGTGTGTGTAATGATGAGCTCCCATCTCAGTCCCAGCTCTTGCCAACTTAGCAGTTCGAAAGCAAGAAATTGCTAGTAGATATCCTTATTTATCTACTTGCAATTTCTTGCTTTTGAACTGATAGGTTGGCAAGAGCTGGGAGGGATGATGGGAGCTCATCATTAGGAACGAAAATAGCATTCCGTGCACTCCGGTGTCTAGTCATGCCTACCACATGTCCATGGAAACATCTGCGAATCCAGACGTCATTGGCTCTTTGGCTGTAATCAGAGATGAGCACTGAACTCTAAAGTTGGATACAACTGGCTTTCAAGCAAGGCTTAAAGACTAACTGCTGTATTTTAATGTGAGCTTTTGTGGATCAAGGCCACTGGCTCTTTGGCTGTAATCAGAGATGAGCACTGAACTCTAAAGTTGGATAGAACTGCCCATAGATTTCTTTTGGGAAATTGTGTATTCCAGCCACAGCTGTCACCCCAATACGAGAAGAGAGAAAAGTGGGGGGGGCAATAGGATTGCTCAGTACAGGGCCCAGAAATTTCTGATGGCAGCCCTGGTGTCTGGAGGCTGTGCAGGTCTGGATGGAAGACAACAGGCTACAACTGAATCCTCGCAAGACTGAGTGGCTATGGATTAGGGGCCCTGCATTATCCCGGGAACTACCATCTTTGGTTCTGGTTGGGGCAATTTTTCCCCAGACAGACCCGGTGCGCAACTTGGGGGTCCTCCTAGACTCACAACTACTGCTCGAAGAACAGGTGGCAGTCGTGGCCAGGAGGGCTTTCGCACAACTTCATGTAATTCGCCAGCTGTGCCCGCTCCTGGACCGGGACTCCATGCTCATAGTCACACATTCTCTGGTCACCTCCAGACTAGATTACTGCAATGCGCTCTACATGGGGCAGCCCTTGGCAACCGTTTGGAGACTGCTGCTGGTCCAGAATGTGGTGGCCCGGGTAGTGATGGGGTGCAGGCATTATGCCTGTACCTCGCCACTGCTCCGGGAGCTGCACTAGTTACCAGTTTGCCTCCAGGTGCAATTCAAGGTGCTGGTGATGTCCTTTAAAGCCCTATATGGTCAGGATACCTAAGAGACTGCATCTCCCCAAGAATGTCTGTCCATCCAACCAGAGTGGACAGGAGGGGCTCCCTAATAGTGCCATCAGCTAGAGAGGCCCGTCTCTCTAGCACAAGGAGGAGGTCCTTCTCTGTGTCTGCCCCTTCCCTATGGAACCTCCTGCTAGCAGAATTACGACAGCAGAGAGAATTGCTGTCCTTTAGGAAGGAGCTTAACACCTGGCTGGCAGGGCAGGTGTGGGGCACTGACCGGGAGCTGGCCCCCACCCATTGGCTCATTTAAATAATTTGTCCCTCTTTTCAGATGGGGTGGGTGGGTTTTTAATGGGTTTTTAATGTGTTTTTAATCAATGTTTTTATGTTTTATACTGTTGTGAGCCACCCGGAGTCGCTCCGGTACCAGCCTTCTGAGTTTTCCTTGGGGTGAAAACCCATTAACCAAATGCCTGTGATAAATGAGTGGATTTGACTGAATTTAATCAGAAGAGAAGACCCATCAAGTACTGAGGTTCTGAGCAGTGGTGGAATTTAAAAAAATTACTACCTACTCTGTCAGCGTGGTATAGTGGGTGGGGCCAGGGGAAAGCCCTGTATTGAACCTGAATTAGGATTACTTTATTTCAAAACTATTTCTGCAGAATTTCTGCTACTGGTTCTGGTGAACTGGTGCAAACCTGCTGAATCCCACCACTTTTTCCTAGTCATAAAAGGCTTTGTACGTTAATACCAAAACCTTGAATCAAGCATGAAAGTGGACAGGAAACCAGTGCAAGTGGGCCAGGATCAGGGAGAAGTGGTCAAACTTCAAATCATCTGTCTGACTGCTACATTCTGTGCCTGCTGTAGCTTCCATACCATCTTCAAGGGAAGCCTCATGTAGAAAACATTACAGTAATCAATTATGTAACTAATCACTGTGGACCAGATTCATACTCAATATTCACACTGTGAATATTTATTCCTATATATTCTGTATATATCCTATATATACAACAACCTTGGGTGCCAAAGTCCACAGGGAAAGGTGATGGTCCCCAAGTGGATCACATCCCACTTGAATCCATCTTGATGGAGGTCAGCAGCAGCAGCAATACTAGCCTGGGGCTGATGAGGACTTTGTGTACCAAAAGGATTCAGGACAAGAAAGTGGCTCACAATGCAGAAGGCAGATGAAAGGCCACTGCATTATATTCTCAGGAAGAGTCTTCATTGCTGATCACCATGATGATCGCCAATATTCAAATTCGGATATGGCAGTAGAAGAAGAATACATTCTGTGGCTTGGTTCTGCTGTATTTATTTGTGCTGAGATCTAATTCAATATTACTGGATGAAAATCTGCTAAGATTTTGTCCCTAAGTACAGTGATACCTCATACAATGTCCAAACTTGGTTCCACAAATTTGGACTTTATACGGATTTGGACTTTGTATGAGGCATGCAAAATCCTAGCCGCGATGCCTCATACAATGTCCAAATCTTTGCCGCAATGCCTCGTACACCGTCGTTTCCATAGAGATACATTGTACTGTAACAGCACAGACTTCAGGGCAAAGTCAAGGAAACAGACAGGAAACTGACAGAACTTTAAGAAATCATTGTCTAAAGGCTAAAAACATTACAAAAACATGTCAAAAAACCCTGATTGTCCAAGAACCTGAAGAATGCTGCAAAAATCCCAGGAATGCTTCTAAACATTCTGACAAAAAAATTCAAAAAAATCCAAAGTCGTGCTCAAAA
Organism: Bradypodion ventrale; assembly: GCA_035047345.1. Taxonomy (NCBI): domain Eukaryota; kingdom Metazoa; phylum Chordata; class Lepidosauria; order Squamata; family Chamaeleonidae; genus Bradypodion; species Bradypodion ventrale. Next base: position 82,686,186 of record JAWDJE010000005.1, on the reverse strand, counting down.
CCACTCCTAAACACTCTTCGCCTCATGCAAAACCCACAAGAGCAATGCACGCATGTGTCCTGCCTTTTATACTGCTCAGGCACAATGCAACCTGGGAAAAACCCAATGCCTCATACAAAGTCGCACGACTTTGTATGAGGCAATTTTTTCAAGGAATTAGGAGATGTTGTATGAATCTGATGTTGTATGAAGCAGACTTTGTATGAGGTATTACTGTAAATGAAATCATATAAGTTGTCATGGCAAATTGAAGCTAAGTTTGTGGTTGTGTGCCTGGTGACATGCTGGTTACACAAAGGGCCATACAATCATGCATTCAGCTGACAACCTTTTTAATTAACTGCAGTATAGTGCTGCAACTTATATCATTTCATTAACTAAAATCCCAATAGGATTCTGGCCACTGTTTCTTTATTTCTTGTTAACAAAAAGTTACTATACTTCCTCTGATTTACATACTACATCCATGTTGCATCACAGCTGCAAATTAGAGGACTTCTGTTTTGGTTGTTGCATGCAAGATAACACCCTACCTGTTGAATTTCTCCTGTCAGGATCTCTTTCCAAAACTATTGCTAAATAAAATACTCTTATTCTATTTCTACATACTGCCTTTTATACAAGAGCTGTCTAAACCAATGTTGGAAATAATGATTTAATATAATGATTTCAAACCTAGCATACAAGTTTCAAAGAAGGAAAGAATGCAGCGATTTAAGTTCTGGTGAAAACTGAATAGTTTTGTGAATAATATATGACATTTAAGTAATGCAACTGAAATGAAGGTAGCTTGCTACTTCAAGATGCTCACAATATTATTTTCATTTTCAGCCCATGGACTTAATATGCATTTGTATTGCTGCCATGTGACATGTAATAATCTGGGTGTTGGAACTAAACTCTTGAGGAGTTCATATATTTTTGAAATGAAGGTTGATATGTGAAAGAGCATTTCCTCAGATACAAAATAAAATAAGATTCCAGTAGAAATAGAATAAGAAAATATAATACAATTACCATGAGCTTTAACTTTTAATATAATAATAATTTCATGTCAGAGATTACTCTGGGTTGAAAAGATTTTTAGGTGACACCTGAATGAGGCTCCTTTCATGTCCCCAAGTGTAGCTCTCAGTGATATGGGACTATTTATTGCTTTCTCTGCAGTATAATAACATTCCCTTTGGGGGGGAAATTAAGACTTTGCAATTTTATGGATTTTCTGAACTGCTGGATAGCTCATTGGTTTAGGTATCTAGCTAAGAGTTTCAGTCCATCCCCCGTCCCCGTCCTCATCCATGTCCACGTCCATGTCAATGTCCATGTCCCACATGTCTCCTTGACAGGGGCTTGACTCAATGTCCATAGAGTCTCTTCCAATTCAGCAACTCTGCAGTTTGATGATGATGATGATGATATTTCACACCTAAGACTTAAATCATCTTTGAATCTCTCTTGCTCTTTATGTTAATCCCTGATTTCTATGTACAAAACAAAGTTCAGAGTCATTTGTAATGCAACTGAAGACCAAAAGATAAGTAAATGAGCTTCTTGTTCACATGTATACCTATAAAATGGAGGTGGATTTCAGAAGGAATTACACAGTTGAAACAAATCTGTTCTGTGACCTTATTTGCCTACCACCAGCTGAGCTCCGCTTTCCCACATCCTGGCTCCAATGCCTGAAATTAGGTGGGTTAGAAGAAAAACATCTGCAACAGTGGGAAAGGATTCAGATAGTATGTTCATCCTGGTTTTAAATTTAAACACCTCTCTCTCATTTTGCATGAAAATCTGGATGTCACATAAGCAAGCAAAACTGGTGGCTGTAAGAGTTCTAGACCAAGAGAAACCCTCCAGCCCCTATCCAGTCCCTTTTTGGCCCATGGAGTTTCTTCTTCCCACATCTCACTCCAATTAGTGATCAGAAAAACTAGACTGTTTAAAGTCTGAGAAGGTTTTTCATTAATATAAGCTCTGGTTTGAAGGCCTAGAAGATTTTTATGACACGGGAGCACCAGTTGGCAGTTTGGAAAACGTCTGCTGGAGAGAGAGAGCTCAAGGTTGCAGAGTGGGACAGTTCTGCATAGTACAGAAACTGTCTTCTGCAGACCAGGAATGAGTGCATGCCTGAAATCTGTCAACAGAGAATGATTAGTAAAAGTTACTCCTTACCCTGCCCTGCTTTGCTTTGGTCCCTCCACATGTCCTTAGCCTCACCCAGTAATTGAATGTGGCTCCTGAGACACTTTCCAAGTAGGAAAGTCAAAAACTGTTTCCAGTCTTGGCCTAAGCAGTTGAGTTTCTATATAGCAAAACCAAAAAAAAAAAAAGCAAGAATTGTATGGAAAATTGTCCTTTCATAGGTAGAAAAATCTGAGCACATCCATACTTGACTTTGAGCATCGTAATGGAAATGTCATCCTCCCTAATGATGATGATGCAAGGTAAATTAGGCTATCAGCTGAGCTTGAAGGTTTCTAATAGCCTTAACCAAGATGCTCAGGTTTTAAACAGGCTGGCAACCTTGAGCAGTAGATGAGGCAAGAGCTAACAAAATTACAATGATGTACTAGAATGCTTTCATTTTGTGGGGCATCATATGCTCATTAGATCTGCAGTGTCCACAGATGAGGAGCTCCTGTCTTAATGGCAAAAGTGGCTTCCCCTATAAATTCCCTATTTCCTGAGCAGATAATGTTCAGCATGGTATGCTCTGAGATTTCTCTTTTCAAACCTGCAAACTTAAACTGTTGCTCTAAGCACTGATCAATATTATGCAGTATAAATTGCAGATGCAGTCCTTCCAATCTGGAACAGTACCATAGTAGGCTCCTTTAACGTAAATTTCAGGGGCAAATTCCCACAAATTCAGCATGACTTGATGTATAACAGTGGTGCCCAAACTACAGCCCGCAGGCCAGATCCCCCTGATGCCAGTTCATCTGGCCCACACCACCCTCATTGCTCCTGGAAGCGGAAGTAAACACTAGTGAATTTTCCCCTGACAGTTGCAGGCCATGTGAGCAGGTATCCTCTAATCTTTTAGAATCAAACCTAGAAACGGTTCTCAGTGTCTGCCCACATATCACACAAAATGATGCTGAAACAGCCAAAATCTGAGCTGTACCATTTCAGACTGCAAACATGGTGGGCAAACTTGTTGACATCCCTCCCCCACAAAATACTCTTTGTTTACACAAAAACAACACAGCTGAGAGTGGGAAAATGCAAATGGAACTGTTGTGTTCATTTATGAAATACCATAAGAAGATTGTTATTATTATTTTACTAACATGAAGAGAAACTATGAACTAGAGCAGTGATAACGAACCTTGGCACTCCAGATGTTCTTGAACTTCAGTTCCCATAAGCCCAACTACGCACTCCTGCTGATCAGGGCTTCTGGGATTTGAAGTTCCAGACCATCTGGAGTGGCAAGGTTCGCCATCACTGAACTAGGGGTGGAAGAAGGAGATGGATGGCTCTCAATAAAAGGTATGCAGAATTTAAAAAAAAAACCATCATGGTTCCCTAGGCAACACACTGCCATTATCATCATAAGAACATAAGAACAGCCTTGCTGGAACAGGCCACAGCCCATCCAGTCCAGCATTCTGTCTCACACAGTGGCTCACCATTTGCTTCAGGGTATTCTCAAGGAGATGCCTTCACCTGCTTAGAATTCCCTGGAAATGGCATTGACAGATATCCTGCCTATCTCTCCAACCTGCAGGTTGTCCTTAAGTATCCATAATTATAGCCATTGATACCCTTATCCTCCATGAACTTGTCTAATCCTTTCTTAAAGCTGTCAAGACTGACAGCTGTCACCATTTCTTCTGGCAGGGAGTTCCATAGACCAGTGATCCTCTAGCATTATAATTCCAAAATGGAAGCAAAAACTGAACATGCACCACAAAACAATAGCAGCAACATTTTCAACACAAAGCTGAATGTAATTTGTTAATTAATTTCAGATTGAGAGGACTGTCAATTCCACGCATGTCATGTTCTGAGCCTTCTCCTAATGTTCTTAGTAGCTAAAGACTACTTTGAAGTCCATAGTCTCAATAACCCGTAGAAAGCAGATGTAATGCCTCTCTGGACAGGCCCTGAGCCAAGAAAAGTTCACCAAAAGGGGCATACACAACACATACAATTGTTTAAGATGCATAGATAATTGCTTTCCTCCATGATATATGCTGAGGGGAAACCCTCATTTGATTTGTTGAGATTGTGGGCTGTTGTTGAAAATGTATTATAAACAGTATTAATGAATGTATTGATTAATGTTTGCACAGTACTTTGAGCAGGGAAACAATGTAATAATGCAAATTACTATTAGTTACACTAAGGTCTTAACCCATGTCACCCTCTCATAGGCTATAAAACCAGAAGCATCAGAGAACCGCAAAAAAAACATTGATCTGAATAAACTAATCCCCTTTTATAAAAGTATAAAGGAGCTAATTCATTACTTGAACCTATAAAACTTTATCAGCTATGATATTGTATGCTGCAATGGGTTCAAAGGGGATAATAATTACAGAAGGGATATTCATCAACATTTACTAGTAAACTATTTATTATTCATAAGAGTCTTGCTTCATTACGTACTTCCTGAACAATAGACTGCAAAGGTTTGCCAGAGTTGCCCTCAGAGCTGTAGCCAGGAGGTGGCCAGTTTGCCCACCCTCAATCTCCCAGCTGAATTTATATGACATTGTTGCCCATCCTGAAAAAAATATTCACCCACCCACATCTAGAATTTTGAAGAAACAAGATGTAGCATGATATTTTGTTGTTGTTATAGTAGTAGTAGTAGTAGTAGTAGTAGTAGTAGTAGTAGTAGTAGTAGTAGTAGTAGTAAACAACTACTGGTGGTTGTAACAGGAAACATACTTTTGAGTCTAAGTTCTATACTCCACTAAGTCTCAATATGGAAGGAAACTGATCCATTTCAGTTCAATCCAATGTTGCTGCCTCACAGAAGTAAAATGGCCTTAAACCTCATCTGGCTAATAACTTGCAGGACATTCATAGGAGTGCCTAGTTACATACATTGGACCACTATAATGTCAAGAACAGGAAGGTGTTCAAGTCCAGCAAAACTGTTCATCAGGCAGGGGGCTGAATAGCATAAAGTGAAGTGATTAGAGGACAGAAGCAGAATAGACCAAAAATCATGCCTGTCAGACATTTAATTTTCTAGGATCTGAGTAAAAGTAATATCCCAGATGTAGTTGGCAAGCTTATTCTTTCCTGACCGTACCAACTGTCAAAATGCAGTCACATGATCACCATGTGTGCAGCCACATGAACTAAAACAAATTGCACATGACTAGAAATGATGTGTTTCACAAGTGGATGGGCATTTGCATTTTCTGGGGGTATCCTTGTTCAGCCAGCCCCACTGATTAAGGAAAACTGAACTGAATGGACTCAAATGAGGCACTCCCTTTCATGGCATACTAAAAAAATATTAGAAAATGCAAAAGGCTCCCATACTCGAGTGAACAAAAAAAAAAATGAAATGAGAGTTTCCACCATGCACATCTCTACTGACAATTCCTCCCCCATCCTGTCCACCTGTTTTCTCCAAGCCTCTTCTACATATGTTTCTCTAAAAGGGCAAAACAAATTGAGTACATACAATACATACTTTGTTTTATATTTAAGTAACATTCCTTTAGGATAAAAGGAATCAAAATAGTACATTTCTTATTTTTTAAAAAGACAGACAGGTTACACTACTTCTAGGACAAATCTAACCATCACAAAGGTGGGGGAGGGGAGAGGTAATGCAAAATAATCAAAGTCACTCAAACAAATGTTAAATATATTAAATAAGCATTTGCTTAACTTTCCTATCTCAAAATCAACAAAGAGCATCCTCAAATCACTTTCTCCTTAGCCACCACATTTCAGAGCAATCTGTTGAGCCATTTTCTGAATATATCCAACAGAACCTATCCCACATCATTTATATTTATAATGACAGGATGCAGCTCTTTCAACCTACTCATGTTAACATGTGCAACCCCATAATATAGGCATGTGTGCTACAGTAACCAACAAACCAAAAAGTCCCACCCCCCCAAAAAAATCCACTAAAAATGAAAGATTTTGCCTTCGGCTATTATCTATGCTGTCTGTGGCTTTCTTCTCTTTTTGCACAGCCATTTAAAAATAAATGCATTTTCCTGGAAACATCACAAGATAGCTAGAAACAGGCCTAACAGAGATTGTTACTGGAAATGCAGTGTAGATTGCATTTTCCCCAATCTGTAGATTCTATACAAATTCCACTGATCAATTGTTTTGATGGCTTAAAAGCAAAAGAGTAAGAAAGTATAACCAAATAGATAGATAGATGTCTTTTTTATATATTTACTAGCAAGGGTTGCCCGGCGTTGCCGGGCTTTTCCCCCCGTGTGTTTTAATAAAAAATGAACCAATTTTATTTTTGCAATAGTTTTACATTGTGTTGGAAGGTTAAATTGTGTTAATTTTTTTTAAAAAATTGCTTAGTCTGTAATTTTAATTTTTTAAATGTTTATTTATGTAAAAAAAATTTGGCTTGGCTGTTATTAACTGTGATCTGCTTTTTTGGGTTTTTTTGAGGATTAATAAAAGAAGAAAGTATGATATAATTTTTTCAAATTGTTTTATGCAAGCGAATAATGTTTTAGTTTTTTGAATTTTTTTAATTAGTTGTACCGTAGGTAATAATTTTAATAATGTAAAAGTAAATGTTTTTTACATTCAATGTTTTTAAAATGTGTTTAGATGTTTTGAGTTTAAATTTGAGTTATAACTCATCACAGGATTTTTAAAAGTTTCTATTGTATTTTATTGACATATATTTGTGATTTGTGTTAAAGTGTGTTTAGTGTAATTTTTTTTACTTGTTTTTATTGGTGTGACCTTTTGTGTAAAATTGTGAATTTGTGTTATGTTTTTGATTTGTTTTTACTCTTGTGGCCTTTTGTTTGGGGCTGTTGTGTGTTTTTGAATTGTTTTTACTATTGTGGCCAGCAGGTGGTGCTGGTAGGGGTTATTGTATTTTGACTTTTTTTTCTCTCCTGGCCTCTGGGTGGAGCTTCTTCTGGTAAGTAGTGTCTTTCTTTATTCATTTCTTTTCCAGTCCTGGTGGAGGTAGCACCTCTTTTGGTAAGTTTGCTTGTTTTCTTTCTTTTGTGTGTGTGTGTGGGCGGGGGGGAGGGGGTGTTGGAATTTGTATTTTTTGTCTGTTTGTTTTGTTTTTGATTGTGTCTTTGTTTACTTCGTATTGTTTTTGGGTGTTTTTGTTTTTGTGTATTTTTGGATGTGTTTGAGTGTTTTTAGTAATTTTTAAAAAATTATTTATTTGGTGGTGGGGAAGGTACGTGGTCATTGGGGGTTAGGAAGGGTGGGTTAGGTGGTGGGGAGGGGGCATGGTCGTTGGGGGTTAGGAAGGGTGGGCTAGGTGGTGGGGAGGGGGCTTTATTGTGTTATGGTGCTTTGTTTGTGTGGAGTCGTGAAAGTAGAGCGTGGTTTCCCCTTTAATATCAGTGGGTGGGAGGTTGTGACCCCCCTCTCCGCTGGCTCCCCTGGGGTTGGGAGGTTTGTGGGGACAAAAGAGGTATGTCCCCCCAACTCTTCTGGACCCAGTAGACCAGGCAGAGTGGATCGATTCCCTCCCCCCTCCTTAAAACAACTCTGTTTTTAAAGAGAAGAAAAGACGGAGTTGTTTTAAGGAGGGGGGTGGGAATCGATCCCCTCTCCCTGGTGTTCTGAGTCCAGAAGGGTTTGGGAAACATACCCCTTTTGTTCCCACAAACCTCCCAACCCTAGGGTAGCCAGCGGAGAGGGGGATCGCAACCCCCCCCCCACCCACTGATATTAAAGGGGAAACTCCAGTCGGGACCTTCAGGAGCTGTTGGTGAGGGAAAGAAAGCCGGCTGGAGTTTGCTTGGCTGTTAGGCGGTGAGTTGTTTGGCTGTTAGGCGCAGGACGCTGGGGCTTGTAGTAATGGGTTGGTGCTTTGTGTTTGTGCTGCGTTTTTTTAAAATGCTTTTCTTTTGATTGGCTGCGGCGCGTTTCCGAACTCTGCGCCGTGCGAGAGCCTCTCAGCCTGATTGTCTCTGGCGCGGCGCAAGGAATGTTGGGAAGTGAAGTTGTTTCCCTTTCTTCATGTTTGTGGGGCTGTTGCCCCACTGCCGGTTTTCTCAATCCTTCGTTGACCTGCGTACCCAGATCGGCCGTGTGCACGAAGGGTGAGTGCAGGCAAGTAGGGCGAGGCATAGCAACCTATAGCCAGTTCCAACGGTTAACCCTTGGATTTATAGGTTAAGATATATTCCCTAGAGAGAGAGGGAGGACTTTGGTTTTATGCGAAAAGGTATAGTTTAACAGTAAAAGTTACTATATAACCAAAGAAGTTCAGATCATACGTCACACATCACAGTCAAAACTGACTGCAAGTTGATGCACACCTTTTTGTAATTGAGCTTCCATATTCAAAAGTCAACATGATAGTATTATACATTTCATTAATTACATTGATTCCTTGTGCTCTACTAATGGTATGGAAGAGCTGATATGGAACATAGGCTTCGGTAGTATCAAAATCAACAAATTGGGCTGGGTGAGTAGGAAGTTTTCTATGGTTTTATGATGTCTGTCCTGCTCTTTTTTATTGTGGGCCACCCAGAATGGGAGTGTATGGGCGGGGTATAAGTCGAATAAATAAATAGTAAATTTGCAGCAAAATCCTATGTGCAGTTACATGATCTTCACTAACCTAGTACAGTTGTTCTGTTTTTTGGACACCTCGTTGCAATTAATTAATGTAGTCCTTGGTGAGCAGATATTTATTTCTCTTTAAGAAATCAGAGTTCATCTCTTCTATTTACTTGTAGTATATATTATGTCAAAAAGGAGCCTCAATGGGTGCATGTTTTGGAGTGATGGTTGACCAGTAGTTAGAGTATCAATATTGTGAAAATAGCATCTGTAAGAAGTAAGAAGTATGTATGCATAGCAGCAAACTGCCAAAAGCAACACAAAATCTCAAACTCTTTTTACAAAAACAACTTCTCCCAACTAATCAGATCTGAATCTCATAAGGGAAAGGAACTACCATTTAAATGAGTCCTTACATATCAATTGTTAATCATAAATCTGCCCACTTGCAGAGTGCTGGTGTGCTGCTCAAAGCTTTTCCACCAGAAAACACATTTTAGAATTTGTTATGTGTTTCATTAAAAGCTAGTCCTGTCTTTCAAAAGATGGCACAATTTGAGAGACAGAACTGTAAAATCAGTACTTAGTAGTATTAATAAAAAGATTACCAGAGACAAAGTGAAAAGATCATGAGCTCACCATTTGTCTCTGTGGGAAAGACATCATAGAAAACTCTTAACAAATTTGAGAAGAGCCACTATACAATCGCAGAAGTTAGACCAATCACAGTGAGCAACTGCATTGGCCATATATCCTGCCATCTGCATGAGTTTAGGTACAGATGAAATAAAAGTAAAAGCTGGCAATTACCTGACATAAAGATCAGTTCAAAAGACACCTGATGGGGAGTCTTTTCTCTTCAGTGGGGAATTGTGGGAGGTTTATTCAGCTGGCAGGAATGGCTTAAATTTACTTCAATTGGCTGACATCACTTTTTCTCCATTTTCTACTGTGTTTGACCATCTGCTACAAAAGCAGGAGACAGTGGAGATGTTGGTTCACTTCATTCTAATCCCTGCTGTTTCCAAACAGTGTTTCTTTTCTTTAAAAAGAACTTCCAAGTTATGGCTGCAATAGATTATCACAAGATCACTTCAGAAAAATAAATGCTAAAAAGATGGAAAGTGCCAATTAGCACCTTGTCATATCAAGTTGGCGCTTCATGCAAACTCAGCTTTCTCTGCCTCTGTACACTAATTTCTGCAACAAAATGGTTGTCTCTATCCATTGGAACAGTTACAGCAATTTCCTCTAATTCCATAGCAAAATGGTTTAGGTATCTGCCTGCAGAGCCAGAGGTTGGGAGTTCAGTTCCCCACTGTGCCTCCTTGACAGAAACTGGACTCGATAAGCCATACCCAGCTTTGCAGGTCAGGGAACCAATTTGAAAAGCTGGAGATCACAGTGGGTCAAGACATTTATTTATTTTTGGCTGTTCAGTCATGCCCAAAAGTCAGTGTATTTGTAGGCCCCATTTACAAACAAAACAAATAAATTCAACAATCACAACTTGGGAGAGAGACAAAAAAGACAAAAAACATTCCCAAAAACTTTCATATATCATATATTTTATTTTTAAAAACTGAATATGGTAAAATGAAGAGAGGGGACAGATTAAAACAGATAAAACAGGGGATTAAGGAATGGGAATAGAATGTTGTTTCCTATTTTCAAGAACAGAGATGCCTAATGAGTGTTCCTTTTAGAAAATATTTTTATGTACCAGACTAACTTTGCACTGTTTTTTATGCCCAAAAGTAATGAAGATGGTCCTTAGGATCATGGCCAGTCATTAGACCTAATTAGGCAGGGGATTAGTATAATCTCTGACATGAAATTATTAGTATCCAGACATGCAAAACAAGTTGACATTCCTGTTACTGAAACAATGTGCATAGCGACAGGCAGTGATGCACTGCAGCAGGTTCTGTCAGGTTCTGCGGAACTGGCAGCAGAAATTCCCCCAGGCCATGCCCACTTGGTTGGCCACGCCTACCTCCATAGCCCATAATGCAGGATGTCTGACCATGCCTACAGATTTGGCCCCACCCACAGATTTGGCCAGTCCACAGAGTAGGTAGTAAAAAATGTTGCAATGCATCAATGGTGGCAGGATGCCTCAAACCTACACCAGTTGAGAAAATAGATCCTATTGTTGGTATCACTCCACCTAAGATAAGGAGAGAAGTAGCAGCAGCATACCTGTCAACTACCCCATTTTTCCCGGGGAAACCCCTTATTTTTACCCCTCTTCCCGCCCCATCCCGTTTTATTTATTTTCCCTTATTTCCCCTTATTTTTTAATTAAAAATCCTGACTGGAGCTGCAGTATGTTTTTCCAGCCACCAGAGGTCGCTGTTTGTGGCTTTTCGCTTGTGGAAAGGGAGAGAGAGAGAAGGTGGTGGGGACGTTCTGTAGTTTCTGTTTCTCTTCCCTGCCAGTCAGTTGGTCAGGGAGAAGCTTTGTTTTTGCTGCTGCTGAGTCTACTCTAGGTGAACAATATATTTCATATATGCAGGGGCAAACCAGTGGGGGGGAGAGAGTGGGGGGGCAAATCAGGGGGGAGAGAGAGAGGGAGCAAATCAGTGGGGGGAGAGAGGGGGCAAATCAGTGGGGGAGAGGGAGAGAGTGGGGCAAACCAGTGAGGGAGAGAGAGTGGGGGCAAATCAGGGGGAGAGGGGGCAAATCAGTGGGGGGGAGAGGGGGCAAATAAGTGGGGGGAGAGGGAGAGGGGCAAATCAGTGGGGGAGAGAGAGTGGGGGGCAAATCAGTGGGGGGAGGGAGAAGTGGGGCAAATCAGTGGGAGAGAGAGGGGGGCAAATCAGTAGGGAGAGGGGGCAAACCAGTGGGGGAGAGAGAGTGGGGGGCAAATCAGTGGGGGGGGAGGGGGCAAATCAGTGGAGGGAGAGGGGGAGAGGGGCAAATCAGTGGGGGAGAGAGAGTGGGGGACAAATTAGTGGGGGAGGGAGAGGGGGCAAATCAGTGGGAGAGAGAGAGGGGGCAAATCAGTGGGAGAGAGAGGGGACAAATCAGTGGGGGGGGAGAGGGGGCAAATCAGTGGGAGGGGAGAGAGGGGGCAAATCAGTGTGTGGGGGGGAGAGAGAGGGGGCAAATCAGTGAGGGAGAGAGAGGGGGCAAATCAGTGGAGGGGAGAGAGAGAGAGTAACCCTAGGGGGCTGGTTTACTATTCTACACTTTCTTTGCTTCCCAGGAAAAAAATAATTAAAAATGAGAAAGGTAAATCTTTCCCTTGCTCGAAAGCCAGTCGTATCCGACTCTAGGGTTCAGTGCTCATCTCTGTTTTAAAGCCAAAGAGCCAGCATTGTCTGAGTCTGCAGACGTTTCCGTGGTCATGTGGCAGGCATGACTATACACCAGAGCACACAGAACGCTGTTACCTTCCCACCAAAGTGGTCCCTATTTATCTACTTGCAATTTCTTGCTTTCAAACTGCTAGGATGGCAGGAACTGGGACAAAGACGGGAGCTCATTCCATCCTGCAGTACTCGGGAATCGAACTGCTGACCTTCTGCCTCCCAGTCAGCATCTTAGTCACTTAAGCCACTGAGTAAACAAGAAAGAAAGCAAAACAAAAGTCCCCCAAGAAGATGGGGAAAGGGTTCTTTGGCCCACACAGCTTTGTGCCCATTGCATCTACAATACCATCTAGCCATCTTATTTTTGGCCATCCCCTTCTTTTGTCCTCCACCTTTCCCAGCATCAAGGGTGAATCCTATCTTCTCATTTGATGTCCAAAGTACTTTAGCGTCATCTTTACTATTTAATCTTTAATGAGCAGTCATGGTTGATTTCTTCTAGGATTGACCTATTTCTAACACCACATTTCAAAGGCATCTATTTTTCTGTGCTCAGCTTTCCTAATAGTCCAGCTGTCAAGTATCCTATATTTGCCGGGAAATTTTCCTTCTGTCAAGTATCCTGTATTTGCCTGGAAATTTCCCTTCTGTCAAGTATCCTGTATTTACCGGGAAATTTCCCTTCTGTCAAGTATCCTGTATTTGCCGGGAAATTTCCCTTCTGTCAAGTATCCTGTATTTGCTGGGAAATTTCCCTTCTGTCAAGTATCCTGTATTTGCCGGGAAATTTCCCTTATTTCTGAATCCAAAACTTGACAGGTATAAGCAGCAGACACTGAGAGAACTAAGCAAGAGAATGACCCTTGACATCCTCTGTGTGGATATGTGCCTCAAGTCCACTTTATGGTAAGAACAAACATTATTGAGGATATGCAATAGCAAAACTAAATTAGAAGATGGAGGAAGGAGCTCACTAGACAAAGAATAATATTAAAGTCTGATATAACTAAGGAGCTCAACCTTCCCTGTGTCATTTGGAGGACCCTAAACAGGCTGAGGGTTGGAGTGCCTAAATGTAAGACCAATATGCTCAAGTGGAGACTGGTGGAGGACAACAACATGCTGTGTGAGTATGGAGAGATACAGAATCCAGCTCATTTACTGATGGTCTGCCAATTACTACTAGAAACATGTGCAATGAAGATTTTTATTTTGGCTAATGCCAAAGTCAAGAAAGTGGCAGTCTAAAGTTTGATTTGGACATGAAAGAAAAAGTAGAACATTAGACCTAACAACATCTGTGAATATCTCCTAATAATGTGGGTTGAATCAAAAGCAGACATTTGAACGTTTCAGCAAGGGTGCCATGTTGTCTAAGATCAACCCAATGAAAGATTTATGTACTTTTGATTGTCCAGGAGGCAACATTGCTCATTCATTCATTCCTTTGTTTGTCTGATGCATTTTCACCACATTTTTAGCTGAAAATACTCCTGGGACAGCTTCCATACAATCAAGAAGAAGCCAGACTATTGCTACTTCAGTATACTGTAGATAATGCAACCTCGCAAAATCCATTTCAATCCAAAAACATCTTTACAAATATTCAAAATTGAGTTGGATAAAAAGAATGTCATGATGAAGAGAAATAGAAGGTGATGCTACCAACTGGTCTTTAAAAGAAAGTTTTTTAAAGGATTGTTTAGTGTTAGGCCAGGAAGGTAACATAAACTAAAAGGGACATTTTAAGGATATGTCATAGCAAGCTTACTTCATGTAATAAAAACTGAAGTTCCTTTCATTTGTTGGTTGCTTTCCAATGTGCTGAGTTTTTCTGTGGCATATCTGCTTTCTGATTTTGTGATTCTCTCTCCATTAGGGGATGTGATAGTAGATAGGCAGTGTTCTGATCAGGCATTTTAAGCAATATTTAAAGTGCCCAATCATTCTCTATTTAGTCACATTAATAACTGTTAATGTGTAGCAGTATATTCAATATCTTAGTATTTCCTTATTATGTTTTGTATGTCATTACATTATGGATGCCTACCCCCATCTTTTTTTACATATATATAGGATGTCTTACTATTGAATTGTTTTTGTTGTTTGAGTAGCTGTTTCAGAGACATTTTCTAGCATAGGGGTTGATCTACCAAGAAAGAGCCATTAACTAAATGGAGATATTTTACTATTTTCTCCTAACACCAATAACAGAATATTTGAGTGCAAGGAAAAATCACTCCAAAAGTGCTATTATTTTAGTGTAGACAGCATTCGCTCTCTCGCTCTCTCTCTCTCTCGCTCTCTCTCCCTTTTTTTTTTTTTTGCATTTACACATGATGTCTTTTGATGTGTTTCTATACCTTGTTTTAGGGTTTTTTTCTCTTTAAAAAAACATACAGCCACTTTTTGTTGGATATTTGCAGAATGGTTCAGCTAGTATTTTAGTGTATGAAAACCAAGACACAGGACACAGCCTCGGGCTGGGTTAACTCAGGTTTATTGCATCGTGGACAGAGGGAACATGAGGTAATGGCGGATCGATAGCTCTTTATATACAGTAGTAATACATTTGAACGTGGTTGCATGGTAGCCCATTGGCTACTGTCTGCGTGACGTCATTGCTGGTCACGCCCTTCTTGTCCAGGTGTAGGTGGTGGCGGGAAAACTTCCCGCGCTGTTGCCTTTGATGAGTTTGGACCAAGAGAGCTTGGACGCTCGCTGCTGCCAGCTGGTGGTCATTAGCTCGCGTCCTATTACAGGGTTCATATGATACAGCTGAAGGTTACATTGTTGCTATAGGCACGGTTACATTGGTTCAGATACATTGTAATCCATGTGGAAGATAAAACCATTAGACACAACACCCCTCCCCCCTAGGATGAGACAAAGTCTCGAGCCCACACTTAAACACACTCCCCCCCTAGGAGACAAAGTCTCTCAGCCAAGATGGCTTATTTCGAACACGTTGGGGTCTCGATGCAGGCTGCCCTTCCCCGGGTTTGCTACTTTTTCTTTGTTCCCTGGTTTCCTGTCCTGTAATTGGAGAGGGGGACTCGTTAGTGACTTGCCGCGGCTCCGCGGCGTTGTTTGGAGGTGTGCTCATTCTTAGGGAAGAACCGGGGGCATTGGGGGCTAACGAAAAACCCCTCTTCTCGCTTGGATGGGTGGGGGAACACTCCTGAAAACCCCCCCGGCTCGCAAAATCAAAATCAAAATTACATTCGGGGGCAGCGGTCGCGAACTCCTCTCCCCCTTCCCCGACCTCTGGTAGAACTGGCGTATCCAAAGGGTATGAGTCGGGGCCGCTGCTTCTGCCTTCCCCCCTTGCTTGGGACTGTTGTCCGCTGCTGTCTCCCCCTTGGGCTAAACGGGTGGGGGAGAACCCTAACGCTGAATCTTGTTGCTGCGCCCCACTGACTGGCCCACTCACTCGGTGCCTCAGTTGGTCTGCGTGCCTCCTCCAGAGGAGGCCGGTGCTAGTCTCGACCCGGTACGACACTGGCCCCGTTTGTTCTACAACTGTCCCTGGTACCCAGGCTGGCCCTGCGCTGGCATAGTTCCTGCAGTGAACAGGGTCGCCGGCGGCGAAACCTTTCGAGACTGCTAACCCTATGTTTTTTCCTTTATCCTCGACTCTCGTCGGGTCTAGCCTGGACAGGATCGTGGTCAGTTTTCGCCGCATCAAGAGCTCTGCCGGCGAGTAACCTGACGCCAAGGGGGTCACCCTATACGCTAATAAGAACTGACATACTTGGTGATTTAGGTCCCCCGGGCCCATGCGCCGCAGCGCATCCTTTGTTGTACGCACCAGCCGTTCCACTTGGCCATTCGTGGCCGGGTGAAATGGCGCGGATGTGACATGCCGAATGGCGTTTGCCTCCATAAATGCCCCGAACTCCGCGGAGGTGAAGCAACTAGCGTTATCGCTGACTAAAGTGTCGGGTAAACCGAACGTGGAAAAGACTCTCCTCAGTTGGCTAATTGTAGTGGAGGAGGACGTGCTCTTTACTGGGATAACCTCCAGCCACTTGGAGAACGCATCCACCACCAGGAGAAACATGGTTCCTCGGAATGGGCCAGCGAAATCTACGTGCACCCTGGACCATGGCCCCCTTGCTGTGTCCCATTCCCTATGCGGGAGCCGGGCCGCCTCTGGTCGGGATCCCTGGCATGCCTCACAAGTGCCGACCATGTGCTCAATGTCTGTGTCTAGCTGTGGCCACCAAAAATAACTCCGGGCCAGCGCCTTTGAACGAACGATGCCCGGGTGGCTGACGTGCAGCAGTTCGAGCACCCTCGGACGCAGGGACGTAGGGACCACCACCCGTTGGCCCCACAACAGGCACCCCCTTTCTAGGGACAACTCTAGCTTTTTCCGAAAAAATGGGTCGAATTCTGTGCTTGGGGACGATGCCGGCCACCCCTTCTGTACCCATGAACTAACTTTCTCCAGCGTTCTGTCCTTGCCTGTCGCCCTAGCAATGTCGGCAGGTACTATTGGGGGTGCGTCCAAGACCTCAATTAACAACACCTGGCGGTCTCTTTCTACTCTCGCCTTTTGGTCGTCCGACAAGGGCAAGGGAGATCTCGAAAGTGCATCAGCATGGCTGATCTCCTTTCCGGGCCGATACTCCAACTCGTGTTGGTATGCGTTGAGAAAAATAGCCCATCGCAGCATCCTCGGGGACAGGATCTGCGGCGTGGGCTTGCTTGCCGTGAAAATCCCTAACAGGGGCTTGTGATCAGTCACGATTTTGAACGGGCGGCCATACAAAAAATCGTGAAATTTTTTGGTTCCGGCTACTATTGCTAATGCCTCCCTGTCGGTTTGTGCGTAATTGCGCTCCGCTTGGGACAGGGACCTTGAGTAAAACGCTACCGGGGCCTCCCTTCCGTCATCCAACACGTGGCAAAGCACCGCCCCCACCCCCACCGGGGATGCATCGCAGACTAAGACCACTGGCCGTTTGGGGTCGAAATGTGTCAGGATTGCCTCAGATGTTAGGAGTTGCTTTAGTTCTTTGAACGCCCTCTCGTGCTCGTCACCCCACATCCATGTCTCCTCCTTTTTAAGTAACCGATGAAGCGGTTCGGCCACGGACGCCTTCCGTGGGAGGAATGTATGGTAAAAATTGAGGAGCCCCAGGAATGACTGTAGCTCGGTTTTGGATGTGGGGCGAGGGGCCTTCTTTATGGCTGCTACTTTGGATTTAGACGGCTTAATACCCTCGGGTGTGATCCGGAACCCTAAAAACTCGACCTCAGTTTCGAAAAAAACACATTTGTCCTTCCTCAGTCTCAGCCCCGCTTTCTCGAAAACAGTTAGTACTTTATCCAATCTCTTTGCCAGTTCGGCCTCACTCCCCCCTGTTATCAACACGTCATCAAAATAAGGCAACACCCCCTCCAGCCCCTTCAGGAGGCGTTCCACAAGCGACTGAAAAAGGCCGGGTGCCGAGTTCACGCCGAACTGTAAACGCGACACCTGGAACGCCCCTTTGTGTGTGACTATCGTTTGTGCCGCGGCCGTGGCGGGAGTTACTGGGAGTTGCTGATAGGCTTGTGCCAAATCGAGTTTAGCGAAACACTTTCCCCCATTCAGCCTGGCCAAGAGGTGGCTGACCACCGGCACCGGGTATGCATTAGGGCGGATCGCCTTGTTAATTGTGCACTTATAATCAGCGCAAATGCGCACCTCCCCGTTGGCCTTCAGAGCTGTTACAATTGGAGTTTCCCACTCCGCGGAATCAACAGGAATAAGAATCCCCTGGCCCACCAGTTTGTCCAGTTCCGCCTCTATTTTGTCCTTGAGTGCGAACGGCACCCTGCGCGGTTTGAGTCTTATCGGGCGGACCTCCGGGTCTAGGTCGAAGGCTACAGGGGGTCCCTTGAACTTCCCAAGTCCTTTTTTGAAGACGGCGGGATGCGCATCGCAAACCGCTTGTATTGGGTCCACCCCCACTGTATGCACTCCCCCTATGAACAAGCCTAAGGGCTGAAACCACTGTGTCCCTAGGAGGCTACAACTTCCCCCCTTAAGGACAACCAGGGGCAGTTCCGCAGAATGTCTATTAAAGCTGACCCGAAATTTCCCGACCCCCAACACTGGAATGCTGTTTCCCTGTACATCTCGTAACGTGGACCTCAACGTTTTAAGTTTGGGTCGCACGTGGGGGTCGATTTTCAAAAACTCTTTTTGGGAAATTATGGAATAGGAGGACCCCGAGTCAATTTCCATCCTAATTGGGGCCCCTTGTACTAGTACCTCAACGAAGTAATGGGACTGTCCCGCGGCCACGCTGAACACTGGGACGTCGTCCTCGCTGTTGTCCGAGACGCGGCCCACGCCATCCTGCTGCCTCGTGGGCCGGACGCCATCTTTGACCCTCGCCTGACGGGCCGGCTTGGACGAACGGTCCGGTGAATTCCTACGGGCTTCTTGTCTCTTCCTGCACACCTTGGCGATGTGTCCGCGACGGCCGCAGATGTAGCACTCGGCTTTTCGGAATGGGCACTTCGTACGGTCGTGGGCCGCCCCACAGCCATCGCAACGCCGCCCCCCCTTTCGTACCTTCTGGACCTCATCGTCGTCGCTGCCCTCGGCCGACGACTTTGATGTTCGCCGGGTCGCGTGCACCGCCTGTCCAGTCTTCCCGTGCACCGAATTGTCCGCCCTGCCGGTCTTCGGTCGCCACTCACGCCACCCGTGCATCTCC
Source organism: Bradypodion ventrale (assembly GCA_035047345.1). Taxonomy (NCBI): domain Eukaryota; kingdom Metazoa; phylum Chordata; class Lepidosauria; order Squamata; family Chamaeleonidae; genus Bradypodion; species Bradypodion ventrale. The sequence continues at coordinate 82,667,420 of JAWDJE010000005.1, read as the reverse complement.
TCCACGCCAGCATTCGTGGCCTCCGCGGCTTCCGCGGTCTCTATTACCTCGGCCAGCGTGGGTGGCGGCTCCTTGTTCATCAAGCTGCGCTGCACCTCCTTGTCTTTCAGGCCACACAAGACGACGTCCCTCATAATCATCTCTAGGTTGTCCCATTTGCAGGGGACGGCGGCTACCCTCAGGGCTTCCACGTAGGCTTCCACGGACTCGTCCGGCGCTTGAACTCGCCTCCAAAACGCCCCCCTGGCGGGGAACATTGCCTTCGACGGCTGGTAACGCTCTCGCAGTAGTTTCAGTATGTCCTCGGTTTTAAGGTCATCCACCGTCTTCGGTGCAATCATGCTCACCAGCATCCCCTTGGTTTCCGTTCCAAGCATTCTGGTGAGGATGGCCCTCTTCCTTTCCTCATCGTCTTTGACTTTGAGTTCCACCAATGCCGCCTTGAAATCCATCTCAAAAACGATCCAGTCCCGCGGCTTGGTGATGTTGAAACCGCTCTGTGTCCTGGCTCCTTGGGGATCCATTGATCCCACCTTCGTCGCCAATTTAGTGTATGAAAACCAAGACACAGGACACAGCCTCGGGCTGGGTTAACTCAGGTTTATTGCATCGTGGACAGAGGGAACATGAGGTAATGGCGGATCGATAGCTCTTTATATACAGTAGTAATACATTTGAACGTGGTTGCATGGTAGCCCATTGGCTACTGTCTGCGTGACGTCATTGCTGGTCACGCCCTTCTTGTCCAGGTGTAGGTGGTGGCGGGAAAACTTCCCGCGCTGTTGCCTTTGATGAGTTTGGACCAAGAGAGCTTGGACGCTCGCTGCTGCCAGCTGGTGGTCATTAGCTCGCGTCCTATTACAGGGTTCATATGATACAGCTGAAGGTTACATTGTTGCTATAGGCACGGTTACATTGGTTCAGATACATTGTAATCCATGTGGAAGATAAAACCATTAGACACAACAAGTATCTTCCAAAGAATCAAGGCTGAATGTTTTAAAATCAAGCCCTCCTCAATTCCCCTTTTCTTTCTTCTTAGTTTCTAATGTACAAATGCTTTAGCAGATGGTGAAAAGATTGTTTACCTATAAGGTTTGCATTCAAATAAAGTTGTCAGGTAGGTGAGAAAAATATAACAGAGCAGTTCACTTCTTGATTGCAATAAAAACCAGAAGAACAAAATCTCAAGCATATGATGACTGCCATTGTACCCTAATGGCAGAAAGTGAAGAAGACCTAAAGATCATCTTGATGAGGGTGAAAGAGGAAAGTACAAAAGCTGGCCTGAAACTTAACATCAAAAAAAAACCAAGATCATGGCATCTGGCTCCATCACTTCCTGGCAAATAGAAGGGAAAGAAATGGAAGCAGTGACAGACTTTACCGTCTTGGTGTCGTGATCCTGCTCTGTCAGGCCTCTCTCTTAAAACTTTGGTTCATGGCTAGGCCTCTAGGCCCAGCTTGCACCGTTCTTATCTCAGTACATTCTTCTGGGAGGGAGCAGGAGCAACAAGTACTGGAAAATTCCAGTGCATCTTCCAAATAAGGTCTTTCCTAGGTGATCTAATGTGAGGTAGTGCATGAAGTAATGCATACCAGAAGTGGGGGCTCGTGCTCATTTGGACTATAAATAAGGGAGCCTTTCTCTCAGTTCTTCAGTGCTCTGACTCAAAGGCAAACCTTTGTCTCGTCAGCTGGACTCAAAGATTCTCCTCTGGAGGACGCATACCCGAGATGCACCTGCCAGGGCTGCTCCAAGGGAATCCCTCTAACTATTACTGTGTATTCTGTCTTTGTTCTTTTTCAGATACTTTGCTTTGTCATAATGGAACGCTTATTGGAAAATAAAGCTCTTTGTGAGATTTACTACTGCAAGTATTGATGTCTATTTTATCAGGCTTTCTCCAGGTACCATGCTCTCTGTTTTAACATGCTACCAACTCAAATAAGCCGCATACGCATAGTCTTGGAGATTGTGGCTTTAGTGTATGGGACCAAAGACAATGAACAGCCGAAAGGTTGGCTTAACACAGGTTTATTGCATGATGATCCAGGGGGAACATGAGGTAATGGCGGATGGGTTGCTCAATATATACAGTGGCTATACATTTGAATGTGGCTCCTCGACAGTCTATTGGTTACTGTCCGCGTGACGTCACAGACGGTCACGCCCTTCTTGTCCAGGTGTAGGTGATGGCGGGAATCTTCCCGCGCTATTGTTTGCTGGTGAGTCTGGGCCAGGAGAGCTTGAACGCTCGATATTGCCACCAGGTGGTCATTAGCTCGCGTCCTATTGCAAAGGCTACAATTAAGCAGCTGCTGGTTATAATGTTACACAAGCATGGTTACATTGGATACACGTGAATGAATACATTGTAAAAGGTACAGTACAGAACACAACATCCCTCCCCCCTAGGATGGGACGAAGTCCCTCAGCCAAGATGGCTTATTGCAAACGCGTTTGGGCCGCGATGTGGGCTGACCTGCCCCAGGGGCGCTACTGCTTCCTCGTTCCCTGGTCCCTTGTCCTGAAATGGGAGAGGGAGACTTGTTAGCGGCTTGCCGTGGTTTGGCGGTTTTGGGGGAAGGGAAAAACTCCATTGTGGGCAGACCGGAGACACTCGGGGCTAACGAAAAACCCCTCTTCTCGCTTGGACGGGTGGGGGACCACTCCGCAAAACTTCCCCGGTTCTGAAAATCAAAATCTAAATCTGCTGGGGTATCCGTATTAGTGGGGAGATCCCGCGGAATATCTATGAGGTCGGCTTCCCTTCTCTCTGCTGACCGATCCCGCAGGGTATCTATGAGGACAGATTCCCTTTCCTCCCCCCTTGGTGGGGACCCATGGCCCCCCTTTCCTCCCCCTTGGGCTGAACGGGTGGGGGAGAACCCTAACGCTGAGTCTTGTGTCCCGCGGTCCGTGCCCTGTTCGCCGGGGATCCTGCGCCGGAGCTGGTCTGCGTGCCGCCTCCAGAGTAGACCTGTGCCGGTCTCGACGCGGTACGAGACGGGGCCGGTCCGCTCCAGGATGACGCCCGGAACCCAGGCCGGACCCGCGCTGGCATAATTCCTGCAATACACGGGGGCACCCACGTCGAAACTCTTTGTGTCCTCTATCCCAATGTTCTTCCCCTTTTCCTCTACTCTCGTGGGGTCTAGCCTAGTTAGTATGGTGGTCAGCTTCCTGCGCATCAGCAGCTCTGCGGGGGAGTATCCTGACGCTAGGGGAGTCACTCGGTAGCCTAGCAGAAACTGGCACACTTGATGGTTTAGGTCCCCGGGCCCCATGCGCTGCAGCGCGTCCTTGGTGGTGCGCACAAGGCGCTCTACTTGGCCGTTTGTGGCAGGGTGAAAGGGAGCGGAGGTGATGTGCCGAATGGCGTTGATTTCTGTGAATGCCCTGAACTCAGAGGACGTAAAGCAACTTGCGTTATCGCTTACGAGGGTGTCGGGTAAACCGAATGTGGAAAAGACCCTCCGCAAATGCTTTATGGTTGTGGCCGTGGACGTGCTTGTAACCGGAATGACCTCCAACCACTTGGAGAAGGCATCCACCACAAGGAGAAACAGCGTCCCACGGAACGGGCCGGCGAAGTCTACATGAACTCGGGACCACGGCCCCTTCGCCGCGTCCCACTCCCTGTGAGGCAGGCGGGCTTCTTCTGGCCTGGAACTTTGGCAGGGCTCACAAGTGCCGACCATGTGCTCGATGTCGGCGTCTAGCTGGGGCCACCAGAAATAGCTCCGTGCCAGGGCTTTGGAGTGCACAATCCCAGGGTGACTGACGTGCAGGAGTTTGAGTACCCTCGGCCGTAAGGACGCCGGGATCACTACTCGCTGGCCCCACAGAAGGCACCCCCCCTCAAGGGACAACTCTAACTTCTTTCGGAAAAATGGGTCAAACTCCGCTGCCGGGGAGGACGCTGGCCACCCTTTCTGCACCCAGGAGCTAACCTTTGCTAAAATGTTGTCCTTGCCGGTCGCCTTGGCGATGTCGGCGGGCAGTATTGGGGGTGAGTCGAGGACCTCTATCATCAGCACCTGGTGGTCTGGCTCCTCCCCGCCCACGTGGCTGTTACTCTGGGGAAGGGGGGACCTCAATAGAGCGTCCGCATGGCTGATCTCCCTTCCGGGCCTGTACACTAACGCGTGCTGATACGCGTTGAGAAAAATGGCCCACCTAAGCATCCTTGGGGACAGGATCTGTGGTGTGGGCTTATCTGCGGTAAAGATGCCTAGCAGGGGCTTGTGATCGGTTACGATTGTGAAGGGGCGGCCATACAGGAAGTCGTGGAACTGTTTTGTTCCCGCAATTATCGCTAATGCTTCCCTGTCCGTCTGGGCGTAGTTTCTCTCCGCTTGGGACAGGGACCTGGAATAGAACGCTATCGGGGCCTCCCTCCCGTTTTCCAGCACGTGGCACAGCACCGCCCCCACCCCCACCGGGGATGCATCACAGATCAGGACCACTGGCCGCTTGGGGTTGAAATGGGTGAGGATGGCGTCAGACGCCAGAAGCTTCTTTAGCTCACTAAATGCCCTCTCTTGCTGGTCGCCCCACTTCCATGCCTCGTCCTTTTTAAGCAGTCTGTGCAACGGCTCGGCCACGGCTGCTTTCCGGGGAAGGAAGGAGTGATAAAAGTTCAGCAGCCCTAAGAACGACTGCAACTCGGGCTTGGAGGTGGGGTGAGGGGCTTGCTTGATGGCGGCTACCTTAGACTTGGACGGCCTTATTCCCTCAGGAGTGACACGGAACCCTAGGAATTCGACCTTGGTCGCGAAGAAGATGCATTTGTCTTTTCGCAGTCTCAACCCCGCCTTTTCGAATATCGCCAGGACCTTGCCCAACCTCTTTGCCAATTCGGCCTGACTCCCCCCCCCCCCCGTTATCAATATGTCATCAAAATAAGGCAACACCCCCTCGAGCCCCTTCAGGAGGCGTTCCACGAGTGACTGGAAAATCCCAGGCGCCGAGTTTACGCCGAATTGAAGGCGCATCACCTGGAACGCCCCCTTATGGGTGACTATAGTTTGGGCAGCAGCGGCAGCTGGGGTCACCGAGAGCTGCTGGTAGGCTTGTGCTAAGTCGAGCTTAGCAAAACACTTTCCCCCATGTAATTTTGCCAGCAAATGGCTGACTACCGGCACCGGATACGCATTAGGGCGAATTGCCTTGTTGATGGTGCATTTGTAATCAGCGCATATGCGCACCTCCCCGTTGGCCTTCAGTGCTGTTACAATTGGAGTTTCCCACTCCGCAGAATCAACAGGAACAAGAATCCCCTGGCCCACCAATTTGTCCAGTTCCGCCTCTATTTTGTCCTTGAGCGCGAATGGCACCTGGCGCGGTTTGAGTCTTATTGGGCGGACCTCAGGGTCTAGGTCGAAGGCTACTGGGGGTCCCTTAAATTTCCCAAGTCCCTTTTTGAAGACTTCGGGGTGCGCGTCGCACACCTCCTGAATCGGGTCAGTCCCAACGGCAACGGCGTGCACCCCCCCAATGAACAAACCCAGGGGCTGGAACCATTGAGTCCCGAGGAGGCTGCAATTCCCCCCTTTGAGAACAACTAGGGGGAGAGTCGCGGCGTGTTTCTTAAATTGAACCTGAAAATTCCCAACCCCCAACACCGGAATGCAGTTCCCTTGCACGTCCCGTAGTGTGGACCTCAAAGCTTTGAGTTTGGGCCGCACGTGGGGGGCAATTTTCAGAAACTCCTTCTGGGGAATGATGGAATATGAGGAACCCGAGTCAATTTCCATCCTAATGGGGGCCCCTTTTACTAGTACCTCAACAAAGTAACGGGGGTGTCCCGCGGACACGCTGCACACCGGTACGTCGTCCTCGCTGTCGTCGGCGATGCGGCCCACGCCGTCTCGCTTCCTCGTGGCCTGGGTGCCGTCCTTGGGTCTCGACGCACAGTCTCTCGAGCTCTTCCGGGCCTCGCGCCGTTTCCTGCAGACCTTGGCGATGTGCCCGCGGCGGCCGCAGTTGTGGCACTCGGCCTTTCTGAAGGGGCATTTGGCACGGTCGTGGTTCGCTCCGCAGCCGTCGCAACGCCGGCCTTCCTTCCGGACCTTCCGGACGTCCTCGTCGTCGCTGCTCTCCGCGGACGACTTCGAAACTCGCCGGGCCGCGTGCACCGGTACGTGCACCGAAGTCTCTGCCTTGCCTGTCTTTGGCCGCCAGTCCTGGAGCTCCTGGACCCCGGCCTTCGTAGCTTCCGCGGCTTGTGCCTCCTTCAGGACCTCCTGCAACGTGGGGGGTGGCTCCCGGTTCATCAATGTGCGCTGAATTTCGGCGTCGTTCAGGCCGCACAGCACGCAGTCTCTTAGTGTGATTTCTGCGTTCTCCCATTTGCATGGACCGGCCGCCAGTCGCAGGGCCGCTGAGAAGTCGGCGACCGTCTCCCCGGGCGCTTGGACTCGCCTCCAAAATGCGCTCCGAGCGGGGAACATCGCCGTCGAGGGCCGGAAGTACTCACGCAGCATGTGCATGAGCTCTTTCACCTTGAATTCACTCGCCCTCCTCGGCGCGATCAGGTCCACCAAGACCCTCTTGGTGTCTGGCCCCAGCATCCGGGTGAAGATGGCGCTTTTCTTTGCCTCATCCGTGACTTCGGATTCCACCAGGGCTCCCTGGAAGTCCATCTCGAAGATGTCCCAGTCTGCCGGTCTCCTGATTTCGAAACCGGCGCATGTCTTGGTCCCGTGGGCAGCCATATCCCACCTTCGTCGCCAATTTAGTGTATGGGACCAAAGACAATGAACAGCCGAAAGGTTGGCTTAACACAGGTTTATTGCATGATGATCCAGGGGGAACATGAGGTAATGGCGGATGGGTTGCTCAATATATACAGTGGCTATACATTTGAATGTGGCTCCTCGACAGTCTATTGGTTACTGTCCGCGTGACGTCACAGACGGTCACGCCCTTCTTGTCCAGGTGTAGGTGATGGCGGGAATCTTCCCGCGCTGTTGTTTGCTGGTGAGTCTGGGCCAGGAGAGCTTGAACGCTCGCTATTGCCACCAGGTGGTCATTAGCTCGCGTCCTATTGCAAAGGCTACAATTAAGCAGCTGCTGGTTATAACGTTACACAAGCATGGTTACATTGGATACACGTGAATGAATACATTGTAAAAGGTACAGTACAGAACACAACATCGGCAACCCTGGGTTCAGGAAGGAGAGGTGACAGGAGGCTGTCAGGAAAGTGCGCGGAGAAAAGGAGGAAATTGGGACAGCCTAATGATCGCAGACAGTTTCTCGAACCCATGATAGGGTATAGCAGCCATGACACTTGGGATCTAAGATCACAGCAAATGATGACTGCAGCCATGAAATAAAAAGACTCTTACTTCTTGGGAGGCAAGCTATGGCAAACATAGGTTGCATAATAAAAAGTACATCACCCTGCCAACAAAAGTCTGCATAGTTAAAGCCATTAGTAATATATGGCTGTGAGACCTGGACCATAAGGAAGGCTGAGCACAGAAGAATAGACGCCTTTGAACTTTGAGCATGGTGGGATTGCCTGTTGTGAGCTCAACACTTTTTACCATAACTAGCCATCTTCACAGGAAATATAACAGCTTTCAACCCATTCAAATTTAACATTAGAATTTTATTTATCCCACAAATATAGACAATCTGTATAATTAAAAATATACATATTTGTAAAACTCAAAAGAAAATAATCTTTTTGGTCCAGCCATTGGGAATTTGCTATCATGTATTATCGGCACTGTAGCGTGTTTATTGAACTGATAATGTCAACTTCTTTGTTTAAATATTTCTAGGCACCTTTTCTCCAAACATAGCCAAGATGGTTCACACTTGCTTAAAATAACAAATAAAAGTTACTCAAAAAAACAGGAGATAAGATAAAAGTTTAGCAAATCAAGTTGGTGCTCATAGCAGCTCAGTTAACTTCAGCCCCTGAACACTGGAATGGTTAGCCCAGCAGATTTCCTCTTTGAAACAAAATCAAATGCATGCTTCTTGTTCAAAGAAAATAAAAAGCTAGTGTCTATTAGAGAGATACTGAGATAGATACAAAAGATAATAGAAATTCTAATTCTAGCAAAATAAGGTAGTCATGCAGCAAGCAATGCCCCTCACATTTTGAGAATAAAGCTTTAAACAATTTGGGTGGAAGCTGTCTAAAAGACTGCTTTTCCTTTTAGGAACGCAGGTCTTAAAATCATCAGGGAGGCCCTTCTCTTTATCCTTTCTTTATTTTCTTCTTCAAGTGCTGTATCCATTCTGAGTGTTGGCTATCATCATGGTGAAAAGGGGCTGTGGTGGCTCAGTGGTTAAGAAGCTTGCCTTATTAGCTGGAAGGCTGGCAAGTCGGCAGTTCAAGACCCAGGTAATGCATAATGGATTGAGCACCCATCTGTGTCCCAGCTCTTGGGGACATGAAAGGAGTTTCATTTGGGCATCCCCTGAAGGATTTTTCCCCACAAAATCCATACAACCCAGAATAATTTCTGACATGAAATTATTATTATCATGGTGAAAGTGTTCCTGTTCTTAACTCCTCAGAACACTTCTTCCAAGGAAATTTCATACCATTCTCTCAGGATCTTCAGCCATGAGGACCGTCTACCCTATGGGCCTCTCTTCCCAAGGATCTTCCCTTGCATAACTAGTTGGAATATTGTATACAGTGGAACTCCGGATAATGTCCAAACTTGCTTCCACAAGTCTGGACATTGTCTGGATTTGGATGTTATCCAGCCCATCACTGGATATCACTAAAAAAAACCAGCTTTCCCCCAAACCAAGCCCCGGCTTGGTTTGGGGGAAAGCTGGCACGCACCTGAAGCCCCTCTGGGAAGGGAAGGAACCATGTGGCCTGCTCCCTTCCCGGAGGAGCCATGTGTGGGTCTGAACTCCCCCGCTGCACCTCCGGGCAGGGAGCTGGCCATGCGCTTCACCGGCTCCCTGCCTGGAGGGGCTGCGGGGAGCACCAGTTTGTTTGAGGAGATGACACGCTGCACCACACCTCCTCCCCCCAAACAAACTGGGGGTCTGTTTCAAGCCCCACCTGCAGCCTCTGTTACCAGTGTGGTGGAAGGCTGTTTGGCGGCATCTTGCTCCATCCGGATGATTTTCTGATGCTTCCCCACTTTGCTAGGCCACTCGAACACGTGGCCGGGCAACTTCCTGGTTCTGCGCTAGGAACCAAACCAATGACGCAAGCTCCGCCTGGCACAGGAAGTCACTGCAAGAGGCGCCAGCCCGCCAGGGGGAGAAGAAGCCATGCGCTTGGCCGGTTCTCCTCCAGATGGCCAGAGGGTGCATGCAAACCCACCTGCCAACCCTACGGGAGGAGAAGCAGCCACCCGCTTGGCCGGTTCTCCCCCAGAGGATGCACACAGACAGCTCCAGACAATATCCCAACGACTGTACTTCGTATCACTCCTTATGATATGCACAAGGTATTGGAGCTTTCTTTGTTAAATGGTCTTAAACAGTTCTTGTTCTTTATCCATCCAATGCACCACTTCTACATTAGTCACATGGTCAGCCCATGATATCCTTAGCAGTTTTGATTTGTTTTTGTTTTTTCAGATGCTTTAATCAATGTCCAAGCTTTCACTCCATATAGCAACACTTGGAATATCTAACATCTCATTATTTGGATTTCCTAGCAAGAGTTAGATCTCAACTACATAACAAATAGTGCATTTTGATGAAGGAGGATCTTGCTTTCTCTATTCACATTTTAATCTCTACTTTGTGAGTCTACTATTCACTTAAAACACCCCCTCCCAAATAGACAACTTTATCCACTCTTTGGATTTCTTGTGTTCCTGCCATTATTTTCTTTAGCCCGCCACTCTTAAAAGTGGAAATAACTACCCTGCCACTGGATCAGGTTTTCATATTTCACATTGAAGACAGGTAGAGAAATGAGGAAATAAATAGCCAATGTCCTTTTGGGAGCAGGTGGAACATAATGCTCTGCTTGCTGATCTCTCATACAGCGTCAATCAAGAACAATGGAACATGTGTTTTTTAAATAAAATAAAAGACTACCCAAGCACACAATAGACATCTGTGTGTAAAGTAAAAAGGAAGAGCATTCTGCCTATATTTTTAGTTTGAGGAAAAGCATAAGAGCTTTTCCGATTGGCTCTTTTGCAACTCCTATTGTACATTTTACCAATTAGCACACGGCACCAGGAATGTGATGACAAAAATTGGGTCATTTGAATAAATGAAGAAAAGGGAGCCCTTGAGAGCTCATAAAGAACTCTAAAGCTGTCCAATAATATAGTTGTGCAAGCAATATCAGTCTCTAGATATTGACTAATGGCCCTACAGGGAAAGACGTTCTATAGGAGGCATCAATTTTCCTAAATGCGGCAGAACAGAAGGCTCGAGCTGTGCAAAACAATTTGCCAAAAAACTTTTAGAAACAGCTTTTAGCAATAGAATCTGCAATTCAGTGTTTTTAAAAAAAGTTTGTGAGTATTTCAAGAAAGAAGACTGTTGAATGGTATTACTTTTCAAAGGAAAAAGAAGAAGAGGGTGGGAATTTGTGACTCATCGTAAGCCAATGAGTTAGAGTAGACTTACAATTACTGTATAGAGAATTGACAAGTCTATGACTAGAGAATAAATGGTAGTTGGTATCAAAGACATCAAGCTTAAGGAGAAAAGTGTGGGAAGATCTTTAGCTCACCTCAAAAGGAAGGGGAGTCTTTAGTAGCTTTGGGAGATACAAACTGCAAATCCTGGAAGACATAAAAGAGCCAGTGAAAACTGACAAATTTGCAAAAATATTGAAGAGGAGATGGGACAGATCAGCACGCAGAGGAGAAAACCCATTTCAGACAAAAATACCAAAACTAAACAAAAAGAGTAAGAGGAAAAATAAAAACAACATAATAAAGAATGGAATTGGGGTGATTCAGTGCGTATGGGAAATGCTGCAACTAAGACATCTGTCTGTAAAGTATCTAGGTAAAGGTAAATGTCTCCTTTGCTCAAAAGCAAGTCATTTATAGCCAAAGAGACAGAGCTGTCTGTGTCTGTAGACATTTCTGTGGGTCATGTAGCACACACGACTAGACACTGAAGTGCACAGAACACTGTTACCTTCCCACTGAAGTGGTACTTAGTTATCTACTTGCAATTTCTTGCTTTCAATCTGCTAGGTTAGCAGGAGCTGAGACAGAGACAAGAGCTCATTCCATCATGCAGTACTCAGGTCTCAAACTGCTGACCTGCTGACCTTCCAGTCATCAAGTTGGAATGTCCGTGGAACACTGAACCCTAGAGTCAGATACGACTGGCTTTGAAGCAAGGGCAACCTTTACTTTTACCTATGGTTGCTTTACAAGAGTCCCTAAATATCTTTTTCTCCAACAAAAAAAATTGTTGTACCAAAAGTATGTAGTTGTTGACATTGACCCATTTGTTTATGCTTAGTTAAATAAAATAAAAATAGCAAGTGTTATCAACATTTAAAGAGCTGCAACAGGCTCCTAAGTAAATAGGAAAATAAAAGGACTCTGTGGAAATTGCAGACTGATCATTCAGCAATTTTATGGCAGTGCATTCAACAGATGTCTTGTAACTATATAATTTGCCATAATAGCAAGCTAACAAATGCTTGGCTGGTATCAACATCTCTATCATGTTCATGCACATATTTGACACATGATACTTTAAGCATCTTTGTAGATCTGAAATGGTTATTCATTTGATCTACAGTCCAAAATACAGATTCAAAGCATGGTGTCTGAAACATACAACAGTCCCTTGACAAAACATATAAATTTGGAAAAAAATTATTTCTGGCATTTATATTTATTAAAAAAAGCTTTTAAAGACTAGAACAATATGTGACAGCTTGGAAGTAACATATTACAAGTGACATTACCTGTAATGTTTCCAAGGCGATCAAGAAGGAATAAAGAGTTTTCTTTTGTGAAATAATGGGATGAATTATGTTGTAAATTTCAAAATTCTATTCAAAGGCTTTTTTTTTTAGTTTTGGTGAGGTGAAAGGCTATTTCATTCTATTTTAAGGAGAATTTTTTTGGTTGCTTAAAAAGTTTCTTCTAATAATTCATAATAATGTATTAGTAATTATAGACTAACTAGCAGAGGTTGCCCGGCGTTGCCGGGCTGTTTTAAATGGTGTTGGAAAGTTTTTGTTGTTGTTGTTAATGTTTGTAAAGAAGAGGTTAGTCTATAATTGAATTTTTTATTTATACAAATTTTTTTGGGGGGTGGCCTGTTATAAACTGTGGTGAGTTTTGTTTGGTGTTTTGGTTTTGTGGATGAAAAAAAGAATAAAGGCTGATATACTTTTTCCAAAAAAATTATTTAACCCAATATTTTTTAGTATGTATTTTTTTAAATTGTTGTACCATAGGTAATAACTTTTAAAATGTGAAAGTACATGTTTTTCACAATAAATGTTTTTAAACTGTGTATTGATGTTTTTGTTTTTTATTTGAGTAAAAATTCAGCACAGGATTTTTGAATAGTTTTTATTTTATTTTGACATCTGTTTTTGATTTGTGTAAAATTGTGATTTTGTGTTTGTTTTTACTTGTTTTTACTCTTGAGGCCTTTTGTGTGGGGCTGTTGTGTCTTTTTGAATTTTTTTTACTATTGTGGGCAGCAAGTGGTGCTGGTAGGGGCTATCTTGTATTTTGACTGTTTTTTCTCTCATGGCCTCTGGGTGGAGCTTCTTCCAGTAAGTAGTCTCTTTCTTTATTCATTTCTTTTCCAGTTGTTGTGGTGTGAGGTCATGTGGTGGTGAGTTGGCTGTTTTTCTTTATTTGGGGTGGTGGTGGTGGTTGGATTTTGTGGTGTTTGGCTGGGTGCTGGGTGTGTTTGGAAATGTTTGTTGTTGTTTACTTTGTAATTTTTGCGTTATTTTTGTTTGTTTTTGTGTGTTTTTGAATGTTTTTGATTGTTTGTTTTTGTGTTTTTTGGTGTCCTACAGGGGGATCCCCTCTCTGCCGTCTCCCCTGGCTCTGGAAGGCTTGGGGGGACAGACCCCTTTTGTCCCCCCAAACCTTCCAGACTCATGGGACCCAGGAGAGGGGATCAAATCCAGGCCACCCTCTGATATTAAAAGGGAAATCTCAATTGTGGTTTCCGCTTTAATATCAGGGGAGGTTGTGATCCCCCTCTCCGCTGGCTTCCTTGGGTTTGGGAGGGTTGGGTGGACAAAAGGGGTCTGTCTCCCCAACCCTTCCGGACCCAGGAGAGCCATCAGAGAGGGGGATTCCCCCCCAAAACAACTCCATTTTTAAAGAGAAGTAACCACTTGGTTTCTTCTCTTTAATATGGGGCGTGTGTGTGTGTGTGTGTGTGTGTGTGTGTGTGTGTGGAGGGGAATCCCCTCTCTGCCAGGTCCCCTGGGGTCAGGAGGGTTGGGGAGACAGACCCCTTTTGTCCCCCCAAACCTTCCAGACTCATGGGACCCAGGAGAGAGGATCGAATCCAGGCCACCCTCTGATATTAAAAGGGAAATCTCAATTGTGGTTTCCCCTTTAATATCAGTGGGGGTGTGTGATCCTCCTCTCTGCTGGCTTCCTTGGGTTTGGGAGGGTTGGGTGGACAAAAGGGGTCTGTCTCCCCAACCCTTCCGGACCCAGGAGAGCCATCGGAGAGGGAGTTCCCCCCCAAAACTCCGTTTTTAAAGAGAAGTAACCGCTTGGTTTCTTCTCTTTTATATGGGGCGTGTGTGGGGGGGGGAGGGGAATCCCCTCTCTGCCAGGACCCCTGGGGTCAGGAGGGTTGGGGAGACAGACTCCTTTGGTCCCCCCAACCCTCCCAACCCCAGGGGAGCCAGTAGAGAGGGGGAGCACAACACCCCCACCTACCCAGTAATATTAAAGGGGAAACTCCGATTAGGAGCTCCAGGTGCCGTTGGGGAGGGGGGCTTTGGTTCCCACGGCTTGGTGAACTTGCTCTCCCGGTGTTTTTATTTTATTTTTTGGGCACCGGCTTCCTCAGCATTCTGCGCGCTCATGGCGCACAGGACGCTGGGGCTTGTAGTTATGGGTTTGTGCTTTGTGTTTGTGCTGCGTTTTTTTAAAACAGTTTTCTTTTGATTGGCTGTGGCGCGTTTCCGAACGGTCCTTGCGCCACGCCGTGCAAGAGCCTCTCAGCCTGATTGGCTCTGGCGCAGCACGGCGCAAGGAATGTTGGGAAATGAAGTTGTTTCCCTTTTTTCGCATTTGTGGGGCTTTTGCCCCACTGCCTGTTTTCTCAATCCTTTGTTGACCTGCGGACCCAGATCGGCCATGTGCACGAAGGGTGAGTGCAGGCAATTAGGGCGAAGCATAGCAACCTATAGCAAGTTCCAATGGTTAATCCTTGGTTTTATAGGTTAAGATGAGTTACTTTTCCCAGCTCTGAAAAAAATATTTTTGGAGGGCTAATTATTAATATTAATAATGGCACTATATAACAATAACAATGACATAATTAAGTAACATTTCTCCAGAGTAGCTTTGTGCTGAGAAATGAACTGCCTTCTTTCAAAAATTGGGCATGTGAATTAATTGTTTCTAAACATATACACTTCTGCCTCCTTTGACAAAGAGTTATTGGTTGAAATCCAGTAGTGAAGTACAACTGAAGTGGGGGTTTGGTGACTCAACTCTTTCATACATTCCATTGATTCAATGGGCCTCTTCTAAATGCAATTTACTGCTGAATTTTATCCATTAAGGTTTTTCAAAAGTCAATTAATAGGTTCTGTCCTATTTATGTCTGTCCCAGGTAAGTATCACTGAGTTTAATGACAGTCGTTCCTGAGGAGATAACATATAGGATGTATTGCATACTAAAGAGAAAGAGACTCTGAAAATACATCTTTATCCCATTCCACTTTCTCTCTTCTTTGTCTCTGTCTTTCTTTTCCTTTCTCACACAAGCACATTGTTGTGTTCTAATGGTTTTACCTTCCACATGGATTACAATGTATCAGAGCCAATGTAACCTTGCCTATAGCAACAATGTAACCTTCAGCTGTATCATATAAACCCTGTAATAGGACGCGAGCTAATGACCACCAGCTGGCAGCAGCGAGCGTCCAAAGCTCTCTTGGTCCAAACTCATCAAAGGCAACAGCGCGGGAAGCTTTCCCGCCACTACCTACACCTGGACAAGAAGGGCGTGACTCGCAATGACGTCACGCAGGCAGTAGCCAATGGGCTACCATGGCACCACGTTCAAATGTATTACTGCTGTATAAAAAGAGCGATCGATCCGCCATTACCTTATGTTCCCTCTGTCCACGATGCAATAAACCTGAGTTAACCCAGCCCGAGGCTGTGTCCTGTGTCTTGGTTTTCATACACCAAATTGGCGACGAAGGTGGGATATGGATCCCCAAGGAGCAGCCAGGGCACAGAGCGGGTTCAACATCACCAAACCGCAAGACTGGGAGCTGTTGGAGATGGACTTCCAGGCGGCGCTGGTGGAACTCAAAGTCAAGGAAGACGATGAGGAGCGGAAGAGGGCCATCCTCACCAGAATGCTCGGGGTGGAAACCAAGCGGACGCTGGTGGGCATCATCGCTCCGAAGAAGGTGAGCGAGTTTAAGGCGGACGACATCATGAAGCTGCTACGGGAGCGCTTCCAACCCTCGAGGGCGATGTTTCCCGCTCGGAGCGCGTTTTGGAGGCGAGTCCAAGCGCCGGACGAGTCGGTTGAGGCATTCGTGGCCGCCATGAGGGTAGCCGCCGTCCCCTGCAAATGGGGCGACATCCTAGACATGGCCCTCAGGGACGGCGTGCTGTGTGGCCTGAAAGACAAGGAGGTGCAGCGCAGCTTGATGAACAAGGAGCCGCCACCCACGCTGGCAGAGGTCGTCGAGGCCGCAGAAGCCGCGGAGTCCACGAATGCTGGAGTAGACGAGATGCACCAGTGGCGTGAGTGGCGTCCCAGGCCCGGCAAAGCGGAAAATTCGGTGCACGGGAAGTCCGGACAATCGGTGCACGCAACTCGACGGGCCTCAAAATCGTCCTCGGAAGGCAGCGACGGCGAGGAGGTCCAGAAGGTCCGAAAAGGGGGGCGCCGCTGCGATGGTTGCGGAGCGGCCCACGAACGCGCGAGATGCCCATTTAGAAAGGCTGAATGTTACACCTGCGGCCGTCGGGGGCACATTGCCAAGGCATGCAGAAAACGAAAGGAGGGCCGGAGGCAGTCACCAGACCGTTCGACCAGACCGGACCGTCCCGCGAGGCCCAAAGATGGCGCCCAGACCACGAGGAAGAAGGACGGCGTGGGCCGCGTCTCGGACAGCAGCGAAGATGACGCCCCAGTGTTCAGCGTGTCCACGGGACAGTCCCATTACTTCGTTGAGGTACTAATACAAGGGGCCCCTATCAGGATGGAAATTGACTCAGGGTCCTCCTATTCCATAATTCCCCAGAAAGAGTACTTGAAAATCGACCCCCACGTGCGGCCCAAACTTAAGACATTGAGGTCCACGCTACGAGATGTACAGGGAAACAGCATTCCGGTATTGGGGGTCGGGAAATTTCGGGTTAATTTTAAGAGACATTCTGCGGAACTGCCCCTAGTTGTCCTCAAGGGGGGAAGTTGTAGCCTCCTAGGGACACAGTGGTTTCAGCCTTTAGGCCTGTTCATAGGGGGAGTGCATTCGGTGGGGGTGGATCCAATACAAGCGGTGTGCGATGCGCATCCCGACGTTTTTAAAAAAGGACTGGGAGAATTCAAGGGACCCCCTGTAGCTTTCGACCTAGACCCGGAGGTCCGCCCGATAAGACTCAAACCGCGCAGGGTGCCCTTCGCACTAAAGGACAAAATAGAGGCGGAACTGGACAAATTGGTGGGCCAGGGGATTCTTATTCCTGTTGATTCCGCGGAGTGGGAAACTCCAATTGTAACAGCTCTGAAGGCTAACGGGGAGGTGCACATTTGCGCTGATTATAAGTGTACAATTAACAAGGCGATCCGCCCTAATGCATACCCGGTGCCGGTGGTCAGCCACCTTTTGGCCAGGCTAAATGGGGGAAAGTGTTTCGCTAAGCTCGATCTAGCACAAGCCTATCAGCAACTCCCTGTAACTCCCGCCACGGCCGCGGCCCAAACGATAGTCACACATAAAGGAGCGTTCCAGGTGTCGCGTTTACAGTTCGGCGTGAACTCGGCACCCGGCCTTTTTCAGTCGCTCGTGGAACGCCTCCTGAAGGGGCTGGAGGGGGTGTTGCCTTATTTTGATGACGTGTTGATAACAGGGGGGAGTGAGGCCGAACTGGCAAAAAGATTGGACAAAGTACTAACTGTGTTCGAGAAAGCGGGGCTGAGACTGAGGAAGGACAAATGTGTCTTTTTCGAAACCGAGGTCGAGTTTTTAGGGTTCCGAATCACACCCGAGGGTATTAAGCCATCCAAATCCAAGGTGGCAGCCATCAAGAAGGCCCCTCGCCCCACATCCAAAACCGAGCTACAGTCATTCCTTGGGCTCCTCAATTTTTACCATACATTCCTTCCGCGGAAAGCGTCCGTAGCCGAACCGCTTCATCGGTTGCTTAAAAAGGAGGAGACATGGATGTGGGGTGACGAGCACGAGAGGGCGTTCAAAGAACTAAAGCAACTCTTGACTTCTGACGCAATTCTAACGCATTTCGACCCCAAACGGCCGGTGGTATTAGTCTGTGATGCATCACCGGTGGGGGTGGGGGCGGTGCTTTGCCACGTGTTGGATGACGGAAGGGAGGCCCCGGTTGCGTTTTATTCTAGGTCCCTGTCCCAAGCAGAGCGAAATTACGCACAAACCGACAGGGAGGCATTAGCAATAGTAGCGGGGACCAAAAAGTTTCACGATTTTCTGTATGGCCGCCCGTTCAAAGTCGTGACGGATCACAAGCCCCTGTTAGGGATTTTCACGGCAAACAAGCCCACGCCGCAGATCCTATCCCCGAGAATGCTGCGTTGGGCTATCTTTCTCAACGCATACCAACACGAGTTGGAGTACCGGCCCGGAAAGGAGATCAGCCATGCTGATGCACTTTCGAGATCCCCCTTGCCCCTGTCGGACGACCAAAAGGCTAGAGTAGAAAGAGACCGCCAGGTGTTGCTAATCGAGGTCTTAGACGCACCCCCATTAGTACCAGCCGATATTGCTAGGGCGACAGGCAAGGACAAAACGCTGGAGAAAGTTAGCTCATGGGTACAGAAGGGGTGGCCGGCATCGTCCCCGAACACGGAATTCGACCCATTCTTTCGGAAAAAACTAGAGCTGTCCCTAGAAAGGGGGTGCCTGTTGTGGGGCCAACGGGTGGTGGTCCCTACATCCATGCGGCCGAGGGTGCTCAAACTGCTGCACGTCAGCCACCCGGGCATCGTTCGTTCGAAAGCGCTGGCCCGCAGTTACTTTTGGTGGCCACAGCTGGACGCGGACATTGAGCACATGGTCGGCACTTGTGAGGCATGTCAGGGATCCCGTCCAGAGGAGGCCCGCCTCCCGCATAGGGAATGGGACGCAGCAAGGGGGCCGTGGTCCAGAGTACACATAGATTTCGCTGGTCCATTCCGAGGAACCATGTTTCTCCTGGTGGTGGATGCGTTCTCCAAGTGGCTGGAGGTTATCCCAGTAAAGAGCACGTCCTCCGCCGCGACAATTAGCCAGCTACGGAGAGTCTTTTCCACGTTCGGCTTACCCGACACGTTAGTCAGCGATAACGCGAGTTGCTTCACCTCCGCGGAGTTCGGAGCATTCATGGCGGCAAACGCCATTCGGCATGTCACATCCGCGCCGTTTCACCCGGCCACGAATGGCCAAGTGGAACGGTTGGTGCGTACAACAAAGGATGCGCTTCGGCGCATGGGCCCGGGGGACCTAAATCACCAAGTATGTCAGTTCTTATTAGCGTATAGGGTGACCCCCTTAGCGTCAGGTTACTCGCCGGCAGAACTCTTGATGCGGCGAAAACTGACCACGATTCTCTCCAGGCTAGATCCGACGAGAGTCGAGGAGAAGGGAAAAAACATAGGGCTGGCAGTCTCGAAAGGATTCGCCGCCGGCGACCCTGTTCACTGCAGAAACTATGCCAGCGCAGGGCCAGCCTGGGTGCCGGGGACGGTAGTAGAACAGACGGGGCCAGTGTCGTACCGGGTCGAGACTAGCACCGGTCTCCTCTGGAGGAGGCACGCGGACCAGCTGAGGCACCGAGTGAGCGTACCAGTCAGTGGGGCTCAACAACAGGATTCAGCGTTAGGGTTCTCCCCCACCCGTTTAGCCAAAGGGGGAGACATCAGCGGACAACAGTCCCAAGCAAGGGGGGAAGGAAGAAGCAGCGGCCCCGACTCATACCCTTTTGATAAACCAGTTCCATCAGAGGCCGGGGAAGGGGGAGAGGAGCTCGCGACCGCTGCCCCCGAATGTAATTTTGAGTTTGATTTTGCGAGCCGGGGGGGTTTTCAGGAGTGTTCCCCCACCCATCCAAGCGAGAAGAGGGGTTTTTCGTTAGCCCCCAGTGCCCCCGGTTCTTCCCTAAGAGAGAGCACACCTCCCAACAACGCCGCGGAGCCGCGGCAAGTCACTAACGAGTCTCCCTCTCCAATTACAGGGCAGGAAGCCAGGGGACAAAGAGAAGGTAGCAAACCCGGGCAAAGGCAGCCCGCATCGAGACCCCAGCGTGTTCGAAATAAGCCATCTTGGCTGAGAGACTTTGTCTCCTAGGGGGGGGAGTGTGTTTGAGTGTGGGCTCGAGACTTTGTCTCATCCTAGGGGGGAGGGGTGTTGTGTTCTAATGGTTTTACCTTCCACATGGATTACAATGTATCAGAGCCAATGTAACCTTGCCTATAGCAACAATGTAACCTTCAGCTGTATCATATAAACCCTGTAATAGGACGCGAGCTAATGACCACCAGCTGGCAGCAGCGAGCGTCCAAAGCTCTCTTGGTCCAAACTCATCAAAGGCAACAGCGCGGGAAGCTTTCCCGCCACTACCTACACCTGGACAAGAAGGGCGTGACTCGCAATGACGTCACGCAGGCAGTAGCCAATGGGCTACCATGGCACCACGTTCAAATGTATTACTGCTGTATAAAAAGAGCGATCGATCCGCCATTACCTTATGTTCCCTCTGTCCACGATGCAATAAACCTGAGTTAACCCAGCCCGAGGCTGTGTCCTGTGTCTTGGTTTTCATACACCAAACACATGCATTTTAAACTCTCCTCACCTGCTCTGAATGGAGGTAAATGTGTGGTTATACATTTTAAAAAGTATTCTTAGAATTCATTCTTGGGCTGTTCTAGCATGCAGAGCTGAGACTGCCAATTTAGCCCAGTACTAGTTAATGCCATTTGACTTGGCCGCACAGGTCAATGGGTCACTCTACAAATTTAAGCCTTGAAGCCCTAAAATATGATCTCACTCACAGCTGTGACTTCCGTCACTGACCAAAATGCACAGAAACGAAGGAGCAGTTTTGTCTCTTGTTAAACACCTCAATAAAATAAATGACTGCATGTTTTGCCTCAAATCCCAGCTTCTGAGAGAGTGGGGAAGGTTTTGAGTGAGATTACCTGGACTTCACCCCGTCTTCCATGCCTTTCAGTTCTTTCAGCTGCCAGCTGGGTTGGGGCAGATGCCACACCACTTTATTTTCACTTTGATTTACTGACATTTGGTTTTGCAAACTGAGATTAGTTTCAAACCTAGATGTTTCATAACAAGGGTAGCAGGGTCCTCCCCTCCCCTCCCCCCCACCCAATTTCTGCAGCAAGGGACTTGTCTCCTGGTCCATGAGCAGTCCCTAGGTTTTTGGCCAATAACATCAATCATTAGGGGTGACAAGAATATTAATATGTACTTCGTGAATGGTACATCTGTCATGGGATAGAAATGGGGCCTGTGTGTGTGTTTTTGCCACCAAAATGTAATGAAGATTTCTGAGTGTGGGGAGGAGTTATGGTGCTTTATGTGTGTTGCTGGGCAGAGAAGGAGTGAGAGACTAAACCTTTTACCCTTGTGGTTTGGGAAGGAATGTTGTGTACTCTATAGTGATTGATTGCAATCCTTGAGATGACAGGTTAGATGTGAGAGTTGGTCAGAGGAATAAAAGGGAGAGGGAGGGGCAACATAGGTCTCTTTGCTCTCATCGCCATGCTTTGTAAGTTCTCTGGGGGTGCTTTGAACTTAGCTATCGTGTAGTCAGTTAAGAGATAGAGGGATGCCCTCAGGGCTTCCAAACTTAGAATAGGTTTCATTGTTTTCAATATACTTTCTGAAATAAATTTGCTTCATTGGCCTAGAATTGTTTTGCTTCTTGAAACTAAGAAATCTTTGCTTCCTGAAACTTTGTTTCTGTAACCTACTTCTGCTACAATTTACTTACAATATGCTTTTAAAAGAAAAGATGGTGACTGGAGTTGTTTAATTTCCTATGTGCTACCTTTCTAACTGCCGGACTTAGATCAGGACATGTGAGAAGGCAAGCCAAAATCCTGGATTGCTTAGCTGGAGGGCATCAATTATTACTTTCATGTAGACCAAGGTTCAACTCATGAGTAATGGGTCCATTACAACATCCAGGTCAGTAAGTGTCCCAAATGTCTGGTGCCAGGCTGTGAGAAGCAAAAGTGTCTATAAAATAAAAATATATATTACTCCCACTTTTGCTGATTTAAAAGAAATAAGATTTATCCTTGACCCTTCAATCTCAAGTCTCTGTTTGAATAGGCATTTAACTATTGCTGCAGAATACTAGGGGTGAGGGAGGGATGGAGGAATTAAGTCAATACAATAGCTGTTACATTCATTGAGATGACGATGTATAATCACCAAGTGTCAGATTTTGATGCAATTATAATTTATTATCATCTTCTCTATGTTTCTGCAGAAGATTATGCATAAACTAATCAAGCCTCTTTGCAAAGCATTATATTTTAGGTAGTTTTTCATCTCTATGCTACCAATTGGTTCTCCAGATTAGTGCAGTAGTAGACTCCACATTTAAATGCAAGCAACTAGCCTTCATCTTGCAAATCTGGCCAGGTTAACCTGCTATGGTAATAGAGTAGACCTTACTGCCAGAAACTGAACACTGAGCATCAGGCGGCAGTTAACTAACCTGACAACCCTGAGGACTAGCAGCCATGATGAAGTCCACAGGGAAGGGTGATGGTCTCCAAGTGGATTAAATCCAACTTGAATCCATCTTGAGGCCGAGGAGGACTTTGCGTGCCAAAATTGCTCAGGACCAGAAAGTGACTCATGGAGCTAGATCAGAAGCACAGGTTTCACACTACGATGTGGAAGGGAAATGGAAGGCCACTGCATTATATGTGCAGGACAGTCTTCATGGCTGATCGCCATGAGGATTGCCAATAATTGGAATCAGATACAACACAAGAAGAAGAAGAGGAAGCCTTCATCTTAAAACATAGAGAGGAAAGCTGGCTTTTTCATTCACAAAAAAGCTCTTCACCCACTAGATATAGCCATTCCCATTACCACTTCTTTAGTGATGTGCTGCTGAAGTGAGCCTATTCCCCTCCTTCTTTAAAAGCTAGCACCACCTACACCATCAGTTTGAGGGTGGAATCACAGTACTATGTTCCTTAATGATTGCAGTTACCATGGGATGGTTTCATCATCTGCCACTTCTTTCATGGTGCCAATAGCTAAAGCTTTTGTAATCAACTGCAAGAAGCCACTCTCATCAATGGCGTTTCATAAGCTCATCAGTTCTCTCCAAGTATATTTTCCTCTATGAGATAAAACCAGGTAGGCAGTCATGTGGTGGGTTTTTTTAGACACAAAATGAAAGCATTAACAAGATCCACTCTTTCTATTAACATGTCATTTCAACATGAAGTCTCAGCACTCATAGTAAATTAATTCAGAAGATCTAGGACGAAAATTAATTTTGAGACTTTCTGAGAGGGCAATAATGAGAATGAACTTAGTGAGGATCTGAGCTAACCAAGCTCCCCTGGAAGGTCATATACAGAGTATAACAGTCATAACCACCATTTCATACTGAAGACACCAACTTTGAAAAATAAACAGAGTCAGACCTGCTTAATAATTGGAACCACTATGGAGTCTCCATTTGGAGTGAAGAAATAAGCCTTCTAGAAACCCAGGAAAGTTGCTGCCAGTAAGGGTCTACAATACTGGACCAATGGTCTGACTCTGTATAATACTGCTTCTTACATTCCTGTGTTCCTGTGTTGGGGAAACTTACAGGTACAGCACTCTCACTTTAGAGAAGCATAAGTTGCCCATGATTAGACCTGAAAATGAAAGTACTTTATTATTTCTTTCTCTTCTCCTCACAAGATTCTGTGGTGGCAAGAATTAATTCAGATCTGTGAGAAATGTAGCCCTTTCAGCAGAATTTTCTCCATATACTGCAGAGTTAATGAGGGCTCTTTGCTTGAAGCTATCTCTTCAAAAGGCAGCCACCAAAGAGAAAGAAAATTGCTAATGAATCTGTACGTACCTGGAATGAGATGGGCTATTTGAAGCAGAGCAATGGGCTCAGGATTTTCGACAGCATCCTCCAGAAAGCAAAAAAAAAAAAAGCTGAGAAGATGTTCATTAGTATTTTGGTAACCTTCTAAGCTTTATTAACAGAAACACCAGGAGAGACCTTGACTAGAAAATTGTTAGAAAATATATCTTAGTTGCTATAGAATCATTTAAATCAGGGATTCTCACCCTGCAGCCCACGGGCTGGATGCGGCCCATGGTGCCATTTCATGTGGCCCCTCCACCTCCATCATACCCAGAAGTGCCATGTAGTGGAAGAAGGGCAAAATGGCCATCCACCCCCGAAGCTGTCTGAGGGAGCGTGACCCGGCCCCTGGCTTAAAAAGGTTGAGAATTCCTGGTTTAAATTATCAGCCTTATAAGTATAGCAAATGTGAAAGACTGTGTTTCCAAACTGTCCTTTTGCCATTTTTTGCACGTGTAAGAGACCCTAGAGCAGGAGGCTTAAGCTAGTTGTGGTGTTGAATGTGTTGTCACAAAGCAGGGCAGAGTTCTCAAGCAGGCATAAATACCAAGCAAGTGCTGAGACCACAGCACCTAGGAAATGGAGGCTTAATCCTTCCCTCTCCTGTGTAAATGTACAGTACACTTACACAGTACACATATGCACTGTTATGAGCCTCAGGAATGGAAACACCAGTTGGTGTCAACAAGATCTTTTCTCAGGGCTCTTAGCATTTTTTTGAGGGGGAGTTCCCCCCCCCCCATAAACTACCCCAGTAGAAAATCTCCCCATGCTTACTAGAGTTACCAGTATCTCTGACATTCTTCCCAGAAATTTATTTATTAGAACTGAACCTATCCTTTTGCTTCCATTAAGGCCAGCTCCCCGCGCAAATTGACCATGTTGCTGAAAGCACTCTGCATTATCAAAAAGACACTCCACATCACAGCTCCTGGAATCATCTTGCCTACAATAACAGCTGCCCAAAACATCAGGAGGGCACTAGCTTACCTGCACCCATGCTGCAGCATATTGCCATATAGAGCTATAAGTTTCAAACTACATTCTGTAAAATCATGGGGCTTTCAAGCCACTTACTGCAAGGTAAAGGTTGCCCTTGCTCGAAAGACAGTTGTATCCAACTCTAGGGTTCAGTGCTCATCTCTGTTTATAGCCAAAGAGCTAGCGCTGTGTGCATCTACAGATGTTTCCATGGACATGTGACAGGCATGCCTCAACACCGGAGTGCATGGAATGCTATTTACCTTCCCACTGAAGTGGTCCCTATTTATCTACTTGCAATTTCTTACTTTTGAACTGGCAGGAGATGGGACAGAAATGGGAGCTCACTCCATCATGCAGTACCCGGGAATAAAACTCCAGCCTTCAAGTCAATGAGTTCAGTGTCTTAACCACTTAAGACACCGCAGTCCCCACAAGAGGAAGGCAGTAATCAGTGACACTCAATGCCAAGAAGACTTGCCCACTATTTCCATAGTCAAAATGCTGTCATTTTGTGAGGCATATTTTCAGACACTCTCTTCACGTGGGAAGAATGGCTTTCACTTGGCATTTGACAGAGCCCCAGAATTATCTGCAACAGCAGATACATAATATCTCTATGGCACATGATGTTTTTTTTATAAAAAAAAACTAGAGTAGCCATATGATCCAGGTATAATTACCTATGTCTGGGTTGGATCGCTGAAAAGACACAAATTAAATGAGTTTTTGAGTCCTCCACGAATCTGCCTCAGAGGTAAAAATTGGGGAATTGAGGAAGAAGCAAACATTCTCAAAAGTTCAAACAATGTTGACATTATGCCATTGTCTTAGAAAGCTAATAGCCAAAGCACCATGAAGATCTAATGCAAAAGAAAACTGTCACAGTATCAGTTTATGAGAAGTACAGTGACAAGTTGTGTGGAGGAAGATTGTTCAGAAGATGTCACTTGTTTTAAAACTACATGTACTGAAATTTCCTCTTCTAAATGTTCCCTCAACACCTGATGGAGGAGGAGATGATGATGGTGATACTCCTCCTCTTTCTCATCTGGTCATACTACTGGAGAAACAGCTCCTTTTCTGACCCTTTTCTTTAAAAAAAAATCTAAATGCTACAAACCATAGTTGGTTGCTACAAAACCTACTCTCTTGTTCTCCATCTCAGTCATACTCACCACACAAGATGATAATATAAAACAGCACATGAACCATGTGATACCACACCCCTACCATTTAATTCAGTATGTTTTTATCTGTTTTATCTATGATTGTGAACCACCCTGAGTCAGCCTTGGTCGAGTGGGTGGTATAGAAATTTAACAAAATAAATAAAAATTAAAATAAATATTAAACAAATAAATTTAGCAAGGCTACATTTTCTAACTATGAAAGTAATGAAAGCATTTTAAAAATCTGTATTATCTACAAGATCTTGGTGTATAGCCTGAGGAAGACAGATGCAAGTTGAAAAATAGCTGGAAAAAATCCCTGTGGAAGCAATAGAACTATCATACTTTGGCTGTCCTAGAGGGCACTGGCCAGCAAACCTTCTCCATGTGCAAAGTATGCAAGATCTTTAATTGTTAGCAGAAGACAAACTTTTGCTTTATATACCTTGGACTGCTCCCTTGCAACCTAAACATATTATTTATGAAGTGCTGATAAGAGGTACTGCATTCCTGCCCAGTTTGTGTCACTCTGTTTGCCCAGAGCAGCTACAGTTCAATACTAACCGTGTCCATATATTGAGTCACTGAAGAACCATTGGCTCACAAAAAATTAATGGCCTAATGAGAAAGAGCTGGGAGCCATGAACTTCAATTGGTCATTCATCCTCCAATAGGCAATGCAGGCAAAAGCATTATTGGAATTATGGGTGATGTGGGTTTTAAATTAGCTCCTTTAATTTTTGTGCCAGTGGAGTTATTATTTATCCCTGTACAGTTTGTCCAACAGTTGAACACACATGCAGAGCATTTTAAATGTAATCAATAGCATTCAGATGTCATGAGGGTTGTAGATATTGCAATATTTTGTGATAGTTTATTACAGACTATAGGAAAAATGTTACTGCAGTTGAGGTTCTCCCAAACACACAGTTTATTATCAGACTCAGCTGGGTAATGAGTACCACTCAATATATATCAAGGGGCATCCACCATTGAGAGTATCACCTTTCAAAAAGCCTCTCACTTCTTCTTCCATGTCTAGGCCAGATGTGAAACTGCCAAAATGAAGCCACTTTTTTCTTGAATTCATTCTGTAGTTCCTTTCACTTGACCCAGTGTGAGAAAGATTAGCCGGCACAAGGTGGCCATTGACCGGGTTATGCCTGATTGTGGTTCAAACATATCCAAACCTATTTACTAATACATTTTGCACCCAAACCTATTTAATATATTTTGCAAAATTAAGCACCTCCATTATCCTGTCCCTTGTCAATATGTCTCACACAAGAAGTCGCAGCACATAAATGTAGGTAAATAAACCCAGCAGGCAGCATCTGATCTATTTAGGAAAAACTCAAGAACAAATGCATCACTCTCGGACTCATCAAATTCAGATATCTGTTGGAAAATGTATTTACTTATCTTCCACTGCTTTGCTTATCAATAACAACAACAAATCCTTTGTGTTCAGAAAAAAGAAACATAATCTTTCAACAGGAAGGAAATATCTTAACCAAAAAACACTTTTTAGATTATGCTCTAATGTTCTTTTGTTGTTGTTTTTGTTTGGAATTGTGTTTTTTGTTTTAATGCAGGGATTTTATATAAGATACTAGCAGAGGTTGCCCGGCGTTGCCGGGCTGTTTTAAATGGTGTTGGAAAGTTTTTGTTGTTGTTGTTAATGTTTGTAAAGAAGAGGTTAGTCTATAATTGAATTTTTTATTTATACAATTTTTTTTTGGGGGGTGGCCTGTTATAAACTGTGATGAGTTTTGTTTGGTGTTTTGGTTTTGTGGATGAAAAAAAGAATAAAGGATGATATACTTTTTCCCAAAAAATTATTTAACCCAATATTTTTTAGTATGTATTTTTTTAAATTGTTGTACCGTAGGTAATAACTTTTAAAATGTGAAAGTACATGTTTTTCACAATAAATGTTTTTAAACTGTGTATTGATGTTTTTGTTTTTTATTTGAGTAAAAATTCAGCACAGGATTTTTGAATAGTTTTTATTTTATTTTGACATCTGTTTTTGATTTGTGTAAAATTGTGATTTTGTGTTTGTTTTTACTTGTTTTTACTCTTGAGGCCTTTTGTGTGGGGCTGTTGTGTCTTTTTGAATTTTTTTTACTATTGTGGGCAGCAAGTGGTGCTGGTAGGGGTTATCTTGTATTTTGACTGTTTTTTCTCTCATGGCCTCTGGGTGGAGCTTCTTCCAGTAAGTAGTCTCTTTCTTTATTCATTTCTTTTCCAGTTGTTGTGGTGTGAGGTCATGTGGTGGTGAGTTGGCTGTTTTTCTTTATTTGGGGTGGGGGTGGTGGTTGGATTTTGTGGTGTTTGGCTGGGTGCTGGGTGTGTTTGGAAATGTTTGTTGTTGTTTACTTTGTATTTTTTGGCGTTATTTTTGTTTGTTTTTGTGTATTTTTGAATGTTTTTGATTGTTTGTTTTTGTGTTTTTTGGTGTCCTACGGGGGGATCCCCTCTCTGCCGTCTCCCCTGGCTCTGGAAGGCTTGGGGGGACAGACCCCTTTTGTCCCCCCCAAACCTTCCAGACTCATGGGACCCAGGAGAGGGGATCGAATCCAGGCCACCCTCTGATATTAAAAGGGAAATCTCAATTGTGGTTTCCGCTTTAATATCAGGGGAGGTTGTGATCCCCCTCTCCGCTGGCTTCCTTGGGTTTGGGAGGGTTGGGTGGACAAAAGGGGTCTGTCTCCCCAACCCTTCCGGACCCAGGAGAGCCATCGGAGAGGGGGATTCCCCCCAAAAAAAACTCCATTTTTAAAGAGAAGTAACCGCTTGGTTTCTTCTCTTTAATATGGGGCGTGTGTGTGTGTGTGTGTGTGTGTGTGTGTGTGTGTGTGTGTAGGGGAATCCCCTCTCTGCCAGGTCCCCTGGGGTCAGGAGGGTTGGGGAGACAGACCCCTTTTGTCCCCCCCAAACCTTCCAGACTCATGGGACCCAGGAGAGAGGATCGAATCCAGGCCACCCTCTGATATTAAAAGGGAAATCTCAATTGTGGTTTCCCCTGGCTTCCTTGGGTTTGGGAGGGTTGGGTGGACAAAAGGGATCTGTCTCCCCAACCCTTCCGGACCCATCGGAGAGGGAGTTCCCCCCCCCCCCAACACCGTTTTTAAAGAGAAGTAACCGCTTGGTTTCTTCTCTTTTATATGGGGCGTGTGTGTGGGGGGTAGGGGAATCCCCTCTCTGCCAGGACCCCTGGGGTCAGGAGGGTTGGGGAGACAGACTCCTTTGGTCCCCCCAACCCTCCCAACCCCAGGGGAGCCAGTAGAGAGGGGGAGCACAACACCCCCACCCACCCAGTAATATTAAAGGGGAAACTCCGATTAGGAGCTCCAGGTGCCGTTGGGGAGGGGGGCTTTGGTTCCCACGGCTTGGTGAACTTGCTCTCCCGGTGTTTTTATTTTATTTTTTGGGCACCGGCTTCCTCAGCATTCTGCGCGCTCATGGCGCACAGGACGCTGGGGCTTGTAGTTATGGGTTTGTGCTTTGTGTTTGTGCTGCGTTTTTTTAAAACAGTTTTCTTTTGATTGGCTGCGGCGCTTTTCTGAACGGTCCTTGCGCCACGCCGTGCAAGAGCCTCTCAGCCTGATTGGCTCTGGCGCATACGGCGCAAGGAATGTTGGGAAATGAAGTTGTTTCCCTTTTTTCGCATTTGTGGGGCTTTTGCCCCACTGCCTGTTTTCTCAATCCTTTGTTGACCTGCGGACCCAGATCGGCCATGTGCACGAAGGGTGAGTGCAGGCAATTAGGGCGAGGCATAGCAACCTATAGCAAGTTCCAATGGTTAACCCTTGGTTTTATAGGTTAAGACTATTAAAATGTACAAAAGTGCAATTCATTAGTTGATTCTTCAGCTTAAAAAGACATTTCTCCAATTCTAAAATGCTAAATCCAGACCTTAAATGTAAAGGTTTCCCTTGCTCGAAAGCCAGTCGTATCTGACTCTAGGGTGCAGTGTTCATCTCTGTTTCAAAGCCGAAGAGCCAGCACTGTCTGTTTCTGCAGATGTTTCCATCATCATGTGGCAGGCATGACTAGACAGCGGAGCACACGGAACACTGTTACCTTCCCACAGAAGTGGTCCCTATTTATCTACTTGCAATTTATTGCTTTCAAACTGCTAGGTTGGCAGGAGCTGGGACAGAGACGGTAGCTCATTCCGTCCTGCAGTACTCAGGAATCAAACTGATGACCTTCCGCCTCCCAGTCAGCGTCTTAGCCACTTGAGCCACTGCAGTCCCCTCAAAATCCAGTCCTTAAGAGAGAAATATTATTGCTCTTAGCCAGTGCTGCCATTTGCTTCGTTGGAGGGAGGATTTCTTGGAGTTGACAGACTTCTATGGCACTCTCCTTAAGCATGTTTACTCAGAAGCAAGGATCAAATTAATATTATGGAGACTACACATTTCCTATTAACAACATGTTCCTTCTTCAACAGTGGGATTTCCTCAGAGCTGCCTGCTTGAGAAATCGACTCTTCAAATTATGCTGCTATTTGACTTCTAGCCAGCAATCACAAAAGTGAGAGATACAGAGATGAGAAAAGCCTATGATAAGATAAGACAATTCATGTCTTTTGTCACTTAACAGACTTCTATTTCAATATACAAACCAAGTTTATCATCTAGTTTGACCTTAAAGTTCACAAAATGCAATGGCATTTATTCTCTAATAAATATGCTTATGATTTAATCTTACTTTACTGACTAGCTTTCAAGATCCCTCCACACACGTTTTTCTTAAATAATTTTATCTTGTACAGTAGAACCTCATTTACCAAAATTAACTTTTTCCACAAGGCACTTCGTTATACAAGTTTTTTCCCCGTTGTATGATGCATGCATCTTACAACGAAAATCTCTATGGAAGAGATCATACAGAGAAAATTTTCATTGTACGATTTTTCCCAGAGAGATTTTCACTGTATGATGCACCAATTTGTTCCAAAATTCTCTTTGTTGTATGATTTTTTCATTATATGATGCATTCCTTATATGAGGTTCCACTGTACCTTAACATTTTCAGAAATAACTGTTATTACAGCATCTTTTTTATTTTAACTTTGGGGGAGGGAACGCAGCACAAGAACGTCTATACTTTCATGTTGGCTAGTTAATTTGGGTGACTATTGAGGGTGCACCTGACTGACCAGGTTATCCTAGTATGGTAATAGAGTAGACCATATTGCCAGAGACTCTACGCAGATTGTCAGGCAGCGGTTAACTAACCTGACAACCTGAGTACTAACAGCTTGGATGCTGAAGTCCACAGGGAAGGGTGATGGTTCCCAAGTGGATTAAATTCCACTTGAATCCATCTTTATGGAGGGCAGCAGCCAGGGGCTGTTGAAGACTTTGTGTGCCAAAAGGGCTCAGGACCAGAAAATGAAAGCGCGGTGCCAAAATGGCCGCCACGCTCTTTGCGGGGGCCCCCCCACCCGGACTCAGACACGAGGCAGCCGAGCTGCCATTTTAAAAGAGCGACGGAGAGGAGAAGTTTTCTCCGTCGCTGTTTGTTTCCCCCTTGGTCCTTCCCGGCTGGGAAGGAAGGATTTCGCACGGAGCCTTGGCTTGCTGGCTCCTCTGTGCCTTTTTGTGCTCTTCGATCCCTGGAAATGGATCCTGCTCCTTCCAATATGCCTCCCAAACGGAGGGCCTCGGCGTCGAAGCCGCGGCCCACGGGGAGGACTTTTGGCCCTGCGCGGGGCCAGCCCTCGGGTCGGAGGACCAGGGCTGCGCCCACGCGCCATTGCTCTACCCCCACCGATACCGGTGGGGCGATGCAGGCTGCTTGGCCCTCGGCCGGTCAGCCTTCGGCTGGCCCTTCTGGGGCTTCGGCCCTCGGCCCGCAGATACCGGCCATGGGCCCGGGCAGCGGGGGTGGGTCCGGTGCTGGGGCGCAGCATGCTCCACCTCCGGCCCCTCATGGGCCGGAGTTTTGGGCGTGGACCTATTCGGGCCCGGGCTCTCATACCGGGGTTCCTGGTCCAATGCCTGGTGGGCCGTCCGGCCCACCCGGCCCACTCTATACTGGGGGATCTGTGGCAGTCGATGCATTGCTAACGCGTTTAGCTGTGCTCGAGGCATCCTTAGGGATGGCACACAACCCCGTGCCTGGTGGCCCTTCATTCGCTGCGGGGGCACCTTTAGGTCCTCCGCCTACCTCAATGGCCGCCACACTGCAGCAAGCGGCTAGCCGGGTCGAGCTGCTGGAGACGCTCCGGCCTACCCCGGCCGGTGTCTCACAGCTCCCTGTTCGGCCAGAGATACAGCAGGAGAGTGGTCAGGTGCGGCCCCAGAGCTCGATTCCGGTCGCGAGCTCCAACGCCCGGCGTGGGCCGGAACCCCCAGTGGGGGCGGCTCACGGGGGTGCAACTAGTGAGTATCAGGTTCAAGTTAATGCACCCACATCACAGTCCACTTCCAATGGTGGGGTTCAGTGGCCATGGCCTCGTAATGTCGAGGCGAGTGGGCATCAGTTGCCACCTTATCCCAGTGCCCCTTGGTTCCATACTGGTGCAATGTTGGGGGTGGGGGTTTCCGCCCCCGGGCCAGTGCCAGGTATCGCAGGGACTGTCCAGGTTCCGCTGCGTATGCCCCGGGTACCTAATGTGCCGGTGACGGCTTTGCCGACGGCTGGTTATTCGTTGCCCCTTGGTGATCATTTGTCCCAGGTCACAAGGGAAAAGATTTGGTGGGGGGAGTACGTGGATATATTCTCCCTATTGAACCGTGAGCCCACTAAGGAGGAGAGAGAGGGACAGGATGACAAAGACAAAGAGCTGTCCCGCCGTCGTAAGCCACCATGCACCTGGGCCAACTGGTTGCCCGCATATCTTATTTATATGGCGGTGAATCTCAGGGCCCGGCCAGACCTGGCCATTCCTATGGTCCAATATTTGGACAATATTTACAGGGCGATGGTGGATTTTCCTGGCCCATCGTGGTTGGCTTACGATGAGGAATTCAGAATGAGGGTGCCATTGCACCCGGAGATGAGATGGGATAAGTCCTGTCAGAAATTGTGGCTATTGTACATGACCCCCACGCGTCCGGC
The DNA here is from genome assembly GCA_035047345.1 of Bradypodion ventrale. Taxonomy (NCBI): domain Eukaryota; kingdom Metazoa; phylum Chordata; class Lepidosauria; order Squamata; family Chamaeleonidae; genus Bradypodion; species Bradypodion ventrale. Next base: position 82,634,694 of record JAWDJE010000005.1, on the reverse strand, counting down.
GCCTGGGGATAGGTACCATTGTGGCCATGCCGTTCAGCGAGCTGCTCCAACGCAGGCTTCCCGCCAGCTGGCGGGGCAGGGGGTTCCAGCCCGCTTGCTGTGTTGGAGCTTCTCGGCCAGTGGTGTGTGCAATAAGCGGCAGTGCCGATACAAACATGAGTGTCTCTCTTGCGCTGGCCCCCATGCCGCCGCTGGGTGTCCGCGAGCCGGCGGGTCACGGGGCAGAGGTAGAGGTGGACAGGGAGCGGGCAGAGCGGCTGCTGAGGGAGCTAGCCAGTCAAAAGGCCCCCTCCCCAGTTAATGTGTATATGTTGGAGCGATGGCTCTCAACTTATCCACAGAGAGAGGATGCGAAGTACCTCCTTGAGGGTTTCCAGTGGGGCTTTCGAATCCCATTCAAAGGAGTGCGGGGACCCCAAGATGCACCCAATTTACTGTCCCTGAAGGATAGAGAGGAGGTGGCTGCCCTGAGTATTGCTAAGGAGGTTGGGGCCAAGAGGGTGGCAGGCCCCTTTTCTGTGCCACCCTTTCCCAACCTGAAGGTCTCCCCTCTGGGGTTGGTACCCAAGAAGGCCCTGGGGGAATTTCGTTTAATCCACCATTTATCGTACCCGGCGGGTTATTCTGTCAATGATGCTATCCCTGATGACCTTTGTTCGGTCAGGTATACGTCCTTTGACCAAGCCCTACGGATGGTGCGCTCTTGTGGTCCGGGTGCCCTCCTGGCAAAATGTGACATCAAATCGGCATTCCGATTGTTGCCAGTGCACCCTGAGGACTTTGAGCTATTGGGTTTTAGATTCCAAGGGAAGTTCTATGTAGATAAGGCCATGCCTTTTGGCTGCTCTATATCCTGTTCAGCATTTGAACGTTTTAGCACCTTCCTTCAGTGGGCCTTTGTTCGCAGGTCCGGGTCCCGGTCTGTAGCCCATTACCTCGATGATTTTTTGTTTGGGGGTGAATGGGGCTTGGACATGTGCACGCGTCTCCTCATCACATTTCAGACGCTAATGCATCTGGAAATGTGATGGGTGTCCCTTTAGCGCCCGAAAAGACCGAGGGTCCATCCACTACCCTCACATTTCTGGGTATCTAAATCGACACGGTCGCACAGGCATCCCGATTACCCATTGACAAGGTTACCCAGATCTCTGCGATGATTTTGGCCTTGCTGGCCAAACGTAAGGTGTCACTTAGTGAGCTTCAGGTACTGCATGGCCATCTTAACTTTGCCTGCAGGGTGGTTACGCCTGGCAGGGCATTTGCTCGGCGCCTGTGCGATGCCATGTCTGGCCTGACAAGGCGCCATCATAGGGTCCGACTAACCAGGGGCATGCGGGCTGACCTTTTGGTTTGGCTCTCATTCCTGCGGGACTTCAACGGGGTATCCTTTTGGAGGTCCGACCTTTTAGTTTCACCTAGGTTTCAAGTGCAGTCGGATGCCTCCGGCTCCCTGGGATATGGGATTTACTTCCAGGGGAGGTTGGCTTATGGCCAATGGCCTCCAGAATGGCGGGGCACGGATCGCCTCCGCGATCTTACATTCCTTGAGTTTTTTCCAATCCTGGAAGCTTTGATGCTATGGGGCAAGGAGTGGGCCGACTCAGTGGTCCATTTTTGGTGTGACAATGCTGCAGTAGTGCACATTGTCAATGCTCAGACATCTAAATCACCCAGGGTGATGGCTTTAGTTCGCCAATTCGTGTTACGTAGCCTACGCCTCAACGTGCTTTTCAGGGCCAGACATGTACCAGGCATTGATAATGATATTGCTGATGCTTTATCCCGCCTGCAGATCCCCCGGTTCCGCGCCTTGGCTCCGGACGCAGAGGAATTCCCCTCGCCACTTCCGGCCGAGATTTGGACATTTGGCAAGGAGAGGTGAACCGGGCGATTGGCATGTCCTTGGCGCCCCGCACGCGTAAGGCGTATCATCATGCTTTCGTTCAATTTAATAGCTTTCGTGTGCAACTTCAGTTGCCAGAGGTGTGGCCCATTCCAGTGGAACAGGTTTTACAATTCATGGTTCATTTACACAGTCAGGGCCTCGCTCCCCGCACTATAGCATCAAGGCTGTCAGCATTGGCATTTGTTGCCAAGGTGGGAGGTTTTGCTGACAGCATGAACGATTTTCGCATACGGCATGTTTTGGAGGGGTGGACACGGGAACGTGGCCGCCGCCCGGACACTCGGCACCCAATTTCCCCAGGGGTGCTCACACACCTTGCACGAGGCTGGCCTAACCTATGTTTTGACAGGTATGAGGCAGCTCTTTTTCATGCGGCTACCACGGTGGCCTTCTTTGGAGCGCTCCGCATCAGTGAGTTGGTACTACTGTCTAAGGCGAATGCGACTCGTAGGCCACTGGAACTCGACGATGTCTATGTTTCTAATGAGTGGGATCAGTTGAGGATACGGTCCTCAAAAGTTGATCAGCACGGCGTAGGCAGTGGAGTTAGACTGCTACAATGTTCCATTGCAGACATCTGTCCGGTTGGTGCCCTACAGGAGTTCTTGGCAGTGCGTGGCACGCACCCTGGCCCGTTTTTCTGCCACCAGGATGGGTCTCCCCTTACTAAATTTCAATTTTGGAAGGTGACCGGTATGGCACTTTCCAGTGTTGGCCTCCCTGGGGCTCGTTACGGCACCCATTCATTTAGAATAGGTGCTGCTTCAACTGCAGCTGCATTTGGGTACTCTGAGGCTGATATACGCCGTATGGGAAGATGGGGATCTATGCGTTTTGCATTGTATGTTCGTCCTCTTCAGACATGAGTACCATTTAAGTCACTGTTCTCTTTTTTCTCTTACAGACCCTGTGTGTCCCCGCACACCGGTGGCAGTATGGCTGGTGGGCCACAGTTACGTGCACTGGGCAGCTCAGTATGCTGCGGCGACAGAGTGGGGACCCCAGCTTGGACTGCGTGCGGCCGCATGCATACGTTGGTACGGTAAGCGTGGAATGAGATGGCGGGAACTGTTGCCATTCCTTTTCTCCATTAGGGATGCTGAACTGCCTGATGTCCTTGTACTGCACCTCGGGGGCAATGACCTAGGCCAGGTCACTGGCCTTTCTTTAAAATTCGCGATTTGCAGAGACCTAGCTTATTTGCACTATGTGTGGCCGTTCACCAGGCTGCTATGGTCGGACATCATACCACGTCACGCTTACAGGGGAGGTATTGACCTCCGTGCCCTTGACCGCGCTCGTCGCTCGGTGAACAGGGCAGTTGCCCGGTTCGTGGCAGACAAGGGTTTGGGGATGGTCGTCCGACACCCCACCATTAGTTTACAAAATTACGATCTGTATGCAGGGGATGGGGTCCACCTGTCGGATAGAGGTATGAACCTCTTTTTGGAAGATTTGCAAGCAGGCCTGTTGACCGAGCTGACGGTCGGGGGGGGGGCGGTGAGTCTTCATTGAAGCCTCCCCGTGTGGCGGGTAGCACTGGTAAGGTAAAGATTTATGACCCATAGGTATCCGGCAGGTTCGCAATTGACTGGCCAACACTTAGACAGGTACAGGTAAAAAAAGGGGGGAGACACCGCCGTCGTGGAGAGGGACTCCCTGTCTCGCCCGGGAGCCCACGCCACCAGCTCCCGGGAGTGGAGACAGGTGGGAGAGCCACTGCCCCTCCACAGCTGACTTCGCTCTCTGGGCCGGCCCGCCCAGAGAGCAGAAAAAGGGGAGACGCCGCCGTCGCGGAGAGGGACTCCCTGTCTCACCCGGGAGCCCACGCCACCGGCTCCCGGGAGTGGAGACAGGTGGGAGATGCTGCGGGTTGTCCTGGTTGGCCTCCTGGGATGCTTCGCTACCATCTTCTTGTTGTTGGCTAGGATTTGGGGCCAGCCGCGGTGGGTGGCTGGACTTGCCATGGTCTGTGCCTCGGTGGAGGTGAGGAGGCTGGTCAGCTTGGAGCTTCAGGACTTGTGCACGCTTTTGTTCCACCCACCCCCCTTCTGGAAGGACTAAAAGGACTGTGCTGGGTATATTTTTTATATTGTTATTTGACGTTTTGAATTTTTTTTTAATATTTTGTACTCTTTGATGTGATTAACTGATGTTTAGGATTTTATTGTATTGTACCTTATTTGATGTATTGTTAGAAACTGTATTATAGTGCACATGTAGTGCATATTGTAGTGTATATATATATATATATTTCTGTAATTTTTGCGGACAGGGATTTGTAATTGTAATTTTAGTGATTGATTTTTTGCTGTATTTATTGTATGTTATTTTACTGTATTTCGTATTATTGTCCGCTATGTAAACCGCCCTGAGTCGGGTTCGCCTGAGTGAGCGGTATATAAGCGCGAAAATTAAATTAAAAAATTAAATTAAATTACAGGTGTAATAACGTTGACCGGTCAACGACGAACCAGGCAAGGGGCAATGGCACGAGCTTTTCAGCATGCATCACCCCATGATTTGACGGATACACATCAGAGGGTGGGGTCAGTAGATAGTTTATTGACTACGGTCAACAATTTGTTTGTGTCAACAAACAAATTGATACAAAATGGATACATTGTAGCCAATTGCCGTTGGCAATTTTGGGAGGAACCTTACCAGTGTTACTGCAGCCTGCTTGCCTTAAAGAATTATAATTGGATGAGTACCAATTGAAAGTTATAATTCGGACTAGGGCATTATTCAATAAAAGTGGCCCAATGCCTTTATCCATATACCGGTGTCTGAGTCTTTCTTTGGGGGGTGCGCCTGCAATGAAAGCGCGGTGCCAAAATGACCGCCGCGCTCTTTGCGGGCCCCTCCCCATCCAGACTCAGACATCCGGATGAGTTAGGGGGCGTGGCCACCCCTCTATAAAAGGGGTGGCCACGAGGCAGCCGAGCTGCCATTTTAAAAAGAGCGACGGAGAGGAGAAGTTTTCCCTCCACCCCCTCCCTAGTGAACAGTGTGATATTTTGGTCGCTTCTGGGCCGGGTGGGAATTTTTGGTTGGAACCCACAATTGGCCCTTGGGTTCTGGCTTTTTTGCCCATCCCACACTGTTGCTGAGGTTTGATATAGGGGTTTTTCTTGTTCTTGACTTTGGTCACTTAGGCGGGTAGCACTGGTAAGGTAAAGATTTATGACCCATAGGTATCCGGCAGGTTCGCAATTGACTGGCCAACACTTAGACAGGTACAGGTGTAATAACGTTGACCGGTCAACGACGAACCAGGCAAGGGGCGCTGGCACGAGCTTTTCAGCATGCATCACCCCTTGATTTGACGGATACACATCAGAGGGTGGGGTCAGTAGATAGTTTATTGACTACGGTCAACAATTTGTTTGTGTCAACAAACAAATTGATACAAAATGGATACATTGTAGCCAAATGCCGTTGGCAATTTTGGGAGGAACCTTACCAGTGTTACTGCGGCCTGCTTGCCTTAAAGAATTATAATTGGATGAGTACCAATTGAAAGTTATAATTCGGACTAGGGCATTATTCAATAAAAGTGGCCCAATGCCTTTATCCATATACCGATGTCTGAGTCTTTCTTTGGGGAGTGCGCCTGCAATGACTCACATCAGTAGTACAGGTGTCACACTGTGATGCAGAAGGCAGATGAAAGGCCACTGCATTATATTCTCAGGACAGTCTTCATGGCTGATTGTCACGAGGCTCGCCAATATTTGTATTCAGATATGGAAGAACAAGAAGAAGAAGAGAGGCACCTGCCAGTTATTTTTGTATTTATATAATGTCGTTAATAATCCACAGATTACTGAAGCCACAATGGAGGCACTCAAGAACCGTTGGTTACACATTGCACCAACTCTAAAGAACAATTTTTTAAAAACCAATCATTTCAAGAAAACTGTGAAACAACCTTTAAAACAAACCAAATGAATTCAACAACAACAAATCAGCAACAGCTGAACTAGAAGCTTGAATCTCCTCAAATACCACCCCCAAATGTGGCAGAACATGACAGTTTTAGCAAAAATTGTTGTAGGACACTGCATATCTGGGGCATGAGTTATGGAGAAAAACCTATTCTTCATAACTCGCTGCATGTATATGAACCTAGAGTTAGGCATGTCAGGGGACCCTTGTAGCCCAGATGCCATTCTGGCCATGGAGCCCCATGTTTTTCACGTGTAGCTGCGCAACGAAGTTTCTTCGGCATCCAGCCGGCTTGCCTGCGGCATGCACCTCTGCCCATCATAAAGCTGGTTCATAAGTGGAAAAATGGTGAAACTGCTATGGAGCAGGTGCTTGGTAGCAGTTTATAAAGGCAAATGGAAAAAACAAAGTCCCATTAGGCTTCGCCTCCCGCACAGCTGCACGTATTTTGCAGAGAAGGACCGGCTCTGGGTTAATTTACCTTCAAAAGAAGTGGACCGAGCTGATAAGGTCCCAGGGCCAGAGACTTGAAAGTCACCCAGACTCCCTCTGGTACACTCCCTTCAGATGCTGGCTTGAGAGAATAGGTCTTTGTTGACCAATTCTGGGTATTATATCTCCTCTGTGTTGACTCCCTTTCTGCTGGAGTAAAAACTTGCTACGCGAATATCAGATTAGCAGCGTTTTAATGTTGCATGGATAATAGTCCAAAATAAGCAAGGTAGATATTGTAAAATATCATCTAGGCTAAACTGGATAACAATCTCAAGAAAATAACAAAAAGCTAATTTTAGAAAGCATCATTAGCAGCGGGCTTCCTTGCCCTCATGCCTGGCAAGGATGGTGGGTTGCGGTCAAGGCACCTTAAAATATTTGAGTAGGGTTTTCACTGGCATCGGAAAGCACCCCCTTGACCGACCAAATGTCCCCCCTTGACCAACCAAATGTCACATCTTTTATATGTTTTGATGACTTTCCATTCCCCTCAAGAATGTGGAAGATGCTTTGATGTTTAATTGCTATGACTATCTTCTGCTCATTAACATTTGCAGGTGTCTCCTTATCTAACATCCATCTCACTTACTCTGAGAGTCAGATCTGTGTTTCAGACGTTGTCTTGATTTTACCTCCACTGGTATGTCCAAGACTAGGAAAATAATAATACCTTATAGGTCTCTATTTTATTACAGTTTTCTCCTTTTATCTCCTCTGTGCATCAACTGAATATCCTGTTAATTAAATGGAACATCCAGCATAGCCTGTATCCTTTCCCTCCTCCCTCCCCACCTCTTGCAAAGCTTGAATTATTTCTGGCTAAAATCACAGGTAACCTAAGATATGATTTTTACAATAATAGTAAACCATATTTGAAAAGTCTCTCAGCCTTCTCAGCTGACTCATCTTAAAATTACTGTCGATCTCTGTGGTTATCCCTTGATAGTTTATCAAATTTCTGGAACAGAATCCCCTTGCAACTCCCTGAAGCTCTTTTTTAGCTTCAACTGAAGTGAAATGCTGTAAATGACAACATTTTGCCCTTGAATGGGTCTGTGATGAATACTACTTATCGCATGCAGATACTCCCAATGTGAAAATTGTACAGCTCAGGTTAAACTCCATAGGGAAGCTATGCACTAGTGCCTACTTTTTATCATTATGTTCTTAGCCCCAGCAGATCAGGTCCTTCTAAACAATTTTTAAAGTGTATTCAAGTCCCAGAGTTTGTAGAGACAGTCACAAGTTTTAAAGTGAACTATAATTATTCATAAGAATGGAAGTTTATGTTTAGAATTTGGAACATCTAGGTTCAGATCTTTCATTTGAAGCTCATTAGGTTGCCCTGAGCATTTCCACTTCCCCCATCTAACCTACTTACTTAACAGGTTGGGAATTAACTAAGGGTGTAACTGCATTGGCCTTCTGGATACTGTCTGGTGTGGTCTAAAGCCATTTTGCCCTTCCTGATGTGGTAGAGGTGGGGAGGGGGCACTTGAAAAGGTGTTGCAGGCTGCAGGTTGAGAATCCTTGGTCTAAAGAGAGTCACTTGAGATCAGAGAGAGGAATGACATGCCGTTTGGTGCAATCTTCACATGCTATTATAACAATAATGTCCATGCAATAATAATAATTTTGTGTCAGAAAGTATTCTGGGTTGAAAGGATTTTGGCGGAAGAAACTCTGCTCAGGGAACACCCAAATGAGGCTCCTTTCATGTCCCCAAGAGCTGGGGCAGAGATGGGCACTCAATCCGTCATGCAGTACCCAACTGCCAACTTGCCAGCCTTCCAGCTAACAGGGTGAGCTTCTTAACCACTGAGCCAACACAGCCCTTTCACATGCTAATGGCATATCAGCCTCCAGAGACTTTATTTCCAGAATTGTGAAATGTAAATGAGCCACTTCAGGATATCAGCATATTGAACAGATGTGAAGGAGAAGTGAAATTATTTTTAATCTCTCTTAGACCATTCTTGATGCACTGAATTCTGTAGATTGAATTTTAACATTTTCCCCTTGGGTGTAGTGCCAATTGAAAATGTGGCAGCAGGCACTTTCTCAATAGTGCCAATTGAGAAACTGTCTGCTGCCACATTTTCAACTGGTACTTCATGCCAAAGTAAATAAAAATATATATTTTAAATTTAATCGGACTGATTCAGCACATCAGCACTGGTCTAACACTGGCAAAATAATAATAATTTTACTCCCTGCCCCGCTACACAAGAGCAAGGAAAGTGTTCAATTTGTGGATAATCTGGAGTAGTTTTGTTATTATTCTATACCAGTGGTGGTGAACCTATGGCACCATGCCCAAAGAGGCACTCCAAACCCTCTCTCTGGGCATATGTGCCATTGCCCCAGCACAGAGTTTGCCCTGCCCCTCTGCCCAGCAGTCCAATGGGAGTGCTTCCTCCCTCCCCCAGAACAGAATTTGCCCGCTTCTCTGTGGCACAGACTGCAGCCTGTTGAGTTTGGGCGCTTGGTCTCTAAAAGGTTCAACATCACTGTTCTATACTGAAAATTGAGAGCGGAAAGAGCCTTGGCAGTTTTGATAGTTGCAAGACTGAATTTTGGTCTATTCCCAGTGACCACATATGTTGGGAATGGACCAAACCAGAGTACATGTACCTGCACCAAAAAAAGTTGATGATCCTGACTGGATCTCAGAAAGGTGTTGGTATAGGCCAGGGGTGCCCAAATTTTTCAGGCCATGGGCTGGTTACGTGGTTCAGCAAGTCAGTCACCTGGTTCCTCCCACCAGAAGTGGAAGTAAAATGCACCTTGCAGTCTTGTTTTGCAACAGCATTAGATAGATTTTAAGCTGCCATTTTCTCTGCTTAGACCAGGGATGCTGTTGTGTATTCAGGTTAACTGCAAGTTGCGCCAGCAACGCTTTGCAAAGACAAAATGATGGTTTCCCACCATCAACATTAGCTGCTAGTTTTGGCGCATACTTTTCCCTTCTGGGCATGTCCTTATGTTAATTAGAGTTCAGTGATTGGGTACAATCTTGGATCCTGTTCGTGATTGGTTAAAACTGGTATATCATGTTATGATTGGTTAGTTAAGGTCGTCCGGCAGGTTACTACATTGTATCAAAGAGTCACCACCGGGGATACACTATATAAGCCCCACGGGTAAACAAGGGTGGGGCCAGGGCCGGATCTATGCTTCTCATTATCAAGGCAGGTTAGACCACATTGGGCTAACCTGGGGTCTTCTCTATACGCTCACTCGCAAGGTGTTGCTCAGTACATTGCCTCTACCGTAGAATTCAGAGAGACCAATTACATGAGATTTGTGTAGCCATCTGAGGTCTGGATATTCCTTGTAAGAGTAACCAGAAAGACTTTACAATAAACCATTGTTCGTTTTCTATTCATCATTGCTGGACTGTTCTTTACAACGGCTGGACACGACAGGTGCCCAAACTCCGGCGTGTTTTACTTCCACTTCTGGAAGCAACAAGGGTGGTGAGGATCAGAAAAATTGTCATCGGGGGCTGGATCTGGCCCACAGGCCATAGTTTGAGGCTTATTGATCAGTTCTCATGATCAGCTTGTCTGATTGCCAGGAAAAAGAGCAAACCAAGCAATCCCTGCAGCATACCAAACAGTGGGACAACTGTCCATCTGCTCAAACCGTAATACTATGAGCCTTTTAGATTTCAGTATGTATAAATACAAGTAGCAATAATTCCAAATAGGATCCACAGCAGCTTTTCTACTAGCAAAAATTTTTTCCTGTACTCTGACTTAGCAGAGGAGTACTAGATGTTAAACAAGGAATCCAAATCTAAAGAAATGTGTACCTTGCAATTATCAAGCAGTATTTCTAGAAGCTAATTCTCAGGAGGGCTTACTAGACTTCATATATTTCAGCCTGGTTTTTTTAATTTATTCTTTCTCAAACTATCACATAGTCCTTTGTACACGGAACACAACTCCTCATACATGAAAGTGCTGCATTGCAAAAAGTCTTCCAGAGCTTAGAGTGAATCAAAACCTATTCATGTTAAACATTAGAAATGGAAAAAACAATTTGCTGATGCTTCTGTTTCAACCTTGAAACATTCATTTCATTAAATTAATGTTGCTAATTAAAACATTAGTTTCTAAACAAGCCATGCAGGTTGCAGAGGTTGCCATAACCCCTAGAAGCATATTCATTATTGTCTCAAAGGGTCTTTTGGTCATTTTAGAATCACCTTCTCCATCTGGCAATTTCCCCCCACAAATGAATTGTGTGGGGGAGGGGTGATTTATTTGTTTGTTTGTTTTTTTGTTTGTTTGTTTATGTTTTTAGCACCGCCCCACTCACCACAGGTGACTCTGGACGGCTCACAACAAACAATAAAAACATCAATATTTAAAAACAATTAAAATCTGAAAAATATCTTAAAATTCATTTAAAAGTTCTTAAAACATTCTTAAAACCCCACCTTCCAACCGTCCAAGACAGTCAGTTACTCAGACCAGCCAGCCCACCATGGCTAATTCACCAACCGCCCCCCATACCTGCTATGCCAGCCAGGTCTTCACGCCCCTATGAAAGGAAGGAGATTTCATAGGGCCAGAGCGGACACAGAGAAGGCCCTCTTCCTTGTGCTAGAGAGGCTTTTCCTGGGCTCCATTTCACCCCAAAGCACATCCCCAGCCACTCTGGAGTGGCTGGGGAGGCACTTTGGGGTGAAACAGAGCCCTGGAAAAGCCTTGGACAGGGGGAGAAAGGCTTCAGAGGTTCACTATAAAGTGATGAAAATAGAAGAAGCTTCTATTTTCATAGCTCTATAGCAAAGAGCAGTCACATGGCCAACAGGCCACGCACACCCAGTCACATGGCCATGCCCACAGTGTGGTAGAAAAAAAATTATGCCCACCACTGACTGTATCAGTAATTCTATATGTGGAACAAAGAACTGTTGAATCTAGCCATGCCTGTGAGGATCCAATCCCAAATTATTATGGCTTCATTCAGTGTGCTTTTTCCCACAGCTCATATTAAGTGTTATAGATTAAAAGGTAAACTTGTAAAGAGAAGGGAGGTGGTGGATGTTGGCACACAACACTTCCTTAAATTAATTCTGTCACAAAGTGAGAGGGGCTGGAAGAAGGCTGCTGATTAAGCCTTTAGAACAGTGTGACATTTTTGTGGGGAGAGTGGCTTTTTTTGCACTTTCATAAGTACCAAAGGAAGCAGAATAAAAGGGACTAAACAGCCTTCACTAATCAACAGATGTCTGTCTTCTTTCTGACACATACTGCATTCAACTAAAAAGCAGACATGATCTAGCCACCACTTTGAAGCAGGGATTTTAGGAGCAGGATTTATAGGAGCGTAGACTTTCATGAGAGAAAAATACAATTTAAAAGTTCTTTGGAGAAGAATGAACATGACTCGCCAAATACAGAGCAAGGCTACCCCCTGATGGAGAAAGACAATTTTACACAACAGATGTGTTGAAGCTAGATTAGGTACTTCTATAGGTATAATAAACATATACAGTAATACCTCATACAAAGTCCGCTTCATACAACATCAAATTCATATAATATCGCCTAATTCCTTGAAAAAAGTTGCCTCATACAAAGTGGCTGAGACTTTGTATGAGGCATTGGGGTTTTTCCCAGGTTACATTGTGCCTGGGCAGTATACAAAGCAGAACACATGCGTGCATTGTTCTTGTGGGTTTTGCACGAGGCGAAGAGTGTTTAGGAGTGGTTTTGAGTACGATTTTGGATTTTTTTTTAATTTTTAGAAGCATTCCTGGGATTTTTGCAGCATTCTTCAGGTTCTTGGACAATCAGGGTTGTTTGACATGTTTTTGTAATGTATTTAGCCTTTAGACAATGATTTCTTAAAGTTCTGTCAGTTTCCCGTCTGTTTCCTTGACTTTGCCCTGAAGTCTGTGCTGTTACAGTACAATGTATCTCTATGGAAACGACGTTGTAAGAGGCATTGCGGCAAGGATTTGGACGTTGTATGAGGCATCATGCTAGGATTTTGCATGCCTCATACAAAGTCCAAATCGTTATAAAGTCCAAACTTGTGGAACCAAGTTTGGACGTTGTATGAGTTATCACAGTATATCTAAGTATATCCATATATATCAGTGTATAAGTGAATGTGTAACAAAAATCTAATCCCAAAAGGAGAAAGAAAAGTACTTTAACTAAAGCTAAAGGAGGATTAAATACTAAGCAACATTATTATCTAAGAAACAATGTTACCTGAGAAAAATGCTAGTTTAAATCTTCATAGAGATTGAGGCATCAGTAACTATGCTGAACATGATGGCTGCATAATACCAAAAGAATTAGAGGCAGTATTTATCTCCATCCTAGTTTCTGAAAAACATAGATGGAATGTACTATTGCATTCTTGTTCTGGTTCTTGGATTCTCTGGTTGGCTACTGTGGAACAAAATCCTCTCAGTAAAAGGTAGCAAGACTCTTCAACAGTCCTTAAAACACTGATTTGTTCTCTCAGACACAGCTTCTTGTGCACAAACACATTATTACAAGCTAATAACTTTAAAATCTGCAAAGTAACTCAATGAAGGCAAGACACAAAGTAGTGAAGAAAAGAAAATCACATGTTAAGAAAAGCAAGCATCCCGTGAAATGAAGTTAAAAACACAAAAGAAAAGGTGGAAACTGTTGTTAAATAAAAGTTAAATTGGAATTTGCTAGGATGAACAAGTAGCTATGCAATAAACACTAGAGGTAGTATGCAACAATTGGATTTTTTAAAAAAACAACTTGTATGCTGTTATGTATCCGCATCTCTGTTTTACAGTAGGAGGATGTGGTGCTCCAGGAGGATGTGGTGCTCCAGCATTCGTGCAATCTGGATCAGTGGCACTTGGGCTGATCTTAGAGAGCTGAAAAGAGCACTCTAAGTCCTAGTCTAGACATGGTCTGAAGAGGAAGATAAGCTGTAATGTCTAGGTAGTGGAAAAGAATGCATGACAATTAAATTATTTGGTAGATCTTGTCAAGGTAAATATAGCAAATGTACTTTACAACAACATACATATATTAGTAATCATTTATAGACTATTGCTGTTGGAGGGAAACCAAGATCTCTGTTGAAAAAGGATATCAAGCAGCTTAATGCATTAGTATAAATAGCTACTTGAACGTAAGCCTCAATGAGAGTTCAATAGAACTTACTCCTATGTTTGAGTATGTAAGACTTGTGATCTGAAAAAGGAAGTGCTGAAAGATTTGGTTGTCACTCTGAAAAGGGCTCTGAGGTCAGTTATCACAGCTGTATGTTGTGTGCCATCATTTTAGAACTAATTTATAGAGACCCAAATAGGTCTTTTAAGACAAGTGAGATGTGTTACCAGTTCCTCACCACTTCTACAGCTTAGCAGGGGTTTGGACCTAGTACTGTCTGTCTGAATCCCAGCCCATTACCCTATCTGCTGCAGCACACCGGGTATCCCATCACATGTGTATATTTCTCTCCTAAAACTACATGATTAGCATAACATGGGATTGTTTGTCTCTCTCTCTCTCTCTCTCATATATATATATATAGATAGATAGATAGATATAGATATAGATATATAGTTAGATATAGATATATAGATATATATACACACACACACGCGCGCGCACACATATATAAAGTCCTAAATGGTCTTTTGACACATTTGCACATGAACCTTCTTGCGGTACCAGTTGGGAGAGGCGATGCATTCTTATAACTCCTTATCCATGCAGCTGCTCTGATTCTAATTTACAGAAGATAAGCCACCCAGATAAGAAGAAAGAGCACTGATACTTATATAAGTGCTATATCTTGGCAGAAACCTCTGCTACTATACAGACAGAACTATTTGCTTACTGATTTGTTCCATCCTCTGAACAGGAGATTTGTTAATCCCTTGGAATAACTTCATTCTACTTTGGGTTCCAGTAGCATCTTTCTTCTTACTTGACCTGTGTAATCTATGACTTCAGATCAGGATGCTTACCTTCCTTCACATATATACACAACCTGGATGTTAAAAGAAATAGGTTCTCTGGTTTCAAATATCATTTGAAGTTGTTTGATAAAAATACCAGATGTGTGCCGGTCACAACAAATTTGTAAGTATTGGGGCAAGGGTTGAAGAGGGGGATCAATTTTCATTCTGCTTGTGTTATTTTAAGGTTAAAACTCTTCTTTATTGGCAAAGAAAAGCTATTGGTGATTATTTCCAGACTGGCAAAACCTTAAGATGACATCAAAAGCCTTCACTGCCAATAAGTGGCAATTTTCAAAAGATAGACCTTCACTTGGATGGCTGAGGGTCCTCCTTTTGAATGCAGATGCTATCTGAAGAACTACCCTTAACTACTTTAAAAATGAAATGCCATAACAAGGAACAGCAGAGGCAAGGAAGTTGTCTGAACAATTAGGTAAAGGTAAAGGTTTCCCTTGCCTGAAAGCCAGTCATATCCGACTCTAGGGTGCAGTGCTCATCTCGGTTTCAAAGCCAAAGAGCCAGCGCTGTCTGCTTCTGCAAACGTTTCCGTGGACATGTGGCAGGTAGGACTAGACAACGAAGCGCATGGAACTTCCCACTGAAGTGGTCCCTATTTATCTATTTGCAATTACTTGTTTTCAAACTGCTAGGTTGGCAGGAGCTGGGACAAAGATGGGAGCTCATTCCATCCTGCAGTACTTGGGAATCGAACTGCTGACCTTCTGCCTCCCAGTCAGTGTCTTAGCCACTTGAGCCATTGCAGTCCTGTCTGAACAATTAGCCCCTGGCTAATGACAAGCAGACACGATTGTCCTAAATACCATTTTCTCCATTGTGGTGAGATATATTGTATGTAGTTCTGTGGATGGCCACTACATAATTGGCATAAACCTTTCCTGATGGGTTTGCTCGCTAGCACACGGGCTTGAGCACACGGGCTTTGATGGAAAGGTCATTGGGTTTTTGGGCTATTGTTTGATACCTAGTTTATTTCTCAAGACCTTGGCTGATTGCTTGGTCAGCAATAGGGTAAATGTCACAAGGTGGTGAACTCAAGTTAACACACAATGCATGACTCATGTCCACAGCTTAGTAGGCAAGGCCACTGTGCTAAACATGTTGACCTTAAGTTAGACCCGGGAGATCCCGAGATAGAGTGAGAACAATGGTCCTCGCTAACCCCTAGTTATCAGTTAGCAACAGAACTTCCTGGTGACGCACAGCCCACTCCACATCTCAGGGTAACTTCTGCAAATGTAACTGATCAGTAAAATGCCACATAGGCAAAACCCTCTGAATGAGGTCATGAGCAACTTACGTGTACAAACTCCAGACTCAGAGTAATAAATACAGCCTGCCTGAAGCATTTGGGGCTGAACTTTCACCATCCGACTGCCTTGCGTGCCTTCCTTGAGTCCAGTCACTCCGACCCCCGTGGGCCATATTCCTCGGGCCATATCTGGCCCACCACAACATCGTTCTTTTTAAATGAGAGTATTTTTTCCTTAAATTTACATTAGCATATGCAAAAATAAACATTAGCATATGCAAAAATATCACAATCTGTGTCTTCTTTTCTGGCAATGCAGTACTGCTGCCAAGCTTTCAAAATAATTTTTGGGTAAAATTAAACAGTACATTTATTATGTTTTTGCAGAAGCACTAACAAGGTTGTAGAAGATGTCTGTTTGTGACAGCATGCAATTATCCTCAGTCATGAATTCTGCAGCAGCATACTGTGGTTTTTATTGGCTGTTAGACAATAAACATAAGCTTAATTTTGAAGTCTGATCACTGAGGCATGAGACACTAAGGAAATCTCATTGTGAGACAGAAACTGGATTCTTTTTAGGAAGCATATGTTTCTATTAACATGTGACCTGATGGTGAATTTCTGGCTAAATTTTACTTGTAAGAGGTAAGACACACAAAAAAATTGCCTAATGTGGCCATCTACATTTCAATCTGTAGAGGGAACCAGTTGTACACCATAAAAACATTTCATTTCCCACTTTATCTTTAAATCATGGAGTTTGACTTCTGCTCTGTTCACAGGTGGAAGACAAGAGAATATCAAGAAAAATATTCTTTCTGTCTATCTAAAAAAAAACTTGTCAATGAATAAGAGGTGTTTTCTTTCAGAGAAGTGAACGAAGTTAATCCCTTCCCCTTATCTTCACTTCATCTCAGCTTTGGTTTGCAAAAGCTTTGGATGTTTTTTAACAAAAGGCAAAAAAGATTTGGCTGGAGAAAACAGAATCCAGGACATTATATGGCATATCTTGAAATCATAGGCTATCTTCTCCCCTCCACCCCCAATTATCTCCTCCCTCATACTGTTATGTCTTTCACTGAAGCAGGTCTTGAGGGAGCTATTGTTCACTGTCAAGAAAGAGGGGGGAATGTATATATATATGAATAAATTCCTATAAAGGTTTGTCTAGTTTGTTTATGGGACTGCAGTGGCTCAAGTGGCTAAGATGCTGCCTGGGAGGTGGAAGGTCAGCAGTTCGATTCCCGAGTACTGCAGGACGGAATAGGCTCCCATCTTTGTCCCAGCTCCTGCCAACCTAGCAGTTTGAAAGCAAGAAATTGCAAGTAGATAAATAGGGGCCATTTTGGTGAGAAGGTAACAGTGTTCCGTGTGCTCTGGTGTCTAATCATGCCTGCCACATGACCACATAAATGTCTGCAGAAGCAGACAGCGCCGGCTCTTCGGCTTTGAAATAGAGATGAGCACTGAACCCTAGAGTCGGATACAACTGGCTTTCAAGCAAGGGAAACCTTTACTTTTACCTAGTTTTTTTATAATATTTATTAGTATTACTATTAGATAAGGGCTCTCTGAAAAGATCTATTTGTCTTTTCTATGAAAACAGAAAGAATGGAGTGACATTGAATACCTGTAGAACTTGAGGGGAAATACCTTGACCGACCCGAAGGCAAAACAAAACCTGCCACTGAGCCCTTTGCTTTCCATGCCATGATGAATGTGAGGTCCTGTTTCCTGTTCTAATCATTGCTTTGTCCTGAGTGAAAATGTCTCTACATTCCTAATTTGTATTAGGGATAGGAAAAAGCAAAGAAGAAAGAAGAAAAGCCAAATCCACCTGACTTCATTCACAGTAAAACAGGTGAGGGTCCCACCTGGTCAGACAACAGCTACCTGTGCAGAAGTTGTCCTCTTAGGATTTTCTCGACTTTTTTTACTGATATTGACATTGCCCGATACTTTGTGCCCTTAACAAGTTACTTTGCAATGTATATGCTAAATCCATCTTTAGGCTTAACATCAACTTTCTCTCTCTCTCTATTTATCTCTCTTCATTCACACAAAATAATGAGTGGTTTGACAGTTTATTCTTCCGCAATCATCTTAACATCCTTGACCACCAAAAAGCAAAACAAAAAATTGCCTGAACAATTGAAAGAAATCCATTTTTACTCTAAGAAAAGTAACATAATGGGCAAGCAAGACAACAATGGGCAAGCAAGACTGTGGGCTATGGTGGCTCATTGGTTAAGAAGCTCACCTTGTTAGCTGGAAGGCTGGCAAGTCGGCAGTTCGAGGCCCAGGTACAGCATGGCGGATTGAGTGCCCATCTCTGTTCTGTCCCAGCTCTTGGGGACATGAAAGGAACCTCATTTGGGCGTTCCCTGAGTTGAGTTTCTTCCGCAAAAATCCTTTCAACCCAGAATAATTTCTGACTCTAAATCATTATTATAAGACAACATGAAACCAAATTCAGTGGTGGATAATCTGGAGGAATGCTGGTCTTGCTCTATGGTACACAGAAGTGAATAGGTCGGCCCAGTTCTGGCCAGCTCTGCATAAGATCCTTTAGCCTCATTTCAACAACAATCTATGTGGTTAGTTTTCACAGCAGCACATGAAAATCTGCATTATGTTTCAATGTACCATATTTTCCGGCGTATAAGACGACCCCCAACTTTTCCAGTTAAAATATAGAGTTTGGAATATACTTGCCGTATAAGACTACCTCTCTTCCAATGCACACCAAATAAAAATTAACCCACACTCAACCCGAAGACGCGCAGCCCTCCGAGTCGAATGGGCAGGTTCTGGTGGAGAGCCAATCCACGCTCACATTCTCCTCCTCGAGGTACAGGAAGATGTGTGCAGCTTGCTTCCCCTTGCTTCATACTCACCGCACAGAGCAGGGACTCAGCCGCGGCACCCCCCACCATATGCGCCGGACATATGAAGCAAGGGGAAACAAGCTGCAGTTAAGTACCTGTCCTATAAGACGACCCCCGGCTTTGGCACAGATTTTTCGGGGTTAAAAAGTAGTCTTATAAGCCAGAAAATACAGTATTTCCTCATGTATTTTGTAATAAGCATTTTGTCCTGGAATAAATTCATCCTAAAATACATATTTCTGTCTGTGCTTTTATGAGCATTTGACAGGTTAAATTCATATTTTAGCTGCACTTGTTAGTTGATTTTTTTATTTTTATTTTTAAAAAGCCAAGAATGATATCACAATATTTATAAGACTTCCTAAGAAATAGATAAAGTCCTTTCTGATCTTAATATTTTTAAAAGGGCCCATAAATAAGTAAATCAAACTAGCCAAAATGCAAATAACATTATAGAGCTTCCCTAATTAAAAATGAATGAATGAATGCTTCCAATCTCAATAGTGAACATATCTGCAAAATCCTTTCCTACAGATGCTGAAGATGTTGCATAAGTGACAAATGATGATGATTTCGGGCCATGAACTCCAGAGTGACAAAAATACCTTACACTGGGAGATCAGTCTGTACAATTTACTACACTGCTACTTAAGTAATCATCTATAGAAAGAGTGATATATACACACAAAAGATTTGTTGGGTGTTATAAAAATGTGAAAAACAGCAACAATGCAAGCGCAGCGCCAAAATGGCCGCCGCGCTCTTTGCGGGGCCCCCCCCACCGGACGAAGGCATCCGGGTAGTTAGGGGGTGTGGCCAGCACCCTTATAAAAGGGGTGGCCACGAGGCAGCCGAGCTGCCATTTTGCGAAGCGACGGAGCGGAGAAGTTTTTCCCTCTTACCTCCGTCGCTCTTGCCTTTCACCGGGAAGCCTCTTGGCTGCTGATTTTCTTGACTTTTTCCGGCTTCCCATCGGATAGCTGCTATGCCCTCTAAGAAGAAGGCGACTGCGAACGCGGCTCATTCTGCGTGGAGGCGCCAGCCGGGTCGGAGGACCGCGGCTGCGCCTCCCCAGCAGCCTCCTTTGCCTGAGCCCACCGGGACCGGTGGGATGGGGTTAATTGCCCCTTGGCCTGAGGCGGGGTGTCCGCGTACCGGCCCAGCAGGGGCCATGGCCCTCGGCCCTCAAGCAGTGGCCACTGCCCCTGGCGTGGCCCATTCTGCGGGGCCTTCTTCCATTGGTGCGCAGCTTCCTGCGGGGGGTTTCAGCCATGGGGGGTGGCTTGGTTCCCTCCCCTGGCAGGGTACTCCCCCGGCCCTGCAGGGGCCAGGCATGGGATCGTGGCCGTATACGGGCCCCGGGGTCCAGGGACCTGGACCGGCGCCTGCAGTTAGTGGGCCGGCCGGCCCTTTGCCCCCCCCTTGGCTTAGGGGGCTACGTTAATGTTGAGGCCCTTCTGGCCCGCGTTGCAGCCCTCGAGGCATCCCTAGCGAGGGTTAACCACCCTGGGGTGCCTTTTGGGGTGCAGGTTGATGCTTCGTCTGCCGGGCAGCGGCAGGCGGCAGGACGGGTCGAGCTGCCTGAGGCGCGTGGCCCGGCATCGGCCACTGCCTCGCAGCTCCCCAATCAACAGGCCGGTGCTGGTCAGGCCCCGTCGACGAGCTCAATTGCGGTCGTGAGCTCCGACGCCCCCAGTGGGCCGGAACCCCCGGTGGGGGCGGCCCATGGGGGTGAAGCATGTGAGTATGCAGTTCAATCTAGCGCACCCACACACCTAGCCACGTTGGGGGGGCATTTCAGTGGCCTTGGCCTCGCACGGGTGGTGCGACGGTTCAATCGCCGACGTCCCACCCGGTGACTTCACCTCTCACCCAGGGCCCCGTTTTGGGGGGTGCCTCTTACTCAGTCGGGAATGTGTTAGGGGTGACTGGGTTGGTCCAGGTTCCTTTTCAGATGCCCGCAGTTCCCACCGTTCCGGTGTCGGCATTGCCAACAGCGGGGTATTCCTTGCCCCTGGGGGACCATTTGGCCCAGGCCACCAAAGAGAAGATCTGGCGTGGGGAGTATGTGGACATCTTCTCCCTTCTTAACAGAGAGTCCACCAAAGAGGAGAGGGAGGGGCAGGATGAGAAGGATAAGGAACAGGCACGTCGTTGTAAGCCGCCACGTACGTGGGCCAACTGGTTGCTGGCTTACCTCATATACATGGCGGTCTACCTCAGGGTCCGGCCGGATTTGGCAATTCCGATGGTCCAGTATTTGGACAACATTTACCGGGCGATGGTCGACTTCTCGGGCCCGTCGTGGTTGGCTTACGACGAGGAATTCCGTATGCGGATTCCCCTGCACCCTGAGATGAGGTGGGATGAACCCTGCCAGAAGCTGTGGCTTCTGTACATGACTCCCACGCGCCCTGCGCCTGGGGAAAGATACCATTGTGGACATGCGGTCCAGCGAGCGGCCCCAGCACAGACACCCCGCCAGGTGGCGGGGCAGGGGGTTCCAGCCCGCCTGCTGTGCTGGACTTTCTTGTCCAATGGTTCCTGCAATAGGAAGAATTGCCGGTACAGGCATGAGTGTCCCTCTTGTGCTGGCCCCCATGCGGCCTCCGCCTGCCCCAGGCCTGGAGGGATGCGGGGCAGAGGGAGGGGTGGACAAGGGGCTGGCAAGACTGCCCCAGAGGGAGCTGGTCCACCGAAAGGCCCCCTCCCCAATTAATGTGGACATGTTGGAGCGTTGGCTCGCATTGTACCCGAGGGAGGCAGACGCGGTTTACCTGCTTCAGGGTTTTCGACTGGGGTTCCGTATTCCTTTCATGGGTGATAGGTCCCCCCAAGACGCCCCCAACCTTTTGTCCCTTAGGGGGAGGGAGGAGATGGCTGCTGCCAGTATTACTAAGGAGGTTGATGCGGGCAGGGTCGCCGGCCCTTTCCCTGCACCCCCGTTCCCCAACCTTAAGGTGTCACCCTTGGGCTTAGTGCCCAAGAAGTCACCGGGTGAGTTTCGCCTGATTCATCACTTATCCTACCCAGCCGGCCGATCGGTCAATGATGCTATCCCTGATGACCTTTGCTCAGTCAGGTGTACATCTTTTGACCAAGCGCTGCGCATGGTGCGCTCATGTGGCCCGGGTGCGCTGTTAGCTAAGTGCGACATTAAGTCTGCCTTTCGCCTCCTGCCGGTTCACCCGGGTGACTTTGAGTTGCTGGGTGTCAAGTTCCGGGGTGAATATTATTTCGACAAGGCCATGCCTTTTGGCTGTTCCATATCATGCTCGGCATTCGAGCGTTTCAGCACATTCCTACAGTGGGCTTTTGTCCGCAGGTCAGGGTCCCGGTCTGTAGCCCATTACCTGGATGATTTTTTATTCGGGGGTGAACGGGGCTGGGACACGTGCACACGTCTCCTCAACACATTTCAGACGCTAATGGAGGAACTTGGTGTCCCTTTAGCGCCCAAAAAGACCGAGGGCCCATCTACCCAGCTAGTCTTCCTGGGGGTGGAGATTGACACAGTAGCGCAGGCTTCTAGGTTACCGATGGATAAGGTGTCAAGGATAGTGGCCCTTATCTCGGACTTGCTTGCTAAATGCAAGGCATCTTTGCGGGATCTGCAGGTGCTACATGGTCACCTCAATTTCGCTTGCAGGGTCGTCGCACCGGGCAGGGCATTTGCTTGGCGCTTGTGCGACGCCATGACAGGCTTATCCAGGCCCCACCATAGGGTTAGACTGACCCGGGGTATCAGGGCAGATATGCTTATCTGGCTCCAGTTCCTGAGGGAGTTCAATGGGGTGTCATTTTGGAGGTCTGACCTCCTGGCTTCCCCTCGTTTCCAGATACAGTCCGATGCCTCTGGATCCCTGGGTTATGGGATATACTTCAATGGGAAGTGGGCCTATGGTGGGTGGCCACCAGCCTGGGCGGGCACGGGTCGCCTGCGTGATCTTACGTATCTGGAATTTTTCCCTATCCTGGGGGCTTTGATGCTATGGGGCGAGGAGTGGGCCAACTCGGTCGTTCATTTCTGGTGTGACAATGCGGCCGTTGTCCACATTGTCAACTCACAGACATCTAAATCACCCAGGGTCATGGACCTGGTGCGCCAGTTTGTATTGCGCAGCCTGCGCCTCAATGTGCTGTTCAGGGCCAGGCATGTCCCGGGGGTCAATAATGATATCGCTGACGCTTTGTCCCGCCTGCAGATCTCCCGGTTCCGCACCTTGGCCCTGGATGCGGAGGAATTTCCCTCGCCACTCCCGGACGAGATATGGACCATTGGCAAGGAGAGGTGAACCGGGCGATCGGCATGTCGCTAGCGCCACGCACGCGTAAGGCGTATCACCACGCATTCAATTCTTTCAGAGCATTCTGTGCCCAATTACGGCTGCCAGACACCTGGCCGATTCCAGTGGCCCATATACTTCGATTCATGGTTTACCTGCATGCCCAGGGCCTTGCACCTCGCACCATAGCATCTAGGCTGTCAGCGCTGGCTTTTATGGCCAAAGTAGGCGGTCATGCGGACAGTACCACTGACTTCCGTGTGAGACATGTTTTGGAGGGGTGGGTGTGGGAGCGTGGGCGTTGCCCGGACGACCGCCACCCGATTTCCCCAGGGGTTCTTACCCAACTGGCGCGGGGCTGGCATGACCTCTGTTTTGATAGGTATGAGGCAGCCCTATTTCATGCGGCTACAACGGTGGCCTTTTTTGGAGCGCTCCGCATCAGCGAGCTTGTGATGCTGTCTAAGGTAGATGCAAGTCGTAGGGCACTGGAACTCGAAGATGTCTATGTTGCCAAAGACTGGGCTCAGTTGAGGATACGCTCCTCTAAGACGGATCAGCATGGCGTAGGCAGTGGAGTAAGACTGCTACGGTGTTCTTTGGCAGACATCTGTCCGGTTGGTGCCCTACAGGAGTTCCTTGCACTGCGTGGCACGCACCATGGCCCGTTTTTCTGTCACCAAGATGGGTCTCCCCTTACTAAATTTCAATTTTGGAAGGTGACCGGCAAAGCGCTGGCCAGTGTTGGCCTCCCAGGGGCCCGTTACGGCACCCATTCATTCAGAATAGGGGCGGCTTCCACTGCAGCTGCTTTTGGGTACTCCGGGGCTGAAATACGCCGTATGGGGAGGTGGGGATCGCAATGTTTTCAATTTTATGTCCGCCCTCTTCCACAGTGAGTACCAGTCTAGTCACCGCATCTTTTCTCTCCCCTCGTTTTTTCCTTGACAGACCCTGGGTGTCGTATTACACTGGTGACAGTATGGCTGGTGGGCCATAGCTACGTGCACAGGGCAGCACGTTACGCTGCGGCGACAGAGTGGGGACCCCGACTGGGACTGGGTGCATACGCAAGTCTCACATGGTATGGTAAGTCCGGGATGTTATGGCGGGAGCTGTTGCCATTCCTTTTTTCAGGCCGGAATGCTGACCCGCCTGACATTCTGATCATACACCTTGGGGGGTAATGATTTAGGTCGGGTCACCGGCTTATCGCTGAAGCATGCGATTTGCGGCGACCTCGCCTACCTGCATTACGTGTGGCCCGCCACAACCCTCGTTTGGTCAGACATGGTGCCGCGGCACACTTATAGAGGAGAGTTCGACCTCCAGGCAATTGACCGTGCTAGACGCATGGTAAACAGGGCCGTTGCCCGTTTCCTTGTTGACAGGGGTTGGGGGCGGGTCAGTCGTCACCCCGCCATTAGTCTGCAAAATTATGACCTTTACGCAGGGGATGGGGTCCATCTGTCGCGAGGAGGTATGGACCTCCTGTTGGGTGATTGGCGAGCAGGCCTGTTGACCAAGCTGACGGTCTGGGGGGGGCGTCGAGCCTTCTTTGAAGCCCCTCCGTGTGGCGGGTAGCACTGGTAAGGTAAACATTTATGACCCACAGGTATCCGGCAGGTTCGCAATTGACTGGACAACACTAGACAGGCATGAGTTGGTTAAACGTTGTCCGGTCAACGACGAACCAGGCGACGGGGTGATGGCTAAAGCTAGACAGCATGCATCACCCCGTGATTTTACGGATACGCATCAGAGGGTGGGGTCATTAGTTAGATATTGACTACGGTCAACAATTTGTTTGTTGTCAACAAACAAATTGATACAAATAGATACATTGTAACAATTGCTGTCGGCAATTTTGGGTGGTACCTTACCAGTGTTACTTCGGCCTGATTGCCTTAAGAATTATAATTGGTCAATTACCAAAAGAAATTTATAATTCGGACTAGGGCATGAATCAATAAATGTGGCCCAATGCCGTTATCCACTTTCATCAGTGTCTGAGTCCGTTATTGGGGGGGTGCGCCTGCAATGCAAGCGCGGCACAAAATGGCCACCGCGCTCTTTGCGGGGCCCCCCCACCGGACGAAGGCATCCGGGTAGTTAGGGGGCGTGGCCAGCACCCTTATAAAAGGGGTGGCCACGAGGCAGCCGAGCTGCCATTTTGCGAAGCGACGGAGTGGAGAAGTTTTTCCCCTCCACCCCCTCCCTAGTTAACAGTGTGATATTTTGGTCACTTCGGGGCCGGGTGGGAATTTTTGGCTGGGACTCACAATTGGCTCTCGGGTCCTGGTTTTTTTGCCCATCCCACACTGTTGCTATGGTTTGATATAGGGGTTTCTGTTGCTGCTGTTGACTTTGGTCACATGGGCAGGTAGCACTGGTAAGGTAAACATTTATGACCCACAGGTATCCGGCAGGTTCGCAATTGACTGGACAACACTAGACAGGCATAAGTTGGTTAAACGTTGTCCGGTCAACGACGAACCAGGCGACGGGGTGATAGATACAGCTAGACAGCATGCATCACCCCGTGATTTTACGGATACGCATCAGAGGGTGGGGTCATTAGTTAGATATTGTCAACAAACAAATTGATACAAATAGATACATTGTAACAATTGCCGTCGGCAATTTTGGGTGGTACCTTACCAGTGTTACTTCGGCCTGCTTGCCTTAAGAATTATAATTGGTCAATTACCAATAGAAATTTATAATTCGGACTAGGGCATGAATCAATAAATGTGGCCCAATGCCGTTATCCACTTTCATCAGTGTCTGAGTCCGTTATTGGGGGGTGCGCCTGCAAAGAGGGTTGATTCTTTTGTTTAGCTATCTTTTGATAAGAGTGTGCATGCAATATCTTGGCTGTGTGAACACACATCATGTTCCTGAATTGGAGTGGGGTTGTTGTTGTTTTGAAGTATTAAAGATCAATGCAACAATGACATAAAGAACTCACCAACAAAAAAAAGTTCACGGAATAAACAACAATCCAACTAAATCCTATATACTTGGAGTGATTGAAATGTCTGATGGAAAACAAGAATGAAATATCCCAATTCATCATGATGATGATTTTGTGTCAGAAATTAAAAAGATTAGATCTGCATATTGCATTGTATATGAAATCCATATAAGGAATGTGGCCAGTGTGTTAGTCAGAATTAATGTTGGGGGTTTGAAGGACTCTGATACAGTAGCATCTTGAAAGATCCATAAATGTCAAATTAAGATAAAGAAGCTGTGGTCTGCCCAATCCTCGCATGAAGATAAGGAAATAGAAATGCTGTGGTATGTCAGAGACTGAGTTCTAATGCTTACTTTTTGAAACGATATTTAGTTGGGTTGAGAACAAGTTCTTGGTTTTGAAGAGGAACCAAGTTTTGAACAAAGATAGATATGGCCACAAAAATGTGATGCATCCATCTGCAATCTTTAAAAGAAAGCAAAGGGAGTTTTCCCCCTTCCCTTTCATTTTCACTGAGGCTTTGAAGTAAATACAAAGGGAGCCAGAATGAAGTAAATTACGTGAAGACTGAAATACGTGAAGACTGAAATACTTTTGACATACCTCGAGCAGAGAGCAAAGTAGGGATTTTCTTTTAACCCCTCTTTGGTTGCTCAAGACTTGTTTCGTCTTAAATGCATGAATGATAAAAGTGATGAAGGAAGGCTGGACAACTAGTGCAAGCTCCCTATCTGAGCCACAGACAGAAGCAGCATGTACGTTGGCTCCTTTTCAGAGCCCCACAGCCAGTCCAACAAATCCATTTAGCTATTTTTTTTCCATTTCATTTTCATTTCAAGTTTCATTTCAAGTTTTATTTGTAGCCCGCCTTTCTCTACCCAATGGGTAACTTAAGGCGGCCAACAAACAAACAAAATATACAATGAAATACAAAAAGCAATACACAATTAATACAATCAAAATATCCAGCATAAGCAAAAATACAATACAACATATAAATAAAGAATTTAAGCAATGTTACAATAGACAATAAGCTACACAGAAGAAAGAAAGCAGAGCA
The DNA here is from genome assembly GCA_035047345.1 of Bradypodion ventrale. Classification (NCBI taxonomy): domain Eukaryota; kingdom Metazoa; phylum Chordata; class Lepidosauria; order Squamata; family Chamaeleonidae; genus Bradypodion; species Bradypodion ventrale. The sequence goes on along the minus strand of JAWDJE010000005.1, from coordinate 82,607,865 downwards.
GAAGGAGGATACAACATCACCCTCCTTTTATTGCCCCCCTGCTTAGGAAAAGAGTCAGTGAGATGGATGGAATTTCAAACCCATTTTCAACTGGACTTCAGCAGGGCTTCTAAGGCCATCATAAGGGTTTTTACAGATCCCAAAGCTACAATGGGGAAATCCTCTTCAATAATTTCCTTTGCTTACCTCTTGAAAAAGGCCAGAAAATACAAAGGCCAGGCTTTCAGAATGGTTCCTTTCAGAAATATATATATTTCTGCTACCGGTTCTGGTGAACTGGTGCAAACCTGCTGATTCCCAACACTGGTTGAAGGGAAATGTTTGCACTTGTTGATCTTGAGCCAGTCTTTTTACCTTATGCACAAAGCCCATCTGAAGACTAGCTATGTATGAGTTCGCTCTTTACAAATAATCAGGACCATGTAATAAGCAGACTACACAGGGTTTGTCAGGGGAAAAGGAGATCTTAAATAACTAGGTGGATTAACTGGCCATGCTCAGGGATTCTTGGAGTTGCACCTGTTGTGCAGCTTATCTGGCAAAATAAACTCAGAGTTCCCAGATAACTTCCTGAAGAATTATATACTTCCAAGCCTCACATAGATCACAGCCAGCACATGGTTACTCTAAATTTCTATCTTCTTCCAAAACAGTCAGGGTGGTTACAGTCATCACCATAGCACTCTGATGAGGTTGGTTAGGCTGAAGCATAAACTTTAAAATGCTAAGCCTGAAAGCATGTTGGGTTCAAAACGTGGTAGTGACATGAAGGGGCAGGTATGCCCTGCCACACATCCCATCCAGAATGCATGCAGAACTTTGTATTCTCAGGTCATTCCTTCCCTCCTAATGTTTTTGGGGGCCCAACATTGTGTAAACACACACAACACTTTTACACTAAACAGATGACCCTGGCATTAATTGGGAGAAGAATTGGGTGTTCATTAATGAAAGCCACTATGCACTATAAAATCAAACATCCTCAAGCTCTAGTGGACCTGAGATTTTCCTGGCCCCTTTAGACCCAGGGTAGCACAGCAGTTTTAATAGACCAACTGGTTCTTCACAGAGATCTGACAATCCTATCAATGAACTTCATGAGCAAGCAAGACCTTGTCTCTAGACCAGTGTTTCCCAACCTTTGGTTTTTGGACTTCAATTCCCCAAAGCACTGATCAGCCAATGTACTGACATAGGCTTCTGGAAATTTAAGTCCTCCAGTGGGATTTGGACCCCACATTAGGAACCACTGCTCTAGTCTACACTGTCCTTAGTGCAGTACCCAACTATGTGTCTCTTTCCAATCTGCTTCTCTTCAGCTGGCCAACTTTATGGGTAAAGAGCATATATATGGAGTGTTGGATCACATCTGACTGACTATTTGCATCTTTGTAGCAAAAGAAAGATATCATTTCCAGATTGTCAGGCTGTCATCAGAAACAATTTGTCTTTCGTTAACTCCCCTAAGGTTATTTCCCTGTATTTCCTAAGCATCCCCTCCTTTAATCTGTCAAGTTATTAATTGTTCAACAAGGACAGAGCATTTCTGAAGGTATGCATGTGTCACAGGGTGAAAGAATGATCTGTGGATCCTATTTCTTAATAGCTGTTATTTGTGCACCATGGCAGCATTTGAACCTAATTGTGGTGAATATTATTCCCTGTATTCCCTTTGAAACCTTTTTAGCTGAGTTTGCATAAAATAGGTCTTCCTGCAAAGGTCTGATCCTTGATCTCAAACATTTAACAATTATTATATAGATTTTTCTAAGTACATCCCATGAGGCAAAAGTATAAAAGTGAAAGCTCAGAGAAAAAGAGAGGGATGGAAACATTTTCCCAATTTGGGGGAAGCAAAAATAGGAGGTATAAACTACTCCTTAACTTGAATTTAGACTCAGCCCAGAACCAGACCAGGTTGAAGGAGACAGAAAAGGACTAGAATAGTAGATACTCTTGTGTTATTTCATTGGTTCAGTTACTGAAGTTGTGTGGAAAAGCCACTTCCACTCCAGTGCTTGACTACATGGGACAGAATTCAGGAAATACTACAGGTTTGGGGATTAATGATTCACCCCACAATGCAACAGATAATGCTAATCAACCCACACAGCCTATTTTTCCTCCCCACCAGAGACCCTTCTACTTTTAAAAAATTGAATTATCTTATTTCAGTTTAAAGCATGTGATTTCTTTGAACCAAAAAATAAAGGAAAGAACATGCAAGCAGGTGATGCTTCGACAAAGTACTTTCCCCCCTACCATCTACCTCTCAAGGGAGAACAAAGATCTCATGTGCATACATATGCACACAAGCAGCACCAGGACTCACCTCTCTTTGCAAAGCCTCTCCTCTCCCAAGACATTCTCTTTTTTTAACCACTGCCCTTCAACTGGGCAGTCCTGTTTATTTGCTCCACAAATTCTATCACTGGCAAGCTACGATACAGAAATGAGGAGGAAAGCCTTTCTAAGGCAGTTCCTTTGAACTCTGCCACCTACAGGTACTTTGAATGGAACTCCAAGTAGAAAACTTGCTCCTCTACGTGTATAGCTAATTATATTAAAGACAACCAAATGCCCCCATGGAACATCCCAGAGAAGGAATGCAACTTAATTTGCATTTCCCTCGATGTGTAGTCACATGTCCAGCCAAATTGTTTTAAATTATATTTCTAAAAGTTTCTAATATAAACATTTATACAATCCAGTGCCCTCTTTTGTCCTCTGTTTGGTAATGCAAGCACTTTTTGTGGTATTGTGTACTATTACATCCACAAGGTCCCATATAAGACAGGTGAGCAGGCTAGCACTCACTCCAAAATAACAACACTGATAAACCCAGGAAAGGGAAATTAAATGAGAAACAAGAAGTATAATTACACTCCTATGAGATTTTTAGAGCAATATCCATATAGCAAAATAAGCATACATGAGATCATTGTTTCCTTAAAGTTTGTTGAGGTTGTTTTTTGAAGTAACACTTCTGAGACAAAACATAACATCTACAACCTTGTACGTGTAAACCTAGTGTGGTCCCACTGAACTACATGCCTCTCAGAAGTAAGCCCCTTGAGTTCAATTGAATTTACACACAGATTAGGACTAAATTGCATTCCCATCTTTGCCTAAAAAGCATAAATTTAAGGCAGGGGATCCCAACCTACAGCCCATGGGCCGGATCCAGCCCTTGGGCTGAATTCATCTGGACCCTGTGCCAGACTGCTGCTGATGCCAGAAGTGCCCTGACATCACTGGAAGTGCAGAAATTGCCACATTTTTGCACCAAAACCCAAAGAAAATGTGGCAAAAATATTCAAAAATGGCATGAAAATGTTCCTCCCGTGCTTCCTCCTCCAAGGGAAGCGGTGGAAGTGGGAAAAACACCTGGAAATGTGGTACAAATGTACATGACCATGACCATGATGATGCTGGGAAGAACCACGTGACCAGCCCCTCAGCTGACTGAGGGACAGTGGTCAGGCCCCTGGCAGGAAAACGTTGGGAACCCTCGCTTTAAGATAACTGTGAAGCAGGGGGTGCTGTCCAAGAGTTCAGCTACACAAGGCTATTTTTTTATGTTTATTTTAAAGTTTGGCTACAAGGAAGTATATTTTCTTTCATTCAAGTATTACATTACACCACTGTCAGTGAGGCATGCATGCCTCTTCCTATCCTCCCACACCCAGGAGTGTTCTTTGATTTCAGGTATGTTGTTTTACTTAAAATGTTTAAAACACAGGGTACAGGGGTGGGCATAGTGACTTGTGGAGTTACTCTGAAACTAAACTGATGCGAGAGAAATTCAAGAATTTACCATTGTATTTTCTGGCAGGCTCATCAAATGATCAAAGATCAGAGGCTATGCTTAGCCCTTTGGAAGCTTGGGAGCTTATGCTTAAGCTGTGCAAGCCGCTGCTTGAGATGCACAAAATTCACCTGCCAGTGGAAGCAAATTACCACACTGATGAAATTACCAAGTCATTAACTGCGAAAATCTCTATTGACGGTTGTAAGGCTTCTACAAATCCATATCTATTACTTTCCGGAGAACAAGCCTACTTACAAGGTGGTCCAAAACTGAAAAGTAATTCCCCAACTTACTCTTTGGGGAATTATCAGTGTACTCAAATGGACATTTGTTGCTGACAGAAGAGATGCTGAAAGAAAATTATTCTCCTCCTCTTCGGGAACCCTGTCAATGGATTTCAAACTTTTGGGTCCGCAGAACCCATGTCTACAATGCAAGGTCTACCAAGGACACCTTGGCATCTACTAAGGAACTACTTTGTTCTCCTCCCTCCAGAATCCTTGGCATTTGTATTTTGTTGTATCTCAGGCTGAAGACAGACATATATTCTAAATGTGTCTGGTTCAACGTGCCTCTGTTATACATGCTTTCCCTTGAAATCACGTATCTCAGTATACAGCCTATGGGCCTCAAAACCCACTCCCACAACGCTTAAAAATCTGTAAGCAGAAACTGTAATAAACTCCAGCAATGCACAGCTGTAATGTGGAATTCTGGATAGTTGTTCCTTGTTTTGATCAGTCATGTCCTGCAAAATACTCTATTTCATTCCCCATTCATCTAATTTTTTTAATATAAATTTTTATTAGAGGTTTTCAAAAATACACAGAGACAAAAAAACATACATTAACTAAAAAAAATAAAAACCTTCTTATAAAAACAGAAAGAAAAAATATAGAAAATTGCAAATTAACATCATTGCATACATAAATGAATATCAAAGTACTAATAGTAATACAGGAAATCACTTTTATATTTGATTATCCTTCTATCTTCTAAGATCTCTTTCTCGCTAAATAATACAGATAACAAAACAAAGTAATTCACTGTGCTATATTACATTGCCAAAGGAGAGATGCGGCCTGGCTCTCTAATGATCATTATATCCAAAAATTCAATTGATTCGGTTTCGGCATAGAACCTCCTCTTTTCCTTAAGGGTAAAGGTAAAGGTTTCCCTTGCTCGAAAGCCAGTCGTATCCGACTCTAGGGTTCAGTGCTCATCTCTGTTAAAAAGCCGAAGAGCCAGCACTCTCTGCTTCTGCAGATGTTTCCGTGGTCATGTGGCAGGCATGACTAGACATCGGAGCACACGGAACATTGTTACCTTCCCACCGAAGTGATCCCTATTTATCTACTTGCAATTTCTTGCTTTCGAACTGCTAGGTTGGCAGGAGCTGGGACAAAGACGGAAGCTCATTCCGTCCTGCAGTACTTGGGAATCGAACTGCTGACCTTCTGCCTCCCAGTCACCATCTTAGCAACTTGAGCCACTGCAGTCCGTCTTTTCCTTACATTCATCTAATTTTCTACTCCTGCTCCTAACCTGTAGCATTTTGTTTTCAATGGATATATTCCATCCCCACCTGAGCAGTTTTATTGTGCCTTTTCTATTTAAGGTTCCCCCAGCCCTGAAGGTTTTTTTTTTAAAAAAAAATCTGGACACTATAGGGATGCCCCATGTCAGCTAACAGTTCATTCTTGTGCATAGATAGTATCAATTACACTAAAAGTAAAGGTTCATCCTTGCTCAAAAGCCAGTAGTGTCCAACTCATCTCCGTTTACAGCCAAAGAGTCATCACTCTCTGCAGGCATCTGGTCATGTAGCAGGCATGTCTAAATGCTGGAGTGCATGGGGTGCTCTTACTTTTCCTGCTGAAGTGGTACCTATTTATCTATTTGCATTTTCTCGCTTTCAAATTGCTAGGTTGGCAGGAACTGGGACAGACAATCGTTGCTGACTCTGTCACACTGCACTTTGGTCTTGAACTGCTGCCCTGCAGTCAATGACTACTTGATGACCCAGACATTAAGCTCAGTATCTTCACCACTAAGCCACCATGGCCCTTCTGGTATAGAGAAGAGCAATCCAGGAGGTGGGGAATAATGAAAGGATTGTTTTTCCCAGCCTTTAACCTTATCTTGCTATATTACACCTGTATGGCAATAAAAGGTTGCCAGATCTTGGTCATTAGATAACTATATAAAGGTGGAGCACACATTCCTATAGACTGAACCATCCATATTGTGCAAAGGAGGAACAGGTTTTGAGCAGCTCAGTGTTTATCCCTTTTTTTACAATGATTCCCATAAGTCATCAAGTCATCTCTTTTTTTCAGATTACACAGAACCTGTAAACTACGTGATTCCTGAAACACTTTCACAGAGCTTAGGGGTCTCCTCGTGTTCCTTCACCCTCAAATAAAAAAGGTCAAACCAAAAAAAGCCTCCAGAATAAGTATTCTCTCTGAAAACCAGATTAATCTTCCTATTGGCAGGTTACTGTCATTTGTAAAAGAGAACTATGAAACTACTGAATAGGTATATTTCCAGGTTAGTCATTCTGGTTTAGTTTTAGGGGAGCTGGTGCAACAAATCCTCGGGGGCAGAAATCTGACCCTTGGACACCTTCCCCCTTACGCTAGAGACATTTTCCTTTTTCTCACTACCCTATCCAGGCACGATAGATTTCTGGCTTTATGAGTAGGTTTAAGGTATAGTAAAGGTCTTCCTTGCTTGACTGAAAGCCAGTTGTATCCAACTCTAGGGGTGCTGCTCATCTCCATTTACAGGCAAAGAGCCTGCGCTGTCTGCATTTGCAGATGTTTCCGTGGTCATGTGGCAGGCATGACTAGATATTGAAGCACACAGAATGCAGTTACCTTTCCCATCAAATTGTTCCCTATTTATCTGCTTGCAATTTCTTGCTTTTGAACTGCAAGGTTGGCTCTGACAGGGACAGGAGTTCACTAATGTCACCCCAATTCTGAAAATTACCTTATTATTATTATTATTATTATTATTATTATTATTATTATTATTATTATTATTATTATTATTATTATTATTATTATTATTATCATCATCATCATCATCATCATCATCATCATCATCATCATCATCATCATTTGGTGTTGGAAGAACCTCTCGGCTGCTTGCACACTCAGGTTTTGAACTGCTGACCTGCCGATATTCCAGTTGTCAAGTTCAGCATCTTAACCACTAAGCCACTGCAATCCCTGAGTAGGTTTAGAGGATAGCTTTCGGTCCCAGCCCCTGAGCTGTTGCTTTCTTGCTATGACCAAGGGCATGTCTGAAGAAAAACAAGTTCTTGGTTCTCCACACATGCATGAGCTCAGATTTTCTAGATTTCGTGCTTCTATTGAGAATCTCTATGCAAGCAGAAAAGTCTCCTCTTCAGACTCATTACTGATCACATGAAGAAAGCAACAGTGGAGGAGTTTGGATTAGGTTCTTCCCTCTAGGCATACTGGAAAACCAAGGTCTATAACAGGGATTCTCAACCCGAGGCCTGTGGGCAGGATGCAGCCCATGGCACCATTTCATGTGAGCCCCCACTACCTCCACCACACCAGGAAGACCCATGTGGTGGAGGAAGGGCAAAATGGTCGTTCAGCCCCCGAAGCTGTCTGAGGGAGCGTGACCCAGCCCCTGGCTTTAAGAGATTGAGAACTCTTGGTCTATAATGCCTCAACATGGCTGCTACAGACTCAATTGCAACCAGCATTTTGTAAGCTTACTGAGTTGTGCAAACAGCTTGGTAGAGTGATTCTTAACAGCAGCGATGATTTTAACTTAACAAACTTCTAATCATCTGCATAACAGGAAAGTCTCCCATGTATGTCCCAATGCCTTTTGTTTCTGTGGTCCTGTTTCACTTCCAAATTGATAAGCACTCAAGAAGGTTCACTGTTCAAAGAAATGTGATACAGAGAGACAAACTATAGACCTGAGGTGAATTTCATTCAAAACAAAATTTCTCAAGTTAAGCAAGATTCTCTTACCCTCTCCTGCCCGCACCCCCAAAAATAAGAAAGAAAAGATTGGAGCTGGAGAGAAGCTGATTGTATGTCTGTGATGCATTTAATTCTGGGCATCTGAGTGGAGAACAATGTACTGCTTATCAGTAGAACAAAAGAGTCCTTTATTGGCCAAAGGCTGGGGGGAAATGACAGCTGCAAAATCAGAATCTATATGGAAAAGTAGTTGTTGGAGACTTTGTAAGAAATTGGCTTTTTCAGGTTGAAGTTAATATAGGTTGAGCTTTCCCAAAAGCCAGTCAAGCATGCCTAGACACCAGAGTGCACGGAATGTTGTTTGCCTTTCCCCCAAAGTGGTACCTATTTATCTACTTACAAATTCTTGCTTTCAAACTCCTAGGTTGGCAGGAACTGGGGCAGAGACAGGACCTCACTCCATCGTGCATCACCCAGGTCTTGAACTGCTGACCTGCTGACCTTCCAGTCATCAAGTTCAGCATCTTGCACAACAAAGTTTCCTGAGAATACATTACTGTACATTGTTTAGAAAATGTGTACTAGGAAGTCATGATTATGCCTCACAAACATAGTAAGATTGGTATCTTGTTCTGGAATTACAAATTGTGACAAGAGTAGATCCGCAACATAGGGTGATACTCTGGACAATCACCAACTAATTCTCTCATTGCGCTAGTGTGTAAGTGAAGAGCACTCACTTTGAGATTTAGCAACAAATTTGGAAGAATCATTGCTAGTAAACTTCAGAGAAACCCTGAGAAATGGTCAGAAGCACAGCTTTAAAAGAATACACGAAAGGAAAGCAATGTGAATGGCTCAGCTACTTGTAAAGGCATGTCACAGTTATCTTGTGAATGTTTCTCACAATCTCCTTTCTCTCTCTCTGTTGTCTCTGAAAAAGTGCTGGTCTCGCAAGACCCTTCACTTTACTAAGAGCAGCCTCCAACACACGGTCTGGGTACCCTCTCTTGCGTAAGTTGTTTTTGATCAAGTTCCTGGATGACAACAGAGAGAGAAAAAGGAGGCAGTGCAATGGTCCCTAGAATACTAGCCTTTAGCGAGAAACATTCACAAGATAATTAGGAAGTATTGGTTCTTACTGGGAGATGTGCCAGGCTGTGAGAATTACCCAGTAGTGGGTTTCCGCAGAACTAGAACGATTGGTAATCTGGTTACATGTACTGATGTAATGCCCAAGAGGCAAATTAGGAGTCTCATTAGAGGACATTTCTGATGCTGGAGTTGTGGAATGTATAAATATGCATGGGAAACAAAATCTATACATTTCCCTGAGTTAGATTTCTATCATGATCTTAGACAGTATTCAAATTGTGGGACAAGCTCCTGCGTATACTTATGGGTTTGCCCTTGTGGGCTCAAATATGTGGGGCAGACATCTAGACCATTGAGGATTTGGTTATCAGAACATTGATCAAGAATCAGGGGCCATGTGACCCAAACCCCGCTGTTGTGTTCGGTAAAGCTGTGCCTTTAACAATGTACCTAGCCATGTGATAACAATGTAACCTTTCTGTATGCAACATAATAACCCTCAGCTGTATCACTGTAACCATTATAAGAGGACGCGAGCTAGTGACCACTGGAGGGCAATAGCGAGTGTCCGGCTCTCATGGCTCACATTCACCTGGAACAGCAGCGCGGGAAGATTCCCCGCCACCTCGTCACCTGGACAAGAAGGGCGTGACCTCCTATGACGTCACGCAGGCAGCAACCAATAGACTGTCAACGAGCCACATTCAAATGTATAGCCAGCTGTATATATTGAGCTACCCATCCGCCATTACCACATGTTCCTCCGGATCATCATGCAATAAACCTGTGTTAAGCCAACCCTTCGGCTGTTTCATTGTCTTTGGTCCCTTACACTAAACTGGCGATGAAGGTGGGATGATGGCAGCCCACGGGACCAAGACATGCGCCGGTTTCGAAATCAGGAAACCGGGAGACTGGGAGATCTTCGAAATGGACTTCCAGGGAGCACTGGTTGAATCTGAAGTCACGGATGAGGCAAAGAAAAGGGCCATCTTCACCAGAATGCTCGGACAAGACACCAAAAGGACCTTGGTGGACCTGATCGCACCAAAGAGGGTGAGCGAATTCAAAGTCAAAGAACTCATGCAGATGCTGCGTGAGTACTTCCGTCCCGCCACGGCAATGTTTCCCGCTCGGAGTGCGTTCTGGAGGCGAGTCCAAGCGCCCGGCGAGACGGTCGCCGCCTTCGTGGCGGCCCTGCGACTGGCGGCCGGCCCGTGCAAATGGGAGAATGCTGAAGTCACCCTCAGGGACTGCGTGCTATGCGGCCTGAGCGACGCCGAGACCCAGCGCACCCTGATGAACCAGGAGCCGCCCCCCACGTTGCAGGAGGTCATCAAAGCGGCACAGGCCGCGGAGGCCACAAAGGCTGGGGTGCAAGAACTCCAGGACTGGCGGCCGAAGACGAGCAAAGCAGAGGCTGCAGTGCACGCCGCCCAGCGAACTTCGAAATCGTCCGCAGAGAGCAGCGATGACGAGGACGTCCGGAGGGTCCGGAGAGAGGGCCGGCGGTGCGACGGCTGTGGAGCGGCCCACGACCGCGCCAAATGCCCGTTCAGGAAGGCCAAGTGTCGCAACTGCGGCCGCCGCGGGCACATCGCCAAAGTCTGCAGACGACGGCGCGAGGGCCGGAAGAGCTCACCAGACCGCGCGGCGAAACCGGACCGCTCGATGAGGCCAAAGGACGGCGCGCGGCCCACGAGGAACCAGGACGGCGTGGGCCGCATCTCCGACGACAGCGAGGACGACGCCCCAGTATTCAGCGTGTCCGCTGGACACCCCCGTTACTTCGTTGAGGTACTAGTACAAGGGGTCCCCATTAGGATGGAGATTGACTCAGGCTCCACTTATTCAATTATTCCCCAGAGGGAGTTTCTGCGAATTGCCCCCCACAGGCGTCCCAAGCTCAAAGCGTTGAGGTCCACGTTACGGGACGTGCAAGGGAACAGCATTCCAGTGTTGGGGGTGGGAGAGTTTCAGGTCAAATTCAAGAAGCACGCCGCGGCCCTCTCCCTAGTCGTGCTCAAGGGGGGAACTTGCAGCCTCCTCGGGACTCAATGGTTTCAGCCCCTGGGTTTGTTTATTGGGGGGGTGCACACCGTTGCGGCCGATGGGACTGATCCGATACAGGAGGTGTGCGACGCGCACCCCGAAGTTTTCAAAAAAGGACTGGGAAAATTCAAGGGGCCCCCAGTGACTTTCGACCTAGACCCGGCGGTCCGCCCAATACGACTCAAACCACGCCGGGTGCCTTTTGCACTCAAGGACAAAATAGAGGCGGAACTGGACAAACTGGTGGGGCAGGGGATCTTTGTTCCTGTTGATTCTGCGGAGTGGGAGACTCCAATTGTAACAGCACTAAAGGCCAATGGGGAGGTCCGCATATGCGCCGATTACAAGTGCACCATCAACAAGGCGATCCGCCCTAATGCGTATCTGGTGCCGGTAGTCAGCCATCTGCTAGCCAGGTTGCACGGGGGAAAGTGTTTCGCTAAGCTCAACTTGGCACAGGCCTACCAGCAGCTTTCGGTGTCCCCCGCCGCAGCTGCTGCGCAGACCATAGTCACCCATAAGGGGGCGTTCCAGGTGATGCGCCTTCAATTCGGCGTGAATTCGGCACCTGGGATTTTCCAGTCACTCGTGGAACGCCTCCTGAAGGGACTAGAGGGGGTGTTGCCTTATTTTGATGACGTGTTGATAACGGGGGGGGGAGTCGGGCTGAATTGGCCAAGAGATTGGGAAAGGTCCTGGATAAGTTCGAAAAGGCGGGGTTGAGACTGCGAAAAGACAAATGCGTCTTCTTCGCGACCGAGGTTGAGTTCCTAGGTTTCCGTGTGACTCCTGAGGGGATAAAACCATCTAAATCCAAGGTGACCACCATTAAGAAGGCCCCTCGCCCCACCTCCAAGCCCGAACTGCAGTCATTCCTAGGGCTGCTCAACTTTTACCATTCCTTCCTCCCCCGGAAGGCAGCAGTGGCTGAACCGCTACACAAACTGCTTAAAAAAGACGAGGCATGGAAGTGGGGCGACGACCAGGAGAGGGCATTTAGCGAACTAAAAAATCTCTTGGCGTCCGATGCTATACTGACCCATTTCAACCCCAAACGCCCCGTGGTCTTGATATGTGATGCATCCCCGGTGGGGGTGGGGGCGGTGCTGTGCCACGTGCTGGAAAACGGAAGGGAGGCCCCGATAGCATTTTACTCCAGGTCCCTGTCCCAAGCGGAGAGAAATTACGCACAGACAGACAGGGAAGCGCTAGCGATAATTGCGGGGACGAAAAAATTTCACGATTTCTTGTATGGCCGCCCTTTCACCATTGTGACGGACCACAAACCCCTGCTAGGCATTTTTACCGCAGATAAGCCCACGCCACAGATCCTGTCCCCGAGGATGCTTAGGTGGGCCATTTTTCTCAACGCGTATCAGCACGCGTTGGTGTACAGGCCCGGGAGGGAGATTAGCCATGCGGACGCTCTGTCGAGATCCCCCCCTTCCCCGGGATAGCAGCCATGTGGGCGGAGAGGAGCCGGACCACCAGGTACTGATGATAGAGGTCCTAGACTCACCCCCCATATTGCCCGCCGACATCGCCAAAGCGACCGGCAAGGACACCACCCTAGCGAGAGTCAGCTCATGGGTACAGAAAGGGTGGCCGGCGTCTTCCCCAGCAGCGGAATTCGACCCGTTTTTTCGAAAAAAACTAGAGTTGTCCATAGAGAGGGGGTGCATTCTGTGGGGCCAGCGGGTAGTGATCCCTACGTCCCTCCGACCGCGGGTGCTCAAACTGCTGCACGTCAGCCACCCCGGAATTGTTCGCTCCAAGGCCCTGGCACGGAGCTATTTTTGGTGGCCCCAGTTAGACGCCGACATCGAGCACATGGTGGGCACTTGCGAGAGCTGCCAATGCTCCAGACCGGAGGAGGCCCGCCTTCCCCACAGGGAATGGGACGCGGCTAAGGGGCCATGGTCCCGGGTGCACATAGATTTTGCGGGCCCGTTCCGAGGCACACTTTTTCTTCTTGTCGTGGACGCCTTCTCCAAGTGGTTGGAGGTTATCCCAGTCACGAACACCTCCTCGGCCCAGACCATTAAGCAATTACGGAGGCTCTTTTCCACGTTCGGCATACCCGACACTTTAATTAGCGACAACTCTAGTTGTTTCACGTCCTCAGAGTTTAAGGCATTCATGGAGATTAACGCCGTTCGGCATATCACCTCCGCCCCGTTCCACCCGGCCACCAACGGCCAAGTAGAGCGCCTCGTCCGCACCACGAAGGACGCGCTGCGGCGCATGGGCCCCGGGGACCTCAACCTGCAAATGTGTCAGTTTCTCCTAGGATACAGGGTGACCCCGTTGGCGTCAGGATACTCCCCTGCAGAGCTCTTAATGCGCAGGAAACTGACCACCATCCTCACTAGGCTAGACCCCACGAGAGTAGAAGACAAGGGAAGGAACATTGGGCTAGAGGCCACTAAGAGTTTCAGCGTAGGCGCCCCCGTGCATTGCAGGAACTACGCCAGCGGGGGCCCAGCCTGGGTCCCGGGCGTAGTCATGGAACAAACCGGCCCCGTGTCGTACCGCGTGGAGACCAGCACAGGGTTGCTGTGGAGGCGGCACGCGGACCAGCTCCGGCGCAGGGTCCCCGGGGAGCAGGGCGCAGACCGAGAAGAGAAAAAGTCAGCGTTAGGGTTCTCCCCCACCCGTTCAGCCCAAGGGGGAGGAGAGGGGGGCCGCGGGTCCCCACCAAGGGGGGAGGAGGAAAGGGAGGATGTTCTCATAGACATCATGGGGGATTTTTCGGAGGAGGAGGAACCCGACCCTATACATATCTCGCGGAAGTCCCCCACAAATACAGATCCCCCAGCGGAGTTAGAATTTGATTTTCAGGACCGGGGGAATTTGTCGGAGTGGTCCCCCACCCGTCCAAGCGAGAAGAGGGGTTTTTCGTTAGCCCCAAGCGCCCCCGGTCTGCCCACAATGGAGTTTTTCCCTTCCCCTAAAGCCGCCAAACCGCGGCAAGCTACTGACAAGTCTCCCTCTCCCGTTACAGGACAAGGGTCCAGGGAACAAAGAAGCGATAGCGCCCCCGGGGCAGGTCAGCCCACATCACGGCCCAAACGCACGTGCAATAAGCCATCTTGGCTGAGAGACTTCGTCTCATCCTAGGGGGGAGGGATGTTGTGTTCGGTAAAGCTGTGCCTTTAACAATGTACCTAGCCATGTGATAACAATGTAACCTTTCTGTATGCAACATAATAACCCTCAGCTGTATCAGTGTAACCATTATAAGAGGACGCGAGCTAGTGACCACTGGAGGGCAATAGCAAGCGTCCGGCTCTCATGGCTCACATTCACCTGGAACAGCAGCGCGGGAAGATTCCCCGCCACCTCGTCACCTGGACAAGAAGGGCGTGACCTCCTATGACGTCACGCAGGCAGCAACCAATAGACTGTCAACGAGCCACATTCAAATGTATAGCCAGCTGTATATATTGAGCTACCCATCCGCCATTACCACATGTTCCTCCGGATCATCATGCAATAAACCTGTGTTAAGCCAACCCTTCGGCTGTTTCATTGTCTTTGGTCCCTTACACTAAACCCGCTCACCTCGCACTACCTAGAGAAAAAACATTCTGACTCCAGCTTTAAATTTGTGATTCTCGAGGTAATCCAGCAGAGGAGCCATATGACCACAGAAGTAGAAAAAGTTAAGCTTCAAAGAGAGACATATTATATCCATCGTTTAAATTCACTGTGGCCCTAAGGAGTAAATCAAGAGGTCGATTACTCATGTTTTTTGTAAACTATGACAGGTTGGTAAGCAGGTGTTTTGGATAGGCACTTGGAGGTGCAGTCAATTGATGTTTAAGGAAATAGGAGAACAGTCCTTTTAAATAGTGGGTTTTCAGGGGAGCTCTTTTACATCCAAGAGCAAACTAAAAGTATGCAGAAGAGGCTTGTGTGATGCTCAAAAAACAGGTATTGCCGTTATGAATGTTTGTTAAAACAGGGATTGATTGCTGTGTAGAATTCAGTATGTTTTAATTGAGCCAACACTGATAGTCTTGTTTTATTCTACAGAAAATTCCCAACTTTCTTCTGATGAAATTGCTTGATAAGCTTTGTAACTAGTCTGGCTTCGAGAAAGTGGAACGTTTAAAGATTGTGTTCAGTGGATACTTGACCTTATAAGAAGATTCTGGGCAATTACATGGATAAATTTGAGTTGTATATTTAGTGCACATTTTCTGTTGGGTTGAGTTGGAAGATTTCATACTCACCCTGATTCCTTTTTGTTGTTCAGTCGCACAGTCGATTCCGACACTTTGCGACCCTATGGACCATTTCCCACCAGGCACCATCCCCCTCAGCCCTCCCAATTCTGTGCTCATTGTCTCTACAATACCATCTAGCCATATCATCTTTGGCCTCCCCCTTCTTCTTTTGCCCTCCACTTTTCCCAGCATCAAGGCCTTCTCAAGTGAATCCTCTCTTCTCATTTGATTTCCAAAGTACTTTAGCTTCATCTTTACTATTTGACCTTCTAAGGAGCAGTCTGGGTTGATTTCTTCTAAGATTGACCTTTTTGTTCTCCTTGCTGTCCAGGGTACTCTGAAAACTCTCCTCCAACACCACATTTCAAAGGCATCTATTCTTCTGCGCTCAGCTTTCCTAATGATCCAGCTCTCACAACCATACATTACAACCGGGAACACCATTGCTTTGACTATGTGAATTTTTGTTTGCCATGTGATGTCTCTGCTTTTCAATATGTTCCCCAGGTTTCTCATAGCTTGTCTCTCAAGAATCAGTTGCCTTTTTATTTCATGGCTGCAATCCCCATCTGCAATGATCTTTGATCCTAAGAATGTAAAATCTGTCACTGCTTCTACTTCTTCCCCATCTATTTTCCAGGAACTGATTGGGCCTGTTGCCATTATCTTGGTTTTCTTGATGTTGAGTCTCAAGCCAGCTTTTGCACTCTCCTCCTTCAGCCCACTTCAGTGGAGGTGATGAATAGATTTAATGGCTTAGACTCAATAGATAGAGTGTCAGAAGGATTATGGACAGAGATGAGGGACATCATGCAGAAAGCAGCAAAGAAAACCATACCTGATTCCTTGTGCTGTTAAAAAAGTTTTAGAAGATTAAACACAGAATTGTGAAGACTTTATTTCAGAGATACAGAACCTTGTGAAGTTTAACAAGAGTTATATAGTGGGACAATAAATAAGTTGATTAAATCTTATATTTGAAGTACACATTTTTGCCTCAAACGGTTCATTTTTTCTATTTCCTGGATTTACCGTTTGGCCCTTTTTGTGATTATACTACAAACATTATCTGGCAAGTTAAATTAAGACCTGTTTTACTATCCATCCAGAAACACTGAAAGAAAATTCTCTTCAATCCAATTGTCATTGGTACTGTATTATTTATCTCAGTAAACAAGTATGGCCAGGTTATCTTGCTATGGTAATAGAGTAGACCATGCTGCCAGTGAGTCAACGCTGAGTGTCAGGCAGCAGTTAACTAACCTGACAATCCTGTCCACAGGGAAGGGTGATGGTCCCCAAATGGATTAAATCCTACTTGAATCCATCTTGGTGGAGGGCAGCAGCTTCATCAATACCGGCCTGGGGCTGATGAGGACTTTGCATGCTAAAAGGGCTAAGGACCAGCAATTGACTTGCAGAACTGGATCAGTGGTATGGGTGTCATGCTGCAATGCAGAAGGCAGATGTGAGGCCACTGCATTATATTCTCAGGACAGTCTTTATGGCTGATCGCCATGAGGATCACCAATATTCAGATACGGCAGTACAAGAAGAAGAATGGTGCACACCTGTCACAATGTAAAGCTTGCATTCCTAACATCGATATAAAGACCCCACTTCCCCTGAAGAACTGTGCATGTTATTTTATTAATGTGCATGCTTAGGAATACAGCACAAAAGCTGTAAACCATTTAGTGGCCCAACCACTAAACTTACTCTTAAACAGGGATTGATAAATTAGTCTATATTACAAATGAGTTTATCCCATGCCACTTACACATGTGCTCACCACAGATTTGCCATTTCTACATCAGTCCACCTGGTGGTAGCAGTGGCTTGCTCGTTTTCAGTTGCCATGGAAATGTGCACCTAATACATATTTTAGAAATATTAATGATATTTTTATCATATTCTTTTTGAGCTGTGAACTATGCCAGAACATTTTGGAAGCATGAAAACTTGGGGACAGCTAAATTTGCATTTCCACACTAACTTGAGAATTGAAGATCAACCTCATCCCTTAGAAAACCTGTGACAGCCCCAATCAGAAAACAGACTTCTCTGCCCTCAGTACCCTTCGTGCCAAAGAGTCTGAGACATTTCTATTTCATTTTTCAAGAAATTACTTAAGGAGACCTAAGAATTAGGCTTCACTTTCACTTCTTTCTCTAGTAAGCAGAAACCATGTGTTTTACTTTCTACTCTATATAGATAAATGGGTCTCCAAATAATATTAATTGTTATTACAGCTGTTCAGAGCTATCAAATTGGGTTTAGATATATTCAGAACTATCAGGACATGGCAGTATTTGGTGAAATACAAATATTTCCTAATCTAAATGAACATTCCTACTTCTATGCAACCGCCAAAGATGCAAGAATCCTGCCCTCTTTTCCATATGTTTAGCCAAGCCATGGTTACCTACATGATTATCTTTAAGTGGCCTGGTCCAGAAGTGAGCGAAAATGGCCCAGAGATCAGAAATTGCCCACCCTAACGAAGAACATTTTTTTAAAAAATGTTTTACAAAAAGTACAATAGCATTAACTTAATCTGAAATGACAATAATATTACTGTTGTAATAGATATGGATACCCAGTATGCAGTAGTGGATAGACTGATGAAGGTAAAGGTCGCCATTGCTCAAAAGTCAGTCATATTCGACTCTAGGGTTCAGTGCTCATCTCTGTTTATAGCCAAAGAGCCAGTGCTATCTGCATTTGCAGACATTTACATGGACATGTAACAGGCATTACTAGACATTGCAGTGTACAAAATGCTGTTTACCTTCCCACCAAAGTGGTACCTATTTATCTACTTGCAATTTCTTACTTTCGAACTGCTAGGCTGGCCAGAGCTGGGACAAAGACGGGAGCTCACTCCATCGTGCAGTACTCAGGTCTTGACCTGCTGACCTTCCATTTGTCAAGTTCAGTATCTTAACCACTAAAGCCACTGAAGCGGTGATGGGCTCCAAAAACTCTTACTACCTACTCTGTGGGCATGGTATGGTGGGCGTGGCCAGGGGAAAAGCCTTGTGTTGCACCCAAATTAGGACTACTTTATTTCAAAACTTGGATGGGCAGGGCCAATTGGAATTTCTGCTACTGGTTGTGGCAAACTAGTGCAAACCTGCTGATGCTCACGACTGCACTGCAGTCCCGGGACTCAGGAGGCTTGGGTTCAAATCTCCACTCAGCCATGGAAACTCACAGGAGGTGTGGAACTGGTAAAACCAGTTCAATGTCTCAATTACCTTGAAAGCTCTGTTAGGGTTGCTATCAGTTGCATACCTGTCAAGCACGGCTCCAGAAAATACGGGACCTGCGCAGAACCCTTCTGTGCAGAACCCTTCTGCGCATGTGCAGAAGGGTTCTGCGCATACATGCATGTGCAGTACCTACTTTCCCCGCCAGTCAAATTACGGTGATGGTGGTAGGAAAGTAGAGGAAGCAGCGCAGAAATACGGAAAATCCCAGCCAATCCAGGATACTTGACAGGTATGATCAGTTGGTTCTGACTTGATGGCAAATAACACCAATGAATAGTTATATATTTAAAATATGTTCACCATTTTGGCTTATCTTTCAGACAGAGTCCCAGCATTTACAAGGCAATTTAGATAGGCACTTTTAAAGTAAGTGGTGATGCCAAAATAAAATAAAATGAAGAGGGAAGCTATCCTTAATGAAACACAGAACACTGGCGTTGTGAGAAATTGGAAAGATATGGATGAAGGGGGAATCAAAGGGAATCTCAGGGAAAATCAAAAGTCCTTTTATTGTATAGGATCAAGGAAGCTTCATCTTTGAGAGCAAAGAGGCCAGATAATGACCTGCTAATCTATATGAAGCATTTATATGCATTCCATGGTCATTTCTAATAGTCTAGTAAAGTGTGCAATTTAAAGGGTTTAACTGGACCTGTAGGGCCAATGTACAACCCCGTAGCACTGTTATGTGTAGAGGGAACATAAAATGCTTTTAGGGCTATCAAAAGGTTAAAGATCTTTAACAGCACTATGCCCTTGCTTTAATCACATCCAAGAAGCTGCCTCTGGGTAGAGGCGAGATTGGAATCACCTGCTGGCAAATTGCTTTAACAAAGATTGGGAGATAGATTTCATATGGTTAACTAAAATTACCAAATGAAATTACGTTGGTTAAAAAATTAAGAAATTTTCAAATTTCTGCATAAACCTGAAGGAAACAACTAGATATTTTAAGATTTTAAATGTAAAGGAAAGTGGAATTGATAGATTGGTTCATTTCGGCCCCAGGCTTTTGAGTGTTTGACTTTTCAATATCTGGTTATCACTCCTCTTTTATTATTACACCATGTCGTTTGTGCTGGAGTTGCCATTTCGTTCTCTCTCTCTGTCTTTTCCTGATTGGTTCCACGATCTTTCACAGGCCCAATGCCAATGGGTACAACATGATTTTCTCTTTGATGGGAACCATTAAACTTACTAAATCTGGGAAAGATCTTGTTTAGAAAAAAAAAACCACAAATTTAACTTCATAAATTTCAGTTTCCCAATTGCACAGACACATGTTAATAAATGCATTCATAAATGGGATGGAAAGAACATTTAGAAATTAAAGACTTCTAAAATTGGGATAAAGTAGGAAGAAACATAAGGCCTATTTCTGCATTAACACCCAGTTCATGGAACATTGTAATTGTGAGGTGAGGTGAGGTGGAGGCCACTACCCCCAGCTTCCTTAGCAGGATTTTACACTGGGATTCATGCTTTATCAGAAGTCTTAGTCATAGGAAAATATGTGAGTATGCTCATCTGACTATGGGTCACTAAGTGATTACAGCTTTGCCACCCCATCCCCTCCCCAAATGAGAGACGTACACCGACTTGGAATTAAACTGGGACTTTATTTAACAGAAAACCAAAACAGCAGGTGCCTAAAATGCAGAGAAACCAGTTATCCCCTAGGATGAGGGGGCCTCCAGGCGAGGGAACCCAACCTACACCCCCCGAGCTGGTGGCGTTGAAGGGTCCCCCCACCCAACCCAGATTCGGACAGAAACCCCTCCCCCTCCCAAAGACCACCAGTCTCTCTGCATTTTCCGCCTTACCTGAACCACACCCTCCAATTTGTCCAACACAGCTGTTCGGAATGAGGTGGGCAAAAATAACCCTAACGGGGGCCAATCAGTTAGGGACCAAAATTCCCACCTGGCCCAAAATATTGCAACCGGCTATCCCATTCTGAAGCACTGGGCAGGCGAGTGAGTTGATGAAATCCTGCACCACAAGAACATTCTGGAACAACAAATACAAAAAACAACCGCCTGCTCTACTGCCCAATCCCTGAGCTCCCTGTTGGTGACCCCTCCCAAAAAAGGAGGGGAGGCGTGGCAAAGGTCCCTCGCTCCACAC
The DNA here is from genome assembly GCA_035047345.1 of Bradypodion ventrale. Lineage (NCBI taxonomy): Eukaryota > Metazoa > Chordata > Lepidosauria > Squamata > Chamaeleonidae > Bradypodion > Bradypodion ventrale. Next base: position 82,587,296 of record JAWDJE010000005.1, on the reverse strand, counting down.
AGCCATGGTCATGAAGACTCCCTTGTGCTGTATTCGTAAGCATGCACATTAATAAAATAAAGTGCAGAGTTCTTCAGGGGGGAGGGAGAGGTCTTTATATGGATGTTAGGAATGCAAGCTTTACATTGTGACATGTGTGCACCATTATTATTATTATTATTCTTGTTCTGCCATATCCGAATCCAAATATTGGTGATCCTCATGGCAATCAGCCATGAAGACTGTCCTGAGAATATAATACAATTGCCTTTCATCTGCCTTCCGCATTGCAGCGTGACACCTGTACCACTGATCCAGTTCTGTGAGTCACTTTCTAGTCCTGAACCTCCACAAGGTCCTCCTCAGCCCAAGGCCAGTATTGATGAAGCTGCTGCCTTCCATCATGATGGATTCAAATGGGATTTAATCCACTTTGGGACCATCACCCTTCCCTGTGGACTTCGGCAACCAAGGCCATTAGTCTTCAGGGTAGTCAGGTTAGTTAACCGCTGCCTGACACTCGGCATTGAGTCACTGATAGTATGGTCTACTCCAGGGGTTCCCAACCTTTTTACGGCATGGGCCTGACCATGCCTCCTGGACAGCCAAGTGGTCTGGATAATGCCCCCAGGAAGTGGAAGTAGGCACATTTATGGCTGATGTAAACACATCCACTTCCACTTTCAGGTTTGGTGGAGGCAACATGGGCCACATAAAATGGTGCCACCGGCTGGGTCCAGCCCATGGGACATAGGTTGGGAACCCCTGGTCTACTCTATTACAATAGCAGGATAACCTGGCGACACTAACTTATCCTAGCAGCTTGATATTATGGGTGTAAAGGAGATTATGCAGCTGCTGCCTTCAGTTTGGGAGTGCCATGATGAACCTGTTAATAATGATATCTTTTAACAAAAGGTATCCCTTCTTGTTAACAATAGATGCTTCTAGAATCCAGATGTTGAGCACAACAGAACATGAGTGATTATCTCTCCTTCTTCCCTGTTGAATCAGCTTCAAGATCTTCAGTTTCTTTCTTGCTGCGGTTTGTGTAACTAACAGCAACAGCAGCTGATCCAATATGAACAGATGTTTCATGTCCTTAGGTAAAAGAATCTGTAACAGAAACTTAAAATGATTGATGCATTTGCAGATTTGCTGTTCAAAGGAATTATGAACCAACTTTTTATTCCAGTGTAAAATTATTTGACAGAAACAAATTTTAGTAAGGTTCTGTTTTTTTAATGCCCTGATATACTGGCCATTTTCACATTCATTGAGCCTCCTTCTAAGAACAGATGGATCTCACTAATGGTATTTCATTGAACTCTTGGTTAGATGTGAAAGTTCACTGAAGGACAAATCAGTTATGATTTACTTAAGTAATTTCTGTTTCTAATTATAAAGCTGCATTTTTATAACTCTGCCTATGATGTTCATTTTATGTGTTCACATACTGAAAATGCATACATCAGTTTGAAAGTGTTAGCATTAACATACAAAGCCCTAAATGGTTTGGGGCATCATTACTTCACAGAGTACCTCTTCTGGAGTTCTACTCTCTATCTTACTCAGTCATAACAGGTGTTAGGGCTGCAGGTTCCTGCTCCAAAGGGGGTCTGGAAAACTGTGAACAGGAATCAGATCTTTTTTGATAGCGGCCCCCTCCCGACAGAATGCCTTGTCACATAAAATATGTCTTCGTTCTTCCTTTCAATTGTTTAAGAAATTACTGAAATCACCTCCTTTGGGCAGTATTTGAGGAGGCTATATCCCGATGATCATACATGAAGATGTTTTAGTTATCTTATGGTGCTGCTGGCTATTATTTTGTTTCTGGTTAATTTGTGGCTATTATTACTTTCATTTTTTCTTTTCCCATGCTATATATTCTATTTGTTCTTTCTTTCTTTCTTTCTTTCTTTCTTTCTTGACTGGTGTGTCATTTGATTTTGTGATTTATTATTTTCTTCTCTATTTTATATGTTTTAGTGCTGTATGTAAATTGCCTTGAGTGATCATTATGCTAGATGAGTGATATATAAATTGATTGAATTAATATTTTCACAGGTATGGAAAAGTACCTTCTAGATGCTATTAGGCTGCCATTCCCATCAGCTCTAGGTAGCAATGGGAGTTGCAATCCCACAACAGCTAAAGGGGCACACTTTCCCCTCCTCTTTCTCAGATTAATGAATTGTACACCAATGGAAAGGACTGTGGTGGTTTAGCGGAGGCCACGGCCATGGCCACAGCGACTCACCTGCCTCTCTCCAGAGCCCATTCCACCGGCCCAGGGATGGTGAGCCCGAACAGTTGTAACGTTGAGCCCTGGGCCCCATCTGCGATGTTGAGCCTGGGCTCCATCAGGAACATGAGGCAGGCTCCATATCTATCTATATTTATATTTTGTATTGTATTTATATTGTGCATTATTTTGTATTACTTGTGACTGTAAATTGCTTTGGGTCACCCCAGGGTGAGGAAGGCGGTATATAAATATAAATATAAATAATATAAATAATAAATAATAAACAACAACAACAAACCTTTACACCACTGAAATATTTGTAGGATAGAGTCTTGTGTGGATTTGTATGGAAGTAAACTCTGATGTAATCCAGAGAACCTATTTTCTTTGTAAGTGTGTTTCAAACTTTCAGCATTGATTTTGCTCCTGCACTTCCTGATTACATTTAAGAGATTGCACTCATACCCTCCCCCAAAAAATTAAAAGAAGACTCCGCTCTACTCAGCTCAAGCTGCCCAAATCTTTTCAACTTTTGGACTCATTAGAAAAGGCTCCTGTTTCATCCTGTTCAGCCTAAACAACAAAGCTGAAGGGGAGGGAGATGGTTCCTCCAGACTTAAGTAAAAAAAGTTCCCCAGCTGACATATACAAAAGCTCCAGATATCAAACAGGATGAAAATGCTGACAATCAACACCTGCATTGAACCAGTGGCCAAAAAAAAGAAGGAAGGGGGCAGAAGGCTTGCTTAACCCAAACACCTGCTTGAGAGAGCACATTTAACTCTCTCCCTTCTCCTCCCCCTCTAATTTAATGTCTCCACTTTTCAATGTGGGAATTGGGCTTTAAGCCCTAATTGAAAAGCGGCAAAGAAAGAAAGAAAGAAATGCTCTCTATTGCAAATGATAGATATAAGCAGGCTGAGTATTTAATATTCTGATATATTTATTTATTTCCCCTTTCTAATATAATGTACACCAATGCTATTAATCAAAGAAAATTGTATTCAATCACATCAAATTATTGGTCCATCTAGATAAATACCATCTGCCTGGATCTGGCAATGGATTTGGTCACACAAGGTTTCATTTCTGGTCAGCCTTTCTTGGAGATGCTTCAGGCTAAACCTGGATTCTTGTGGAGAGCATGGGCTCTGTCATTGAGTTATGACCTAGATAGAAATGTAGGACTCTTATCACTGAGCTGTGGTTGACAGATTTAGTGTGGAGGTGAGTGAAAGGCTATAACTGGTCATGTTGATAGGACAATAGTGGCAAGCATCATTTCCTATTTTCCATTTTACTGAGAAAACGTACTACTGTTCGCTAAAACTCCAATAAGACTCAGGCATTAATATCATTAAGCAGAATTGACCTCATTGAACCTTCCCATGGTTATGCCTGTTGTTTGCATGGCATTGCCTAGAATCTGTAGATCAGGGATTCTCAATCTGTGACCCGTGGGCTGGATGTGGCCCATGGCACCATTTCATGTAGCCCCCCACTGCCTCCACCACACCAGGAAATGCCATGTAGTGGAGGAAGGACAAAATGGCTGTCTGGTCCCTGAAGCTGTCTGAGGAAGCGTGACCTGGCCCCTGGTTGAGAACTCCTGCTGTAGATGTTACTGTTTTGGACTACACTTTCCTAAACACGCTTCCTAGGTATTGTGGGACTTATAGTCCCAAAGGTACCCTTTTCAGGATCTGTGACATAGCTATGCTGGCCTCAGGCATATTCAAATTGCCCCCTTGTAAGGTAAAGGTAAAGGTCGCTCTTCCTCAAAAGCCAGTTGTATCCAACTCTAGGGATCAATACTCATCTCCATTTATAGCCAAACAGCCAGCACTGTCAGAGACAGGAGCTCACTTGATCATGCAGCACTCAAGTCTAGAACTGCTGACCAGCCAACCTTCCAGTCATCAAGTTCAGCATCTTAACCACTAAGCCACCACAGTCCGTTTGTCCCTTGTAACAGGTAACAAAACATTTGGGGATGCAATCGTACAGAAGCAGCCACTAAGTAAATTGAAAAACTAACCCTTCATGGTGCCAGTTAGAGTTTTATTTTTATTTTACAACCAATTGTGTTTTAATTTGATCTTTTCAATATTGTGAGCCACCTTGAGTCCTCTATTGGGAGAAAGGTGGCCTATAAACAAAAAAAACAAATACTGTAGATACATCCTTCCTGAAACATCTGTTTAGAAGCTTTCTTGGTTATTTTACCTTTACAACAACATGCAAATGTACTATAAAGTCCATTAGTAGAAACACCTCAATCTGATACATCATTAATTCTATGATTCCAGTGAAAGTGGTTTACAAACATGTTTGGAACTTCATCTAGGAATGAAAAATATAAGAGGAGAAAGATTTGTTAGAAATTTTGAACTCTCAACCATTCACTTCACCTCAACGTGAACTTTTGAGGCAGTTAACATTTCAGTTGGCCTTCAATAAACTGAGCTTAAGTGTGCTGACAAGTGTGAGGACAAAGGTTTGAATGTGTTAATAGGTTTTAGTGTCTGATACTTTTGATAATCTGCTCCTTAAGTGTCATGGGTCTTCAAGGGTAGATTTCATCTGCCCCATAAAGTTAGATACAGAAACAATAATGTACCTCTTTGATCCTCTCCTCTGTCAAGATACTGAGGTACCAAGAAATCAACAGCATGTTTTCATCTGTTGAGGTGATGAGTAAAGCCCATTAAGCATCCCTTGATCAACAAAAGTGTCATTCCAGACATTCTGAGGAATGGGAAACAGCTATTTTTCCCACTATTAAAAGTCCCTAAAGGAGCTTCTAGGAGAATAAATTGTCATTGATATTCTGTGAAGGCAACTTGTTTTGTAATGGAAACATCCATCCTTGTTCTTTCAAATTATCCTATGGGAAACAGCTATTTTTCCCACTATTAAAAGTCCCTAAAGGAGCTTCTAGAAGAATAAATTGTCAATGATATTCTGTGAAGGCAACTTGTTTTGTAATGGAAACATCCATCTTTGTTCTTTCAAATTATCCAAAGTGTACTTCTTGTTTATGCCTTATCTTAGCAATAAATTATTCTCAAACATTAATTTTTTTCCACTTGAGGGATTTCAGAGGAAAGGTTTTGGACTTTGTGTTCCCAAAATCAGTGTGGCTATTATTAATGCTTAATGCGGCATTTTGGAAGTCCTAATTCAAAAATGTCTTCAAATTACTCTTTAAAATGTAGTCTAAAAAGCAACTTTTATTTACATTTCTGAACTGTTATCCTTTTTAAAACAGCAAACAAATAATAAATGAGAGTAATGTTTCCATGTAGTTTATGGTTACATCGTTAGATGGCAGTGTAACCATCAAAGGAAAAGGTGTCTCAGCTAGATATGTAGATGTTGGGACATATCTACAAATGTTGCTTCAAATGCTGCTACAAATGTTGCTATTTATCCATCCTTTCCCATTCTTTGTCAAAAACAGACTGATCTTCCCCACAATCCACATGGCAAAATTAGGGCTGACTGAATAGAAACATGAGAAATGTCTGCTGTTTTCAGACAAAGGTATAAATCAGGCTACTTTAAAAGTAGCAAAGAGCTCAGGGCACTTGTAAGGTGGAGCTACACCCACCACACTTTCTTTGTTTTCCATCCAGCATTTCTGGTGTTAAGTTTTTTAAAAAGATGCAATATGATTTTTTATAAATGGAAAAGGGAATTAAAAACTGTCTTTTAACCATAAAATGAGGGTGCATCAGAGGGAACAGTGACTGACAGCTTCATCCCGCAACAAAGCCCAAGACTTCTCCTGCTCCCTCCAAATGTTGAGACGCTGTAGGATATATTTGAGTGAGGTCACCAGGCAGTAGCATCTGCTCCTAGAACATTTCTTTAAGCTACAGTGTGAAGTGAGGGACATGTTTTTATCCTCTTCTCCCTGTTGGTTTCACTTCTCCTGTCTGTGCGACTGTATCATGCATTGTATCAGTTTTAACAAACTAGTCATTTTTCATACTGATATTGAGTGATAAGTGTGACTATGTCATCTGGTCTGATTTCTGGAGCATCTAGGTCTCCTAGATTTGTCTGCCCAGAAGGAGGAAGTACATATTTGTCTTCATGTGGGATCTGGCCCCTGCGTGATAGCAATGCAACGTCATCGTAGCTTGACCATTATCCAATTCCCGATTGGCCAAGATCATTTGAAGCAACAAAATGAGGAGTGAACTATGGTAGCAGCAAAGATGGAGATAGCTGCTACTGTCACAAAGAGAGTTAATGTTAAAGATTTACTCTATTCTTCCAGTCAAACTGCTACTTCCATTAAAAACAATATGTAAATAAACACAGAAAAAGTACAATCTTGTTTCCAAGATTGAATGGATATATATGTTTTGGTAACAGTCCTGCCTCACTAGGAGAAAGTATATGTGCCACTAATGTGCAAATTATATACATACATATACAATCTACCACATAGATATTAATATGTATTTTTGTTAAGTTTTATTCCATATTTTTATTATATATACTTTATGCACATATTTACATAGGTAAACATAAAGGTAAAGGTCACCCTTGCTCAAAAGCCAGTTATATCTGACTCTAGGGTTTGGTGCTCATCTCTGTTTATAGCTAAAAAGCCAGCACTGGCTGTATCTGCAGATATTGCAGGCGCACCCCCCCAATAACGGACACAGACAACATTGAAAGTGGATAACAGCATCGGGCCACATTTATTGATTCAATGCCCTAGTCCGAATTATTTATTTATTTATTTATTTATTTATTTATGATTCACATTTGTTTATGCCGCCCACTCAGGCAGAACCCGACTCAGGGCGGCATTACAACAAATCTAAAAATACATACATAAAAACATTTATAACATTTATAAAAACATTTATAAAACCTTATAAAAAACCCACATCCACCCCAATTAAAAAACCCATATCCCACCCACCCATCACACCCACCATACAAAAAGGGAGAGAGAGTTCCTATAAAAGCCAACCGGCGGGGACCAAAGTCCCGTTCGGGCCCCACACCTGCCCTGCCAGCCAGGTCTTTACTCCTTTCCTGAACGGCAGCAGTTCACTTTGAAGTCTTAGATCTATTGGCAGGAGGTTCCAGAGGGTTGGTGCGGACACGGAGAAGGCCCTCCTTCGGGTGCTAGACAAATGTGCACCCCTCGTTGACGGCACCACTAGAGAGCCCCTCCGGTCTGCTCTGGTTGGACGGGCAGTCACTCTTGGGGCGATGCGGTCTCTAAGGTATCCTGGCCCCCTGCCATATAGGGCTTTAAAGGTCAAAACCAGCACCTTAAATTGCACCCGGAGACAAACTGGTAACCAGTGCAGCTCCCGAAGCAGCGGTGAGGCATGGGCATATCGCCCACACCCCATCACCACCCGGGCCGCCGCATTCTGGACCAGCTGCAGCCTCCGAATGGTCGTCAAGGGCAGCCCCATGTAGAGCGCATTACAATAATCTAGTCGGGAGGTAACCAGAGCATGAGTGACCATAAGCAAGGAGCCCCGATCCAGGAGCGTGCGCAGTTGGCGAATCACCCGAAGTTGGGCAAAAGCCCTCCTGGCCACAGCCGCCACTTGTTCTTCCAGCAGCAGCCGTGAGTCCAGAAGGACCCCCAAGTTGCGCACTGGGTCTGTCTGGGGCAAAACAGCCCCATCCAGTACCAAAGATGGTATCTCCTTGGATAACCTGGGGCCCCTTATCCACAGCCACTCTGTCTTGCTGGGATTCAGCCGAAGCCCATTGGCCCCCATCCAGACCCCAATGGCCTCCAGGCATCCGGATAGGATTTCAACAGCATCACTGGGGTCCCCACGGGCCGAGATGTACAGCTGAGTATCATCCACGTACTGATGGTACCGCACCCCGTGGGAACGAATGATCTCACCCAGTGGCTTCATGTAGATGTTAAATAAGAGAGGAGATAGCACAGAGCCCTGAGGCACCCCATACTTGAGGGGCCTAGGGCTAGACCTCTCACTCTCTAACCACACCGACTGGGTACGGCCCTCCAGAAAAGAGGAAAACCAGGACAACACGGTGCCCTGGATCCCCAGTCCTTCGAGCCGTTCCAGAAGGATACCGTGGTCGACGGTATCGAAAGCCGCTGAGAGGTCAAGAAGAGCAAGGACGGATGGACAACCCCCGTCCCGCTCCCGCCAGAGATCATCCATCAGTGCGACCAATGCCATCTCCGTTCCATACCCGGGCCTGAATCCTGATTGAAAGGGGTCTAGATAATCCGCTTCCTCCAGGACACTCTGCAGCTGGCGCGCCACCGCCTTCTCCAAGACCTTACCCAGAAAGGGCAGGTTGGAAACCGGCCTGTAGTTGTTGAGTACAGCTGGGTCGAGGGACATTTTCTTCAGGAGGGGGCGCACCAAAGCATGTTTTAACTGTGCAGGAAATACCCCCTCCCGTAATGAAGCATTATTATCCCTCCCGTAATGAAGCATTATTATCCCTCCAACCCAACCCCCTGTAACCTCCCTGGAGGCTTTCACCAACCAGGTGGGACAGGGGTCCAGAGGACATGTAGTGGCACGAACAGCTGCAAGGAGCCTGTCCACTTCATCAGGGACAACAGGATCAAACTGATCCCAGATCGTACAGCAAGACTGTGCACCGGCACCCCCCCGACCCTCCCCATCCACGCCAGGATTCAATCCTGAACGAATCCGATCGATTTTCTCCACCAGATGGTCAGCGAAGTCCTCAGCCGAACCCTGCCAACCGGGCACCGATCCCTCTCTACCGAGGAGGGACCTGGTTACCCGGAACAGGGCGGCTGGGCGATTATCAGCGGAGGCAATAAGGGCGGTGAAGTATTGCCGCCTCACCACCCCCATCGCCACTAGGTAGGCCCTAATAGCGGCTCTAGCTAGTGTCCAATCGGAGTCATCCTGGGTCTTCACCCAGCGGCGCTCTAGGCGTCTCTTTGCCCGTTTGAGTTCCCGCAGTTCCTCTGTGAACCACGGGGATGACCTAGTTCCACGGGCGCGGAGAGGCCGCAGTGGCGCGATTTCATCCAAGGCAGCTATAGTCGTCCTATTCCACAGGTCGACGAGTGCCTCGGGTGAATCGTGTAGCCGATCCAGAGGAACATCCCCCAGTTCCCTCTGGAATCCGTCTGGATCCATTAGTTGCCGAGGGTGGACCATTTTAATAGGCCCTGCCTCCCTACGATGAAGTGTCGCCCTCAGGAAGTCAAGAGTCACCAGGTAGTGATCCGACCATGGCACAGGTGAGATGACTAAATCCTGTAATCTCAGATCACTCTGCCACTGCTCCGACAAGAAAACTAAGTCTGGCATGTGACCACTGCCCCTGGTCGGACCCCGAACTACCTGAGTCAGGCCCATGGCTGCCATGGAAGCCATGAACTCCCTTGCCACCTCAGAAGCCACCCCCAGCGATGGCAAGTTGAAGTCCCCCAGAACCATAAGTCTCGGGAACTCCAACGCCAGCATCGAGGCGGCCTCGAGGAGCTCAGGCAGGGCATCCCTTACCCTGCAAGGGGGCAGGTACAGGAGCAAGATCCCCAACTGACCCTTGGGGCCCAGCCGTAGGAGCAGGGCCTCACAACCAGACACTTGTGGAGCAGTGGCCCTAGCAACTCCCAAAGACTCCCTGGCAACAATGGCGACACCACCGCCCCTTCCCTCACCTCTAGGCTGGTGCCAAATACCGAACCCGGCTGGACACATGTCCGAAAGAGGTACTCCATCTTCAGGAGTCAGCCAGGTTTCGGTGATGCATGCCAGATCGGCCAGCCCATCTTGGATGGCATCTTGAATCAGGGGGGCCTTATTACAGACCGATCTGGCATTCACCAGCAGCAGCCTAAGGGCGGGGTCACTCCGGATCTGCTGCTCAGGACCCAGAGATGTACCTGCAGGGCTGGAATGAGGGACCGCACTTAAACATCGGACCCGCATTCCCCGGGTGCGGCCCGCCCCACGGTACCCGCCATACCGCCCCATGCCCGTCACAACACCTATACGAATCTCCGGAACCTCCCTAGACGGAATGCTGCCCCTCCTTATAAATTTGTATTGGTAAAACGACCAATCATAATTCTTAAGGCAAGCAGGCCGAAGTAACACTGGTAAGGTACCACCCCAAAATTGCCAACGGCAATTGGTTACAATGTATCAATTTGTATCAATTTGTTTGTTGACGACAAACAAATTGTTGACCGTAGTCAATATCTAACTCATGACCCCACCCTCTGACGCGTATCCGTGAAATCACGGGGTGATGCATGCTGGTTAGCTATCGTCATCACCCCGTCGCCTGGTTCGTCGTTGACCGGACAACGTTTAACTAATTTATTCCTGTCTAGTGTTGTCCAGTCAATTGCGAACCTGCCGGATACCTGTGGGTCATACTGTTTACCTTACCAGTGCTACCCGCCAATGTGACCAAAGTCAACATTAGGAACATAAGAAAGACCCCTATATCAAACCATAGCAACAGTGTGGGATGGGCAAAAAAGCCAGGACCCGGAAGCCAATGTGGGTCCCAGCCAAAAATTCCCATCCGGCCCCGAAGCGACCAAAATATCACACTGTTAACTAGGGAGGGGGTGGAGGGGAAAAGACTTCTCCGCTCCGTCGCTGAGGTAAAATGGCAGCTCGGCTGCCTCATGGCCACCCCTTTTATAAGGGAGCTGGCCACGCCCCTAACTACCCGGATTCTCTGTCCTGTGGGGGGGGCCCGCAAAGAGCGCGGCGGCCATTTTGGCGCCGCGCTTGCATTGCAGGCGCACCCCCCCAATAACGGACACAGACAACATTGAAAGTGGATAACAGCATCGGGCCACATTTATTGATTCAATGCCCTAGTCCGAATTATAAATTTGTATTGGTAAAACGACCAATCATAATTCTTAAGGCAAGCAGGCCGAAGTAACACTGGTAAGGTACCACCCCAAAATTGCCAACGGCAATTGGTTACAATGTATCAATTTGTATCAATTTGTTTGTTGACGACAAACAAATTGTTGACCGTAGTCAATATCTAACTCATGACCCCACCCTCTGATGCGTATCCGTGAAATCACGGGGTGATGCATGCTGGTTAGCTATCGTCATCACCCCGTCGCCTGGTTCGTCGTTGACCGGACAACGTTTAACTAATTTATTCCTGTCTAGTGTTGTCCAGTCAATTGCGAACCTGCCGGATACCTGTGGGTCATACTGTTTACCTTACCAGTGCTACCCGCCACACGGAGGGGCTTCAAAGAAGGCCTGACGCCCCCCCCCCAGACCGTCAGCTCGGTCAACAGGCCTGCTCGCCAATCACCCAACAGGAGGTCCATACCTCCTCGCGACAGATGGGCCCCATCCCCTGCGTACAAGTCATAATTTTGTAGGCTAATAGCGGGGTGATGACTGACCCGTCCCCAAGCCCTGTCGGCAAGAAACCGCGCCACCGCCCTATTGACCGTGCGCCTAGCGCGGTCAAGGGCCAGGAGGTTAACGCCCCCTCTATAAGAATGGCGCGGTACAATGTCCGACCAAACCAGGGTTGTGGCAGGCCAGACATAATGCAAGTAGGCGAGGTCCTCGCAAATCGCATGCTTAAGCGATAAGCCGGTGACCTGGCCCAAATCATTGCCCCCCAGGTGGATGATGAGAATGTCAGGCGGGTCAGCACCCAGGCCAGAAAAAAGGAAAGGCCGCAGCTCCCGCCATAACATCCCAGGCTTACCATGCCATGTGAGACTGGCGTGTTCACCCAGTCCCAGTCGGGGTCCCCACTCTGTCGCCGCAGCGTAACGCGCTGCCCTGTGCACATAGCTGTGGCCCACCAGCCATACTGTCACCGGTGTAATACGACACCCAGGGTCTGCAAGAAAATTGAGAAAAAAGGCGGTAAGGTGACTGGATTGGTACTCATGGCGGGAGTGGGCGCACATAAAACTGAAAACATTGCGAGCTCCACCTCCCCATGCTACGTATGTCAGCCCCAGAGTACCCAAAAGCAGCTGCTGTAGAGGCTGCACCAATACGGAAGGAATGTGTGCCATAACGGGCACCTGGTAGGCCCACCCTGGTGAGGGCTCTGCCTGTCACCTTCCAAAACTGAAATTTAGTAAGGGGAGACCCATCTTGGTGACAGAAAAACGGGCCGTGGTGCATGCCACGCAGTGCCAGGAACTCCTGTAGGGCACCAACCGGACAGATGTCTGCCAAAGAACACCGTAGCAGTCTTACACCACTGCCTACGCCATGCTGATCTGTCTTAGAGGAGCGTATCCTCAACTGGGCCCAGTCTTTGGCAACATAGACATCTTCGAGTTCCAGTGCCCTACAACTTGCATCCGCCTTAGACAGCATCACAAGTACGCTGATGCGGAGCGCTCCAAAAAATGCCACCATTGTGGCTGCATGGAAAAGGGCTGCCTCATAATGATCAAAACAGAGGCCTGGCCAGCCCCGGGCCAACTGGGTAAGAACCCCTGGGGAAATAGGGTGCCGGTCGTCTGGGCAACGCCCGCGCTCGCGCACCCACCCCTCCAAAACATGTCTCACACGGAAGTCAGAGGTGGTGTCCACATGACCTCCAACTTTGGCCATAAAAGCCAACGCCGAGAGCTTGGATGCTATGGTGCGAGGTGCGAGGCCCTGTGCATGCAGGTGAACCATGAACCGCAGAACATGGTCCACCGGGATAGGCCAGGTCTCTGGCAGGTGAAATTGAGCAGAAAATGCTCTGTAGGAATTGAATGCTTGTTGATACGCCTTACGCGTGCATGGCGCTAGTGACAGGCCAATCGCCCGGTTCACCTCTCCTTGCCAATAGTCCACATCTCGTCCGGGAGTGGCGAGGGAAATTCCTCCGCATCCGGGGCCAAGGCGCGGAACCGGGAGATCTGCAGGCGGGACAAAGCGTCAGCGATATCATTATTAATCCCTGGAACATGCCTGGCCCTGAACAAGACGTTGAGGCGCAGGCAGCGCAACACAAAATGGCGCACTAGTTCCATGACCCTGGGTGATTTGGAAGTTTGCGCATTGACAATGTGGACAACAGCAGCATTGTCACACCAGAAATGCACAACCGAGTTAGCCCACTGCTTGCCCCATAGCATCAAAGCCCCCAGAATAGGGAAAAATTCCAGGTATGTGAGATCCTGCAGGCGACCCGTGCCTGCCCAGGCCGGTGGCCACCCACCATAGGCCCACTTCCCATTGAAGTACATCCCATAACCCAGGGATCCTGAGGCATCAGACTGGATCTGAAAATTGGGGGATGCCAGGAGGTCAGACCTCCAAAATGAGACCCCATTGAACTCCCTCAGGAATTGCAACCAGACAAACATGTCTGCCCTGATACCCCGGGTAAGCCTAACTCTATGGTGGGGCCTGGATAACCCTGCCATGGCGTCGCATAAGCGCCGGGCAAAAGCCCTGCCCGGTGCGACCACCCTGCAAGCGAAATTGAGGTGACCATGTAGCACCTGCAGTTCCCTCAGTGATGCCTTGCGCTTGGCCAGCAAATCCGAGATAAGGGCCACTATCCTGGACACCTTATCGCCCGGTAACCTAGAAGCCTGCGCTACTGTGTCAATCTCCACCCCCAGGAATACTAGCTTGGTAGATGGGCCCTCGGTCTTTTCGGGCGCTAAAGGGACACCGAGTTCCTCCATTAGCGTCTGAAATGTGTTGAGGAGACATGTGCACGTGTCCCAGCCCCGTTCACCCCCGAATAAAAAGTCATCCAGGTAATGGGCTACAGACCGGGACCCTGACCTGCGGACGAAAGCCCACTCTAGGAAGGTACTAAAACGCTCGAAGGCCGAGCATGATATGGAGCAGCCAAAAGGCATGGCCTTATCAAAATAATATTCACCCTTAAATTTGAAACCCAGCAACTCAAAGTCGCCCGGATGCACCGGCAAGAGGCGAAAAGCCGACTTAATGTCGCCCTTGGCCAGCAGGGCACCCGGGCCACACGAGCACACCATGCGCAGCGCATGGTCAAACGATGTATACCTGACTGAACAAAGGTCATCAGGGATAGCATCATTGACCGATCGGCCGGCTGGGTAGGACAAATGATGAATAAGGCGAAACTCGCCTATAGACTTTTTGGGGACCAAGCCCAGTGGTGACACCTTAAGATTGGGAAACGGGGGTGCAGGGAAGGGTCCAGCGACCCTGCCCGCATCTAACTCCTTTTTAATGCTGGCCGCAGCCACCTCCTCCCTCCCTCTGAGGGATAAAAGGTTGGGGGCATCCTGAGGGGACCTATCACCCATGAAAGGGATACGGAATCCCTGCTTAAAACCCTGAAGGAGATACTCCCCATCCTCCCCCTTCGGGTACGATGCGAGCCAACGCTCCAGCATGTCCACATTAATTGGGGAGGGGGCCTTTTGGAGAACCAGCTCCATCCGTGGCAGTCTTGCCAGCCCACTGTCTGCCCCTCCCTCTGCCCCGTGTCCCTCCAGGCCTGGGACAGGCGGAGGCTGCATGGGGGCCCGAACATGTGGGACACTCATGCCTATACTTGCAATTCTTCCTATTGCAGGAACCATTGGACGAGAAAGTCCAGCACAGCAGGCGGGCTGGAACCCCCTGCCCCGCCGCCTGGCGGGTAACCTGCGCTGGAGCCGCTCGCTGGACCGCATGTCCACAATGGTATCTGTCTCCCGGGGCAGGGCGCGTGGGCGTCATGTACAAAAGCCAAAGCCTCTGGCACGGCTCATCCCATCTCATCTCGGGGTGGAGGGGAATCCTCATACGGAATTCCTCGTCATAGGCTAACCACGAGGGGCCCGGGAAATCAACCATCGCCCTATATATGTTGTCCAAATATTGGACCATGGGAATAGCCAAATCCGGCCGCGCCCTCAAGTACACCGCCATGTATATTAAATAAGCCGGGAGCCAGTTGGCCCAGGTACGTGGCGGCTTACGGCGACGTGCCTGCTCCTTGTCCTTCTCATCCTGTCCCTCCCTTTCCTCCTTGGTGGGCTCTCTGTTCAGGAGTGAGAAGATATCTACATACTCCCCCCGCCATATCTTCTCTCTGGTAGTCTGTGCCAAGTGATCACCCAGTGGCAAGGAATACCCCGCCGTCGGCAAAGCCGAAAAAGGCACCGCAGCCATAGGAAAAGGGGCCTGAGATAGCCCAGCCACCCCCAGAACATTCCCCGCAGTGTAAGAACAAGTACCCACCCCAGTGCCCAGGGTGGCAGTCGTCGCCGCCGGGTGGGGTGCCGACAGCGTGGCCCCCGCACCACCCGCGCGAGGCCAAGGCCATTGAAAAGCCCCCCCCCCATATTGGGAATGTGTGTGGATGTACTCGCTTGCACCGTATACTCACATGCTGCACCCCCGCGGGCCGCCCCCACCGGGGGTTCCGGCCCACTGGGGGTGTCGGAGCTCACGACCGACGTAGAGCTCATCACCGGGGCCTGACACGCACCTGGCTGCTGGCTGGGGAGCTGCGAGGCAGTGGCCGAAACCGCGCCACGCGCCTGCAGCAGCTCAACCCTCCCTGTCGGCTGTTGTCCTCCTGCCGACAGCGCCTCAAAAGGGACCCCAAAGGGGGCCCCCGCCTGACTGGCCCGAGCCAACGATGCTTCAAGGGCCGCAATGCGGGCCAGTAAGGCTTCCACGTTGACCTGGGGCCAAGGGCCGGCCGGCCCGCCCGGTCCAGGCGTGGGTACAGGTCCCTGTACCCCAGGACCCGAATATGGCCATTGGCCAGCACCAAAGCCCGGCAGGGTCGGTGGAGAAACCTGCCAAGGCAGGGGGCCGCACCACCCCCCAAGGCTAGAGGGCCCGGGGGGAGGCTGCGATCCAAGAGCAGCAGGCCCAACAGGGTGGGCAGGTGCAGGAGCGGTGTCCACCACTCGCGGGCCGCGGGCCGGAGCCCCTTCCGCGCCCGCACTCTGGTCGCCCGCTCCGGGCCAAGGGGCAATAGACCCCATTCCGCCGGTCCCGGCAGGGGCCTGCAAAGACGGCTGCTGAGGAGGCGGCACCGCTCGAGCCGCACTCGGAACTGCCTTGTTCTTCGAAGGCATCTCCACCGAAGCAAAGGGAAGCCGAAAAGGAAGAATCGCTACCAAAAGGCTTCCCGGTAAGCTAAAGAGCGACGGAGACACAGGGGGAAAAGACTTCTCCGCTCCGTCGCTGAGGTAAAATGGCAGCTCGGCTGCCTCGTGGCCACCCCTTTTATAAGGGAGCTGGCCACGCCCCTAACTACCCGGATTCTCTGTCCTGTGGGGGGGGCCGCAAAGAGCGCGGCGGCCATTTTGGCGCCGCGCTTGCATTTTTGTGGACATTTGGCAGGCATGACTAGACACCGGAGTGCACGGAATGCTGTTTACCTTCACACCGAAGTGGTACCTATTTATCTACTTGCAATTTCTTGCTTTCAAACTGCTATGTTGGCAGGACCTGGGACAGAGACCAGAGCTCACTCATGCAGCACTCGGGTCTCAAACTGCTGACCAATTGGGAATGCCCAAACAAGGTAAGACTAAAAACAACCCCTGCTGACGGAGACAAGGAAACTGCTGGAGAAGTCAATGCACCAGGCAAGATAAAGGAATGACATGTGGTTGGTAGGAAAATACCAACAAAATCAGTGTAGAACATTAAGTGCATTAAGTATACTGTACTGTATTTCTCTGATACAGTATTTTGCTGGTCAACAGCAGAAAGCAATGTCATCCACTCTCTTACATACAAAAAGCACTCTTCACCAAGTGCAATTGCCATCTTTGTCAGCAAAGGTCAGACACGCCAGAGCTTGGCAAAGTTTTCTCTTTTTTAACTACTCTTTTTGGACAGCAGTTTACAGTCCTAAAAAGCAAAAGTGGTCTAGCAGAGAATTCTACATAGCTTATAAATGTATAGACCCCAGGATTGTGTTGAATGGGGCCAGGGCAATGAAAATGGTATTAAACTACTGCAACTGTGTAGATATAATGACATATTATAATAAAGTTCATAATATACATATAAAGGTGGCATGTTTTACCCTCCCTCATTGCTGGGAACTCATGATGTTTCCATGGGATGCTGAAACATTTGTCCTATATTTAACTCAATTTTTATATGTTCTGGCCGTGTACTTTTCACCTCCCAGATGAGAAGGCATAGGAAATAATAGCCATTCGGCAAGCAAAGTGGTGGCATACTCTCACCACCATCAGCATGATTATTATATTGAATTGCTCTATTCCTCTTTGGCACAGCATTGGACAAATATTATCATGAAGTTGGTTATGCCTTACCTCTACACTCTATTGATTAAATGCTTCCTTGAAAAAACATTTTTAAATTTCAACATCATAATTAGACATTCCATAATAAATGTTTTGAAAACTTGCATTTTACCATAAAGGCTGTTGTTTTGTTTTCATTTAAGCTCAGTATCTCTGTAGTTTGGTTTTATTTTAGGGAAAATATAGCTACAACACTGCACGCCAAGTAGTAAGGAATGTGGATAAGATCACAAGATGCAGCCAAGGTCAAGTGCTGACTTTCTGCCAAGTCCTTAGGCTACAGCCAAGAAGCAATCCAAAGATTTATACACAGCCAGGCTGTAGATTTTGCCAATAACAGATCTTGGGCAAAATAGATCACATCTACGATGGACGAATCCCTAATGAAAGGGAGAGAAGACCTTGAGCTAGGCTCTGAAGCTAAGAAAAGGAAAGTAGGGAAAGCCCCGTTCAGTTCTCCAAGCTGGAATCATCAGACTTATCAGTGATTATTTGAGCAATATAAGGAAAGGGACACCGCTAGCATCTCCTTTTAGCCATGTTGTTTATTTTAGTTTTGGCATTATTCAACTAAACTAAACTAAAACACACCAAAGTGTCCTCCATCAGATCTATTGGACAAGGTGAAAATGGAGGGCACACGTCATGGTCTGCCTAGCTTGTGGGCTAAAAAAAAAAAACATATGCAATTTGATTTCTCAAGTCCATTAAGACATGTGGAATGCTTTTGTAGAGATCTCTGCCAATGCGCCAACTCTTTGCTGAATAATGACTCCAAGGTATCCAAGGTATTATTCAACCCAGTGCTGTAGATACGCTTAAAGAAGACTATCTCTCCTCTCCCCCTCCCCCAATTGTCACACTTTATGGCTACAGTCATATGTCTGGAAAGGGGAGGTTTTTGCTGGCACGTTGGCTCCAAATATGAGGGGAAACCCATTTTTGAGGGGGTTCTTGCTCTAATATAGATCCTACACGTAAACAGGAACCTCTGTTTCAGGCATAGGGTGAACAATGTGAGGCTGAAAGAGGAGGCCAGGCACAACCCTCTAAATATCATCACAAAGCCATGCTAATAACACTTTAAAAGTACTTATATTGGCCTGAAATATCTGTGTCACTATTTTGATCATATCTGGATTTCAAGCAGCACAAGCATCGTTCAATAGTTAATGCCATGGTGTGAAGTTTCACTGGGCTAAATGTCACAAGAGGGATGCTACACTGGTAAAGCTCTTCTTCTTCTTCTTGTGCTGTATCTGAATCTGAATATTGGTGATCATCATGGCAATCAGCCATGAAGACTGTCCTGTGAGTATAATGCAGTGGCCTTCCACTTGCATTCTGCATTGCAGTGTGACACCCATCCAGTTCCACAAGTCACTTTCTGGTCCTGAGCCCTTTTGGCATGCAAAGTCCTTCTCAGCTCCAGGTCAGTATTGATTAAGCTGCTGCCCTCCATCAAGAAGTGGGATTTAATCTACTTAGAGGGACTGTGGTGGCACAAGTGGTTAAGATGCTGAACTCGCTGACTGGAAGGTCAGGGTTCGATTCTTGGGTGCTGCAGGATGGAGTGAGCTCCCATCTCTGTCCCAGCTCCTTCCAACATAGCAGTTCAAAAGCAAGAAATTGCAAGGAGATAAATAGCGGCCACTTTGGTGGGAAGGTAAACAGTGCTCCGTGCACTGGTATTGAGGCATGCCTGCCATGTGTCTATGGAAATTTCTGCAATGCAGAAAGCACTGGCTCTTTGGCTATAAACAGAGATGATTACTGAACCCTAGAGTTGAATACGACTAGCTTTTGAGCAAGGGTGACTGTTGTGTATTGAATGTAATTGTAACCACATGAATGAGCGAATGTAACAATCTGTATCTTGCAATAGAAACAATGTAACAAACCACATGAGAATGCGAGCTAGTGACCACTAGGGGGAAATAGCGAGCGTTCAGCTCACATGGTACACATTACTCAAATACCTTCAGCTGCGCGGGAAAGATTCCTGCCCTAACCTCACCTGGACAAGAAGGGCGTGACTCAGGATGACATCACATGGACAGTAGCCAATGCGCTATCAAGGAGCCACATTCAATTGTATAGCCACTGGATAAAAGGAGCTGTTTGTCTGCCATTACCACATGTTCGTGCTGTACTCCATGCAATAAAGATGTGTTAGGCTAGTTTACAGCTGCTTCCATTGTCTTGATTCCTAAACACTAAATTGGCGACGAAGGTGGGATATGGCTTCCCACAGGGACAAGACACTTCCACAGCAACCGGTTTTCGACGTAAGCCAGCCCGAACGATGGGACTGGTTTGAGATGCATTTCAGGAGTACGGTAGCAGTTGCTGGCATCACAGATGCTGAGAAGGAGAGGGGCCTTCTCATCACGATGCTCAGCTATCACGCAGTGCAAACGCTGATGGACCTGGTGGCACCAAGAGAAGTAGAGCAGGTTTCCGTAGTTGACCTGCTGGCTGCACTGAGAAGCCACTTCAAGCCCAAGGTGTCCTTCTTCTCGGCCACAGGCGCGTTCGCGAGGAGGCACCAAAAGCCGGGTGAGTCCATGACTGAATACGCGGCGGCCCTCCGTTTGGTGGCAACCCCGTGTGAATGACAGGAGAACTTAGATATGGTCGTTAGAGACCGGCTGCTTTGCGGAATGCGAGATGGGGACACCCAAAAGAAGCTCATAACCCGTGGCCACGACCTAACCTTCCAAGAGGTTCTGCAAGAGGTGCAGACGGCTGAGTCCACAAGGGATCTGTGTTAAAATTCCGACTGGAAATGATAAAGAAGAAAGCCCAACTTATGGGACTAAAAACATTTTCTAAATTAGCTTTTATGTTGTATCCTGTCTTACCTCGACTTTCTCTTGATATCGGCAAGTTAGTAAACAGCAGCATTCATAGCCCTACAGGTGATGTTTCAGTTTGAAAACATGAACCAGCACGTTGTGGAAGGCCATTTACTGATGCCCAAAGCACTTTGAGAACACAAGCAACTTGAACTCATATATTAATGGTCCCATAAAACATTGCATAAAATCTTTCAGCACTATTATATTTTTGCCTGCCCTATTATCACTCTGAAGTTTTATATGGGAAGAGGACAATAAATGTTAGCTAAAACAAACCTTTTGGACAGGAAGTTCTTTGGCAGAAAAAGCCCTATTTTCAAATTATTATTTGTGCGTGCATGCGTGTGTGTGTGTGTGTGTGTGTGTGTGTTCTTGAAATTCTGTTAAATGTATTGTCCTCCAATTGTATTATATAAATAATAATGAAATACACATTTATGTTGGTTGAAAATTATTATTCCATTGAAAATTATATGTAATCACTGAATGAATACAGGAATATGGATAAAAGTCATCTGGGGGTCATAACGCTCAAAATATAAAAGAGCTTCAGTTTGACATCTCCAGGTTGAATACAGCTATGTTGCTCTCTGTTATAAATAAGGAAATAAACTATAAATATCATTGGAATAGTAACTGAGACTTGACAATGCAACTGATCTATGGTGACTCTAACAGGGTTTTCAAAGTAAGAGAGATGCTTAAGGAGTGGTTTTACCCCTAACAGGTTTCCATGGCATACCCAGGGAATTGTACTAGGGGTCCTTAGTTCTAACTCATAAACAGCAATATTTCATATAATTTCAATCCATTATTTGTAGATCTATATCATTTTCTACAAAATGTCAGAGCTAGCTTTTGGGTGTTTTTCTGGGACTACACCAGTCATTGGGACCAGAAAAACTTCAGGGACTTGTGATCTCAACACACACACACACCAAGTAAATCTTCTATGATGTGAGAAAGATGTTTCTTCAAGAACTAGCCCTCTCCAACTCATATGAGGACTAAAATCTGCCACCAAAATGAGCAGCTGTGAAGGAAAAAATCATGTTACCTCATCTCAGCTAGATGCTGTTGGCAAAAAATATGACATATATAAAGCAGGAGAAACAATGCTATGTTATTATGGTGGTAGTTAATAGGGGAAACTCCATCCACCTTAATTTAGAACACAACTATTCTATTCATGTAAGGTAATTTCCAAGTTATAGTTTTGGTGAGCATTGTGTACAATGTACCTGTCTGTTCTTTGGAGCTCTATTCTATGTTGTTGTCTCATTCCATCAAGTTGCCTCCAACATAAGGTGACCCTATGAACAAACGATCTCAAAAATGTCCTGTCCTCAAGAATCTTGCTCAGCTCTTTCAAACATGAGCCTTTAGCTTGCTTTAGGGGTCCATCCATCTCATATTTAACCTTCCTTACCCTGCTGTCTTCAATGTTTTCAGCATTCTATTTACTGACTCTGTATTGTATACTCTGTGTTTGAGCATGTAATAAATCATGCAACCTGATACAGAACAAGGATAGAATAAGAATACCAGTAGGATTTTCAGAAATGCAATGGAAACAAAAATGAATTGTTAAGCAATAATATCTGCTTAAACTGTATATGTTTTAAGGGCTAGCAAAGCTAGAGACATGGCATAAATCAGGGGTGGATGATATTTTTGGGCCAATAAAATATCTTAAGGCAGTGAGCTTTTTCATTATTTTTCTTCGAGTTGAGTACTATGGAAATTTAGTATGAGGTGGATGCAGAAATGTCCAGAAAACATTCTGGACAGATGTTTTGCTGTAGGAATTACAGATAAAATAAATTTTCAAGATGGAGGTCTAGTGTGATCAGTGTAATCTAACAGTGGGCATAACGGTAGGCTAGACGTGCTTTGCAAGTCTGACCAGGTTATCCTGCTATAGTAATAGAGTAGACCATACTGCCAGCGACTCAACACTGAATGTCAGGCAGCAGTTAACTAACCTGACAACCCTGCTAGTGGCTTTGGTGAAGTCTGTTGATGTAAACGGTTAGCAGAGTGGTATGCAGTGGCCAGCAAGATGTTCGCACATGGCAAGGTGGTCCCTTGTGAGAAAAACAGGCAGACAGATCTTGGTGCAGAAGAAAACTCAAAGTAGGTTTACTCAGGAAGTAGAAAGGTGCAAGTATATACAGTGCAACAACTGTAACACAAAACAGATATATTCTATTGGGTTGCTCTGTTGACCTCACTGAGACAGTTCAGTTGTGTTCAGTAGATTAAATGCAAGCTGTATTTACAGACAAAGCCAAAGAGTTCTACAGCTTCTGTCCTCCTAGTGGAGGAGATGGAAGCTAATTCTGTCATGCAGTACTCGGGAATCAAACTCCAACCTTCCAGTTGTAGAGTTCAGCATCTTAACCACTTGAGCCACCATAGTCCCTAAGCATCAGGTAAGTCTACCCAAAAAGAAGAATAACAACAGTTTCCAACCTCCTCCTCTTTGCAGTCATGAAAAGGAAGTTCCAATGTTCTTGCAACATGGGAGAGGGGAAGAAGAGAACAATGTTCTTTAGCAATTGTTAAGGTTACCAATTGATGATTTCAGAATTATTGCTTTCTCTGGGCATGACTCAAAGTAGAACAAGGGCTAGCAAAGCTAGAGACATGGCATAAATATAGGTTGTGGATGGAGCTTTACTGGATAAAAGGGGGGACACAACAAGTCTTAAACAGTAGCAAGTCTTTGTTGGGTGCCCAAACTACAGCCCATGGGCTAGATCCAGCCCCCAACACCCATTCATATGGCCCACAAAGCCCTCATTGCTCCTGGAAGCGGAAATAAAACGTGCCGCATTAAGCGCATGGAAATGCAATTAACGGAGGAAAAACGACAATCCCCAGGAGCAACCCAGTTCTCTCGCCCACTTCGGGAATGCATACCCCTGCTTCCGAAACAATCCAAGATCTTGCCAGAACATTTAAAAGGCTGTAGAGGTGGCCAGACTTTTGCTGCTGCCTCTGGTCTTTCTTGTAAGGCGGTGAGACTATGATGTTATCTGTATTACTTTTTTGTATTATGCTGTGTGAACTGTATATTAGTACTGTATTTATCTTTATTATGTTTCACTGTGTATTGCTTATGTTTTGCATTGTATCTTATTTTTGTATATTGTATTCTGCTTATTGTTGTATATTGCTTTCTATTGGAAGCCGCTTTGAGTAGTGTTTTACACTAGTAAAGCCGGGTATAAATAAACAATACGATACAATACAATTTTGTCTCTGAGGACAGACTTTGTCCTTTCACAGAGGGGCATGCCTTATCCTCCTTTGCTCCCCCCGGGAGCCGGGCCGCATACGAGCAACCAAACCTAACGTTGAGGACTTGGGGAAGGCTTAACCATCCAGATTTAATTTTAATTTAATTTTAATAGTCATATTTATATTTATTTATTACCAACAGATTGTACAATCCTTCCACCCTTTGCATAGACACTGGCTGTTCATGCCCCTTTACAACACACCTCCCAAACCCTTGGGGCACCTTAGGGGCATGACCACTCTTCCTGGGGGCACCGAGAATTTTAGTGTTCAAGGAATGAAGATGAGACAATGAAGTAGTGAAATTCAGCTCTTTATTAGTGGGGTTTGAACACAGTTTGGATGGGGCAAAACTCAGACTTATATACACTTTAAACAGTAACAGTAACAACAAAAACAAAAGCCCATTGGCTAACAGAATGTGCACATTTTTCAATCCACTTATTTGCATAATAATAGATACCTGAAAAACAATACATTCCGCTCCTGTCAGATTCTAATTTGCACGTCATATCGAAATCTTGTGAGATTATGCTATCTGGCGAGATTTCATAGCTGTCAAACAGGGACGAGCACTACCGGAGTAGGAAGAACGGTGCGCTCAACCTGCAGTGACAACAGAACATGTTCCCATCCTGCAGACGGACCTAGTGCAACATTATCCTCTTTCCCCTCACCCACCGGGGAATCCTGTCCCATGATAAACCAGAGCTGAATGATGGACTGCATTCTCTAAAGGGTTTCTCAAGCATATTTCTCTCCCATGACAAACAGTTTATTACGGTCCCAGTAATAACCTGTTAAATCCCAAAACTCTCAGGGTGGTGGCCACCCACTTCTAACCCAAAGGGTGACCTCAGACAGAAGGAAACCATGATCAAACACATCAATTACTGTACAGTTAACTTGTACTGAGTCAAATTTCAGCAGCTTCTCCAGCCCGATGGTCCCAGGCCCTTCACTGGCCAGCAGACAGTTTTTTTTATAAAGTTCAGTCTTGGGATAGTTCTTTCGCTCTGCAACGGCCTAATAGGCCGTTTGGACTTCAGCTATGACTGAGGGATCCGCACCTGGATACCCAAAAAATCCTTGACAAGATCCAACCCAACCTGACTAGGGACCCACTGATTTGGGTCTGCACCCGACAAGGTGACTTCTAGGGGATTGAACCACTGAACTTCCAGAAGATAGCTCTTACCCTCCCTGATTTCAATGAGAGGAAACTTCATGGCAAGGCTCTTGAACGGCACCTTGGGCGTTGCCACGCCAAGCACAGGAAAAAGATGACCTGGTCTTCCCCACAACTGAACCCGCAGGACCTGTAACTCAGGGTGGATGGTTGGCTGACACTGCAAAAACTCACGCAGAATGGAGTTGAGGCCAACGATTCCGAACCAATCTCCGCATGGCAGTGGTGACCCTGGATTTGGCCGTTCTCGAAGGACTGGACAACACAACAGCTGGGGCGAGTCTTGGGCTCTTGTCTAGTGTGGACCTTGGAGATGTGCTGCTCTATGGGCCAGCGAGCCCCAACACTAACAAATTCCTCTGGAACTTGCAAATTCCTGTGCAGGCTAGCTTGGTCTTCCTGAGGTGATAAGAAACTAGTGGCTCAATGGTACTGAAGTTGGTGGGACTTTTGGAGATGTCAGAGCTTCTTTGACCTTGCACTGGTGGCTGAAATTCTTGGACTGGACTGGTGGACCCTCGAAGGACTTGGCCAGTGGCTTCGGTGGATCTGGTCGCAGTCGAAACAGAAGGAGAGGAAGCCTGAGGCTCAAGGTCTGGACCAATGTACCTGGAAGGCCTGGCCACGGACAACGGTGAGGAAATGGAGGTCTGTGGTTTGCATTCTTGGTTGGCAAAGTCCGAGAACCTGGCAATGGTCATAAGCCAGACCGGTGGTTCAATACCTTCAAACGCAGTGAGAGACTGGCTAACCTCATTTGCCGAGCTCTCGGCTGGACTACTCTGAAGGCACGTCTCCCCTTGAAGTTGGTTATATGTACTCACACTCTCATCCTCTCGGACATCACAAGGGGCCTCAGACTCATCAGGGGGCACGGTGGCCTCGTGGTAGCATTCACTCACATCGTCCCCTGGTTCCTCAACATCTGAAGACTCCGTGGACAATGACTCTCCAGATAAAGACTCAAGACTCTCCAACTTCAGTTCGCTCTCAGTGGCTTCTGTGAAGGAGTGTTCTTCACTGGGCACTGGTCTGGTGGCTTCAGACTCGAGAGCCACATCAAATGCCCCATCGAAGGACAGCATGCCCATCTCCACCCTCTCTCTCAAGACATCGTCCACGTCATGTCCCTAACCTCTCTTCCTGCTAATAGACTGAACACAAGTTCGACTGTTGGAGAGCTGCAACTCATGAAGAAGAAAGCCTTACACTCCTCTAGGGCAATCTTGTTGGCTGTCACCCAGTCTGTGAACCTGGCTTTGTAGCTTGACCATGTCTGTGGCTGAGACACGTCGAACCACCCGAGTATCGGTGCATTGCCGGACAATTGCATCCTTGTCGCCAATGTTATGTATTGAGAAGGAATTGCACACGACAGCACTTCGGGCTAATGTAGAGGTAGTTTATTATAGTTGAGTACAGATAGGAGCTATGTGTGAAGGCACATAGAACAGGGCATCTTGCACTAAAAAGGGTGCAATCCAGCAATAGCTGGATTGTAATCACTCTTAGGGAATATAACGGCAACTATGGCTTGGACACAACAGTAAGCCAATGGTAAGGTGTCACATAATCTTTGTTGGTTTTGCTAGAACAAAGCCATTCCTTGCCCGTTGTATTGCCTTTTTAAAACCCTACCACTGATGCTTGTGGAAATGCAGCTTATTGATCAGACCAGTGAAAATGCAAGGGCGGCGCCAAAATGGCCACCGCGCTCTTTGCGGGCCCCCAACCCACCCGGACTCAGACATCCGGGTGAGTTAGGGGGCGTGGCCACCCTCTTTAAAAGGGGTGGCCACGAGGCAGCCGCGCTGCCATTTTGGAAGCGACGGAGCGGAGAAGTTTGCTCCGCCGCTTCCTCCTCGGCTTTTGCCCCGTTCTCCTTGCTGGCTCTAATTTGATCGCTTGGGAGCCATGGCTCCCAAGCTCAAGGCACCGGCTTCTAAGCCGTGGCATAGGGGAAGGGCTCTGCCCACCCCCTCAACATCTCAGGGGCCGCCGCCAGGCCGGAGGGCTCGGGCGGCACCCCCACAAGTGGGTGGTGGGATTAGCGTACCCACTGCCACCAATGTGGGCGAACAGGATTCTGCCTACCCGCCCAGTCTGGGGACTCGGGCAGGGGCGGCACAGGCCTGCCCCTCAGGGGTTCCTACCCCTGCCGCACCTTTGCCCGGCTCGGGGCAGGGCGGCCCACTGGGGCCTGGTGCAGGTTTCCGCCCCACCATTCTTCCGGCCGCTCACGGGCCGGATTACTGGGCATGGCCCTATTCGGGCCAGGTATCCCCATTTGGGTTTATCCCGCAGCAATTGCCCTGTGGGCCATCCGGCCCACCTTATCCAGGTGGGTCTGAGACTGTCGATGCTCTCCTCGCATGCATTTTGGTGCTGGAGGCATCAATGGGCATTGCCCCACCACCTTCAGATGGTGGGCTTGCAAACCCTGCAGTTCTGGCCCACACGTCGGCCACGGCTGTCCAGCGGGCCGCTAACAGGGTTGAGCTGCTTGAGGCCATCAGGCCAGCCCAAGCTGGCGCCTCGCAGCTCCCCACCAGACCATCGCAACGGGGCTTTCCGCTGGGGACCAGTCCTGTGTGGCACGGGTGCAGCGGCACGCAGAGCTCGATATCCATCGCGAGCTCTGACGCCCACCGTGGGCCGGAACCCCCAGTGGGGGTGGCCCACGGGGGTGCACCGAGTGAATATTCTGGTCAATTAAGTACACCAGTGACACTACCTAGTACCGCTGGGGGGGTACAGTGGCCATGGCCACAACAGGTTACTGTGGGAGGACAGTTGTATCCACACTGTCCTGTTAATTCTTGGTTGTCCTATTATCCCCCGGTTATGACAGGGGTGACCACCCCTATGGGTACGCCTAATGTTTCAGGGGTTATTCAGGGCCCACTGCGTGCACCCTCATTTCAATCTGTGCCGACGGCGGCCCTGCTGACGGCCGGTTACTCCTTACCCCTGGGTGATCATCTGTCCCAGGCCACGAGGGAGAAGATTTGGCGGGGGGAATATGTAGACATTTTCGCCCTCCTGAACCGTGAACCCACTAAGGAGGAGAGGGAGGGGCAGGACAATAGGGACAAGGAGTTGTCCCGTCATCGTAAGCCACCTCGCACTTGGGCCAATTGGTTACCGGCCTATCCGATTTATATGGCGGTATACCTGAGGGCCCGTCCTGATCTGGCCATTCCAATGGTCCATTACTTGGACAATATTTATCGGGCTGTGGTGGATTTCCCTGGCCCATCATGGTTGGCCTATGATGAGGAGTTTAGGATGAGAGTGGCCCTCCATCCTGAGATGAGGTGGGACGAGCCCTGCCAGCAGTTGTGGCTGCTGTACATGACCCCCACGCGGCCAGCGCCTGGTGACCGGTACCACTGTGGCCATGTCGTGCAGTGGGCTGCTACTATACAGACTCCCCGCCAGCTGGCAGGGCAGGGGGTTCCAGCCCGCTGCTGTGTTGGAGCTTCTCCGCCAACGGAGTGTGCAACAAACGTCAGTGTCGATTCCGGCATGAGTGCCCTTCTTGTTCTGGCCCTCACGCTGCCTCACGCCACCTCACGCCACCTCACACATGCCTGCGGGCTGGTGGGTCACGAGGCAGAGGAAGGGGTGGGCAGGGGGAGGTCAGAGCTCCCTCTGACGGTGCTACCCATTCAAAAGGCCCCCTCCCCAATTAATGTCCTGGTGCTGGAACGTTGGCTTAGCGCTTATCCTAGACGGGATGATGCGAGATACCTACTTGAGGGTTTTCAGTTTGGCTTCCACATACCCTTTAAGGGTGTTCGCAGGCCTCAGGACGCCCCGAACTTACTCTCTCTCAGGGGTAATGAGGATATTGCTGTGCAAAATATAGCCAAGGAGGTCACTGCACAGAGGGTGGCTGGGCCATTTGCTGACCCACCATTTCCTAACTTGAAGGTATCCCCTCTAGGTTTAGTCCCTAAGAAGTCCCCGGGTGAATTTCGTCTAATTCACCACCTTTCTTACCCTGCGGGCTCTTCGGTCAATGACGCGATACCTGATGACCTTTGCTCAATCAGGTATACGTCCTTTGACCAGGCCTTACAGATGGTATGCTCGTGTGGTCCCGGGGCGCTACTGGCAAAGTGTGATATCAAATCGGCATTCCGATTGTTGCCAGTGCACCCAGATGACTTTGAGCTGTTAGGTTTTTGTTTTCGGGGCAATTTCTATGTGGACAAGGCCATGCCTTTTGGCTGTTCTATCTCATGTTCGGCTTTCGAACAATTTAGCACCTTCCTTCACTGGGCTTTTGTTTGTAGGTCAGGTTCCCGGTCTGTAGCCCACTACCTCGACGACTTTTTGTTCGGAGGTGAACATGGCATGGACACGTGTGCTCGTCTCCTCGACACATTTCAGGTGCTTATGCGGGAACTGGGTGTCCCCCTAGCACCTGAAAAGACTGAGGGACCAGCCACCACTCTCACCATTTTAGGTATTGAAATCGACACCGTCGCCCAGACATCCAGGTTGCCCATGGAAAAGGTGACTCGGATCTCTGCTGCGATTTTGGCAATGCTTGCCAAGCGTAAGGTGTCTCTCCGAGAGTTGCAGGTGCTTCACGGCCACCTCAACTTCGCCTGTAGGGTAGTAACACCAGGCAGAGCCTTTGCCAGGCATCTGTGTGATGCCATGGCGGGCCTTTTAAAACGTCACCACAGGGTACGGCTGACCAGAGGTTTACGGGCAGACCTTACGGTTTGGCTCACATTCCTGCAGAACTTTAATGGTGTCTCTTTCTGGAGATCGGAGCTTATGGTCAGCCCGCATTTCCAAGTGCAGTCGGATGCCTCCGGCTCCCTGGGTTATGGGATTTACTTTGAGGGACGGTGGGCCTATGGTCAATGGCCTCAGACATGGCAAGGCACGGATCGTTTACGCGATCTTACTTTCCTGGAGTTTTTCCCCATCTTGGGGGCCCTAAGGCTCTGGGGGGATAGGTGGGCTAATTTGGTAGTTCACTTTTGGTGTGACAATGCTGCAGTGGTGCACATTGTCAACGCCCAGACATCCAAATCCCAAAGAGTCATGGCCTTA
Source organism: Bradypodion ventrale (assembly GCA_035047345.1). Lineage (NCBI taxonomy): Eukaryota > Metazoa > Chordata > Lepidosauria > Squamata > Chamaeleonidae > Bradypodion > Bradypodion ventrale. Next base: position 82,557,369 of record JAWDJE010000005.1, on the reverse strand, counting down.
GTTCGCCAATTTGTTTTGAGGTCATTGCGCCTTAATGTGCTATTCAGGGCCAGACATGTGCCAGGCATTAATAATGATATTGCTGACGCTTTATCCCGCCTACAGATCTCCCGGTTCCGTGCCTTGGCTCCAGACGCAGAGGAACTTCCCTCTCCACTCCCGGCCGAGATTTGGTCATTTGGCGAGGAGAGGTGAACCAGGCGATCGGCATGTCTTTGGCACCTCGCACGCGTAAGGCATATCTACATGCACTCCTCCAGTTTAGGACCTTTTGTGGGCAAAGGCAATTGCCCAAAGTGTGGCCAATACCGGTCAACCAGATTTTACAGTATATGGTTCACCTTCATGATCAAGGGTTAGCCCCTAGCACCATCGCCACTAGGCTTTCAGCATTGGCATTTATAGCCAAGGCACAGGGCTTCACTGACTGCATGAATGACTTACGCATACGCCACGTATTAGAAGGGTGGACACGTGAGCGTGGCCGCCGCCCGGACACACGTCACCCCGTTTCACCAGGTGTTCTGACCCACCTTGCACGAGGTTGGCATAGCTTGTGCTACAATAGGTATGAGGAGGCTCTTTTTCATGCAGCTACCACCGTAGCTTTCTTTGGAGCGCTCTGTATCAGCAAGCTGGTCCCATTGTCAAAAGGGGACATGTCTCGTAGGGCACTGGAACTCGATGATGTCTTTATCAACCAGGAGTGGGCCCAATTGAGGATTCGCTCCTCAAAGGCCGATCAGCACGGTGTAGGCAGTGGTGTCAGACTGCTACGATGTACAATTGCTGACATCTGTCCGGTTGGTGCCCTACATGCATTTTTGGCAGTGCGTGGCATGCACCCTGGCCCATTTTTCTGACACCAGGATGGGTCTCCCCTTACCAAATTTCAGTTTTGGAAGGTGACCTGTATGGCACTTCACAGTGTCGGCCTCCCCGGGGCTCGTTACGGCACCCATTCTTTCAGGATAGGCGCTGCCTCAACTGCAGCTGCGTTCGGGTACTCTGAGGCTGATATATGTCGGATCGGCAGGTGGGGGTCCATGCGTTTTTCTTTATATGTACTCCCCCTCACTGCATGAGTAGCAGCTATGTCCTTAATTCCTTTTCCTTCTTTTACAGACCCTGTGTGTCCACGCACACCGGTGGCAGTATGGCTGGTGGGCCACAGTTACGTGCACTGGGCAGCGCAGTATGCTACGGCGACAGAGTGGGGACCCCATCTCGGGCTGCGTGCAGCCGCACGTATGCGATGGTATGGTATGCGCAGCATGAGATGGCGGGAACTGTTGCCATTCCTGATGTCCATGAGGGATGCTGGACCGCCTGATGTCCTGATTCTGCACCTCGGCGGCAATGATCTCGCACAGATCACTGGCCTTTCCTTAAAAATGTGCAGCGACCTGGCATTCTTACATCACTTATGGCCATACACACGGCTGCTATGGTCTGACATCGTGCCGAGACAGTGTTATAGGGGAGGCATGGACCTCCATGGTCTGGACCGTGCTCGACGGTCAGTGAACAGGGCTGTTGCCCTGTTCCTTGTGGATAATGGCTTTGGGACAGCCATTCGACATCCTAGGATAGGCTAGCAGGATTTCGATCTATATGCAGGAGATGGGGTCCACCTGTTGGCCAGAGGTATGAATCTCTTCCTGGAGGATGTGCAAGCAGGCCTGGTGACCGAGCTAACGGTCGGAGGGGGGGCGGTGAGTCATCATGAACGCCTCCCCGTGTGGCGGGTAGCACTGGTAAGGTAAAGATTTATGACCCATAGGTATCCGGCAGGTTCACAATTGACTGGCCAACACGTAGATAGGTACAGGGGAAATAGGATTGGCCGGTCAAGGGCGAACCATGCAAGGGGTGATGTCAGGAGCTTCACAGCCTGCATCACCTTGATATTTGGATGGATACACGTCATAGGGTGGGGTCAGTAGATAGTATATTGACTCCGGTCAACAATTTGTTTGTGTCAACAAACAAATTGATACAAATAGATACATGTAGCCAATTGCCATTGGCATTTTGGGAGGAACCTTACCAGTGTTACTGCGGCCTGCTTGCCTTAAAGAATTACAATTGGATGATACACCAATTGAAAGTGATAATTCGGACTAGGGCATTATTCAATAAAAGTGGCCCGATGCCTTTAATCCAATATGTCTGAGTCTTTCTTTGGGGGGTGCGCCTGCAAAGCTGCCTGCTAGGCAATGTGCATGTGTTGTGCTGCTAGCTGTGCTCCTTCACAACCATTTATTTTCTGTTGCATTCTCTCCTTCTCAGAAATGGATACTTGCTTACTATGAGGCTCTGTGGAAATCCACTCTTTTTCCTCTTAATTGGGTTGTTGTTGTAATTTTGCAGAGGTACACTAAAGCTGATATCATCCTTTACCAGCTTATACTGGACAAAACAGTTAATGAGAAGAAGAGAATGGCTCACCATGAATTAAAGCAAGTAGTGGCAGTGGGCCGTTGGTAGATTCATTGCGACACTCTGAGAGGCAAGAGAGAATCATGCAGAATTTTATCAAGACCAGATAAAAGCTGATTATTCTGAGAGTCATTTCACAACTATGGGGGTTAGTTTATAGTCTGCACCTGTTGTTTTTCGCATGATCTGATTGTTTTGCCAAATATTGTAAATATCTTGGGACATCTGCAGTGTATCTACTGTCCAATTGATTTTTCTACTTCTCTGCAATTTGAGGAATTCACTTAATTGCATCTAGAGGTTTTTCAACCTACCTTACCTCCTGTGGCACACAGGCTAACCAGCCAGTCATGGTCTGAAGCTTTACTTTCAATACTACAACTTCCAGCAGCACCATGCATTATATGCACTAGTTCAAGTATTATCTCTGTATAAGAGTATGGTGATCTTATTATGCTGGAAAAGCAAAACAACATTCTGCAAGGCAATTCTATAAATGGGGCACTCCAATAAAAAAAGTAACTCACAAATAGGGTTTTGGATCAGCACCAAAATTAGTACAGTAGGAGCAGACAATCTTCTGTTTTGGTCAAGGACTAGAGCAGTGGTTCCCAACCTAAGGCCCGTGGGCTGGATCTGGCCCACAGTGCCATTTCATGTGGTTCCCCACCCCTCCAAGAACATTTGAGAAACAAAATTGCCACCCCTTTGAAGCTGTTGGGACAAAATGGCCATCTAGCCTCTGAAGCTGACTGAGAGAGCGTGACCCGGTCCCCAACTTGAAAAGGTTGGGAACCCCTGGACTAGAGTCAGTACAAGATTATCCTTAACCAAATCCAGTTCCAAATGTTAGAATAGATTTTATAAGTTTTATTTAAAAGAAAGAAAGCAAAACCCAAACAGTTGATTAAAACCTGGAGGGAAAGTTGCAACGTTTCTACAAAAACACACAGATAGCAAGTACACAGCAAGCACACAAGGAAAATAATGAAATCTTTCTACCTTCCTCTGCACTTACTCTCATAAAAGCCCTTTAGAGATATTTTCTCAGACAGAGAGATGTTCCCTGTGATATTGCTTCCATAGGACCACATTCCCGGACTCCATCTTGCTTCCTCAAAAGACATGGATGAAAGACCTCTTCCTTTTCTGGGAATACTACTTTCCTATAACAATTGGCCACTCACCCGGAACAGGCACCTTGATAGCTCCTAGAAGGCTCATAATTTTCCTTTAATGTCTTTCTTCCCAGAAGACAGAGCCTGAAAGAACACTCAGACTCCTGATGTACTAAGCAGATCATCCCTTGATGGCTGCCCATTGCTATTACACATACATTGGGGGGGGGGGTGTCTTTTTTACAGTGGAAAGACATTATGTCCCTGTCAGATGGCTCCTTGCATAGCCTGGATGTGACATTCCTCGTTAACCCATCTTTCATAGTTCATCTGATCATGAAAAGAGTGTTTTTCTTCTGACCCGTAAGTTAACCCTTCTCATTCTTGACACAGAGTTGTTGTGAATACCATCGGTGCTGCCTTCAGCAACTTGAAGAAGTGGAAAGTAAAATGAACCAAAAGGTAAATGTCATTTCATGTCATTTCATTTTATTCTTAATTTTATTAAATTGTGATGTTGTTCAGTTGGTACCATCTATGGACAGAGCAAAGCATCCCAAGTGGAGCTCTGGTAATAATTGTTGCTAATTCCAAGCCTTTCCTCTTTTTTATTCAAAGGGAGAGGGCAGATGTTTTGGAAAACATAAAGGCAACATGTTTACAGAGCTTTTTGGTTGATAGAACATTTCTTCTTCAAACTGCCTACTCTAAAGAAAGGCTTTGGAAGCAGAAACATGGCTTTCTAGTCTGCATTCTGAAGAGCAAGGCAAGGCAATGTTAGCTTACCTGAGAAGTTCAATGATATGTATGTTTCTCTGTTATATACATTGCACTTGCCCACACTTTTGCTTTACCATTTCATTAAGTCCAAAACAGCCCTTCAAAATATTTTGGCACATAAGGCCACTTCCAAGTTGTTCTTGCTCTATCTACCCCCAGGAATCATAACGTAGATGATCATGTGTTGTTCTTCTGAGATCCTCTAAGCACCAGGTAATTCTACAGGAGAGAAGATTCTTCTGGAATCTATTCGTAGTGTCTTTCCATTTTAAAAAGCCAAAAAATTCAATTGCTCAAAAAAGTCCAGTTTATTAATGTGGAATGCTATGTTTCTGAATCCACTTTTCAAAATGCCAGGAAATATCTTGCCTATGTTGCCAGCAGGAAAAGGGATATCAAGCCAAGATTACAAAGGGCAGCCTGAATGTCAGCATCCCCAATGGCAACAGTCAAGATAGTGTGCAGGATGCCATCTTGTACTCAATACCATTCATCTTACCTTGGATAACTTGGAGTCGTTATTCAGCGAAGAGTCCTTGTATGAGTAAACGTCTCTGTGATGACATTCTGCACAACTTCTGTCCATAGTGATACCATTCACACTTCTCAATAAACAAACATGAGATTGCTTTGTGCTTGGGTGAGATATGGTTAACTGATGGAAAAAGGATTTATAGCTGGGTGAAATCTCTATGTGAAAAGTAGTGACTGAAAAGAGTATCTTCTGGACCATCTGAAGAGGACTTCCCAGCAGAAATACAACAGCCAAATCGTTTCAATTTATCACGTCTTTCTTCAACATGAATTGTAGTACTTGTAGGTACTGCTTTACTGAACTGCTTTACAAAGTTGCATAGATTATAACAAGATAACATTTGAACATTCTAAAGCTCTATAAAAACATTAATTCTTTTAAACAGTGATTTCCTAATTTAGTAGCTTGATTGTGTTAAAATATAAATAACCACAAACACAAATAAAGTTTAAAAGTACATTCATTTACAATCTTCTTCAAACACTTCCCTTTGACTATTTTCTTTCCCAACAAATCTATTCTGCTGACTTTTATAGGTGATATGGAACAACACAGTGTATAAACCTACTGTATATGTCTTTAGATCTCTAATAGGAAATCCCCATTACACTAATAAATATTTTGTCTGTGGCAGGAAATTGGCAAGCTAACTTGACTGTGATAGTCCCTGGCTGACAATCACACAAACCTCAGAGCAGAAAGCATATCTGTGAACGTTTCAGCATTCGGATTTTCCTAATGACTCCTTTCATGTTCTTTATGAACAACTTGTACATGGATCAAAACATGCTAATTTTATCACTGCTGGCCAACATCATAAAAGAGAAGACTGCTGTTTAAACATCTGTATAAATTCAATGACGTTAGAGCAACCAAATCTTTCAGAGGAGTGTTGAAGCAATTCCATAAGATAAAAGAGATAAGCTAGTTGAAACAATAGTTTTACATGAATTCACATTTGCTGCCATTTTGACTTCATAATCAAGGAAAGGGACATTTGCCCAGGGCATCTGAGCTCCAGGGGATATCATGTGACAAAACTGCAGGTGCTCCCACCCCAGCTACTGGAAAAGCACTAGGACAGAAGAGGTGAGGAGATGGTTAGGTAATTGAAAGCTCCACCCAGAATTTTTCTAGTTTGTAGCAAACCTTCTATGTTTTGGACTTTTACTGAAACCATGAGAACTTTAAATGTGACATTTCTAAACTCGGTGATGAATTTATACTTTGCAATATGATTCTAATTTTACAGATTTTGGAGAGGAGCTTCCTGAACTACAGCTCCCAAAATTTTGTTCTAGAATCTCCTCAGCTAACATACGAGATTCTTGGGTTTATAGTCCAAAAAGTTATATTCCCAAGTTCTGTTTAGGTAGGTGTGTGTGTGTGTGTGTGTGTGTGTGTGTGTGTGTGTGTGTGTGTGTGTGTGTGTGTGTGTCACAATAAAATTAATCTCACAATAAAATTAATCACCTTTGCCTGAGTCAAAGCTGTTGAATCTGGCATCGTTAGAGCAACCATATCTTTCAGGTGCATATATACATATGAGAGACGACACCAGATTCAACAGCTTTGACTCAGGCAAAGTTAATTAATATTATTGTCATTGCATCATTCTACTTTTAATCTTATTTTATTCTGTTTTTGTAGTCATATGTTATCTAATGTATTTTATCACATTTTAACCTGATGTGGTCAGATAACTAAAGTTAATAAAGGATACTTGAACAGCATTGACTCTGTGAGGGAAAAAAACATTTAGTTGATTTTCCTATCTCATAGTGCTGACTTGTGGATGAGCTTTTGACAATTTAGCATGTTGCTGGAGGCTTGGCAGACTATTCAGAATGCTTTTCCTCTGTCCATTAGTATCACCACCATCTCATTTGTACTGGAACAAAGCCAGTTGGCCTAAACCCAGCACCCATGCATTGCCAAACAAGCAAATGACACCATCTGGCTTGAGTACAAAGAAAAGTAGCATGGAACGTGCTCTCTTAATTGATGACACTGTAAGTTGTGCAAACCAGGCATGCCATCACGATTTCTCTCATGAGAATCAAACTTATGACAAGCCTGAAGCCTTTCAAAGTATACCACTCAAAGCTCTTGGATGTAAGCAAAACCATCCTGTGTCATCATGTGCTTTTCTGGCTTGTGAAAGGATAAGTCTTTGTCTGTTTCAAGACATACATAACATCTGGAGTAAAATATGGTCCATTAAAGTACTACACTCTCATTTTGGGGGTTGACTGGTTTATTTGTTGCATAGAGTGTTCTCAACCATTCCAAGCCATGTGATCTAATAGAAGATTCTAATCTGCCAATTGTCAGTCACAACAGTAGGGGAAATGGTGTCACTATCATGGGAATTCCTGTTGACTATAGGACGCAGTAGACAATGTGTCTAGCCCGTTGTTTGGAATAGGTGCACCCTTAAGCAATAATAATAGTAATTTCATGTCAGAAATTATTCTGGGTTGAAAGGATTTTTGCAGAAGAAACTCAGGGAATTCCCAAATGAGACTCCTTTCATGTCCCCCAAGAGCTGGGACAGAGACAGGCACTCAATCCATCATGCAGTACCCGGATCTCGAACTGCTGACTTGCCAGACTTCCAGCTAACAAAGCGAGCTTCTTAACCACTGAGCCACCACAGCTCCTTGCCCTTAAGCAATGAAAAGCATCTGTTTGTCATCACACATGATTTTCTTACCTATGTGTTTTGTATTTAGTATGGTGCATTTTATGGTTGGTCACGGGAAAGACTTGGTTAACTGAAACACCAGCCCATAGTATAAATTTCAATACTCAGTATGTAGTGTTCATCTGGAGAAACCAACAGGGAGACCTTATTATATACTGAACACATCAGAGTATAGCCCAGGAAAAAGGGCTCTGATGGAGAAGAGGTTACATCTCTAAGCTAAAACATGAGACCAGAATGGACCCGACTCAACTAGACCATGTCAATGCTATCAACAGAAGCCACCTTTTTTCTTTTTGTTGTTTCTTTCTCATGCACACCTAAGTGTTGTGTATTAAGGCATATTTGCAAGTAGCGCAGGTAGCGCCTTGCAAGAAGAAAATGGCGGTTTCCCACCATCCAAATTAGGAGCCTAAAGTGGCGTGAAATCCCCTGTTCCAGGGTGTGTTGATTATGCTAATCCAAGCCCTGTGATTGGTTACAGTTTTGGATCCTGTTTCCCATTGGTGAATTACATATATACCCCATTATGATTGGTTAGTTACGTTTGTCCGGCAGGTCTCTACTTTGTATCAAGGAGCCACCACCGGTGTTGTGTTCTAATGGAGTGATCTTCTACATGGATAACAATGTATCTTAACCAATGTAACCTTGCCAACCAGTAACAATGTAACCTTCAGCTGTATCACATAAACCCTGTAATAGGACGCGAGCTAATGACCACCAGCTGGCAGCAGCGAGCGTCCAAGCTCTCTTGGTCCAAACTCATCAAAAGGCAACAGCGCGGGAAGTTTCCCGCCACCACCTACACCTGGACAAGAAGGGCGTGACCAGCAATGACGTCACGCAGACAGTAGCCAATGGGCTATCCTGGAGCCACGTTCAAATGTGTTACTACCGTATATAAAGAGCGATTGATCCGCCATTACCTCATGTTCCCTCTGACCACTATGCAATAAACCTGAGTTAACCCAGCCCGAGGCTGTGTCCTGTGTCTTGGTTTTCATACACCAAATTGGCGACGAAGGTGGGATGATGGATCCCCAAGGAGCCAGGGCACAGAGCGGGTTCAACATCACCAAACCGCAAGACTGGGAGCTTTTTGAGATGGACTTCCAGGCGGCACTGGTGGAACTCAAAGTCAAAGAAGACGACGAGGAGAGGAAGAGGGCCATCCTCACCAGAATGCTTGGGATAGAAACCAAGCGAATGCTGGTGGGCATCATTGCACCGAAGAAGGTGAGCGATTTCAAAGCCGATGACATCATGAAGCTGCTGCGTGAGCGTTTCCGACCCTCGAGGGCAATGTTTCCCGCTCGGAGCGCGTTTTGGAGGCGAGTCCAAGCGCCGGACGAGTCGGTTGAGGCATTCGTAACAGCCATGAGAATAGCCGCCGCCCCCTGCAGATGGGACAACCTAGAGATGGCCCTCAGGGACGGAGTTCTGTGTGGCCTGAAGGACAAGGAGGTGCAGCGCAGCTTGATGAACAAGGAGCCACCACCCACGCTGGCAGAGGTTGTAGAGGCCGCGGAAGCCGCGGAATCCACGAATGCTGGAGTGGACGAGATGCATCAGTGGCGTGAGTGGCGTCCTAGAGCCGGCAAAGCGGAAAATTCGGTGCACGGAAAGTCCGGACAGTCGGTGCACGCAACCCGACGGGCCTCGAAGTCGTCCACGGAAGGCAGCGACGGCGAGGAGGTCCAGAAGGTCCGAAAAGGGGGGCGCCGCTGCGATGGTTGCGGAGCGGCCCATGAGCGCGCGAGGTGCCCATTCAGAAAAGCCGAGTGTTACACCTGCGGTCATCGGGGGCACATCGCCAAGGCATGCAGAAAGCGGAAGGAGGGCCGGAGGCAGTCGCAAGACCGTTCGACCAGACCGGACCGTCCAGCGAGGTCCAAAGATGGCGCCCAGACCACGAGGAAGCAGGACGGCGTGGGCCGCATCTCGGGCGACAGCGAGGACGACGCTCCCGTGTTCAGCGTGTCCGCGGGACGGTTCCATTACTTCGTTGAGGTACTAGTACAAGGGGCCCCTATCATGATGGAAATCGACTCGGGGTCCTCCTATTCTATAATTCCCCAGAAAGAGTTCTTGAAAATCGACCCCCACGTGCGGCCCAAACTTAAAACGCTGAGGTCCACGCTGCGAGACGTACAGGGGAACAGCATTCCAGTGTTGGGGATTGGGAAATTTCGGGTCAATTTTAAGAGACATTCTGCGGAACTGCCCCTAGTTGTCCTTAAGGGGGGAAGTTGCAGCCTCCTAGGGACGCAGTGGTTTCAGCCCTTAGGTTTGTTCATAGGGGGAGTGCATACAGTGGGGGTGGATCCAATACAAGCGGTGTGCGACGCGCATCCCGCCGTTTTTAAAAAAGGACTTGGAAAGTTCAAGGGACCCCCTGTAGCCTTCGACCTAGACCCGGAGGTCCGCCCGATAAGACTCAAACCGCGCAGGGTGCCATTCGCACTAAAGGACAAAATAGAGGCGGAACTGGACAAACTGGTGGGCCAGGGGATTCTTATTCCTGTTGATTCCGCGGAGTGGGAAACTCCAATTGTAACCGCTCTGAAGGCTAACGGGGAGGTGCGCATTTGCGCTGATTATAAGTGTACAATTAACAAGGCGATCCGCCCTAATGCATACCCGGTGCCGGTGGTCAGCCACCTTCTGGCCAGGCTGAATGGGGGAAAGTGTTTCGCTAAACTCGATTTGGCACAAGCCTATCAGCAACTCCCTGTAACTCCCGCCACGGCCGCGGCACAAACAATAGTCACACATAAAGGGGCGTTCCAGGTGTCGCGTTTACAGTTCGGCGTGAACTCGGCACCCGGCCTTTTCCAGTCGCTTGTGGAACGCCTCCTGAAGGGGCTGGAGGGGGTGTTGCCTTATTTTGATGATGTGTTGATAACAGGGGGGAGTGAGGCCGAACTGGCAGAGAGATTGGATAAAGTACTGACTGTGTTCGAGAAAGCGGGGCTGCGGCTGAGAAAAGACAAATGCGTTTTTTTCGAAACTGAGGTTGAGTTCTTAGGGTTTCGGGTCACGCCAGAGGGTATCAAGCCGTCCAAATCCAAAGTAGCCGCCATCAAAAACGCCCCTCGCCCCACATCCAAAACCGAGCTACAGTCATTTCTGGGGCTCCTCAATTTTTACCATACCTTCCTTCCACGGAAGGCGTCCGTGGCCGAGCCACTCCATCGTTTGCTAAAGAAGGAGGAAACATGGATGTGGGGTGACGAGCAAGAGAGGGCGTTTAAAGAGTTGAAGCAGCTCCTGACATCTGAGGCAATCCTGACGCATTTCGACCCCAAACGGCCAGTGGTCTTAGTCTGCGACGCATCCCCGGTGGGGGTGGGGGCGGTGCTTTGCCACGTGTTGGACGATGGAAGGGAGGCCCCGATAGCGTTTTATTCAAGGTCCCTGTCCCAAGCAGAGCGTAATTACGCACAGACCGACAGGGAGGCATTAGCGATAGTAGCGGGAACCAAAAAATTTCACGATTTTCTGTATGGGCGGCCGTTCAAAATCGTGACTGACCACAAGCCCTTGCTGGGAATTTTCACTGCGAATAAGCCCACGCCACAGATCCTGTCCCCAAGGATGCTGCGGTGGGCTATCTTTCTCAACGCATACCAACATGAGTTGGAATACCGGCCCGGGAAGGAGATCAGCCATGCAGACGCACTCTCGAGGTCTCCTTTGCCCTTGTCGGGCGTCCAGCAGGCAAGGGCAGAGAGAGACCACCAGGTCTTGTTAATAGAAGTTTTAGATTCACCCCCAATCGTACCAGCCGACATTGCCAGGGCGACAGGCAAGGATAGAACGCTGGAGAAAGTTAGCTCATGGGTACAGAAGGGGTGGCCGGCGTCATCCCCGGGTACGGAATTCGACCCATTTTTTCAAAAAAAAATAGAGCTGTCCCTAGAGAGGGGGTGCCTTTTGTGGGGCCAGCGGGTGGTGGTCCCCACGTCCCTGCGACCGAGGGTGCTTAAAATGCTGCACATCGGCCACCCGGGCATCGTCCGTTCCAAGGCGCTGGCCCGGAGTTACTTCTGGTGGCCACAGCTGGACGCGGACATTGAGCACATGGTCGGCACTTGTGGGGCATGCCAGGGCTCCCGACCGGAGGCGGCCCGCCTCCCGCATAGGGAATGGGACGCCCCCGAATTTAATTCTGATTTTGATTTTGCGAGCCGGGGGGGGTTTCGGGAGTGTTCCCCCACCCATCCAAGCGAGAAGAGGGGTTTTTCGTTAGCCCTCAGTGCCCCCGGTTCTTCCCCAATAAAGCACACACCTCCCAACAACGCCGCGGAGCCGCAGCAAGTCACTAACGAATCTCCCTCTCCAATTACAGGACAGGAAACCAGGGGACAAAGAGAAGGTAGCACACCCGGGGAAAGGCAGCCCGCATCGAGACCCCAGCGTGTTCGAAATAAGCCATCTTGGCTGAGAGACTTCGTCTCATCCTAGGGGGGGGGGGAGTGTTGAGTTCGAGACTTCGTCTCATCCTAGGGGGGAGGAGTGTTGTGTTCTAATGGAGTGATCTTCTACATGGATAACAATGTATCTTAACCAATGTAACCTTGCCAACCGGTAACAATGTAACCTTCAGCTGTATCACATAAACCCTGTAATAGGACGCGAGCTAATGACCACCAGCTGGCAGCAGCGAGCGTCCAAGCTCTCTTGGTCCAAACTCATCAAAAGGCAACAGCGCGGGAAGTTTCCCGCCACCACCTACACCTGGACAAGAAGGGCGTGACCAGCAATGACGTCACGCAGACAGTAGCCAATGGGCTATCCTGGAGCCACGTTCAAATGTGTTACTACCGTATATAAAGAGCGATTGATCCGCCATTACCTCATGTTCCCTCTGACCACTATGCAATAAACCTGAGTTAACCCAGCCCGAGGCTGTGTCCTGTGTCTTGGTTTTCATACACCAAAACCGGGGAGACACTATATAAGCCCCACGAGTAAACAAGGGTGGGGCCGGACCAGATATACACTTCCCACTCCATACAGGTAGCCAGCAAGATGCTAAGCCTGGGTCTCCTCCATTATGCTACGCTTCTATGGTAGCTAGCCTTTGCCTCCTACATGGCAAGAGTCCGGAAGGACTGATTCCACTGGGATTGTGTAGCCATCTCTGTATCCGGAGCACCTTGTAAGCTCATCTCTAAAAGACTGTTGAATAAAGACTTGTTGCTGTTTTGTTCATCATTGTCTGGACTAGTGCTTACAAGGGCCGAACATAACAGTAAGACAGTGAGTAACACAATAGCCACATGCAATGTGAATCCTGGGAAGGCAGATGCTTCTTTTCCTTCTGTCTACCCACCTCCAAATAAGCCACTAGGACAAAATTGTCTTAAAGAATAACAGTTAAGCAGAGAGAGATAATTACATTTTTAATTCTCTTTTGAATGTATATTTTTAATTCACTATAAACAGGGAATGGGGAAGGGATTGTCCCAAATATTGCAAGGCAACCGAGATATTTTCTTCTTTAGGGGTATTCAGCAGGCAATAGTGTGTGTGTGTATAAATAGAGCCCAAATCATCTCGTAGCAATGATATCCAAGGAAAGTTCCTGTTTGTACCGAAATGGGGGGAGGGGGGGATGTTTGTTCCTTTTATTTTCTTGTCCCACGGCACTACCTTAGAGAAAATATTGGCACCATAAAAGATTTATGTTGGGATGAAAGGTTGTACTCTCTTCATAGTCCAGTAAAAAAATAAACTCTGCAATAAATAAATATTTAAAATAAATATATGTTTTCTGCAAGTTTATAAATTAGGTCCATCCCAAAGGAGAAAGTAAATCCCAAATTTCACTTTCTGCTCCTTCCAGTCACTGCAACTTCTTGTTGCTGATCCCCTTCAGTGCTATTGCCATTTACTAGCTCATCATTTATTCTTTGCTCCAAAACATTTGTTTATTGTATTTATATTCCACCCATCTGGGAGAACTTCCCACTCTGGGCTTCTAGCTTTCTATAGTCCAATTCCTCACACCTTAGGCTGTTGTAAAGGAAGAAATAATCCAGTCTGCTTTTAAGTCCAGTTCCAACTTCTCCAGGTCTACACAAGTGACGCAAGGTGACCAAAAGCGATTGGCCCTCTTAGGTTTAGACCTCATTCTCCTGAATCCAGATATTAGCCATGGAGGTCTGTCAGCCACTAAATAAGCGCCACCATTTGCTGGTTTTCTTGGCCTCATAAATTCCTCAGCATTCCGCTGTTCTTCCTGCTTTCGGTATCGTTGAAGCTACAATTCCACTACCATCATCCCTCTGGTTTCATGTGAGTACTAACATGCCCTTGTAAAGTTCAGGCACTCTTTCAGGGTCCACAGGCCTTGGTAAGAAATGAGTGAATTTCTGGTGTCTTTTGGACCTTGCCCCGTCCCTGGGGCTGCCATCTTTGTTAAGAGCCACAAAATACCGCCGGCCTGAGTCCCCATGCTTATATACATTGGAGGAATAAGTGTTATACCAGTTCTCTTCAAACTGTTCTCTGAAGATACATTCAGGAGTCAGCTTTTCCTATGGGGGGGATTAAAAAACAGAAAGTGGTGAGAAACCTGAATCCCAAAAATGACTTTCTTTTGGTGGAATTTGCTTGGCAAAACAAGCAGTGCTGGTGTTTCACCTAAATTGTGTATTTTGTTTTATGAAGAAATAAAAAAATGAGTTGATATGTTTACACCCATACCAGGTATCCACTATAGCAGTGATATATAAGTAAAACCATTGTTTTAATCAAAGACCACACTTTTTGAAGGAGCAACAGGGAAATAAAGGAAATATCACAGAGTTTCACCTGCTGAATCAAAATGGAGCAGCAATCTTCTTTACAAATATTCCATGATCCTGCACCAATTTGCATAATTCCTTCCCTTTATCTTGTTTTCCATTTCCATATACTGTACAAAAAATGAGCTCATGGCACTTGAAGGGAAAGATTAGCTATAAAATAACTTCTTTTTTCCAAGACCACTACCATTTCCATTCAGGCTGGGGGATTCTAGCTTACCCATCAAGCGCAGCTCTGCAAAATACGGGAAATTACTATGCATGCATGGACACGCACAGGCAGTAACTCGTTTGTGCATGCGCACTGTGTCTGCGCATGCAAAGTAACCCATTTGTCAATGCACACTGTCCACACATGTGCAGTAACCCATTTGTGCATGTGCACGGTGGATGTGCATACACAGTAAGCCCTTTCCCCACCATTCAAATATGGGATGGTGGCGGGAAAGGGGGAATGAGCACAGAAAAATGGGAAATCCTGGCCAATACGGGATACTTGACAAGTATGGATTCTAGCAATTTTTGTCTCAAAAGGAATGTGTGTAATCTTGAGCTCCTCCCTCATGATTTCTAGCTCTCTGTGTGAAAGACACAAAATTTACCTAAGGGCAAACTATATGGCAAACATCAGCTCTAGTTTGGCTTTAACTAGTTCACTCTTCAATTTGTTTAAAAGTAATGTCATTCTATTAACCTGTTTCATCCAGTTGCATGTTCTATACCAGTGATCATAAACCTTGGCACTCCAGTTGTTCTTGAGCTTCAATTCCCAGAAGCTCTGATCAGCAGGCTGCTGACTCGGCCTTCTGGTAAATGAAGTCTAAGAACACCTGGAGTGCTAAAGTTTGCCATCACGGTTCTATACTGTGAGTTCCTTTGAGGAAACTGAAAGATATCTAGAAACACAGGGAATGGAGGAGATAGCAGATAGTGGGAAATAACACGGGAAAGAAAATGAAAGCTACAGCTAGTTCCAACCACCATGAGACTAGGAGTAAGGACCACATGGCTCAGGGTGACGGGAACTGCAAATGAACATTTGGATGGCCATAGATCCCTGCATCCAATAATACTAAAGTAGGTGGTCCAATCAGCTAATTCAGTGTACCACATCTTCATATGTTTCTTTTTGATAAACTCTTTATTTAGTAGAAACTCTATGTTTTTCATTGATAAACTCTTGATAAGTTTCCAACAGAGGTTGAAAACCACTGAACTAATTAGTCCTAACTCAAATACACCCACAGTTAACAGTTATGTAAATGTCATTGACTGGATAGGTTTATTACTTGGATTTGGCCCATTGTCTTATATCATTTAGGGACTGTGGTGGCTCAAGTGGCTAAGATGCTGAACTTGAGGACTGGAAGGTCATAGTTTGAGACCTGAGTACTACACAACAGAGTGAGCTCCCATCTCCTGCCCACATAGCAGTTCGAAAGCAAGAAATTGCAAGTAGATAAATAGGTACCACTTTGGTGGGAAAGTAAACAGCATTCCATGCATTCCGGTGTCTAGTCATGCCTGCCACATGTCCACAGAAACATCTGCAAATGCAGACAGTGGTGGCTCTTTGGCTATAAACAGAGATGAGCACTGAACCCTAGAGTTGGATATGAGTGGCTTTCGAGCAGTCATATCATTACCTTATATCATTACCTTTTACCATTACCTTATATCATTCATCACATAGTGTTAGATTACAACCATGTGGAATGATCAAAGAGCAGGGGTTCCCAAACTATGGCCCGTGGGCCGGACCAGGACACCAACACCATTCCAGCCAGCCAGTTGCCACCTCCGCCGCACCTGGAAGTGGAAGCAGGTGCATTTATGTCAGCCGTAAAATGTGTCCACACATACACAAATGTGCCCGCGGCTGTCATAAACGCAGAAGTGGGCACATTTACGGCAACTGTAAATGTGCCCACTCAGTTGTCCGGAGGCGTGGTCAGGCCCGCAGTGGAAAAAGGTTGGCCACTCCTATCCTAGAGTTGTATCTTGTTATTGTGCAACTCAGGACTAGAAGCATCAACATAAAGCAACAGGCCCAGAAATGTCACATAATGTGGGGGGGGGGGGGGAGGGACCAGAAGTACCAACACATCTATTTCCAATTTTATTTGGACAGCTTAAGGAATTAAAGGTAAAAACTGCTGCTTATAGATATAGGTCAGAAACAAAACTCATTGTAATATATACTATGAGTCACAAACTATCATGGTAATACTTACAGAGCCATACAACTCTCCTTTCTCATTCATTCCAAGGTAAAGGCCACTCTCTACTCCTCGAATACTGACTAATCCCACTGCCACGCTGATGAATTCAAGGATGCCTGCATTAAAACAAAAAGTAAAGTTTTGTGATTAACTTTTTAATTATGCATGTTGCTACTGAGACCTAATATATGTATAAAATAAACCTAGAAGCAAAAGACCATTACTGTTAACAATATTACTGTAATACTCTGACAAAGTATATCCAGCAACACTATACAAATATGTAACCCTCAGTAATCATGTATTTGGCATGGTCCAGCCAAAATTAAGCACTTTAAAATCCCACTGATTTCAGAGAGAAACTTAACCATGTTGCAAATCTTGAAGTCTGCAAGTGCAGCTTTAGATCACGGTATTCCCTGTTAAATAATAACAGTGGTCAAATATTTGGATTGTTAGAAACAAACCTTTTGATAAATGCTTTTTAAAAATAATATAAGCACTGTTATGCTTTTGCTTTTCTTTGAAATAGCGCCATGGCTGATTTTAGCCACAGCTTTGAGTATCTCTTACAAATTTATCAACCTTGTTTTCTTTTCTGAACTACTTTTCCGCCAAAGAAAGATAATGAACACTCTATGTTTTGCAGCCTTTGGAGTCTTGATAGGAAATTATTGGAGGTCCTGGCAGGTAACATGAAATGGCAGCGCAGCCAAATCTTTTGCAGAGATCAGATAGTCAATCTTTCCACTGCAAGTAAATCATCAGAGATGTTGGAGTTCCCAGTATTCAAAGTTCCACTGAAAGACATGGGAGGCATTCTGCCTTTCTGATATCATTTTCAAAGACAAACTTCCCACCACACCAGCCCCCAAATCCTAACAGGCAGGTGATTCAATCAACAAAGAGACCACATCAGACAAACCTGTTGAGAATGGTGATAGAATAAAGAGGCACAAAGAATGTTTGATCTCAATCTTCTTTCTCTCTCTCTCTGTTCTTTTAATAATTATTCCATGTCTACATGGTGTAAAGAGCTTCACCTTAGTGCAGAACTTACGTTGAATGTTGAAACTCCTTTTGCTCTGAAACACTGTTGTTTACTGTGTGTTATAAATAGGCTAAGAGCCTTGTGTACCCCTTTGTTTTGACCTTGGGAAATAATCTTCAATCCCCCTCTGTGGCTATTTGAACATCCCATGACCACTTGTCAAAATTATCAGGTTTCTTCTAACAAGGTTGTGCTTCCAACAATCCAAAATTCATTCATTTCCAGTTGCCTTCTGTTACAAACATCTGTTCTGTGCTTAAAACAACCTTTCAGACTACAACTATAAAGCTAAGCAATACGGCAATCCAACGTGCACCAGAGATTTAGTAGGCTCTTGAGTCCTGTCAGAAGTGGGTCTGGGATGCTCAAGGCTTCCCCAGCCTGGCAACCTCTATATTTGCTGAACTATAATGCCCATCATCCCCAGCCTGCATGTGTAATCACATGCTGGTTGCAATCAGTGCAGTTCAACACATCTGGAAGTCACATCTGAATGGGAGGACAGCTGATAAAAATCTGTTCTGCTAGGGACCTACTGTTTGTCTTTGGCCAAGTCACTTTCTTTTCAGTTTCCAGCTGGCCAAATTGGGATGGTGCAGGCTTTCCCAACAGGACATCCTCCACATTATATCTTCCACTGACTCCCATGAGAATGGTGCAAATTCATGGGAGCTGAAGTTCAAAACTTCTGGCAGCATTAACTCACAAGAAGTCTGGTATAGCAGAAGCCTAACTGAGCTATTGTGAGAATTATGATGAGGTACTTCCCAGGTTGGAAGTACCTCCAAGTTGGAAATAGCACACTTCTTCTGTTTGAACAAACAAATTTGAGGAGATTACTGTGGGTGGGATAAAAATGTAATAAATTTAATAAATAAATAAAATCTCCCCCTATTCTCTCAAGATCCAATCTCCCTATGCTGCCCCTTAGCACACGGCTGAAAGACTTAGTCCACCATCACATCTGATTCCACTCTAGTTATGCGCCCCACAGCTGGAATTAAGTGTTTACATCCACCATCATCATTGTTGTTGTCATCGTTATTATTATTATTATTATTATTATTATTATTATTATTATTATTATTATTATTATTATTATTATTATTATTATTATTAATAATAATAATAATAATAATAATAATAATAATAATAATAATAATAATAATAATAATAATAATAATAATAATAATAATAATAATAATAATAATAATAATAATAATAATAGATACAAATCAACCATTTGATTCACACTTTAGAACTGGAATAAAATTAATAGTTCAAGCCCTAACCAAGGACCTAAGAACTGTTAAGGCAGGGAATCTCAACCTGAGGCCCATGGGCTGCATGTGGCCCATGGTGCCATTTCATGTGGGCCCCCACAGCCTCCACCACACCAGGAAGTGCCATGTGGTGGAAGAAGGGCAAAATGGCCATTCAGCCCCTAAAGCTGTCTGAGGGAGTGAGACCCGGCCTCCAGCTTAAAAAGGTTGAGAACTCCTGCGTTAAGGTAATGTCTGGGTATATACAGTAAAACCCCAACTTACATATGCCCCAAGTTACATAACATTCGACTTACATAATGATTTTGTGCTAAAACAATGTCCCGATTTACATAAATGTCCCAATTTACATAAATTTGCGTAACACAATTTCCTATGGGTTTGCTTCAAGTTACATTTAAAAATCCATTTTTATTATGGGTTTTCTTTGAGTTACATAAAAATTCATTTCCCCATGGGTTAGCTTCAATTGACATTTAAAGAATTCATTTTTTTTCCTATGGGCTTGCTTCGAGTTACATAAAAATATTTTTCCCTATGGGCTTGCTTCGAGTTACAGTACATAAAAAATGATTTAAGCAAAAGCCTATGGAACGGACTTTCTACGCAAGTAGGGGTTTTACTGTATGCGGTTCCTAGTAGAGCAGGGCCGTAGTCAGGATTCCAGATGTGGGTGGGCAAATATTTTTTCAGGGTGGGCAACAATGTCATACCTACATCTACATCTACATCTGTCTGTCTGTCTGTCTGTCTATCTCTATCTCTATCTCTCTCATATATATATATATATATATATATATATATATATATATATATATATATATATATATATATATATATATATATATATATATATATATATATATACACATACAGTGTATATACAGTGTCTCTCTCTCTCTCTCTCTCTCTCTCTCTCTCTCTATATATATATATATATATATATATATATATATATATATATATATATATATATATATATATATATATATATATATATATATATATATATATATATATATATATATATATATAGAGAGAGAGAGAGAGAGAGAGAGAGAGAGAGAGAGAGAGAGAGAGAGAATGAATATATAGAGAGAGAGGGGGGGAGAGGGAGAGAGAGAGAGAGAGAGAAGCAGCTGGGAGTTTGAAGGTGGGCAAACTGCTACCTCTGGGTGGCCCTGGCTATGTGGCCCTGTAGAAGAGTTGTGGGTCATCATCATCATTATTATCATTATCAATATCATTATCACTATCATCATCATCAATTCCCAGCCAGAGATCCGTTGCTATACCACATTTGTTGCTATAGGATGCTTCCGTCGCAAGGGGACGAGGAAGGGGAAGAAACTGCAGGAAAGAAGAAGAGCCCTGCGAAGGAAGGCAGCCAGGCAGCCAGGCAGAGCGAGGACAGAGGGACCCCTCGACCGGGGGGGGGGGGGGGGACGCCTTACCGAAGAGGCTGTGGTCTTGCCGCGTGCCTTGGACGCTGCCGTCGGGCAGGAGCTGCAGGTGGAAGCCGGTCCGACAGTAGAGCTGCCTCCGGCGCAGGATGCCTTGCAGGTGGGCCAACTCCGCGGCCCCGGCCGGGACGACGCCCCCTCGGGAGCCCCGCTCGGGAGGAGGATGGGCCGAGCGCCCGTCGAGCAGGGGGGGCCTCTCCCCGGCCGGAGGCAGGAGGAAGTGGGAGCCCACCTGCTGCTGGCCCAAGCCTTCCAAGCCGCCCAGGAAGGGCCCGACCTCGGCTAAGGGGGCCATGGAGGAGCAGCCCCGACGAGGTGGGTCCCGGGCCAAGAGCGCAAGGCGAGGTGGGGGTAGGGTGAGGGGCTTCCGATCTTAGGATGAAGCGTGGGCTCCGGAGAGTCTTCCCTTGGCGTCAAGGTAGCCGCTGCCTGCCTTGGGAGGCTCGACTCTACCGGCCGTCGGGGGGGGGGGGGAGGGCAGCCGCTGCAGGTGGGGCCGGGAGGGGGGTCCGCGGTGGACTTCGTGTGTCTCGTGGGGAGGGTCGTCAAGGAAGAGGACGCGGCGCGCTGCGGAGTGTCCCAAGAGTGCGCGTGGGAGAACTCGCTCCCTATATATACGTGTGTGTGTGTGTATGCATCGGGGGCAGGAGGGATGTTACCCCCCCCTTCCCCTTGTCATATGCTAATACTGAAGCCAATGCAGGCTTAGGACAGATGAGAGAGATGTAGCGTTTGAAATCCTAAACCGATCTTCTCATCCCCTCCTCACACCTTTCCTCCCCCCCCCCCCTCCTCCTGGATCTGAAATGACGAAGGGGAGTTCCCTCATGTTCCCCAGCTACTCACTCACTCACTCACTCTCTCTCTCTCTCTCTCTCTCTCTCTCTCTCTCTCTCACACACACACACACACACACACACACACACACACACACACACACACATACACACACAATCGCTCACGGTTCCAACTTTACAACCTTGGAATCACCACCACCACCACCCCGTCTACACACTCTCGCACACTCACTCTCGGGATGCTCTTGATGTGAACTTCCTTACACACACATACACCAACCGGGTGTATGCTGTTGACGGGAACTCCCTTACAAACACACGCGTACTCTCTCTCTCTCTCTCTCTCTCTGTAGGCATACTGTTGACGTGAACTCCTGTACACACACGCTCACTCTCAGGATGCTGTTGACGTGAAGTCCCCTACACTCACACTCACTCACTCTCGGGATGCTGTTCATGTGAACTCCCTTACAAACATGCGTGTACACACACTAGGCATACTGTTGATGTGAACTCCTGTACACACACACGCTCACTCTCAGGATGCTGTTGACGTGAAGTCCCCTCCTCTCACACTCACTCACGGGATGCTCTTGATGTGAACTCCATTACAAACACACGTGTACACACACATACACACACGGGATACTGTTGACGTGAACTCCTGTACACACATGCTCACTCTCAGGATGCTGTTGACGTGAAGTCCCCTCCACTCACACTCTCACACACTCACTCTCGGGATGCTGTTGACGTGAACTCCCTTACAAACACACATGTACACACACACACACACAAACACACGGGATACTGTTGACGTGAACTCCTGTACACACACGCTCACTCTCAGGATGCTGTTGACGTGAAGTCCCCTCCACTCACACTCTCACACTCACTCTCGGGATGCTGTGGACGGGAACCTGAGGATGCCGTCGGTTCTTCTTTCCTATTTTTTCATTGTTGTTGGGTTTTCCCCCATCTCTTTGGGGGGGGGGATCAAACCTCTCGCCCCTGATAAACCAGGGAGAATTGGGGGGGGGGGGAAGAGTTGGATCCTGGAAGTTTTGTAGTGCCTTACATGGACAGCTGCAAGAGAAGGAGAGAAGAGAGAGAAGGAGAAAGGGTTAGACCTGCCCAGACACACAGACTTGAAAGAAGGGAGGGAGGAAGAGGGAGAAGAAAGCCAAAGATCTTCTAACAGTTCTACTCTGAGATTTTCAGACCCCTCATAAAAGCATTATATTTACCTTTTCCTTTTATCACATCACCTTTTCCAGAAGGGGAGGGGGGAGAAAGGGGAGAAGCAGAAGGAGGGGAATTTCCTCCCCGTCGGGGTTTCCCCTTTCTTTACTGACACTTCTTTTAGGCTTCATTGATCTGAGACTGGCTCACGTGAGCATTGTTTTGGTGCATTTTCAAATATTGGTTAGCTATATTTTAGATCATCTAGGTAAAGGTAAAGATTTCCGTTGCTCAAAAGCCAGTCATATCTGACTCTAGGGTTCAGTGCTCATCTCTGTTTCAAAG
This sequence comes from Bradypodion ventrale, assembly GCA_035047345.1. Lineage (NCBI taxonomy): Eukaryota > Metazoa > Chordata > Lepidosauria > Squamata > Chamaeleonidae > Bradypodion > Bradypodion ventrale. The sequence goes on along the minus strand of JAWDJE010000005.1, from coordinate 82,534,626 downwards.
CCAAAGAGCCAGCGCTGTCTGCTTCTGCAGACGCTTCAGCGGTCATGTTTACCTTCCCACAGAAGTGGTCCCTATTTGTCTACTTGCAATTCTTGCTTTTTAACTGCTATGTTGGCAGGAGCCGGGACAAAGACGGGAACTCATGCCGTCGTGCAGTACTTGGGAATCGAACTGCTGACCTCTGCAACATGAGAAATCAGTTCATTTGGTAAAGTGAGGAGTTCTTGCTGGATATTGACTGTTAAAGTCTCAAGAACAGAGGGAAGCTAGAGAGAAATTGTCACTTCCAGCTGAGAACCTGATATGTGTGTGTCATTCATATGGGAAAAGACATTTCCCATAGTTGAAATTTTTGAAGTGGTAGCCATGTTAGGCTGTGTATGCATATCAGAGAGTAAACAAAAACATGGTGTCTCCTTAAAGACTAACTGCTGTATTTTAATGTTGGTTTTTATGGATTTATTTATTATTTATTTATATTCAAATTTATATGCCGCCCAATCAGGTAAACCCGACTCTGGATGGCTCACAATAAGTTAAAACACACATAAAACAGTAAAACCAATTAAAACCCAACATGCCCACCCACCTACCCCATTCCTCTTAAAACCCACATTAAAAAAAAGTCTACTTGGCTAGACGTAAGAGTTAGACTTCATGGCATCAATTTATACACATCAGGTACAGAGGTATACAATGGTTGGCTAGCATAACCGATAAGTGTGCAAATCAGTGTGGCTTTTTACAACTGGTAATAATTGGTAAAAGATACACTGATTTGTGGGGCTGCAATGGCTCAAGTGGTTAAAACGCTGAACTCGACAACGGGAAAGTCTGAGTTTGATTCCCAAGTGCTGCACAGCGGAGTGAGCGCCCGTCTCTGCCCCAGCTCCTGCCAACCTAGCTGTTCGAAAGCAAGAAATTTCAAGTAGATAAATAGGTACCACTTAGGTGGGAAGGTAAACAGTGTTCCGTGCACTCCTGTGTTGAGGTATGCCTGCAACGAGTCCACGGAAACATCTGCAGATGCAGACAGGGCTGGCTCTTTGGCTATAAACAGAGATGAGCACTGAACCCTAGAGTCAGATATGACTGGCTTTTGAGCAAGGGTGACCTTACACTGATTTGTAAATGTAGCTGTTATGCTAGACAATCCTTGTGTGCCTCTGCACCTGTTGTGTATAAATTGATGCCATGAAGTCTCTCTCACTCTTATGTCTGAAAAAGTGGACTTGATCACCGAAAGCTCACATTAAAATACAGCAGTTAGTCTTTCAGGTGCCACATTTTTGTCTTTTCGTGTTGTTTTGTTTACTCTCTGACATTTCCCATGTGACAGAAATGAGTATCAACTTTCACCAGGGTTTTGCCATTTTCAGTAAAGCACATGTAGGGAGGACAAAGTTGAACTTCCTTCATAGACCTATTCCATGCCAATGCAAATGTCACCACACATACTTGGCAGCAGTTCCTCTTTTAAATTTTGAAGACGTCACAAAAACTTCCTCAGCAATGATATTTTTTTTGAAAAAAGTGAAGGAGCAACACAAACACATCCTGCTCTGTTTGGTTTGAATGGCACACCTAATCCTTGGATTACTAGTAGGACCTCCCATACACAATATCCCTGCACAGAATGGAAAACAAGGAGGTAGAAGGTTCTTTTCTTTTTCAACAGACCACAAGAGTCTACAACAGGGGTTCATAACCTATAGCCCATGGGGTGGATCCAGCCCACAGGGCCAAATAATCTGACCCACTACCTCGCTCCAGCCACTGCTGGTGCCACCACCAGAATCAGACACAGACTCATTTATGGTTGCATAAACGCATTTACGCAGCTGTAAATGAGTCTGCAGCCATCATAAATGCATTTACTACAGCTGCAGGCATGTTTTATGGCACCAATCTGGCCCGCTCAGCTGCCTGAGGGGGCATGGTCTGGCCCACGACTGGGAAACATTGAGAACCCCTGGTCCACAACATATTTGCTACATTTATACTGTACCTATCCTTAGTGAGTTCAAGAAGGCACAGTAAACTCTCCTCCCGTCACTATATCTTTACAACAACCATCTTAAGAAGACCAGGTTGAGAATGGCTGGCCAAAGGTCAGCCAAGAGTATCTCATCTCAGTGGGGACTTGGAACTGAACCTCCTAAGTCTCAGTCTAAAATGTTAACCACCCTGCCACACTGTTGGTTGGTCCCATTGATGTCATGTTTGTACACATGTCAATGAGGGCCAAATCACATGTTGAGAAAAATGTGTATTTTGATTTTGTCCAGTGTTATTATTCAGACATAAAAATCTTTCAGTGCTGATATATTAGACATGCAAACAAAGCTGTGTTACCAATCAGCTGACGAAATCAGAGGGAAAAGCATTTGCCAAAAACAGATTCAGAAGCACTCATATTAGAATAAATAGACAGTCATTTCCCCTTAAGGAACACTGCTTCCAGGTGCAGAACCAACATCTGATCTACTAATGTCTTTAAATTAATTTGAAGTACAGCCTAAATATGTGGGGTTAAGAGACATCTTTAGGCAAGTGGAGGCTTGTGACTGTGTCACAGGGCAATGAATCACCTATATTTTAGTCTGCACTTCAAAGGAATTGTCCAAGGTGCTAAAACTTATTTTGGAGATAGAATTCAGTGTCTTGGTTATATCCTGTAATGTTCACACTAAAACCCAGTGTGGATTCACCCTCACCCTCTACATTCAGCTTTGGAGTGAACAGGCTCCATTGCTTTCAGCTGAACAGGATTTGTTTCTAGGAAATATAACTGCCAATAGCCAGGTTAGTAAATAGACGGTTGTAAAAATTGATGCAAAGATGCTTTCTTCCATTCTGGCATTCAAGTTGGAAACAATGCATTAATTAGTTTTCTGTGTCCTCCCGCTTTTCCTCATGGCTTCCATGCACCAAAATTCCCAAGATGTTTTCTTTTTTTACGGGCAAAGACCAGCATCTGATTGGGGATTTCACACAGTCGATTCTGAGCCTTTGCAGCCCTATGGACCATTGTCTCCAGGCACCTCTGTCCTCCAACATCCTCCTCAACCCGCCCAACTCTGTGCCCATTGCATCTACAATACCATCTAGCCATCTCATTTTTGGCCGCCCCTTCTTCTTTTGCCCTCCACCTTTCCAAGCATCAAGGCTTTCTCAAGTGAATACTCTCTTCTCATTTGATGTCCAAAGTATTTTAGCTTCATCTTTACTATTTGACCTTCTAAGGAGCAGTCGGGGTTTATTTCTTCTGAGATCGACCTATTTGTTCTCCTCGCTGTCCAGGGGACTCTCAAAACTCTCCTCCAATGCCACATTTCAAAGGCATCTATTCTTACATTGTGCAAATAGTTGCGCTATTGCATAATTGCTTTGGGCAACTGATAATAAAAAATAACAGATTACACAATGGGTAGTCTGATAGAAATATACTGCTAAATAACACAACTATTTGTGCAACATTAATTGCATGTGCAGAAATGCCCAATGGAATACCAGCTCATGTTTTAACTACATAAATATTTGATTTGAATTTTAATTTATATACCGCAATTCTCTGCCCAAGGGGCGACTCAATGCGGTTTACAGAGTACAATTTACAAGTTACAGTATCAAAATATCACAAAAAATATAGTGTGTCACAGTGCAGTATAGTAAATACAATAAATACAGTTACAGAACAAATGATATAATCAACAATAGCAAAATACAAAGCTAATAACAAGTTGCCTAGCATCACAAAAAAAACATATCAGCATATCATCACCACGACATCACAATATAAGTATCAAAAAGCATCAATATCACAGTAAACAAAGCATTACAAAAGCAAAATCAAAGAGCATCATTTGCAAGAACACAATACTTATACTGTATGTGAAAGTCCGGACCTTCAAAGAAATCACCACACTTGTCCTCCTGGCCGATGAAAAGGGCCAGTGGGCGCAGCAGCACAGCTGTCTTTTCATTCCCTTGTGGCCAGGGAATGGAGGATGTCCGTTAATGGTGTCCAATAGTGGCGGTAGTGGCGCGGTCAAGTTTTAAGTCTGGCCTACGCGCCGCTCAGCTGCTCCTCATTCCCTCCAGGCAAGCGAGCTGAGGGAAGAGCATCCAGTATTGGAGCATGTATTAGTAAAGGGGTTGATTTATTTTATTTATTGAACTTCTATTGCCGCCTTCCTCACCTCAGCGCCCCAAGGTGGCTCACATCAATATAAAAACAACTTTAAAACCAAATTAAAACCATAAAATGCTTAAACTGTCCATGAAAACATACATCCTAACCCCTCCTTAAAACAGACGAACTCCCATCACACAGCACTCAGGTCTTCAACTGCTGACCTGAAGACATTCCGGTCATAAAGATCATGTGCCCTGCTGCCCTTGCTCCCACCACCACCACCGCTGCCGCCGGAAGCAGCAGAATCAGCAAAAACAGCTGAAAATGTGCTGCCCTTGGTCCTGCTGCCACCGCCACCGAAAGCGGTGAAAGCTGCAAAAACAGCTGAAAATACTCTGTAAATGCATTTAGGACAGCCGTGGACATGTATTATGGCAACATTTATGGCAGCTGGAACCACATGTCAAGCCCTCTCAGCTGTCTGAGGGGGTGTGGTCTGGCCCACAGCAGGAAAGCATTGAGAATCCTTGTATTAGTATATCATTAAATGGTAACACAATCTTTTAATACAATCTTTCCCTATATACATTTGCCTATATACAATATTTAAATCTTCCTTCTTTAGGGACTGCAGTGGCTTAGTGGTTAAGACACTGAACTTGAAGAATGAAAGGTCAGCACATCAGCAGTTTGAGACCTGAGTGCTTAGGGTTGCAATAATTCTCTCCCGCCAAACCAGGACAGCCATGTGATGTCATTGCATTCTTCATACTGTGCATGCATCAGACGGAGCTGTCAGTGAGACCGCGGCTCTAAGACCCCACAGAACCCCCGTCCAGGGCGGACAGCCTTCGTCAGTTTAAAATAAACTGTAGTCAAGAGGTTTTTCCCAATGTGATTCTTTTTGCAAAAGACTATTCTTGATGGTTCTATTTTTATTTTTTTGAATAAAATTTCTTGGGCCACTCTTGAAATGACCCATCCTTGCCCTGAGGTCACCCACCCTTCCCTTCACACACACCCCACTGAAATAGACTCACCCTCAAACCCCACACAAGGATCCCTTGGAAGAAAGTTCTAAAGAGGGGCCTAGAAGGGCAATGCGCCACCATTTCCCTCCGGAAGGAGAAAAGCAGGAGACAGGAAGGGACTTACTTTGCAGGAGGATCTTTGTGAAGGAGTCTTCACTTTCTGTCCCCCCTGTTCCCTTCCTCTCTAGGAATACCGATCCTATGCAATTAACCCTTTGCAGTCACATGAAGAAGGACTCCTTCATCCCAGTGTATGGTGGAGGTTTGGCTTGTTAGATATGGGTATTTCTTGCTCCCTCCCGGCTTTCGAGGGAAAGTGCTGAGGACAACTCCTTGTCCGCCAAACTTCAAGGTGAGCCAAAGGATTTTTGCAAAGAGTTATTTCACATCCTCCGTGTCTTCCTTTCAATTTTTTTATTTATTTATTTTTCTGATTTATCTCACTTGCAAATGTCTCCCCTCCCTGGTGGGCTTCTCAGGGTGCTGTTTTGCCTTCACCACTTTCAAGCAGGATAATTGAAAGAAAGGCAGGGAGACAGTGAATTAACTCTTTGCAAAATCCCTTGATGAGGGGTGATCTTGCTTCCTTTGTTCAAATTTAAAAATCCGGGACTTTTACATGTTTTTTCTTGAACCGGACGGGACAGCTTGAATCAGGGAAAATCCTGGAAAACTGGGACATATGGCAACCTTACGAGTGCTGCATGATGGAGTGAGCTCCCATCATCTGTTCCAGCTTCTTCCAACCTAGCAGTTTGAAAGCAAGCAATTGCAAGTAGATAAGTAGGGAAGGTAACAGCATTCCGTGTGCTCCGGTGTCTAGTCATGCCTGCCACATGACTATGGAAACATCTGTAGACACAGAGAGCATTGTCTCTTTTGTTGTAAATGGAGATAAGCACTACAACCTTGAGTCGGACATGGCTGGCTTTCATATCTATGTTTACTTGGTGTCTTTAATGGTGAGGTGCATGATGGCCAGAGAAAGAATCTTTTAATGGTAACACCCCAATTCTGGAAGAACTCTTTCTCCAGGCAACCTCGCCCCGTGCCACATTTCAGAACAATTTTAAATGCATCTTCTTGGAAAAGTATTGTAAAGGTAAAGGTTTCCCTTGCTCGAAAGCCAGTCGTATCTAACTGTAGGTTCAGTGCTCATCTCTGTTTCAAAGCCGAAGACCTAGCACTGTCTGCTTCTGCAGATGTTTTTGTGGTCATGTGGTAGGCATGACTAGATACCAGAGCGCACGGAGCGCTGTTACCTTCCCACCGAAGTGGTCCCTATTTATCTACTTGCAATTTCTTGCTTTCCAACTGCTAGGTTGGCAGGAGCTGGGACAAAGACAGGAGCTCATTTTGTCCTGCAACTGTATGACTCATTAATTTATCAACATTACTCCCAGGTAAGTAAGTAATTTCTCTGGTCTTTGGGAATTCAGAAGATACCACAAAAAGCCACCATGAGCCCAATAGGGGAGACTACATGGATTCTTGACATTGACCTGGCTGAACTGTAAACGAAGAATCAAATCTGCTTATACACTCAAATTTAAATTGAATTTGAATTTGCTTATACACTCATCAGGTATGGCTACAATTTGGCTTTACAGGTAATTGGCTTCTCACAGGTGATTTGATCAAGATGTGAGCCCAACCATCTGACAGAGGCTGCTACATTTTGGGTTTGCCCTTCCCACATCCAGAAAAGAACTTTATGTTTCAAAAGCAGGCAATGGTGGATATTTCTGAGTGAGGGCCATTACAGAGTAATTGGTGAACCTTTGTCTGAAGCAGGGGTTCCCAACCTTTTCGCACAGTGGGCCAGACCACACCCCCACAGATAGCTGAGTGGGCCAGTCATGTGATTCCTCCCACCATAAACACTGCCATAAAACACTGTTTACAACAGCCGCGGGTGTATTTACAGCAGCCATTATAGCAGGCACGGGCACATTTACACATGCATGGGTGCGTTTTACGGCTGTTGTAACTGCTTCCAGTAGCAGTGAGGCCACATGAAATGGTGTTGCAGGCTGGGTCTGGCCTGCAGGCCATAGGTTGGCCACCCCTGGTCTAGAGAGCAGGGTGGCAAATTCCAAACATGCTGCCAGAGAGAGGCCTTGAGGCCATACTCCCATGGACAGGAATCTATCATCTACTCAAGAAGATTTGGCATAGACATCTGCAATTCAAATTTTAATGACAAATTTTTGGCACTATCCACAAACCATTGGTGAATAAGCCTAAAGAAGCTGACACCACCCCCACCCCCACCACTAAACTTCATTTTAATAGTTTGATATTTTTATTGGACTAATAAAATTGGTCAAATTTATTGGTCTAATAAAATCTCAATAATAGACTCGATAAACTCAATGCTGATCATCACATGGCAGTTAACTAACCTGACAACTCTGAGGACTAATGGCCTTGGGTGGTGAAGTCCAAAGGGAAGGATGATGGTCCCCAAGTGGATTCAATCCCACTTGAATCCATCTTGACAGAGAACAGCAGTTTCATCAATACTGGCCTGGTTCTGAGGAGGATTGTATGGGTCAAAAGGGTTCAGGACCAGAAAGTAACTCTCAGAACTGGATCAGTGGTAGTACTACCATGCTAGGATGTGGAAGACAAATGGAAGGTTACTGCATTATATTGTTCTCAGGACTGTCATCATGGCTGATTGCCCTGAGGATAGCCAATATTCGGAATTGGTTACGGTACTTGAAGAAGAATAAAATCTAATTGGTCTCCTCCACCTGCATTTGTATTGTGTAACATTGCATTCTTTGCTCTCGTTCAGAAGTGTTATTATCTATCCATTAATTCATTTGCTTTGCCCTCAGGTGTGTATGCACAGAATTGGAAAGTAAGCCATATTTCATAGGCAGATTTCATGCACCCAACTACAAGCAATGGAGTTAAAAATGTCCTGCAGTCAGCTCTTGTGGTAATTAGAGCTTCCTGGATTATCATATCTGTATCTTTAGCTTCATCTGTGTCGGTATTTCAATAATATTTACACTCTGTCCACTACTGCTAAATTAGGGGATCAGTTAGTGAACAAAGACCAAGCTTTTCATATACAGTGTGAAATTTTCTGTCAAGAGCAGATACAAAAATGAGCAAGGAATGATTTGTCATCAGACCCAACTGTTCTACAGGTGTATACAGTGTGCAACAGATGAGAGCTATCTTTCTTCCAGCACTGCTTAATTCCCATAAGGGATGGATCTCAGCCCCAGGTTCAGGTTACATCTGAACCAGTTTTCTTTAATATAACTTTAGATGTAATATGTCTAGATGAAAAAACATATTCATATGTTAGACTATCAGCTTACCTAGGGTATTTCCAGATGGAGGGACCTCTGCAATCAGCAGTTGCTGTTATGCCCATTTTAAATCAAATGCAGTTTTCTTGTACAAGCAACACACCATTGTGATACATCCATTATGCTTTTTTCTGCATCAGTGACAGAATATTGCCCGATTGAATTCCTTAATTCCTGCCCCTTCTGGTAGTCCCTTCCTTCCATTTCCAGGCTCTACTTTCCCCAACAGAGACTGTGGTGGCTTAGTGGTTAAGACGCTGAACTTGATGACTGGAAAGTTGGCAAGTCAGCAGTTCGAGACTTGTGTGCTGCACAATGGAGTGAGCTCCCATCTCTGTCCCTGCTTTTGCCAACCTAGCAGTTTGAAAGCAAGAAATTGCAAGTAGATAAATAAATACCACTTTGATGGGAAGGTAAACAGTGTTCTGTATCTAGTCATGCCTGCCCCATGTCCACATAAATGTCTGCAGATGCAGACAGCACTGGCTCTGTGGCTGTAAATGGAGATGACCACCAAAACCTAGAGTTGGATATGAGTGGCTTTTGAGCAAGGGTGACCTTACTTTCTCCAACTATCTATGAGCATGCACTATATAACTTTCTACTAGAAAAAATCCCATACGTAGTGTCTTCTTTGCCTGATCAAATTTCACATATCGGTGCTATTTGATCTATGGTGTCATTTGCTTGCTTGCTTGCTTGCTTGCTTGTTTGATTGATTGATTGATTGATTGATTGATCTAAGTATTAGTAGAATGCCTTGATCCCCACCACCACCATAAAAACAGTCCAATCTTTATCTTCTGCCTTGCTATTTCTTTTTTCATGTAGGAGGATCGATCTCGGTATAATCCTCTCCTTGGTCTTACTACAACTTTCTACTGTATTCTCTAGATTTTGGGATTTTTATTTCCTTAAACACACCCACCTATCTCCAAATCAGGCTTCTCCCTTTAAGAGAGAAACAAGACATTTAGGATCAATGAAATATGTGCTACATTCAATGTATTATCTCCAACCAGTGACTGGAGATAACCTTGTCTACCCTGTTGAGCTAGAATTTAGATTCTGACTCCAAATCCTTGCTCAGATATTAAGCTCTCCGGGTGACATTATTTCAGCCTGTCCCACTTCACCTGGTTATTGGTAGGGGAAAGGAGGTAAAGGAAAAGGTCACCCTTGCTCAAAGGTCAGTCGTATCTGATTCTACAGTTCAGTGCTCATCTCCATTTACAGTGAAAGAGTGAGCACTGTCTGTGTTTGCAGACATTTCCATGGACTGCTAGGTTGACAGAGACGAGAGCTCACATCGTTATGCAGTGCTCTCAACCATCCACTCTTCAAATTCAGCATCTTAACCACTTGAACCACCACAGTCCCTATCATATTAACAAAATGAGTCATCATTAATGACTCATATGCAAAATGCTTTATCATTGTAATTTGATTATTCCTTAAAATCCTATGACAGCTTATTTCCATCCTTGTTTTACAAATAGAGAAAACAGTGTGGTCAAAAAGTGACTTTTTCAGCAGCCCAAATCCAGTTTCTGCTAGTAATCAGTCCAATGATGTCCACTGGGCAATACTGTTTCCCATGTGACTGGTTGCATTGATGTAAGTAATATTGCACCACCTATGCATCGTACGATGATATTTTTTTGGGTAAATGGTTTTTCCCATTGAAAATTTGTTGTACGATTTTTTCCATAGGGAAAATTGTTATGCAGGACACCATTTCCCCCAAAAATCTAATTGTTATGTGATTTTGTTGCTATACGGGGCGATTGTTGTATGAGGTTCCACTGTATTCTCTTCTAAATATATTTTATTTCATTCTTGGAGAATTCTTCAGAATTAGGGTTTGAAAGGATTGTGAGATGGAATCACTCAGTGGCTTTGCACTTTTGTTTAAATAACAAAGGGGAGCTGCAAACCAATAAGAAATATCAATAGGGGGTTTTCTTGAGGTTTTTAAAAAAATCTTACCATGTGTCTTTTTAGTCACCAAGTAAGTCTGGGAGATCAAATAGATGTGGCTGCTTTGCTTTATTTGCTGGAGAGAGTTTGGGGCTAATTAATTGGCAGGTGGCTTAAAGCAGGTAACACAACACCTTTTCATCACAGCAGTCCTAAGCACTGCCCTGTGTGCACCTGAGTAATTAAAAAAAGAAGATTGTTGAAAGCCAGTGATTTATTGTGGAAGGATTTAAAACCTCAAAATGCAAATAACATTAAATGCAATGATCAGATAAATCACTTGGAAAGGAAGGAGAGAGAGAGAGTACATGCTGGCAGACTTGCTGGAAAAGCTGTTGCAGGTAAGTGTTATATAAGTTTACCTTTGAAATAACAGGTCTGTCATGTGGCTGGTCCCAAGAAATCCTCCATAATCAAGCTTTCAAAGCACATCTGTGTAAACACTATCACATCAGTGTAAAACATCAACCAATGGGCTTTTGCTTTGAACCAAATCTTCTTAATTGCAGGGCTAAATCAAAGCAGTAGATCAAAGTTGCAGAATCTGTAGAAGAATCAATTGTGCAGGTATCCTATGCAGTTGAAAAAGTACTTTTTAAATGACATATGGAAGATCAAGCGATAATTGGTCCAGTAGCACAGGACAAAACATTGGCAACATAAGGTAGAGCAAAACAGTTACAACTAAGACAGCAGTTATCTGACCCAAAGTCTACATTTGTTATTTTAAGCCACACCAACGGTTGCTGCATTGTTCCATAGGGAAAGCGTGTAAGATCCAATATGATCTATTCAGTCTATTCAATCTACTCTCTACAGGAGTTAATGTAGCAGGTTGTCAAATGTACAGCACCAAAGTCTGGAGTAAATGAAAGATTGTTATTTTAATGATATCAAAGAGTAAACAAAACAAAACGGGGAGGGGGGGAGAAAATGTTGTGGCACTTTAAAGACTAAATCCTGTATTTTAAATGTGAGCTTTCGTGGCCCAAGTCCACTTCATCAGACATAAGAGTGAGGCCTTGTGGCATCACTTTATACACAGCAGGTATACAGGGACACAATAATTGGCCAGCCTAACAGAAAAGTAACATTGTAGATTTTTACAATCGACAGTCCCCAGTTGTTATTCAAACCAGTTTGCAAAGCCTAGCCCTATTGTAAATGGTTGCAAAGCAAATGTCTCTTGTTTTAATGACTTACTTTCTAAGTTTATCTCCTGTCTTTCCTTTTACTGGTACTCTAAGCTCTCAAGGGGTCTTCAACATATGCGGCCCACATCTATTCAGCTTCAGCAAGGTATATATTTGAAGTGGTAGCTGTGATAGTCTGTACAAGCATTTCAGAGAGTAAACAAAACAGCAAAAAAAAAAGACAAAAATGTTATGGCACCTGAAAGATTAACTCCTTTTTTTTTTTGCTGTTTTGTTTACTCTCTGGTATACAAGGTATATATGTGACTTATGATAATGCCTTTAGAGTATAAGTTTATTTACACATAAATACATCCTAAACTATACCATTCATCAGATTTCACATCTCAGATTTTACATGACAGAGGTAGATGTATAGTTTCTAAAAGTTTGTGAAATCAGTCCACTGGAATGCGTGTGTGTCTTCACTCTAAAATTTGGTTTAGAAATCTAATAATTTCATACACTCAGAATTATAGTGATCTATTTATAGAGCTCTAGACAGAAAATGATGAAAAACACACATGAAATGTCTTATTAGAATTGAAAAAGAATGCTTACTAAAAATTCTAGATTGGCCATGTACTGACAATTTTTGGAGATGGGCCTGTTTTAGAGTCTAAATACTTTTCAAAAGCTTTGGGGGGTATAATAGCCTTTCAGCAAAAAAAAAAAAAAAACCCTGAACCTCTATGGAGGATTCAAGGAGCACCACAGCCCATGTTTATATCAATTTTTAAACTATTTCTGAGGAGGCTTTCATGAAGAGGTAAAGAACATGATGGGTGGTGGTCATTCTGCACTGGGCCTACATCTGCCCCAACCTCCTAGTATTTTGTTTCATCTTGTTTTTAATAATATTTATTTGTTAGATCCTATCTTGAGATCTCCTGATATAAGACAAGATAGAAATTCTTAAATAGATGCAAATCCTACCTCTCTTTTATCATTTATATAGCAATAGCAAATACACTTCTATACCACCCCATGGCACTTAGTACAGTCTCTAGGCAGGTCACAAGTTACTCATTTTACCAACCATGGAAGGATTGAACACGAAGTCAACCTTGATCCACTTCAGGATCAAACTCACAATGTTTTGGCTGCAGTAAAGGAGTTCATATATATAGTTGATAAACTTATATCATGCTTTTTGTCCAGTTGTTCAACATAGTGTATATGGCTTTTTTTTCTTCCTCATTTCATCTCCACAATAATCTTGGGGAAGAGAGACAGAATGAGAATGACTAACCTGGGGTCTACTGGAGAATTTAATAGCTCAGTGAAGACTAGAAGCTAGATTGTCCAAATCCCGGTCCAAAGCCCAAACCTCTAGGTCTCTTTTCAACATTATCCTTATCAGGGCTATTTTGAATCCTATTTATAGGCCTTGATCTACTAATTTTATCTTGAGGCTGAACTAAGGTTTAGGGAATTAGCAAGCCCTGAGTTCCATCGGATAATGAACTACTGAAAGATCACGGTGTGGTGCAATTAAATAGCACCGATGAATTTACTGAAAAGCCTCATTGGCAGGCAAATTTATTGCATGTGCAACATAATAGAACAAATATCCAAATTTGTAAAATAGGAGTGAAAGTGAAATACTGTATAAAGCAAACTCGCCTCTTTCATGTCTGGACTTGGAAGCAGTTATGCTGTTTTATCAAGAACTGGGAAAAACACAATAAAGTTTTTTTTCCGCTTGCTGTTTGAACTAATCACATGACAGGAAAAGATAACACCTAATACATATTTTTCCTTCATCTGCTTTGCTATGATGGAAAGTTAAACATATCCAAGGAGTGCTTTTGCAAGAGCACATTATTCTACTTTAAGTATACACTGTAATCTAATCATTTCCCCTTTACTTCCTAGAATGAAATCTTCAATAGCTGTCCATTTAACAGAATTTATGTGCTGTGTTGTTAAATGGACAGTTGTTTTTGGACTTATTTCAATGCATAATACTACTATTTGAGGCATGTATGAAATGAGACATGCAGGATTTAACACCAGGACTGCAATGGACTGCCATAGCCTTGAGGATATTAACACCTTTAAAGCCAAGTCCATTTGGCATGGCCTCTTTCGCCTCCATGACCGATGAGAAACAGAATGATTCCTCCTCTCATTTTGCTGTTGGGCCCAATATGATGGTTTCCAGTGGCATTTTCTCCACCAAGGGAATCATCAACCCACCTAAAGGGGCTCATCCACCTGTAGCCATCAGCCCCTTTTGGGAGTAAAATTATTTGCCGCCATCCAAAACTCGGCGTTGAGTTGCTGGCTGTACAGTCTACTCCACTACCATAGTGAGATGTCCAGCCTGCCACATGACCATGGTTCTTTGGCTGTAAGCAGAGATTAGCACTGCAACCTAGAGTCGAATACAACTGGCTTTAGAGCAAGGGTGACGTTTACCTTTACTAAATAACAGAATAATGTAGGTTAAATACTGCATACACCGCAAGATTAAATGCCTAAATGTGGTGATCAATAGGATTCTTTAACAGGCTAAAAGTATGGGACCCTTTCTCTTTATAACTCAGATTAACCCAGTTGTCCTCAGGCAATATCAGCATAACCATCATTCACAACTGTGCTCCAAACATGGATGTTGAAGAAGAGGCAATTGAAATATTTTATGCAAACATCCGGAAGGAAATTATAGACACATCAAAACAAGGCATGAGCAACTGGAACACAAATGTAGGGAACAAAGCAGAACCAAATGTTGTTGGAAATGTTGGGCTAGGGACAGAAATGGAGCAAGAGAACAACTCATAGAATTATGTGATGTTAATAATCTGTTTATTGCAACTGAACAGATAGCTGGATGTGTGAATGTCACCAAAAAGTCAGTTCAAAAAGCAAACAGATTACCTAGTTGAAAGCAAGAAATGAAGAAGGTATATGCTCTCTGCCAAAACAAGACCAGGAACAGATTGTGAACTGCTAATACCCAAAATTAGAGTAAAGCTGAAAAAGAACTCTAAAAGATTATAATTTAAACAGCATTCTTGAGGGGTTTAAAATCCATGTAAGGAACAGATTCACAGTACTGTATTAAACTCTGTTGACCATGGAACAAGAAATGCAAAGGTTCAAGCTGAACTCCAAAAGGGAAGAGGCATCCAAGATCATACTGCAAATATCCATTGGATACTCAGTTATCAAAGAATTTCAGAAGATCAGCCTGTCCTTTACAGATTATAGCAGTGTTTCCTAACCTTTGGTCCTTGGACTTAAATTCTCAAAAGCACTGATCAGCCAATGTACTGACTTAGACTTCTAGGAACTGAAGTTCAAGAACCAAAGATTGGGAAACACTGGACTACAGCAAAGCCTTTGACTGTATGGGTCATGAGAAACTATGGGTGGTTCTGAAAGAAATGAGGGTGCCACAGCATTTTAAGATATGCAGATAACACCATTTGAAACTTTTAATGAAAGTGAAAGAGAAAAGTGCCAAAGCAGAATTGCAACTGAACACTGCAGAAGAAGTACACAACTTTGACACTGAACAAATTGAGATAGTGAAAGATTTTGTATACCTTGGTTCAATCATCAACCAAATGGAGAATGGAGCCAAGAACTCTAAATAAGATTGAGACTTGGGAGAGTAGCAATCATTAGAAAAGTCCCTCAAGTGTAAGCATGAGACCAAGACCAAGTTCATTCACACTATTGTATTTTGTCAAATTCAGGGGTAGGTTTTTCCTGTGAGCCACTGAAGTGGAACCTTCATATTCAGGAGCATTACAAGATAATGAGGAAGGACTTCACTCTAGGGATGGACAGATGCAAAAAGGGAGGGAGCTGGCAGGACTTTTAAGAGTGTGTGGCTAAGGTATTAAGATGCTGAACATGACAAACAGGAGGTCAGCAGGTCAGTAGTTTGAGACCCGAATGCTGCATGACAGAGTGAACTCCGGTCAACTGTCGCATGTTCTGCCAAACTAACAGTTCAAAAGTAAGAAATTGCAAGTAAATAAATAGGTGCAGCTTTGGCTGGAAAGGTAACAGTGTTCTGTGAACTCCAGAATCTAATCTTGCTTGTCACATAACCATGAAAAAGTCTGCAGACACAGACAGCATTGGCTGTAAACAGAGATGAGCACCGCAACCTGGAGTTGGATATGACTGACTTTCAAGCAAGGAAGACCTTACTAACCATTTGCAACTGAACAGAGCAAAACTTTACAGCAAATCTGAATATCAATCAGGCATCTTCTGTTATTAGGTAAAGGTCTCCCTTGCTTGAAAGCCAGTCGTATCCGACTCTAGGGCTCAGTGCTCATCTCTGTTTCAAAGCCGAAGAGCCAGCGCTGTCTGCTGCTGCAGACGTTTCCGTGGTCATGTGGCAGGCATGACTAGACACCAGAGCGCACGGAACGCTGTTTACCTTCCCACCAATGTGGTCCCTGTTTATCTACTTGTAATTTCTTGCTTTTGAACTGCTAGGTTGGCAGGAGCTGGGACAGAGACGGGAGCTCATTGGGGGGGAGGGGAGTGAACATTAAAACACTACACAGCAGCAGTGAGTCTTCCAGGTGCCACAAGGTGTTTTGTTTTTTTGTTTACACATCTGACAGGTGCAGGGGGGGTGTATACTAAAGGGGGGGAGTTGGGAGGGAGCGAAGGCGGAGTCACGGGAACTTAGGCAAAGCAGGGGGTCTCGGCATCTCTCGCTCGGCACCGGCTCTCGCGAGGTTTCGGCTGCCTCTGTTGTGTGGCCCCCCTTTTGCCCATCAAATCAGCGGGAGGGAGGGCTGCGCCATGGCAGCGCTGCGGGCGCTCTTGGGTTGGCGGCGCTGCCCTCGCCTGCCCAACAGCAGGCGCCTGTGGGGTCTCAGGGCGGCTGATGGGGCGCGGAGCGGACTGAGCGCCGCCGCCGCCGCTGGGGCCGCCGGCGGGGCGCTGGCTTGGTTCTTCTGCCGGCGCTTCTATCCCCAGCCACGGGAGGTCGGCGGGCGGCAGCCTCCAGGGGTGCTCGGCGGGCGTGGAGGTGGCACAGGGTCCGGAAGAGGCGGCAGCGGCGAGCCTGGCCAGGGCAGGGGGCTCCTGCCCATCCCGGTGGCGGCTGCGGCCAGGGAGGCGATGGTAGGTGGGGAAGCCAAGAGGGGATCCGGCGGTGGGATTGGAGCCTTTCCCTCTTTCCACCCCAAGGCTCAGGATGATGATGATGATGCTCTTGGAAGAAGCAATAGGCAATCATACTTATGTAACGAAGGCAGCTGTTCTAAGAACCCAGTAAAGGTAAAGGTTTCCCTTGCTCGAAAGCCAGTCGTATCCGACTCTAGGGCTCAGTGCTCATCTCTGTTTCAAAGCCGAAGAGCCAGCGCTGTCTGCTCTTCTACAGACGTTTCCGTGGTCATGTGGCAGGCATGACTAGACACCGGAGCGCACGGAACGCTGTTTACCTTCCCACCAAAGTGGTCCCTGTTTATCCACTTGCAATTTCTTGTTTTCACACACACACACACACACACACACACACACACACACACACACACACACACACACACACACAGAGTTTCTTGCTATGCATAAGCAATTTCTTGTTTTCAAACTGCTAGGTTGGCAGGAGCCGGGACAAAGTCGGGGAGCTCACTCCGTCCTGCAGTACCCGGGAATCGAACTGCTGATCTCCCGCCTTCCAGTCCGCGTCTTAGTCACTTGAGCCACTGCAGTCCCACAGAACCCAATATAGGGAACCAATTGGGGGATCCTGTAAGGGAGATTCATATCCCTGCTCTTGGATCTGTTGAATCATCGTATATGTATTGTAGGATTTTTATCACTGTACTTTTTTCCTGTTTATATTCCGCTTTGGTACCAGTACAGTATGTGCATTGCATTGTATTATATTGATTTGATTTTAATTGTATCTGATTGTATTGACACTCCGGTGTCTAGTCATGCCTGCCACATGACCACAGAAACGTCTGCAGTAGCAGACAGCGCTGGCTCTTCGGCTTTGAAACAGAGATGAGCACTGCACCCTAGAGTCGGATACGACTGGCTTTCGAGCAAGGGAAACCTTACCTTACCTTACCTAATCAATTAATAAATACCTCCTTACCTCCCTCTTTCCACCCCAAGGCTCAAGATGGTGATGCTCTTGGAGAAAGCAATTGGCAATCACACTTATGTAACTAAGGCAGCAGTTCTAAGAACCCAATATAGGGAACAAATTGGGGAATCCTGTAAGGGAGATTCATTTCCCTGCTCTTGGATCGGTTGGAGCATCACATATGTATTATAGGAATTTTATCACTGCATTTTTTCTGTTTATAATCTGCTTTGGCACCATTATATGAATTGCATGTATTGTATTGTATTAAGGTTTCCTTTGCTCGAAAGTCCGTCGTATCCGACTCTAGGGTGCAGTGCTCATCTCTGTTTCAAAGCCGAAGAGCCAGCGCTGTCTGCTTCTGCAGACGTTTCCGTGGTCATGTGGCAGGCATGACTAGACAACGGAGTGCATGGAATGCTGTTACCTTCCCACCAAAGTGGTCCCTATTTATCTACTTGCAATTTCTTGCTTTCGAACTGCTAGGTTGGCAGGAGCTAGGACAAAGACGGGAGCTCATTCCGTCCTGCAGTACTCGGGAATCGAACTGCTGACCTTCCGCCTCCCAGTCAGCATCTTAGCCACTTGAGCCACTGTATTATGGAGCTGGAAAAAGTGCATAAGAGGGCAACCAGAATGATTAGGGGACTGGAACACCTTCCTTACCATCTGAGGCTGCAACGGTTGGGCCTCTTCACTCTTGAACGATGGTTTCTAAGAGGTGACTAGATTGAAGTTTATAAAATCATGCATGGTGTGGACAAAGTAGATAAGGAAAAACTGTTTTCCCTATCGCACAACACTAGAACTAGGGGGCACTCCATGAAACTTTTGGGTACTAGTTCTCAAACAAATAAGAGAAAGTACTTTGTCACCCAGAAGATCACTGGTCTATGGAACTCCCTGCCAGAAGAAGTGGTGACAGCTGTCAGTCTTGACAGCTTTAAGAAAGGATTAGACAAGTTCATGGAAGACAAGGGTATCAACGGCTATAATTATGGATACTTAAGGACAACCTCCGGGTTGGAGAGATAGGCAGGATATCTCTCAATATCATTTCCAGGGAATCCTAAGCAGGTGAAGGCATCTGCTTGGGAATAATACCCTGAAGCAAATGGTGAGCCACTGTGTGAGGCAGAATGCTGGACTGGGTGGGCTGTGGCCTCTTCCAGCAAGGCTGTTCTAATGTTCTTATAACCACTGTGCCACCAGGGCTCCCTGTTAAAAGGCACAAATGTTTGCCAGAGAGTAAGAGTGCAAGGATCCGTGGGGCAAAGTAGACGCACCCTCTTTCTCCCTCTGCACTGCGGGCCTGGCCTGCTTCACATGCCCTTGGCAACGGGGAGGTTGTTTGGGTCAGCATGTTTCTTGGCAGCTGCTCTTAAGAGAAGGGAAAATAAATGAGCAAAGGAGACTCTCTGGCACCGTTACAGTAGCCTTGGCCTAACTGCTCATCTGGAGTGCGCAGAAAGAGCCTCCTCGAAGAGTGTGGTATTTTTGAACCACAATCGGGTGTACCCCGGGCAACGGCAATCTTGTTGTACTGGCTACTCTTTCTCACACTAAGTCAGGCAAAAGGAACTGCAGAATGAATTCACCAAAAGGTGGCTTCATTTTGGTACTTTAAAGTCTGACCTAGAAAAGAAAGATGATGAACTGCTTGTCTTAAAAACATACTTGTTCTTTCAAGGCCCTTCAGCATTCCTGATTGTCACTCATTGGAAGATTATTTTTTATTCCACTCTTCAGCAAAAAAAAGGGGGAGGCCTTCCAAAGCAGTTACCATTTGACCAACAGTGGGGATCACCTTTAAAAAAATAGTATGTGATGTTAATATAAAATATTTTGCTTGCACACAATGAGAGAACTCCAGGTTTTTGCTTCTATAATAAAGGTTTATATAAATTAATTATATTGAAGAAGTAGATATTTTAGTCCATGCAAGAATATCAGATGAGAAAACATAAACAGAAAAATGAGACAGAAATATTGTGGTACCTTGGCTTAGATAAGATTAACTTTTTTGAGGAAGTGGACTTGATACATAAGGTAAAGGCAAAGGTTTCACTTGCTCGAAAGCCATTCGTATCCGACTCTAGGGTTCAGTGCTCATCTCTGTTTCAAAGCCGAAGAGCCACCGCTGTCTGCTTCTGCCGACGTTTCCATGGTCATATGGCAGGCATGACTAGACACCGGAGTGCACAAAATGCTGTTTACCTTCCCACCAAAGTGGTCCCTATTTATCTAGTTGCAATTTCTTGTTTTTGAACTACTTGCAATTTCTTGCTTTTGAACGGCTGGCAGGAGCTGGGACAGACACAGGCGCTCATTTCATCTTGCAGTACTCAGGAATCGAACTGTTGACCTCCCGCCTTCCAGTCAGTGTCTTAGCCACTTGAGCCACTGCAGTTCCCCCTTGATACATGCAGACTTGATACATGCAGACATGCAAAAGTTACACTTGTAATATAAAGTTAAACTTTAAAGTGCCACAATGTTTCTGTCTCTTTTGTGTTTTTTCATTTCTTTATCTGGTATAAAATATTATCCACAGCCGAGGAGGCACAACATGATACTTTTAACTTTGTGTCGTTTTCACATGTTAAAATTTTTTACTGAGATAGTAATAGTTTTACATTGCAAATCCATAACAGTTCCTGTTGTTCATACATTAAAAGCCTAAATCCAGTCTTAGTCCTAATGATAATAGACCCATTGAGTCAGATGGATATACTGTAGATAGATTTTGTAAATTTCTATCTAGAAAATATTATCATAGTTACTTAGTTTTACAGTTCTGAAAATTGAATTTGTACCTACAGAGATTACATGCCTCTTCTTCACAGCAAAATAAATCATAGAATAATTGAGTTGGAAGGGCCCTACAGGGCCATCAACTCCAACCCCTTGCTCAATGCAGGAATCAAATCAAAGCAGATACTGTATAACAGATGTAACTCCACTTTTTTTCTTCAGTGCCTCCAGTGTTAGAGTACTCACCACCTACCACTGTAATTGTTTCCATTGTTGTACTGCTCTAACAGTTAGGAATTTGTTTCTGATATTCAACCCATATCTGGCTTCCTGTAGCTTCAGTCCGTTATTACATGTCCTACACTCTGGGATGATCGAGGACAGAACCTGCCCCTACTGTTTATAACTGTATTTTAAGTACAGTACAGTATTTATAAAGTGCTGTCTTATCCCCTCTCAGTCTCTGTTTCTCAAGGCTAAACATGCTCAGTCGATTCAATCTTTCCTTGTAGGGCTCGGTTTCCAGTCCCCTGATCATCTTTGTTGTGCTCCTCTGAATTTGTTACAATATGTTAGCATCCCTCTTAATGCGCAGTATGCTGACTGGACATAGTACTCTAGATTGGACCTAACTGGTGTCGAATAGAGAGGGACCAGTAGCTCACAGGTTTGGAATTTTAATACAACCAAATCATTCACACCTTATGTTACCAGTGCCAAACATGGACACCTACAACAAAACATAAGTAAAAGTTAGTCACCACAGAAATGAGATATCTGAGGAAGGCTGCTGGAGTGCCTAGAAGGGATAAAATCAGGAATAATAAGTGAAAGAATTGGAACACAACCAATATTGCACTACATACAGAGACAACAAATAAAGTGGAGAGAATGTCTTGGAATTCCATACCTTACAAGGTATATGTGGAAAGAGGAAAAGGACAAAGATCACTAGGCAGACCCACAGGAAAGTAGAGAGATAATATCAAAGAAATATCACAAGCACACCAAATAACACTGGTGGAGGCTACTAAAAGTAGTACCTATTTATCTACTTGCTTTCAAACTGCTAGGTTGGCAGGAACTGGGACATAGACAGCTCACTCTGTTGTGCAGCATTTGGGTCTCAAACTGCTGACCTGCCAACTTTCCAGCTGTCAGGTTCAGCGTCTTAACCACTAAGCCACCACAGTCCCCTTTTCTGCCACTTATCTCCTAACAAATAGTTGGGACTTAAGGGCTAATTTTCAAAAAAATCAGTGAATAGAAAATTGTTGTGAGTAGATGGGTGCTCTAATAAGATTTCATTTTTATTGGTTTTACTAGAATAGGAAAGGTTATGTGAAGACCTGGAGAGAAGATAAATCATCTCAGGTTTGCCTATGATGGAGTACTGATTGCCAGTTGGAGTACTGATTGCCAGAAATGCTCAAAGACTTCAAAAAATGCTGTGTGAGCTCAATGCAGAAAGTAGGAAGGTTGACCTAAAAATGAATGACAAAATAAAGACTATCACAAAATAAAGGCTATCACCCAACCAGCAGAAATTCCAAAAAAGAATCCAGAATGAACCCATCAAGCAGGTCAACCATTACGTCTATCTCAGCCATCTGATTGGGGTGAACAATGATCAGAGAGCAGAATTAGTCAGAAGAAAGAAAGCGGGATGGACGACATTCAACTCCATTGGAAAAAAATTGCCAAACGAGAAACTTGACAAGAAACAATGTGCCAACTTTTTTAATTCAACAGTACTACCTGCAGTCCTTTATGGGAGTGAAACATGTCACTAATGAAGGCCAAGGAAGAAGAACTATCTCTCCCCATGACAAGACACTGCCCACTCATATCAAGAGCCATAAGAACCATGGAAAGATCAATGCTAAAAGTATCCCTTCATGACCACAACCTCAATCTTTACCTATAAAATGGTGGATGGGCTGTACGTGTCTGGTATGCGTGACTACACCCATCCTGACTATCCCGTAATGAGCTGGCCTCACTTACCTTTTGACCATGCGAGCATCGCCGCAAGGGTCCGGAAGCCAAGAGTGGGGCCAATGCCCCACGAACCCAAACAAAAAAACTATGCTTCCCAGCATCCTCCGCACCATGACACCCCTCAGCCAATCAGGCTGAAGGACGCGAGCGCGGAGGAGGTGGGTCAGCCTGCGAGCGCATTAAAAAACAACGGCTGATGTGCAATCGCCTTCCGGGGGGGGGCTGAAAGTTTCCGGCCCCCGCCAACCAAGTGAAGCGAACCACTTCCCTCCGGGAGACAAAGGCGGAACAGTGCTCCATTCCGCCATCGCCTCCCGGAGGTAAGCGATCGCCTTCCACGGGGGGCAGGGGCTGAAAGTTTTCAGCCCCTGCCAACCAAGGGAAGCAAACCACTTCCCTCCAGGAGATGAAGGCAGAATGGCACTCCATTCCACCTTTGCCTCCCGGAGGTAAGCAATTGCCTTCCAGGGGTGGGTGGGGGCCGAAAGCTTTTGGCCCCCGCCAACCAAGGGAAGCGAACCACTTCCCTCCGGGAGATGAAGGTGTACCGGCGCTGTGTTCTGCCTTCGCCTCCCGGAGGTAAACAACCGCCTTCCACGGGGGGGGGGGGGGAGGCCAGAAGCTTTCGGCCCCTGCCAACCAAGGGAAGCGAACCACTTCCCTCTGGGAGATGAAGGCAGAACAGTGCTCCGTTCCATCTTCGCCTCACAGAGGGAAGTGATCACCTTCCACGGGGGACAGGGGCCGAAAGCTTTTGGCCCCTGCCAGCCGAGGGAAGTGAGCCACTTCCCTCTGGGAGAAGGCGCCAGGCAGGGATCCGCCAGGGTAGGCTCCTCCCCTGACAGATTCCTGCCTCTCGCCCTTGCCATTCTCCTTCCGCTGTTTCGAAAACAGCCCTCAAAACAATGGAGGGAGAATGTCAAGGGTGATAGACAGGAATCCGTCAGGGGAGGAGCTAACCCTGATGGATTCCTACCTTTCGCCCTGCAATTTCCCCTCCATTGTTTTGAGGGCTGTTTTTGAAACAGTGGAACGGAAATTGCAGGGTGAGAGGCTGGGATCTGCCAGGGTAGGCACCTCCCCTGATAGATTCCTGCCTCTCACCCTTGACATTCTCCCTCCATTGTTTTGAGAGCTGTTTTCGAAACAGTGGAAGGAGAATGACAAAGATGAGAGGCAGAAATCCGTCAGGGGAGGAGCCTACCCTGGCGGGTCCCTGCCTAGCACCCTTGCCGTGTCTTTGGCCGTCCCCTTCTTCCTTAGGCACACACCCCAAAATCACCCCAACACCTAAAAAAAACCAAAACCAAGTCCGGGCAACAAATACTAGTGTCCAGATAAGAAAACAAAGCAGAATCAATGAAGCTGTTGTTGAATATCATAAACAGAAATTGTGCTGAGCTGGACACATCTCTCGAATGATAGGTAGGCACTGGACAGCAGCAGTCACCTAATGGTATCCCAGAGGCATAAAATGACCCCTTCGCAGGACCGCCAAAAGATGGGAAGAACCAATCGTGAAAAGTTTTGGTCAAATCTGGAGAAGAAGAGCATGGCAGTGAAAGGAATTGAAAGCAAGTTGCAACCAGCAGGAACTCTTCCCCTGGTAGTCTGGTCAATCGAGGAATCACTAGTATAGACAGGCATGCTTACTTAAAGTAGTGAGATATTCCAACTACTGAAGAGTTGACGATGTGTGTTTATCTTTTCCTTCTTGAAGCATTAGGTATTTTATTTTGTCATGGCAAAAGCTTGTAAAATCTAATTACGATGATCCTTAACAGAGTTCCACTCTTCAGAGGTGTAATTTCCAAGTACTGTACATATTGACGATGTTCACAATGTGAGAGGAGAAAAAATAGGTTCTCATTGGCAGAGTGAGTGTTATGTAGACATTTTGGGCTATTGGTCCCACAATAAAGCAATTAAAAGCAGCTAAAACGAACTACTAATATTTACTAAGAAAGTTATATTTGAAACAAAAAAAATGAACCCTAACTAAACTAAAAAGACACATGACTCTGAGGGTACATAGGAGATGTACAATGTGTCTGCTTCTCAGAGAGTCAGGAAAAGAAAGGCATGAGACTGATAAGAAGACCATGAGAATATCAGTCCAACAATAGACACAGCAGAAAGTAGATATCAGAAAGGTGACGAAAGGACAAGTGGGATCCCTGACTTCTCTATGGCCAAAAAACCCCTGTAGTTATTTGGCCTAGATTGGTGCATTCTGTGCACTCCGATGTCTATTCAAGCCTGCCACATGTCCACAGAAAAAATCTGCAGATGCAGACAGGGCTGCCTCTTTGACTGTAAACGGAGATGAGCACTGAAACCTAGAGTCAGATACGAATGGCTTTCAAGCAAGGATGACCTGGTGCTGAGAGGCGATGTTTGGATAGCATCAAGTCCAACACATGTATGATTAGAAATATGAAAGGTTTTGGTCTAATGAAATTTATTTGTTGCAATTCATCTAATCAAAAAGAGGCCACCACCCAATGCTTGGAGATCATACATTTAAAAAGCACTGTCTACATTAGAACACCAATACTTAGATGAAGAGGTCAATTTCTTTCTAAATAAATGGGTCTCCAATATATGAGAATGACTGGGATTTTGTTAAACCAATCACATATATTTTTAGATCAAACAAGGTATATAAGATGTGCTGTATTTTAAGTGAAACAAGACTATTGCATGCAAAACATTGGAGACCAACAGAGTTAAATGCTAATAATTTCATTATGATACAAGCTGTTACCCTGCCTTTTTTGTTACTTTTTTGGATACATCTCACCCATCTTCATTCCTATATGTCTGTATCTTTCTAGGCACTATTTGCAAACAGTTCTGTCAAACAGATGGTAGATGCCTTTGGTTAGAGTAGTCTATTCCATAATTGCAATATTCTCCCTGGATTGGGGAGGGAATGGATTCTGTCCATGAAACTGTCAGTGGTTTCATATCACAGCTTTTGCAGGGAATAAAGACTTAATTTTTAACAAAAAGAAGAAAACATTGTGACAATCTAGACAACTCACCAGGCAAGGAGCAAGATGGGACTTGACTTTACAGTGAAATCAAAACAGTTGACAATTACTTTTTCTCCTTATTTCTTGCTCTTCACTTTTTGATAGATGAACATATTCATGAAATGAAATGCCTGTCTGCATGTTTGGTAATAACATGCAGGAAGTAGAGTCAGTGGAAGTAATATTCAGACTGTTTGTTTCTTAAAGAAAAATTCACAGAAACCATGGAAACAGAGATGATTCATAGAATGTGAATGCATAATACAATGTGAATTGAATGTTCAGCTTTTAAATAAAAATATCTATTGACAACAATTAAATACAGTACACAGTATTCCTTGGCCACATTTGTGTATAACATTAAACCAAGGTTGGCACCTTTGATAGGTCTGTGGTACAAATTTTCTGCCATGCGGACAGTCTAGACCGGGGTGGCCAACCTTTTTTATGCCATGGGCCTGATCACATCCCCTGAACAGCTGAGCGAGCTGGATCATGCCCCTCGACAGCTGAGCGGGCCACACCATGGGCCCCAGAAGCAGAAGTGGGCACATTTATGGCTGTCGTACATATGCCCACTTCCACATTTATGACAGCTGCAGGCGCTTTTATGCATGTGAAGGTGCATTTTACAGCTGACATAAACATGTCTGCTTCCACTTCCGGGTATGGTGGACGTGGCAGCAGGCCACATGAAAGGGTGTCATGGACTGGGGCCAGCCCATGGGTCATATGTTGGGAACCACTGGTCTAGACTGCCAGAAAATGAAAACAGAAATGAGTGTAAATCCACTTCTGCTTTTGTAAAGTGTTTGTTAGTGTTAAAAGTTTGTTGTTTACTTCAAAAATTAACTAGCTCCTGGAGGAAAAATGGGATGCTACAAGGGCAGGGAGTTGTGTGCAGCCCCAAGGTTACAATCTTTCTACCAGCACATTAAACCACGTTTTATCAGTGGAGAACAAACTTGGATTTCTATGCAACACCCCTTCTCTTTCTCTGTCCCTGACACAGTTGGAAGATTCTGCTTTTGTTTTAGGTTATTCCAAAACTACTGACAAATTAGTAACAGACTGGGACTTAGAAGGTCTGGGTTTCAAATTCCAGCTCAGCTATGGGAGTTCACTGGGGCTGTGGAGCTGGTAAATATCTCACTTACCTTGAAAGCCCTAGCAGGATCACTATAAGTCAGTTCTGATTTGATAGCATGTTGTAACAACAACAACAACAACAACAACAACAACAACAACAACAACAACAAATCATCCAAATCCTTAAGTGAATTTTTAATCTTAACTGAAGTTAGTGACAGTAAGTCAGTGGTTTGAATTTGGCTTGCTTTGATTAACCATAGATTTACTAAACATAGTAAGAGTTATGTGTGGATATGGTGTCAAAGGACACTGCCTAAAATAAGTTTGGAGTGGTTGTGGTATACTTACTTACTTGGTTGATCTGTACTTCACACATAACCTTAAATTAATGAAACCAAATAGCAAAACTAGTACTTTCTACTACAGAGTTTCCTAAACAGCAAAATAGTTTTGTCTACTGTGGGATTTTCCTACACTAAGAATCTAATGCTTAACCTTTGGCCACCCAGCATTCAAACAAAATTATGTATCTTTTATCTACTTGGGAGCATACTGTGTTGGCCTAGGGCAAAGTAAAGCACAACGTTTTAAAGTGTTTTCTTTTAATTTGTAGAGAATCACACTAATTTCAGAAAAACTCACTTTGTATCATGGAATGGGAAAATTGCTCATTTAAATTAATTAAATGTTTTTATCACAACTTTAGATTAAAGGAACTTGGCTTGAAAGTTGAATATGATAATTTCTTAGGAATTTGAAAGGTATATGTTTTATAGGCATTTTTTGTTTAAGTGTAAAACATACCTGAATTAGCATAACTGAACAGTAATTCCTATCTCTATTTTCAATCAGTTGCACCTATTATGTTCTTTGGCCATACTTTTTATTTCATAGTATACTGATCTCAGTCAGAATTTCAGTTGAATTCTCTCTTTTTCCTATGAAAAATTGTCAGATGAAATAATTAACCTGGAAATATTTTAATATGAACTTATGTCAGGATTGGTAGTTGAATTTAATGAAATACATGGTTTAGAGACTATTGGTAATAGATATAATTGTTGATGGCATCAGTTTCCATGAGGCAGATCTTTTTATCTGGTATACAGCCTTTTTTTGTCCGTGGGAAAATTGCATGGTTTTTTCTTTACAGTGAAGCTTTTGAATGGCTGACCTTAAGGAAACATGAAACTAACTCTTGGCAATGAACCTTTTTCTTTCTTTTTTCTTTTTTAATCAAGCAAGAAGAGAAGTGATGTCATGTGTTACTGGAATTTAACTCAGTATGAGACATAATTTTAGTTGAAGTGTGATTTTAAAATATACTAAAAAGTTAAGCGATTCAGCAGCAATATCATGATGATTCCTCATAATTAGACTGATGGATGATGGAGGCACCATTTCCCAAGTAATGGTGTTTGTTTCTGTACAGATAAGACTGCAGTGCTGTATCCTTTTAACCTGGAAATTAATTTAATAGGATTTCTATGTTCACATGGGAAGGAACAATTGTAATCTCATCGGTTAGGTAGTGGACTAAAAATGCAATGTTCGTCCTTAGATTACTAAAGAAAATGGCTAGTATGCATATTTTCTCTATTAATGTATATATTTCTAGGCTTCGAATTAATACACACAGTTGCTAGTCATTCTGCATGTATCTTGTTCTGTTTCCATTTACTATAACTTCAGGGTGGGGGTATCAGAATTTTAGGACTTCCAGTCCCAGGAGTTGCAAATGAAGTCTTTCTAATGTCATTGTCTCCATCACTGTACATGCTTTTGGTGAGAATCAGAAAAAAGTGCCCTTAATTTGCACTGTTTTCTAGAAGTCACCTCACTGCTATATGGGAAGGATAGTCTTTCAATAAGCTACCCTTTCAAATAGCCGTAAGCTAACTCTCAGCAAGTAGTTCAGCTTCACAACCAAAATACATGCAGCCGACTTCTTTTCCTTTTTTCTTGTTCCAATCAAACCCTGAACTGCCAAAATGAAGCCACTTTCTT
This sequence comes from Bradypodion ventrale, assembly GCA_035047345.1. Taxonomy (NCBI): domain Eukaryota; kingdom Metazoa; phylum Chordata; class Lepidosauria; order Squamata; family Chamaeleonidae; genus Bradypodion; species Bradypodion ventrale. Next base: position 82,505,981 of record JAWDJE010000005.1, on the reverse strand, counting down.
CACTTTGTCATTGCCCAAACTCAAGTCCTCATCGGTGCATGGCTCTGGCAGCAATCAGCAGACCAGTAAATGAGCTGGATTATGTGTCTCTCCATATTCACACTGTGTGTTGTCTCCCAGCAGCCCGCATTTGAGCACGTTGGTCTTGCATTTAGGGGCTCCAACCTTCAGCCTATTCAGGGTCCTCCGAATGACATATAGCCCGGTCGCCATTGCTCCAAAATTGGGGGGGGGGGGTACCTTGCAAGAAATCCCCAAGTTAATGAAACTTTGGGATGTTGTGTATGGGTACCCAGTGGAGCTACACTCAATTTATCCAACAAAATTTCCTTGTGGAACCTTGGGGGGTGCAAAAACTGCAAAATTTTAGCACTCTTCTTAGTTTTTAGATTATATCTTCTAAACCATGCATTTTTTGTGTACTGCATTAAATTTCCTTCAATTATCATTGGCCAAACCAATTTTTAACCCCATAGGTACCGAAATGCAGGGCTTTGAAAAAGTGCTAAATTTCTCAAATTTGTAAAAAAAACTGCTAAAAAAGGCTGGTTTTTGCCATGTATTTTCCATTTCACAACATATTTAATGGAATTTTGGATTCTACTTCAATTTCCAAACATTCAACTACATCCCCCCTAACCCCACCCCACCCCCCAGGTTCCACAAGGAAATTGTGTTGGATAAATTGAGTGTAGGTCCACTGGGCACCCATAGACAACATCCCAGAGTTTCATTAACTTGGGAATTTTTGCATGGCCTAAAGTACATCTCGACTGGGCTAATAGGGGAGATTAGGTTCTTCAGCCATATCCTCCTTTAATGTTATTCCTTGTCCAGCTCCCTCCCTCCTCCATCTTCTAATTTGGTTTTGCTCTTGTGTACCCTCAAGAATGTTTGTTAATGGCAGTAGAATTAAGAAAGAAAAGTAAAAGTCACCCTTGCTTGAAAGCCAGTTGTATCCAACTCTAGGGTTCAGTGCTCATCCTCGTTTACAGCCAAAGAGCCAGCGCTATCTGCATCTGAAGATGTTTCCATGGACATGTGGCAGGCATGACTCGACACCAGAGTACATGGAACACTGGTTACCCTCCCACTGAAGTGGTACTTGTTTATCTACTTGCAATTTCTTGCTTTCGACCTGCTAGGTTGGTAGGAGCTGGGACAGAGCTTGTAGCTCACTCCATCATGCAGCGTATATTGTATATTCTTAGTGGCTGAAATCTTGTTGCTTTAAATTCTGCCACATAAGATGGATAATTATAAACCACAGGGATTTTTCAGAAATTAAAAAGTTCCACCTATCCCCCAACAGCTTCTCCATAATGAAAGGGACCCTATAGAAGCCTTGGGACCTTTGGATGAGGCAGAGGATTTAACATTTTTAATTTCAAAAGTAATTTTGCAGAGTAGAGTTTGTTTGTTTCATTTTTAATGTGATAAATAAATCATGAAAGACGAGAAAAATATTTTGAGTTGTTTTGAAGATTATCTTACTTCCCTGAAGCAGTGTGTTTCTTTGTAAGACTCATTGGGTCTAATAATGTTATCTCACACACATTCCATTCTCTCTTCCATGTGGCTCCTGGTATGCATCCAACTTACTCCTGCCAGTCAACACCCAATCACTCATCATGAATACCAATACCACTTACATACAAGATATATACAATATACAATTGCCACACACTGACATATAAAATCAGTACCTTGCCGGTACTTCTTTGCATGAGTGTACAAAAGTTCCATTAAAGGCATACAGGAGGGAATCTTTGATGTTGTGCAACCAGTGAAACCAGCAATCATTAAGCTGCTACTGGTAGGAAGAGACAGTTCAAATAAGAAATTGTAATTTTTAACACATTATTAAATCTTAACTCAGTAGAGTTAAGATGGCAGAGTGATTGTAGATAGCATAGACTTGGAGATAGCATGGACTTGGAGATGACTGGACTAATAATTTAAACTTTGTGCCCAGGAGATAACTATCTAGAGCAGGCATGCCCAAGCTACAGCCCGTGATCCAGGTACGGCTCCTGAAGCCATTCCATCAGGCCTGTGACACCCTCGCCAAACCAGGAAGCAAATACGGATGCTTCCATACATGTGTGAAAAGCAGCCATTTTGTGTCCTGGTTTTGATGCAGGAAACAAAATGGCCACCTTCACGCATACGCAGAAGCATCCACGCCAAACCAGGAATCAAAATGGCTGCTTTTGCATATGCACAGAAGTGGCCATTTTATTTCCAGGTTTGGCACGGACGCTTCTGCAGCCATGCGCAAAAGCGGCCATTTTGTTTCCTGCACTAAACAAGGTCACAAAATGGCCACTTTCACACATGTGCAGAAGCATCTGTGCCATGCAAACACGCCATGTATCAAGGGGTGTGGTTTGGCCCACTCAGCCGTTCTAGGGGCATGATCAGGCCCCCAGCCCAAAAAGTTTGGGCACCCCGATCTAGAGAATATATCAAAAAATTGCCTGTGACAGCTTTGAGTTTGTGTAAGATGTGGTTAATTGATGAAAAAGAATCAGATTCTGCCATTGTCCCTTACTTGGTATCTATCATTATTTGGTAATGACCACAAGAGGAATTCCTGTAGACCATTTTGACTGCTGACATTTGATGCTGTTAATTTTTAGACTAGTCTTTTAGACTAGTCAAAATGGCATCTTTTCCATCTAGCAGTGCAGACAATTTTGGACCACTTCACTGATATTTTGAATCTTGGGACACAGAAGCAATATTCCACATTGTAAAACAAAATTTTGTGGATCCCCCCCCCCCTTTAAGTTGTCCCTCCTTCAGTGGAGTTAACACAAACTTTTTATTATTGTATGTCTTTATTGTCTGTCTCTCCATTTTTGATGTGCACTTTAATATGATAAAGGAAATAGAGTATGTATGAGAAGCTGAGAGCAATGCAATTAGGAAGAAAGATTTTGTGATGAATTTGGACTCCTGACAGGAAGATTAGTCAGAACTTAAAAGCAAGATGCACACATTTTTTTTCAGAAGTCACATCAGCAGAAGAAAACTGATAGTTCCAGTGATGATAGGGGTTGAGGAATTTCTGAAGGGCAGCTACTGGGAAATTTATTTAATTTATTCAACTTATACCCCACCCATCTGGGATACACTCCCACTCTGGGCGGCTCACAATGTTAAAAAAAGAGCAGAACAGACACCATAAAACCATTGAAAACCACCCACCCACCCAGTCCAATCAGCACCAAGAGCCACTAGCCCGAGTGGCCAACAATGGGAGGGTCTCCTATTGAAGCTTCAACAAGCTGCCAAAGGCCACCTCAAAAAGAAAAAGTTTTCAGTTGCTTCTTAAAGGACTCTAAAGGATCATTCAAATGCAGCTCTCCAAGTAGAGCATTTCAGATAGCCAGAGCCGCCACTGAGAAAGCCCTCCGATGGGTAACAGACTTTCTAGCATACCCGGGAGTCAGTACTTGGAGTTGAGTTGTAAGTACTTGGAGTGAGTTGCAATAGTCGTAATGGAAGGTAACTCTCCTGGAGGATTTCTCATCGATAACAGCAAAGACACTTAAGCTACATCTTGCTAGTACTGTGCAGAAAATGACAATGGTGAACCACTTATGAATATTTTATACTTTGAAAACCATATGATGACAATTCGATCCAAAATGAAATGGGAGAGAGTACTGGAAGATTAGATTCTGACATTGAAAGGCACTCAGTCTGGGGAAAGGCAGAGGACAAGTACAAACAAAATTGTCACAGAAGAAGCAACTAAAGCCAAAAAAATCTACTTGCCAATGCATGCAGAAACAAAAGGAAAATCCAATGCTGCACAACATTTATAGCTCATACCTGTCAAGTATCCCAGATTGGCCGGGATTTCCTGCATTTCAGTGCTCGTTCCTCCAATTTCCCACCGCCATCCCGTAATTTGACCGACGGGGGAAGTAGTTACTGCGTATGGGTTCTGCGCAGAAGGGTCCTGTGCATGCACAGAAGGGTTCTGCACAGAAGGGTTCTGCACATGCACAGAAGGAGTTGTTGCTGCGCATGCGCAGCCAGTCCGGAGCAGTTCCCGTATGTTCAGGAGCCGTGCTTGACTGGTATGGTAGCTTGGAAAATGGAACAGGAGAAGTTATGAATCAGAATTGTAAAGCAAAACATTGAACACTTAAAGATTGGATTGGAAAAAGTATTTTTCAGTCAGCTAGTTCCAAAACTATTTTAAAATGACAAACTTGGAAGAAACTATGTAGCTCTAATAGCAAGGCAAGACAGAGCATAAGCAGAAGCTGTGATTCATATTTCGATTGAATATTGTCAATCAGACTTCTTGGAAACCCATCAACATAATCATCATTCAGGACTGCGCCCTGACTAAAGATGCTGAAAAAAGAGAGATTAGAAGCTTTTATGCCAATCTCCAGGAAGAAATTGGTCACCCAAGCAGAATGTGCTGATAATCATAGGCAATGGAATGCAAAATTAGGAAATAAAGCAGAATCAAACTCAGTTGGAGAATTTGGCTTCAGAGCCAAAAATGAAGCAGGAGAGTATCACATAAAATTCTGTGAAGCCTATACGTTAACTATTTCAAATACATGCTACAAGGTTATGTTGTGATCATGCTAGTAAAAAAAAAAAAACCTATGTGCCGCAGCAAAGCAACCAGAAGATACAGCACCAAGGAGAGCTCCCAGCAAACATAATTGCTTTAGACATGACCGGAGCTGAATTGAGATGTTTTACACTGTCAATTGAAAATGGTTTCATTCAGGCCTCATCCCTGCACTCCACATAGGAAGCTTTAAGGCAGGGGTTCTCAACCTTTTCATGCTGTGGGCCAGACCATACCCCTCAGACAGCTGAGCGGGCCGGACTGGTGGTTCCCCCTGCTGTAAATGCTGCCGTAAAACGTTCCTGCGGCTGTCATAAATGTGTTTCCCAATGCATTTACGACAGCTGCGGATGCATTTTGCAGCAATGTTTATGCATTTTATGACAACTATGGCCACAATTACAGCTGTCGTAAATGCTTCCGGTTGTGGCGGCGGTGACATGGGCCACATGAAATGGTGTTGTGGAGCTGAGTCTGGCCTGTGGGCCATAGGTTGAGAACTCCTGCTTTAAAGGGACAACTCCCTGGTCTGTAGCTGGGATTGTGGCTTACATTGCCATACTCACTTCCAAGAACATGAAGCTCTAGGAGGATAATGACCTATCCCCATGTTGCAGTGCAATTGCTGTGGAATTGGGATACTGAGTTTCAGGAGTATTCAGCAGTATTCAATATAGAATTTAGGTTGGATGTTTCCTTTCTTGGCTCCTTGACATCTACATTTGGGTCCAGACCACTACTGAGCTCATGGGTTATGAAGGACATAATTGTGAATGCACTGATTTTTTTACTGCCTCACAGATAGAGGAAGTTGGGGCAGTGCACATGCCATGATTGATGGGGACCCTGAGGGAGTTCCTTCAATAACCATACAGTGATGAGAAAGCCTTAATGCTGGGAAAGGTGGAGGGCAAAAGAAGAAGGGGGCAGCCAAAGATGAGATGGCTTGATGGTATTGTAGACACAATGGGCACAGAGCTGGGTGAGATGAGGAGGATGGTGGAGGACAGAGGTGCCTGGAGATCAATGGCCCATAGGGTTGCAAAGGGTCAGAATTGACTGTGCGACCGAACAACAACAACAAAGCAGACATGTTGCTTTGCCCTGTTGAAGGCTCATACTTAACTGGATGCAACAGAATATTAAGTACATCTTAGTTGTTGCATTTGATATAACAGAATGTTAGGTTTGGGTGTTGTTTTATCTGTCCTATTTATGTTCTGAGAATATTATAGCTAAGGTAATGGAATAAAACTGATGATAAGGTTATTGAGATTATGTGTACTGAAAAAATATGGTTTTGTTTCTCAGCAGCAAATCTAGCATGTATTTAACTGGGGGTAAGTCACATTAGACCAGTGGTTCCCACACCCCAGAGGGAGACCTCAATTCCCAGAAGTGTAAGTTAGTACATTGGCTGATCAGTGCTTTGGGTAATTGACATAAGCTTCTGGGAATTGAAGTCCTAAAACCAAAGGTTGGGAAAACACTGCATTCGACTAAACCAGGAGTTCTCAACCTTTTAAAGCCAGGGGTTGGCTCACGCTCCTTCAAACAGCTTTGCGGACTGGATGGCCATTTTGCCCTTCCTCCACAACATGGCACTTCTTGGTGTGGTGGAGGCGGTAGGGCCCCCACATGAAATGGTGCTGTGGACCGCATCTGGCCCACAGGCCGCAGGTTGAGAATCCCTGGACTAAATGGTATTTGTTTCAAAATAGGCATGCATGCAGTCACGATAGTAAGTTGTTCATAAATATCAGAGGAGTTGTTTTGCAAAAAAAGGAGGTTGATTTGGTATTCTAATAGATTAACTGCTTTCTTGCTACGTTAATGTTGAAAAGACAGGCTCATAATTCTAAGCCATTTTAACATGAATGCATTGAAATATCTGTACTTGTTATTGTGTATGTGTCAGTTACTTTTTAAAAACCCTAGAGTTGAAAACTAATTTGAAATCTATTGTTGTCTTCAAGAGCAGGATGATAATGGCTTTACTTGGGGAATTGTGACAGTTAATTTGAGAGAAGTGGCTATGTCCAGTTTTGTAAAGGTGCTGAGCTATAACATGATACAATATCCCTGTTAGATTCCCAAGAAGATTAGTAAACACAAGTCTTAACATCTTTTGATAGGGATTTGCTTTCATGAACGTTTTTGAGGTTCGCTGCTAATTACCAAGAGATTTGGATCAGATAATCTCCAAAGTAAGAACAGAAACTGGACTCTTATTGACTCTTGTTCATTACCTCACCAGTGCTTTTGTCCTTTCTTGGCTCTCATTGCATGGCCTGTCAGGTGTGATTTCCATTATGTTGCACAAAAGTGGTTGAATCTGCATGATCTAGGCTTCCCATATTTTTTGAGAGTGAGCCACATTAGTGGCAAACCTAAATTCGATACGTGGTGGGAGCCAAGTTCTTTCTCTGCCCTGCTTTTAAACTTCTTTATTCGTGTGAGGGATGTGGAGTACATTTTGCTTTAGCCATTTTGTGATAAACAAAGTACTTTCATTGTCAGACAGTTTTCTGGCCAGCTCTTCCCAATATATAAGAAAACTATACATTTATAATAAAAACTTACAATAGTTGCTATATTCTTTTAAATATATGTTTTAATAATAAAGGGGAACTGTGGTGGCTTAGTAGTTAAGACACTGAACTTGATGATTAGAAGGTCGGCAAGTCAGAAGTTTGAGACTTGAGTGCTGCATAGTGTGAGCTCCTGTTGTCTGCCCCAGCTCCCGCCAACTTAAAAGTTCAAAAGCAAGAAATTGCAAGTAGATAAATAGGTATCCATGGTCTCCGGTGTCTAGTCATGCGTGCCACATGAATAATATGATATGTTGAGATTGGCAATGAGGAAAGAATGAGCTACTTAAAGGTTCGAGACACAGAGAGATGATGGAGGATTCTGAAAGAATCACCAAAGCTGGATCAGCTAATATGTTTTTGGTTTCTTATGTCTTTTTAAAAGGTCACAGAAAATAGACCAGATTATGAAGATTTGGATCTTTATACAACCTCCCGGGAACAGCGGTTTCGTACCTTTGCCAGTTTAAAATTTGAAGGGCAGCTTTTTATGACACCACATGATTTCATTCAGGCTGTTACAATCGATGAGCCAAGACGTAAGTATGATCTTGCTACTATAGGGTACACCAGCTAATGTTCATAAATTGTAATTCTCTCTTTTCTGTTACTTCAGTGTAGGCTTCCTGAATCTCTGTAGGTATGTATTAGTATGAGTACTCTCAGGCCTGACGCTAGTGAATTTCTCCAAATAAGAAAAAAAATAAATGTAGAATAGAAATCATGGGTTCTGTATGAATTAAAAATGCAATAGTATCTTAATATTGTTCTATGTTGCTTTTGCATATAGACAGCTATGTATCCTCCAAGAGATTGAAAGCTGAAATAGGCAATGTGTGATGAAGGGAAAAGAAGGAGGGAAAAACAAGGGAACAGAAAAAGAACTGCAGCTATGCTTATTCAAGTTTGGATATGGTTAAGAATGAGAATAAGAAGATAGCGCAAAGGCTAAATGGAAAAGGTGAGTTTTGAGAACTGATTTGAAAGAGGAAGGAAAGGTTACATAATAAAAGCCAATATCTGGCTGAAGTAATATGTTGAATTAAAAGAGCAAGATTTAAAAGACCTGCGGAAATTAAAAATATGTTTATCTGGTGTCAAAAAATAAGTCTTTGCAAGGCAGGACTTCCTTAAGAGACTATTCTGAAAAAGATGAAAAAATCCATCTTGTGTCCCTTGGGGACATGAAAGAAGCCTCATTCGGGCGTCCCCTAAAAATCCTTTCAACCCAGAGTAATCTCTGACACGAAATTATTATTACCTTCAGTGTTGAGGGCATGGAGGACTAAGGAAAGAATTCTGAGAAAGATCTCAGTACCAGACCACATTATTATAGGAGAAGACTGTTACTGATAAACTATTTGTTAACATTATTTAATTATATCGTATTGTTGTTTTGATTGTAAAATGTTTGTTTTAAAATTGATTTGTTTCCAATTTAAACGATTGAAAAAGCATAGTCTTCATCTCTAAATATTTCAAAGAAGCAAAGCAAATGATATTTTTGAATTTATTTTAGGACCAAAACAATGGAAGTCGCTTTCAAAACAGGTGAGCTTCAGGTTTTTTTCTTGTTTTACAACAATTTGTAATTAAATAAAGTACAAAAAAAAATACACACATGAGCTTCAGTTTACTTACCACGCAACAAATGATTATAATTTGCTTCAGTATGTGTGGTTTGTACAACTCCACCTTTGCAAATTATTGTGTGTATTCGGAGGCACTAGGGGAAACTTCTCATTTTTCTAAAATATATTATTATTTCAGTTGAATGGGAGGGCTTGTATTTTACTCTTGATATTATTAATCAAATTGCAATGTTAAGTCCTTGATTCATGTTTATATTACATTATTTGGTAGTGGAAAAATTAGAGTGCAAAGAAGACCACTTGAACAAGAAATTAGTGGTTTTAAATACTGCAGGGTACAAAATGACATTTCTAAGTTCAAATCCTCACTCAGCCATGCCTGAGATTATTAATGGCTTTAGGTGAAATGTGTGCTGTGTTAGAGATAACTGGAGTTGCTATGAATGAGTGAAGTGTTATTTTGCATTGTTTACCATGTATTATGGATCCCCACATGTTTTATTCTAGGTAATCTAGATTTTCCAGTGTTTTGTAGCATAGGAATTAATCTGGCTTTTATCATTGGCTCAAAAAATTCCCCTCACCTGGCTACCTCTACACATAGTGCAGTCCGGTGTCTAGGCATGCCTGCCAAACGACCACAGAAACGTCTGTAAAAGCAGACAGCGCTGGCTCGTCTTTGAAACAGAGATGAGCACTGAACCCTAGATTTGGATACAACTGGCTTTTGAGCAAGAGTGACCGTTACCTTTACCATGCTTCACTTTTCTGTATACAAAATGTATACAAAATGTTTTTCAAATACTTTAATTTGTCTAGTCCAGAGTTCCTCAAATTTGGCTCTCCAGATATTTTTGGACTTCAGTTCCCAGAAACCCTAATCAGCAGGGTTGGATTTCTGGTAATTGAAGTCCAAGAACACTTGGAGAGCCAGGTTTGAGAACCCCTGGTCTAGTCAATTAATTCCCCCACCCCTACACCCCAAGGTATTGTGTATTGCCTATACATGTCTGTTGTGACATCAGTCCTACTCACGTCATGGAACCTTGGAGTAAATGAGTTGAGGACTGTAGCATTACTGGACTGTCATTATAAGATTATCATATTCCCTATGCACCTCGTTGTTTGGTTTTTTTGACAGGAATTGAATCAGATACTTTTAGAAACTCCACCAGTTTGGAAAGGATCATCCAAACTTTTTCGGAATCTTGAGGACAGAGGTACTGAGGACTATTTGGTTTGTAGAATTCATGTATGATATTTAAGTATCTTGGTATTGTCTTTTAGGTAAATAGCACTTATAATACATATGCCAAATATATTGCCCAAACAGCACAGAGAATCCCTCATATCTGTCACATCTTGAACCAGAGACTTCTATGCCACCTCTTTGGCAGAGACCTACACACCCTGTATTTCCTGCCTGCTGCTCTTTCATAGTGTCAGTGCTGTGGTGCTGTGTTTGGTTTGTACTGATCACATAACTTTATTATGAACAAGTATTTGTTCAGGTATAATGTTGACAGTCGCTCAGCTGTTGTTTGTGCTGATGTGGAAAATGACAGTTTAGTACTAGAATTAATAATAGAGTTTGTGGTGTATGGTAGAAATATGATGAGCCAAAACAGGTAATTATAAACTAATACAGTATATTTATTAGAAATGTTGTGTTCAGATATGTAACCAAAATGTTTGGTTACATATTCAAATCTTGAAACTGAGATGTCTTGGGTGGACATACAAGATTTATTGTGCATATTTGCTTAACTCATTTTGTGGTAGATGTGGCATGAGGAGAATGGAAGGAAAGCTGTCTATCATAGCCCCATGCTGTATTTGTCTGGAATTTATTTATAGAAGTCTTCTGTTAAACAATTACTTTAGTAGGTTCAGATTGTTTTAGGTAATAAGTTAAACAAATTTTCAATTACTGTGGTACCTTGGGTTATGAATTTAATGCATTCTCTGGGACATTTCGTACTGTGAAAAAATCATAACCCGAAGTGCGGTTTCCCATAGGAATGTATTGAAAATCTTTTTTCTGACATCCAGAACGGATTAATTGGTTTTCAATGCATTTCTATGGGAAACCGTATTTTGGGTTACAAATTAAAATTCATAACCCAAGGCATTATTTTCAATGAATTTTCATTCATAACCCAAAAATTTCACTACCCGAGGCATTCGTAACCCGAGGTACCACTGTACAGTATATTTAAATTTGAGTATTTGTATTTAACCAGTTCTGTTGTGATTATTTTCTTCCAGGTATTTGTTATAAAATATGTAAGGCATTTAAATTCTTGCCTTCCAAAATAGCAAACCTTAAAACTCAGCCTGTATATTTTTCCTGAGTGAAAAAATAGTAGTTGAATGATGTGTGTCTGTTCTCCATCAGGAAAAGAATAATGTCTTATGAATTAAAGCCCACCTTTAATTCATGGGGGAGGCAAGGAAAAACACCCCGAGGGACAAAAATGTAAACAATAATTTTAACAATTATTTTATAACAATAAGGTAATATTTAATCAGTGAAAGTGAGAGTCAAAATACAAAATACAAAATACAAGTGACACAGTAGTGGACATATAATGAACATATAAGTAACAAATATATAGCGGCAAAGTAATGATGACTACCAATTGCTAAATGTAGAAATTCCCTAGGAGACCCACAGAAACGTGGGGAAAAATACACGTAGGAGCCCGTCAAAAGTCCGCACCGGCTCTAAATGAGCTGAGAGCAACCTGTAGGAGTATGCAAGCAAGGTAGTCAGTATGAAGCTATAACGCCACAAGGATTTCGTAACAGTCCGGGAGCAAAGGTAGTATCAATCGAGGTAGCTGTGTGAGCAAAACCCGTGACTGTAAGATGTTCGTGCAAGGTGCAAGACGAAATCCAAGGGAGGTCAGTATGTTCGGTCCAAAACTGCGAGGGGAATTGATAAAAGTCCATATAATCAGGAATAGGTCACAAACAGGTATGAAGAGGAGTAAAACAGGTCAATATTCCTCCGGTAGAGAATATTTCGAAAAACTTTGTCAAGATCTGTAAAACACACAACCCGAAGTGACGTAAAATATTGATAAAAGTCAACATGTGTATACAAACTAACAAATATAATAAAGTACAAGAACAGCACTCAAAAAGACATAGTCATAAAACGTATCAGACAGTAGTATTACCTGTAGTTGCGCATCAAAATACACCTCAATAACACATATGTAGAAGGGTGGAAGCGTTAAGGAACCTGAATAAATCGGTACCATATATACAATTCTGTAGAAGGACCATGTGGGGAGGATACCAATAATTAGTTGAAAAGTTAAAGTTGTCTTAAAGGACCACTGCGTGGGAAAACTGAAACTGAAAAGAATTGTAACTCAAAGAAAAGCAGCGTAATCATGTTCAGTATTTAACCCATGAGGATGCAATGCGGAAAAGCGATGTATATAAAAAGCCTCTCGTTGCAAAAGAAATCTTTCTTTGTTGACAGAGTGGAATTTACGTGGTGAAAATAATTCCAAAACAGCAACCTTAAGATCTGTTGAGGCATGATTCTTGTCCAGATAATGTGCAACAAGGGGTGCTGTGAGGACCTTGTTACGTATGCGGGAGATGTGTTCTCCGAGTCGAACTTTGAGTGGTCGAGAAGATTGACCGATATAGGGTAAGCCACAAGGGCAGATCAAAATATATATAATTTCATGGGAGTTACAATTAGAAAACTGTGACAGATGGTGTGTATAATTAGAAGTAGGAACAGAGATCGTATCAGTTCTCAGCATGAAAGAGCAAAACTTGCAGTGACCGCAAGGGAAATGGCCGATAGGAAGCGTCGAAAGTCTGGAGACAGGAGACATACAGTCAGTTTTAGACAGGATTCCAGCGATAGTTCTAGTCTTTCTAAATCCAATAGTTGGCTTATCCCTGCACGCAGAAATCGAATCTAAAATATGCCAATGGCGATGTATAATATTTTTGATTCGTTGTGCAAGTGGGGTGAAATCAATAGACCAGAAAATGTTGTTGTTAGATGGATTTTTTGGACTGCGTTGGAACATCGACTGTCTGGGTCTATTGGAGACTTTCTGATAAGCATGATCAATAACATGACTTGGATATCCTCTGAGGAGAAGGGACTGTCGGATTTTAGTAGCGGAAGATTCGAAGTCAGAATGGAGAGTGGAATTTCTTTTAGCCCGAATGAAAAGGCTGTAAGGTATATTATTCTTTAAGGAAAGCGGATGGTAAGAATGAAATTGAAGATAAGCATGCCTATCAGTTGGTTTATTATAAAGGCGCATGTTAAGCTGGTTATTTACAATGAAAATTTCTAAATCAAGAAACGAGACAGAAACAGAACTGGAGGTATAAGTGAATGTAAGGTTGGTATGTAAAGAATTGATCCAGGTATGGAAGTCAGAAACAGAATCCTGATTCGAAAAAACGAAAAATAAATCATCAATATAACGTTTATAGACCAAAATATCAGAAAAGAACGGATTAACAGTGGGATTAAAGATAAAAGTAAGATCAAAATTATTCATGAAAATATTAGCAACTGAGGGAGCGAAATTCGAACCCATGGCCACACCGTGTGTCTGCAAATAAAAAGAGTCCAAAAAACGAAAAAAATTGTGCTCAAATGCTATGTCTAATAGGTCCATGAGAAAATGTGTAGGGGGGTCCGGATTGGTACGTGTGGATAACAAGTGTTCAATCAAGATCCTGGCTTCTGATAGAGGGATGTTCGTATAGAGAGAAGTCACGTCCATAGTGACTAATACACAGTCATTAGGCACAGGTGAATGTTCCAGCAGTTTGATAAAATTAGAAGAATCTTTAACATAAGAGGGGGTGTCTGTAACAAAAGGACATATGTAATGATCAATATAAATGGAAATGGGTTCTAGAAGACCCTCGTTAGCAGCTATGATAGGACGACATGGAACAATGTTAGAACCGGGTTGAAGCTTATGAATTTTAGGTAATAAATGAAAAATAGGTACGCGTGAATGAGATCTGTAAAGAAAACGAAAAGTGGATTCTGAAATGTAACCCAGGGAGAGACCTTCTTGTAGAACAACTTTGATAACATTAGAAACGTGTGGTGTAGGATCTTTAGATAAAGTGGTATAAAAAAGGGGATTGGAAAGTTGACGCTGTGCTTCATCTAGATAGTTAGTCCTATCCATTATCACTACTCCCCCACCCTTGTCAGCTGCTTTGATAATAATGTCTGGGTCATTGCCAAGATTGTCAAGCAGGTGCATGTCATTGAGAGAAATATTATAAGAAACATGAAAACGTTCTTCTAAGGCGGAGATATCTCTAAGAACAACTCTGCGAAAAACCTCAATGGCCGGGTTATCAATAGCAGGTGTGAAGGTGGAACGAGGTGAAAAGGGGTTAGGGTTGGGAAAAGAATCCTTAAAGAAACAGCGTAATTTAAGTAAACGGATGAGTTTGTAAATGTCTACACGAGTTTTAAATGAAGAATATTTTGGAGTAGGTACGAACCCTAAACCTAAGTTCAGAAGTTCTGTCTCTCTTACCGTCAGAATGCGCTGAGAAAGATTGAACACAAGAGATGGTCTTATTTCTTCTTGTTCTTGCGCACATTGCGCTGGCCTAAAAAATCATTAGAAGGGTTGTGTTTGTAGGTGGATTGTTTGTTGCGATGAAGCCTGGTGTTGTAGGGAGTTCGAATCCTCTCATCAGCGGAGGAATCAGCGATATCAGAATCTGTAGTCTCGAAGTCCGTGTCTTCCAGGGGTCGGCGCCAGGTAACCTGTTTGTATGCAGTGGGTCGGGTAAACTGCCATTTGTAAATTCTAGATGTTTTATAATCATTACGATCACGAGTCAGCTTTTTGTTCTTGAAGGAAAGTAGTCCATCTTTGAACTCCTTGATTTTATTGGCGAACGCAAGGCCAACGAATCCATTTTGCTCTCGAACGAAGGAAGGCTGGTGGAAAGGACCGCTTCTTTGATTTTATCGATCTCAATGCCAATGTTTTCAGCTTCGTGATTGCATTGATCTATTACCAAAAGAATAAGATCAAACGAACACCTGTCCAAGATGAGGGTCCATTTTTCCAGAAACTGTTTGTTGTGTGAAAAAAGAGTAGGACCTTTGGGCATACGTAACCCACGGGGAATAATAGAGGATTTATAATATTCCGACAGGAAAGAAGCATGTAAATTCATTCTGATACGTCTCTTCTCCAAAGCTTCCAAGTTATTAAAGGTGTCATCATCATTGGAATCCCCAGGAGAGAAAATGGAATTGGTGCTGTTAAGAATGCGATCCCGTTCGAGGGTCGAGAAGGAGAAACCTTTATCGGTCATGCCGAGAAATCAAGCACTTTATCTAAAGATCCTACACCACACGTTTCTAATGTTATCAAAGTTGTTCTACAAGAAGGTCTCTCCCTGGGTTACATTTCAGAATCCACTTTTCGTTTTCTTTACAGATCTCATTCACGCGTACCTATTTTTCATTTATTACCTAAAATTCATAAGCTTCAACCCGGTTCTAACATTGTTCCATGTCGTCCTATCATAGCTGCTAACGAGGGTCTTCTAGAACCCATTTCCATTTATATTGATCATTACATATGTCCTTTTGTTACAGACACCCCCTCTTATGTTAAAGATTCTTCTAATTTTATCAAACTGCTGGAACATTCACCTGTGCCTAATGACTGTGTATTAGTCACTATGGACGTGACTTCTCTCTATACGAACATCCCTCTATCAGAAGCCAGGATCTTGATTGAACACTTGTTATCCACACGTACCAATCCGGACCCCCCTACACATTTTCTCATGGACCTATTAGACATAGCATTTGAGCACAATTTTTTTCGTTTTTTGGACTCTTTTTATTTGCAGACACACGGTGTGGCCATGGGTTCGAATTTCGCTCCCTCAGTTGCTAATATTTTCATGAATAATTTTGATCTTACTTTTATCTTTAATCCCACTGTTAATCCGTTCTTTTCTGATATTTTGGTCTATAAACGTTATATTGATGATTTATTTTTCGTTTTTTCGAATCAGGATTCTGTTTCTGACTTCCATACCTGGATCAATTCTTTACATACCAACCTTACATTCACTTATACCTCCAGTTCTGTTTCTGTCTCGTTTCTTGATTTAGAAATTTTCATTGTAAATAACCAGCTTAACATGCGCCTTTATAATAAACCAACTGATAGGCATGCTTATCTTCAATTTCATTCTTACCATCCGCTTTCCTTAAAGAATAATATACCTTACAGCCTTTTCATTCGGGCTAAAAGAAATTCCACTCTCCATTCTGACTTCGAATCTTCCGCTACTAAAATCCGACAGTCCCTTCTCCTCAGAGGATATCCAAGTCATGTTATTGATCATGCTTATCAGAAAGTCTCCAATAGACCCAGACAGTCGATGTTCCAACGCAGTCCAAAAAATCCATCTAACAACAACATTTTCTGGTCTATTGATTTCACCCCACTTGCACAACGAATCAAAAATATTATACATCGCCATTGGCATATTTTAGATTCGATTTCTGCGTGCAGGGATAAGCCAACTATTGGATTTAGAAAGACTAGAACTATCGCTGGAATCCTGTCTAAAACTGACTGTATGTCTCCTGTCTCCAGACTTTCGACGCTTCCTATCGGCCATTTCCCTTGCGGTCACTGCAAGTTTTGCTCTTTCATGCTGAGAACTGATACGATCTCTGTTCCTACTTCTAATTATACACACCATCTGTCACAGTTTTCTAATTGTAACTCCCATGAAATTATATATATTTTGATCTGCCCTTGTGGCTTACCCTATATCGGTCAATCTTCTCGACCACTCAAAGTTCGACTCGGAGAACACATCTCCCGCATACGTAACAAGGTCCTCACAGCACCCCTTGTTGCACATTATCTGGACAAGAATCATGCCTCAACAGATCTTAAGGTTGCTGTTTTGGAATTATTTTCACCACGTAAATTCCACTCTGTCAACAAAGAAAGATTTCTTTTGCAACGAGAGGCTTTTTATATACATCGCTTTTCCGCATTGCATCCTCATGGGTTAAATACTGAACATGATTACGCTGCTTTTCTTTGAGTTACAATTCTTTTCAGTTTCAGTTTTCCCACGCAGTGGTCCTTTAAGACAACTTTAACTTTTCAACTAATTATTGGTATCCTCCCCACATGGTCCTTCTACAGAATTGTATATATGGTACCGATTTATTCAGGTTCCTTAACGCTTCCACCCTTCTACATATGTGTTATTGAGGTGTATTTTGATGCGCAACTACAGGTAATACTACTGTCTGATACGTTTTATGACTATGTCTTTTTGAGTGCTGTTCTTGTACTTTATTATATTTGTTAGTTTGTATACACATGTTGACTTTTATCAATATTTTACGTCACTTCGGGTTGTGTGTTTTACAGATCTTGACAAAGTTTTTCGAAATATTCTCTACCGGAGGAATATTGACCTGTTTTACTCCTCTTCATACCTGTTTGTGACCTATTCCTGATTATATGGACTTTTATCAATTCCCCTCGCAGTTTTGGACCGAACATACTGACCTCCCTTGGATTTCGTCTTGCACCTTGCACGAACATCTTACAGTCACGGGTTTTGCTCACACAGCTACCTCGATTGATACTACCTTTGCTCCCGGACTGTTACGAAATCCTTGTGGCGTTATAGCTTCATACTGACTACCTTGCTTGCATACTCCTACAGGTTGCTCTCAGCTCATTTAGAGCCGGTGCGGACTTTTGACGGGCTCCTACGTGTATTTTTCCCCACGTTTCTGTGGGTCTCCTAGGGAATTTCTACATTTAGCAATTGGTAGTCATCATTACTTTGCCGCTATATATTTGTTACTTATATGTTCATTATATGTCCACTACTGTGTCACTTGTATTTTGTATTTTGTATTTTGACTCTCACTTTCACTGATTAAATATTACCTTATTGTTATAAAATAATTGTTAAAATTATTGTTTACATTTTTGTCCCTCGGGGTGTTTTTCCTTGCCTCCCCTGTTATCTCACACCCTTGCCGTCTTCCCTCCCCACCTTTAATTCATGGCAGCTCTCCACAACTGCAGTTTAAAGGCAAACATGATCGTTTCATGGTTCTCCAAAATGTCCCTTAATTTTGCCCTAATCACTGTCTCTGAAGATTGATGTATTTTAGATATTTAGAAGTGAATATCAAGTAGGATTGTACTATAAATTATTTTTTGCAGTGTTATTGATTGCAATCTTCTATACTATAACCTGGGAGTAAGTGTTGTTAACTTAACAGCATTTATTTCTGAGTAAACATATACAGAATTGTATTGTTAACTTTGCGGATTAAAAAATGGTGATGATGATAGGATTTCTCCAAGAAGATTGCTAACACCACAGTGTTGCCAGTTAAAATGCAATTTGTTAGGTTAATATTATTGATATAGAGTATCTTCTACAAAATCTTAGTTCTCATCAAAAGGCTGTTTATCACAGTGGAAAATTCTATATGTGCATACCTATGCATATAGAAGGGTACAATGACATGCACACTCTTCCATATACTATGGATTCCCCGTGCCCCACAGGGCACGGAATAGACCAGAGACCACTGCGGTGAGACAGGCTCCCGACCAGTGGGCTCACCGGCCGTCAAATTAAGGGGGGTGAATAAAGTATAGGGTTTGATTCACCCAATTAAGGTGACCTGACCCGCGACTTTGCCGAGTAAGCAGATAGCTGATTCATGTATTCCATTAACCATAATCACTCATCTCCCGGTTTGGGGAAATCCCTGGTGCAAACAAGCCATGTTTACCCCTGCCTAAATCCCAAGACAATGGTCAATCTTGTTCCCTGTTTGCCCGAGTTAATTAACTTCCCCTTTGAAGGTTTTCCCATTAACATGTGTCAACGCATGAGGTAATGCCTTGCCAGAGGACAGTTTGCCACCGTTGCACTTTTTCCCTATAAATGATTCTGCCTTTGACCAATAAAGGGTCTGATCGATCGTGTCGTTACTTGATCAGTCCTCCTCCGGGACCTTCCGGCCCCCAGTGGCCCCGATTCCTACAGCTGGTGACCCCGAGACGTGATGCTACTCGTGAGTAAGAGGACCCCGGAGAGGTCTACTCGCGAGTAACAATCCACGCGGTCCGGTTCAACGCCTGAACCGCGACCCGTCGTCCCGGAGGACTGCCCGGCACTCTGGTCGGCAGCCAGCCGGACAGAGGAGTGGCCGCGGCGAGGCAATCCCAAGAGACTTTCCTACCTACCTTTTTCCCGGCTTTGGGGAGGTTCGCGAAGGGAAAAACGCGTTCCGGTCAGGGCAGGCTGTGAGCCCCTGACATTGCAGTGGCCGCCGAGGGCCCGGGACAGAAGGTCCACGCTCCGACAGCTACCCCAGACACTTGTCGCCAGAACTATTGCCTGTAAAAGGACGCGTCGACTCTCGGCCCGAGAAGGAAACTTCGGAGGACCCATCACAGGTAATATGGGGACTTGCTCTCATAGACCAAGTCCGTCCGCTAGCCAAAGAACTCGTGAGGAAGAGTTCAGAATCCTGGCCAGGGTTTTTAAGTTGCGATTTCACAGCGGAGAGCTAGCGAGACTTTTGGCGTACCTCAGGGGACACTGCCTACTTTACCCAGAAGTAGGTACGTTAACCTTGAAGCTCTGGGATCAGATAGGAGACTGCATCCAGCAATCCCCCAAAGCGCCCGGCAGGGTAGTCAGCACATGGAAGAAGTGTAGGAGGCTCTTAGAGCAGATCGAACTAGCCCGGACAGAGGCCCTAGAACCCCCGTTAGAAGAGCCCTCAGGTCAGCCAGTCCACCCGGCTGCGCCCACGGCGCTCTGTCCGTCATTCAGCTATCAGCATAGCAGCGAGGGAAGCCTTCCCCCGGTGACAGCTGCAGACGTCACCGAAGGAACGCAAGGAATGAGGAGCGCAGGCGTTCCTCTGACAGCGCCAGCTTCCCTAGTTGTAAAAAGTGCCCTTCAGCGCACAGCAGAGATAGAGCTCAAAAAGGGGGAATTGTCAGCAGAACAGCTAGCTGAGCTTAGACAGATTTGTCCCATCCGCTTAGAGATGGACGCGCTCACAGGCGCACAACAGGTAGTGCACTCCCCAGTCCCGTACAAGCTTCTCATGGCTTTGCGGAAAGCAATCTCAGAGACAGGGCTCCAAAGTCGTTTTACTAGGGGCACGCTTCAGCAAGCGTGTGAGGCCACCATGTGGATTCCTCACGACTGGAAAGCCGTCATGAGGATGATGCTAACCCCTAGCCAGTACATGATCTGGGACAGCGAGTACCGGCTCGAGGCACAGGCCAGAGCCGCGAGAATGGGAGGCGCGGTAATCGCTGAGCAGCTATATGGCTCAGGTGCCTTTGAGGCCATTAACGCCCAAATCAACTTGCCTCTCGCCACGCTCGAAATGTCCGCTGAAGCCGCCTATAGGGCGTACTTCAAGATCCCAGCATCTGGCAAAGCGGCTAAGAATTATACCGCTATCAAGCAGGGAGCCCAGGAACCCTACATGGACTTCATCAATCGCCTGGAGGAGGCAATCACCAGGCAGATTGATAATGAGCAAGCCCAGCAAGAGCTCATGATCAAGTTAGCCAAGGACAATGCCAACTTGGACTGTCGTAAGATTTTGCAGTCCCTAGGCAATCGTCCTGACCTGACACTATCGGACATGATTAGGGCCTGTTCTGACGTTGGCACGGACTCCTACAAGATGGGTCTGCTAGCGGCAGCAGTGCAGGGGGGAAAGAGATCTCACCCCAAGGGGAAGACCAGGGGAGCTTGTCACTCTTGTGGCAAGGTCGGGCACTTCGCTAAAGAATGCCGATCAAAGGGAGGCGGACAAAAGTTCAGCCAGTCCGCAGCCCCGAAAACCCCATGTCCAAAGTGCAGGAAAGGCTATCATTGGGCCAAGTTTTGTCCGAGTTCGGGAAACCGGAACGCGGGCATGTCTCTGGCCCCAGTCCAAACAGGGACTTCTCTCATTCCCCAGAATCAGGACTTCCCGGAGCTGGACTAGGTTCCAGGCACGTTCCAGGCACTACGAGGGCACAGGCCAGCCCCAAGGGTAGCACAGGGCTAGAATTGACTTGTCAGGCAGACGTTACATGCGATCTGCCAGGCACCGTCTATCTGGTCGATTCCCAGTACATGGGTCCCCTGCCCAGAGGCTTTTTAGGTTTAGTTTTGCCCCGTAGTGTAGCTGGAGCACGCGGAATTTTCATAATTCCAGGAGTCATTGACTCGAATTTTTCAGGCGTTCTCCAGGTTCAACTCTGGACGCACCTGCCCCAGGCCATTCATAAGGGAGATTCCTTAGCGCAACTGATCATGGTTCCTTGTCGCTCGCCAGCAGGCAGCCAGGGAAGGCTCAGTGACAGCTCAGAGCCCGGCTCAGCAGACCGCTTGAGCGCGGTTGAGGCAGTGCAAGGATACCAGGTCTTAGCGACAGTGGAGACCAACATTGAGTGGAAGCAGCGCCCCGTTATCGAGGTATTTTTGAACAAAAGAGTGTTCTCAGGGTTACTCGATACCGGAGCGGATGTGAGCGTGATAAGCAGGAGCCAGTGGCCGAGGGAGTGGGCCATTGAGCCGGTCTCCGATGTGTGGGGGGTAGGTGGCGTTCAGGAAGCGTTTAGGAGCAGAGAGTGGGTAGAAGTCACAATCCCAGGAGCTGACGGCACGGCGGTAATTCGGCCACACATTCTTGACGTGCACGTCAACCTTTGGGGGCGAGACATTCTCCAGCAGTACGGTGCCACCCTTACCTTCGGGTAATGGCGTTGCCACTTAAATGGCTCACCGATACTCCGGTCTGGGTAGAACAATGGCCGGTTGTGGGAGAGAAACTGGTTGCCCTCAAGCAGCTAGTGAAGGAACAGCTAGACGCAGGACATATAGAGCAGTCCACTAGTCCCTGGAATTCGCCAGTTTTTGTGATTAAGAAGAAGTCGGGGAAGTGGCGACTCCTCCACGATCTCAGAGAGATCAATAAATGTATTCAGCCCATGGGTCCGCTTCAATGCGGCATCCCGAATCCAAATATGATTCCCGAGGGGTGGGAGATTCTAGTTGTAGATCTCAAGGATTGCTTTTATACAATCCCCTTAGACCCCCGGGACCGGGAAAGGTTCGCCTTTACGGTGCCAGTTGTGAACCACGGAGAGCCCACGCAGCGTTACGCGTGGAAATTTTTGCCACAGGGCATGCTCAATTCGCCCACCCTGTGCCAAATTTATGTTCACAACGCGCTGGCAAAGTTTCGAAGCCTTTACCCTAAAGCTATTGTGTGTCATTTCATGGATGATATCTTAGTGGCGTTGCCGCAACTCGGCAGCGCAGTGTTTTCTGACCTCCAG
Organism: Bradypodion ventrale; assembly: GCA_035047345.1. NCBI lineage: Eukaryota > Metazoa > Chordata > Lepidosauria > Squamata > Chamaeleonidae > Bradypodion > Bradypodion ventrale. Next base: position 82,483,768 of record JAWDJE010000005.1, on the reverse strand, counting down.
GCCAGCCTGGGGGACAAGGGTCTACTCATAGCCCCAGAAAAGGTGCAGAAGACCGAGCCCTTCTCATACTTGGGTCATCGGCTTCTCCGTTCTTTTGCCGCACCGGTTTTACCCCAGATAGCTTTACAGGACTCAGTCACCCTGGTAGAGTTACAGCAGATTTTAGGGAACATTAATTGGGCCAGGCCGTATTTCCGATTGGATACGGATCTCTTAAAGCCGCTCTTCTCGCTGTTAACTTTAGGTAAACAGCCGGCAGACCGGATAAAAATCTCTCGAGACGCGCGCTTGGCGCTCGAGAAAGTGAACCAAGTTCTCAGCCAGAGGTGGGTGGATAGGATCGCCCAGGGGCCTTATGCCCCGATCCTGAATTTGTACATCGTACGGTCAGGATCCATGTTCACTGGGGCGTTAGGCGTAGACTCAGAGAAGGGAGCGAAAATTGTGGAGTGGGTTTATTTGCCTAACACATCATCACGGAACATCGTTCCGCCCCAAGAGCTGGTTTCCGCGGTGATTTACCGCGGCAGGCTGAGAGCTAGGGACATTTCAGGAAATGATTTGGCCAAAATTGTGGTTCCTTTCACCAAGGAACAAATCCACCAATTAGTGCAGCTAGGTGATTCGCTTCCGATAGCCTTGGAAGGTTTCACTGGGAGTTTAGCGTACCACTTGCCCAAGGGCCCTAGACTCGTTTCCCTACAGACAGGAACAGTCAGCTTGTTCGAATTGCTCTCGCTGGTCCCGCTTCAGGGGGCCAGAACAGTTTTCACAGACGGTGGTCGCACCTATGGTGTTTTGACCTGGCAGGAGGGCGAAGCTTGGCACACGCTGCTAACTCTTCCACAGAAGTCCGCTCAGCGGGCAGAGTTGGCAGCCGTGAACCTTGCCTTGCGCACCTTCGCCCAGGAGCGTTTGAATATTATTACTGACAGCCTGTATGTAAGGAATTTAATGCACAGTCTACCGGGAGCTTACATCACTCCCGCGATAGACAAAAATTTGCTTAGTCTGTTTCTCACCGCTCAATTTCATTTGCGAAACCGCACGGAGCCGCTCTATATTGCCCACATCCGAAGTCACCAAGACCTACCGGGTCCGATTTCCGCGGGCAATAGCAGAGCGGACGCAGCTGCAAAGGAAATTCAGCAACGCTCAGTTTTGGGAGTTTTTACTACTCCAATCCAAAGTCATGCATTTTTTCACCAAAATGCCAAGGCACTCGCCAGACAGTTCAATCTGCCGCTTTCTCAAGCCCAGGGTATAGTCCGCTCTTGCCAGCATTGCGCAGGGGCGCCGGGGGGGCCCTCGTGGGGGGTCAACCCACGGGGGACTGAGGCTAATCAGGTATGGCAGATGGACGTCACGCATGTGCCGCAGTTTGGCAGATGGCAATACATGCACGTCTGCATTGATACCTTTTCCCAGTTCGTTTGGGCCACGGCGCAGAAAGGAGAGACGGCTACCCACGTGGAGCAGCACCTCCTTTCCTGCATCGCGGCGATGGGCAAGCCACGGCACGTGAAAACGGATAACGCACCGTCCTACTGCTCTAGGCAGTTGGCCGCCTTCATGGCGACTTGGGACATCAAGCACACTTTTGGAATTCCCTACAATCCGCAAGGGCAGGCGATTGTAGAGCGTGTCAATCGGACGCTAAAGTCCTATCTTGACAAACAAATAGAAAGGGGGGAACCTCCTGCCCTCCCCAAATCACAAGGAGAAGCACAGTTTTGCTTAAACAAGGTTTTGTTCACATACAATCACCTTAATGTTTTTTCGGATTGCACGCCGCAGGAGAGGCATTTCCGCCGTTCGGAAGCTCTCCCGCGACCAATGGTCCGGTACCGAGTGCCACCGGACCCCACTTGGAGGGGGCCGGTGCCGCTCGTCACCTGGGGGAGAGGGTATGCTGCAGTTATGTCTCCTACAGGTGTCGTCTGGATCCCAGCTCGGTGTGTCAAGCCCCACACGGAACCGCATGGCGTGGAACCAGACCAGCCCGAGTCCGATACCGGAGATGAAGGACCTCACTCTACACGAGAGGATCCGTCGGAGGAGGCGACAGCCGATCCCTAAAGTCACCTGGGGGATGGTCAAGGATCTTTGCCATGACGCTCGGGACGCCGTCCAGCGCGAGGGGAAGGAGCCGACGCCGGAGAACCTCACAGCCGCAGTCTTTGCCCAGATTCACGCCAACACCGTGGCGATCTCCATAGTCCTGGCCCTCTCCCTGCTTTTGGGGGGAGGCGCCCAGGCTGCCTCAATCCAGGCCGACGGTTTGTCGCCTGGTGAAGACCTGTCTACACGAATGCAGTACAACTTGTGGGAAAGGTTGGCGGGTCTCGTCAACCAGTCCGATTTTTGCTTACAGCAGGACGTTGGTTCTGCATCCATGCTCAGCACCTGTCTCATCCCAGTGTGCCATACCCCGGACGAGCACACCGAGGACAGTGCCTGGTTGCGAAAAGCATCCTTTGCCCCTCACTCTCCTACCGCCTTCTCGGCATATGCACGCTGGGGGGGGACAGCAACTTACCCCAACCTTGCCGGCTGATGCAGCCACCCTCCATACCCCTCGGGTGGCGGTCAGCCCAGGCGCCGCCTGTACCCGCATGACCGGTTGCACCGCAGACGGTCAGGCACGGCGCCGCTGTATTGACCCTGCCGTTGGCAACTGGACTTGCAATAAACCGGAAACCCTCATCTCATTGTACGCTCATGTCACCCTGCCCTCAGGGTGGTTCTTTACCTGCAACCAGCACACATGGAACTATATCCCTGCCAATCTGTCGGACTCAATGTGTTGTATCAGTCGTTTGACACTTGTACTCCCTACCAAGGACATGATTGCCCCACGTTCTAGTGACACAAATGTATCCCATGTGAATGTTTCCCCACTCATTCGGCACATACGCACAACCCAGTTAGACAGCTCTTGTGACAGCAGCATCAGAGTAATGAGTCCCGCTGAGTATGTTTCCCTGTCTGTCAGTTTGCTCGGCGTGCCGGGGTTGGCCACCGGCAACGCACGGAGAATTGGTCATTTGGCCTGCGGTTTGGCAAAAACCATCAATCATACCTCCTCAGCGATAGCGCTCCTTAATCAAGAGCAAGTGGAACTCCGCCAAGCTGTTCTTGATAATCGAGCGGCTATCGACTACCTCCTCTTATTGCACCACCTGGGGTGCGAATCTGTCCATGGGATGTGCTGTTTTAACCTTACTGACAACTCCCAGAAAATACAAAACCAGATCAAGGACCTGCATTCCATTGTTGCAGGCATTACGGAAGGCTCCTCGTGGGGAGCCTGGTGGGGTTCCCTATGGAATTGGATGTGGTCATGGATTCCCTGGGGGTGGCTACAAACGGTGCTTCAGATAGTGGTGGGAATAGCCATACTAGGCATTACGCTCTGTTGTTTTGCTCAGTGTATTCCCTCGCTGATCTCCAAGTGCCGCCCCAGAGGGAAATCCCGTGACGTCATCCCCGCTCAACAGCTGATGCCTATCTTGCGTAAGGTCGCCGGTCAGGTTCTTAAATAGAAAATAAAGGGGAGATATGGATTCCCCGTGCCCCACAGGGCACGGAATAGACCAGAGACCACTGCGGTGAGACAGGCTCCCGACCAGTGGGCTCACCGGCCGTCAAATTAAGGGGGGTGAATAAAGTATAGGGTTTGATTCACCCAATTAAGGTGACCTGACCCGCGACTTTGCCGAGTAAGCAGATAGCTGATTCATGTATTCCATTAACCATAATCACTCATCTCCCGGTTTGGGGAAATCCCTGGTGCAAACAAGCCATGTTTACCCCTGCCTAAATCCCAAGACAATGGTCAATCTTGTTCCCTGTTTGCCCGAGTTAATTAACTTCCCCTTTGAAGGTTTTCCCATTAACATGTGTCAACGCATGAGGTAATGCCTTGCCAGAGGACAGTTTGCCACCGTTGCACTTTTTCCCTATAAATGATTCTGCCTTTGACCAATAAAGGGTCTGATCGATCCAGCAGCTTGCCTCGTGTCGTTACTTGATCAGTCCTCCTCCGGGACCTTCCGGCCCCCAGTGGCCCCGATTCCTACAATATACACTTGAAGTCTATTGTTCTATAGCTTGACCTTCAGCTTTTATTTATTATATGTACACACACTAACACTGTTAGTGTCTAAAATGCTAAATAAAGCTGGAGATCCAGGTTGAAATCTATGTTCAAATACTTCAGCTAAGATTGTTAGTATGAGGATAGGATCATGGGGGTGGGTATATAACCTGACTTGAGTTTTTTGGGGGAAACGTTGACTGGAGAATAAGTCACATATTTCTTCACCTTTTTTTCAGGTGTGATTTCATACACAGAATATTTGTTTCTATTATGTATCTTAACAAGTAAGTATTCAAAGTACATTATTAATCAGTCAAATTTATTTCACATTCTGTATATCTTATCATTTGGATTTGTTAATAGAAAAGTCAGTATTCTACTGACTCCTGTTACAAGTATGCTCAAGTGAAACATTGCTAGAACAATTTGATACAATGTTGTGATTCTTTAAAAATATATTTATTTGGGTAATTTAGATGAATACTACGGAAACTAAACTTCAAAATGGCCTCTATTATTTAGATTCAGCAGCTGGCATTCAGATCAAGACCAGAGAAATACTTATAAGAGCACCTCACAGATGTCTAGGTCTCCTTCCAGGAATAGGAAGGCATTTCTAAGTTGGGACATTGTGGGAAGATAGTGGCTGTGCTTGTCTCAAGCATACCTGCCTGCCTTACAAGGAGAAGTATTATGGATAGCCACACTACTACCTTGGGCTAATACAGGTTGACACAGAATGAGGTCATATCTGGCATCAGAGGTACAAATGTAATGAATATTCATTCATTTATTATTTATTTATTTGGATTATATCCTGCCCTCTTGCCCTAGGGCAACTCATTATGTTTCTTGTCCTCAGTGGGAAAGGGTATTGACACATTTTAAAAAGTCAGCCACTGAGGGATTTTTTTACTGTTATATGGAAATGGAAAAAAAGTGATCATTTTTCACATCAGTAGTGTTAACAAAAACCAATGTATTTTCTATACACTCACAAATAAAATGTAGTTTGCTTTAAATGCTGCTTTTGTGAGGAGGGGGCCTTCTTTTAAAAATGCACCCTTCTCATAATCTCACCCAGGAAGGACATAATACTTAAAATCTCTTTTTCTCACCTACAAAAATGAAAGGGGCTGCAGGGAGATAAGCAGCCGGTATAGGACTAATTAGCAGTCCCTTTTTTATTATCAAAATCAGATGTCATCCCTTTCTTTCTGTGTGATTTAGTGTGTCAAAACACACCAAACCAATTTGGTACTTTGTGTCACTGTGTAATCTATAAATTGTATTTGCCTTTCTCAGTTCCACTTTTTTTAAAAATATTTCTCGACAGAGCCTCATGCTGGTTTTAGAATAGCTTTCAACATGTTTGATACAGACGGAAATGAGATGGTGGACAAAAAAGAGTTCTTGGTGGTATGTATGTTACACACTGCCCATTTTCCTTTTTCTCTAATGTAATACTTTTTGTATGAAGAATGAGAGAGAGATTTACCTAACTGCAGAACCATTCAAGAAGCCATGAAATTGTAAAGCAGTCAGAATACCTCTCTGTATTCTCAAGAACTGCATTATCTGTCTATTCTGTCCTCGGTGAATATATATCCTACAGCAGTGATGGTGAACCTTGGCATTCCAGATGTTCATGAACTTCAATTCCCAGAAGCTCTGATCGGCAGGAGTGCTGACTTGAGCTTATGGTAATTGAAGTCCAAGAACACCTGGAGTGCCAAGGTTCGCCGCCACTGTCCTACAGCTACTTATCCATTAGTCCCTGAGAAAGTTTTGGTGGCTTGCCCAGGAACATTTGGTGGCTCCATGCTGTGAAAGAAACTACAATTCCTTTGCAGACACATTCCTTTCTATGCTGTCGTGGTTCACTGATTAAGCAATTAAAATATTGCTCATGCTGGCATTGAGAGAGCTTTAAGGCTTGTTGTGTATGAATGTACACTGTTTCTTTAAGTAAATGAATGTAACCTGCCTCATATTACAATGTATCACAGCTGTAAGGAACGCGAGCAAGCAGCCCATAGAGGGCAGCGGCGAGCGTTCAATCTCACATGGTTCAATTGCTCAATCACGGACAGCCGCGGGAAACTTCCCCCACATGACAATGGAAATAAAGACTACTGCAGCAAGACAATGGAGATTAATACTACTGCAGCAAGAGGCGTGCCTGGGCGAGGCCACGCCAGCGACAGCCAATGAGCTGTCGTGCAACAAGATTCAAATGTGTAACCTTACTGTATATAATGAGATGTACCTCCGCCATTACCACATGTTCGTTCTGATCATCAACCAATAAACCTGTGTTAGTCCTCATTGCGACTCCTTCTTTGTCTTCCGTGCAAGACACTAAATTGGCGACGAAGGTGGGATCAATGGCGAATCCCAGAGTCAAGACGTACCATTTCGACGTCAGCGAGCCTGAGCAGTGGGAGCTCTACGAGTGCCAGTTTCGGCACGCGATGGAAGCAGCCGGCGTCGACGACGACGCGTTGATCCGCTCCCATTTCCTGGCCCAGGTGGGACCGGCCACGCTGCGCATTCTCATGAACTTGGTGGCGCCAAAGAAGGTTGAAGCAGTGCCTATCGACCAACTCCTGGAGCTGCTGAGGGCACACTTCCAGCCGCCCGTCTCGATTTTTCCGGCCCGGGTCGCGTTCCACCGGCGGGACCAGCGTTCAGGCGAGTCCGTGTCCGACTACGCAGCGGCCCTCCGACTGGCGGCCGTGCACTGCAAGTGGGACGACCTGAACCAGGCTCTGCGAGACCGTCTGCTGTGCGGCCTGCGGGACGAGGAGCTGCAACGGAAGCTCATGACCCGCGACGAGCACCTCTCGTTCAATGAGGTGTTGCGAGAGGCGCAAGCGGCCGAGGCGGCCAGGAGCGGGGTCAAGGTGTTCAAGGCCCGCAGCACAGCGTCCGAGCAAGCCAAGTCCCCCGTTCAAGCGGCACGGCGGACCCCAGCAAAGGCAGCCTGGCGGGCACCTAGGTCGCCCGCCGGCACTCCAGAGACCTCCGACGACTCGTCCGTAACGGCGGACTCCTACAGCAGCGAGGACGACGGCGTCCAGAGAGTAAGGAAGCGTGGGGAGCGGCGGCAAGACCGAGAGCGGCAGGACCGCCGCTGCGACGGCTGTGGCGCGGCCCACGACCGCACGAGGTGCCCCTTCCGCAAGGCCGAGTGCCACAATTGCGGTCGAAAGGGGCACATCGCCCGAGTTTGCAGGCGCGGGCGATCCGAGAGCAAAGGCAGTTCCAGCAAACCCCAGCACCACCAGCGGAAGGCGGCCGGTTCCAGGAAGGTGTCCACCATTCACGGCGAGGACGGCGTGCACCGCGTGGCCCTGGAGCACCGGCGATTCTACGTGGAGGTACAGTTGCAGGGGCGCCCCGTAAAAATGGAGATAGACTCAGGGTCGTCATACTCCATACTGTCCCAGAGGGAGTACATGCGCATTCCCCCAGAGGCACGGCCCAAGTTGCGGGCCATGCGGTCCCATCTGCGGGACGTACAGGGAAACGGGATCCCAGTGTTGGGGGTGGGGAAATTCAAGGTGAAGTTCAAGAATTTCTCCGAAAGGCTGCCCCTAGTGGTCCTCAAGGGGGGGAAGTGTTGCCTCCTAGGAACGCAGTGGTTTGCTCCCCTGGGAATAGAACTGTCCGGCATCCATGCCGTAGAGACTGACCCAATGCAGGACGTTTGCAATGCGCACCCGGACGTTTTTAAAAAGGGACTTGGGACTTACAGGGGGCCCCCAGTTTCATTCGAGTTGGACCCAGAAATCCGGCCCATCCGCCTTAAGCCGAGGAGGGTGCCCTTCGCACTCAAGGACAAGATCGAGGCGGAACTGGACAAATTGGTGGGGCAGGGGATTTTGGTTCCAGTTGATTCGGCAGAGTGGAAAACGCCGATTGTTACGGCCCTTAAATCAAATGGGGAGGTCAGGATTTGTGCGGACTATAAATGTACGATCAACAAGGCCATTCGGCCAAATGCATACCCAGTGCCCGTGGTCAGCCACCTGCTGGCCACACTCCATGGGGGGAGGTGTTTCGCCAAGTTAGACCTAGCCCAGGCCTATCAGCAACTTTCAGTGACCCCAGCCGCTGCCGCTGCGCAGACTATAGTAACGCATAAGGGGGCGTTTAAGGTAACGCGCCTTCCGTTCGGCGTGAACTCGGCCCCCGGGATCTTCCAGTCCCTCGTGGAACGCCTTTTAAAGGGGCTTCCAGGAGTTCTACCATACTTCGACGATGTGCTGATAACAGCGGGGAGCGAGGTAGAATTAGCTAAAAGACTAGATGGGGTCCTCTCAGTTTTCGAGAAAGCGGGGCTTCGACTAAGGAAGGACAAGTGTGTGTTTTTTGCGAGGGAGGTTGAATTCCTAGGTTTCAAAGTAACCCCAGAGGGGATCAGGCCCTCAGAGTCCAAGGTTGCAGCCGTACAGAACGCCCCCCGCCCCACCGCAAAACCGGAGCTGCAGTCGTTTCTGGGGCTCCTTAACTTCTATCACTCGTTCCTGCCTAGGAAGGCATCGGTTGCGGAGCCACTGCACGCCTTACTAAAAAAGGACGCGGTTTGGCGGTGGGGGGACAAACAAGAGAGAGCCTTCCGAGAACTAAAATCACTCCTCTCCTCAGATGCGGTCCTGACACATTTTGACCCTAGGAAGCCAGTGGTTCTGGTATGTGATGCGTCCCCGGTGGGGGTGGGGGCGGTCCTGTGCCACGTGTTAGAGAGCGGGCGGGAGGCCCCGGTGGCTTACTACTCCAGGTCCCTTTCGAAGGCCGAGCGCAATTACGCGCAGACAGACAGGGAGGCACTGGCCATAATTGCAGGGACCAAAAAGTTTCATGATTTTCTATACGGCCGCGAGTTTACGGTAGTGACTGATCACAAGCCGCTTCTGGGGATCTTCACTACCGGCAAACCTACCCCCCAGATACTCTCCCCCAGGATGTTGCGTTGGGCCATATTCCTCAACGCCTACCAATACGAGATAGTCTACCGCCCAGGGAAGGAGATCTCCCATGCGGACGCCCTGTCCCGATCTCCCCTCCCTAACCTGGGGGATTCCGCATGCGAGGTAGAGCGGGACCACCAGGTCATGTTGATCGAGTCCCTCGACTCACCCCCCATTGTCCCGGCCGACCTCGCCAAAGCAACGGCGGCCGACAAAATCCTAGCCCAGGTTAGCTCATGGGTGAAAAAAGGGTGGCCCACTACTCCTCCAGAGGAACCGTTCAAACCGTTCTGTAGGCGCAGGGTGGAACTTTCCCTGGAAAGGGGCTGTCTACTCTGGGGCCAGCGGGTGATTATCCCAGAGAAATTAAGGGCAAGGGTACTGAAGTTACTACACACCAGTCACCCGGGGATCGTGCGGTCCAAAGCCCTAGCCAGAAGTTTCTTTTGGTGGCCACAGATAGACGCTGACATAGAGCGTCTAGTGGGCACGTGCGAGAGCTGCCAGAGCTCCCGGCCCGAGGAGTCCCGATTACCCCATAGAGAGTGGGACACAGCCCGCGGGCCGTGGTCCCGTATCCATGTCGACTTCGCGGGGCCCTTCCGCGGGGCCACGTTCCTACTGGTTGTCGACTCCTACTCCAAGTGGTTGGAGGTAATCCCCGTGAGTAGCACCTCCTCCGCGACAACCATAAAGCAATTGCGCAAGCTCTTTGCTTGCTTCGGCCTGCCAGACGTCCTCGTGAGCGACAACGCAAGTTGCTTCACGTCGACCGAGTTCCAAACCTTCATGGAGAGGAACGCGATTAGGCACATTACTGCTGCCCCATTCCACCCCGCCACAAACGGTCAGGTAGAGCGCCAAGTGCGCACTACGAAAGACGCACTGCGGCGCATGGGTCCCGGCGACCTGAACCTACACCTATGCCAGTTCCTAATCACCTACAGGACCACCCCCCTAGCTTCAGGGTTCTCCCCAGCCGAGCTGCTTATGAAGAGGCGCCCGGCAACGCTTTTTGACCGGATGGATCCGTCCAGGGTGGAGGATGAGGGGAGAAATATAAATTTGGGGGGGGGGAGCTCCAAGAACTTTTCCACAGGGGACCCGGTTCATTGCAGGAACTACGCGGCCTCGGGGCCAGCGTGGGTGCCGGGGACAATTATCGAGCAAACGGGGCCAGTTTCCTACAGGGTCGAGACGAACTCAGGGCTAACATGGAGACGGCACGCCGATCAGCTCCGAAGGCGAGTCACTAGTGAGGGGAAATCAGCGTTAGGGTCCTCCCCCACCCGCATTACCCAAGGGGGAGACACGGAGGTGTCCGAGAACACTTTGAAAGAGAAGAATGAGTTTGTCCCCGAATATGAAGATGATTATGTTTTCCCGTACCAGGGGGAGTTAGCGGAGTGGTCCCCCACCCGTCCTAGCGAGAAGAGGGGTTTCAGTTCAGCCCCTGGTACATCCCGTCCCCACAGCTCGGGCATGCTAGAGTACACCATAGTCCCGGCCCCCAAAAGGCAAACGCCACAAAGACAGGCGGCCAGCGAAATCTCGCCAGCCTCAAATCCCCAAACCCCCGAACAGGCAGCGGGAGATAGCGGGTCCACGAGGGTCTCATCGTCAGTTCCAAGGTTCGTGCTAGGCGGGTCCCCGGGCTCTACTGGAAGTAGGCAAGGGTTCACTTCCCAACTGTTCATTCCATTCCCGTCCCCACAGGCAAGGTCAACGCAGCCTCACAACAGAATCACTAACGGGTCCCCACTTTGCATTGCAGGACGAGACCGCGCGGAACCAGGAGCCACGGGCTCCCCTGTGTTAGGGCAAGCGGCCGCACGCCCCAGACGCATGTGCGGCAAGCCACAGTGGTTAAGGGACTTCGTCCCATCCTAGGGGGGAGGGATGTTGTGTATGAATGTACACTGTTTCTTTAAGTAAATGAATGTAACCTGCCTCATATTACAATGTATCACAGCTGTAAGGAACGCGAGCAAGCAGCCCATAGAGGGCAGCGGCGAGCGTTCAATCTCACATGGTTCAATTGCTCAATCACGGACAGCCGCGGGAAACTTCCCCCACATGACAATGGAAATAAAGACTACTGCAGCAAGACAATGGAGATTAATACTACTGCAGCAAGAGGCGTGCCTGGGCGAGGCCACGCCAGCGACAGCCAATGAGCTGTCGTGCAACAAGATTCAAATGTGTAACCTTACTGTATATAATGAGATGTACCTCCGCCATTACCACATGTTCGTTCTGATCATCAACCAATAAACCTGTGTTAGTCCTCATTGCGACTCCTTCTTTGTCTTCCGTGCAAGACACTAAAAGGCTACAGCCAGTGGCAGCTGTTTGGAGATATGAAAGAGTAATTCTTTGTCAATTACAGAACCAGCTGTGTGGCTACTTCAGAATCATCCTAAGGGGGAAACAAAATCATGCTAATGCCTCATCTGGATAAGCATTATAATGACTTCAAATGAGATGCTTCATTTAACCAGTTACTGTCACTATTTATATTTAAAACTCAGCCAAAACTGGAGAGAAACAATCTAAAAAATGGCATTATTTTAGAAAGTGCCAAGAGTTCCATTTTAGTGGTGGGTTGGATCAGAGCCCAAACTGAGCAGATCAGAAATAATAAAAAAAAGGTGACTCACAACACATTTTGACTTTTTAAAAAGGCCAGTACAGTAAAATCTCGCATAAAGAGCGCCTCGCTTACAGACTAACTTGCTTAAAGAGCAGAACTTTCTCTGAATGGTCACCTTGCTTAACAACTAAAACCAACCAAAAACTCGCTTAACAACTAAATCTGGGTTCGCAATCCCCCCCTCCCCGCCAAAAGTTACAATTGGTCACTTACAATGGTGTTTTGCTTAAAGAGCAAACTCGCTTAAAGAGCAACCCCATGGAACGCATTATGCTCTTTAAGCGAGGTACCACTGTATATAATTTTTATATGGCCAGAACCTATTTTCCTTCTTCTTTACTTCCTCTTTTACCCCTTTGGGTGTTGTGGGAGTCAGAACCTTTAAAACCTATTAAACATGTCCAGCAGTTGCCATATGAACCTGAACTATAATTTTAAGGTCTACTGAGAGGCAAAATTAACTCTTAAGTGAGCACACAGTCAAAAAAATACAGTAAGTGTAATCAAAGCAGTTGTACTTTATTTGATATTAGGACTCATTCCACAATGAATGTGAAATTTGTCAAGAACAAGCTTATAACACCTAGTTTTTCTTGTCTTTAGCCCAACATCAAAAAAAATCCAAATTAAATCATCAAATCCTGCACAAACTTTTATAAAATCTGTATTTGCTTATGTCATCTATTTGAGGTCAGAGGACTGAAGGGTTTTGTTCCCTTGATACAGGAGAAGTTGTTTTGTCCTTTCTCCTTTCAACAATCGATCCTATTATTTTGTTGCAGACAATGTTCCTATGAAAAGTGCTCTCAGATTAATTCATGTTCACTGCTGTTTTCTGTGGTATCCCATAGCATTTCCTTTATACAAAAGGTTCATTTCCAAAAGATCAAATGAGCTTTATTGATGAGTGCAACTAGATCTTCCTCCCCATATCTTGTGCAAGGGAAATGAAAGCATGTGATTTTTTTTTAAAAGATCCTTTTGCTTTTTCAGTTATCTAAACTCACCTTACCATTTCTTGATGGACTGAACTTAGGTTTTTCATTTGCATCAATTTGAGCTATTTCAAATGTTCAGAAAAGAACATATCATACTCCTGGGATTGTGCTTCTGCAAAATGCTAGAAAGCTCACTTGCTGGGAAGAAACCTGGGCTCCTTAAAATAATAACCTATTGTGGGGAATTTTTGATGAGAGAAACAGGCAAACATGAAACCTGCTCCTCCATTCTGAAATCTGAAGTAATACAGGAAGAGCAATGTGCTTTTTAAAAAACACTTGAATGGTCTAGAAAATTAGAAAAAGTCTCAACATTACACAAATGCAACAGTAGACAATACATTTATTAGACCACTTAAAAATAGATGAACAGCATGTTTTCTTTTGATGGGGAGGACATCCTTCTAATGCAGGCATTCGCAACCTATGGCCCACGGCCCTAATCAGGCTGGTGGTGCAAATTAATCCAACCCGTGGTGAGTACCCGCCGCCACCAGAAGTGCCAAAAATGCTGTGTTTTCACTGCAAATCGCTGTGTTTTTTGGGCTGCTTTTTCAGCCTCCACTGTTTTCTGTGGTGGTGGGTGGACATTTTTGCCATGTTTTTGGAATTTTTTGCCATGTTTTCGCTGCATTCGCAAAAGACAAAGGAGCCATTGGGACAACAGTGGATTTGTATTTGCAGTGAAAATGCGGCAGTTTGGTACTTCCAGTTTCCGAAAATGTGGCGAACAATTCCAAAAACGTGGTGAAAATGTTCCGCCCTCCACAACCACCACCATGGGAAGTGGCGGAGGCTGCAAAAGCAGAGGGGGAAATGCCACGATTGCACCCACCACCACTGCAGAAACTGGAAGCACCGGAAGTGGTTGGAGGAACCATGCCTCCGGCCCGTGCAGCTGTGTGTCGGGGGCGGGTCCAGCCCATGGCACGGAAATGTTGCAAACCCCTGTTCTAATGGGTTGTCCAACCACTCACCTTGATTACAGATTCGCAAAGCTAATCTTTTTTGAGCTCCCAGATCCTTGTGTCCTTGGAGCCTCAGCTCTCTGCCCAGCTGTGTCCTGGGGGGAATGAGTGGATTTGCCCCATTTCAGTGTGGCAGGTCAAAGAGCTTTGTGACAAGCCACCTTTGGCCTTCATAGATCAGCTGAAAAAAGAGCAGTAAGGCCCACTTGTGCCTCTTCCTGCATGGTAGACATTTTGAGAGCCCTAAAGAAGCAGGAGCCTCAATTGAGATATACTCTGATTTGGAGTCCTACATTGAGCTTGGGCTTGAGTCCTAATTGGCCCCTCCCAGCTCTATGATTCTAGGATTCTACTGCTACCTGTTCATTTTTATTCTTGGCTTACTGTTTCAAGCTTGGAGACAAGACAGAGTTCCCAAGTGTCCTCATCTCCAAAGGGAGCCAGGAGCTCAGGAAAATACTGGCTTTAAGAACCTGTTTATCAAAGTGAGTGGGCAGGACAACCCACTATAAGGATGTCTTTCACCCTTGTATAAAAGGAATGTCTCGTGGTAAGTGCCAATGTTGCTTTTTCATGGATTAAGTTCCACTTCTTTGGTCTGATGCATTCCTAGTTTATAGTGCAGAAAAATTGTGAATACATGTCCAAAAATTCATGGTAGATATCTGTGCTAGGTCTGCTTGAGGTGTGTTCAAACAAAGACTGCAAACCGCTTCATGGGATGCCGTCTCAAACCCCATCTCGGTCAGCATGGTTGCAAGTTTTCCACCCAGCTACTAAGAATCGGCTCATAATCTGTTCATGGATTTGTAATGTGAAATGGATTTGCTGGGCACAGAGCTGGGCGGGCTGAGGAGGATGGTGGAGGACAGAGGTGTCTGGAGGGCAATGGTCCATAGGGTCGCAAAGGGTCGGAATCGACTGTGCGACTGAACAACATCATTTTGACATAACTGAAAGTTATGCTGGTGTAAAAGTGCTAAACATTACACCTAGCAATAAAAAATTGTGCTATGGAATTGTATAGTCGGTCATGTACATCCCCATCATGACTGATTGCATAATGTGCCAGAAGAATTACTTCAGGGTGAGCATTTCTGATTCAGTGTTATCATAACTTCACTGCATTCAACCTCACGTTGCATGTACAGAGTTGCACAATAGGATTTGGCCATTGATTCAATAGGTCTATTTTACTTGGGACTAGCAACTGATCTATGTGCCCATAATTCCAGCAATGTTAGGAGGATGGACCAAGTTACATTGGTTTCTTCTTTACAACAAGGTTGATAAAAAAAATTGAGAACTATCTTCACATTTAAGGCTTGATTTCTGTCATAAATGCACAGAAGGAAGTGTTGAAGGAAGGGATATTTGCCCGTCTTGTATTTGCATATAACCCAGTGGGATTTTGGGCTATTTTTGTCAAAAGACACATACATTGTAATTAGTGCTGTGCTGGATATGTTCCCCTTGAGAATTGCAGCCATTCTCAATCAACTTCATAAATAAAAAAGTATCATTTGAAAAGAATTTCAAAAGAGGAGAAAGTTCAAAACAAATTCTCATGGGTAATGTTCATGGTCCTTATACTGTATATGCTTGGCTTATGAGATGGAACAAGCAATGTAAAAGCTCTTATTGTGTTTCATTGTACAGTAAGTGATGGCGTTTTCCCTGCCGCTGCCACCACACCACTACCACTGTATCTTACAGTGACACTCGATAAAGTGATTTGTGGAGGAAGAAGAATGCTAACTAGGCTGCCAAAATAATAGTTGTTGTCATTTATATGCTTGGTGAGTTTTTTCCCCTTCTTTTTATGCAGTTGCAAGACATATTCAGAAAGAAAAATGAGAAAAAAGACAGAAGAAGCGATGAAGAAAAACATGCTATGTTGGTATGTATCCTTGAGAGAGATTTGCAAATATTGTAGATTGTCTGTATTTCCTTTCCAATCCCTGGCTAGTTGAGGTCTGTCTTCAAGTTGGATATTGAATAAAACTTTTAAACTCTTTGTAAGATTTTGTGTAGATACAGAGCAAACACTTGCCCCCCCCCCTCTCTCTCTCTCTTCTGACCCAAGCTCCAAGCAGCTAGCATGTAATGATGTCTTCCACGTGGCAGAGACTCCAACAAAAAAAAGAAAAGAAATGGTAAACCACTGTTGAGTACTCTATACCAAAGAAATCTTGACAAAAGAGCCTGCTCAAAGATTGTAATACTGTATTTTGGAACCACAATCAGACATACCCTAGTAATTTCAATTTCAATGTTTAATTTATATACCGCTTTATCTCAGCCTGACGGGTGACTCAAAGCAGTTCCCAACATGTAATAATACAAAAATACAATAGAGTAAAAATATAAACAATACAATCAATATACAATATACAATATAAAAGAGTCCATAAAGACAACATCAATCATCAAAATACAAGCTAAATATACAGTAATACAAAAGTATACATAAGCAATTCAATCAAGCATAAGAAATACAATACAGTAGAGTCACAGCTGAGCTCCAGCTGAGACGGGGGCCCAAGATGCAGGTGGAAAGGGAGTCCTTGAGCCCAAAGCCTCCCCGTTCTGTCCGTGGAGCTCCTAGGCGGCGACAAAGTCCAGCTGTCTTTAGAGCTCCAGCTGAGGGATTTGCAGGGAGCTGCTTTTGAGGGCGGTGGAGTGGCCCTCAGGTGCCGCTCATTCCCCTCCAGCTGGCCACCGGTCGAACTGCGCTGGTCTTGGCATTGGCGGGGAGCAGCTTTTGAGGGTGGTGGAGTGGCCCTCTGTTGCCGCTCATTCCCCTCCGGCTGGCCGCTGGTCGAACCGCGCTGGTCTTTGCGTTGGCGGGGAGTGGCTTTTGAGGGTGGTGGAGTGGCCCTCAGGTGCTGCTCATTCCCCTCCAGCTGGCCGCCGGTCGAGCCGCACTGGCATTGGCGTTTGCGAGGAGCAGCTTTTGAGGGCAGTGGAGTGGCCCTCAGGTACCGCTCATTCCCCTCCGGCCAGCTGCCGGTCGAACTGCGCTTGTGTTGCCGGCTAATCTTTCTCACACTAGTTCAGACAAAAGGAACTGCAGAATGAACTCACCAAAAGGTGTCTTCATTTTGGTAGTTTCATGTCTGGCCTAGACAAAAGGAGGAGGAGAAGAAAGAAGAATTGACATAACAGTATGCAGTTATTATATACTGTATTATCATATGATATGATATCATATGATGATGTCATATGATATGATACATATTATCATATATATTATCATACTTTTCAACTAAGTAGCTAAATAAACTGTGAACCTTTTTCTATTAATTTTCTCATGCCTCGTATGTTGACATTTTTTTTAACCATCTGTTGGTTTTTAATCAATATTTTAAATCCTGGGAATTACCATTTAAACAGAAGAATATTATAGCTCTATGCCCCAAGAATGAACTCTCTTATTCTGTGCCTCTCATTTTTGATGGAACATTTTTCCTGCCACTGGCATTTTGGCAAAGTGGCTAATGGCAATAACTGGGAAAGTCTTTAAAAATATTTTCCCAGTTATTATTATAATAGTAATTTTGATTTTCCCCCCTTCTGATTATTACCATTAACCAGATTGCTGAAATGGGGGTAAATGAAAGGGATTTTTCCATTCTTCAAATAGGCAAGTAGGTAGAGTTCTATTGCACTATTTAATTAATAGCTATCTTCTTACTGTGTAAATAGACATACAGTATATTCAACGATATAGACAGAAAAGGGTAAAAGCTTTGTGCTACTTCAAAAGATATTTTAATAAGTAAAATGCACAAGTGATTTTTAAAAAAGCACCTCCTGCAAACTTATATTGGATATGTGTTGCTGTAGTAGGTTTACCCTCTTTATATGCCAATGTCCATATGAGACCTAGCCATTCCAAAATAGAAGAATGCCATCTTATATTGATGGAGACAGTAGGTATAGTCCAGCTAAGTCCTGGTGGAAGACTGGTTCCTGTTTGAATTCTATAGAAATTGAACAATGCTTTGTCTTTCCAGATCACATAATTTTACTATTATGGTAATAGTAATAATGGGTTGATTGCCTACGCTTAGGAATCTATTAAGATTTTTATAGTGAAACAACATTAAAACACTTGCTATTAAATGTTATTGATATTTGAATTTAAGGTTAAGTGCAAAGTGTCTTTTTAGCATAAAATGAGGAGTACACAGAGAGAGCCTCCTCGAAGATTGTGGTATTTTTGAACCATAATCGGGTGTACCATGGTAATGGCAACCTTGTGTTGCTGGCTAATATTTCTCACACAAGGTCAGGCAAAAGGAACTGCAAAATGAATTCACCAAAAGGTGGCTTCGTTTTGGCAGTTTCACGTCTTGTCTAGACACGGAAGAAGACGTCAAAGCATAAAATGGGAAGCTTATGTGTCCTAATCTATTGTTTTCTGTCTCTTTTTTCCATTTTCTGAAATGCAACTCTCCATTCTTACGGTTGTATGTCAGCGCCTCCAGCTTTATGGATACCAAAGTCCTACAAATACAGTATGTACTACATTCAACATGTTTTTACTGTAGGAAACCTTTATCTATATGAGATAAGCATTCACTGGATGACTTAGCTTAACAATATTTTAAAGCTAAAATATTCAGGAAACTACATAACAATGCAGTTTCACGGGGTAGTTTGATTTTTCAACTTTATGTCACTCTCTTTACCAGGAACATAGCTGAGAACAAAATATTCAAAAGCATTCTATCCACTAGATAAGATTATAAGAGCCTTTTTGCATTTTGACATTTCCAGACTTCTCTTTGATATTTTTCAGAAAGCCGTCTTAGTGCAAAAACCTTGTGTTTTGTGCAAAAATGTGGAAACCAAAGCATTTGTAGAAATATTTTTATACAAAATGCATCTTTTACTAATCCTTTTGTGAATGAGAAAAAAGTAGTGGTCATACAAGATGAAATATCTTATAGCAACTTTAAAAAAATTCAACTGATACACTTTTTTGGGGGGGATCAGGTGATTTTTGGAGATTTATTCTGTCCTTACTGAGTGAGATGGTACACTTTACTGTTTTGATTGAATCTGTCACAATAGATAATGTCAGTGAGTGGAATTCAATTTTAGTACTAAGATAGTAGATTCAACATTCAGCAAAGTCATTAAATCTAACACTATACAGAGAGGCAGTTAGGACACAAAATGGAAAAAGAAAAGGCCTTGACAATGAAATTCAAAAGGGAACAGCCATACCTTGTATACTGTATTGGTTCAGGGACATATATGAGTACAGTATTACCAAAGTGAGAATGAAAGGCTGTGGAAACAGGAACAGACCTTCATATGAAAACTGAGTTTTCTAGATGCATTAGGTTCTCCCAAGGAGAATTAATTTACACACTGATTTGATAGTGGAATTATTTATGAATGTTTATCAGTACTTCTCTTAAAGCAAAGGCTAAAATTGTCTTTGTTAAAACATATCAGATACAGTTACTCTACGAGCAGAATTGTGGAACATCTATCCTTTATTGTGTATTACTTTTCTGGAGTTTTTTTGCTGCACCCAATGAGCATGCATTGTGTGTATTTTATTATTGTTTGACCGTATTACAGCTAATTGCTCCAATACAGTAAATAATTTTTTTTGCTGATTAAGCATGTTTCATTAAAATACTAACCAACTTAGAATTGAACTGAATTGTTTAAAATAAATATTTTTTCCTCTTGGAATGACTCCTGCATGACAGTTGCTAGACAGACATTTTGTGTAATACTACACAAGGGAACTTGCTCTAGGTTTTTATGTCAAATTTATTGTCTTTAGTCCACCCTACACATTGTTGAATCACAACAATCTTCATTTTTATAAACTAATGTTCACAATTTTCATATGAGTCGTTTTCAAGTAAGCAGACTCACTGGTAAAGACTTTTGCCTGGGATTTCTATCAGTATTGATAGTGCTTCTTTATGAGTGTATTTATAAATCAGAAAATTGGTTAATAAAATGTAATAATGTTTAGAAAGTTGACATGGTATACAAAGATGTACTTTGTAAGCCTCACTGTCTCATCCAACATATCGCTACAGACAACCTTACATAAATGTAATTACTTATTGCATAACTAAGAATAGCCTTTTTACCTGAAGAAAAATGTCTGTATTCGCTAGAAACATTGATGCAACACAGACAGACAGAGAAAGAGATTCTTGTCATCTGTTTCTGAAGAGTATGTTTGCCTTTAATGAAAATGCTGAGCATAAGCCAATTAAAGGTTTTTTAAAAATCCCTAGATTGCTCTGTTTTCAGTCAGACAGAGCATGCTTAGATCACTCCCATTTTGGGATGGGATGGTGGAATAGAATCAAACATTCTTAACTTTGTCTGGATCAGTGGTCCTCAAACTTGGCTCTCCAGATGTTCTTGGACTTCAATTCCCAGAAGGCCTCATCAGCAGGTGTAATGACTTGGGCTTCTGGTAATTGAAGTCCAAGAACACATGGAGAGCCAAGTTTGAGGACCGTTGGTCTAGATCATTGTTTCTCAACCTTTGGTTTTTTGGACTTCAATTCCCAGAGGCCTAAGTTAGTCCATTGGCTGATCAGTGCTTTGGGGAATTGACTTAGGCTTCTGGGAATTGAAGTCCAAAAACCAAAGGTTGAGAAACACTGGTCTAGATCATCCTTGGAGTTCTTTTTTTTTTTAAAAGCAAGAGTGACATTTCACAAACAGGTTCCAGTTTACAGAATATTATTATTTGTTATATAAAAATCTAGACATATTAATAGGTTTCACTTATATCTATGCAACGTTCAATGCAACCTAAGTGAGATTAATTTTTTCTGGACTAGTTCCACATTATTAGCCAGTATTCAACTGAAGAATTATACCAGCTTATGTCATTGATGTAAATTTCAGCAATAAATTGTACAAATTAAGAAATCAGCATAAATATTTGGCATTATGTGCTGGCTGGTGTTCAATATCAAATGTCTACACTGGTTTCTCAACTGAGATTTACACAAGTGAACTTACATCTGTAAATGTAAATAAATACGATTTGGCAATTTTAAAAAATACAGTGACAGATGCCAACCATGCATATCTAGCACTCAGTGGCTGAAACTGTGTTGCTTTAAGTTACAGTATGTCACATAAAGCTGATAACTTAATTAGCCATGTCAAGTTTTTTTCTTTTCTTTTTTCCTAAACATTTCTAATCCTCACTTCCCTGGAGGTCCCAAATTTCCCTTGGGATCCTATTCACCAAGTGGAAGCCATTGGAAGGCATGAGATGGGCAAACATCTTTTATTTCTGAAAATTACCACCAGAGGTATAGAGAATCAGAAGTTTTTAATTTCAAAAACGCTTCAGGTGTAGTATAAATTAAACATCAGGATTCAACCTGTGAAGGAAGAAAAGGAGTTCCTTCCCTGGTGGTGCAGTGGTTAAACTGTTGTACTGCCACCAGAACATTGTGAGTTTGACCCTGACCAAGGCACAAGGTTAACTCAGCCCTTTGGGGGCAAAATACTAATTACTCTATGAACCGCCCAGATAGTGCACTAAGCACTATGGGGTGGTGTAGAAGTATAATTTCTAATATATTGATCTCTCTAAAATGTGTCCAAACACATTTTCACATCTGTTTCTACTTTAGTACAATTTTCAAACTACATGTCGTAGGCTTGTTTGGTGACTATACTTTAAAAAACAACAACTGAGACTAACTTTCTTGCGAGCTCAAGTCATGGTGAAGAAAGGGAAGTGGATTCACAGTGCATTTCTGGTTAAAAATGGCAAAGTGTTCTATTCAGTATGTTATATACCCGTGATGGTAAATCTTGGCACACAAGCTATTCTTGAACTTCAATTCCCAGAAGCCCAAGTCTCGGTGAATCCACATGAATACATTTATGCACATACACAGCTGTTCTTGAACTTCAATTCCCAGAAGCCCAAGTCTGTGAAACCACATGAATGGGTTTACTGTGCATAAATGCATTGCAGGCGCACCCCCCAAAAAAGGACTCAGACACCGGTATAAGTGGATAACGGCATTGGGCCACATTTATTGATTCATGCCCTAGTCCGAATTATAAATTTCAATTGGTACTCAGCCAATTATAATTCTTAAGGCAAGCAGGCCGCAGTAACACTGGTAAGGTTCCTCCCAAAATTGCCAACGGCAATTGGCTACAATGTATCCATTTGTATCAATTTGTTTGTTTACAACAAACAAATTGTTGACCGTAGTCAATCAACTATCTACTGACCCCACCCTCTGACGTGTATCCGTAAAATCACGGGGTGATGCATGCTGAATAGCTCCTGCCATCACCCCATTGCCTGGTTCGTCGTTGACCGGTCAACGTTAACCAACTTGTACCTATCTAGTGTTGGCCAGTCAATTGCGAACCTGCCGGATACCTGTGGGTCATAAATATTTACCTTACCAGTGCTACCCGCCCATGTGACCAAAGTCAATAGCAAAAAAAACCTATATCAAACCATAGCAACAGTGTGGGATGGGCAAAAAAAACCAGAACCAGGAAGCCAATTGTAGGTTCCAGCCAAAAATTCCCACCCGGCCCCGAAGCGACCAAAATATCACACTGTTCACTAGGGAGGGGGTGGAGGGAAAAACTTCTCCTCTCCGTCGCTTTTACAAAATGGCAGCTCGGCTGCCTCGTGGCCACCCCTTTTATAGAGGGGTGGCCACGCCCCCTAACTACCCAGATGTCTGAGTCCGGGTGGGGGGGCCCCGCAAAGAGCGCGGTGGCCATTTTGGCGCCGCTCTTTCATTGCAGGCACCCCCCCAAAAAAGGACTCAGACACCGGTATAAGTGGATAACGGCATTGGGCCACATTTATTGATTCATGCCCTAGTCCGAATTATAAATTTCAATTGGTACTCAGCCAATTATAATTCTTAAGGCAAGCAGGCCGCAGTAACACTGGTAAGGTTCCTCCCAAAATTGCCAACGGCAATTGGCTACAATGTATCCATTTGTATCAATTTGTTTGTTTACAACAAACAAATTGTTGACCGTAGTCAATCAACTATCTACTGACCCCACCCTCTGACGTGTATCCGTAAAATCACGGGGTGATGCATGCTGAATAGCTCCTGCCATCACCCCATTGCCTGGTTCGTCGTTGACCGGTCAACGTTAACCAACTTGTACCTATCTAGTGTTGGCCAGTCAATTGCGAACCTGCCGGATACCTGTGGGTCATAAATATTTACCTTACCAGTGCTACCCGCCACACGGGGAGGCTTAATAAAGACTCACCGCCCCGCCCCCCCCCCCCAGACCGTCAGCTCGGTCAACAGGCCTGCTTGCACATCTTCCAAAAAGAGGGTCATACCTCTGGGCGACAGATGGACCCCATCCCCTGTGTACAGATCATAATTTTGGAGACTAATGGTGGGGTGTCGGATGACCTGCCCCAAACCCTTGTCAGCAAAGAACCGGGCCACTGCCCTGTTTACCGAGCGACGAGCGCAGTCAAGGGCCTGGAGGTTGATGCCCCCCCCCTGTAAGCGTGACGCGGTATGATGTCCCACCATAGCAGGGTTGTGGCAGGCCACACATAATGCAAATAAGCCAGGTCACTGCAGATCGTATGTTTTAAAGAAAGGCCAGTGACCTGGCCCAAGTCATTGCCCCCGAGGTGCAGCACTAGGGCATCAGGCGGTTCAGCATCCCTGATGGAGAAAAGGAATGGCAACAGTTCCCGCCATAACATTCCGCGCTTACCATACCACCTGATACATGCACGTAGTCCCAGCTGGGGTCCCCACTCTGTCGCCGCAGCGTACTGCACTGCCCAGTGCACATAGCTGTGGCCCACCAGCCATACTGCCACTGGTGTGCGGCGACACACAGGGTCTGTAAAATAAAAAGAGACAGGACAGTGACTTATCTGGTACTCATACTTGAAGAGGGCGAACATATAATTCAAAACACTTCGATCCCCACCTCCCCATATGGCATATATCAGCCTCAGAGTACCCAAATGCAGCTGCAGTAGAAGCAGCTCCTATTCTAAAAGAATGGGTGCCGTAACAAGCCCCGGGGAGGCCAACACTGGACAGCGCCTTACCGGTCACCTTCCAAAATTGAAATTTAGTAAGGGGAGACCCATCTTGGTGGCAGAAAAACGGGCCAGGGTGCGTACCACGCATTGCAAGGAACTCTTGTAGGGCACCAACCGGACAGATGTCTGCAATGGAACATCGTAGCAGTGTAACACCACTGCCTACACAGTGCTGATCAACCTTTGAGGTACGTATCCTCAACTGAGCCCACTCATTGGAGACATAGACATCTTCGAGTTCCAGTGCCCTACGAGCCGCATCCGCCTTAGACAGTAGCACCAGCTCACTGATGCGGAGCGCTCCAAAAAAGGCCACCATGGTAGCCGCATGAAACAGGGCTGCCTCATACCTGTCAAAACACAGGTCATGCCAGCCTCGTGCAAGGTGTGTAAGAACCCCCGGGGAAATAGGGTGGCGATTGTCCGGGCAACGTCCACATTCCCGTGTCCACCCATCCAAAACATGTCGTATACGGAAATCATTCGTGCTGTCAGCAGAACCCCTCACTTTGGCCATGAATGCCAGCGCTGACAGCCTGGATGCTATGGTGCGGGGAGCTAGGCCCTGACTATGTAGGTAGACCATAAATTGGAGAAGGTGTGCGACTGGAATGGGCCACACCTTGGGCAACCGGAGTTGCTGACAAAATATTCTAAATTGACTGAATGCATGGTGATACGCCTTACGCGTGCGGGGCGCCAGCGACATGCCGATCGCCCGGTTCACCTCTCCTTGCCAAACGTCCAAATCTCGTCCGGAAGCAGCGAGGGTAATTCCTCTGCGTCCGGAGCCAAGGCGCGGAACCGGGGGATCTGCAGGTGGGACAAAGCATCAGCAATATCGTTATTAATACCTGGTACATGTCTGGCCCTGAAGAGCACATTGAGGCGTAGGCAACGCAACACAAACTGGCGAACTAACTCCATGACCTTGGGTGATTTAGATGTCTGGGAATTGACAATGTGCACTACCGCAGCATTGTCACACCAGAAATGAACCACTGAATTGGCCCACTCCTCACCCCATAGCATCAAAGCTCCCAGTATCGGGAAGAACTCAAGGAATGTAAGATCACGTAGACGATCCGTACCCCTCCAGGCTGGAGGCCATCGGCCGTAGGCTCACCTCCCCTCAAAGTAAATCCCATATCCCAGGGACCCCGAGGCATCCGACTGAACCTGGAACCTAGGAGAAACCAAAAGGTCAGATCTCCAAAATGACACCCCGTTGAAGTCCCTCAGGAATTTAAGCCAAACCAACATGTCAGCCCTCATGCCCTTGTTCAGTCGGACCCTGTGATAGCGCCTGGATAGGCCAGTCATGGCGTCGCATAAGCGTCAAGCAAAAGCTCTGCCAGGTGCGACCACCAAGGAAGCGAAGTTAAGGTGACCATGTAAAACCTGGAGCTCACGAAGTGACACCTTGCGTTTGGCCAGTAAGGCCAAAATCAACGCAGTGATCCGGGCAACCTTATCCATGGGTAACCTGGATGCCTGCGAGACCGTGTCAATTTCAATACCCAGAAATGTGAGCTTAGTTGATGGGCCCTCTGTCTTTTCGGGCGCTAAAGGGAAATGTATTGAGGAGACGCGTACACGTGTCCCAGCCCCGTTCACCCCCGAACAAGAAATCATCGAGGTAGTGGGCTACAGACCGGGACCCAGACCTGCGAACAAAGGCCCACTGGAGGAAAGTGCTAAAACGTTCAAATGCTGAACAGGAAATAGAGCAGCCAAAAGGCATGGCTTTATCAACATAAAATTTCCCCTGGAATTTAAAACCCAATAACTCAGAGTCACCCGGGTGCACAGGCAACAAACGGAATGCCAACTTGATGTCACATTTTGCCAGAAGTGCACCCGGGCCACAAGAGCGCACCATGCGCAGGGCCTGATCGAATGATGTATACCTGACCGAACAAAGGTCATCAGGAATGGCATCATTGACCGAATGGCCCGCCGGGTATGACAGGTGGTAAATTAAACGAAACTCCCCAGGGGTCTTTTTGGGCACCAACCCTAAAGGGGAAACCTTCAGATTGGGAAAGGGTGGCATAGGAAAGGGGCCAGCAACCCTACCTGCATTAACCTCCTTAGCAATACTAAGGGCGGCAACCTCCTCCTTGCCTTTCAGGGAAAGTAAATTAGGGGCATCTTGGGGGCACTGCTCCCCTTTAAATGGGATGCGAAAGCCCCGCTGGAAACCTTCGAGGAGGTACCTAGCATCCTTCCTCCTTGGGTAAGTTGAGAGCCATCGCTCCAACATAGCTACGTTAACCGGGGACGGGACCTTTTGAGTGACCAGCTCCATCAGCGGCAGGTCTGCCCGCTCCTTGTCCACCTCTACCTCTGCCCCGTGGCCCACCGGCTCGTGGACACGCAGCAGCGGCGTGGGGGCCAGCGCAAGAGGGACACTCATGTTTGTATCGGCACTGTTTTCTATTGCATACACCATTGGCCGAGAAGCTCCAACACAGCAGGCGGGCTGGAACCCCCTGCCCCGCCAGCTGGCGGGGGGCCTGTGTTGGAGCAGCTCGCTGGACCGCATGTCCACAATGGTACCTCTCCCCTGGCGCCGGGCACGTGGGGGTCATATATAAAAGCCACAGTTTCTGACAGGGCTCATCCCACCTCATCTCTGGGTGTAAGGGCACTCTCATTCTAAATTCCTCATCGTAAGCCAACCATGACGGGCCAGGAAAATCCACCATTGCCCTGTAAATATTGTCCAAATATTGGACCATAGGAATGGCCAGGTCAGGCCGAGCCCTGAGGTACACCGCCATATAGATGAGATATGCGGGTAACCAGTTGGCCCATGTGCGTGGTGGCTTGCGACGGCGAGACAGCTCTTTGTCCTTCTCATCCTGCCCCTCTTTCTCCTCCTTGGTGGGTTCCCTGTTCAATAGGGAGAAAATATCGACGTACTCCCCCCGCCAAATCTTTTCCCTCGTGGCCTGGGCCAAATGATCCCCGAGGGGCAAGGAATACCCGGCTGTCGGGAGTGCTGACACCGGCACAGTATTGGCGCGGGGTATCAGGAGAGGATAATTGCGGGCCGGGGGCCGAAGCCCCAACCGCGCCAGGCCCTCCCCCCTGCTCGAAGCCCATGGCCGGCACTTGCGGGCCGGGGGCCGAAGCCCCTGTAGGGCCGGTCTGAGGCTGGAGAGCCGCGGGCCATGGTCTGAGCTGCCCCATCCCACCGGTCCCGGTGGGTGCCTCCGGTAAGGGGTCCTGTTGTGGTGGCGCAGTCGCGGTCCTCCGACCCGACTGCTGCCTCCTACGCAGGCGAGCCTGCGTCGCCATAGCCTTCTTTTTAGGAGGCATAAATCAAGAGCGATCCCTTTCCAGGAATCAGAAAACCCGCTGGCTGGGAAGCCGAAAATTGAGCAGCCAAGATCCCGCTAAGGGGCTGCAGCCAAGAAAAGGCTTCCCTCTAGAGACGAAGAGCGACGGAGAAAAAACTTCTCCTCTCCGTCGCTTTTACAAAATGGCAGCTCGGCTGCCTCGTGGCCACCCCTTTTATAGAGGGGTGGCCACGCCCCCTAACTACCCGGATGTCTGAGTCCGGGTGGGGGGGCCGCAAAGAGCGTGGCGGCCATTTTGGCGCCGCACTTTCATTTGTGTGGATTCACAGAGACTGGGCTTCTGGGAATTGAAGTTCCAGAACAGCTGGATTGCCAAGGTTTGCCATCACAGTTGTATACTGTACATTTTATACCAAAAGCAGAATCATAATCTTATATGGTGCTTTAATTTTTGAAGACTATTGTATAAAAGTGTATAAACTGCTATTTGTTATTTCTTTGATTTCCCCCTTCTTTCCCCAAATCTGTGCATCTTGGAAATTCTACAGGTGTTAAAAACAGAAGGAGAAGACCTTGTTCCAAGAAGCTATTGGGATACTCTGAGACGTAGCACAAGCCAGGCACTGTTTTCGGACCTTGCAGAGGTAGAATAAAACCTCTGTTTGGCTGGTCCAAAAATTCTTTCATTTATCCTCTTCATGTTACTTTTATTGTTTTTCTCCATTATAAATTTTATATGTTTTCACTGATTTTTCTCTGTTGATTTAGAGCAGAGGTTCCCAACCTAAGGCCCATGGGTCAGATCCAGCCTACGGTGCCATTTGATGTGGCCCCTACCCTTCCAAGGGCATTCAAGAAACAAAATGGCCACCCCTTTGAAGATGTTGGGACAAAATGGCGATCCCCATCATGCAGGGCAAAATAGCCATCAGCCCTTTGAAGCTGACTGAGAGAGCATGACCTGGCCCCCGGCTTGAAAAGGTTGGGAACCCCTGATTTAGAGGTATTTCGGTTTGGTTTGGTTTGTTTGGCACCTTGGTTTATTAGCCATTTCAGTCAAATTTGGAGGCACTTTTTTTAAAAAAAGAAACATGAGTTTTAGCTTGCTGGAATTAAAATAGCCTTTTGTTTTTAAAAAATATCTCATACCTACTCATTTCCCATATATGTAGTTAGACTTTTCCATGAAGCAAAATTCTCTTTTTTACTTTTTACAGATTTTACTTTCTTAGGATCAAAGATCACTGCATATGGGGATTGTAGCCATGAAATAAAAAGGCGACTGATTCTTGGGAGACAAGCAATGAGAAACCTGGGGAACATAGTGAAAAGCAGAGACATCACATTGCAAACAAAAATTAGAATAGTCAAAGCAATGGTTTTCCCAGTAGTAATGTATGGATGTGATAGCTGGACAATTAGGAAGGCTGAACGCTGAAGAATAGATGCCTTTGAAATGTGGTGTTGGAGGAGGGTTTTGAGAGTCCCCTGGACAGCGAGGAGAACAAATAGGTCAATCTTAGAAGAAATTAACCCTGACTGCTCATTGGAAGGTCAAATAGTAAAGATGAAGCTAAAATACTTTGGACATTAAATGAGAAGGGAGGATTCACTTGAGAAGGCATTGATGTTGGGAAAGGTGGAGGGCAAAAGAAGAAGGGGGAGGCCAAGGATGAGATGACTAGATGGTATTGTAGACACAATGGGCACAGAGCTGGGAGGGCTGAGAGGGATGGTGGAGGACAGAGGCGCCTGGAGAACAATGGTCCATAGGGTCGGAACCGACTGTGCAACTGAACAACAACAAATTCTCTCTTATATGTAAGAAGTGAAAAGACAGTGTAGCTACAGCAGGTTGGAAAATAATTTCTCACTGGCTGTGTATCTTACTTGGTGATTGATTGAAGCTCTGTTTGGTGGGTCAGCAGACCTCCCAAACATAAGAAAGCTAACTTTCATATTTTTTTGAAATTTCACACAAACACATTTAAGAAAGGAAATATTTAGATCTGTTTGTGTCTTAATGAAAGAAATGAATAAATTAATAACAGTGTCTTGAGGCTGTACAATTGAAGGAATCAATCAATCAATCAATCAGTTTAATTTATATCCCGCCTTCCTCAGCAGAGGCCGACTCAAGGCGGCTAACAACATAATCCAACAAAGTAACAATAAAATTATAATACAAAGATACAATAAATTCAAAATGGAAAACAATCCAGATAAGCATAATATCAAAATACACAAAACTTACACTACATAATTAGGTCATAAAAATACAATAAAAATACAATAAATATAATTATACTACAGCAAACCCAACATAGCAAGACCCCCATGTCCGCTGGAGAAAAGTCGTAGGAGCTACCACTCCCCCGACAACTTGGGGAAGGAGCTCCACGTCTCAACCACAACATGAGCAAAGGCAGCCAAGGCAGTCAAGGGAGGGAGCCAAAGACCCTGGCGTCTGGAAACACCATCTTATCTGACAAGTCAGATTAAAACGTTTTATATGCCATGTACACACAACCAAATAGACTGGTCTTCTGTGTGTCTCTTGAATGATATTTAAATCAATTATACATTCTGTTTCTGTATAGTGCTGTTTCTTTTTTAAAAAATTTAATTATTTATTTCACACATACACACACACACACACACACACCATAACAATATTGATTCACACAGATATTTTAGTGTGTTCACAAATGTATTACCTTGTAAGTAGTGAACTCCAGGTCAGCAAGAACTGTTATGTAATTTCTTCATCATGTATTCAGATTGCAGACCATCTTGTAGCCACAGAACAACATAAATGTACCCACATAGCCCTATCTAAAACAAATCCAACAACGTTGCTACCTCTGGTCTATTCTGGAGTGGAGATACACATGGACAGCCATGTTTTCAAAATACTGTACACACATGCAGATTCAAATCAGGAGAACTAACTACACATTTAGTTGTACTGTATTTTGTCTTATCAGTGGTTATGCTCTGGTTGGCGAAGTGAATAAGGGAAGTGGAAAATATTTATTGACCTGTCTAAATAAGAAATTCTTAATACTCTTAATATACCTTTAATAGAAGAACTCAGGCATTCTTGTTGAAAAGTGACCAATTAGAAGCAACTTCTGTTGATGGAGAGATTAATATAAATCAGATATCCCAGAAATAAGGGGAGAATTTTATTATTTCCGATTATTTAATATTTATGATTATTTAATGAGCAGCTCAACATACAATTTGGAAGAATACTCCTTCACCTTACCTGTGTTGGTGAGAAATAAATGCTGCTTTATACCTGAGTGTTATTTCAGGACCAAAGCAAGTTGTCAAAGAAGCATGGTTATTGCTGTTAAGTGATGTCAGAATGCTTTCTTCCACACATTAACAAAAAGGTGCAGATAGCATTCCGATGAACTTTTCCAAGGGCCAGAACATGCGATTTAATTTTAATTGAGATAAATGCTACCTGTTTCTTGCTTGTAGATCAGCAAGAGTCTCTAGATTGATCCTTCATTCTGTATTGTATAATTCAAAACAAATGAAACTATAATGTAGTTTTAAATTAGTTAGATCAGAAATGAGCAGAATATCTCTTTATTTAAAATTGAGTTTGTATCTTGGCTCTGTTTTAATTTTAATGTTAGCCAATTGAGTTTAAATGCAGTGGAAAAGAAAATAATTAATTTTTCCATAATTAAATAGAGAAGAAAAATAAAAGTGGGGAACTGAGGAAGCTATTGCGCTCTCCCACATCACTACCACCATTAAGCCAGTGCAAGCCTGACAAAGCATAGAAAATGGTTGTAGCTCTAGCCCAGATTTATCTTGAACCAAACTAAATAGGTTTGCACAGTATGTAGTTAATAGTCACATATTCTGCTCTGCTTGGTGTTTGCTTTGCTTGATGGTGCTATATACAATGATTTTCAGTTTCTCTTTGAAAAAGACTTGTTAGAAATTAGTCCTTTACCAAAAACATTACTTTTACTCAACAGTTAGCTGAAAAAGCCTCTTAATAGAATCATCCAAATAGTTTTTCCCATGACAGATTAACATTGCTTATTAATGAAAGGGGAAACGTGGATATTGATATTTTTGAAATTAAATGAATTAGCGTTAAATATTTCCCAGCAACCCACAACATTTTAGATCCAAGAAACTGTTGTAGTCACTGGGGTGCCCTGGAGAATGTGAGTCTTAGCATGCACAAGACATCTGCCTTGTAAATTAAATTTGCACCAGGAGTGTGCCTAACTGCATTCAGATGTTTTTGGATGTATTGCTCAATGGGACTCTTGACAGCTTTATTTTACTGAATCAAGTGCATCTTTACTACAAGGTCATTGTGGATCTTCGGTGGTTAAGTGGTTAAGAAGCTCACCTTGTTAGCTGGAAGGTCAACAGTTTAAGACCCAAGCACTGCATGACTGAATGAGCACCTGTCTCTGTCCCACCTCCTGCCAATCTAGGAGTTCAAAAGCAGGAAATTGCAAGTAGATAAACAGGGACCACTTCAATGGGAAAAGATCTTGGGGACATGAAAGTGTCCCCTGAGCAGAGTTCCTCCAGCAAAAATCCTTTCAACCCAGAAAGTACCTTTGTGTGCTTCTGATTTTTTTTAACTGTGGGTCCTGATTATTTCTCATATCTTATTTAGATTAAGTTTGTATTTTATTAAAGGGGGAAAATATATTCAAAGAAATACAGGAAGGCATAGCACTGATGGCAATTTGTTCAAAATTAGAAACAATCTATGTTTGTTCAATTCAAACTTTATTACAGTCGATGACTAGTGAAGTACCATGTTTGTTCATAACACTGTAAGCATACACCATTTTAGAATTTTGTAATAAATACTGTATGTGTTTCTCATTTATGACCCATTCAAAACAAAAAAAATCTACTAGTTAAGTAAAATATTGATTACCAATACTGTAAGGATTAAAAGAGCTCAATGTGTAAATTTATATATTTTCCTGTAAAGCTGTTGCTTATAATTCCACTCTTCCTCTGTTCACACGTGAGGTTTTTCCTCATAGGAGGTGGAATCTTTGACTTTTTTGCATGGACAAATTTTTGCAGAGAGATAAGAGTACACTGTCAAAACCAAAGTGCCACAAACATGTTGAGGTAGGCTTCCATAATTTTATTTTCCCCAACAAAATATTTCCTTTTGCCTTTTCACATTAAGGAAACTTAAAGGGTGAGAAAAATATAGTGTTGTGATCTTTTGAATTTCCATCATAATTATTTTAGAATTTACAAACAACTTGTTTCATTTACCAGTTTATTTCATCCAATTCCCCTTTTAAAATTACCTTCAGTTTGCCATACATTTGAGCTAAAGTATGATTTAACCAAACTTACATATTATTTGCCTAATATATTACTAACTGCTTTTGAAAATAAAAGGTTTATTATTACTTTGATGCATGAGTGCACACAATCTTAAAACCACCCCTCATTTTTATGTAGAATATTTTGATAAAATGTTTTTGGACTTTGTTTTTGTAATTAAAACTATTACAACTTCCAAATTTTAATGTTGACTGGACATACATATTTTTAAGCGTGCAGATGATATCACCAATTTACTGTCTGACACTACCCTGCTGGTACATTTCTTTGGGAAGAAAGGAAAGGCTGAGCTTAACTTTGAAGACTTTTATAGGTGAGCACTTCTTTCGTACTTTGATTATTTACAAGATAATATTTCATATTAGAAATAATGCATGCTCAAATTATTATCTGTAAAAAAATTGTTTGTTTGATTCTTTGGAGCATACTTTTGTGGCCTTTAAAAAATAGACTGTCTTAGATTATCTGCTTTGCATACTTGAGAACATACTTTTTGGTTATAAACAAAGATAAAAGTCCACAACCTTACTCTGCTTTCAGTGAAACTTCCCAAAACAGAAATGCAAATAATTACAGCAATACATTACTAAGTACAAAAAAGATTTTGTTTGTAGTTGAAAAATTATTCTCACCAGTACTGCCTAGGGAAGGAAGAAAGAGGATTGTAATGTATCTTCATACATTACAAAGTTTATATGGTAGAATTTTGCTTCAGATATTTCAGAGAAACACATAGTTTATAAAGAAAAATTGAGTATGTAGTACATTTAGTTTTACAGGTATCCAGATACAAAGCTGTTTTGACGAATAAGTGTTGATCTGAATAACGTTGCTTAAATAACGTGTTAATCCTCTGTCTCTGAATTAGTATCTGGTTGACATTGTTCCGTAAAGGTTAAAGCACAGTGCTAAATATTTAGTTGAATGTAAATGTTTGACATACTTTGACTCACACGTGGGCTTTTAAATCTATCCTATCAAAATTTGTATAATTTAGGTTTATGGATAACCTCCAAACTGAAGTCCTTGAAATAGAATTCCTCTCCTATTCTAATGGGATGACTACGATCAGTGAAGAAGACTTTGCTCATATACTCTTAAGATATACAAATGTGGAAAATACATCAAGCTATCTGGAGAATGTCCGCTCTAGTATCCCAGAAGAGCAAGTAAGCTTTTGAATAAGGATCTGAAATATCAACAAAATTAGCACATAATATGGTTACTTTTCTGGAAAAGTCTGTTATTCTATTATAAATTTCTTCACCAGTTATAGTAGGGGTACACAGGAAAAGCCTCCTCAAAGATTGTTATATTTTTGAACCACAATTGGGTGTACTCCATGCAATGGCAACCTTGTTGTGCCAGCTTATCTTTCTCACACTAGGTCAGGCGAAAGAAACTATGTAATGAATTCACCAAAAGGTGGCTTCATTTTAGCAGTTTAGGGTCTTACCTAGACACGAAAGAAGAAGTATAATAGTAATTGGATTTCAGAAAAAGGGGTTAAATTACATGCTTGTGGGGAAAGCAAAGTGAGATATAGGTCCTGTCTGCTGGGTGCTTAGAAATACGCTTTAATACAATTCATAAATAGGATATTCTGTATGGGTAAAAGTAAAGGTTTCCCTTGCTCGAAAACCAGTTATATCTGACTCTAGGGTTCATTGCTTATCTCTGTTTCAAAGCCGTAGAGCCAGCACTTTCTGCTTCTGCAGACATTTCTGTGGTCATGTGGCAGGCATGACTAGACACTGGAGCGCACGGAACACTGTTTACCTTCCCACCAAAGTGGTCCCTATTTATCTACTGTACTTGCAGTTTCTTGCTTTCAAACTGCTAGGTTGGCAGGAGCTGGGGTAAAGACGGGAGCTCATTCTGTCCTGCAGTACTCGGGAATCAAACTTCTGACCTCCTGCCTTTCAGTCAGCATCTTAGCCACCGCAGTTTAGAAGGTCAGTAGGCAAGGATCAGTGGTATTTCACATAAAAAGGATTTGACCCTCCATGTTCTACCACAAGGTACAAAATACCAAACTTTTAGCAAGCTCAGTTCTTCAGGTGCCATACACAAAAGAAAATATTAGTGAGCAAAAATGGACCCCAGGATTTGAAGAAATATAATTAACACCAGAGGAAAAATCCCTAAGAAGAAAGCAAAAAAGCCCAAATGAAGAGTAGGCGTGCTCTGTGGTCACAACACACTGGCTGACAGTTAGGGATGGGAAAATGATTCGGCAAGAAATAGAATATCTGGGAAGAGAGTGTTGTTAGAATCCTGAACAGATGGACTTTGTATTGTAACATGTTGCTTGCAGATTCAGTGTAGGGTATGACTACACAGCAGCATAAATGCAAAGTGATACACTATGACAGGGATTTTCAACCTGCGGCCCATGGACTGAATGCAGCCCACGGTGCCATTTCATGTAGTCCCCACCACCTCCACCACACCCGGAAGTACCATGTGGTAGAGGAAGGGTAAAATGGCCATCCAGCCCCTGAAGCTGTCTGAGCGAGCATGACCCGGCCCCCGGTTTTAAAAGGTTGAGAACTCCTGCACTTTGAAGTCACGCCTGCCAAGTTTTCCCTGGGTGAATTCATTTTAGCGGATCACATAGGAGTCAACTGAAAGAGCAGTGGGAATTTTTTTTTCCAGTGCCCAGACAGACAATTCTCAAATAATTAAGCATGGCTGCTTAAATAAATAAAGTAATTAGCTAATCTCTTTGTTAGGAAACTTGTTTTCAATGGTAAATGTAAGCAACAGAAAGATTTAGTAGAGGCTGAATGCAGCATTACAAACCAATAGATTGATATTTCAAACACTTCTTTAAGCATGGAATACTTTGGATCTACTTCTCAATGTTGTTTGTGAAAGGATCAGGTTCAGCTATTTTTGAAATACTTACAAATGTTTGATTTATTTTCAAATGGCTGCACATTTCAACAGTGTTGTCATTTTGAGTTGCCATAGGCATCTTTTAGCTGTGAGTCTCATTTCCAGGTTTGCTCTGAGAAAATGTCCCATATAACTATACAAATTATTTCAACGGGCATAAGTTAAGGTATGATACTATGGAAAATCATTATACTGTATTATAACTAAGCATAAAAATTGAAAATAAAAAGACCACTTACATGAATAAAGGAAGTAGCCATAGAACTGCACTTTCATATGTATTTTTCCTTGTATCTTCTTTGAAGGACACATGAAATAAAAATAAGAGTGCAGTCCCAAAATGAGTGTTAATGTAGGAGGAAGTGAGATAATATGTTACTACCCTTCTGCTGAGGGACACAGCTGAATGAGAAAGCTGCCTCCAGTGGCAATCCATGAGTGGGGTGTTACATAGGTTGGGTGGAAAAAGAGCTAGCTTTTGATTTATTACCTTGGGTACCTTGGAGTCATTACTCAGTGAGGAGTCCACGCATTGGCAGATGTCTCCATGATGACATTCCGCCTATGCAAATGACTTGAAAAATCAAGTCCATTTACATGAAATTCTTTTAGCCATTTGGATGTCGCGTTACCTGCTGGCTAGGCTGACCATTATCTGTGCCCTCCGCTTTCACTTTGCCCAAGGGATCTGACAGGACACTTTGGTAAGTTTTAGGCCCAGCCTAACATCATTAACAAGCAAAGGGCAGCACTGCCTAGTTAGACTGCTCACCTAGCGGCATGAAGCTTTGGATTCAGTGATTCTAAAAATGCATCTGTTTCCTTAGAAAGGCCTGATCCTGGCCCAGAAGTTATTTTAGTCAAGTCAGTTCTCACCCCATCATACATCATTATAGAAGAAATCAGAAAACTATGGTTTTCTTAGACTGAACGCTTCAGCAATATTGATCCCTCATTTTCTCCAATGGCCAATCTTCTTAATTGTTGTTGTTGTTTTTTTAATTTGAAAGCATTTGCCTATTGTCCTTCTGTCCAGCAGATTTATGTTAAGAAGCAAAAGAGGGAAGTGACGTCATGGCAGGCTGAGCAGAAGGGACCTTCTGTTCTCCCTCAAAGGTGGGCCACTAAAGGTGGATTTAAATGAAGAAATCCTTCTAAAAAAAACTTCTAAAAGCAATGCAAAAGTTACCTGAAGTAAAATAGTTTTGCGGAGAGACGGCAAGTCTGAGTATCGGAGGTCGGCGCGGTAAGCGGCCAGAGTGGAGGCGCAGTTGGGTAGCCCTCTGGTCGAGCCGTGCTGTGTTGCGCCACCCCGTCTTGATTCATCTTGGGCTGCAGGAGGTTGCGGGGAACTTGAGGAGAGAGAGAGTAGAGACTCTATTTTTCTCCTTTTTTTGTGAGTTTTAAAAGGAGAGGTCTTGTTCCCCGATTTTTGTTTGGAGATTGAAGGTGGACGGAGATAGAGGCAAGGAACTGATCGTGGAGACAGATGTAAGTGGGGGGAAATGTGAAGGAGGCTGTCGGCAAGGGTAAGTCCAGTGGGAGCCCAGTGGGGGGTAGTGGAAGCGAGCCTCGGTCGGCTGGTCTTGCTGGCACCGAAGTGGATTGGAGTGGAGGAGAACCAAGTGGAGTTTTTGCGGAGCTTGCAATCTGTTTGGGGTAAACCAGTTTAAGATTTGCTGGACTACAAAAAGTGGAGTTTGAATTGCCTTTTCTCCTACCCGTTATTACCTAACAGACTGAAGTTTGAACTTTATTGGTTAAAGAAAGAATGGAAGAAAGGTGTAAAGTTAAAAGGATTATTTTTGATGCGGATGTAGCTGTTGTGGCTTGCAGCTAAATGGCGCTGTGGAAACGAGAACGGAACCTGAGCCTGTGACGCAGTTAAGAAAAGTTTTGTCTCCTGACCTTACTTATCGAGACTGGGAACAGCTGGAAGATAGACATTTGGATTAAGTTTTTGTTTCTTTTTCTTTTTTGCTTTAACTGCTGAGTTTTTAATGTGATATAGACAGAGTGGATTTATTCAAAAGGGAATGTTATATATACATGACTGAGTAACTTTTTTCCCCTCTTCTTCATCTATTCTCTTGATTGGAATTTTTTCCTGGCAGCTACAGCTGGAGTTTCAGTGGAGTGAGAACGGATCTCACAAGAAAGGGAATACTTTATTTCTAAGCTGCTGAGTTAAGCTACTTTGTTTCTATTTTTACTGACAGACCTCTTGGTCTTAGCTGCCACGGAACTGGAATCTCAGCAAAGGGGAACAGATTTTACTAAAAAAAAAGAACATTCAAGCTCTGAGTGCAGGACTTAATTTTTTTATTCTTACTTCTGTTTAGATGGAACTGATTCTTCCCCCAATTTGTTGTTGTTGTTGTTTTCTTATTTTTGGCAGTCAAAGCACTGGACATTAGCACCAAGAGAAGGGATTTTTCTCTTTCCTTTTTTCCCTCTTTTTTATTTTAAGTAGAAATTTAATTTTTAAGTGAAGGAATTAATTCCCTTTTTAAAAATCTATACTTTTATTTTGCTTCTAATAGAATGTTTATCTTATTACCTAAATATTGGAATTCCAGTAGAGTGAACACTGGGAGTAAACAGGGTGGGAAGGAATTATATATAAAAGTGTAGCTGTCATTATTTTTTAATTTTTTCCCTTTCTTTTCTTTTTTATCCTCTTTTTCTTTTCTTTTTCTCTTCTACTGATGTAATTGAAGATAAAGTGGCTAGAGGTTCAATGATATTTTAATGAAGTTTTCTGAGTCTGTTTATGAGTTGTAATCGGAAGTGCAAGTGGATGAGCCGGCGCAGTCGTGGTAAAGATAAAGAGAAGAAAGTGGGCTGGTCAAGAGACAGGGAGACATCGTCCGATAGAAGTTATAAAAGGCTGGTTCGGTTACAAGAAGAGCCTAAAGATATGAAGAAGACATTACTTCAGGAGGTTAAAGATGTAGAGGAACAGGAGAAAGTGAAAAAGATATTACAACAACAGCAGCAACAAAAGCCGACACAAGGTTCACTCCCCGCAGCAACAGCAACACCAGTGAAAAAGCCAGTGACAACTACACCAATATCAACAACAAGAGTACCCACGGTACCAGTGATAACAATAGCCTCAGCAACAAAGATGACTTCAACTTCAACGGTAGCAGTGACAATGACTACAATCACTACAACAGCAGCGACCACAGCAGCAGTAACAGCAGTAACTACAACATTAGCAGCAACGACTTCAATCACAGCAACTATGGCAGGTTGTACAGCAGTATTAGGTGCCATAAGGAAAATACCTATGGGACCCAAGAGTGAATTTGAATTGATTTTTGAAAGGTTAGAAAGAATGGAGTCATTAATCAAAGACAGGCAAGACAACGCACAAAAGCAAATGGGGGTAATGTCTGATAAATTTGACAAAATATTTGATGATATAGAAAAAGGACAAGTTGACTTAAAAAAAGACCAAGAAGAAATCAAAGAAGAACAGAAGGAACTCAAATCGGAGGTTAAAATGTTGAAACAGAGAGAGAAGATGAGAGATACTAAGGTGGATTTACTGGGAAAACGTGTTGCAACAATGGAGGAGTAGATGAGACGTCCAAACATAGTGATCCGTAATTTACCTGAGAGAAATCCAGACATGTTAAGAGATAGGATATTGGATTGGCTGAATGGTATGACGATGGAGTATAGTTACTCTTCAGAAGATATTGTAAGTCTGTACTGTCTCAGACAGAAGAGAGGGAGAACTGCTCCAAGGAATGTTTTGTTAAAATTTGCTTGTGTAGTAGACGATGAGATTAATGGATCACATTAAACAAATGGGTTCAATAGTTTTGAGGATTGATGGTGCAGATGTTGAAATTTACAATGATATAGCGCTGGAGGAAAGAATCTGGCGCCAAACTATGAAACCGGTTACAAAACATTTGATTGGCAAAGGTATTAAATATAACTGGAAATTTCCAAAACTGTTAACTTTTTGGCATCTAGGCAGAAGATATGTTGTGAGGGAGAATGCCTTTGTAATATATATATTAGTAGAGGCAAAATTACTGGAGAATGGCACCCAAGAATGGGAATCTTTGAAGCAAGAACTGATAACATCTGGAGGTTTACATTTTGGCAGAAAGGATGATGATACTGTGCCCGGGGCGTGGAGGGAGGAACTCAGTAATGCTGACGTGCTTTCCCCCCCCCCTTCCCTCTTTGTTTATCGAAGGCCTCTTTTTCTTGAAAAATGGGGAGGATAAATATGCATTTTTGTATGTTTTGTTATTTTAAGATTTTATGTTTGGAATTAGGGATGTTTAGATATATATTTTCACACCTTTCGGGGCATGCGGTGATCACAGAAATAAGGAAGTTGTAGATAAATAATGAAGAAAGTGAAGGTAGTATCGTGGAATGTGAAAGGTGCTGGCTGTCAGATTAAGAAAAAAGAATAGAAGCAGCACTCAGGAGAGAAAAACTTGATATAATTTTTTTTACAGGAAACGCATCAAAAGTCAGGAGAAGTAAATAGGCTATTTTTAGGCTGGACCAAGATTTATGAAAAAGCGTATGGAACATCAATGTCAAGAGGAGTTGCGATGCTTATTTCAACTAGATTGGATTTTGTAATAACTAAGACCATTTCAGATCCGGAGGAAAGATTTTTGATAATTAATGGGAAGATGGAGGATGAGGAGATAACGTTGGTTAATATATATGCACCTAATGAACAGCAAAAAAATTTTTTGGATAAAGTGTATGAAGTCCTGGAGGGAGTAAGATGTTCAAAGTTGATTTTA
Organism: Bradypodion ventrale; assembly: GCA_035047345.1. NCBI lineage: Eukaryota > Metazoa > Chordata > Lepidosauria > Squamata > Chamaeleonidae > Bradypodion > Bradypodion ventrale. The sequence goes on along the minus strand of JAWDJE010000005.1, from coordinate 82,443,609 downwards.
GCCGGGGATTTTAATTTAATCAGATCAACAATTGACTGCACAAATATGACCAGGTGTAGTAAAGTTATGAAATCTCAGATTATAGATAACTGGATGCTAGCTTTAGGATTGAAAGACACGTGGAGAGAACTCCATGGAACGGAAAGAGCATATACTTTCTTCTCTCAGGTTCACAACACGTATTTTAGGATTGACTATATATTTGTATCAGAGAACTTGATCAGAAATTTAGAAGAGATAGAAAATGGGATATTTAAAGAATCAGATCATGCATGATTGATGCTGGAAATGAGACTAGAAGGGGTAAATGAAGTGAGGAATAATTGGAGATATGATTCCAGTTTATATAGGGATATTAAGAGTAGAGAACGGATTATAGAAAAATGGGAAGAAAGCTGGAGGTGGAATGATAATGGGGAAGTAGGCTATCACACAGTGTGGGATACTATGAAGGCAATATTCAGAGGAGAAAGTATTCAGTTAGCCAGTTTCAAAAGTAAACAGGTCAAGGCAAAACAAAGGGAAATTGAGCAGGAAATAAAGAGGTTACAAGAGGAACATGCGAAGACCAAGAATACAAAGAATTTAGACAGCATGGAGAAATTGAAAAAGGAACTGGTGGGGAAGGATATTGATAAAGTGAAAAGAAATGTAATATATCTCAAAAGAGAATATTTTGAATATAGCAATAAGAATTCGAGGTTATTGGCAAGGATGGCTAAAAAAAAGAGAGAAAAGAGAGATAGGTGTTCTGATTACTAAAGGTGGAATTAGGTGTAATAAGATCAAATATAAAATTGAAATAATTAAGAATTTTTATCAGGAGTTATACTCAAAAATGGAGGTTAACATAGAAAGTTTAAGAGATTATCTGAGAAAGCATTTAGAACAAAAATTAAGTCAGGAGCACAAATATTCAATGGAAGATAGAATAAGTGAAAATGAAATTAGTGATGTTATTACAAGATTGAAAATAGGTAAATCACCTGGGGAGGACAGTTTATCTTCAGAATTTTATAGAGATTTTAAAGATATGGTTATTCCAAGGTTGGAAAAATTGTTTAATTATATTCTAGATGGAGGAACAATTCCTGCTACCTGGTTCAGATCAGTGATTGTATTGATCCCTAAACCTGGGGGGAAATCCGGAAAAAATTGAGTCTTATAGACCGATATCTTTAATAAATCAAGATGCTAAAATATTTACTTCCATATTAGCAAAAAGGTTAAATATGTTTATGGGAAATTACATTAATATGGATCAAGTTGGTTTTATAAAAAATATGCATCTGACAGACTTAACAAGGAGAGTATTGAACTTATTAGATATTGCTGTACGAAATAAAGAGAAGATAGGGCTAGTGTCACTGGACATTTTCAAAGCATTTGATTCAATTCAATGGGTAACAATTAAAGAAATAATATCTTTTTATGGATTTGGTTTCAAGTTTCAAAAAATTATAGAGCAATTGTATCAGCAAGGCACAGCAAAAGTTAAAGTTAATAATGCTTTTACAGAAGATATACTATTGGAAGCAGGAACGAGGCAGGGATGCCCATTATCCCCAATTCTATTTATAATGTCAATGGAACAACTTGCAATGGCTGTTAGACATGACAACAACGTAGACAGATTGATGGGGAATAAAATAAGTTTATATGCTGATGATACCTTGGTAATCATGAAACATCCAATGAAGTCCATGGAAAAAATTCATGAGCAACAAATTTTGAGGACGGGGCTAAAAATAAATTGGGAGGAAATCTGAAATGGTAACTTGTAATATTGAAGAGGAAGAGCAGTTGAGGATATCGGGAAAAATTAAAATACAAATTAAAGATAGTTTAAAGTATTTGGGTGCTAACATTACTAATAAATTGGAAAATCTTTAAAAATTAAACTATGATAAACAGGAAAAATTGTCGCTATAAGAAATTGAAATTGTCTTGGTTTGGCAGGGTAGCACTGTGCAAGATGATGTTGTTACCAGAAATGAATCTTCTATTTGATGCCCTGCCGATACAACTTAAAGACAAAGAAATTAAGAAGTAGCAAAATATAATAAACAATTTTTGTAATGGTGGAAGTAAACTGAGAATCCCAAAAAGCCTGTGGTATTTGCCGCAAAAGGAAGGCGGATTGGGAATGCCCAATCTTAAAAATTATTATAGATCATTTCAGATTAAAAATATAATTAAGATTTTGATGAAAGAAAAGGCAATTTGGGAGGAGTTAGAGATTGAGGATTTTCGACATATAGGCAATGCAGCCTTTTTAGATAAGAATATTGGGGAAATTACCATCAAGAATAAGATGTTGAAAACACTGTGGGACATTTGGGGGGGAAACTAAGACGATATTAGCCCCAGACATATCCCCAATAATTGAAGTAGAGGATAGTCGAAGCTTTCCACTCAAAATTGATAAGAGGTTAAGATCTATGTTGATAGGTAAGGATGCGTACCTGTTGAAAGATTGGATACAAATCTGTCAAAACAAAGATAAAAAACTAGGTTTGTATGCAGAATTGAAGTTGAATTGGTTGCAGAAAATAAGATTAAATAAATGGAATAATAAGTACATATCGGAGCAAAATTTGGAAAGAAATAGGACAGAATTTGAAAAATTGCTGTGGAACATAAGACAAGGAGATGTAGGGTTAAAGGGTTTGGTGAGCAAAATATATAAGATTTTAAATACAGAGGGTAATCCACAGGCGACATTAAGGAAAATTTGGGGACAGGACCTCAATATAAAAATTACGGAAATAAAATGGAGATCTATTTGGAAAAGGAGGATTATGAGTACATTATCAGTAAGAGTTAAGGAACACAATTATAAATTTCTGTGGTGGTGGTACCTGACTCCAGTTCGACTGAATCAAATTGATAAAACTAAAAGTAATATTTGTTGGAGATGTAAAAAAACAACGGGAACATATATACACATGTGGTAGAATTGTATTGTTGTAAAGAAGTTTTGGGAGGAGGTTGAAAAAGAGATTATGGGAATATTAGGAGTGAGTATAATATTAGGAGTGAGTTCAGGCACCGCTATGTTTACAGATTTTGAATAGAAAAAATTGGATAAGGATAAAATAGAATTTGTTTCAATTTTGATGACAACTGGGAGACAGTGTATAGCAAGGAAGTGGAAAGGAATTGACAAAATTAGTACAGAAGAATAAGGAAACGTGGCAATTGGCTTTAAATGATAAATTAAATTGGGATCTGAAGGGCGAAAAAAGGATTAATTACAGAGAACAGATTCTGGTTGATTTGGAAACCCTTTGTGGATTTTGCATTAAAGAAAGGAGCAGGAAGTAGGCCAGTACCAGATCAATTGGACTTTTGGAAATATTGAAAGAATGGTGAGATGAGCCACGTCCCTCCATAGGAAATGTATATATAACATGGTGAATTGTTTAATTGTTTCTTGTTTTTCTTTTCTCCCTTCCCTTTTTTTCTTTTTCTCTTTTCTTCATTTTTTCTCTTTTTTTTCCTTCTTATTCTTTTTCTTATTTTTTCTATATATTTTTTCTTTTTTATTACTTTTGTGTAGGAGAAATAAAATAAGAAGGTTGATGTTGTGTTCTAAGCCTTTTATCAAGTAGTTCAAGAAAATGATAAACCAGAGATTAGAAGTTGGCATGTATTAGGCAAATTTAGTTTCTGTTTAATTAATGGATTTTTTTGCTTATGTTATTGTTTTTTATTAGTTTCACTATATAGGTTTTGATGTGTTTGTATATGTATTTTGTGCAAAAACCCAATAATTTTTTTTTAAAAAAAGAAGCAAAAGAAACATATTGGGTTGGGGGAGGGGGATTAATTCTGCAGATATTCTTGGATGGATATAGCTGACTAAATGCATGGAAATTAGTGGAATTTATAATGCCAAATAATTACAGGACTAAAGCTTGCCCAGATCAGTTTATAATAATTATGTGGCCTTATTGTGAAGTAGTGTAGCTAAGCTATATACAGCCTCTTCCTTCCTGCTCTGTATCTTGTGTTTGATTCAAGTTGCAGCTCCTGTACTATACATTGTATGGTCCTAATACCAACGTTTGTTTTGTTTGACAGGGCATTACATTTGATGAATTCAGATCATTCTTCCAGTTTTTGAACAATCTAGAAGACTTTGCAATTGCAATGCAAATGTATAATTTTGCAAACCGTTCAATAGGGCAAGGTGAGAATGTCTAATGTCAACATTTAATACTTACTTTTTTAATTGAAATATATATTTCCGGCAGCCCTTACAACCTTTTTTATGAGCACTAAATATTGTTTCAGTTAGTTTTTTCTAGCAGAGTTGATGTTGTCTTGTAATATACCTGTAATAAATAGACACAGCCTTCTGGCTACCTGCCTTTCCAAAGCCCCAATATTTGCTCATGCTTTCTTTCTGGCAGGCATATTACATATCTATCTCTATCCAAGATTGTATCTTCCAATTGGCTGCCATTTGTATACTGCTTTGGTTGTATCAAAATGGTATACTGTAAACATTTTAATAAGAATTCTAACCACACAGTAACCACATTCAGATATAGCACTATGTGATGGTTTAGCATAATTAGGACAAGCTGCTGCAAGCCAGGTTTGCATCCTTTATCCTCATATTTTTCCTCCAAAGTGGTTGTGAGACAGGATTTGAAAGCTTTTTCTTCTGTTTCTTGCCATCGAGTTCATTTAATAACATGGTAGGTTATCTGGTCATTATCTATTGAAATTTAATGGTTCTCATTTCCCCTTCAGTCTATCCCAAAGTTAACATTCAAAGAAGTTTGTCTAGTTTATGGTCTCCTGTACTGTTGCCACTTGTTTAGAAGTGACTAGACCAGTAATGGCAAACCTTTTAGAGACCGAATGCCCAAACTGCAACCCAAAACCCATTTATTTATCATAAGTGCCAATAAGACAATTTAACCTTAATACTGGGGTTTTAGTTTAGGAAAAACAACTCATACATTAACATTTTTTGTCTTAAAAGAAAAACACAATAAAACACAGAAAGAGCCTCCTTGAAGATTGTGGTATTTTTGAACCACAATCGGGTGGTACCCTGCCTGGTAACTGAAACTTTGTATTGCTGGCTAATCTTTCTCACACTAAATCAGGCAAAAGGAACTGCAGAATGAACTCACAAAAAGTTCCTTCGTTTTGGCAATTTCACGTCTGGCCTAGACACAGAAGAAGAATTAAAATGAAACCTCTCTAGCATCTGCACATACTCAAAGACCTGAAAATAAAGTACTGAGAAGAAGCCACTTCCCATTACCTGCAGCTGAAGATATGTTGTGAGGTCTATCAAAAGCAAAAGTTCTCTGTGATCTCCAACAATGGATTCTGGCATATTGAATTCAGGGAAGAAATAAATATTAATAATTTCCTGTGATCAGAATGATAGTTTTTATGTGCTGTGGTGTAGGAAAATTGATTCATTCCAGTGAAAAGACAATCAGAGCAGAAAGACCCAGAGTAGATTAAACTATTTTCAGCTTATCAGAGAGTGAACAAAACAAGAAGACCAAAAATGTTGTGGCACTTTAAAGACTAACAGCTGTACAGTGGAACCTCATACAACAATCGCCCCGTATATCAACGAAATTGCATAACAACCTAGGGGAGAACCTAATTGCATAACAATTTTTCCTATGGAAAAAATCATACAACAATTTTTCAATGGGAAAAACCACAGGAAAAAAATCGTGCGATGCATCCCATAGGGAAAATCAGTATACAATGCATGTATCGTATAACAATTTTTTCGTACAACAACGAGCCCCGTGTATGAGGTACCACTGTGTTTTAATGTTAGCTTTCATGGATCAAGTCCACTTTGTCAGGCTTGATCCAGATTTTTTTTGTCTTTTTATTTTGTTTTGTTTACGCTCTGATATGCTTGAAACACAGACTAACATGGCTACCATTTCTAAAATATTTTTATAATTAAAATTTGCCATAGAACAAATAGGTATGTTGCAGCTAACAAAACATTAATACTGTATATAGAAATACAGTTGTACCTCATACAATGATTTTAATCCATTCCACGGGGTTTGTTGTTGTACGAAACAATTGCTATATGATGCATGCATCGTATAGCGATTTTTCCTATGGGATGCATCATACAATGTTTTTTTCCGCTAAGTGATTTTTCCCATTGAAGAATTGTTGTACGATTTTTTTCCATAGGAAAATTTGTTATGCGGGACGCCAATTTTTTCAAAACCTAATTGTTATGCGATTTCGTTGCTATATGGGGCGATTGTTGTATGAGGTTCCACTGTAAATACATTCAGTCTCTGAAAATGGGAATATTCCGTGTTAAACCACAAGATGGAGCAGCTGTTACATAAAGAATTAGCTCCCTTTTACTAGACCTTAATTCTAAGTCATGACCTTAATTATATTCAAATGTCAGAAAATATAAAGTTTATGTGCAGAAATTATTGCCAACATAGTGTCAGCCATGTATGCTCATTTAGATTCATATACATATGGTGCTTAAAAACATGTTCTTTATTATAAAAGTTGAAGAGGAGAAATAATAAAACCTTATAGATGCCTGGTATAGAGATCCCGCAAACAGATTCCGGTGACTCAGATGAAAGTTGGAGAAATCCAAGACAGAGAATTCAGAAAATCCAGATAGAAAATTGATCCAAATGGAAATTGAAGAAAATTGTTTAAATTAAAAAGTAGTGAAGTCATAATGCCATTAAAGAAAGCTAACTAAGAAAAAAACCTACATCTGTTCAAAGCAATTCACAATATAAAAATTCAGCCCTGGAATAATATTCTGTGTTCTAGTTAGTTGTTTAAAAGCTCCTGTTGTGAGAACTGATAAAAATCTACACAGAAAAGGCTAGCTTCATGTAAGTAGAATATTCAACTGTTCTAATACAGTAAAAACCCCAGTTACGAGAAAAAAGTCAGTTCCGTAGGTTTTTGCTTAAATTGGTTTTTTATGTAACTTGAAGGAAACCCATAGAATTTTTGTTCTTATGTAACTTGAAGCAAACCCATAGGAAAAATGAAATTTTTATGTAAATCGAAGCAAACCCATAGGGAAATGAATTTTTACATAACTTGAAGCAAACCCATAGGAAAAAGAGTCGTTATTTAACTCGAAGCAAACCCATAGGAAATCATGTAAATCGGGACATGGTTCTAGCACAAAATCATTATGTAAGTCGAATTTTATGTAACTTGAGGCATATGTAAATTGGGATTCTACTGTAATAATGGAGAATAAAATCTCACAAAGAACGTTAAAAATATTACTCCGAGTCACATAAAGAATCTATGGAAAACTCATCCCTCTTATAAAATCAACAAAATTCTCTGTGTTGCAGTGTCAATTGCAAACATTCAGTTATTATTAAAGGAGGAAGGTGAGTGGCATAAAGGATAATGGTCTATGTGACCTTCAGTATTAACTAATTAAAAAGTTCCATAGAAAGTTCCATAGAAGAAATTTGTTGCAATGTAAAACAAGGTGAATAGAAAGGGAAAATCCATCAAGTTAAGAGAAAATAAACTGAGGTGTTTAAATAAACTAATAGAATATAGTGAAGAACAAGACACATTCTTCAGTTGTTGTTATTGTATTGTTTGACCAAGGCCTGATCACTATAGCAACTATTTCTTTCTCCCCTTATTCCACAATCCAAAGATCATTCTAGACTGAAAGAAAACTCTGCCTTTCTGTCCTTTAGAAGTAGGCTGCTTATGAAACATAGGTTCTGAACCAAAGATTTCTTTCTTCCATTCTCTGGCTCTGTAGGTTTGGTCCTCTAGTACAGGGGTTCCCAAACTTTTGGGGCAGGAGGCCGGTCACGTGATTCAGCAGGCCGGTCATGTGGTTCATCCCACCAGAAGCAGAAGTAAAACACACCTTGCAATCTGTTTTGCACAGGATGAGATAGATTGTTAAGCTGCTATTTTCTCTGCTTAAACCAGGGGTGCCCAAACTATGGTCCATGGGCCAGATCCAGCCCCCAATGCCAATTCATCTGACCTGTGCCACCCTCATCACTCCTGGAAGTGGACGCAAAATGTGCCCATACGTTGGGCTCTGGCCCATGGGCCATAGTTTGGACATCCCTGCGCTAGTAATTTGGCTACATAGTGTATTTATGAATTTGAATGTACTTCTTTCCAAAAATAATTCATATGTTATACATATTCGATGCAGTATGCTCACCTTGTTTTTTTAGATGAATTTAAACGGGCGGTATACGTAGCTACAGGTTTGAAACTTTCACCACATTTAGTGAACACTGTCTTCAAGATTTTTGACGTTGACAAAGATGACCAGTTGAGCTACAAAGAATTTATTGGCATTATGAAAGACAGATTGCACCGAGGATTTAGGGTAAGAAAATGAATTATCTCTTAATCATAAAAGATATGAGCTTCAGATGTGCCTGATAATTAAATACCCTAAAACAACTTCAAGATTACTGCTTCCCTTACTTTTTCAAAATTACTTAATATATATATCCTACTTAGCGATTAATAACCTGCTTTTCAACCATATGTAACCTGCCACATAATTGGTTATTAATATTAGCCATTACTACAAAAATGCACTTTGATTAGTTTATTTCTAAAAATCATTTGTAATTCAGTTGTTCTTGCCCAAGTTTACAGAAAATGCCCATGTATGTTAGTTGCACCACCCCTGTAAAACTGGATTCTTTTCAATAACAGTGTTTTACAGATGAAATCCAATCCACCTTGCTGTTGATGAAGTAGGCCCTCAGTTCATTATCTAGCAGATTTAATCCTGTCATTACAATATATAGACTGAGTAGTTGCTCTCTAGAAGTGTTTGTATGTTACAGCCTATACATTAGTTTTAAATGTTTAATCTATAGCCTTTACTGCCCTCCCCTGATACTAGGTTGGCTAAATAGGAATAGTAAAGGTAAAGGTTTCCCCTGCTCGAAAGCTAGTCGTATCTGACTCTAGAGTTCAGTGCTCATCTCTGTTTCAAAGCCGAAGAGTCAGTGCTGTCTGCTTGTGCAGACGTTTCCGTGGTCATGTGGCAGGCGTGACTAGACACCGGAGCACATGGAATGCTGTTTACCTTCCCACTGAAGTGGTCCCTATTTATCTACTTGCGATTTCTTGCTTTCACACTGCTAAGTTGGCAAGATGTATAGTATACAGTCGTTGTATAAATGTAGTTTTAAATTCTATGCAGTCTTCTAGAACAGCGGTCCCCAACCACCAGGCCGCAGACTGGTACTGGGCCACGGGCTGTCGGAGCCCCAATGGCAGCTTTCTGCCCTCAATGTGCTCCCCCGGGGCTACCCGACGAACGGAGCAAGAGCACGGGTTTCAGACACAGCAGATAGGCAGGTGGCCGGGCCCCTCCTCCACTTTGCTTAACTATGGCAGGGTTCCACCACCCCGCCTGTGTACAATGTGATTGCACCATCCAATACCACCACCACCACTTACTGGTCCAAGCAAAAATTGTTTAGCATGAAACCGGTCCATGGTACAAAAAAGGTTGGGGACCCCTGTTCTAGAACATCAAATATGCAATAATTCAGATATATAATTTAAAACATAAAATAGATTATCTAATGTCAAGATATTAATTTACGGCCCATAGATGTTGGGATATTTGGTTCTTCTTCTTCAAGCAGCTGATCAACTCTGACGAGTTACTGCCTAGTGCGCTTCCCACTTCCCCCACTACCTTCAGTTCCCTTGTCCTTCCTTTCATCTCTTGAGTGTACCAGGTGATCAGGAAAAGAGCTTTAGGAAACTCTGCAGGTTATTTAATGGCAAGTAATGTCATATATACAGTAATGCCAAATTCATTTCCTGCTGGATTATGACATTTAACTACATTTTTTTTCCTCTGTGTGCTCTACCGGCTGGTATCTTTTTCTCTTTTTCTTTGTGTGTCTCACACACAAGCCCATAGATAAAATCTTTCTCACTATCCATTTGTTTGCCCTATGTCTGATTTAGACTGCTCAAATTGGTAAGCTACCTATATTTGTAATGTTCATTTGCTTTCAAAAATTGTGACATTTATTTCATATTTGTGATCCAAATATTTTCAAAATCTGAAATTGGTACAGTCAACCCTCATATAACGTGTTCAGATAGCATCATTTTCACTTAACAACGCGTCATTATGCACCACGTGTTCCCCTGCATAACAACGTTTTAGTGTTATTGTCTGGACAACAACGCTAAAATAACAGTCATTATCCGGACAAAACGTCGTTATGCGGGAAACTCCATAGAAACCCACATAACAACAAAAATCACTTAGCAACGTTACTTGGGAAACCAAGTAACGTCATTATGCGAGGGTCTACTGTACTTGTCTTTATAGCTAGTGGAGGATTAGAATCTGCTTTTGTTGGTCTGATTGTAGCATTATTCTAAAGAAATCCAGATATATGTTGTCTTCCATAATTCTGAATACACATTTGTCATATGCAAATGTTGTGAGTTTCTCAAGTTATAAAACTTTCCCATTATGTCTTCTGATATACTTAACTAAAGGACTAAGGTGGCTAAGATGCTGAAAGTCGGCAGGTCAACAGTTTGAGACCCAAATGCTGCACAATGGAGTGAGCTCCCATCTCTGTCCCTGCTCCTGCCAACCTAGCAGTTTGGGCAAAAAGAAATTCTAATAGGGGTCACTTCGGTGGGAAGGTAAACAGCATTCTGTGCACTCCGGTGTCTAGGCATGTCTGTCACATGTCCACAAAAGCAGATGCAGACAGTGCTGGCTCTTTGGCTATAAAAAGAGATGAGCACCAAACCCTTGAGTTGGATATGACTGGCTTTCAAGCAAAGGCGATCTTTACCTATGTTTAACTGCCATCATGTGGACAGTTGCTGTATTGCCAATAACCTGAGTACAGATTTGAAAAAGAAAACCATGTGGTCTTTGTACACAGTCCAAAGGCAATCGGTGATATTTTTCTTAGGCCACTAAAAACAAAGACCCATGCAGGATTAAAATTAGCTTACATTCGTGATATTTTGGTGGTGTAATAAATGTATCACCCTTGCCTTCAGATTGAACATGGATGCAATAAATAATAAGTTATAGTGAAGCAGACAGTGGAAATATCTTATTTGAGAAAAAGATTTCAGATTTTTATTCCAAAAACATGTCTCCTAAATTTATTTTACCAAAATAATGATTATTTTTGCTATAGCAACTGTGTCACTGATACATGAATATTAGATTCTAGAATTATTTTTGCTGAGCTTTCCACGCTATGGCTGGAAAACAGAATTCCCTTGTTTCTTCATGTTACTCTTTCATATGTTTCTCTTTGCCTACTTTCACATAGTTCCTGCAAATGCATGCTTCTTTGTTTTATGATTCTTAGGGGTACAAAAGCATGCAAAAATCCTCAACCTTTAAATCCTGTGTGAGGAAGGAACTCAACAGCAGCAGATAAACTATGGTACGACTTTTTTGTATGGCATTTCTATGAATTCTACTGAGGAGAGCTCGTTTCCTCAGTTGACTTTTCAACTGATCAATAATAATGTAAGGGATTTATTAGAATGAAAATTCTGCTTTTTAGCTATATTCATTAACAATTGAAGCTTCAGTAGAGAAACTGGAGACCTAAGAAGTGTTTAATTTAATTTAATATTCACATTTATACGCCGACCACTCAGGCGAACCTGACTCAGGGCGGCATTACACCCACTGTAAAAAAGAGACAGAGATGGCTCCTGATTGCTATCTTGTTGTGAGCCAACAGGCGGGGACCATATTCCCATTAGGGCCCCACACCTGTCCTGCCAGCCAGGTCTTCACACCTTTCCTGAAGGGCAGCAATTCTGTTTGTAGTCTTAGATCTGTTGGCAGGAGGTTCCAGAGGGCTGGTGCGGACATGGAGAAGGCCCTCCTTCGGGTAATAGATAGATGTGCCCCTCTAGTTGATGGCACAACTAGAGAGCCCCTCCGATCCGCTCTAGTTGGACGGGCAGACACTCTTGGGCCAATGCGGTCTCTAAGGTATCTTACCTTTGTCTTACCTTGGATGGAAGAGGGTTGTATATCTAAGCACAGGGAAGCCCAGTGGTTTTCTCTGAGGAATTGCCTCTTTTTTTCAGCTGGTGGGGCTGGTTTCCTTTCCTCCAATTTGGCTGGCATCACTTTCCCAAGCAAAGGGACAGTTGTGGAGTATCAATGGAAGCCTTGTTCCATCTGTTTCTATCACCTGAAAGCCATAGAAAGAGCCTCCTTGAAGATTGTGGTATTTTCGAACCACAATCGGGCACACCCCGTGCAATGAAAACCTTATTGTGCCGGCTAATGTTTCTCACACTAGGTCAGACAGAAGGAACTACGGAATGGATTCACCAAAAGGTGACTTCATTTTGGTAGCTTAAAGTCTGCCCTAGACACAAAAGAACTGAAGGCTATTTGTCTCCCCTCCATTTAACCATTTTTCCATTCTTAAAATTGTGCTTGTGAAAGGTCTCACTGTACCAGGTAAGTGCTATATCACAGAAAAAAATAATAAGTAGAAAATTTAAAAATTGGATAAAGGAGCAGTCTTTGTGGAAATTGCATATCTCAGCAAAGATGGCTCTTTCCCTCACAGTTACAGCTTTTCTGTCTCCTAGTGGACTTCTACAATTGATCATAGTGGTGTTGACTACGTCAATGACTTCACCCACAGAAACCAGCAGGGAACTGGTTTAAAAATCTTTGAAGAAACTGGATTTCCCCCCCTCCCCCATGTAGAGGACTTTTTAAGGTTTTTGTGATTTTAACCTGAGACTTTTTATGATTATTTCTATGGGGTTGTTTTTATGTTGGGTTTGTAATATGTGTTGTAAGCTGCCCAGAGTCGCCCCAGCGAATGGGGCGGTGATCCAAATCTCATACATACATACATACATACATACATACATACATACATACATACATACATACATACATACATACATACATACATACATACATACATAGTCACACTCTAAAATTTGATTTGACATTTCCTGTTTTAACATATGTTTTATTAAAACTTAAAACTATGGAGACATTTCAATAAAAAATATTAACAACAAACATTATACCCATTACAATACTCCCACTTTGATTTTTTTTAGTCACATAATGCATTAGGCAGAAAGTCTGGATGTAGCCACATTGGAGGCAGGAAGGAGTTTGTTTTAATTTTACATAATGGTTTTAGCCAACATTTACCTAGATTATATAATCTGAAGAAATTGTCTTGTTTTGCTTTATATTTTATATGGAGCTTTCTTTAATAAAGCTTTAATTATATTTTTATTCATTAACAGGGAAAGCCCGTAGAAGAACATCCATGTTTGCGTGACTGCTAGGAAAACATGTCAGAGAACTTGGAAGCAATATCGGAATTATGATATGTTGAGATAAATAACAAGACATGTCCACATTTTGATATCATTAAGGTGTGGTTTTATTTACCTATTTCCCTTCCAACACTTTTTTTATTTTTGCAAATAAAGGCAGATGTCAGGAAACCCAGAATTGAGCCAAACATCCTCCATTCCTTGCAACTTGGACTTTAATCCCTAAAGTGCTCTGCACTTCATTAAGACTGTCAGTGATTTGAGAGACATTTATAATTTTTCTTTGTCTCATCCAGCTTCTGCTTCATGTGAATTGTTGCAAGGATCTTCTTTGGTAATAAGAAATGATAGTTTTATCGTTCCAAGTCCCTTGGGGATACATTCTTTAATGTAAAGAAGATAAAAATATGCATGCAGCAACTGTTGCTGCTTGTGTGGAAGGCTTTCAAAAATACAGAGATTCTACAGCTTTTTTGTATGGAATTGGGCAGTACACAGCAGTACAAAAGTTAATTCTTTAGGTCAAAAGTTAATTCTAATCTTTTTGACAATGCTCCACATGCATAATTTAGATCAGCGATTCCCAAACTTCGGTTTTTGGACTTCAATTCCCAGAAGCCTAAATCAATTCCCCAAAGCACTGATCAGTCAATGTACTGACTTAGACTTCTGGGAATTAAAGTCCACCAGTGTTCCACGGAACATAGTTTGGGAAACACTGGTTTGGTGAAACATTGGCTTGGTGAAGAAAGCTAAACATATACAACTGCACTATATAAATGGTCAAACGTTTTTATATTTTTTTTTACTAAGGAATAGATTCATGTGGTTACGAAGCTCGCCTTGTTAGCTGGAAGGCTGGCGAGTCGGCAGTTCAAGACCCAGGTACTGCATGATGGATTGAGCGCCCATCTCTGCCCCATCTGTTGGGGACATAAAAGGAGCCTCATTTGGGCATTCCATGAGCGGAGTTTCTTACGCAAAAATCTTTTCAACCCAGAATAATTTCTGACACAAAATTAGTATTAGTATTAGTGATTGTTTACTGTGGATTGTGGATTGATTTTTGCTTGCTGTGTATTGCAATATTGTATTTTTGTATTTATTGTACACTGCATTGTTGATTTTTTATTTTGTATTGCTTGTAACTTTTAAAATATGTTGTAATGCCACCCTGAGTCAGCCTGCACCAAGTAGGGTGGGATATAAATTAAAATTGAAATTACTTTGAACAAAATGATCACAAAAGTCTACAGAAATGTGAATTATTTTAGGAATGTATTTTTTAAAGACCTGTTGTATTTAATTTGTTCTCACTTTCCATTCCATTTTCTTCCTGCGTGTGTTATGTTTATAAATGTGCCTTCAACAATAGCTGTAGGAAAAGTCCTTTCATCTGATGTTATAATGTGAATATGTTTTCAAATAGGAACATGAAATGAAGTTCATTTTGAAGTAGAAGGTAATTTTATAAATAATAATTATAAATCTACATTTAAGTTGTGAAATACTATCTGAAATCATGTTGTTCTTTTTGCTATATGTCTTATGACATCATCAGCCACAGCTGTTTTTTCAGGAATTACAATTGTGATTCCTCTCTCAGCAAAGATTTCATATATATATATATATATATATATATATATATATATATATATATATATATATATATATATATATATATATATATATATATATATATATATATATATATATATATATATATATATATATATATATATATATACTGTAATTTCATATATATATATATACTGTAATTTCATATATATATATACTGTAATTTAAAGACATAGCATAAAACATTAAAACCATTTTAATTACACTCAAAAACAAAGAGAAGATAAATATATACAGTATATAACATAACATTGTCCTTCACCACTTTTCAGACCATTTAAAGAAACCAAACCTTTTCTTTCCCATCTAACTTCTTTCTAATTATTATTAATTCCTATACTGTACCATTCATTTCTTTTCAAAGTACATAGTTTCTTTTGCTGGCACCTGACCTTTTCAATAAGATAAATTCTCCAAAATATCACCATATATCATTAAAATTGCTAACTTTCAACAATCCTTCTTTTACTTTAATCTCACACATTAATTAATCATTTATACCTAAATTATTTATACCAATCATTAAGCTGAAACTTTCCAAATTTTTGCAATAATTAACCAAATCATTTCACCTTATTTCTTTCACTTTCCTTCTCTTCCTTTACAATAAAGCAATTAACAGTTTGGGACCATACTATCTACAGGAATGCCTCTTCTTAAATTAGACCTGGAGCACTCAAACTCTTAAATTATGTATTGTCACACATAACAAAGTTTTAAATGTTGTGACCAGAGCAAGATCTTTCTCGTCTATGGCTCCTTCATTATGGAACAAGTTGCCATTGGTATCAGACCTGTTTCCAATTTAATGGCTTTTCATAAACAACTAAAAATGTTCTTATTTCATCAAGTTCTTCCTTTGTTAGTAAACTGATGTTATATCTCTCATATTCCCCTTTTCGGTACTGGCTCAACTAAGCTTAGTGAGCTGTGAATAAGAAAATATAAATTATGTATTATTGGTAAGGTATGTTGCCATCTTGATAGATATTATATTTTGCTTATATGATTTTATTTATGTATGGTTGTTTTTGTGTTATTTGTATTTTTTGTGTTGATTCATGCAATGTCTGTGAGCCACCCAGAGTGGTGCTTGTACCATTTGGTTGGGATATAAGACAAACAAATAAGACTCACCACCAACTCCTTGTTATATCAGTTTTTGTTCCTTCGTATTGGTTGTTTTATTATTTAAAAAACACCTTAGGGCCTGTTCAGGAGAAAGGAGGGGTCTAAATTAAATTTAAAGAAAAACGAGACAGGCACGTGGAGCCTTTGATCAGATTGGAAACTTTTAATTCCTGAAAAACAGCTGTGGTTAATGATGCTATCATTATTACACAGTGCAATGTTGTGCAACACAATTTCAACCGCTATGACATAACGACCTCTTGTACCATTGATTAATGTTGAAATTAAAATTGTTAAAATATGGCAGTGTAATGATATAAAGAGCTTTGTGATTTTTGAAAGACAATGCTGTTCACAGATCCCTTAAATGAGTATATTGATAGAATGCTGATGTTTTTTTCTTTTCAGCCATTGAACTAAATCAAATTTAACTCTTTGGTTAAATGGTTAAACAAAAGAATAGGCACCCATATCTCTGGAGATCACCCAATCCTGGTTTAACAGGTTTGAGGACAGTAGAAGTTTTTATATGTATACTCAGTATGTTAATCAAAGCATGCTGAGTTTAAATTATATATTTATGGATGGTACTGGAAAAAGAAATGTATTTTCTAGCCTATTTTATTCATTCCATGCTGTAAAAATACATAATAGCTTTGAGCCTAATGAGATTGAGTAGAGTTTCACGCACAAAGTGGGACTTTTCTGTGTTTTCCTTGCCACAGCCCCAAAGCTGCTTCTGATCATCAGGGACCCTCTAAAATAATATAAATGATGGCTAAAGAGGAAGAGAATATAAATCAAGGAGAGCTCTTCTTGCATGAGGAAAAGCATCTTCTGCTCATGCTAGGGCTTATTGGATCCAGTATGTTTTATTTAAATCAGGGATTTTCAACCTTTTTAAGTCAGGGGCCGGGCCACGTTCTCTCAGACAGTTGAGGTGGCTGGACTGGTGGTTTACGTTGCCATAAAACACATCCACAGCTGTCATAAATACGGCCACGGCTGGAGCAAGGCCTGGGGAGTGGATGATTTGGTGCCACGGGCCTTAGGTTGAGAAACCCTGCTTTAAATCCATAGGAAGGCCATTTTTAAGATGATGTTGGACTGCAATATCCCTCATAATTTACTATGCTTGCTAGGTTTAATGAGACACAGTTTCACATCTAGAGGGCCACAGGTTGCCCACTCTTTCTTTAGACAGATGAATAAATTTTGTCATGTAATGCATGGCATAGTATACAGACACAGATTTAGTAAATAAGCATGCAGCACTAAACAGTTTTAAATTGTCTAATAGTTTAACATTAGTTTTTATAGCTATGGAAGGAATACCTACTCTACCATTTAATCATAGCTGGTCAGAATGTTGTGAAGATAAATCTAAATTTTTTTGTGTTTAACTCATTTGAGATAATGAATGGAAAATCAAGCATTGAATTCTTATAAAATTGCAAGCCAAAAGCTGGATTTTGTGGCTTTTTTCATAATAAACATTTTAAGACACTTTCTTTACATAGTTACTACTATACAGGCCATTTGACAGATGCTTTATATGTGCAACAGTTTCTTCATCTATATAACATTAGAGTCAACCACAAAGAGGCTGAAATCCTGACACTTAGAGAAGTAAGTTGCAACTATTTGGGGGGTGCGTGTTTCTTTTGCCACCTTTCTTTCTGTGAGGAGCCAAAACTAGAGTAGTCCCATTCAATCAGTGGGAATTTGGAAAGCCAGCAGCTTCATAAGTTCCATTGAGCAAGTGGTCCTACTCTAGTTGTGACTTATGCTAAGCAATAGGGCTTCAGCTAGTGAATCATGCTCCTTTCCCCACAGCTATTTTTGGACCTAGTAGAGTAGCCGCCAACTCATGAAATATAGCAAGAGAATAAAGGGAGAATTATACTTATTCCATTATTCACAGAGAATCTTTTGATTTTCCTATTTTTACTAGGAAAGTATATCTGACTTCGCTGAGAATGTTGAAGTAAACTAATAATTTCAGTGAAACAGAAGTTATGTTCAAGGACTGAAGTTTTACTTTGGCTTTGATACAAAAACTCTACTTATACTGTATAAAAAATACTTTGTCTCATGATTGGACCAGAGTCATTGAGTTTCTTCCTTTTAGCAACTGTTTGTACGGCCTGAAAACTGGTTTTTAAGTGCTGGGGTCAGTCACACGAGCCTATCAGCTTTTCTTCGTGCTCAATATACAGAAGAAGAGGAATTTTCTTACATGCTTCTTACAGAACAGGTTTTTCTGAATCATGTTTACTGAAATCAGTGATTTAACTGTGTGAACTACCACACCCATAATTTGCAATAGCTTTGCACTACTTTAACATTCATTTAACATAAATGAAAAATACTAAAATTGATTCAAGGCTTCTTCTTCTTCTTTTGTGTCCTGATCAAACCCAGGACGGCCAAAATGAAGCCATTTTCTTCGCTTTGTCATTGCTCAAATGCAAGTCCTCATCGGTGCATATCTCTGGCAGCAATTGGCAAACCAGCAAATGGGCTGGAATGTCTCTCTCCACATTAATACTGTGTGTTGTTGTCCGCCAGCAGTCCCCACTTGAGCATGTAGGTCTTGCATTTAGGGACTTCAACCCTCAGCCTATTCAAGGTCCTCCAGGTGATGTAGGGGAGATGGAGATCTTCAGCTATATCCACCTTTAATGTTGTTTCTTGCCCAGTTAGCTCCTTCTTCTATCTTTGTTATGAATGTTAACTGTGTTTTCTGGCAGGAGCAGAATGTATCTTTTCTCATGTATCTATTCTTATGCAAATAAGTAGATCGAAAATGTGCACACTCTGTTAGCCAATGGGCTTGTTGTATTATTGTTACTGTTACTGTTTATAGTGTATATAAGTCCGAGTTTTGCCCCATCCAAACTGTGTTCAAACTCCACTCATAAAGAGCTGAATTCCAACTTGTCTGCTTCTTCATTCCCTGAACATGAAACTGGCGACAAGGATGGGATGGTGTCCCCACACGGCAGCAACATTAGCCCATTTGACCCAGCGCATCCAGAGAAATGGGCAACATACGAACGCCGATTCTGCCACGCAATGGCCTCGCAGAAGATCACCGATGAAGACCAGAAGTGCTCCTGTTTCCTTGCTCAGTGTGGTTCTGAGATGCTTGAGCTGCCAACCCACCTCGTTCTCCCAAGGGACATGGATGTGGTGCCGCTCGCAGAAATCATGTCCGCACTGAGGAAACACCTGCAGCCAGAGGTCTCGACTTTCCCAGCCATGGTGGCCTTCCACAGAAGGGAGCAGCAACCTGGGGAGACCATTGTAGACTATGCCGCCGCTCTGTGCATTGCTGCCGCCCCGTGCAAGTGGGACAACATCAAAGATGCACTCCGGGACCATCTACTGGCCGGCATGAGGGACGAAGATGCTCAATGTCGCCTCATGATCAGGAAGACGCTAACTTTCAAGGCTGTCCTAGAAGAGGCGGTAGCGTCTGAGGCCACACGGTCCGGCATCAAGCTTTTCCGACATCGCCACTCCACCACCAGTGCCACTGACTCAGCTGTGCAAGGTCAGCAAAATTCATCTTCATCCTCCTCAGCATGGCCTGGTTCCACCTCTTCATTGGAGTCCAGCGGCGCAGAGGGAGAAGTCCGAGCGGTCCGACAAAAGCACCGAGAGCACCGTGACGATCGGGAGAAGAAATTCCTTTGCAAGTGGGATGGCTGCGGAGCCCGGCATGACTGCAGGAAGTGCCCCTTCCGCACCACAGAATGCCCAACTGCGGGTGACGAGGGCACATTGCTAAAGTATGCCGACAGCAAAAGCAAAGAACTCCAGCACCTGAGTCCAAGAAGAGTCATCACCACAAAATGTCCATCACCAAAGTGTCACCAGAGCCTGAGCCATGCCAAATGGGCATCGTCAGCAAGCATTTCTTCGCAAACCTGAGCCTGCAGGACATCCCCTTCAAGATGGAGGTGGATTCAGGTACTACCTTTTCCATAATCCCAAAGTGGGAGTTTTTGAGAATTCCCCCTGCCACTCGGCCCAAGCTCAAATCTTTTAAAACTTCCCTCCGGGATGTGCAAGATTGCCAGATTCCGGTCCTGGGGGTGGGAAATTTCTTGGTCAAATTCAAAAACATTCGCACCTCCTTGCCATTGGTTGTAGTTAAGCAGGGCACTAACTGTCTTATTGGGACCCAATGGTTTAGGCTCCTGGAAATCCAGCTTTCTGGCATTCACTCAATAGATGCTGACCCAATCCGGGACGTTTGTCCTGCACATCCTGAGCTGTTTAGGGTTATACAAAAGACCCCCTGTGGACTTTGAGTTGGCCCAACCATCCAGCCCATCCGGATGAAGCCACGACGGGTACCCTTTGCTTTAAAGGAGAAGATAGAAGCCGAGCTGGACAAACTAGTGGGGCAGGGCATCCTAGTGCCAGTGGACTCCGCAGAGTGAGAGACACCAATAGTGACTGCTTTGAAAAGTAACGGGGAGGTCAGGATATGCGCTGACTACAAGTGTACCATCAATAAAGTTATTCGCCTGAACGCATATCCTGTGCCCGTGGTAAGCCACCTTTATGCCTCCTTGCATGGAGGAAATTGCTTCGCAAAACTTGTCCTTGCCCAGGCTTACCAACAATTGACTGTGTCTCCTGCTGCTGCCATAGCCCACACCATAGGGGGGGCATTTAAGGTAACTAGACTACAATTCGGGGTGAATGCGGCCCCCAGAATATTTCAATCTCTTGTAGAACGTATTTTAAAAGGTTTGCCCGGTATCCTGCCGTATTTTGCCGATGTCCTGATCACCGCTAAGGACACTGTCAAACTAGCGGCCAGGCTCGATCGAGTCCTCTCACGTTTCGAGAGGGCCGGTCTACATCTCAGAAGAAACAAATTTGTTTTTGGCACAGAAAGTGGAGTTCCTGGGGTACCAAATTACACCCCAAGGTATCATGCCCTCTGACTCCAAGGTGGCGGCTGTACGAAATGCACCCAGGCCAAAATGTAAAGCTGAATTGCAATCATTTCTAGGATTGTTAAACTTCTATCACGCTTTTCTCCATCGCAAAGCCTCAGTTGCTGAACCATTACATCGGCTTCTTAAGAAAGATACTGTTTTGCACTGGGGCCATTGCCAGGAGAAAGCATTCCTAGAACTTAAAAGGCTGCTATCTTCAGGTGCTGTATTAACTCATTTTGATCCTAACAAGGAAGTTGTAATTGTGTGTGATGCATCCCCTGTGGGGGTGGGAGCTGTGTTATGCCATGTACTAAATGACAGGAGGGAAGCCCCCATAGCATTCTATTCCCGTTCACTCTCTAAGCCTGAGAAAAATTATGCTCAGACAGTCAGGGAGTCATTGGCAATCGTAGCTGGCACTAAGAAATTCCACGATAACCTTTACAGAAGACCTTTTACCATTGTAACTGAACACAAGCCCCTCCTTGGAATCTTTGTGAACGGGAAGTCCATGCCTCAAATTCTGTCCCCAAGGATGTTGCATTGGGCACTTTTACTAAATGCATACGATTTTACTTTGGTGCACAGGCCCGGCAAGAACATCAGCCATGCTGATGCCCTGTCACATTCTCCACTGCCAGGGGTCAGGGAAGCCAATTGTGAGATCGAAAGTGACCACCAGGTCCTTATGACTGAGGCTTTCGACTCGCCCCCACTCATCCCCTCAGATATAGCCAAGGCTACAGCCAAGGATGTAACATTGACTAAAGTAATGTCTTGGGTACAAAAGGCTGGCCTGTCTCTCCTCTAGCCGAGGAATTCAGAACATTCCACCGCAAGTGTTTGGAACTGTCAGTGGAACAAGGTTGCCTTCTATGGGGCCAGCGGGTGGTCATTCCTGTCACTCTCAGGAAAAAGATTTTACATCTACTTCACACAAGTCACCCAGGAATTGTCCGTTCCAAAGCCCTTGCCCGTAGCTACTTTTGGTGGCCTCAACTGGACCAAGACATAGAACAAATGGTCGGCACTTGTGCCAGTTGTCAATCCTCTCACCCAGAGCAATACCACCTTCCCTCTCGGGAATGGGATTCTGCTCGGGGCCCGTGGTCCAGGTTGCACATAGATTTTGCAGGTCCATTTAGGGGTGCCCTATTTTTGTTGGTTGTGGATTCATTCTCTAAGTGACTGGAAGTGATTAGGGTGCCTAATACCACTTCAGCCACCACAATAAGCCTAAGAAGGCTGTTTGCAGCATTTGGACTTCCAGATGTGCTGGTGTCCGACAACGCGTCAACGTTCACATCTGCAGAATTCCAATCCTTCATGGAAAGGAATGCAATTAGGCACATCACTGCCGCCCCATTCCACCCAGCCACCAATGGCTAGGTAGAGCGGCAGGTGTGCACAACTAAAGATGTGCTTCGGCGTATGGATGAAGGGGATTTGGAGCTCCAGTTATGCCAGTTTCTTTTCACATATAGGCTCACCCCCCTTGCCTCAGGGCTGTCCCCTGCTGAATTGCTCCAGAGAAGGAAGTTGTCATCCTTGCTGGACAGATTGGATCCCTCTAGGGTAGAGGACAAAGCCAAAAATATAGCAATCCAATACCAGAAGGGTTTCTCATCCGGAGACCCTGTACATTGCTGCAATTATGCAGCTGGTGGTCCTACGTGGGTGCCCGGGTTTGTGATCGATCAGACTGGTCCTGTTTCTTACTAAATCGAAACAGCCACTGGTCTGATCTGGAAGAGGCATGCGTATCGATTGAGACCCAGAGTACTGGACCCACAAGACGAATACAGACACTCAACGCTAGGGTTGGCCCCCACCCGTTTAAACCCAGGGGGCAGAGGTAATAGTCAGCAGCCAACCAATATTGACCTAGAAGTGTCTTCTAGAAACCGATTTCAAGGGGAAATTGTGGAATACTCCTCTATTCGGGCCAGGTGTATCCCATACTGTCCCAGCCTAGCACTCTGGATTCCTTTATTGATGATGACCAATTTTGTTTGGAATCGCCCTCCACTCTTAGTACACACAGGAGGGACCCTGAGTTGTCTTATTCATCCACAGAATTAGATTTTGGTTTTGAGCGATCCCCTGCTTCTCCATCTGACAAACAGGGCTTTAATTCGGGTTTACAATCCTCCCCCTCTAGTCAATCCCTCACTCCAGTTGGGTCGCCCATCCTATGAGCCCCTGAGCCGGCTCAGCCAAGTGTCCGACCCAGAAGGGAAACTAGACCACCATCCTGGTTAAAGGATTTTGTTTTTACCTAGGGGGGAAGAATGTTATGTATGTTAACTGGTTTTTTTGGCAGGAGCAGAATGTATCAAAAATGTGCACACTCTGTTAGCCAATGGGCTTGTTGTATTATTGTTACTGTTACTGTTTATAGTGTATATAAGTCAGAGTTTTGCCCCATCCAAACTGTGTTCAAACCCCACTCATAAGGAGCTGAATTTCACTACTTCACTCGTCTGCTTCTTCATTCCCTGAACACGAAAATCTTCTAATTTGGTTTTGCTCTTGTGTACTCTCAAGAATGCTGATAACTTGGATCAGCAATTTGCAGCAGGAATATGGAAGTAAAATGTTTTAAGAAAACAGGAGAGAACATGATTGTATGATCACACATCCACCATCGCCTTGCATTGGCAAACCAGTTTCACATAGATAAGTGTTGGAAAATTTGTGACCTCCAGATGTTGGACTGTAACTCCCACAGGACTCAACAAGAATAGTCAGCAGTAAAGGCTAATGAGAGCTATATTTTTCACTGTGACAGAAACATTGATGCAATAAGTTTTTAGGAACAGAACACAATTATTCTTTTTATGAATTATTCTTTTAGATAACTGCTACTGAGATTGAACAAGAGCAACAAGCAAAACTAGTTTTGAAGTGTTTAAAGTAGAATCATTCTTCTAATTTTTCTTTTAAAATACATAAGAGAACATGTCTGGCCGGACATCCCACTATGGTAATGCATTAGACCGTACAGCCAGCGACTCAACACTAAGTGTTGGGTGGCGGTAAATAATCTGACTCCCTCAAAGAGCCAACGTCTATGGGTGGATAAGCCCGTAGCCGTTGAAGGAAGTGCCACTGGAAACCATCATAATGGGTCCAACGGCAAAATTAATGGAGGAGAAACCACTTCACTATTCTGATTCCCAACGGTCATGGAGGCGGAAGAGGCCATGCCAGATGGACTGCTGTCAAGGTGCATCTTGTTAATATTCTCAAGGCTGTGGCAGTCCATTGCAGTCCTGGTGCTAAATCCTGCATGTTTCATTTCATACATGCTGCAGGAGATGGCTCCATGATCACAATGTGTGGGTTACTTCATGGCAAGCTGCGATCCACCTTAAACAAATTCACACCGATGGCATTTTACCTGTTTGTCTAGGGGGGGAAATGTAGACTCTGATATGAGTAACAGACGACACCAATGATCACATAAGGGATAAACTACAATGGCTATTTTATTCACTGCCAATTATTATTATTTGCTGTTAATCAGTAGTCTAAAGAGGAGTATTCGCTTTGTATTGTTAAATTCTATAGCAGCTGCACAACAAAAGTGGAGCAGAGTTTAGGCTTAGTATTAAAGCAAGTCTCCCCAGAATTCCCCTTTCAACCCAGCTAATAAACAGTCGGGCAAAAGACTTAAGGGGAAAATGGTTTTACTTGCTGTGAGCGTTCAAACAACTTTACAGGATGGCATGGAGTCATTAGTAGTTGTAAGAAGCATTAGGGTTAGCCAGTAAAATAAGTCTCTTCTCTAGCAATATTGATGTCACTGAGGCAGAGCTGGAAAATTTGTTAATTAGCTACCTAGAGATAACAAACAACTTACTTTAGGTCAAACAAAAGCCTTCCCTGTCACATGTTTAGTGCGTTAGTGTTTATGTTTAGTATTTACTACATGCCGTGTGGTCTTATATACTCAATTTGTATGACAACAGATACTGATTTTGTTATCTTCACACGTAAAAATCTCCTTGAATCAGGAGTAGCTGTGCACTGGATTTTATGTGACTATATTTTTGTTAGATTCGGCCCTTATAAGCACCAGTCCAGGACAACGATGAACAAACAGCAACAGGCTTTATTTAACAATCAAATAGAGATGCGCTTACAAGGTGTTCCGGATCCCGAGATGGCTATACAATCCTAGCGGAGTCAGTCCCTCTGGACTCTTACCCAACAATGGGCAAAAAAACTAGCTGCCATAGAAGCGTAGCATAATGGAGGGACCCAGGCTTAGCGCTATCCAGCTACCTGTATGGAGTAGGAAGTATAGATCCGGTCCGGCCCCACCCTTATTTACCTGTGGGGCTTATATAGTGTCTCCCCGGTGGTGGCTCCTGGATACAAGGTAGCAACCCGTCAGACAAACGTAACTAACCAATCATAATAGGGAATATATGTAGTTAACCAATGGGGAACAGGATCCAAAACTGTAACCAATCGCAGGGCTTGGTTTAGCCTAACAAGCGCACCCTTTTGCATGGGCTTCGCACCACTTTGGGCTTCTGGTTAGAATGGCAGGAAACCGCCATTTTCCTCTTGCAATAGCACTCCCTGTGCTACTTGCAAATGTGCCTCAATACACAACAATTTTGACCACTTCTACTCCATCCCCATTTTGCAATCTCTAGAAAGAACATCCTGAAGTTGTTTACTAAGTGGCAGCAGCATTAGAGTGTCCTGTGATTGACATTAAAGCAGCACTCCACAATCATATGCACAGAATTTATGTCTGCAGTAGATAGGCCAATCCTGAATGTATTCAGTTTAATGAATGGAGCTATATAATCACTGCACATTGTGCCCTACCCTAAGCATACATGTTTTTGCAGTGGCTTTGTTGGAGAGGAGGAAGAAATCAAAAAGTGTATATAATTTCTTAACAAATGTTTTATGTATATTTTCATTAATGTAAATATGAAGATGGATAAAAGAAGACAATAAAGTGGTATAAAATATAATTAATTGTAATGTCCTCCACAGATTTTGATATTAATTTTCCTATAGTTGAAATATGTACATCTTCTAGCCTCTTTTCTTTGTTTATTTAAATTATTATTATTGCTCAGTAGTAGTATAAAATTGATTCCAAAGTATGTTCACATAAAAATCCATAGTGATCCTAATATAACAGTCTTTGCCTAAATCAAGGGTTCCCTACCTAAGGCCCATGGGCCGGATCTGGCCTGCAGTGCCATTTCATGTGCCCCCCCCCCTCTAAGGGCAGTGCAAAATGGCCATCTGGCCCTCGAAGCTGACTAAGAGTGTGACCCAGCCCCTGGCTTAAAAAGGCTGGGAACCCCTGGCCTAAATGGTGGTCTAAGCAATATGCTTCTTATCACAGAGAAGGTACTATTACTCTCAAATTTTGCTAGTGGAATTTGCATAGATATTGTCCATTGTGTGAATTCGACCCACCTTTTTGCCCTTATTGTCTTAATCAAATGAGACTTAAAAATACCATTGGATGTAAGAATGTATAATTTAGAACTGCTTTAGGAGCATTTGATGGTCTAATATAGAATAATTTGTGCTATATCCATAGAGGAATGAACATGCTTTCAGAAGTTTGGGACTAAAGTTGAGAATGATATGGATGTACAGTCAGATCCCCAAAAAATCGGATCAAAGATAACTTTTTGGGGCAGATGGTCTCTGCGCTCCACCACAGTGAAGAAGAAACATCCAAGATGGAAGCAATGTCAGGACTGTTCACTTTTAATGCAAGTGATTTGACAAAAGTGGGACATTAACCATTCAGGACATACAACCATTGGCAGACATACACTATCATTAAGAAATATTTTTCACACAGTCTTTCTTGGACTATCCCACTTCAGAATGTAGGCTGGACAGTACATGTTTGAAATCCCCAACACATGAACATACCTGAACTTTAAAACTATCACATATTAGCAACAAAAAAGTTCTATATATTAGTCTTTTCTAGATGCTGTAGCTTTACCTGCAACACAGTGTGTGTAAGTGTTAAGTGGTGTGGTACTTCATGGAATAAATAGCCCAAATGGGTTGAAGCAAATCCACTTCGTTTCTTGGGTATCATTCTTAAGAATTAGTCAAGTCACGGTTGTCAAATCTAAGCCAGACGCTATGAAAGCATTTCCCAAATATGTTTCTGTTCATCATGACTCATTGATGATTAAATCATAAATATTTTACAACCAATAGAAATGTTTTTGTGAAGGAATAAAAAGATAAGGATGGTGGCACATAAGCACATAAAGAAAAAAATCTCTCAAACTTTCTTTTAACATTGAAGAGAACCATAACTTCACTATTTTAAAGTTTTAGATGAATTTTACTAAATATTTAGCCTAAAATTGAGGAAAAAATTACTTAAGCAAGATGTACACCCCTCTTCCTCAACATACAACTCACACAGGGTCATCTAGCAACTCCAATCATCTGCTAATAACTAAAGCTTTCCTCTGCATTCTCCTTCACCATTTGCTCTTGTCCTTTTTATCTGGTAGCATGCTTCCTTCTGATACTACACGTGCAAAAAAATTGTATTATATGACCCCTGATTCTGTTAGTTAAAATCATGACTGGGTTACATGTGACATAAGACAATTGAGCAGATCTTTCAATCAGTGGTGGGTGGGATTCAAATTTTCTTACTACCTACTCTGTGGGCGTAGTATAGTGGGTGTGGCCACTGGCCCGGCTCAATCCAGGAAGTGTTTTATGGTAAGAAAAAACACACTCTTAGTATGCAAGAGCAAAACCAAATTAGAAGATGGAGGAAGGAGCTCACGGGACAAGGAATAACATTAAAGGAGGATATGACTGAGGAATTTGATCTTTCCTATGTCACTTGGAGTACCCTGAATAGGCTGAGGGTCGGAGTCCCTAAATGCAAGACCAACATACTCAAGTGGTGGGACTGCTGGCAGACAACGTGCTGCATGGATGTGGAGAGATACAGAACCTGGCTCATTTGCTGGTCTGCCAACTACTACTAGAAACATGTGCCAATGAACATTTAATTTTGGCCAACAACAAAGCCAAGAAAGTAACTTCATTTTGGCTGTCCAAAGCTTGATCTGGACATGAATGAAGCAGCCGCAAGCAGGACATTTATACAATAAATTGCTTTATACATAAGTATATTATAGAGAAGTACAGTATATTAATTTAAGACCCTTTCTTGTGGCACTAATTGGACACCAGGTGCTGTTCAGAACAGTAGTGGCCTTGCTGATGCCCTCTATATGTAATATTCAAAATTAGATGTCCATTTCAGATCAATTGCCCAATTCCTTATATTTTCTTTTAAGGGCAAACTCTGAAGAGAGTGTTTTAAGAGGCTTACCAGTTAAAAGTGAATAATCACTCCATTAGTCACCAACAACGAATGTCTGACGGAAGTGGATTTGATTCACGAAAGCTCACATTTAAATACAGGTGTTAGTCTTTAAAAGATGTCACAACATTTTTTTGTCTTTTTGTTTTATTTACTCTGATATGTACAGATATGTACTCTGATATACAGGAGTTAGTCTTTAAGATGCTTGTGTGGAAAGCTCCAAACAGACTGCATGCTAGGGTAGGAAGATCAAAGGCTAATATGAGAAAATGGAGATTCCCTGTAGATCCAATGGAAAGTAGTAAACCATTTGAGACGAAGAATATAAAATGCTATAGAGTCCCGATTTTTTAAAAGTCTGTAGATGACAGCCTGTGTGAATGTGGAGAAGAACAAACTACAAGTAAAACCCCTACTTACGAAAAAAAGTCCATTCCTTAGGCTTTTGCTTAAATCGGTTTTTCATGTAACTCGAAGCAAATCCATAGGAAAAAATATTTCTTACGTAACTCGAAGCAACCCCATAGGAAAAAGAATATGTAACTCGAAGCAAACCCATAGGAAATTGTGTAAATCGTGATGTGGTTTTAGCACAAAATCATTATGTAAGTCGGATTTTATGTAACTCGAGGCATATGTAAGTCAGGGTTTTACTGTATCTCCTCTTTGGTACAAGGTACATGATGCCCCTCAATGTGCACTGAGGAGGACCTTATGTTGGTAAGAGGAAATGCTGTTGATGTGGTCCGATATTGGGCGGATGTCATCAAGCCCTTTTAATTTTATTTTGTTTTGTTGTTGTTGTTCAGTCGCACAGTCGATTCCGACCCTTTGCGACCCCATGGACCATTTTCCTCCAGGCACCTCTATCCTCCACCATTCTCCTCAACCCACCAAGCTCTGTGCCCATTGTGTCCACAATACCATCTATCCATCTCATCTTTGGACGCCCCCTTCTTCTCTTACCCTCCACCTTTCCCAGCATCAAGGCCTTCTCAAGTGAGTCCTCCCTTCTCATTTGATGTCCAAAGTACTTTAGCTTCATCTTCACTATTTGTCCCTCCAATGAGCAGTCAGGATTGATTTCTTCCAGTATTGACCTATTTGTTTTCTTTGCTGTCCAAGGGACTCTCAGGACTCTCCTCCAACACCACATCTCAAAGGCATCTATTCTTCTGCGCTCAGCCTTCCTAATGGTCCAGCTCTCACAAACATACATTACCACTGGGAATACCATTGCTTTTTACTATGAGAATTTTTGTTTTCAAGGTGATGTCTTTGCTTTTCACTATATTCCCCAGGTTTCTCATAGCTTGTCTCCCCATAATAAGCCGTCTTTTTATTTCATGGTTACAGTCGTCATCTGCAGTGATCTTAGATCCCAGGAAAGTAAAATCTGTCACTGCTTCTACTTCTTCCCCATCTATTTTCCAGGGACTGATCGGACCTGTTGCCATTATCTTGGTTTTCTTGATATTAAGTCTCAATCCAGCTTTAGCACTCTCCTCCTTCAATCCAATCAAGAGGTTCTTTAGGTCTTCCTCACTTTCTGCCATTAGGGTAGTATTGTCTGCATATCTCAAATTGTTGATGTTTCTCCCAGCAATTTTGATCCCATATTGTGATTCCTCCATCCCTGCATTGCACATTATGTGCTCTGTGTATAGATTGAATAAGCAGGGTGATAAAATGCAGCCTTGTCTTACTCCTTTTCCTATTCCAAACCACTCTGTCTTTCTGTGTTCTGTCCTAACTGTTGCTTCTTGGTTCATGTACAGATTTCTCATGAGACATATGAGGTGTTCTGGTATTCCCATCTCTTTAATTACTTGCCACATTTTGTTGTGGTCCACACAGTCAAAAGCCTTGGTGTAGTCAATAAAACAAAAGTAGACTTGTTTCTGGTATTCCTTTGTTTTCTCCATGATCCAACGTATGTTGGCAATGTGGTCTCTAGTCCCCCTGCCTCGTCTGAAACCGGCCTGGACCTCTGGTAGTTTTCTCTCCACGCTGCTGAAGTCTATCCTGTATTATCTTGAGCATCACC
Organism: Bradypodion ventrale; assembly: GCA_035047345.1. NCBI lineage: Eukaryota > Metazoa > Chordata > Lepidosauria > Squamata > Chamaeleonidae > Bradypodion > Bradypodion ventrale. The sequence continues at coordinate 82,413,095 of JAWDJE010000005.1, read as the reverse complement.
TTGCTGGCATGTGGGATGAGCGTAATTGTTCGGTAATTTGAGCATTCTTTGGCATTGCCTTTTTGGGGGATTGGGACGTACACTGATCTTTTCCAATCCTGTGGCCACTGTTTTGTTTTCCAAATTTGCTGGCATATTGAATGCAGTAGTTTGATTCCATCATCTTTTAGGGCTTTGAAAAATTCAATTGGGATACCACCATTTCCACTAGCTTTATTGTTTGCAGTGCTCTTTAGGGCCTTTCTGACTTCACTCTCCAGAATGTCTGGTTCAAGTTCAAATTTCTCATTATTGTTATTATCAGGAGTGTTGAGGTCCTTTTTGTAGAGTTTCTCTGTTTACTCTCACCATCTTTTTTTGATCTCTTCTGTTTCAGCTATTTCGTTTTAGATGTGTTAATTTTAGTTTTGTATGTTGTGATGCGTCTTGACACGAAGATGCCACATCGTGTTTTGTTTACTCTCTGATACAGTCACCAACAAGATGGCTAAAACGCTTTGCAAACGGAATGAGGTCTGTAATCAGTGGAACAAGATTAATCTTCATCAGGAAGAGCTGAGGCGATTGTTGCGGGTCACACAGGTATAAACGAATGCGGCCTATCCCTGCAAACTCGCACGGGACGGGACGCGTAACCTCCTAATCGCCTTCCTCACGTTAAGAACCAGTTCCTCGCTTCCTGTTTGTTGCCGGTGGTGGCGGTTCTCACGGTTAAAGTGGGACGGCGGGGGTTTCGAGGGCGGGATTGGCAAGACGCCATGTTTCATGTGTGTTGTACTATTTTACTACGAAATCTATCGGTAACCAACACCAACGTGCCGGAGTTTGTGCCTGAGGATGTGTGTGTGGTTATTGGACAGTAACGTAAAGACATACAAACATAACACACAATGTAAAGGCACACAAGACTGTAAAGACACACAAACACAACACACACCCCGGAGAGGAAAAGCCTCTGCTTTTGCTGCACCACCACCCCCTCAAGATGAGAGGGTCTGTTTAGTCTTGGTAGTGGCTTCTCTCCGCTAACGGGAATAGGGAGAAAGGAAATGGCGGCGGGGGGGGTATTAACAACTAACAGCCCCCGTTTCCCTCCCTCCCGCGCCCGGATAAGGCCTCGCCGGGCTGCTTCCCGGTTCGCCGGTGAGTGGCGGCCGGGAGGGGATAGCCGGGAGTTGGCGACGGCGGCCGAAGGGAGGAGCGGCCGCCTCACACAGACACACGCCCGGCTGCTGAGCGAAGGGGGCAGGACGGAGGAGGGCGGCGAGGCTAGAGCGCGGCTGGCTGGCTGGCGGCCGGTGGGGATGTGGTGCGAGGGCGCCCCCGGGCCCCCGGACAGCCCCAGGCGCTGAGCAGGGGAGAAGGCATGGGGTGCGGGAAGATGGCGGCGCCGGGCTTGTTGACGGTGACTTCGGTTGCTTCCTCCGGCCCGTCCGGGCCGCGGAGGAGCCGGGCTCCTCGAGTGGGCGGCGTGAGGAGACGCTGCCAGTGGCTGATTTACTGGGTGCCGGTGCTCTTCATCGTCAGCATCTTGTCCTGGTCCTACTACGCCTATGTCGCCCAGCTCTGCTTCTGTGAGTCCCCCGGTCCCCCACCCCACCACTACCCCCGAGGGAAGGCAGGGCCAGGGCGGGACAGGGTGGCGGTAGTGGCAGTTGTGGCAGAGACGCCGGGTTTTAGGGCCGGGAGGGGGGAGAAAAGGGGCTCCAGTCCAGAGGCACGTCTTACTAGAGCTGGGAGGACAGGCGTGGCAGGCAAGCAAGAGACTACCGGCAGCTGAGTGGCTTCTTTCCCGAGGGAAATGTCCTCTACTTTCTCTTCCTTCTTCTTTTTTCTTCTTCCTTTAACAGTTCGAAAGCAAGGGGTTGCAAGTAGATAAATAGGGACCACTTCGGTGGGAAGGTAACAGCGTTCCGTGCACTCCGGTGTCTAGTCATGCCTGCCACATGACCATGGAAACGTGTGCAGAAGCAGACAGCGCTGGCTCTTCAGCTTTGAAGCAGAGATGAGCACTGCACCCTAGAGTCGGATACGACTTGCTTTCGAACAAGGGAAACCTTTACCTAGCCGAAAGCAGTGGCAACATTTGCACCGCTTTTATTTCGCCCCTTTGGCTGCAAAGGAGTATAATTGCAGTCTTGCTTGGTGCTCCTGGGCTAACTCTCTCTCTCTCTCTCTCTCTCTCTCTCTCTCTCTCTCTCTCTCTCTCTCTCTCTCTCTCTCTCTCTCACACACACACACACACACACACACACACACACACACACACTTTGAACCCCATTCTTTTACTGGGTGTGTATGTGTATATGTGTCTGACCATGTTGATCACACGGTCACACTCATGGGTTTATTTGAGAGACTGAAATGACACACACACACACCAAGCTTTGTACCCACCTCTATCTTATACTGTTGTTATGGTCAGGTGTCTGGGTGTGTGTGTGTGTGCCTGGCCATGTTGATCACACAGTCACATTCATGGGTTTCTTTGAGAGAACAAAACAACACACCCAATACTTGCACACAAACATAAACACACACACCAAGCTTTGAACCTGACTCGCTTGTACTGTTGTTATGGTCAGGTGTGTGTGTGTGTGTGTGTGTGTGTGTGTGTGTGAGTGTGTGTGTGTGTGTGTGTGTGTGTGTGTGTGTGTGCGTGCCTGGCCATGTTGATCACACAGTCACACTCATGGGTTTATTTGAGGGAACAAAATGATCCCTCCCTCAATACTTACATACACACCAAGCTTTGAACCCAACTTTTTAGCTTGTACTGTTGTTATAATCAGGTGTCTGGGTGTGTATGTGTGTCTGATCTTGTTGATCACACAATCACACTCAGGTTTATTTGAGAGAATGAAACCACCACCCAGCCCTTAAATACATACACACACATCCCAACCTTTGAACCCAACACTTTAGCTTGTACTGTTGATATAGTCAGGTGTCTGGATGTGTGTTTGTGTCTGACCATGTTGATCACACAGTCACATTCACTGGATTATTTTTGAGAGAACGAAACGACCCACTCCAACGCCACCCATGCTTTCACATTTTTAGTTTATTGCCCCAGGCTGGTCTTCTTCTACTCTCCAGTACTCAGCTGACAAGAGTATCTTCCAAGAGAGAAGAAACATTGCAGATAGGGAAAACCTGACCTATGGACGGGAGTTAAACTATGTAGGAAATTCTATATCTAACAGACTTTTTAATTAATGTTTTAAATCACTTCAGATCAAGATTAATTACACTTTAGCCTCTTGTCTTAATCAGACAGCAAAGTGGTGATAGAAAGACGTGTATGTTTCTATAAACGTACATAACATTTTTCTATATATTTATGGGGGAAGTGATGGTTCTAACTGATTTTTAAAATTGCAGAACTGAACAGGTAGTATTCTGTATTATTTAATGCAGCATAAGAACATGTGATGTTGTACATAGTGTCTGGGAACGCAATACCACTGCTGCTTTGCTGTAGTTTGGGAGTGGTGGTGATTGCTATTACTGCAGGTTGTTGTTTACATGTTTAACATTTCCTGAACTGAGACAAGTTGGATTTTAAAAAATCTCATGCTGTTTTTATAATCTTACCCTTTCCTAACCATACAACAGAGCATAAATTGCCTTAAAATCTTAGAGAAAAAGAAAATCCTTAATTAAGAAACATAGATATAGAGATATTTCTCTAAACATAGACATTGTGACGTTTAGCAGGTGCTCTTTGGTGAAAAGGCCAAATTGTTGGCACCAGTGTTTCCCAACCTTTCGTTTTTGGACTAAAATTATCAGAAGCCTAAATCAATTTCCCAAAGCACTGATCAGACAATGTACTGACTTAGGCTTCTGGGAATTGAAGTCCCCTTGTAGGGCATGGGCCCCACATTGGGAACCACTGGTTGGCACTGATGCAGTCTGTATTTTATTGTAGGCGTTGCTGGCTGAGCACATGTTGCTCATCAGAAATGGGCAAATTACAGGAATTGTAACTGCAGAGTGTTGTATAGCAAATAAATAAATAAATAAATCTTGTCTTATACTACAGCTTTATTATCATACACCTATGATGAATGGAGAGACAGGAACATTTTAACCAGCATGTCCTTTTTATGGAGTTTTAGCATTTTTCTTAGCCACTAAGGGAAAAAATCTATTTTGAGACATGTTCTACCTTTTCTAAAGTAAATAATATCTTCGGGGTTAATTAAGCCTTCTTCTTTGCTTCTTCTTTTACCCCATTGAGCGTTGATGGAAGTAAGCATTAGGATATGTTAATCGAGGTCCTAGTCATGGCACTAGAAAAAATACCTTATGCATGTGTAACGCTGTCTGGTTGGATCTCTGTCTGTCTGTCTATCTATCTATATCTATCTATCTATTGAGTATTGCAGACACAAACCTCACAAAATATGTTTTCTATATATACTTATATAAAATCAACAATAATATAAGTAAATATCTATGCTGTGTCTTATATATGCAAGTTCTTTTCACAAGCACCAGAGCAGGATTGCTTGAAGTACATTTCACCCCGCAGAGCCTTCCCAGCCAGACTGGAGGGCTGGGAATGAGCTGCGGGGTGAAACGAGCCCAGGACGAAGAGCGGAATGGCTTCGTAGTCTTGCAGTCCACAACTTTCTGCGTAGCCCAGGGTCTTTGCTGCAACCGAAAAAGTAAGGGGGGGGGGCTTTTTCGGTTGCATCAAAGGCTCTGGGCTATGCAGAATGTTGTGGACCAAAGGAATCTTTCCTCCAGACCCTTCCGGAGCCTGCGGACCCAGGGGAGGGGCCACCAACAGTGTCATACCTGTCAAGCACGGCTCCACAAAATACGGGAAATTACTGCGCATGCGTGGATGCACATGCTCAGTAACCCATTTGTGCATGTGCACCATGTCCGTGCATGTGCAGTAACCCATTTGCGCATGTGCTCCGTGTTTGTGCAGTAAGCCCTTTCCCCGCCGTTTAAATATGGGACGTCAGCGGGAAAGGGGAGAAACGAGTGCAGAAAAATGGTAAATCCTGGCCAACACGGGATACTGGATCCATTTGTAATTTATGGCTTAAACCAGTGCAAATGCACTAGAAGAGTACTGTTGTATTTTCCACTACTAATAATACATTTATTCTTGTGGTCAGTAGGCATACTATTGCTTCCCCAACAACCTGCACCAGTTGAAACTGTGTTGCCCCCTTCCCTAGCTGCACATAATCAAGAACCATAACATCTTTTGTCCTAGCACAGGGGTGGCCAAACTACAGCCTACAGGCCAGACTTGACCCACGGCACCATTTAACGTGGCCCACCACCACCCTCACTGCTACCAGAAGTGGAAGTGGGCACATTTACGACATCCGTAAGACGCGCCCGTGCATGTGTAAACTCATCCGTGCCTGGCGTAAATGCACCCGCGGCTGTCATAAACGCGTTTACGACAACCATGGATGTGTTTTACGGCAGCGTTTATGGCAGGAGGCACCACTTGATCGGCCTGCGGTGTGAAAAGTTTGGGAACCCTTGTCCTAGCAGAACAACATATTGAGTAATGGCTTACTTAGATCATAGATTTGTATCTCAGTTCATGATTCATCATGACTCCGTTCTTACTAGAATCGATACTTAATGTGTATGTGTACAATAAAGATTGATTGCTTATTAGAATTTATATGGAGCCTTCCCTAATTTTGTATAGCAATCAAATGAAATGAGAGAGATGTGATAATGTTTTGCAAGTCAAAAGTCAAACGTACAGTAGACACAGTTCTCTACCTTTCAAAAGCTAGGTTCTTTTTCACAAGTGAAGTCCCCAAAGGGGGGGAAATCTGAGACTTTGGATTCCCATCAGCTTTGCAAAGAAATATTAACAGACATGTACCACCCCCTTAAAATATTAGGAGGCAATAAACATTGCAAAAGAAGAATTCCTCTTTAACATTTATTTAACATGAGTACATGGCTAATTACTACATAATGAGGAGTAAAGCTTCATATAAATGACAAGCAAAATTACTGTAAAGTACTTGTTGAATTTACATTGGTGATAGTATCAGAGAATCAATTCTTTAATTCCTCAAATATGATAAAGCACATAGAAGAGATGGCAAAATTCTTTAACTGCATTTTCAGACAATGTGGAGGAGTAAGAATATGCACGTAGTTAAACGGCTCATCTGGCGGATTCTCATACTGTATAATTCAGTTGGGTTTCTCCTATTAGATACTGTAGTGAGCAACAGTATATAATACATAACATTAAGCACTGGCTCTGCCTTCTGACTTAAAATTTGATAGATGGAAATAAGGAAATGACACAACAGGAAATTAAATAAAAGAAAATCAACGAAATGTTTATAAGCAAGGAGAACAAAGTACTGTATCTTCAAACACTGTTTAAAAGCCAGAACTGATGGAGATGTTCTAGACCAGGAATTCTCAACCTTTTAAAGCCAGGGGCCAATCACACTGCCTCAGACAGCTTTGGGGGCCTGATGCCCATTTTGCCCATCCTGTACCACAATGCACTTCCTGTTGGTGGTTGGCCACATGAAATGGTGCCATGGGCCTCATCCGGCCCATGGGCCGCAGATTGAGAATCCCTGTTTTAGACTAGAGGGCTTTCCTACTATAAGAAATTAAATAAAAATGGCACAAACAAAACATACTGGAAGTATATTGCCACTAGAATATAAAGAACAAGCAGAAAATAAAATCTCTTGTCTTTAGCTATATAATTTTTGACAAGGTGAGTAAAAAAATGGTAGCAGAACAGTATAAGTAATTTAAGTTTATTAAGTACACTGATGAACTATGTCATTGAGTGATCCTGAGATGGGAGAAAGCTATACCTGCCCCTCTTCAGAAATGTGGGAGAGGATCATCTCAAGACCAGAAGTTAACTTGTGGGTTTTTTTTTAACCTGGAAGAATATGGCGTTTTGATAAAACAAGGTTTTTTATCAACTTTGCTCTGATCCTAAAACAGTAAAAGCAGCAGTAATAATAATCAGAGTTAGAGGTTCTACAAGACTCATCTTTCGTCTCAAAATAGATGTAACATTTGAAGGAGTGAAAAACTTCTGAAAAACAAAAATCATTAAATGTGGGGAATCTCTGTTCCACTGGCTGAATGCAGCCTTCCTGGTCATCTCAATTGATCCATAGAGCATACCTGTCAAGCGCAGCTCCGGAGATTACGAGACCTGTGCAAAACGTTTCTGCGCAGGTCCATTCTACGCATGCGTAGAACGCTTTTATGCATGCATAGAACGGACCTGCGCAGAATTGTTCTGCGCAGCTCACTTCTATGCATGCGTAGAAGGCTACGCATCCCCTTCTGCACAGAAGCCTTCTATGCATGCGTAGAAGGGTTCTACGCATGCGTAGAAGAGTTCTACGTATGCGTAGAAAGGACCTGCGCAGAAGGGATGCGCAGTAACTCCTTTCCCCCTGCCACTGAGTGGCAGCTCCGGGCAGGGAATGGCAAAAATCGGCGCGGAAATACGGGAAATCCCAGCCAATCCGGGATACTTGACAGGTATGCCATAGAGGCCTCAACTAGACTAGTCTCCACCTTCCCAAAGCCCTTTCCAGATCCCCTGAAACTTCTTCACCTGGAAGAGGAATAAGGAGTGGGAGAATGCCTTCTGACCTAACTTTGGCCACTTGAGTTAGCGTATTTCTGGCTCCAGGACTTGACAGTACTTAGTGTTGTCTCAGAACTTAAGCTATCCTCTTGCTTTTCTGACTGGATTTCTATGAGCCACTTCTTGAGGCACCACATGAAAAGTCTTCAACAAGTGTAAACTCTTTCAGCAAAGCACTGCCTCTAGACCAGTGTTTCCCAACTTTTAGGTTTTGGGCTCTAATTTCCAGAAGCCTACGTCAATTCCCCAAAGCATTGATCAAACTACGTACTGACTTTGGCTTCTGAGATTTGGAGGTCCCCATGTGGTGTGTGCCCCATGTTGGGAGCCACTGCTCTAGACTGACTTTACTGATTGTTTGCCTGGCTAAGTATGTTTGGCCCACTTCTCTCCTCGCTGTCAAAGATCAGGAATAGTGAGTAAAGTCCCCTGTGTGCACATGGTAGATGTGCCTACTGTTGGCATGCAACCCCCACAAAGGACTGTCAAGAGCCAGTTCATACCTCAGATGAAGCACCACTGTTATAAAGGCTAACCCAAAGTATAACTACTGTATTTGCCAGCATATAAGACGCATCGGAGTATAAGATGCATCCCATTACCAAAATAGCCCACTACAGGCCACTATATACAGTATCAGATGCACCCAATTTTTCCAATGTATTTTAAGGGGGGGGAGTGGGTCTTATATGCCAGCAAATAGGGTATGCAGAAAAGGAAAAAAAATAACACTAAGAAAAAGGCCAAATCTTAATTTCATCTTCATCTTTCTCTTGATTTTCATTTATATAAATACAAAACTGAAATACATTAAAAGCATGCCACTGTATTTTAAGGTTTGATGTTCACAGTTGCTTACACATCATCAAGCATTTTTAAATTTAGAGAGAATTATTTATTTATTTATAATTCAAATTTATGCTGCCCATACCCGTCAAGCGCAGCTCCGGAGATTACAGGACCTGCGCAGAACGTTTCTGCTCAGGTCCATTGTACACATGCGTAGAAGGCTTTTACACATCCCCTTCTGCACATAAGCCTTCTACGCATGCGTAAAAGCCTTATACGCATGCGTAAAAGCCTTATACGCATGCATAGAAAGGACCTACGCAGAAGGGATGCGTAGTAACTCATCCCCCCCACTGCCAAATTACGGGGTAGCGGCAGCTCCGAGCGGGAAATGGCAAAAATTGGCGCAAAAATACAGGAAATCCCGGTCAATCCGGGATACTTGACAGGTATAATGCCGCCCAATCAGGCAAATCCGACTCAGGGCAGCTCACAACAGGATTAATGGATGTGAGAGGACAGTGAAGAGACATCATGGGTAGTGATATTGAATGATACTTCCACTTTGTTTTTAGCAATGCCTGTACAAGAATCAGACGTTCTAATGGGATATTTATTTTTAGTTGGGAAAATTAGCTAAGAGAGTAATGTGACACTTTACAAAATCAGTAAATAGGACATTTTCTCCCTCGCTTGGTAACACTTGGACATAGATGCAGTATATCTAATGAATGTTTTGAAAATTGTAAAAACAATTGTGATGAATAGTTTTCTTTCATGTCCCAACCTCTGACTTAAGGCCTTAGGGTTTCAAAACAAAGGTCACTTGTTTGCTGGTGGAGATTTTGTAGTTCATTGAATTGAAGTTTCAAATCCACAAGAAGAAAACAGGTCTCATGTAATTCAGTCACACTCTAATGCCATTTAAGAGCATAATTTTGAAGAAGTGAAAAATTAGAGGCTTTTAACAATGTTGAATTTATCCTACTATCTACTGAAGTGAGCAACAAAGAAGCATGGATCAACTTGCAGGAGAATTTCTCTAACAAGATTGCAAGGCTCAGATGGTTTGCAAGGCAATAGAGGACCATGTCAAGATGAGTCAACTTGGTTGATTTTAAAAACTTTATAATCTGGATTTAGGCCTAAAAGATCTGAACAAATTGCTGGTGCATGGAGAGGGATTTGCAACAAACACAATTTATGACATTGCACAACATCATCATTACTCATAGGGTATGTCTGTTTAAGCATCAGTCTAGCTTCCAGTTTTCTTTTTGGAAGAAAGCTCTACTGGTTCTAAACGATTAGGAATTTAGATATTTGGATTTCAAATGTTGGCCATATTATTTGAGCCTAGTTTTATTCAAGACACCCTCTATGTTACATTAGATTATAAGCAGAAAAGGGTAATTCATAGAAAAATAGCCTTGTTTCACAGTTTTTAATTTCTTCACCTGGCCTTTAGGTCAGTATTGAAAACAGGATTTAGATCACATCTCAGAGGAAAGTTACTGTGCAGTCCCATATTTACTGTCATTACTAATAATGTATGTAGCATTTTAAACATTTTGTTTGAGCCCAGAATGTGCATTTCTTATGACATCTCTAACCCATACCTGTCAAGCACGGCTCCAGACAATACGGGACCTGCGCAGAACGGTTCTGCGCAGGTCCGTTCTATGCGTGCATAGAAGGCTTCTATGCATGCGTAGAATGATTCTACGCATGTGTAGAACAGACCTGTGCAGAACCGTTCTGCGCAGGTCGCTTCTACGCATGCGTAGAAGCCTTCTACGCATCCCCTTATGCACAGACCCCTTCTACGCATGCATAGAAAGGACCAGTGCAGAAGGGATGCGCAGTAACTACTTTTCCCCTGCTGCAAAATTATGGGGTAGCGGCAGTTCCCGGCGGGAAATGAAGAAAAGCGGCACAAAATTATGAGAAATCCCGGTTATTACGGGATACTTGACAGGTATGCTCTAACCTTAGTCAGGTCAAAATGATTGCTTTCATTTTGCATTTATGATTTGGACACGAGGCTGAGCATAGTCAGGGTTGTGTAGTTGTGACTTTACAATAATGGTAAATGTGATTACAGTCATTAATACATATTAGCTCACTCATTTCATACTATTTTTGCAAATTTTGATGGTTAATCTGTTTGCTCACTATTCATGTGGAGTAGGATATAACTGACTGAGCCTGTAAATTCTCTTACAGGGTGGATTGCAGTGCAGTGTATGTTTACAACTCATGCTTGCGCAGTCACTAGTGCCTTTAGCATTCTGTGGGGTTCTGGATTCTCAACGTTAAAGTGGGCACTTACCTGTACAATAAGGACATTCATAAGAAGATGGCTCCACACTGCCTTCTTTTGTGCTGAGATTATTTGTTTCACAGGAAACCCAATTTATTCTTTCAAAATAAAGTCTTTTATCCCAGAATGATATTTTTATTGATAAGAAATGAAGTGAAAATCATGACAATCTTTATTTTTTTGTGGCAGCCAGGCGCCTCGAAACCTTGCAAATACTAATCAATTTCCCTCGTCTTATTCAAAAGATACCATACCAATTTTAAAAGTACATGAGCAAATCTGATATGATTATATTACCAACCAAAGAAATATACATATTAACTCAAAAAAATGAGATGTTCTTATCTGTATCCAAGTACAGTAATAGTAATTAGCATTTTCCACATTGTTTTTCTTTTTTGCAGTAACAATGACAAATACTGGAGAAAAGGGTAAGCGTTTATGTATTTTTACTTATATTATTTTTTCTTCTATGTAGCCAGAGGTCACATGCCCTATAGAATTTCCAGGTGGCATCTCATTCAGATACCAGCCAGGTCAGCGTGGGCAATTTTCTGGTGCTGGGAAGGCATTTCTGTATTTTTTTTGTATTTTTGAAATTATATCCTTTGATTATATTGATCACATTGTTGCTATTGCTGTTATACTGTGTTTTATGGATCTTGTATTTCTAATATTTATTGTTTAATTTGCTGTATTGTAACACTGTACCATTTGTAATTTTTGTACACTGTATTTGATTTACTTGTTGTAAGCCGCCCAGAGTCGGCCCTGGTCGAGTAGGGCGGGGTATAAATCGAATAAATGAATGAATGAATGAAGGCTACATTGGATCCACACCTCCATGGAAGCCCACCACTAGGCAGTAGCGACCATGGTTTCTGAAGCCACCACAGTTACCACCAAAATTCAGTGGCAACCTTCATGTCTCTATTTGGTGCAGTTGGGTGCCTGAATGCCCTTCCCCAACATGCTGTAGCTGCTCTGCACCACAAAGTATCCCCTTTTCTCTGGACGCTTTTGTGCATGAGTTGGCATCAGTGAGGGCATTTCTTTCAGCAGTGTTGGGAGGTGAGGATAGCAGTAACAAGAACCTCTTTTCTGCTGTATCCGAATCCGAATATTGGCGATCCTCATGGTGATCAGCTATGAAGACTGTCCTGCGACTATAATACAGTGGCCTTTCATCTGCCTTCCGCATCGCAGCATGACCCCTGTACCACTAGTCCTGTTCCGCGCGTCACTTTCTGGTCCTGTGCCATTTTGACACGCAAAGTCCTCATCAGCCCCAGGCGAGTCTTGATGAAGCTGCTGCCCTCCATCAAGATGGGTTCAAGTGGGATTTAATCCACTTGGGGAACATCACCCTTCCTGTGGACTTTGGCACCCAAGGCTGTTAGTCCTTAGGGTTGTCAGGTTGTTAACCACCGCCTGACACTCAGCGTTGAGGCACTGGCAGTATGGTCTACTCTGTTACCATAGCAGGATAACCTGGACAGACCATATAAGAACTTCCTGATTATTCTACTCTTCCTGTAGACTACATTTTGTGTACTCCTGCACTAAACCAAGACACGCTTACCTTTAGCTAAATTTTGTCACAACCTTTATTTTCACTCTGCTCTTTCATTTGTGTATGCATCAGTGTAATTGTTTTGATTTAACATTGTATGAAGATCATCAGTTATTGAACTTATGGCCTATCGGTAGAATTCTGACAGCTCTGGAAATGTGTTTTTCTGGGTTTAGTAAAAAATAAATAAACCAGTGTCTACTGGGAGTCAAATAAAACAAATCTTTTTGGTTTTTAAAAGCAGTTCTCATTTAGACTTTATTTTAATAGTATTAGTCCCTATTTTGAGTACTTGAGAACATATGGCTGACCCTATTATGTAAATTGTGTTTTTGTTTAATGCTTTGTTTTTATGATTTTTGTTTTAGTGATGTGCCTAATTGCCTATCATCTATTTTTCATCATGTTTTTGTGGTCTTATTGGAAAACAATCTTTACGTTACCAATGAATCCTTCCAAAGAAGTAAGTGGCCATTTGATGTAAGAAAAAACAAGTTAGTGAATTTTATTTCTAGTATATAGTTTGCATGTGTGTGAGGAGAAAATAATATCTTATATGAATTTAGTATATGTAGTTCTAATTCCTACTGATTTGGAGGCCTCTGGTTAGCAACATATGGTCTTTATTTATAGTGGCAAACATTTTGCATCTGGGTGAATGAAACAATAGCTATAATTATTTTCATATGCATATTAGATTCTCAGAATTATTTGACATACCGTATTTTTCGCCATATAAGGCGCTTCGGCATATAAGGCGCACCCAATTTTAAAGGAGGAAAATCTAGGAAAAAAAGATTCTGAACCAAATACTGTGCTGTACCTGTCTCTCCCCAATGGGGCCAGTGGCATGGGCTGCCGGGGTGGGACCAGGGAGCTGCTCGAGGCGGCTGGCATCATCGTCCCTTTTCTGCTTCCCATTCCCGGGCCAAGCAGCGAGGGCCCCGGGAGAGGCAACGTGGCGGCGGCGATGGCGGGTCTCGGGCGGCGTCTCCTTTGGAGGCCTGGCCGGCAGGCAGGGCTCGGAGGACGGGGAGACTCTGCCTCCCATTCCCGGCCCGAATGGCGAGGGCCCGGGAAGAGGCAATGCGGCGGCGGCGATGGCGGGTCTCGGGCGGCGTCTCCTTCGGAGCCCTGGACGGCAGGCAGAGCTCCGAGGGCGGGGAGACTCTGCCTCCCATTCCCGGGCCGAATGGCGAGGGCCCGGGTAGATGCAACGTGGCGGCGGCGATGGCGGGTCTCGGGCGGCGTCTCCTTTGGAGCCCTGGCCGGCAGCAGGGCTCGGAGGGCGGGGAGACTGCCTCCCATTCCCGGGCCGAATGGCGAGGGCCCGGGTAGATGCAACGTGGCGGCGGCGATGGTGGGTCTCGGGCAGCGTCTCCTTTGGAGCCCTGGCCGGCAGCAGGGCTCGGAGGGCGGGGAGACTGCCTCCCATTCCCGGGCTGAATGGCGAGGGCCCGGGAAGATGCAACGTGGCGGCGGCGATGGCGGGTCTCGGGCGGCGTCTCCTTTGGAGCCCTGGCCGGCAGCAGGGCTCGGAGGGCGGGGAGACTGCCTCCCATTCCCGGGCCGAATGGCGAGGGCCTGGGAAGATGCAATGCGGCGGCGGCGATGGCGGGTCTCGGGAATGGGAAGCATATGCGTCTCCCCGCCCTCCGAGCTCTGCCTACCGGCCAGGGCTCCAAAGGAGACGCCGCCCGAGACCCGCCATCGCCGCCGCCACGTTGCCTCTTCCCGGGCCCTCGCCATTCGGCCCGGGAATGGGAGGCAGTCTCCCCGCCCTCCGAGCCCTGCCTACCGGCCAGGGCTCCAAAGGAGACGCCGCCCGAGACCCGCCATCGCCGCCGCCACGTTGCCTCTTCCCGGGCCCTCGCCATTCGGCCCGGGAATGGGAGGCAGTCTCCCCGCCCTCCGAGCCCTGCCTACCGGCCAGGGCTCCAAAGGAGACGCCGCCCGAGACCCGCCATCGCCGCCGCCACGTTGCCTCTTCCCGGGCCCTCGCCATTCGGCCCGGGAATGGGAGGCAGTCTCCCCGCCCTCCGAGCCCTGCCTACCGGCCAGGGCTCCAAAGGAGACGCCGCCCGAGACCCGCCATCGCCGCCGCCACGTTGCCTCTTCCCGGGCCCTCGCCATTCGGCCCGGGAATGGGAGGCAGTCTCCCCGCCCTCCGAGCCCTGCCTACCGGCCAGGGCTCCAAAGGAGACGCCGCCCGAGACCCGCCATCGCCGCCGCCACGTTGCCTCTTCCCGGGCCCTCGCCATTCGGCCCGGGAATGGGAGGCAGTCTCCCCGCCCTCCGAGCCCTGCCTACCGGCCAGGGCTCCAAAGGAGACGCCGCCCGAGACCCGCCATCGCCGCTGCCACGTTGCCTCTTCCCGGGCCCTCGCCATTCGGCCCGGGAATGGGAGGCAGTCTCCCCGCTCTCCGAGCCCTGCCTACCGGCCAGGGCTCCAAAGGAGACGCCGCCCGAGACCCGCCATCGCCGCCGCCACGTTGCCTCTTCCCGGGCCCTCGCCATTCGGCCCGGGAATGGGAGGCAGAGTCTCCCCGCCCTCCGAGCCCTGCCTGCCGGCCAGGGCTCCGGCGGCGTCTCCTTTTGAGCCCTCCCGGCAGGCAGGGCTCGGATGGCGGGGAGACGCATCTGCCTCCCATTCCCGGGCCGAATGAAAATGATAGGACAATTATTGCAACAAAAAAATCTGTTTACAAAATGGAACTTTTTTTCTGGTAACTCAATTTTACATTAGGGCAGATAATTTCCTTCTGATAATAGGAGAAATACAGTGGAACCTTGGTTAACAAACGGCTCAGTTAACATAAAAATCGCATAACAAAAGGAAATCCATAGAAAATAGTGGCTCAGTTTACGGAATTTTCTTTGGAATGGATTAATTGGTTTTCAATGCATTCCTATGGGAAACTGTGTTTCAGTTAAAGTATTTGGGTTCCCAATAAATTCCTATGGGAAATTTGATCAAAGTAATTTTCACTGTAAGAAACATCCCGGAGAATGCATTAATTATGTTAACCGAGGTTCCACTGTATAGTGGAACAAGGTAGAATTTTTAGTGAGTCTCCTGTACGTCATCAAAATTTGCTCTGAAGGGATCTCTAGTGGTCTGAAATAGAATAGGCCTAGACCAGGGGTGCCCAAACTACGGGTCATGGGCTGGATCTGACCCCCGACGCCAATTCATCTGCACCACCCGCTCCGTTCCCCGAAGCAGAAGTAAAATGTGCATGTGTATTTTACTTCCGCTTCCGGTGGGAGGAACCATGTGACCAGCCCGAAAAGTTTGGGCACCCCTGGCCTAGACTAAGGATTGTAGGATAAAACAGTGAATAATTGAAAGCTGCACATGTCCCATCAGCAGAGTGGAATAGATCGCATTCTCTTCAACAAATGATAGTGTCATATATTGATACATTTTTCACAGATCCTAAAACTCAGTTAATTTTAAGAGTTTAACAAGGTAAAGTATTGCCTTTTGATCAAATCATTCTAAATTTTAAATTTAAAAACACATTCTGCCATCATTTCCAAATCAGCTCCTTTTTTTTACAAGGTGGTAGGTTGCTACAAAATACCGTGCTCTTATCAAAGCTCTTTTTTCATGTAGACGTGGCAAGATTATATTTAGTTCAGTTACAAAGTGAGTTTTTGAGGGGGTCCCAACACTCATAACTCCTCACATTATCCCCTTTTATTTTTCTTCTTCTGGCCACAAGAGGCTGTAAGGATACATTTTCTGTCTAAAAGCAATTTTGTAGGAAAATATTGCTGGGTGGTGCAGGAAGTGTGTGGCGATCCAAGGCCAAGGGATAAACATGTGGCCCCTGGAGGTAATCCACCCTAATTATCCACCTTGTGAATTACTGTATTAAGCTTTTAAATATTAAGAGGAAAATGCATTCATAGAATGTTAACAATTGATATACGTATGTGTCTCTGAAGGACCAGAGTAGCTGGAGTAGTAATTTCTCTGTTTTTCACAAATAAAATAAAAAACTAAAGTTAGACTAGAACTGTGATGGCGAACCTTGGCACTCCATATGTTCTTGGACTTCAATTCCATACGGGCACGTTTTACTTCCGCTTCCAGGAACAACGAGGGCAGCACAGCGTGGGCCGGATGAATCGCAGCAAACTCATTCGCGTGGATTCACGGGGGCTTGGGCGTCTGGGAATTGAAGTCCAAGAACATCTGGAGTGCCAAGGTTCACCATCACAGGACTAGAAAAATGCATGGAGTCATCTGCTATTCTTTTCAGATTACATCCATGGTTTGACAGACAGAAATAATCTGGTAAATCACAACCCTCTTTTTAGGGCAGTAAAACTAACCTATTATGCTACTAATCAAAAAGTGCATTATTTCCTAGTTCTACCTGACCTATGCAGATAAGGAATTGTTAGAAAGAGAACCTAAAAGTGAAACCCATCAAGAAGTACTGAAGAGAGCCGCCAAGGACCTCCCCATCTACACACGAACAATGTCTGGAGGTAAAAACTTGTGAAGAGTGAAGTCCTTCCTGTACCTTACCATCTATCAAGACAGAGAGTGAATTCTCGTATACATAGTTTAAAGTGTGGGTGCCCAAACCTTTCAGGCCGTGAGCCAGTCACGTGGTTCTGCGGGCTGGTCACGTGGTTCCTCCCAAAGGAAACGGAAGTAAAACATGCCTTGCAATCGGTTTTGCAACAGACATGTTTTGCAACAGGATGAGATAGATTTTTTTAGGCTGCCATTTCTCTGCTTAAACCAGGGATGCCCAAACTACAGCCTGTATGGCGCATTTTACTTCCACTTCCAAGAGCGATGAGGGCCAGATGAATTGGTGTTGGGGGTTTGATCCGGCACATGGGCTGCAATTTGGGCACCCCTGGTTTAAAGCTTATGTTGGAAATAGTAATGTTAATCCATAGTTTATAGATGTAAAAATGCTGAGAAAGAGTGTCCAGAATTTTGGCAAGGGTCATCTTCAGGTTGTTGTTGTTGTTATGTATCCTCAAGTAAATTCTGAGTTATGCTGACCCATCTCAGGATTTTCTGGGTAGACAATACTCAGAAGAGGTTTACCATTCTCTTCTTTTGGGGGTGCTGTAGAACTGTGCACCTTGCCCATGGCTACATGATCTGGCTCTTCTCCCAGAAGGCAATTTGGGGAATTGAACACCTAACCTCTGGCTCCACAGCCACTCTGCTATGCAGCCAGGATGTAATAGCAATCTCTATTTTCCATTTGAATTGTCTACGCCTGCTCTCTAGGTAGCATGTTTGATAACGTAAATCAGAAGAAAAGCCCATATACAAGAGAAACAGGCTTTCATGTACACAGCTTTAGATAAGTGAAAAATCATGGTCACAAATAAGTGCTGTGTTGGACAATTCCCCAGCCTGATAAAGTAACTTGAGGCTGTTTGAACATATTCCCCTCAATAAATTGGTGGCGGCGTTTACCAGTTGTTATGGGGTCAGGGCCAAGACATGGACTTTGCTCCACCCATCTATCATATAACTATCTGACATGAATATTATTTATTTACCAGAACTACTTAACCGCATAGCCAGTTTAGGATTAGTAGTTAAAATCAGTAGATTGCTTTGTTAAGATACATATAGAAATTCTGTAGTCAAAGCAATGGTATTCCCAGTGGTAATGTATGGTTGTGAAAGCTGAACAATAAGGAAAGTTGAGCACAGAAGAATAGACGCCTTTGAAATGTGGTGTTGGAGGAGAGTTTTGAGAGTCCCCTGGACAGCGAGGAAAACAAATAAGTCAATCTTAGAAGAAATCAACCCTGTCTGCTCCTTAGAAGGTCAAATTGTAAAGATGAAGATGAAGTACTTTGGACATCAAATGAGAAGAGAGGATTCACTTGAGAAAACTTTGATGCTGGGAAAGGTGGAGGGCAAAAGAAGAAAGGGGCAGCCAAAGATGAAATGGCTGGATGGAATCGTAGATGCAGTGGGCACAGAGCTGGGTGGGCTGAGGCAGATGGTGGAGGACAGAGGTGCCTGGAGGTCAATGGTCCATAGGTTCGCAAAGGGTCGGAATCGACTGTGTGACTGAACAACAAAAAGAAATTCTATATTAAGGCTACAATCTCATACACTTTTACTTGGGGATAAGTAATCTATAAGCAGAAATGCACAGGTTAAAATATCAGAATATAAAAGAAAGTTTTGCCTTAACAAAACACGAGGTTCTTGGCAGAAGAATCTGTATTATTATTATTGTTGTTGTTGTTGTTGTTGTTGCTACAGGCTAATTTTTGCTTCAATCTTGTAACCAGAAAAGCTGTGATATTTAAAAGATAATATGAACAGGCTAGCCCAAATATTAAACAAGCTTTTTCCTCCCTTTTTTTGCAGCTATCAGATACTGTGACAGATGCCAACTTATAAAACCAGATCGTTGTCATCACTGCTCTATTTGTGATAAGTAAGGAGCAAATATTACATGGCTAGATAGCATGCAATGAATCTGTTGCTATTGCTGAAGAAATAAAGAAAATAATAACAAAATTACTTGCATGGGTCCCTGAAGAAATTATGTACATACATGCTTTATTTTGTTTTAAAATGATAATTTTGCTCTAAACTGGGTGTTATTTCTTCTCTCAAGAAGCAATACTGCGTTATTCACATATATGATTGACCCGGTGACTTGTGTCAAAGCACACAGAATTGTTCTCTTAGTGTTTTGGAGTATTTCATATGACCTATATACAATAAGGAACTTTTGTATGGCATCTTTAAGATGTATGATTATGCATACTCTTCTGGAACTATGACAAGGACAGAACGATTCTTTGTTTTCTTTTTCGTTAAAGATATGCGTCCTCTGTTTGCACTCCTAGAATAGGATATAACCCTTTAAAATGCATATATTACTCTCCACCATCAAAATGTCACACATTTAAGAAGTTGTCTGTATCCAGTTATCCCCACAACAAATTTTTAAAGGAGAAAGAGTAACTAATTGGAATTTCAGGACATTTCATTGGGTGAAATCCTGTTGGTCAACATGGAGTAGGATCGTAGAGTCCTCACTGACTCAGTGGGCCTATTCTAACTGTGACTTACTATACTAAGCAACAGAATTTCATCCATTATGTAATCCATATATCATAAACAACTTGTGTAGTACATTACTTAGTTCACCTCTGTTTCACAAGTTCTTCAAAAGGATAACTTTCAAAAGTAAATATAATTATATTCTTTTGTGGCATAAATGGCATTATTCTAAGACAGAGGGGGACATTTTGAGGTTTTACCATCTGCCCATCCTTGTTTTGATTCAGATACTAGTTGTTTACATAGATTTCAGAAATATCTAATAGATCATACATATGCTTCCTTCCTTTGGCTGTAGTATTTGAAATGGAAATTTTAGAGATTTCTTCTAAAGTATAATCCATATTCTAAGATCTAACTACAAGGAAAGAGGAACAATCTCAGCTTGAATCATACAGCAGTGGGAAGAAATATAATATTGTTTGAATCCTAGTCAGAAGAAAAGAACTGAATTGTCACTTTGGATATTGGTGAAGCTTAAATGCTGTTTTCAGGGAGTTGGTTGAATGTAAACTAGTCATACTTAATTTGTGTCAAATGTTCACATGAATTCCAATGCCCAAAGGTCAATCTATTTTGTCCATTTATAAACTTATGTTTAGTGTAAATATTTTAAAGTAAAAAACTTTGTTTTTCATTGGGAATTTTGTAAAATAAAATGTAATGTTTTTTGTCTTTAAGATGTATTTTAAAAATGGATCATCATTGTCCTTGGTAAGTAGTAAGTTATGTGGCTATGTGTACTGTGGGACTGCACTGGCTTAGTGGTTAAGATGCTGAACTTGACAACTGCATGACGGAGTGAGCTACCGTCTCTGTCCCAGTTCCTACCAACCTAGCAGATCGAAAGCAAGAAATTGCAAGTAGATAAATAGATACTACTTCGATAGGAAGGTAATAGCATTCCGGGCACTTTGGTGTCTAGTCATGCTTGCCACATTACCGTGGAAATGTCTGCAGACGCTGTAAACAGAGATGAGCTGTAAACAGATGAGCACCGGACCTTAGAGTCGGATACAACTGGCTTTCGAGGAAAGGTGACCTTTATGTGTACTGTACAACCAGTTTCTGCAAGAAGTTCCTAATAGTGAGGGCAGTAAAAGAAAGAACAACCAAATATTTCAACAACTTTTTGAACTTGATACTGTGCAAATGTGGATGTATTAGTTTGGAAGAATTGTCTGAGTTCACTATGAGAAGTATGAATTTTTTGTACAAAGCCCTAGAGAAAATCTAAACTGTTAGTTTTGGCATTTAAGTGTCTAATTATGAGAACAGAGATGTCAGCATTTATACCATTATTTGCAGCTTAGTTGTTTACAGAGATAAATATGTCACTATTTATAATTTTAAATATGTAAAAACATCTAAATATGTAGTTGATGCATATATTTTTAGATGATTAGTGTTTTCTAAAATTGTTGATTTTAAATTTTAGTGTTTCACACAAAGGTAAATAAATAAAACCTAATTAATGGCTTAAAAGTAGAGAAGTAAAACTTAGCTTACCAAGCTTACCAAGACCGATGAAGGAACATTATATGAGATAAATAAATATGTGTACGTGTTTACATTTATGTATGCTTTCTTTTTCTCTAGGGTGAACAACTGTGTTGGATTCTCCAATTACAAATTTTTCCTTCTTTTTCTGGCATATTCTCTTTTATACTGCCTTTTCATCGTTGCAACTGATTTACAGTATTTCATTAAATTCTGGACAGTAAGTCTTAAACAATTTCCTGGTTTAAAGTGTTTGCAGAAAGAAACATATACCGTATTTTCCGGCGTATAAGACGACTGGGCGTATAAGACGACCCCCAACTTTTCCAGTTAAAATATAGAGTTTGGAATATACTTGCCGTATAAGACTACATCTCTTCCAATGCACACCAAATAAAAATTAACCCACACTCAACCCGAAGACGCGCAGCCCTCCGAGTCGAATGGGCAGGTTCTGGTGGAGAGCCAATCCACGCTCACGTTCTCCTCCTCGAGGTACAGGAAGATGTGTGCAGCTTGCTTCCCCTTGCTTCATACTCCCTGCACAGAGCAGGGACTCGGCCGCGGCACACCCCACCATATGCGCCGGACAAATGAAGCAAGGGGAAACAAGCTGCAGTTAAGTACCTGTCCTATAAGATGACCCCCGACTTTGGCACAGATTTTTCGGGGTTAAAAAGTAGTCTTATACACCAGAAAATACAGTATTTATTTAATTTTTGCTATTTTTAGGCTATAGTCTCAGACAAAATTACTGGAGTATATGCCCTGTTGAACTACTGTAAGTGGAACTTAATTTCGAAGTAACATAAAAGATGCTAAATTATTCAATGGGATTTGCAAATCAGGTGTTCCTAATTTGATTTTACAATAGTACCAACCTAGTCACTTGAGTCGGATTGTTTAGTCTCCAGTCGGATCCCCTATCGTTTAGGATGATGTTAAAGACATGGTTGTGCCAGCAGGTGTGGGGTGAGTTTGATTCCACCTCACATGCCCGCTGGCTCGTATAGCCTACCTGAGGGATCCTGTGTATTTCTGTTGCTGTTATTTTATCTTGGGGGAGGGAAGATCGGGGTAGCTTTTAATGTTTGAATGTTTCAGGTTTATTTTGGGTTTTTTATATACTGTTTTAGTGGGACTGAACTGTTTTTAACTTTTACTGTTTTTAACTGTTATATTCATGTTGTTAGCCACCCTGAGTGGTGTCCCCCACCAGGAGGGCAGGGTATAAATTTATAAATAAATAAATTTGTGTACAGTCCCAGGTGTGGTGTTTATATGGGATGGGAGAAAGAATAGCAAGAGCCTCAACTGTTGCTGGGATTTTATACAGTGGTACCTCATACAACAATTTGAATCGGTTCCATGGGGCTCGTTGTTGTACGAAACAATTGCTATACGATACATGCATCATATAGCGATTTTCCCTATGGAATGCATTGTACAATGTTGGGGGTTTTTTTTTTTTTTGCTAAGTGGTTTTTCCCATTGAAAAATTGTTGTATGATTTTTTTTCCATAGGGAAAATTAATATGCAGGACACCATTTCCCCCCCCCCCCCCAAACCTAATTGTTATGCGACTTCGTTGCTATATGGGGCAATTGAATTGAATTGAATTGAAATTTTAATTTATATACCGCAATTCTCCGCCCAAGGACCGACTCAATTGTTGTATGAGGTTCCACTGTACTTTTAAGCTGAAAATGATAGTAAAAACTGTTCGAAGCCAGTTCAGGTAACACTAAATGAAGACTTGCAATCCACTTAACTGGACATCTAGTAGGTATTCAGTGTTGTAGAATGTATTTGCATGCATCTTAGTGTTTGCAGATGTTAAATTTATTTAAGTACAGTTTCTGAAATAGAAAATATGTCCTTTCAGTATTATAAGTACGGTGGTACATCATAAAACGATTTTAATCCGTTCCATGGGGCTCGTTTTTGTACGAAACAATTGCTATATGATGCATGCATCGTATAGCGATTTTCCCTATGGGATGCATCGTATAGTGTTGTGTTTTTTTTGTTGTTGTTTTTTGCTAAGTGGTGTTTCCCATTGAAAAATTGTACGATTTTTTCCATAGGGAAAATTGTTATGTGGGACACCATTTTTAAAAAAAACATAATTGTTATTCGATTTAGTTGTTATACGGGCCGATTGTTGTATGAGGTTCCACTGTACTTAAAACTAATACAGAACTACAGTGTGGTAAACTAAGTTGGATATAAATCATGATGCATTGGATCCCATTGAAATAAATGAAACGTCTGTATTTCGTTTCTGTAGGACTTAACTACAATTGACTTTGTTTGGATCCAATGAATTCATAATCTCATATTCATTTGTTGTGCTTGAATTGGAAATGTGTTAGATACTTAGGTACTATGTACTTCAGATACCTATTGAATATCTAGCTAAAATAGGAAAATTATGTAGGTACTTTTACTTTCCCCATCTGATGAATGCAATATTATAGAGTTGCAGTGTATAATACATGCCCTATGACTATACAACAGGAAATCAAAATAATGTCTTACCATATTTCTACCATAACTTTTCTTGCTGAGGCTGTGATTATTAAATACTTCAGGGACAGTAGAATACTTGTGTATTCTATGAAGAAACATAACAGTTTAACAGCACGAAGCAGCAGATTATAATCTATACTATACTGTATATGTTCTAGTATTTGCCCAAACCACTGATGGGACTGTATCTCAGTGTTTTTCTATGAATAACTTGCTTCAGAGTTGGAGCGCCTATATTTGCACAGAAAAATAATACACATAACATCAGCTCTCTCATTGAATGT
The DNA here is from genome assembly GCA_035047345.1 of Bradypodion ventrale. Taxonomy (NCBI): domain Eukaryota; kingdom Metazoa; phylum Chordata; class Lepidosauria; order Squamata; family Chamaeleonidae; genus Bradypodion; species Bradypodion ventrale. The sequence continues at coordinate 82,389,367 of JAWDJE010000005.1, read as the reverse complement.
ATAAATACGACTCTTTTCTAATAGCATGGAGCTCACTGGAGTTTCTTTACTGAAAAAAGATGGCTGGATTAGAGTGAACTTTTGTAGATTCTTTAAAATTCATTTTAGAAGGCATTTAAGTAAAATCTTTTCCTCTACAGTTGATCAATACAAAAGTATAGCTAAAAGGATGGACAGACTTTATATTAAGTAAATGTCGGTTATTGCTAGTTTGTTTAACTCTGTCTTGACTGTTTGCTAATTATTTTGCTTTCAAAACTGATGCTGAAGATAGCTAATAATGATGAAGAATATAAAAGTATAATAAAGCCATCTTGAGTCTCTTTTTGAGATAGATAGAATGTAAGTAAAGTTTAAAATGAATGAATAAAAAGAAAGCATACTGTATATCAGTTGAGCTAGTTTGGGTTCCAACTGTCTGTATTTTTCAAGAGATTTCTTGCCATTACAGTAAAACCCCGATTTACATAAAAAGTCCTGACCGGACCAAAAATAATCCAATATTGAGCTGTGGCTCAAGTGGCTAAGATGCTGACTGGGAGGCAGAAGGTCAGCAGTTCGATTCCCGAGTACTGCAGGACGGAATGAGCTCCCATCTTTGTCCCAGCTCCTGCCAACCTAGCAGTTTGAAAGCAAGAAATTGCAAGTAGATAAATAGGGACCACTTAGGTGGAAAGGTAACAGCGCTCCGTGCGCTCTGGTGTCTAGTCATGCCTGCCACATGACCACGAAAACGTCTGCAGAAGCAGACAGCACTGGCTCTTCGGCTTTGAAACAGAGATGAGCACTGAACCCTAGAATCGGATACAACTGGCTTTCGAGCAAGGGAAACCTTTACCTTTACCTTTAATCATAATCAGCACAAAGGGAATGTAAACTGTGCGATCTCCCTACCTTTTGCATGCTGCTGCTGCTTCCTCCTGAGTGATTTGTCTGGCCGTTGGGGGAGCGGGAACTGCCACTGCCACCAATGCTGCTGCAACCACTGCTTCTGCCGGCACTGGCAGAGTGCAAGGGGCATATCCGCTTGGGTCCACTCTTCATCCAAGGTCCCCCTGTGGCGCGCTTTAGCTGGGAGTGCGCGTCAGATGAAAACTGCTCCATCTTACTCTTTGTCCGACACGCGTTCCCAGCTAAAGTGTGCTGCAGGGTGACCTCAGATGAAGAGCAGAACCAAGCGGATATGCCCCCTGCACTCTACCAGTGCTGGCAGAAGCAGCGGGGACTCCGAAAAACACGGCAAAACTGCCACAATTGTCGGTGCTGCCTCCACCGCCTCCACCACTGCCATGGTAAGTGATGTCTTGCGATTTCTGGCGGTGGGGGTGAGTGGTGCGTGGTGGAGTTTTAAATTTTAAAATGGTGTGGGTCCGCCATTTTAGAGTTTAAAATGGTGGCAGCACCATTTTAAACTTACACACAAGGAACCCCCTTATGTAAATCAATTTATGTGCATAAAACGAGACGCGTTTTCTGCAAAAAAAAAACATTACGTAAGTCAATTTTAATGTAAATTGATGTGTATGTAAATCGGGGTTTTACTGTATTGTGGAAAACAGGACTTCCTGAGATACCTTATTATGTCTTCATAAGTCAACAGAAATACTAATTCTTCCAGATTTTCAAATATTCTAGTAATTGTGTAAACAGCCCTACTATTAGGCACATTAAACATATATAAAATGTTCCTATTTCTTATATTTATGAAATTGATTTTATATGACAGTTGTGGCAAACCTATGGCATGTGTGCCAGATTTGGCACTCCCAAGCCTTTCTGTTGGCACGTGCATCGTCACCCCAGCATGGAGTTCACCCCTCCCCTCTGCCCAGCAGCCCAATGGAAGCGCTTCCTCCCTCCCCAGCATAGAGTTCGCCCCACCCCTCTGCCCAGCAGCCCAATGGAAGCACTTCCTCCCTCCCCCAGCAGAGTTCACCCTGCCCCGCTGCACAGCAGCCCAATGGGAGTGATTCCTCCCTCCCCCAGCACAGAGTTCGCTCTGCCTCTCTGTTTGGGCACTCGGTCTCTAAAAGGTTTGCCATTACTAGTATATGACATATACAGATTTCGAGGTATGATTTGTACTATATTCTTTCAAAGCACTGCAACAATGATTTTTTTTCTTTTATTATAGAATGGCCTTCCTGATACTCAAGCCAAGTTCCATATCATGTTTTTATTCTTTGCTGCAGCCATGTTTTCTGTCAGCTTGTCCTCACTTTTTGGATACCATTGTTGGTTAGTCACCAAAAACAAATCAACATTAGGTAAATACTGTTTTGTTTTGTTTTGTTAATTCTTTGAGATGTATTGCTTTAAATGGACTAAGGTGTGTATGTGTTTGTTTTGTTGTTGTTGTTGTTTTAGAGGCATTCCGAGCACCTGTTTTTCGATATGGAACGGATAAGAATGGCTTCAGCCTGGGCATCAGTAAAAATCTAAAACAGGTCTTTGGAGATGAGAAAAAATATTGGTTATTGCCAATATCAACCAGGTTGGTATCTTTGAAGGACAGTTGTTATTTTGAAACTAATTCTTCCGGGAAAAGTTTCAAATTTTTGTCTATGTGAAATTTTATTTGCACTGTCAGCTTAGGTGATGGATGTTCCTTTCCTACTTGCCTTGTTAATCAAGATCTTGAACAAGCTTCTCCTGCAGAACATAGTCTTTCAAACAAAAAGTAAGCCCACATTTATTTATATTTGCTGCTTAACTTGCTTTTTGTACGTTGTTCGTTAAGTCAACCAATTTAGGATGTACGACTACAGCTTTGTACAATATATAGCTATATGTCTAGAAACTTTTCTTCAGAATTAGTTGGGAGGAAACACAAACACCTGTTGTTAAGGTTGGACATTATTCATTCATTTCCACAAATTTAAATTTATCTAGTACAAAAATGCTACGTTGTGTAAGAAAAGAGTACCATATGCTTCTCTCTTACCCTTTTTGTCTCCCAACCCTATGGACAAGCTCAGACTAGCATTTGTAAGCAATGCTTTACATCAACTATTATTAGCTTTCCATCTTAGAAAACAATTACTAGATTTTTTTAAAAAATTCAAAGTACACAGTTTTATTTCCTGATGATCTGTTTACATTACTCAAATGACACTGGGTTCAGTTTACATAGCCAGATGTTATGTGTGGGCAATAGAATATCATAAAATAGAGTGCTTTTAGATTCAAGTGTCATTTTTATTTTGTGTACCATTTCAGACCACATGCAGTAGATAAAATAGATTATTTTCTTGGTGACTACTCAGCTATTGCTACTACCATATTTTACGGACCTTAAGACTCACTCCTCCCAAAAAAAGGGGGGGATGAGGGTACGTCTTATAGTCCAAATGCTGGTCTTTGGCCAGCTGTGGCTGTCTTAAAAGGATATTTTACAACAGCCGCAGCTGGCTGAAGACCTCTTCTGCAGCCTCTCAGCTGTTCCCGGGCAGGGGAAAGAAAAACATATGAAAAACAAGTGGCCACTAGAGGGCGAAAATCGCAATTTCCCATTTAAATGCATTGGAAGTAAATTTCTTGTATTCAAAAGTTTTCTGTTTGTACGTTCCCAATGCATTTAAGTGGAAACCAAACCTGTGCTTAAAAAGAAAGGGTTTCACTTACCTTGATGCTGTTGTCTCTACTCCACGTGGACAAAATGGAGGGGGGAAAACATGCTTCCTGGTTGAAAGGAGAGCAAGAGGCTAGGCTAGAGTATCGCTTCCTTCCTTAGTGCAATTGGCCTGCCTGCCCATTTCCCCTGCAGCACCATCACTGGTTGGTGGTGCAAAATACAGTACTAATTTTTTTGTTGTTTTCCTGCTCTAAAAACTGGGTGTGTCTTATGGTCAGGTGCATCTTATGGCCCAAAAAATACGGTATACAGTATTCTGTGAATGCAAGTATGAACTACAGTGTCATATGAAAGCCATTGACCACATAATTCTGCACTGTGACACCTGAGCCCCAGATGTATAGGTCTTTTCTACAGGTGTCTAAGCCAATATAGGTTTCTGTATTGGCTCAGAGACTTAGAATCATAGCTTTTTATGTCATTATAGTCAATGTCAAATATGCAGCTCCTCCGGTGGTTTAGTGGTTAAGACACTGAGCTGGAGACTGGAAGGGCGGGTTTCGATACCCAAGAGCTGCACTTGGGGACATGAAAGGAGCCTCATTTGGGCATCCCCTGAGCGGAGTTTCTCCAGCAAAAATCCTTTCAGCCCAGAATAATTTTTGACGCAAAATTATTATTAATTACATGCTTAGTATAACAAACTCTCTAACAAACAATAGGCATAATTAATTACAGGCATGACATTTTGCAGAAATATAAATATCCCAATGTGCTGGAATAGTTAGACTCAGAGGATAAAGAATGGCATATCTGTAATGGATTTTTAAAACCTAAACCCAAGTTTGGTACTCTTCTAATAGTGTAGGGATATACTTGCTTCTGTTTAATATTCCATCATTTTTTAAATAGTGAGAATAATCCTCATTTTCCTGTCAAAACTTTACGGGACTCCCAGAACCACCTGCTTACGGACACTCAGTCCTGGACAGAAACCAGTGCAAGCATTGAAAAGAGCAAGTTTGGTAAGTGATCACTTTTACTTTACTAAGATTTTTCATGAGTGTCTTCTCTTAAAGGTAACTTAGGCAGCTAAAATAAACTTCCTTTTTAAATAAAGGACTAAGATAACAGTATGGATGTAATTAAAAGGGGGCAGGCTAAAAGATTTTAATCACAACTGATTAAATTGTTCAAATTCTCCACCTTCTTTATATACAATCCTTACAAGGAAGTTGTTTTGGTTCTATACCAGGGCCTGATGGCAGTAATAGGCTGGATGAGGGCAAACGAACGGAAACTTAATCCAGACAAGACAGGTATTCCATGGTCAGTCACAAGGCAAATCAGGGGATAAGGATGCAACCCTTCCCATGAAAACCCAGGTGCCCAGCTTGGGTGTAACTCCTGGATTCTCCCTGAGCCTGGATACCCAGATTTTGGCAGTAACCCAAAGTGCATTTGTAGTGTTAAAACAGCCCCCATTCCTTGAGATGTCAATTTAGTTACAGAGAGAAGTGCCTTAATTGCATCATCCCATTTGGATTACAGTAACATACTCTACGTGAGGCTATCTTTCAAGACTTCAGAGATTTCAGCTGGTTCAAAATGCAGCAGCCAGACTGCTAACGGACCAGATATAGGAAGCATGTAACGCCTCTGCTACAATAACTGCAGGCCCAATTCAAAATGCTAGCCATTACCTATCAAGCCCTCTATAGCTTGGGTCCAGGCTATCTGAAGGGCTGTATCTCCCTATATGAGCCTTCTCAGCCCTTAAGATCTTCAGAGAAAGGCCTCCTCTCAGTCCCATTGTATGCTTGATGAAGACACAAGATAAGGCCTTCTCTGTGGCCTCTTCCAAATTGCTCAAGGCTTTCCCTCAGGAAGTTAGGTTGGCCCTACTACCTTTTATCCTTCCACAGATCATTGGGGAAAGAGCCTCCTCGAAGATTGTGGTATTTTTGAATCACAATCTGGCATGCCCTGGTAACGGCATCTTTGTGTTGCCGGCTAATCTTGCTCACACTGGGTCTGGTGAAAGGAACTGCAGAATGAACTCACCAAAAGGTAGCTTCACTTTGGCAGTTTCATGTCTGGCCTAGACACAGAAGAAGAAAACGGATAGTTGAAGACCCACCTCTTCAGGCAAGCTTTTAACTTTTAATGTTTAAATAAACAACCCCTGAATGCTACTACTGTATTTACCTTTTTACAGTTTATTACTTTGTTTTTTCAAATTTAATTTTTAATTAGTTGATATATTTTAATTATTATGATTGTATCTTTTTTATGTTATTTAGTGTGATTTCAATTTTACTTGTTTAAAGCTTATAAATGAACCTAGGTAAATAAATAAGAGTAGAAATTCCACTTTTCATTCTGTTTGCCATCTGTTGTCATAGCATGGTGCTTGGGAAGGGGAATCCCAGCTGTCGTCTCTAATTATGGGTTAGAAATAACAACAGGATCTTCTGGCATGTTGCTCATTATCCCAAACCGGATGATGACTCATACGGAAACCAGGGAACTCTGCTTTGCTGGGGATTGTGGAAGTTGCATCACTTTCTCTTTGCAGAGTGATGGAGAAAGCAAATACATGGGGTGGGGTAAATGATGATTGTGATGTCAGAAAGAGTGAATCACATGATCCAAGCAGAGATCTTCATCACTCCCCAAATGATGATGTGAGATAGTTTCCTCCTCAATCACAAGATGTCCAAAGAGGTTTCTTGTTTCGAAAAAAAGCCTCTCTGAAGAATGTCAGGACTATGAACACATTCAGGCAATCCCTGGGCAACCACAGAACCTTTCACTCCCAAAGCAGGATTAGATTGCTTCTGACATAATGAAGAAGATAGCAAATTTTATTCCTTGGCCAGCTTCTGTGAAAAGCTGATTGTATAGGGCAGTGGTTCTCATCCTATGGCCTGTGTGCCAGAATCGGTCTGCAACACCATTTCATGTGGCCCGCACCCTCACTGCAGATGCCACCACTGCCGCCTCAATCCTTTCCCCCTCCGCTGCGCTTGGTGTGTCACTAACGGCACCCCATAGCAGGGTGGATGTTGTAAGCCTTACAACATCCAGCCTGCTACAGATCACTGTTAGGGATACACCATGCCAAGGGGAGGGGGAAAGGATTGAGGCAGAAGCGGCAAATGCACGTGGCTGCCCACGTCTTTCCCGCAGGCCTCTGTCCAAGTGCGGGCAAGAAGAACAGCCTGGATTCCTCCATGCAGCTCTTCTAGGTTGGTAAGCAGGGAAGTGGGGCAAGGATGGGGGGGCTCGGGTTGTTCCCGTCACCGCCGCTGTGGGGGTGGCAGCAACGGCAGCGGGACTACCGAGCCCCCTCCCCCCCACCAGCAGGGGGTGGTCCGGCCCCGCCAACAGTCTGAGGGGGTGTGGTCCAGCCTATGGCTTTAAAAGGTTGAGAACCCCTATGTAGAGCTTACATTTGTATCACCTAGAACTAATATCAGCAACAACTTCAAGAAGTAGATTAATTGCCTTTGTGATAGGAGCAATTAAGCATCACTACTCAAAAGCATTGTTTTTTGTTTCTCAAAGGTATGATCAATCCTGCACTAACTATGGAAAATGAAACTTAAATACAGCAAAGTAAGAAACAGCAAGCCTGGAATTTCAAAGTAAGCTTTTTTTAAAAAAAATGTTGGCTCCTCTTTTAAATTATCTCTTTTGTTATCTTATCTATATTATGACATGCATGTCACTCAGATAGATTTTTTAAAAATGAGTGATCTAGTCTTTGTTTTTCAAGCTGATATGCCTCAATTATTTTTGCTTGTAGTTCATAATTGTTGATGAGAGGCTGAAGGACTCCTCCATAACATCAGCATTCGTCAGACAGCTGTTCCAGTCCACTGTTGTCTGGATTTGCCCAGAAGATATTTCAAGACCTAGTCCAGCTGTCTTCATTTCATTGCTTGATGACCTGTTGTCATCTCTTCTGTGTGTAAAAGAATGTTTTAACAAGTCCAAAATATTCTTAAAATACAAAAGGGAACTCATGAAAATCATATTTTGGCAAAGCAGAAACACAGGACAATACTTTTCTTTTCAGGAAAAAAAAGTTTTTCCCCACTGGCATGAAGAGCTCAGGTGAGTGTATATATAACCTGAATATGCTCTTTCAGCAGTTCTTCAATTTTTAAGTCTTGTTTTTGATTACTACCTGCAAGACACCTTTGTTACTGGGAATGAACTATCAACTTGGATCACTTGTCTTGGTAGCTTCTCGGTAGGTTGGATATAATGATTGGACCACAGTAATATTCCTGTCTTCAGCTGAGTTAGCAACACCCTTTTCATTTTGAACTGTTCACAAATAGGTTGGGTAAACTTGGAAAAGTTTTTTGCTTGATACTAATACAGTATCATCATTTCCTCATTCGTTATATGCTTACTACCTACTTATATGTAGGCTGCACTTTGAATCTTAATGGGGGAAGCGGAACAAAACTCCACGCTTAATTTATGTGTGTGTGTTAGTCAGGAGCATGCATTTAACCATGCTCAAAGTAATGATTTATGAAACTGTAAATATGCAATAGCTTACTTTTTGATTAGACAACCTTAATAGAAATGTTTGTCAATATTGCTTAAGAATGATAGACTTCACAAGCTTAACCTAAATTTGTGCCTGTAAGAGGATTTTTTAAAGTTACATTACTCTTTTCTCAATTTGATTTACTATCCTTAAACTGCTGCATTCCTCATTATTAGCCTGCTGGTGTATACAAGGTAACGTGTATTATCATGCTGCACTTAACATGAATTACTATTTCTCTGACAATATTTTATTAAAAACCAAGTGGGCCTTGCAGAGACAAAGACGCTTAGGTCATCTAGTCTTTCAGGATATTTTCAAAGGAACAATTTAAAAAGCAGGTTTAAATTTTTAGAAAGTTCTGAAGCCAAGGAAATGGCTGTTTCACAAACAATGCTTTTATCAGTGCCTTTGCATGCTTGCTGTGTCTAATGGAGTACGTTTAATGTGTCACATTATACATTATGTTGTTTACATAATATAGGTAATAATATATGCTAAGAGACTAAATTAGGAAACTGCGTCTCACTCAAGGACACAGCTGAGGAACAGAAATCTCAGTTTCCAAAGTCAGCTTGGTATTCAGTTTAGCCCAGGGGCTCACAACAAACGGCCCATGGACCAGATGTGGCCTGTGGCACCAAATAATCCGCCCCCCCCCCCCCCAAACTCACTCCAGCCTCCCCCGCAGCGCCACTGGAATCGGCCATGGATTCATTTATAGTAAATGTATTTACTACAGCCATGAATGAGTCTGTGACCATCGTAAACATGATTACTACAGCCATAAATGAGTCTGTGGCCATCGTAAGCACATTTACTAAAGCCGCGGATGTGTTTTACGGCACCAGTCTGGCCCGCTCACCTGAGGGTATGTGTGGTCCGGCCCACGGATGAAAAGTGTTGAGAACCACAGATGAAAAGTGTTGAGAACCCCTGGTTTAGCTGGTTTTTAAGGCCTCAAAACAGTGTATATCTGGCTCCAGTCTGTGATAACTGCACAACTGCAGTAGCACTAGGGGATCTCAGAAAATCATTGTTTCTTTTTCTGTAGCCAAGTAAATAGTTTAATTTATTTCAGAATGATTCGTTAAAAATGAGGTGGCTTTAATGTCTCTGTATTGACACAATTGCAGTTGTAAGAAGGTTAATTTGAAAGGTCTTTTGCCCCCAACACTTGAATCCACGTGAAAAACCTTTGCGAGCTCAATCACCAAAAGTGCCAGAACATGACCCTCAAGAGTTAGGATGTTTAAAAACTGTGTGTGCACATGGTTTTTACACAGCATATATAGCCATTTCCCAGTCACTGCATTGTCTTCGGACGATTTAATATTTCTAATCAGACTGGGAAATAATTAGAGCAGGGGTGCCCAAACTATGGCCCGGGGCCTGGATCTGTCCATTTCCAGGAGTGATGAGGGCTTCGTGGACCGGATGAATTGGCATCGTGGGCTGGATCTGGGCCCCTCCCTAAACAACGTGACCGGCCCTTAGCCCGAAGTTTGGGCACCCTTGAATTAGAGGGAAAGGAAAAGCTTCCATTGCGGAATAGTAATATACATTGTGATAAATTAATTATGTAGGGCTTTCTTTAAAATTTACCAGTGTACATTCTAAATATATATAAGCTCAAATGAAAAACTGGAATTCTAATTTCATGGAACATGTTTATTACAAATAAACATAACTTATAAAAGATTTTTTAAAATAAAATTCAGAATATACATTTTAAGTATGGCTCTTAGCACCACTTTGTAGAAATTGAACCTGTTGCTTTCCTGCCACTTAATACAGGGAGATTTGAGTACACTGCTGGAATTTTAGGATTTAAATAGAAATGCAGTAGACCCACGATGGGTGTAAAATGATGCACTTTTACCTATCCAGATGTTTGATGTTGGCAAAGATAGTAAATATAACCTAGAAAGGAGGGTAGCTCATTGCACTTTTCGACCTCAGCTATAGTGCACTGGAAGCAAATTCCAGTGCTTTCTGTGAGCAGAGGAACATTCAGTAAAATACATGATAGTGGACTGGTTTGGTACTGGTAGTAAGTAAAGGTAAGGTGGCTTCTTTTTGGAAGCACTTATCTTGGTTATGAGAAAACAAGCAGCACACACCCTTTGTAACAGTATAGAACCATTGTGGTGAACCTTGGCACTCCAAGTGTTCTTGGACTTCAATTGCCAGAAGCCCATTTGTGTGGATTCACAGAAACTTGGGCTTTTGGGAATTGAAGTTCAAGAACACCAGGAGTGCCAAGGTTCGCCATCACTGGTATAGAATTGCAATGTCTTAATCTATCACCACCTGCTATACACCTGTATTTGGGAAACTACAACTTTAATTGAAAACTAGGACTGTCCTGCTATTAAAGAGATTTCTATAATTGTATGTGTTTGTTGATTGAGATCAATCAGTTTGAGTAAGTCTGCATAACCTTGCATGCAGACAGAAACAGTCACTTAAGGGAAGTATTTAAGAGACATTTTGCTGTTAAGATGGTGTATGCATTGTTATAGCTGTTGCTCCTCATATGCAAGAAAAAAAATAGTTGAAAATGCAGCAGCATAACAAGAGATTTATTCCAACAAAATCTGGGCTATTGCTATAAGTGCACTGCTCCGTGCCACTCTATCCAGGATGGGTTTTCAAATCCATGTATTTTTATAAAGCAAGCAGATTGATCATACAATGTGTGTTACAGAGCTAGAAACCTGAACGGAGCAAAACATACTGTACGGATGTCAGAATTACTGTTTACTATTGTCTGAAAGCATCAGATCACACTGTGATGTTTCCATTGGGACATTTGCATAAACAATACATGTCTCTACATGTAAATTGTTTAAAAGGCTTCAATATAATTGATCTAAGGATCATTTTTTATTTATTTATTTATTGCATTTATACCCCGCCCATCTGGGATATTTTCCCACTGTGGGCAGCTAACAACACATTTTAAAAAAAATCTATACAATACTTTCTGGTCCTGAGCCTTTTTGGCACACAAGGTCTTCCTCAGCCCCAGGCCATTATTGACAAAGCTGCTGCCCTCCATCAAGATAGATGCAAGTGGGAACCATCGTCCTTCCCTGTGGACTTCGGCACCCACAACCATTAGTCCTCAGGTTTTTCAGATTAAAACTTGGCGCTTTAGAAAGACAGAGGTGGTATAATTACTCGCTACATTATAGTGAAATGTCACACCACTCGTGCAACTATCACACGTCACAATGGATAACTAAAGCCCAAACTAGATGACAACAAAAGTATAGCTCCCTGAAATGATAAAGTACATTTTATTGTTACCTGGAGGTAAACACAAGCTCCATTTGCAAGGTTGATTGTGGTTTGAAGCTCTACATTTGGAGAGAAACTGTAGTGACAAGAAGTATTAGTGTGTGAATCAATACTGAGTTATGATTTAGAGGCCAAAATCCTATTAATAGTTACATTTAATTTTTAAAAAAATTATTTCTGGTACCATCTCTTTCCCAACGAGGTGGGGGGGCCAAATGCATGACAAGAACTGAAAAAGTTCCTATGGCCAATTAATTACAGCTTATGGACAAGGTAACAAATGTTGGTGTGTTGGTGCACAAAGAACATTTCATCAATTAAGTTATAGCAAGTTCTGCTATTTCTCTTACAACTAAAATAACTTGTAGAATTGGCCATTATTTCTGAACTTTGTGATCACCATAGCTAATGCTAGCATTATTGGCCAATTGGGGAGTATACAAATATAAATACAGTAAAACTTCGCATAAAGAGCACCTCACGTAGAGACTAACTTGCTTAAAGAGCAGAATTTTCTGAATGGTCGCCTCGCTTAACAAAACCAACCAAAAACTCGCTTAATAACTAAATCGGGGTTCGCAATCCCCTCCACCATAAGCCACAATTGATCACTTACAATGGTGTTTCGCTTAAAGAGAAATCCTGTGGAACGCATTATGCTCTTTAAGCCAGGTACCACTGTAATAATTATCCACTCTATTTTACAGCATAATTACTAGGTATGCTATACCAGTAAAAAGAGTGGTGACATAGTGTTCACTTGTTGCCCTATATCCTTCAGATTATGATAAATACCTGAGTGTTACAGAATTAAAGGGTATTAAAAAACATTTTTCAACATTGTAGAAGATATAATTTTTACCTAAGAGTAAGAATAATACAACTATCCAGCTGCTTCTCCATATTTTTTCAGACTGGTAGCACCTACAGTGTTCATCTTTGAAACCTCAATAGTGAGTCCTAACACTGCCAATACACTGCTAAGATGGCCATCTGAGAAAACTCAACCACTCTAAGCATTTTTCTTTTCAAGGTGATTTAACTGGACAAAAGTAATCTGCTGTGGTGATGTGCTTCCTTTTGCAAAAAAAGGTGTTAATTTTAAAGATGCCCATGGACTCAGGTGTTAAAGAGAAGAGCTTTCTTCTCCATAATTGCTTTTTCTACATGAAGAACATCATGTCTGCAGAGGAGAGATTCCATTGCTCAGGTGTAGGCTCTCCTGGTTTTCCAGGATTCATATTTGCATGGGCAATCTTTATGCGAGTAGCCACCTTTCCTCTGCAAACACATCATCCTCTATATGAAAAAAAACCCCAATAATGCCAAGCAGTTGGTTGTTTCCCTCTTAAGCGTGTTGAAGAGCCGGGGAAATGACAACTGAACAGTGTTATAAGTTTTCCACAATGAATTGTACAGCCCTATAAACAAGCTCCAATACCAAGATATAATTTAAGGATCAAGATTTACTACTGGGGACTATAAAAAATACACATAGCTAATCTGTATCACGTATATACATCATCTGAACCTTTTTGAAAGAAAGCTCTTATTAATACTGCACTAATTAGGCTCCATTTAGGATCTTTTTACATTTGAGAAACAGCATTTGTGTTACAGTAGAGATCTAAAAGTGAAAATTTGCATTTAATTTCACAGTAGTTAGCACCAACAAATTAACTGGCTGTTCTATTGTTATTCTGTTGATTTACGTGAATACCGGATTCATGGTTATATTGTATATAGTTACAGTACAACAATTATACTAAGTGACTACTACAAATTAGCCTTATGGACTACTCAGGGTACTGTGATTAGATGAGACCTTTCTTCACTTAGCAAGGATGTAGATATGTATGCTTCATTCATCACTTCATTTGTTCTTACTCCTGTTCCATTTCTTCAATGTCAGCAAGATACTGAAGCCGAATGAAGAGTATTGGTCTCCAAATGCTTTGATCCAGAAAAATTCTGTGTAATTCCTGACATTAAAAACATACCCAGTGCTTGCCCAAGTATATTGTGCCAAGAAACAACAGGATTGTATGTAACAGCTATAAGACCTTGCAAGAAGAGCTGCTTGCTTTGCTTTTTTTAGTACTCTACAAAACAGTATATGTATTTTTGTATATTACCTTGCTCCCAGAGAACAAATTAAAACCTTTAAAGCAAATGACTTAAAGCAGTCGGGTTTTGAATTTGGGAAACAGAATATGCTTAGGCTACAAAGTAAACATTGACAGTGAATATGATTTACTAACATGGGTAGCACACAGTGTAGTAGTATGCATTACTAACATGTAGATGTGCACAAACAGTGCAGATTTATCAGATTTTCCAGTGCACAGAATTTGAGTCATACAAAACTGGAGTTCCCTGGAGCTGAATCTACACACACACCTTGATAGCCACTCCCTCCTGAACCCAAGGTGAATTGTGTAGATGGGGAAGTGGCTGTTTACAATAGATTGGGTCTAATAGGACACTGGTGTTGGGAACAAAGGAAGATGCCATATAATGAGAGACCACTGATCAATATAGCTCTGATAAGTTGGATGCAGAATTCTCCCTAGCAGGGCTAGAGAAATAAGTGAACAACTACAATTCATACAGCCTCTAAAAAGATATCAATGAAATGAGGTAATTTGTCCTATTTTATAAGGTTGGCATAGAGTCCTGGTTTGGCATATCTTATTTTGACCACGAAAAACCAGTTACCCATTCCATAGGTGTAAATAGATACCTGTGCTGATGGGTAGAAAACAACCAACAATTGAAGATTTCATGCAGGGCACATATATGGTTACACCAAACAAAAAGCAATTTTAGTGGATACTGACTTCTCAAATGTAAAATGCTATTGGCTCTGCTACACACAAAAATAGGGCCAAATGGTGCAGATGCAAATGAGAGAGAAACCGTTTTTACACTCTACTAGCTTCCTCCCTGAAGCTGGTAGACACGTAAAAACCTCTTGGTATGTATTTTGTTTACGTAGATATCTTGATTTAAGGCTCACAGCCAAACTAAAATGTGTTGTCAGAGTGTATGATTTTGTTTTCATTTTATTGTCTACAGACAAAATACTTAAGATTATATCCTGATGAAGAAAAATTCTTTTGGAAATTATATTTTATTGCTTCACTCCTTCGCATTCTTGCAGTAAAAGAGACTTGAAAGATTGCTCTGCTACAAGCATAAACTGGATCGGTATACCAGATGCAGCAAAACTATATATATAGGGGAGCTTTCAAAAAACAAAACAAAAAACAGTCCTTGTTATAACAAAAGTGTCTTGTTCATACTATTTCACAAAGCTTTTCCACACAAGAACCTGCACACAGAAAAGTGCCAGGCAGGAGAATGGCCCAGTCTATCTTTCTCCCCAATGTACTTACAGTAATGCCCCACATAACATTAAAGCTTGGTTTCACAATCTTTAACATTATGTGGTTTTTAATGTTGTGCTATACAATACTGTACATGTACTGCGGGTCCGCAGCAGCAGCTGCTCGCACTTCTCACCAGCCGGCTGGGCCAGGGAAGGAGTCCGGCAGCGGTGGTGTTGGCGGTGGCGATTTTGAGGCTGGCAACGGACTCCCTCCCCGGCCCAGCCAGCCGGTGGGAAGTGCAAGTAGCTGCTGCTTCGAAGCATGCCACCACCGGACTCCTTCCCTGGTCCATCTGTCCGGGCTGAGGGAGTCCAGCGGCGTTGTTGGTGACGATTTTGAGACAGGCAGCACCGCCGCCACAGCTGCTCCCACTTCCCACCAGCCAGACGAGCCGGGGAGGGAGTCCAGTGGCGTTGCCAGCCTCAAAATCACTGCCGACAACAGACTCCCTCCCTGGCCCCACCAGCTGGTGGGAAGTGGGATCAGCTGCTGCTGCGGACCCAACCGACGCCAGGCTCCCTCCCTGCCCGCCCAGATGCAAAGCAATCAGGAAAAACGATGTATCGCACAACGTTAACGTGCGGTGCAAATTTTTCCTGATTGCTTGACGTGCAGTTTTAACGTGCAGTGCACATGTTACGCTGGGCATTACTGTATTTTCTGTTATTAGAATTTTTGTTGAACGTACTCTTGCACATAAGCTCATACTTGCAATCTCTAGTAGTACAGTCAATTAAATAATTTACTTCATTCTTTTCTTGTCCTTAAAACTATTAACAATATTAAATTCATTCCCTCAAACCACAAGCTATAAAGCAGCAGTGGATAACGTACTTTAGATGCTACACTGCAGATCCTATGACCCATAGATAGAGTGGATGGTAGAACTGCAGTCTGACAACATGGGGTGGTGGCAGCACAGGTTAAAGGGATACCTAGCCAAAATCTGAAAGAAACAAGGGGATTTTCCTTGAATCAAAGCTGGGCCAACTCCTGCATTGAGCAGGGAGTTGGGCCCGTTTGCCTAAAGGGCCACTTCCAATTCAGTGATTCTGTGATTCAAAGATTAGGTTGCTAGGATCATAGAAATGAGCATTATTTTTTATTATTATTATTTTTAAGGAGGGGTGCACACACAGTACATTTTCAATCGTAAGTGGGTAACTGCTGGAAATAAGCACATTGGCCAAAGCTGCCTCTTTTTAACAGGGTGACTGAACCTCTCTGTCCAGTTTCTAAGTTTAAACATTCTACAGATGTTTAAGGCATGACTGTGATAAAATAGAAGGAATTAAACGGAGTACACAGACGTGCTAGTAGGGGTTTCAAAACAAAACCACAAGTCTGCAGAGATGTAAGAAAACATTTCTGAAGCCTTTATTTACAAAAAGCTTTAAAAACAAATACCTCCTTTTGCAAATGTATTTTTTTTCATTAAAAAGGACCACCCAGTTACATCATTGTAACTTTTTTTGGGGGGGGGGGGGGGGAGAAGTTAAAGTACATGGTAAACAGATCAACTCTGCTGAACACAGTTAAGATTTACTCCAACTGATTTTCAGTATAGATGACTCACAAAG
This sequence comes from Bradypodion ventrale, assembly GCA_035047345.1. Lineage (NCBI taxonomy): Eukaryota > Metazoa > Chordata > Lepidosauria > Squamata > Chamaeleonidae > Bradypodion > Bradypodion ventrale. The sequence continues at coordinate 82,372,945 of JAWDJE010000005.1, read as the reverse complement.
TTGCCCACCAGCACTCTATCCTTTTAGGTTAAGATTTAGCTATTCAGTATCAGTTAAAGTCTTCCTGAAAAGCTACTTTATTTGAGCATACTTTGCGGGGTGAGGAAAATACTTTGTGGTCCTTTAATAAAACAATGCATTTATAAAAACATATTGGTAAGATAGACTCAAAAAAATAAGCTAGCTTTACAATCCTCAGGTAACTTTATTAGGTACAAACAGATTTGTTGTTTTACAACAAAAGTCTTTTGTAGTGACTTCAAAAAAAAGGACCCAGCTATTCTTCTATCTATCACAATAACCAAGCTGGCTTCAAATCTTTGGATCTCATTCTGAAACTGATTTATGTTCATCTATTCAAGTAGACAATAAATAAGATTTTAAAATAGAAAGTATATTTAGGGCATTGCTTACTGAAATAGGAACTTGATCCACTCTTAGTATGTGTTGTTCATGTATCTACCATCTCCATCTTTTCAATTATTCCAACCAGACACAAAAGCAAAGAGGCGCACAGAAACCTTCTTGAAGGCTGTGATGCATATTTTTCAGGTGAAGGGGATAAATTCATCAGGAATTCCTCCTGAGCACATCCCACCAAGAAATGAACCAGAGAACAATTAGATGCCACACAGGTGCCTCTCAATGTACACGTGTGTGCTTTCTTCTGGCTCCACCTAGTTATTGCCATTACAGAGCAGTGTTAACTGGCAATCCACTTGCAAGCTGGTGAGTGCAGGATATGCTTGGAAGACCAGACACCAGTTAAGATACAACAGCTGCTAAGATTTCAGTAGTTTTCAACAGAGATAGTGGATCTGAAACCAGGCAGAAATAGGGGACAACCATGAACTTGTCAAGTTGGCAGATGAACATTCTGTTTAGTTCAGAGAAGAAAAACCAAATCTGCAGGTAAAACAGAGGATCTGACTCAGAATCACTCTTCTAAAGTGCACATGCGATGGTCCACAATCTTGAATAGCTAAAACTCCTGTACAATCAGTCCTAATTCAAGGCTTATTTTGGGAGGGAAGATAATAAAGCAATACTAAGACCAATTAAAGTGTATCAGAAATTTCATTATCATTTTAGCTTTCCTCTTCTGTCTGCCATACTGCTCCTACATGTGCATATGTACAGATGAGAAGGTACAAGGCCACATTTCACCCAGAAATGTCTACACGTCAAGATCAAAACTGGGATAGGAACAGTCAGGTTTAGTAGATACAAAGGCAGAAAAACGTGTGCTGATAGAGGGGAGAATGCCTTATTGTCCAAGGGGAATCAACCAGAGATAAAACCTATGTACAAGCACATGGAGATCAGAAAAAGTGACTTTCCATTTCATGTCATGATTGCTTGTTGGCTTCTTCTTCATATGCATTTCCTGTCCCATTTTGTACATAAGATGAGCCTGAACCAAGACCATACAAGTGACCACAATATTTGGCATCATCGATGTGATCTTCGAAGAACATCTGAAGAAAATTTGAAATAGAAGTCATTATTGGCCCTTCTTAGAAGGCCATTCATAAGAACTATATGTGATCTATAATATTCACATAGAAAACAAAAAACCCCAAACTTAATAAAACGCCTCCCGCAGGAAAGTAGTGATTTACTCCATCCCTCCATTAAAAGTACAATCATACATGAAACCAAGTACAGCTACACCCTATTTCTAAAGAAATAAGTGCATTAATTGCTTGATTAAAGAGACACAAAGACACAGGCTGAGAAATGTCAATGGGATAGACGTCCAAAGTTGCAGAATTGCTAAAGGCCTTGCCTCTTGTGCTCACTTGCCAAATCTCTTAAGGTAAGAACAAGAGGAAGGTTGCTAATATTTATTCTCAGTAAGACGCTGAGCTTGACGACCAGCAGAAGGGGTGGTGGGTGGACTAGGATCAGGAAGATGTGGCAGAATTTCGAAGCCCCCTATGCGAACTAGCTGCCACATTTTGAACCCATTGAAGCTTCAGTACCAACTTAAAAAATTCCCAGAATCCTTCAACCAGTACTGCTGAACAAAGGATTCTAGGAGGTGATGCAATTTTTTTTAAAAAAAGAACTTTTCCAAGCAATGGCTTCTTGTAGTCATTATTGCCTCCTTCCAACTAGCTCAGGAAACAGTACAGTAAAACCCCGTTTTACGGGAAAAGTCTGTTATGTAGCTTTTTTCCTTAACTCTTTTTCCCCTGTAAAACGAGGCATTCCCATAAGAATGCATGGGTTCCCAACCTCCCCCCAAAAATAATAATAAAACCACTCTAACTCCTCTCCAGACCACTCTGCCACCCACAGGGCCAAGAATGGCTGTGGGTGTTCTTTTACATGTTCTTTAAAACGGTTTTTTTCTGTAAAACAACACGTTTTCAACAAACAAAAAAAACTGTAAAAACAAGGTTTCTGTAAAACGGGGTTTTACTGTACTGCAATTTTTAAGATCTGAGAGAAAGAAAGTGCTACAGAATAATGTCTAATAAACATAGATATTTTAATAAATGAAAGTAAACAGTGTTATGTATAGTTGAATAAATCAGAATGCAGAAAAACACAGAAACTTAAAAAGTGGGAATGTTGTCTTGTCACATCATAGGAAGACTTTGTTAACTATATATGAAACACTGACCCTGCGTACCTTCCTTGCATTTTTGTCTCTTCAACAAATTCACTGAAGACCATCATATCAAATACCAAATTTATCGTACAGTAAAACCCCGGGTTACAACCGCCTCGGTTTAACTTTGCTGCGGTTTACAACGGCAAGTCTTATGGAAATGCCATCCCGATTTACAAACTTTTAATGTATTTTTTCGGTTTACAATGACAATTTTTCTAATTTTTCAATGCATCCCTATGGATATTTCAGTTTACAATTTTTCCGGATTACAACCGAGACTGCTGGAACGGACCTCTGTCGTAACCCGGGGTTTTAGTGTATTTATTTTGTTGGAAGGAGGCAAAGCTATAACTGCCTTTTGGTCAAATGCTAGCACTGAGGGCAAGCTGCACAGACTCAACAAGTGTTCCTTTCTACACAAGAGGATTACCTATTTTTTTGAAGACCCTATTTGGAGTGCTACTTGATTCCGCATAACCCCAGTAACAATTGAAATGACCATTTCTTTCCCACAATGGCCTTTTGAAAAACAAGAAATAAAAATCCACCTACCTCTCTCATTTTGAAGAATGCCATGCCTGTTAACAGAGAATCAGACCCTGCCTGATGCTGAGGACCTATCCTTTCCAACTCTAACTGTTCAGCAACTTCTTGCAGTCCACCCTGAAAGAGAAAATCAGAAATAAGAAAACTGCATGTTGAGGCATCAGGTAATGGAATAGCTGTAGAAAAGGTTGTTTAATCTGATTTGATGACCCTCAACATCCTCTGAACGGCTATTACCCTCAAGTCCACTGGCTCAGATCCAGAAAGAGCTTTATGGCAAGAACACATACTTGAGGCTACACAAGAGCAAAACCAAATTAAAAGATGGAGGGTGGAGTTCACTGGACTAGGAACACCATTAAAGGAGGATATAGCTGAGGGACTCAACCTCCCCAAAGTCACTTGGAGGACCCTGAATAGGCTGAGGGTCGAAGTCTCTAAATGCAAGACCAACATGCTCAAGTGGGGGCTGCTGACAGACAACACACGGTATGAATGTGGAGAGAGACCGAATCCGGATTATTTACTGATCTGCCGATTACTACTAGAAACATGCACCAATGAGAACTTAAAGTTTGGCCGACAACAAAGCCAAGAAAGTGGGTTCGTTTTGGCAGTCCAAGGATTGACCAGGGCATGCAAGAAGAAGAATCTGGTCTGTTTTATTTCTGAGAGAAGAAATGCACAGAGAGGACAACTAGAAAAGTGGGCTTCTTCTAAGAACTACAATCGTAACTGAATATGCTTCTGAAAGTCTTCCCAGATAAAAGTATTGGTCCTCAGATGCATTCTTTATCTGTATTTTTATATTGCAAGCCATGCATTTCATAACACTAAATGGGACATACCTTGCATTCCAAGCCACAAAAGTTAACATGTCAAACAAAACATACCATAAAGTGAAAAACAACCTGTCATTTAATATTTTCAATTCAGGTCTTTGATATGGGTTAGGGAAGAAGTTGTGTGGTATATTAATAAATTCACCAACCCAGTAGACAGATCAGCAACTTCTAAAATGTCACTATAATAATTTTGTGTCAGAAATTTATTCTGGGTTGAAAGGATTTTTGCTGGAGAAACTCCACTCAGGAGACACCCAAATGAGGTTCCTTTCATGTCCCCAAGATCTTTTTTCCCACCGAAGTGACCCCTAAAATGTCACTATGAAACAGACACTAACTTCAGAAGACACAGGCTAGTGCAGACACTAGCTTCGCTAAGACCTCTTGTGGACTACCTTACACTGCACTTAGGTTCAGAAGTATGACAAACCATTCCCTCAGAGAAGCAATAAAAACATGATTCAGGGGTGAAATCTTTAAAGGAGCACAAAATGCAAAAGACCTATAGGAGTACAAAAGCTTGAGTAGGATGCATTACCCTTAAAATGTTAGATGAAATCAAATATATCTCCCTCTCTACCACTCAAGATTTAGTTTTTTCATATCCTAGGAGGGAAAGGGAGAGGCATCAAGGAAAGGATCAAACTGATACATTATTAAAATTCAATATACAGTGGAACCTCATACAACAATCGCCCCGTAAAGCAACGAAATCGCATAACAATTTGATTTTTTTGGGGGAATGGTGTCCCGCATAACAATTTTCCCTATGGAAAAACCGTGCAATTTTTCAATGAGAAAAACCACTTAGCAAAAAAAAAATCGTGCGATGCATCCCATAGGAAAAATTGCTATACGATGCATGTATCGTATAACAATTGTTTTGTACAACAACAAACCCCATGGAATGGTTTAAAATCATTGTATGAGGTACCACTGTATTACTATAACTCTCATTATGCCCATCCTGGAAGAGACTAAATTATAGAAGCTAGTGTACAAGCTCTTATTGTAGGAGCAGCTAAACAATTTGAAAGGAATATGTTGAAATGATTAAATTACACATCTTAGGCCTTTAAAACAGGAGCTCCTAATGGACTGAGCACACTCTGTCTACTTCAGGAGTTCTCAACCTTTTTAAGCCGGGGGCTGGGTCACCCGCCCTCAGACAGCTTGAGGGGCCGGAAAGCCATTTTGCCCTTCCTCCACCATATGGCAATTCCTGGTGTGATCGAGGCGGTGTGGCGGCACATGAAATGGCGCCGTGGGGTGCATCCGGCATGTGGGCCACAGGTTGAGAATCCCTGGTCTACTTAATAGTCAACAGGTAAAATCGGGAATATTAGAGTAACCTTCCAGGAACACTCAAGAATGATCTGCAAGAAAACCTCCAGGCAATTTACAGCCATCACTCAAATGTGGTATTAATTGTGCACTTTCTCGCCTGCAAATCAACTACCCCCAGATTACTTATTCTTCAGGTTTTACTGTTGTCACAAGAAACTTAAAAGATGACAGGAGATAAAGCCATAGATTTCAACAGCCAATTATTAATTTATTTCATCGTAAGTGACCAAAGCAAATAGCAAATTCATTAACAAATTCGACCATTTGGATGAACTTGAGAGTTTTGCACGTGTATAAAGGACAATTCCCAGTCCCCATTATTTGAAAACCACAATGTTTACTTTAATCAGATTTATTATTATTATTATTATTATTATTATTATTATTATTATTATTATTATTATTATTATTATTATTATTATTATTATTATTATTATTATTATTATTATTATTATTATTATTATTATTTATTCCGTGTCTAGGCCAGACATGAACCTGCCAAAATGAAGGCATCTTTTGGTGAGCTCATTCTGAAGTTCCTTTCGCTTGGCCGAGTGTAAGAAAGATTTGCCGGCAACACAAGGTTGCCATTATCAGGGCAATCCCATGTGCATGTTGGCACAGCTTTTGCTATCCAATATCCAAGCAGGGAAAAGATCCACAATGCAAAAATTTAATTTTATGCTTCCCGTTTGTCTTGAGAAAAAGTACAGATCCTCAGATGGGGTTATTCTGAGATGGGGAAAGTCTCCAAATTCCAACTGCACAGTCCTAGCCAGTCCTTTAGAGGAAATATCCATAAGCTCTTTTTCTAATAGAGATGCAGATTAAACTGACAAACGCCTTGTTCTCATCAAGATCGAAAGCATCTCTGATCTCGAGCTCATATAACCATGCATGTCTGTGCATTTTAAATCAAGATCTCAAGCTAAGCTGAATATCTAGTTTTCAATTAGAATTTCTTAGTGCACAACTTTCTCTCTAAGAAGTACGTCTGCCTGTAACAGCTCATGGATGGTGCCACAAAAGTTGAAGACAAAACAAAACGTACCTGTACATTATTCATGCCGGGGAGTGGGGGTTTGACCCACCAGAAAATACTGCTTCAACTCTATAAAAACATCAAACCATTTACCTTGAGATTTTTGCAACTCTTCATAAGGTACTTCACATCATAAATGACAGGGAAAAACAATCTCAGTATTTCAAAGAAGTCCACTTCTTCTTCAGGTAAATTGGAATTTGTCAAGATCTTTATCAGATATCCAAAATCATAGCCACTGCACAGTAATCATAAGGGAAACAAAATTTAAAAAACACCTAAGATTAGGCAGGTACTCATTCCAGAAGCAATTCTTTTTCCAGTAAAAACAATGAAGCCAGAAAATATATCAATATCCCTTCTCTTTTCTCCATCTGCATGCCTTTTAACATAGCAGATGCACTACAATTCTGGCCAAATCCTATCAGATGAGCTGGAGTTATCCCCAATACATACTTGAATCAACCGTCCAATTAGGAAACCTTTGTGATTCATGCGATTCTAATCTTGAGGTACTTCCAAATACACAAGACATCTTACCCTCTTGTTCAAAGGGTATCAGGTATAATGCCAAATCTCTAAAATGACATAAAGAGACTAAAAGAAGCTCCACAGATCTGAATTTATTTCTAACTCAGTTATCACAGATACTCTGTGCAACGTGTTAAGCCACAGTTTACTATACCACCTGAACTGGCAAACTACAATAGCTGTTTGTCAGCCAGCGTAGCTGATCGAATCTCTTCCTCATATAATATATAATATAACCAGATAGCCACACTCAAAACAGTTGTCAAAATTCTATTTTAAGACAAGGCATGGGATACAGTTTGAAGTATCACAAACAATACTTGGTAGTATCTGAACATCTGATTTGTAGCTATATTTTATGCAAGAACTTTACCATGCCCAGGGCCCATGGGCATCAGGTGTTCAGAACTGGCTTACACAGAATATCCATCAGTCTCCCAATAACCAGGCATATTTAATTTATACAATTTATTTATTTATTTATTTTCACGCTTATATACCGCCCACTCAGGTACAACCCAACTCAGGGCGGTTTACATAGCAGACAGTAAATACATAAAAGACACATGATAAAACAAAGTTAAAAGTTATACAATGTACTTCCTGGTAACTAAAGATAGTTAATAGCTGGCTCACAAGATGATATACTAAGGGAGAGTCAAAAGAGCGGTAGGCAGAAGACCATTTTTGCTGTACAGTACTACATCCAAGCCATTCCCCTCCTACCACTATTCCTTCTGAACCTAACAAACAACATCTTATACTTAACATAGTATAAGAAGTTGTAGCAGGAATGGAGAAGTCTGAGTCCTCCAGTATGAACCAATTGGATAAAACACAGATACATGACTTTTCTCATCCTCTGAGCAAGGACTTCTAACTACTTATAGCAGTGGTGGTGAACCTATGGCATGCATGCCAGAGGTGGCACTTGGAGCCCTCTATGCATACCTGTCAAGTATCCCGGATTGACCAGGATTTCCCGCCACCATCCCGTAATTTGGCCAGCAGGGAAAGTAGTTACTGCACATGTGCGTATGCGCAGAAGGGTTCTGCGCAGGTCCCGTATTTTCCGGAGCTGCACTTGACGGGTATGCCTCTATGTGGACACCCATGCAGTCACCCCCAGCATAGAGTGCCCCGCTCCACTGCCCAGCAGCCCAATAGGAGTGCTTCCTATTACACCTGCTCCTGGACCGGGACTCCTTGCTCATGGTCACATATGCTCTAGTCACCTCTAGACTTGACTATTGCAATGCACTCTACATGGGACTGCCCTTGATGACCATTCGGAGACTGCAACTAGTCCAGAATGCAGCTGCCCGGGTGGTGGTGGGGCACGGGCAGTATGTCCGTGCCTCACCACTGCTTTGAGAGCTGCACTGGTTGCCAGTGTCCCTCAGGGTACAATTCAAGGTGCTGGTTATTACCTTTAAAGCCCTACATGGTAGTGGGCCAGGATACTTAAGAGACTGCATCACCCCGAGAACATCTGTCCGTCCCACCAGAGCGGACCGAAGAGGCTCTCTTACTGTGCCATCTGCTAGAGGCTCATCTCTAAAGCTCTAGGAGGGCCTTCTCTGTGTCTGCTCCGGCCCTATGGAACCTCCTGCCAATTGACCTCCGACTCCAGACGGAGTTGCTGCCCTTCAGGAAAGAACTAAAAACCTGGCTGGCGAAGCAGATGTGGGGCACCGGTAAGGTGGTGACCCCTGCCTGCTGGCTGATAAAATAACAGCAACATCACTACCTCTTTTAATCCTCTTTCTTTAACCCTGGGTCTTTTAATTTTTGTAGTACTTTAAATTGGGTTTTTATGGGTGTGGTTTTGTTTTTTGAATTGTTGTATTGTTTTTAATGCTGTGAGCCGCCCTGAGTCATTTTGAGTTGGACAGCTATACAAATTGGAAATTAAATAAAATATTAAAATTACTCACTCCCCCAGCACAGAGTTCACCCCTCCTCTCTGCCAAGCAGCCCAATGGGAGCACTTCCTCCCTCCTCCCAGCACAGAGTTTACCCCGCCTCTCCCCCAGCAGCCCAATGGGAGCGTTTCCTTCCTCCCCTGTTGCTGTGTTGGCACTTTGCAGTTTGGGCACTTGGTCTCTAAAAGGTTCGCCATCACTGACTTATAGCATGAATATATGTGGATTTGTTTTTTTAAAATTCCTAAAACTAACATATAAACCTTGATGATTTAAGTAATCTCAAGTAATGACTCAAGTAACATAATCTCAGGTTTTATGAGGGAATCATTACTGAAAAAAGGGGATGTCAAATCAATTTTATAGACTCTTTTTGAACATGCCCAACTTCAAGTTTAAGAATTTAAGAAACGTACTAGATCCAGACCTATCTGTTTCAACATTCTGTTCATACAATGGCTGACAATATACCAAAAAAGTCACAAGCAGGACAGGACAGCAAAAGCTCCTTCCCATTTTTATTTTTTAAAAGCCAGAGATACACAAAAATGTACAGCAGGGGTGGCCAACCCCTGTCCTGCAGGCCTAATCCAGCCCGTGCATATCATTAATCTGGCCCACGGTGGCCACCCGGGCACCTCTATACCCACCCCCCACCATTGGAAGTTGAAAAACATCACTTATCGCAGTAGTGGCAGAAATTGCATGATTTTTGCCACTTCATGCACAGCCACCACTGCTTCCCAAGGCGGTGGGAGGCTTTTTGGAGTATGTTTGCTCCATTTTGGTAATATTCCGAGCCTTCTCTGCTGTGCTTCAGCAGCTGGAGAGTGGTGGTGGATGACTTCTGGTGCTGGGCGGAGCTTAAGTCAATGCCTGGGATCCCAGTGCAGAACCAGGAAGTCGTCCACTGCCGCTCTCCCGGTGCCGAAGCGCAGCAGAGAAGCATTGGAAAATTGTCAAACCAGAGCGAACATGCTCCAGAAAGGCTCCCACTGCACTGGGAAACGGCGGAGGCTGTGCATGAAGCGGCAAAAACCGTGTGATTCCCACCACTGCTGCTGAAAATGAAAACGTAAGTGGTGGACGCAGCCGTGCCTCCAGTCCCCACAGCTGAGCACGGTGGCAGAAACTGGCCCCTAGCAGGAAAATGTTGGGAACTCCTGATGTACAGCCTCTGATACTAGAGGTAATATACATCAGTGATAGCCTTAGGTAAGGGTAATGGTCACCCTTGCTTGAAAGCCAGCCATATCCGACGTCTGCAGATGTTTCCATGGACATGTAGAAGGCATGACTTGGAAACGCCAATGCCGCTGCCACCACCGGACTCTCCTTCAGCCAGCCCAGCTGAGGGAAGGAGATGTAGTTGCGTGGTCCGGCCAGCCGGCCATGGAAACACCGCCACCGCTGCCAGACTCTCTCTCGGACATAGTTGTGGGGTTGAGTTTTTGATGTTTTTCCATTTATTGTTTTTTGAAGTGTTGTTTGTATTATGATAATTCAATATTTTGTAATTGTAATTGGGATTGTGGTACCTTGTAATTGTAACTGTATATTTTGCATCTTTGTTAGCTGCCCAGAGTCACTTTGTGAATGGGATGGCATACAAGTCCAACAACAACAACTTTACTCCACCACTCCAAGCCCACCACACCCCCAAAAAGCCCACACACACTGCTCCACTGCTTACTGGCCTGGAGCAGCTGCATCCGCTGCCGCCTCTTCAATCCTTGTCTCCTCCACTTAGCATGTCCCTAACAGCGTCCATAGCAGGGCGGATGTTGTAAGCCTTGCAACATCCACCCTACTATGGAGCGCTGTAAGGAACACGCCAAACCAAGTGGAGGAGACAAGGATTGAAGTGATGGGTGGCTGGAATGAGGGCACAGGCCAAATGATTTGGTGCCATGGGCTGGATCTCTGGCCTAACTCATCCAAGAATACTCACATTTTCATGTACTCTACCATTTGGGGGTATTTAAAGTTAAGTAAAGAATCTGACAGACACAAAATCAGTACATTTTTTCTTGAATGCTTTCTCAGTGCTACATACCATATTTGCTGACGTATAAGATGCACTCTCCCCCCTCAAAATACACCAGAAAAATGGATTGCATCTAATATGCCAGTACCAGCCCTGCCCCCATGTATCCCAATATTTCACTAAGCAAAGCTACCTTTTCACATAATTATTCTACATTAATTCCACTTAAAGAATACTGTTTCCAGCTACTGACAATTTTTTACGTAACATGCTAACCGGAACAGCAAAAGTTCAACTAGCCCAATTCTTGCCCATTAATTCTGCATGACAGCCAATGAAAATTTATGTTTAATGTCAAGGTTGCCCTTGCTCAAAATCCAGTCATATCCAACTCTAGGGTTCAGTGCTCTTCTCTGTTTATAGCCAAAGAGCCAGCGCTATCTGCATCTGTAGACATTTCTGTGGCTATGTGGCCGCCATGCCTAGACCCCAGGGTGCATGGAACACTGTTTACCTTCCCATTGAAGCGGTACCTATTCATCTACTTGCAATCTCTTGCTTTTGAACAGCTAGGTTGGCAGGAACTGGGACAGAGACCGGAGCGCACTCTGTCATGCAGTACTCAGGTCTAGAACGGCTGACCTGCCAACTTCAAGTTCAGCGTCTTAACCACATGAGCCACCGCAGTCCCTAAACTTATGTTTACAGTGGTAGAAATTGTTAGAAAAGCCTAGTCAGGTCCTCTAATTTCATAGGCTTCAAAATAAACTTAAGATTTCTAATATTGCAACAACTTCAAAAGGGGATATAAAAGGAGCCTCCTCAAAGAGTGGAAAGCATTAAGAATACACACAGGTGTTTCCTGGGCAACAGCATAGAGCCAGCTAATCCCTCCAATCCAGACGTGTTGCACTGTATTATGCATCGCTAAAACATAAAATCAAAAGTTCAACATTTTAGCATTTCCCCACCAGCTCTTAGGGGCAATTAGTCATGATTTTTTTAAAAATGTTTTCTCTAATTAAATAAGGCAGAATGTTAGCTCAACTCAGTCCTCCTCACTGAAAACTATTAAAAAACAAGTCTATAGTGGTTGGAACTGCTGTTTCCAACTTCTTTTCATTTCAAAAGCATCAGATGAGCACATCATCCAAGCCTGCTGAAAGGCATCAAGCCTGTGCATCAGCAGCAAAAATGCTGAGCGTGGCTAATACCGGCGGATAATAATAAACTCTCCTGAATATTTGCAGCATGTTTGTGCACGTGCACACAAACATACCAAATCTAGGTTCCCAAAGGAAGCTTTCCATTCAACAATGCAAACCTGGCCTCCAAAAAAGGGAAAAATGTGCACCTCAATTAACAAAATAAGCCTTTCCCCTCTCATTTTTAACATCAGCTACATGGTAGTATCAGTTGGTGTAATGCGCTATTAAGTGAGAAGAAAAAATCCCAAAGGTCCCCAGGTTGGTACAAAAAAGAAAAATAGGCAATGCTTATACAGTAAAATCCAACCCTTGTAAGTGGATTTCGATCGTTTTCTTTCACTACGCCTTCTGGAAGGGAGGCTCAAGAAGCCAAAGGAACAGCATTACTAGATCCATATAAAATAATCCATGCAGCAACCAAATTAAAAATTCTATTCTTCCAATATTTGGCATTACAGGTAAGATAGAAGGTTCAGGTGTTCCCTACCAGGATTATCAAAGTGTCTTCAGAGCTGTACTGAATTTGGATTTTCCACCGATGTTAATCAACTAATTCCAGTTTCCATTTACCTGCTAAGCGTACACAAAGGGCAGAGAGATATGTGGCTGTTCCTTCCTCTGACCTTGGAAACTGTCAAAGCAAAATAGAAAAATACAGTGCTCCCTCTCTACAAGGCCAACACTTAGTAGTACCTCATTTTACGATACAGATCATTTCCAAATGGAGCCAAAGGGTAAGGTTGAAAGACGACTTTAAGCAGTAAAAACCATTACAACAAAATCATATTGCTAAGTCCGAAATCCATCAGGCCCCAAGGTTCAAACTTAACTAAAACAGCATCATAGTTTCAGAAAAAGACAAAGAAAGTACAGTAAACAATGGAAGTGACATTTTATAGGCTGCCTTTTACCTATGAAATGAAAGCCACTTGACTCCTTCACATAGCACTACACCCGATGTCATAAGAAGTTCAGCAAAGTACTGAGTTTCAATTCCTTCGTCCTCATGTTTTTTGAACTGGATTCCAGATGTTGTTAGTAATTCTATAGAATCCTGGGCATACATGTCCTCTCTAAGAGAAATAATACAGAACGGCATTAAAAATACAGAAACAATTTTGGAGGTTATATCTATATCTACTCATCAATAGGTCCAGCCAACATTCACAAACACAGGATAGCAACCTATGTTAATTGTTAAGCCCTATTGTGACACTCCTCAGGGAAACCAAATCAAAATTTACTGTAATGTATCGTTAAGGTCTCCCTTGCTTAAAAGCCAGTCATGTCTGACTCTAGGGGGTGGTTTACAACCCAAGAGCCAGCGCCTGTCTGTATCTGCAAACGTTTTCATGATCATGTGGCGGGCACTACTAGATGCCAGCGCACACATGATGCTGTTACCTTTCCCGTTGAAGCTGTACCTATTCAATTACAGTACTTGCAATTCTTGCTTCCAAACTGCTAGGCTGACAAGAGCTGGGACAGATGATGGGTCCTCACTCTGTCACACAGCACCCAGGTCTTGAACTGCTGACCTTCCTCATCAAGCCACTGTGCCCCAAAAATCTTTCTTATACCACACTAACTCTTACATGGACAACAAAGGTCTCATTGCTTCCATTGAAATGTGCACTACAGAAGTAACTGAAAATCAGAATTTGAAATTTAATGTAAGCCAGCTCTAGAATGAGCTGCACATATGTGTCTTGGCATGCTATCAGTTATAATTAAAAAAATTTTTTTACTCATTTTGAGATGATCAAGTCATATCTGAGGAGTGAAACTTGCCGACTGTAGGCTGGAAGAGGCTATTTACACACTTGCCCAGAGATAAAGGCTTCAGTTTAACTTATTCAATGAACTCAGTGGAACGTAATTCTGACTAAATATGCATAGTATTAGGCTTTCAGGTTGCAACCTTAAACATACTCATACAGTACATTTTAAAAAATCCAATTACACCAATGAAATTTATTTCTAATAAACATTCTCAGGCTTGTGATGTAAAGCTGGCACCCTAAATATTATGAAGCAGACATTCCTACAGTAATCACAGTCACCTCCATAACACCAGTAAACACCTGAAATTTTGTACAGTCTTTAAAGAGTTCGGTTAAGATTTAAATCCGATTCCCAAATTACAGTTGTTCTTCCCTGGCTGTGCAAAGAAAGAGGTGCATAAGACTGAGATTTTCATTTTTTTAAAAAAACTATTCAGCATTAACAAATCCTTGCATTGAATTCTTCCCCACAAAAAAGGTTGTATTTATTTTAGTTGAAAATGTTTGCACTAAATCTGTACTTATCTTTCGTTTTAAATTATGGGTTTTTTAAAAGGGGGATTAGATCACAGTAAAGGATAGGTATGGGAAGGTTCCTCAAAAATAAAAAAGAGGGCATCAAACTCACAAATTTGGGAACTACTGATTTCTATAGTGTTTGAATGTTTATACTGTATTCAAAAAAATTCAAACTACCCAACAGCTTCTTTTTTTTAAAAAAAAACATATTTTTAAAAACCGCATGATACAAATTAGTACCATGAACTAAGCCATGAACTATTTGAAAGAAAGCTTAATTTCCATCAAAAATGCATTTACAATAAAACAAGTCATTATGTATTCACTACACAAAAGATAAAACTATAAACCAGGGGTGCTCAAACTTTTCATGCCGTGGGCCAGTCATGTAGTTCAGCGGGCCAGTCATGTGGTTCCTCCCACTAGAAGCAAAAGTAAAATGCGGCTTGCAATCTGTTTTGCAACAGGATAGATTTTAGGGTGCCATTTTCTCTGCTTATAGCAGGTGTGCCCCGATGCCAATTCATCCGGCCTGCGCCACCCCTCATCGCTCCTGGAAGCAAAACATGCCCAGGGCGCATTTTACTTCCACTTCTGGGAGCGACGAGGACAGTGTGGGCCAGATCCAGCCTGCAGGCCCTAGTTTGGGCACCCCTGCTATAAACCATGCAAAAGAAAATTTAGCCCCTTGGTTTTATTTCTTGTCTGGCCTATCTCCTGAAGCAGCAATTAATAATTCTCCTGCTTCAGTGATGGAGCCATTTCTCAAAGGGCTTTTCTGGGATATCTCAACTCTGACCAAAATCCATGTGAGAGACCACAGGCCAACTAAGATTAGTAATAAGAGTTTTATAGGCAAGCAGCATTGTATTTTCAAAACTATGGTTGGGCGCTTTGCCCACAAAACCTTAACAGCAGTTTCAACCCTTCCCTCTACTGCAAGAAATACAGCAGCCCACATACTGTGACAGCAAGTTCCTAATAATAGAAATCTTGGTTCATTAAGAGGTTGAAGCTTAAAAAATTAAAATCTACAGAATATATGCAGAAAAGCATGAATAGCCAAAAAAAGGGGCTTTTCACCTCCATAGGCCCTCAAAAAAATCAGAGAATCACAGAAAGTATGAGATCATGAGCACAGGCGACTGTAGTGGAAGAGAAAATCCAGCTACTCATGATTTTTGAGGGACTGGTCTAGCCTTCTACAATGATTACCCATATATACTCGAATATAAGCCGATGCAAATATAAGCCAAGGTACTTTATTATGACCTGAAAACCTAGGAAAATAGATTGACCCGAGTATAAACTGAGGGTGGGAAATGCAGCAGCTGCTAGTGAGTTTCAATAACCAAAATACATGCAAATACGGTAAAATTAATTAAATTGTCAGCACATTTCAACCTGCCACAGTCTTGGGACCCTCAGGGTTATTGACCCGAGTATAAACTGTGTTCCCTTTTTGGGGCTCAAAAACTCAGCTTATACTCAAGTATATACAGTATGAAATATAATATTACTGTGGATGGAAAAATCAATGAAATAAAGTAGCTTAACCCTTAAGCTGCATTAACAGTATCGTTGTACTTTAACCACTGAAATTGGAGATTTCAAGAGAAGCAGGTAAGCTTTGATTCTCTGCTCTCTAACACAATCCTGCATTCATCCTAAAAGAGCATTTATAAAGAAATGAAAGATAAAATTTTCAGATTGCACAAAATGGTGCAGAGTGAAGCAAAGAGGGAATTATTCATGACAACCATCAACACTGCATTTAGCCCTGTGCGTACATGCTAATGTACATATTTATGTACACAGTCTTGAACCATGACAAATTCAGCTTTGCTCACAGATTAATAAGAGAAATAATGAAATGACATTAAAACAAGAAAAGCAAATTTACACTATACAAACAATATTCATAATTTGTCTTATTACAGACATAAAGGCAAAGAAAAACACAGTAATGACATCAATCTTTTGAAATGTTAAAGATGTATTTTATTCCATAAAGTTTGAACACTCTTGCTGTCAACTTCTGGAACTTACGTTAAATTAAATTTAAAATTAAATTGCCACGTTGAAGTTCCTGGAGGATATTCGCCTTGCTCGTTCATAAAGGTAAGCCCTAACTGAATTATCTTTAGTAAGTCTACATTACAGCGGAGAAGTTGGTACTGATAGTCCGCATTGCTTCGGAATTCTCCAATAGGCCGTGCAACTACACCTGGAAACTCTGTGTCCTAAAAAATTAAACACAAATACCACAAACAAAATATAGATTATATTAAGGAGAAGACCACTAACACCAACAGATTCAGGGTGGCAATTAGCCACTTCTCAGAACCTTGAATGCCTTCCGAACACAAAAAGCCAGTCATGTGCCAACACTACTTTACCATCATGTGTTGCTTCCAAGGACCACCACAAAGTGGTTCAATGATACAGCCTTTTGGCTAACTGACCATGTCATCTAGTTATCAGTTTTAATTAACAGTGACATAATTGACTGCAATCCTTCATATGTTAGGGAAGGGATCATCTTTGATCTTGCTCTTCCTCCCATACTCTAATCATGTTTGAAAGCTGTCTGTGTATACGCGGAATTAACCCATTTGTATGAATCACAGGGACACAAAGAAGATTCTTTTCTTATCACATCTGACTGCTGTTGGGTCTTACTATACTGAAGCCAACTGACCACTCCAACTTTCTGCACTGATGCAAAACCTCCTCCAACACATCCATTTCCTAGCACCTTTTTAATATCATATAAAAACCTATTACGATATAAACACAAAATGCACTGCTAATCCAATACAAATCCAGTCCAGATGTTACTGTGCTGGTATAGAAAAAAAATGAAAAAAGATTCAAACTTGGGTAACTAGGGCATTTGTTAGTACCACCAAGTGTTGCTGTAATCTTCTGTATCTACAAGTCCCACATGCTCACCTCACTGAAAGATTCAAACACAACCTGCAACAACCATGTAAAGTAATATAAGCACCACTCCTTATTTGAAAGTGCATTTCATTCTTTGAGACTTGTGTCCCATGAAATATGATACTGGAGCCTTCTCTGATTCCCAAAAATCTAAATTATCTTCTCCACAGCTTTCTTATATAGATACTCCTTAAAGACTAGTTCCACACCAAATAAAGACTATAAAAAACCCTAAAATCATACCATGGCAACATAGTTAAACTTCCGTATAACTTGACGTATTCTTTTCATCTCTTCATCCAGGTTGCACGCCCAAACTTCACAGATTCTTTGGCTGTGATCTACTGTAGCTGCTGGCATAATTAGGTGGTCTCAAACACCAGGCATCAAAAAGGTATATTTGACAAAATATCAGTTTCATAAAATAGGTTTCAGTTGAATACCTAAAAAGACAAAGCAAATCAGAAAGAGTCATTTCAAATTCATAAAGAAAATTGATAAATATTTAGATAAATAACAAAATAAGAGCCAATTATCTGGAGATGAAGCAAAATGAACATAGCAGGTTACTGGTATCTGTGCTTTTAACATGCTGAATCTGCTGGCTTTGTTTGCAAACACAAGATAATTAATATAGTGTCAACACATCAACAAACGTTTACCAATTTGCAAAAAGCAAAGGATGTCTCAGGGAAAGAACTGATCCTTAATTGCTGCTTAAATACTTGTCTAGGACAGTGTTTCTCAACCTTTGGTTTTTGGATATCAAAACCCAGAAGCCTAAATCAGTTCCCCAAAGACCCGATCAGTCAATGTACTGACTTAGGCTTCTAGAAATGGAAGTCCACCCGTGGGGCATGTGCTCCACAATCAGAACCACTGGTCTAGGGGTAGAATCCTACACAAAACACATGGAGAAAATTCCTTTTAACTCAGCAGGGCATCAAAGTGAAGGATAGTATTTGTTGCATCACATAATCCCTGGAAAGCCAAGGAATGCCAAACAACAACAGTTCGCATATTGGTAAACTCTCTAAAATAAAGTACTGTAATACTCTCTAGGTAGGACTGCTGTGAAGTAAGTAGTAGGGAAACTGCAGTCGCCAGACTGATTACTGGCATCAGCAGATATAAAAATATATCCCCAATCTTGGTACACCTTCCCTTATGTTAGTTTTCCTCCATAATTTAAGGTACTGGTTATAACCTATAAAGTTGTTAAAGGTTTAAGACCTCAATATTTGGCAGAACATCTCTCCCACAAAATAGCAACCCATCCCACACACTTATGGCAGTCCTTGATGTTAAGAATTGGTACACACGAGGAAACGGAAAAACCCAACACTTGGAAACGAGCTTTTTTTGGTTGTGCCCTTCACACCCCTAGAAGAATCTTCTCTTAGGGCAGTTTTTCCCAACATTTGGTTTTTGGACTTCACTTCCCAGAAGCCTAAGTCAATTCCCCAAAATACTGATCACTCAATGTACTAACTTAGGCCACTGCTATAGAAGCTTACCAAGCAGCATCCTTCTCTATTTTTTGGAAGCGAATTAAGACTTCTGCATTCTACTATTGGGAATATTGTCCTGAGAGATCTGAATTGATTTCAATTGGTGTATTTTTATATAAAGGTATCTTTATCTAGCAACAAGGTTTATTGTATTTCACTGTAATTCTGTACTTATGTGAGTGTAAATAAATGAATGAATAAAACAAAACATGAGTATCTGTAAGGTCAGAAACATCTCATGTGTGTCTAGGCTAAGATGGAAGAATCAGCAACCATGGGAAAGCATGTTATACCTACTGATGTTAAATAAATGTTTAATTTGCAAATCATTGGAAAGCAAAGGTTGTCTCAGGAAAAGAAGTACTTGTTTAGTTGTTACAGAAATAATTGCTTAAGGACTAGAATCCTACACAAAAAAACTTTTAAGATTTACATTGAAACTGTTTTCTGTCATGCAAAGGACTCCAATGTAGAATTTAGGTGTAGGTGGCCACAATGTAGGTGGCCAACCTACAGCCCGTGGCCCAGAACCAGCCTGCAGCACCATTCCATGTGGCCCACCGCCACCCTTGCCACTGGAACCATTTACAACAGCTGTAAAACATGCCCATGCATGCGTAAACGCATTCACACCTACCTTAATTGCTGCCGTAAATGCACCCATGGCTGTCGTAAACACATTTACGACAGCTGATACATTTTACCACAGTGTCTACGGCAGGAGGAACCAAGTGACCGGCCTGCCCTGGTTTAATCTCACCATTCCAGTATAAACTAAGATATCTGTACAGAATTTGCTTATTAACTTGGAAGCATTTGGCAACATATATGCCAGAATGCCAGAGCAAGACTCCAGGTACCAGCTGCAATCTCTCTTTCAATGGAGCTGCTTCGAAATAATGCATGCTTAAAGTAGCAACTTAGTAAAACTATTTTTTATCTTAACTAACAAAGTGAGGTAGTTAGGAGTAGTTAACATAAATGGTTGGTATGAGCAGGAAAATTAGGTTCACTGTTTACACTCAGCTCTTAAGTTATCTAAACTACATTGTCGTAATAGGTCAAATGATATGTAGGTTATGACACAAAAATAAGGATTGCTTGTACTGCTGCTGAAGGACATGCTCACTTCCTAGGCGTACCAGAAGGAAACGACAGGAGCAAAACATATAAACTAAGCATATCTGTACAGAATTTGCTTATTTCAACTGCAAATTCCACTGAAACTTTGTGAGGAAAAAAACAGAAGGAGCAGCAAACAGTACAATACATCACATACATGTCTGTTTGATAGAACAGAAATGAATTATATACCCCCAAAAGACTTCAAATACTCAGGAACTAAATAAACCATTAGCACCTAATTAGCAGATTTCCTAGAATCCAAAATATCATTCCCATCCCAAGAATAAACATGACATGAAAATGACTTTTGCTGGTTCGATCTAAACCATAAGCTCCTAGTTTTTTAAGGCAGGAAAGAGACTTAAGAAAACCAAACAAGAAAGAACATATTCATTAAGCCTGTGACTGAAGAATGCAGTCACACAATTTCCACTGCAACTTCAAGAATCTACTTCTACCTCACAGCCCATGGTAAACTGGCCATATGGACCTTCTGCCCTGAGAAATGAGATACTATTAGACTACTGTAAATCTCAGGTTTTAAATACATTACAGTAGAACCTCGGATAAAGTCCAAACTCTGTTCCACAAGTTTGGACTTTATCCAATTTTGGACTTTATCCAAATCAAATGGGCGATGCACCGGATAACGTCCAAAAATGGACTTTATCCGAGGTTCCTATACCAAATACCTTGGATAACGTCCATTTTTTAGTGGTTTTGGACTTTATGCGATGCATCACGTGTGCATGAAAACCCCAACTTTATCCGAATCGGACTTTATCCGAATCGGACTTTATCCGAATCGGACTTTATCCGAGGTGCCATTGTATCTGCAAAACTATCCAAAAAGCCAAAGCCCCAATGATAAGGTTGCCATAAAATGGGAGCCAATCTGTCAACCTTTGGCAGGATATTGGCTTTTATGTATTAGTACTGTACAGTACCTGGTTTGTCCTCTTTTTATGCTGCAGAGTAGGAAGGCATGTGGACAAAAGCATTCCCTCACCCAATGGATGTTTGCAACTGTCCAAAATCTAGAGTAGCAGTGAAGTTGCACCAACTAAGAACCTTTCATTAGTTCCAGCATAAGCATTCATAGACCAGGTATACAGATAACCATTTAAGTGGGTTGATGCCTGTACTCTGTAGATAAATCCTTCCTCCCACTGAGTATACGAAGAAACTTGAAATGCAGCTTCTCCCCACTATTAATACTAACATTAACTAGATTTTTAAATGTCCCTGTGGGCAGACACCCATTTGTTTATCTCTTTTATGAGCAAAAAACAACAACAACCAGAAATAGAGGGGGAACAGCTAAGTCAATTCCCCAGTGTTGGGAACCACTGCTCCAAAGCCAATTGTGTCCTACTCTAGGGGTCAGTGCTCATCTCTCTTTACACCCAAAGAGTCAATGCTGTCTGTGACTGCAGACATTACTGTGGGCATGTGGCGGGCATGACTAGATGCTGGAGCTCACAGAATACTGTTACCTTTCCTGCTGAAGTGGTGCTTATTTATCGGCAGGAGCTGGGATAGACGAAGGAGGCTCACTCTGTTGTGCAGCACTTAGGTCTTGAACTGCTGACCTGCCAACCTTCTGGTAGTCAAACCCAGCATCTTAACCACTAAGCCACTGGAGTGAGGTAATTCCAATTCCAATTCCAATTTTAATTTGTACCCCGCCCCACTCAGCACATGGCCGACTCTAGGCGGCCTTACAACATAACTGAAAATACAATATACAGTGAAAAATGCAAGCGAAATTGATATCTATCTAAGCATAAGCACAATATGCAATATAATACACATTACAATAAAATAAACAGTCCCTAAACTATTCCAAAATAAATAAAATAAAATACAGTATTATATTATGCGAACAGGGCTACAGTAAAATTATACAAAATTCACACTTACAAGGTTTACAAAGCAACTACATATCATATAAAATGCTATTTAAATACTAATGCTAACAAAATTAGATAAACATTATCCTTAGCTACTAAGTGTCCCCGAATGGAGTCCCCACTGTTCAATGCCCATAGACGGAGCCCCATGGCTCAGAAAACGACCATGAGCGGAGCCAAGGCTCAAACATCCTCACATCCCTCACCGAGGATACGGCACAGCTGGTTTCTCCCACCTCCCCTGACCAACCAGGCCAGGGAAGGGAGCTGAGATGGTAAGGGCAGCTGCGCTCCAACCTCCCCTGACCAGCGAGGCCAGGGGAGGGAGCCGAGATGTAGCGGCGGCTCCGGAACGCCAACGGCGGCAGCTTTTTCTAGGCTCCGCCACGGTGATGCCGGGCAGCTGCGCTCCAACCTCCCCTGACCAGCGAGGCCAGGGGAGGGAGCCGAGATGTGGCGGCGGCTCCGGAACGCCAACGGCGGCAGCTTTTTCAAGGCTCCGCCACGGTGATGCCGGGCAGCTGCGCTCCAACCTCCCCTGACCAGCGAGGCCAGGGGAGGGAGCCGAGATGTGGCGGCGGCTCCGGAACGCCAACGGCGGCAGCTTTTTCTAGGCTCCGCCACGGTGATGCCGGGCAGCTGCGCTCCAACCTCCCCTGACCAGCGAGGCCAGGGGAGGGAGCCGAGATGTGGCGGCGGCTCCGGAACGCCAACGGCGGCAGCTTTTTCAAGGCTCCGCCACGGTGATGCCGGGCAGCTGCGCTCCAACCTCCCCTGACCAGCGAGGCCAGGGGAGGGAGCCGAGATGTGGCGGCGGCTCCGGAACGCCAACGGCGGCAGCTTTTTCTAGGCTCCGCCACGGTGATGCCGGGCAGCTGCGCTCCAACCTCCCCTGACCAGCGAGGCCAGGGGAGGGAGCCGAGATGTGGCGGCGGCTCCGGAACGCCAACGGCGGCAGCTTTTTCAAGGCTCCGCCACGGTGATGCCGGGCAGCTGCGCTCCAACCTCCCCTGACCAGCGAGGCCAGGGGAGGGAGCCGAGATGTGGCGGCGGCTCCGGAACGCCAACGGCGGCAGCTTTTTCTAGGCTCCGCCACGGTGATGCCGGGCAGCTGCGCTCCAACCTCCCCTGACCAGCGAGGCCAGGGGAGGGAGCCGAGATGTGGCGGCGGCTCCGGAACGCCAACGGCGGCAGCTTTTTCTAGGCTCCGCCACGGTGATGCCGGGCAGCTGCGCTCCAACCTCCCCTGACCAGCGAGGCCAGGGGAGGGAGCCGAGATGTGGCGGCGGCTCCGGAACGCCAACGGCGGCAGCTTTTTCAAGGCTCCGCCACGGTGATGCCGGGCAGCTGCGCTCCAACCTCCCCTGACCAGCGAGGCCAGGGGAGGGAGCCGAGATGTGGCGGCGGCTCCGGAACGCCAACGGCGGCAGCTTTTTCTAGGCTCCGCCACGGTGATGCCGGGCAGCTGCGCTCCAACCTCCCCTGACCAGCGAGGCCAGGGGAGGGAGCCGAGATGTGGCGGCGGCTCCGGAACGCCAACGGCGGCAGCTTTTTCAAGGCTCCGCCACGGTGATGCCGGGCAGCTGCGCTCCAACCTCCCCTGACCAGCGAGGCCAGGGGAGGGAGCCGAGATGTGGCGGCGGCTCCGGAACGCCAACGGCGGCAGCTTTTTCAAGGCTCCGCCACGGTGATGCCGGGCAGCTGCGCTCCAACCTCCCCTGACCAGCGAGGCCAGGGGAGGGAGCCGAGATGTGGCGGCGGCTCCGGAACGCCAACGGCGGCAGCTTTTTCTAGGCTCCGCCACGGTGATGCCGGGCAGCTGCGCTCCAACCTCCCCTGACCAGCGAGGCCAGGGGAGGGAGCCGAGATGTGGCGGCGGCTCCGGAACGCCAACGGCGGCAGCTTTTTCAAGGCTCCGCCACGGTGATGCCGGGCAGCTGCGCTCCAACCTCCCCTGACCAGCGAGGCCAGGGGAGGGAGCCGAGATGTGGCGGCGGCTCCGGAACGCCAACGGCGGCAGCTTTTTCTAGGCTCCGCCACGGTGATGCCGGGCAGCTGCGCTCCAACCTCCCCTGACCAGCGAGGCCAGGGGAGGGAGCCGAGATGTGGCGGCGGCTCCGGAACGCCAACGGCGGCAGCTTTTTCAAGGCTCCGCCACGGTGATGCCGGGCAGCTGCGCTCCAACCTCCCCTGACCAGCGAGGCCAGGGGAGGGAGCCGAGATGTGGCGGTAAAGGTTACGCTTGCTTGAAAGCCAGTTCTATCCGACTCTAGGGTGCGATCCTTATCTCCGTTTACAGCCAAAGAGCCAGTGCTGTCTTGTCTGCATGACTAGACACTGGAGCGTGCAGAATGCTGTTACCTTTCCTACCAATTTGGTACCTATTTATCCAATTGCAATTTTTTGGCCAGAGCTAGAACAGAGATGGGAGCTCACTCTGTCATGCAGGACTCAGGTCTTGACCTGCTGATCTTCCAGTCGTCAAGTTCAATGTCTTAACCACTTCTTCTTTCGTGCCCAGATCAAACCCTGGACTGCCAAAATGAAGCCACTTTCTTGGCTTTGTCATTAGCCAAACCTAAATCCTCATCGGTGCATGTTTCTGGGAGTAATTGGCAGACCAGTAAATAAGCCACCGCAGTCCCCAAGCCACTGCAGGAGCGGTTCCTAAATCTGAAAAAGAGGGAAGGTTTTGTACTATCTAGGGAGCCCTCACACAGAAACACGCGCACCATGATCAGTACAAGATGGAAACTACAGGTGGTTTTATCTGATATCGGGGTTGTGGTAGCTCAGTGGTTAAGAAGCTCGCCTTGTTAGCTGTAAGGCTGGCAAGACGACAGTTCGAGACCTGGGTGTTGCATGAGCGCCTGTCACAGTTCCTGCCAAAATAGCAGATTGAAAGCAAGAAATTGCAAGTACAGGTGAAACTCAGAAAATTAGAATAGCGTGCAAATGTTCATTCAGTTCAGTAGTGCAACTTAAAAGGTGAAACAAACATATGAGATAGACTCATTACATGCAAAGCGAGATAGTTCAAGCCTTACTTTGTTATAATATTGATGCTTATTATGGTTTACAGCTTATGAAAACCCCACACCCCCAATCTCATGTATCCCATAATTATCACATAATCTCATGTACGCTGTACGCCACTGATTATCACAATTATAACAAATTAAGGCATGACATCTCTTGCTTTTGCATGAAGTGAGTCTATCTCATATATTTGTTTCACCTTTTGAGTGAAATGAATGGACATTTGCACGATATTCTAATTTTCCAACTTTCACCTGTAGATAAATAGGGACCACTTTGGTGGGAAAAGGTCTCGGGGACATGAAAGGAGTCTCAATGGGGCGTCCCCTGAGCGGAGTTTCTCCAGCAAAAACCCCTTTCAACCCAGAATATTTTCTGACACTTAACAATAATTATAATTATTGAACCGCTGACCTGCCGACCTTCTGGTAGCCAAACCCAGCATCTTAACCACTAAGCCACTGGAGTGAGGTAAAGGTTACCCTTGCTTGAAAGCCAGTTCTATCCGACTCTAGGGTGCGATGCTTATCTCCATTTACAGCCAAAGAGCCAGGGCTGTCTTGTCTGCATGACTAGACACTGGCGCGTGCAGAATGCTGTTACCTTTCCTTCCAATTTGGTACCTATTTATCCAATTGCAATTTTTTTGGCCAGAGCTAGAACAGAGATGGGAGCTCACTCTGTCATGCAGGACTCAGGTCTTGACCTGCTGACCTTCCAGTCATCAAGTTCAGTGTCTTAACCACTTAACCAATTTAATAATAATAACAATAATAGTTATTGTTGTTGTTATATACAAGGAAGGAGGGGGGGCTACGACGGTGGCGTGGACCCATGAAGGAGCTGGTCCAACAGAAGTCCTCCATGCCAGGGAAGGAAAACTTCGGGTCGGGAACGGCCACCGGCCGGCCTCCACCACCACCCACCCTTTCCTCTCCCCGCCCCTCCTTCAACCCTTCGCCCGGCCACGGCCATCTCGCGCCCCGCCGCCACCACCTACCTGAAGAAAGGACGGCGCTTTACGCGGGAAAGGGGGAAAGGGCGGGCCTAGCTGCGCCCCGGCGGCGGACTCAGCTCCAGTACGGCGAGCGGTAGTGGGGCGGAAACACGACAAGCAGCTGCTCCCGTCCCGCTGCTCGCTGCCCCCCGGCCGCCCAGCGCACAAAGCCATTACGTCATCGAGGCGCGCGGCTCTCTCGCCTAACTAACCTTTCAACTCTCTCTCCGAGCGCGCGCTCTCGTCGCGTCCACCCGGAGAGAACCGCCCCCTCTTCTCAGCCAATAGGAGCCTGCGTGGGGGGGGGGGGGAAGGGAAGAAATGGATGCTCGGAGCATGGAGGTATTAAAAAAACAACAGATGACATGACGTCACAAACTTGAAGCCGACTAATCTGACAGTCCACCATGTTAGTTGGCCCAAAACGTTGCCTTATGGTGCTTTGATTGTGTGGAGTCGTGAAAGTAGATCGGAGTTTCCCCTTAAATATCAGTGGGTGGGCGGGGGTTGCGATCCCCCTCTCCGCTGGCTCCCCTGGCTCCAGAAGGGTTGGGGGGACCGACCCCTTTTGTCCCTCACGGACGCAGGGGACCCAGGAGAGAGGATCAATCCACCACCACCCTAAACGGTAGTCTGCTGTTTTGGTCCACCTAATATGGCGGCAGACCATGCCCACTGGCTTCAAAAAACATACAGCATGAAGCCTGTAGTCCCATCTCCTGTTTTTTATACCACCATGGCTCGGAGGAGGGCGAGTGGTGATGACGTCACTGCGGGACCGGGCGCTTCCCTTTTGACGTTTATTGGCCCTCCCAGCGGCTTTTCCTTTCCCCCTCCTTCGGTTCTCCTCCGGGGCTTTCGGTTTCCTGTAGAAGGGGAAAGAGGGAGTTCCGAAGAAGCGGGGACGGCGCGGGCCTCAGCGCGGCCAAGGGTGGTGGGTGGGAGCCGAGGCCCTTCCTCCCCCCCTTCGCCTCCTTGTGGTGTGTTTTCCCTTTCCGTGGGTAAAGAAAGGGATATGAACTGGCTCTTCCCGCTCTCCAAGGGGGGAAGCGGTGGCGGGGCCTCCTCCGCCGCCTCTCCCTCGTCGTCGTCCTCCTCCGTCGGCGGAGGAGCGGCCTTGCCTTCTCACCTCACCAGCCTCCAGCAGCAGAAGCAGCGGCAGATCGAGTCCCTGCGCAGCGCCCACGCCGCGTGAGTGTGTGGCCCTCCTGGCTGGCGGGGAAGTGGGGGTGGAGTGCGTGTGTGTGTCGCTCGGCAGATACTTTTTATTTTTCAAATATACAGAGAGAGAGTGTGTGTGTGTGCGTGTGTCTGCCGTGGCTCAAGTGGCTAAGACGCTGACTGGGAGGCGGAAGGTCAGCAGTTCGATCCCCGAGTACTGCAGGACGGAATGAGCTCCCGTCTTTGTCCCAGCTCCTGCCCGCCTAGCAGTTCGAAAGCAAGACATTGCAAGTAGATAAAGAGGGACCACTTCGGTGGGAAGGTAAACAGCGTTCCGTGTGCTCCAGTGTCCACTCGTGCCTGCCACATGACCACGGAAACGTCTGCAGAAGCAGACAGGAACGCTGGCTCTTTGGCTTTGAAACAGAGATGAGCACTGAACCCTAGAGTCGGATACGACTGGCTTTTGAGCAAGGGAAACCTTTACCTTTTACACACACACACACACACACACACACACACACACACACACACACACACACACACACACACACACACACACACACACACACACACACACACACACACACACATATATGCGCGCAGGGTGGCCCGTACGTCCCTCTAAATTTGCCACTTATTGTATCCAGGGTGTCACCAGTATTCTTGCGCTTATGTTGTTACAATACTCTCTTCAAGTGTATACGGGCTTAAATCGGCCATCATATTATTATTATTATTATTATTATTATTATTATTATTATTATTATTATTATTATTATTATTATTATTATTATTATTATTATGGACCTTCAAATAACGACGTTGCTTGGTTCCCCAAGTAGCGTCGCTATTCGGATAACAACAAAAAAAGTTGTTATTCAAATAACAACGGTAAAAATACTGTCATTCGAATAATCACATTGGGAGCGTGGGAGCGTCATTAATCGAAAGTGATGCTATTCGAACACGTTAATCAAGGGTCCACTGTATTATTGTTATTATTATCATCATCATCATCATTATTATTATTATTATTGGATTTTGTATGCCGCCCACTCAACAACGCAACTCCGGGCAGCTCACAGAACAATACAACATCTAACACACATTATACATATCATATCCGGAAATAGAGATATCACAATACAATAAATAACTCACAGTATCATATAAATCATATTTCTCTAAGAAAAATTATAATGCATGCATAATTGAATATAACATGGACGGATAAGGACTTACAGGCCATCCTGTATATAAGCAGTAGCTTATTGTGTAGGGGCAAAGCTCAGCAACCTAGAGATATACTTTGGGTCTTCTGTTGTGTCAGCCTTTACCTTTTATTTTCTGATGCTATTCATTTGGGGGGGGGGACTGGATCAAACTTTGGATCACCAAAATGAAGCCACTTTCTTGGCTTTGCCGTTGGCCAAAATTAAATCCACATTGGTACATGTTTTCGGTAGTAGACCAGCAAACGAGCTGGATTCTGTATCCACAACATGTTGTTGTCCACCAACAGCCTCCACCTGAGCATGTTGGCCTTACATTTAGGAACTCTGGCCATCAGCCTATTCAGGGCCCTCCAAGCGACTTAAGGGAGGTTGGGTTCCTCAGCCATATCCTCCTTTAATGCTATTCCTTGTCCAGTGAACTCCTTCCTCCCTCATCTAATTTGGCTTTGCTTTTGCATACCCTCAAAAATGTTCTTGCCACAAAGCTCTCCCTGGATCTGAGACGGCATCCAGTAAATACAATAAAGAGATGGGTAAGAATGGCAAGGCATCCTTCTAGCTGCTAGTATTTACTGGATGCTTCTTTACAGAACTCAAAACCACAATAGGATGCTTCTGAGTTTTGCTGACAATCACATCAGTTGTCAGTAGAATGGCATATTCAGCAGTATTCTACCCAATTAGAACTCCAGTGTTCATGGATGGGGTAGGAAACCTGAGTTGAGTTTTTGATGCTGAAATCTAAATTGGCAATGATGTTTAAGAGAATGATGTTTGTGTGAAGAAGTTGACAAAAAGCAGGCTAGTCAATCCGCAACTGAAAGACACTGCAGATTCAGCAGTAAATGTATTTTTAGCTGACATAGAAAAGCTAATACAGATAATGACAACAAGTCCGATCAGTCCCTGGAAAATAGATGGAGAAGAAGTAGAAGCAGTGACAGATTTTACTTTCCTGGGATCTAAGATCACTGCAGATGGCAACTGTAGCCATGAAATAAAAAGACAACTGATTATGGGGAGACAAGCTATGAGAAACCTGGGGAATATAGTGAAAAGCAGAGACATCACCTTGAAAACAAAAATTCGCATAGTCAAAGCAATGGTATTCCCAGTGGTAATGTATGGGTGTGAGGACTGGACCATTAGGAAAGCTGAGTGCAGAACAATAGATGCCTTTGAGATGTGGTGTTGGAGGAGAGTCCTGAGAGTCCCTTGGACAACAAGGAGAACAAATAGGTCAATACTGGAAGAAATCAACCCTGACTGTTCATTGGAGGGACAAATAGTGAAGATGAAGCTAAAGTACTTTGGACATCAAATGAGAAGGGAGGACTCACTTGTGAAGGCTTTGATGCTGGGAAAGGTAGAGGGCAAGAGAAGAAGGGGGCGTCCAAAGATGAGATGGATAGATGGTATTGTAGACACAATGGGCACAGAGCTTGGTGGGCTGAGGAGGATGGTCGAGGATAGGGGTGCCTGGAGGAAAATGGTCCATGGGGTCGCAAAGGGTCGGAATCGACTGCGACTGAACAACAACAACTGCATTTAAAGGCAAACCACCAGCCCCAACTTATGTATTCGAAAACTAGTTGCTGTCAGCTGTTTTTTTGTCAAAAAGCAAACTGCTATTTTCTAGAGCTAGACTCTTTGTAGACATCAACATATCTTCAGAGAGAATTCCACAGCCCTTCCAAGCTCGCTATAGATTACATTATAAGTAGAACACAGATTATATTCTAGCTAAAGCTAGTCACTTAAAATTCCTAGAGTTCGATCAGATTTAAGTTTAACTACCACATTAGAATAACGGGTTAAAGTACTTAACCTGACCATGTTGTTTTAAGTTTTTTGATTTAAATTATTGTATAACACTGAGAAATCTTTACATATCTTTTGACAGTATAGCTGAAATACAGAAGGATGTTGAGTATCGATTGCCATTCACTGTAAATACCTTAACAATTAATATAAACATGTGAGTATCATGTGATTTAATCATATTTTATCTTAACTATTTAGCTGTATAAATTCTGGTAAACAGGTATATCAGAGAGATGCTTGGTATGATGTTAGTTAGGCTGTAACTTATTTTTGTATTGGTGTGTCCCATACATATGCAAATATGTTTTTATGGATTTGTTGGGAGATGTTTCTGACTGTCTACTTTAGTCAAATCTCAGAGGCAAAATTGTAAAAATTCGCATTTAACAGAAATCACTCTTGAAGCCCAATACACAGGAGCATCATTTGGCCTTCTGAGAGACATTTCTTTCATTAGCATCTTGTTTTTGAAACTGACCACTCACAGAAGTAAACATTTCCAAAATGTTTACTTCGCTAACTGCAAGACTCCCAGAGCTAGTAAATGTAGTAGATTCTTATAAAGTGGGGATGGGGAGAGGGCAGCTATCTGTTCATCTGCTTTAAGACAACTAATTCATAAGCCCACCTAAAAGTGGTTTAAGCAATCTATTAAATACTGTTTTGGATCATTATAAATGCTTAATAATGGGCTGAGAATTTTCATGCTTTTTTACTTTATATGAATAAGAACAGCGGAGGGAAAACTTCCACCTCAAAATTAACCACAATTATTCAGAAGGAATGATCAATTAAAACAAACCAGGGTTAACCCTCAATAGTTTCAGGTCTTTTAGCTAACTAACTTCGGTTAGATTAAATCTTCAGCTTGTATGTAATGATAAGATTTTTTTTCTTTCATAAGCAAGGGAAGAAAAAAGTTCAAAATTTGTTACAATTTGTTTGTAATCTGGGCTAGAAAGGACCTGTTTTGATTGTTTTCTGAACAGAGGAAGCAGGAATTTGGCTATTTTAGGTTAGGCCATAATCCATGCACTGCTCTTACTGTAAAGAGCAGAACATTAATGGATGAGCCACGTTTCATGTTTGGCTGTACCAGAAACCAACTATGTTCAACATGCTTTGAAAAGTATAATAGTACAGAGTTAGATGGATACCTCTTGTTTATATGGAACCACCTATAGTAATCAATTATTTTGCTATTTACAGCTTGCTTCCTCCTCAGTTTCCTCAGGAAAAACCAATCATCAGTGTTTTCCCACCTATACGACATCATTTAATGGATAAACAAGGAGTGTATGTTACCTGCCCTTTAATAAGCAATGTATGTATCATATAATTTTCTATAATAACTAAGAGACAATCCGGTAGTAAGTTTGCTTGTGTTGCTTTTCAGAATAGACAATTAATAACAAGGATACTGAGCAAAAAAACCCTAAAGAAATGCATTTCCTGAATTATTGGAATGTGCCTGTTGTGTAGAAAAATATGTCTTTCCTTCACAAAATTTAGAAATAATAGCATTTTAGTGTGGTTTTGATAATTTACTATGTGTGGCACCTTATTTTCAAATTCTAAGAACTTGAATTTATATTAAATAATGAGTACAATTTAGCTCCTTGTTTCTGTGTAGACAAGGTAAAAAGGAGAGGTCTTTGTGAACAGCCATAGCATCCAAATACACCCATTATTACGCTTGGATGCATTACTCTCAAGAAAGCCACCAAAGTTGTCCTACATGTAAAGGGGTTTGTTTTGTATCTTCTAGTACTTTAATCTTGCTAAGCATTTTATGGCTTTTTAATCTCCTAACAGTTCACAATGCACTCAGACCTTGGAAAAATTGTTCAAAGTATACTTGATGAGTTTTGGAAGAATCCTCCAGTTTTGGCTCCCAGCTCAACATCATTTCCATAGTAAGTAAATACAAAAAGCCCACAGTTCTAAGTGACATGGATTACTATCTATTAGCATTTTATCTGTGTTTTTAAATCTTGTCCTACTGTAAATTGATTCCACCTCAGATCAGACATTATGCTAGACCACATGCTACAACTTAGGCTTCCCCTTTTTTATTGTGCTTAAGTCTAGATTCCATCTCTTACTTTCTAGTTCGTAATTCTGTTTGTTGTGATAGTCCAGTTACTGTACAGCATTAGGAAGTGCAGCTCGAGCATGATTTCCAGTTCTCATTAAGAGAAAAAGCACTGTTTGGTAAACATAGTTTGGCTGTTTTAGATGACAATACTGCTCTTGTTAAAATAACTACAAATATAAACAAAGCACTCACTTGTTGTACTGAGTTTAATAAAACTGAGTAAACATTTATAGTTTACTGTTCTGTATTGGGCCCAAAATGTATAGCTGGAAATCAGAGACTGCTTAGCTGAAAGGCTGGCTCATTTTTCTGAATGTATTCCTTTGTTTGATCTAGCTCAGTTTTGGAACACAATGCAAATGTTGGTAATTAATCATGAAGACAGAGCACAGGTAGCTACCCTGTGGTATATCCAGAGATACAGCGCCTGAAGTCTACTAGAATAGCCACTGAATCAGTGGGTATTGATTCATCAGTCAAAATTCCATTGATTTAATGGACCTACTCTAGTTGTGACTTAGTACTTGAATGTCTCAAGTGGCTAAGATGTTGACTGGAAGTTGGCAGGTCAGCAGTTCAATACCCGAATACTGCAGGTTGGAATGAGCTCCCGTTTGTGTCCTGGCTCCTACCAACCTAGCAGTTCAAAAGCAAGAAATTGCAAGTATTGTAGATAAATAGGGACCACTTTGGTGGGAAGGTAAACAACATTCCGTGCACTCCGGTGTCTAGTCATGCTGGCCACATGTCCACGGAAACATCTGCAGAAGCAGACCGCGCTAGCTCTTTGGCTATGAAACAGATGAGCACTGAACCATAAAGTCAGATACGACCGGCGTTCGAGCAAGAATGACCTTTACCTTTACTTGATTTCAACTATTGTATGGCACAGTAAACAAACGCTTATTTATGTCATGCCTAGATTTAGGCTAACTAGGGTAGTCCGATATACGTTGCATCATCATCATCATCATCGTTGTTGTTGTTGTTGTTGTTGTTGTTGTTGTTATTATTATTATTAATTGGATTTGTATCCCACT
Organism: Bradypodion ventrale; assembly: GCA_035047345.1. Lineage (NCBI taxonomy): Eukaryota > Metazoa > Chordata > Lepidosauria > Squamata > Chamaeleonidae > Bradypodion > Bradypodion ventrale. The sequence continues at coordinate 82,339,696 of JAWDJE010000005.1, read as the reverse complement.
GTACTCGGCACAGGCTGACTCAGAGCGGCTAACAACAAGTTAATATGAGTACAATATAACAGTGTAATAATGCAAAAATAAATAATCAATACACTTTCAATACAATTACAATAAATTCCACAATAATACAATATATCAGTACAACAAGTCAAAATAGCAACAATCAATATATCAAAAGGACATATCCAAAAAACTTATCAATAAACTTATCAACAAAACAGTGTAGCCACAGGACATATCAAAAACTAACCAGTCACAGAAAAAGAGACTCGGAAAATCCAGCTGCAGATGAGGTGGCGGCGGCTCTGGCGTCTTTTGAGCGCCCCGCCTGGTGGAGCCAAAGGGAGGGGTGCCGGGCGCAGCAGCCTCCCATCCTGGGACCGATGGAATAGACCCCGGGAGAGGATCGGAAGTCCGGTGCTGGCTGGAGCTGCTTTGGGGGCCGCGGAAAGGCGAGCCCCAGGTGTGGCGAGTTCTTTCCTCCCCACCTCCTCCTCCGGCTGTCTGCTGGGCGAGCTCCGCAGGGCCTCTGAGCCCCGGCATCGGTGGTGTCGGCTGGAATCCGCTTTTGGGGCCGCGGAAAGGCGAGCCCCAGGTGCAGCCAGTTCTTTCCTTCCCGCCTCCTCCTCCGGCTGGCTGCCGGGCAAGCTCCACGGGGCCTCCGATCCCCGGCATCAGTTATGTCGGCTGGAGGCAGGGAGCCACATTTGGGGCCATGGAAAGACTAGCCCCAGGTGCGGCGATTTCTTTCCTCCCCGCCTCCTCCGGCCGGCTGCCGGGCAAGCTCCATGGAGCCTCTGAGCCCCAGCATCGGTGGTGTAGGCCTCTCCATTCATTTAGTCATTCCTTTAACCATAATTTTTAAATAATTGAGGCAGTGCAACAATAAGCAAATAGGAGATAAAAATAATCGCACTTGTCCTACTTGTGAGCAACGTTTTCAGTCATGAAAGAACTTTTTCCCATCTTGTGATTACTACATTTACCACAAGTGAGAAAAGCCATGGGAGTAAAAAGGGGAGTCTTTCGTTACCATAAATCTCCCTCTGCTGGTAATATCATCATTCCGATCTCAGTCATTGTCACTTTTAGTTCCAGCATTGTCTGACTCAGTAGACTGGAAGTTGCTGTCAGTGCTCAGGAGCAAGCTGTGTACTACAGGTTGACCTAGACTAGTAACAGTATCTCACTATATTTTATAATCTGTGTCATGAGATACTGTACCAAAACTGCTTGTTTATGGTGAGACCCAGTTTCAAAGACATGGCCAGTTGCCTATGTTCACGAGTGCTTTAATCTTGTATTTCTTGAACAGCATCTCCACTTTCATATCTTATGGCAAAAGACGTTTAAAATGGAGAAGAGTTTCAAAAGCATTTTTGTGATGAAATATGGCTGCGTTCTATACAAACAAACAAACTGTAAAAGAAAATCCCCACTGGGCAAACTAAACCTTGCTATGGTGGTGGCAATATTTTGTGACAAAGTATGGTGAAAATCCAGGTACTGCGGTGGCTTTGTGGTTAAGACGCTGAACCTGATGACTGAAAGGTTGGAAGGTCAGCAGTTTGAGACCCGAGTGCTCCACGACGGAGTGAGCTCCCGTCTCTGTCCCAGCTCCTGCCAACCTAGGAGTTTGAAAGCAAAAAATTGCAAGTAGATAAATAGGTACCACTTCGGTGAGAAGGTAAACAGTATTCCTTGCACTCCGGTGTCGAGTCATGTCCATGGAAACGTCTTCAAATGCAGACAGCACTGGCTCTTTGGTTATAAACAGATGAGCACTGAACCCTAGAATGGCTTTCAAGCAAGAATGACTTTTACCTATTGTAAAAATAGCACCTTCTGGTATCTTGTATTACAATGGCATTGTTGGTAGATAAATTGACACAAATTATTGTATTTCTAGAGTGAACAATTGTAAGGTATATACAGAAAAAAACAGATTTCTGTAAGAAACTGCTCAGCTTTTAGAGGAGAGATGTGTAAATAACAGTTAATTGTCCCCTCCCTCTTTTGATTTTAGCCTTTACAACAAACCAGCCGGAATTCCTTCATATGCTCAGAACTTTCCATTTATTTCTCCGTATCTGCCACATGATGCAAATAGGTCTACAGCATCTGTGCCACATGCAGAATCACTTTCTTCAGGTTATACAACAGACAGGCCTGCTGCTCCATCCTTTGGCATGATAACAGATCTGCCATTGCCAGTTCCAACAGCTGAAACATTTTCACAGGTATGTATAATTAATCCATTTTTTAATATCTCATATATTGCTGAAAAAGCTAACAGCATTAAAAAACAAATAAGTTAAAGCGTTCTGTAAAGATGATTTAGCCACTAATACTATGTAAACGTAAGTAGAATTCAAAGACAGGGAAAGTTATGTTACATCTCTTAAGTTAACTTTATGCCTGAAAAGGCTAACTAGCTCCATTTTTATAGTTCATATGGTTATAATCCAATCATCTGACGACGTGAGCTGTTTAACATTTATAGTTTATTCCTATTCCTGGTTATTTAGCAGTAAGCTTCACTGAAGTTCACAAGGCTCATTTCTGAATAGATAGATACACATAAGTTGTACTCTTAGTGTTTCTCCTGAACAGATTCTATGTTTATGAAAGCTTATCGTTTTGTGTCACAGGAAAGATGTTTTTGCAAATCTTTCATGATCTGCATTAAGAAGAAAAAATACAATTCTGTGTTTTAATCATTCAATGTCTTGCTGCTTTCTTAAAATGTTCAGGGAAGCCAAAATGGATTCAGCTACAAAATGCCTGATGTTCCTGATGCATTTCCAGAATTGTCAGAACTCAGGTAAAAACATGTAAAATGTTCTTATGTAAAATGTGGCTCAAGTGGCTAAGACGCTGACTGGGAGGCAGAACGTCAGCAGTTCGATTCCCGAGTACTGCAGGACGGAATGAGCTCCCGTCTTTGTCCCAGCTCCAGCCAACTGAGCAGTTTGAAAGCAAGAAATTGCAAGTAGATAAATAGGGACCACTTTGGTGGGAAGGTAACAGCGCTCCGTGCGCTCCGGTGTCTTGTCATGCCTGCCACATGACCACGGAAACGTCTGCAACAGCAAACAGCGCTGGCTCTTCGGCTTTGAAACAGAGATGAGCACTGAACCCTAGAGTCGGATACGACTGGCTTTCGAGCAAGGGAAACCTCTACCTTTACCTATTTATTATATTTATACCCTGCCCTATTGGTGCAAGCACCTCTCAGGTCGGCTTACAGTATGACACAAATACAATAAACATCTATGACGGAGCCCAGGGCTCACTGCCTATAACGAGCCCAGGGCTCAGTACCCATGATGGAGCCTGCGGCTCAACACCCATGATAGATCCTAGGGCTCAACATCTCTGGAGCAGTGCTGGCAGCAGCGGCTGTTTCCCATTGGCTCCTCCCTCCAGCCATTGGTGGGGGCTTGAGGAAGGCGACGAAGTCGTGTAATGCACAATAACTAAATTAAATGCAAATTAAGATTTAAATAATGACTTCATCACCAGTCATTAGTCACAGTTCACTCGTGTTCACAAAAATCCTTCAAGCTGAGTATTTGATATTATGTGATATTGCTTTGATATTTGTGCAATTTGATATTTTGTGATTCTTTGTTACATTTTGTCTTGTCCTTATAAGCTGCCCTGAGTGGTGCCAGCACCAGTAGGGTGGGGTATAAATTAAATCATTCATTCATTCATTTCCAATTGTGAAATGCTGACACATGAGGCAGGTGTTCACATTTACTTTAAGTGTGTGGGACATTTTATGGTGTCAAGACTATGAAGGCATTTCTGCATATTGAAATGAATAGGATTGCTGATTGCCTGTGTACTAGTAGAGTTTATTTGCATATTTTCTTTGTGTTCATTGTTGTTTTATTTAACCAATTATGTGCCACAATAGGACGGTTAAGTCCTTCAAAGCCAGGTTTTCTTGCAGAATTTATACAGAACTATAGCTTTAGATCATCATCATCATGTTTAATTTTGTATGCCACCTACTCGTTTGTGGGACTTTAGATTCTCTGTACCAAAATACTATATTTTTATTCTTTGGAAATTCAGCATTTCACAGTTGACTGACATGAACGAACAAGAAGATGTTCTGTTGGAACAGTTTGTGAATCTACCGCAGTTGAAACAAGTCATTGATGATAAGGATGACTTAGTGAAAAGTATCGAAGAGCTGGCAAGTAAGACTTCAGAATATTTTCCATTGCAATGTTGAACAAGATTTGACCGTAACCATTCCGAACTGAGCAGTGGCCTTTGCTTTGCAGAAAAAAATTTATTACTGGAACCAAGCTTGGAGGCAAAACGTCAAGCAGTGTTGGAGAAAGTGAGTGAGGAAAAATGGTTTTGGGGGGAGGGTTGCAGGTCAATACCATTAAATATGCTTTTTAAGAGATGTGGTGTTCTTGTTTGTTTTGCTTCTCTCTCCTCCCCCCCCCCCCCCCAGTATGAACAGCTTACCCAGGTGAAGGCCATGTTTGAAAAGAAGATGCAAAGACAGCATGAACTTAGCGAGGTGAGCTTTTGCCTTCTTGCACAACAGAAAGTAGCACATGTCATAGTGGATTATGATGAGCCTCCCACATCTCTCTGGTTGGCCCTTCCTGGAGATAAAGGATGAAGATGAGTATTTGGCCAGATTCCAATAGCACAGTTATTTTTGTTAAGAAGGTAAAAGGTCACCCTTGCTCGAAAGCCAGTCATATCCAACTCTAGGGTTCAGTGCTCAGTCCTGTTTATAGCCAAAGAGCCAGTGCTGTCTGTCTGCATATTGTGCCGTGGACATGTGGCAGGCATGACTAGACACCAGAGCATGGAATGCTGTCTACCTTCCCACCGATGTGGTACCTATTTATCTTCATGCAATTTCTTGCTTTCAAACTGTTAGGTTGGCAGGAGCTGGGACAGAGGTGGGAGCACTCCATTGTGAAGCACTCAGGTCTCAAACTGCTGACCTTCCAGTCATCAAGTTCAGCGACTTAACCATTAAGCCACCGCAGTCCCTTTTAAATTAGAGAAATGTAGAGAGTTGTTGTCGAGTTAGGCGGTGATAGAAATATGAAAAATAAATAAATATACTATTTACAGTTAATTTATTAGCTATCAAGTCAATTCAGAGTTACGGTGATCCTTTCCAGCATTTTCAAGATATAAAATATCCAGGTAGTTCATCAGTGCTCTGATTGGTGCTCATTAGCAATTATGACTGCAAATGGGATGAAAATGGAAAATGTATTGTATTTTTGATGTTATTATGTGCAATAAATTATAAATATTAGCACTTAATATTTCTAAATTGAACAGAAGTACAGCCATTCTATAGGGACTGTGGTGGCTTAGTGGTGAAGATGACTGGAAATTGACAACTGGAAAGTTGGCAGGTCACGTCAAGACCCAAGTGCTGCACAACAGAGTGAGCCCCCAGCTCTGTCCTAGCTCCTACCAACCTAGCAGTTTTATAGCATGAAATTGCAAGTAGATAAATGGGTACCACTTCAGTGGGAAAGGTAACAGCGTTCCATATGCTCTAGTGTCTAGTCATGCTTGCCACATGACAACGGAAACATTTGCATATGCAAACTGCACTGGCCTTTTTGCTGTAAATGGAGATTATCACCGACCCCTAGAATCGGGATATGACTGGCTTTTGGGCAAAGGAGACCTTTACCTTTACAGCCATTTTATAGTTACTACTTAATAGACTTACAACCCACCCCTCAAAAAATCCTATATTGCTTGGTAGAATTAGAATGTAGTGACCAAAAGCCAGTTGGAGAAACACTGTGTCGGGAAGAGCAGTCATGTGCTGGTTTTTCTGTAGCTGCTGGCTCTATATGATATGTGCCCGATTACTATTGATTTTTGCATCCAGTGTGAGACTGAATATGTGAATGCAAGCTGTGTAGATGTGGAAGGCTTATGCAATCACATAAGCAAGCAAGATTCCACTGAGCTGATTTAAAAATTCCATCCTCACTTCATTAGTTCTTTTTGTAATTAGAACTGTGCAGTTGCTGAACATTATTCATGTACACTGTGCTGCGTTTTCTTAGAGTTGTAGCGCAAGTGCTCTCCAAGCAAGACTGAAAGTAGCTGCTCATGAAGCTGAGGAGGAGTCTGATACTATTGCAGAAGACTTTCTGGAAGGGAAGACTGAGGTAGATGACTTTCTGAGCAGCTTCATGGAGAAAAGGACAGTAAGTAAAATTCTCTTCAGTTTTAAGACAAATGTCTATTTTGTGCCTCTTAAAACTTTAAATAGAATGAAAGTAGTATGAAGCAGCATGCTGCATGTCTAAAATTATGGGAATAAATTAGTTTCTAGAAGCATGGCGTATTCCAGAATTATGGAACACATGAGGGGGGGGGGGGGTTGTCATCTTAAATTTCTAAGTAAAATAATCAAGTATGTTATGCCAATGTATCTTGAGTTAATCTGGAAGTTGATTTGTTTGAAACATTGACTATAAATCTGAAAATGTGTGAGAATAAAAAGCAGAGTTAATGGGTCATTCTCTCTTTAGGTTTGCCACTGTAGAAGAGCCAAAGAGGAAAAGCTTCAGCAGACAGTAGCAATGCGCAGCCAGTTTCATGGTCCGTTATAGGTATGCTCCATGTAGATTGCAGATATCAGAATTGCTCTCTATTATACACATTCAGTTGCCCAGGTTAGCTAACATGCCCAGTGTTGATAAATTCTACATGTTTAGTGCAACGGCATGACTCATACATTGTCCCATAGCCTGTATAATGTGTAGAAAGGGATGTGTAAACAAACAATGCACATGTTCTGAGTCATACTGTATTTGCTGGCGTATAAGACCCACTTTCCCACCCCCACCCCCCCTTAAAGTACTTTTTTTTCCTAGAGGTGGGAATTTCAGAATGGGATGAGCTGTGATACTGGAAGATTGAGGGAGAAAACAGGAATATAAATCAGAGCAGAAGTAGCCAAGTGGCATTCTGGGCTAGAGGGGAGGGACCCTTACCTTCTGCAATCCCACCTCCTAGACTAGGGGTCAGCAAACGTGGCTCTCCAGTTGCTCTTGGACATCAATTACCAGAAGCCCAAATCAGTACAACTTCGGACCAAGAACAGCTGGCGAGTCAAGTTTGCTGAGCCCTGTTCTAGATCAAGCCTGCTGTTATTCAAGCTATGATAGGAACAAACCCGATAGAGTGTCTAATAACACGAGATATGAGTTTGCTACTTGCAACTATTTATTTTATATTTTCCATTTTATATATTTAAAAAATTCAATGCATATGAGAGATAAAAAGGAAGAACTTCATTGATTTAGCCTGGATTAATCTGAAACCGTAGTATATGTAAAATATTTAGATATATACAGTATGTTTGAGTACAAGCTGTGTACGCTGAAATATTTGATTAATTGTAGCCACTTTTATGTGTTCACAGATTTTTCCAGCTCATTAGAATTTCTAATGCGAATGACTGAACTCCACAGAGCACATGTTCATACGTTTATTATTTTGCAAATAAGCATTTCATTATGGTTGTATTTATAGAGAAATTGTATACAGTGCTAAGATGAATTTTTGTATAAATTAGAATATCTTTATATCCTCATTTTTCCCCTCCCCCATCCTTCTACTGCAGGGGTTCTCAACCTTATTAAGCCAGGGCCCAAATCATGCCCCCTCAGATTGTTGGTGGGCCGGACTGGTATCCCGCTGCCACTTCACACCTACACACACACTACCACCTCAAACACACACCCACACCCTATGCCACCAGTCCAGCCTGCAAACACTACCACGCCGCTGACACCTCCTTGCTTACCAGCCTGCCGTGGGTGAAGGAGGGATCCTGCCTGTCCTTGTCCATGCTTGGCCAGAGTTGCATCCGGGAAAGATGCGGGCAGCCATGGGTTTCTGCCACCGTCCTTTTCCCCTTCGCCTGACTTGGCGCGTCCCTAACGCCGACCCATATTGTAAGCAGCATTGTAAGCAGCATTAGGGACACACCGAGCCAGGCAGAAGGGGAAAGAATAGTAGCAGTGGAGTGAGGAAGTGGGCTGGGTGGAATGGTGCCATGGGCTGGATTCAGCCTGTGGGCCGTAGGTTGAGAATCCCCGCTCTACTGCAATTTTTGCACTATTTCTGTCATTATTATTTATAATCCTTACTATGTTCTAGCGCTGCTGTCTCTACTTTTCTTATAGATTAAAAATGTACACATGCAATTTTCGACTAGATTTTTAAATTTTATACAACGTAAGTCATAACTTTTGTATCAAACATTGGCTGGTTCTGTTTGAGATGCGTGTAAATCTGTTATTTACAATTAAGTTGCAAAGTGTTGTTAGTTGAGATACAACCACTAAACTCTCTCCACAAGAAATTCCATTTCTTGAAAGCAGAAGTTATACTATTTTATTTATGTTAAAGAAACAGTATATTCTGTTAATACAAAAAAACAAGTTTTAATCACTGTGGAACTGAAAAGACAGAAGGTCTTATTGCTGCTTTACAGGCCACTGCAGAGAAGGAAGCCATTTAGCTATGTCTAAAATCACATGCTTAAGGAATCTAATATTACAACTTATATGGTCTTTTCTCATAATCACTTTTTTGGGGGTAGGGGATACACACCCATTGCCATAGATGGATGCATAGATATTTTTGAAACAAGAAGTAGATGTTTCTATCTTTCTTGCTTCTTCCAAACTTGTAGTATTGAAAATGTTCAATATAAAAAAAGGATAAGAAGCAGAAAAATGCATGAGATAGAGAAAAATGGGCAGATCATCTGAGGATCTCATTATTTTTGTATGTATTATCACTTTCTTTCCTCCCCTTTGTATTGTGCTATTTTTTCCTACTTAGCACCTTTCAATCAAGAAGGATGAAAGAGTTCGATTCTGTGTAGATAATATAAACACATAAAAGATGTAGGAAGGTTGGATCTCTTGTCTGGTTCAGAGGGTTAGAAATCAACAAATTTGACAAGTTTATCCATATACAATATTCTGCTTTGAATTGGTAAAATATTGGGAAATAACATGAAGATCTTTGTGTCCTCTGTGCATCATGTATATTTCAGAACTGAAATAGTTCAGTAGTGTAAAACCAAAGAATATTTTTATTTTATTAAACATTTAATGAATTTGTTAGGTTATAGCAGTGATGGCGAATCTTTTAGAGACCAAGTGCCCAAACAGAGGGGAGGAGCGAACTCTGTGCTGGGGGGAGGGAGGAAGCGCTCCCATTGGGCTGCTGGGCAGAGGGGAGGAGTGAACTCTGTGCTGGGGCGACGGCATGTGTGCCCACAGAGAGGACTCTGAGTGCCCTCTGACACATGGGTCATAGGTTCACCACCACTGGCTTATACTGTTATAGAAAGGTGTCATCACTCATTTAAGGAACTCAAAAATTACATAGGGATTATATCCTTGAACTCCATTTTTTTCATCACAGACAGATGGTGATTTAGTTGATAAACAACTCTAAGGAAGTATGTGCATTTATTATTTTTCCTTCTCAGTATAACTCCTTTTGTTATAAAGTAAAAGTTTTCTTGTTAATTGACTACAGGGACAATTCAAAAGGTTTCTGTACTATTATATACAGAATTATTTATATTATCTGCAAGTCATACTTCAGATTCTCCTGGAAAAATGCTATGGAGCTCAGTTTTCCATGTGTTGGGGTCTTTTCTTGATACCATTGAGTTTTGAGCTGGAAATAAATAAGTCTGGTAGAATAAATACTATGGCTACTGCGTTATTAGGTGATATGATGTACTGCGTTGTTAGGTGAATGTTGTCTTTGGATCTATAGTTCCCTTCTGGTCTTGTTTCCTGGCAGTAGTTTTCAGGACATCTGGAAATACACAAATTATACTCAATACTGAACTCCACTAAGGAGGATGGTGGAGGACAGAGGTGCCTGGAGAGCGATGGTCCATAGGGTCGCAAAGAGTCGGAATCGACTGTGCGACTGAACAACAACAACTGAACTCATCCAAATGTCGATCTTACACAGCTAGAAAGGCTATCGTGCACACAAAAAGGAAGTATCAGCAGGCTTGAAGAAACTAAAAAATTATTAGAAATACAAAAGAAACCATTATAGGGAAATAGCTTCTGTAGTGAGTATGCAAAAACAATCCAGAGAGGATTGAGTCTGTTCTTTGGCCACAGAGTATTCTTGACTGTTGAATGGAATACCATAGTAAGGGACACGGCTGGCATCTTGAACAGAAGACATTTCATACTGCTACCTTGTATGTGTGTTGCTTCCTTAGATTTTTAATAGTTGCTACCTCTTGGTCCACTTTTCCTACTAGTGCAGGGGTTCACAACTACAGCCCACAAGCCTGATCCGACCCATGGCACCAAATAATCCAGCCCCTGACCTTGCTCCAGCCCCAAATGAGTCCACAGCCATTGTAAATGAGTTTACAACAGCCACAGATGCATTTTATGGCAGCATTTACAGCAGGGGGAACCACCAGTCCGGCCCACTCAGCTGTATGGAGGGTGAGCGTGGCCTGGCCCACGTCTAAAAACCGTTGAGAAACCCTGTTACTACTGTATCATTTCAACCACCCATGTTTGAAAGTAGCTTTGATCTATGTTGTGTTTGGACATCATTAAATCCAGTTTCTTAAGAATACTTAACTACCATCCATTACTGCTTTCTTCAATGACTGCAGAAAAATCTGGGGGGAAAGCAGTTCTCACTCACATGGATGTTCTACATGCAAGTGTAAACACTTTTTCCAGGGTTCTTGTTGCATTCTTGCTCTAATGATTCCATTATCATTTCAAGTAAATTATATTTAATTGCATATACAGGTATGCACATTTTGGATGGATTAGGACCATGCTGGATAATATATTACCCTCTCAGGCTTACTCAGCTACATATTTCATCATCCATTATTGTTGGCCATGCTGTTTAGGGCTGATGGCCCTCCTAAGTACATGAAAGTGGGTTTTGGTCTGCTATCCCCTATCTATCAGCTGATGTTGTCTGGAAGGTGCTCTCACTTCATAGCAATTTCTGCTGTGTTTTCATTGACTATTAATAACGATATGCTTCATTTTTCTACAGTTATACCCCTGGTACAAACAACACTAACACATGTGCATCCCCTGTATTTAAATAATCTTCATTCAGGTAGTATGATACAGCATTGGTACAATAGTGTACAAATTGTAACAACAACTTGACACTCTTAGCAAAACTGCCAGGAGTTGATTAATAAAGAAGTCTAAAACAATGCACAAATTTTGCTAAGGGTTTTCCAGCTTTCAGATTCCTACATTTTTAAAAGTGCAAAGACAATATAATATACAGTGTTAGAATTGAATTAATTTGATGGCAAGATCCTACCTGCAAATCATTCGCTGATACCTTACATAGAACTTGTTCCCAGTTTCATCCATCTTAATTTAATTCACATTTTTCTGTCCAGATAACAAACTCAAAAGGTTTGTTGGGTACTGTTTACATTGCTGGCTAGATTTTTAATGTTAATTGCACCTGTACAGTTAAAATTTGGGCATTTCAGAAATGTAAATAAAAATAACATGATACATGTGGTTTAATATAAAAATGACTTTCACTCAAGCATGGCGTGTTAAAAGGCATTCATGAATTACAATTGATTGTCATGTCAGTGGTATGTTCTTAGGGCAGTTTGTTTCTAACGAATGGAGCATGCCAGATCAAAGTGGACAGCAGCAATTATACCTATTAAGAAATTATGATATATGTTATATGTCTTTTTTTCTCTTTGCTGATTGGTAAGAGATTCCAATACATACAGTCACTTCCACAAATATTGGAAAAGAATAACTTTTGGCATGCAGCCTCTGCACCCCACCACCGTGAAGATGAAGAAACATTGTTCCACCAAAAATGGGTGTGTGTGGATCTGCTAATGACCATACAGTAAAACCCCTACTTACAAAAAAAGTCTGTTCCATAGGCTTTTTCTTAAGATGAATTTTTATGCAACTCAAAGCAAACCCATAGGAAAAAATATTTTTATGTAACTCGAATCAAACCCATAGAAAAAATGGAATTTTTATGTAAATCGAAGCATAGGAAAATCAATAGGAAAAAGAATCTTCATGTAACTCGAAGAAAACCCATAGGAAATTGTGTAAATTGGGACATGGTTTTAGCACAAAATCATTTTGTATGCAACTCGGGGCATTTGTAAGTCAGGGTTTTACTGTACTTCCTGACTAGCTAATGCCCCTTTGCATTAAAGCTGACAATTCTGATTTCGTTCCCATCTTGAGTGTTTCCTTTCAGCTTCACTGGTGGAGTGCAGAGGCCATGTATCAAAAAAAGTTATCCTTTTCCAGCATTTCTAGACCTGACTATATCCACTCCCTAATTTGGTAATGTGTCTAGCTACATTTATATAAGGGTTTATCCAGGCATGCTGTGTTTCTGAAAGATAATTAGCAAGTGTGTAAAACTCCAGTGGAGAAACCAAGGAATATCAATGTATGCTTAAATTCTAAGGCCCCTTGGAAGTGTGCCTTCCGTGATAATTTATTGATTGCTACAGTCTGTTGCACTGATCATACCTGTCAACCTTCCCGGATTGGCCAGGATTTCCCGATTTTTGGCGCCGATTTGCACCATTTCCCGCCTGCAGCTGCCAAAACCCCGGAATTGGCAGCGGGGAAAAGAGGTACTGCGCAGTCCTTCTGCGCAAGTCGCGTTCTACGCATGCATAGAAGGCTTTTACGCTTGCGTAGAACCCTTTTACTCTTGCATAGAACCCTTCTACGCTTCCGTAGAAGGCTACGCAAGCATAAAAGGGTTCTACGCAAGTGTAAAAGCCTACGCATGTGTAGAACACGACGTGCAGAACCGTTGTGCGCAGGTCCCGGATTGTCCGGAGCCATGGTTGACAGGTATGGCACTGATACAGGCAGACTGATGTACAATAGCATCATATATGAAGCATTCTCAGTGACTATGTGATGCTGATTTGTACAATGATAAGGGTATATTGTCAATGGAAATTGAAAGCTATATCTGAAAGGGATCCTAAAATTAAATGCAGTGCTTCTAATGTAGGGAACGAAGAATACATGCACTCTAATTGAGCAAAAGACATCTATTGGCATAGGTTTCTTTTTGCACATCTTATCATTTAAGATACAGGAACGTCTGGGTTCATCTTTCCAACAGCATCTCACCATTCCTATTAGATGGTCATACAAATTTTAGTCTGTCACCTACTAACACGGATCAATGCCAAAGTAACAAATTCCAGTTTGAACAGAGAAGTTTGCTTGGTTAAATACCACAGTCCTGATTCAGGTTGGATAGTAGATGTAACCAAGAAAATGTCTCCCCTAGAGGAACCAGAGTAAGAAAACTTTCCTGTTAGACCTACAACCTATAGTCATGTTGGTGGTGTTTCCATCTCTTTCAAAATAAAATGAAACCAGGCCCATTGGCATTCTCTTTCCTTTTCTCTTCCACCTGCTGGAGAGAGACTGTGGCATTGTCTTCCTGGGGATGAAGAACCTTTGTCTGTAATGGTTCACATTACCTCAATTGAAATCTGTTGGGTCCACATTTCAGCAGTAGAACTGACCAAGATTTCAGTGATTAGATTTTGCTCTAGTTCACCATGCACTAAACAAGCACAAAAAAAGGGGTTGGGGATTTACATCCAGCTATTTTCATCCTGCAATTTATGCAAGGTTATTTACACTCTATTCAGAGTAAAACGGGAAATAATAATAACCCAGAGTGGGGCAACATTCATCTGGAAAATGTAAAGGACTAGGCAACAGAAGGTTGCCTCATACACTAGGAGTTCACTATCTTTATGTTATGGGAGAGACCTGTACTATACAGTACTTTTCAATAGAAAGTATCACAATCCTTTCCAGAATATGACCATGCTACTTCTTAGTCCATCTTCTGTTCTTCAGTACACAGAAAGGCCAAACTGGTGAGAAAACATAATATAAACTATTACTCTTCCCTGTCTGCACTGCAACTTCTACAGCTTTTCAACTTGCAAACTGTTAGTACAGTATTTGGAAATATTACAACTTCCGTGCTTGCTTGCATATGCATGAGGTTTCTGGCACTTGGCGATGGTGGCAACAACCAAACAGTTCACTACCCGGAGTCAGTCCTATCATAATACTAAGTGAAGCAGCCATCGTTGCATTATATTGGGGGAGGTGGTGGTGGGGGCAATGTTCTGTCTCTTCTTGCTTCTTCCACCAAATGTGGAGAGCAGAACTATACATAGAGTTGATTTACATCGGGATGAAACTACGTGATGACTGTGTAACATCAAGCAGTTAAAATAGAATGTACTTCTCTGGAACACCGTAATGTGTATATAAAGAGTGGTGTCTTGAAGGGGAAACTGATGCAGTAAAGAACATGCTTTGAAGAAGAAAAAGGTTACCTATGAGTGAGTAAGCTTTGAGAAAGCTTTGATGCTGGGAAAGAAGAAGGGGGTGGCAGATAATGAGATGGCTAGATGGCATTGTTGATGCAATGGGCACAAAGCTAGGTGGGCTAAGGAGGATGGTGGAGGATAGGGGTGCCTGGCATGCGGTGTTCCATGGAGTTGTGAAGGGTCAGAATCGACTGTGCAACTGAACAACAACAAAGAGTGAGTATATTTAGTCTGAAATCACACAAACTGAATTGTGTGCACTTTGAGGGGTGTTTTGTAACCCATGGAAGTCGTCTAATCACTCATTGCAAAATACCAAAATCACCTCTGTGGGAGACATTATTCTTCTCTAAAGCAAGGTGTGCCCACCACAAACGGGTGGGAGACAAGATCACTTACCATTTATGGCTTTACCAGGGTAGTGTATCCCATAGCAGGTTTAAAGATGGTGGGAAAGAACTGAGTGTCCCTGTTTCAAGGATAGCTGATGGTACTCAACTGATGTTGCTCCAGTGGAACATTCTGGGGTGATTCCAGCACCTCATGGAACTTCATATACTGTACCAAAACATGGTACGTCCCAGGAGAGAACATGTGAGGAAGCAGTTGGAAGATATATTCCCAGAAAATTACCCTCTTCCCCCATCTGCTAGTGAATGCATTCCATAAATTGGTTCTCACCCATTGAAATAAAGTCAGATTCATTTTCATTCATTTTTCAGATTCATGCAAGCACATTTCATTTTACTAACCCATGTCCCGTCTCTGCCTTTCTCACTCTGTACATTTTAGCTGCTAGCTCTTTTCACTCAGCTAATTGTTTGCAGAGGAGATATTTTACCCACCTAAACTCAGGAGAAGTAACAAGAGTGTACTTGAAAAAGGAAGTCACTGAAGGATGCTGGTTAGCTAACAATAATTTCAAGAAAAAGGATATATGAGAGCCAAAATGACATTGAATTGCAGACAGAAATAAATATGCTCGGGTTTTGACTTGGGCTTGAAAAAACAGTGTTGCTTAGTGATATCTTGCAAGCTTGGGGACTGCAAGCTTGGGGAGTGTTCATATATAGGCTTTCCTTTATAATAAGCTCCTGATTTACATCTATCTGCATTTTAATCTCTCTATCAAAATTAGCTCCTTTGTGCAACAAGATTAAAGCAGCAAACATGCTGATTTTCTATCCCCTCACCACCACTCTTCCATTATCCTCACAAAAACACTGTGAGGTAGGTTAGATCAGGGTTTCTCAACCTTGGGCTCCCAGATGTTCTTGAACTTCAATTTCCAGAAACCCTGATCAACAGATGTGCTGACTTGGGTTTCTGGTAATTGAAGTTCAAGAACACCTGGAGATCTAAGGTTGACAAAGCCTGGTTAGATGACTGGCCAAAGGACACCCAAGTGGGTTACATCTGAGCAAGGACTACTAAACTGTAGCTCTGTCTACAGAATTTAATCCCACGTCTCCATATTGGAGTTTCCATGAGGCAGAGCAGAGATATTTGGAACCACAAACTCCATCACCATTTCTGTTATTTTTCTTGAGATGAAGAGTAGATGCAGGAGAGGCATAAATACTTGTGTAGCATTGACCTGGAGAGTTTAGAAATTTGGAGATTCTAAGTTAAGCAAGGATCCTACAACAATACAACAAGCTTCCTGCTGTAGAAATATACAATGGAACCTCGGTTAACATAATTAATGCGTTCTCCGGGACGTTTCTTTCACCAAATTTGCCATAGGAATGCATTGAATGCAATTTCCCATAGGAATGCATTGAAAACCAATTAATCTGTTCCGGAAAAAATTCCATAAACCGAGCCTCTAATTTCTATGGTTTTCCTTTTGTTATGTGATTTTTATGTTAACCAAGCTGTTTGTTAACCGAGGTTCCACTCCAATCCATGGAGAAGGTGGTGCTAGCAACACAGTGTCCACTGTCACATAATTCTAGCCACACACAGGATTAGAGCTCCTTTACAGGGCTTTTATTTTCATATGTTTTGCACTTTCTGTGGTGATAATTCTTTTTGGTGGAAACTGCTGATCAGGAGTTTGCTAAATTTTGTAACCATGTGCAATACCACAGTTCAAATTGTGCATTTCTGTATACCCTTTTAAAATAAAGTGCTTTCTGGGGACAGAACTTCAGTTCTTGGGATCTTCATTTCAAATAATGCCATTAATACCCAAGAGCAGGCAGAAGTGGTGCGGTGGCTGCCCCTGCCTGTACATCATGGCTATTGTAAGTGAGCTCTATTGGGGGTGTGAGGATTTTTCCATGAGAGGCACTGAGGCACAGGGATGGTTTGAAATGCAGTTGTATGAAGGAGATAGGAACCCCACATATTAATCCATCTATTACTTAACTGGAGGAGATTTAAACTGAAATGTAAAACTGGCATAAAATAGAGGCAGGTTGATAATACAGAAGATCTTATGTTCCTACCCACATTAACTCAGCGATTTTATTACCTTGGAAGCTTGTTCAGTAAACATTAATTTCCTGAATGTGTTCAGTATTTGTCTTAAATTAGTGAACTTGTCATTTGCATATTTAAAATATACAAACTTAAGGTCTAAATTTTCCAATAACTATCTTCAAACATGGAGGAAATATCTTATTATCATTTACCTAGGGTACACAGAAAAAGCCTCCTCGAAGATTGTGGTATTTTTTTAACCACAATCGGGTGTACCCTGGGCAACAGCCACCTTGTGTCAACTGATCTTTCTCGCACTAGGCCAGGCAACAAGAACTGCAGAATAAATTCACCAAAACATGACTTCATTTGGGCAATTTCACATCTGGCCTAGACACAGAAGCTCATTTACTTAATACTTTTTGTGCATGTGCTGAGAGCAGAAATATTTTGACTTTAGAATCTGTTTGCTTTTTGGCATGGTTAAAATAAATACATTCTTTTAAAGCTTTTTTTTTTACAAAGGTGCTAGAATGGCTAACAAACTATGTACTATCCAATAGGTATAAGTTAAATGTTTCTTCTATAAGGCCCTGTAAACTAATAATGGCAGATGAAACATTTCAGTGAGTACATAAATGTTAGTTAAATACATGAACGAGATGTTATTTCCCATGTAACATTCTTGCTTACAACCTGATTACATCTGGAGTTTTAAAGAATAAAACTACCTTTCCTTGGGCTTTTTACCACAGACAGTCCTTTATCACCAACTAACCAGCCGATATTTCAGACAGTGAGACAAACTGCTTCATCCAAATCATGGTTGTTTGTGCTATCCTTGCTGGGCACACATCTCCCTCCATTAGGGGACCGACAGATCATATCCTCCACCCCAGATTCCTGATCGCTGTTGGTTGAAAGATCAGGATCAGAGCTTTTCAGATTATCTTGCGTAAGAATCAGGGCAGAGTCTTCTTCGTCTCCCTGCGATGGACTTCGAGAAGGGAAAGATTTAAGGTTGCCCATATAATCCTGGGGGGTGTTGGCTATGCTGTCATTAGAAACAGCATGGCCTAAGTCATTGCTCCCATTCTGTAGTTTTGTTTTTGCATCACCATTATTTAGTTGCAGTTTTGTAAGCTTTGCCAGTCTCTGCAAGACAAGAAAAAAGAAATCTATTCACTCCATTAGTCTGTATATAATCATATTAATATCTGATGTGTGAGTTAGTGGAAACACACCTGAAATAAGATAGTTTGGGTTGGGAAGGTCTGACAAATGAAGAATACGGGGGAAAGTAATCCCTAAGGATGACCTGATCCTGTTTTTTATAGGTAAAATATCTTCTTTAGCCTAAGAAAAGGTGTTCTGACAAAGATTAACTTACAAATGTCTTGTTTCAAATGTCCAACTTTGAAAGGACACCTATGTTCCAATGATAATGCTGTACAGTATCAAGAAGGAAAGATAAAAAAAAACTATGATTGGGAAGGGGAAAATGAACCAATTAAAAATACGTCTCTTGCTACTGTTGCTCCTATTCTGGCTGGAAGGTAGTAATGTCCTCTTTTCAGAGTTTTCTGGTAGGCTTTACATAACCTAAATACAGTAATACCTCAGATAACGATCATACCGGATAACAACCGCATCGGATAATGACATGGTTTTTATTCACACGTGATGCATCGCATAATGCTAAAAACTGCTAAAAATGGTTGTTATCTGAGGTATTTGGATAGGAACCTCGGATAACAGCCATTTTTGGTCGTTATCCGATGTATCGCCCCATTTGAATTGGATAGTGACCAAAATCGCATAGCGACCAACTTCATGGAATGGGGTTTGGTCGTTATCCAAGGTTCTACTGTACCTTTCAATGACTTATGTAACCCACCATTTTCACAGGTATAATTATAGAACTCAGTTGCTCAAACCATTTAGCCAATATTTATGGACTTCCATGCCTTCTTCCTCCAGTCCCCAACTGTTTACCATCTCACCAGATGAAGAGTTTTGGAGAACAGAAAATCTTGCATACTTTCATGGATTTACAATGATGTTAATAAAAGTGTTCTTGCCCCTTTGCATATTTTGTTTTATGGCTATTTGAGTGCAACAGCTCAGTGGTTTAGTATCTGGCTGCAGAGCCAGAGGTTAGAAGTATGATTTCCCATTGTGCCTCCTAGGAGCAAAGCCAGCTTGTATAATCATGGGCATCTTCACAGTCTCAAGGCACTCACAGAAGAAGGGAATGGTAAACCACTTCTGAGTATTCTCTACCTAGAAAATCCTGAAAAGGATCACCATTTGTGAGAAAAGTGACAGCATATAGTCATTGTTAAATGCCTGCAGGATTGCAGCCATTTAAAGAGGTTGAAGATTGCTTTTCTGTGTCCCTCTAAGAATACTATTGTTTTGCATGGGTTTGCCTTTTCCACTGTTTTCCACTTGTGATCTTAGTCCCTTGCCTTAGTTGCTTGTAGCTGTAACTGAGAGAACACCACGTATTTAATTTTGGCTTAGCATGGAAATGTGATATGCACAGGAATTCTCCAGGTGAAATCAGTGGAGGTCAGTGGTTAGAATCCTGGACAGGGATCACAGAGATCTATGATAAGCCACAAAGCATGAACAATACAAGAAACACACTCTGTCTCAGGCTGACATAGCTTGCAGATTTTTTGTAGTCATAAATAGGGAGGACAGACATAGTCACCACCTTGACATCACAGGAGGAAAAGCAATTTATACATGTAATAAATCATATAATCGCATCCAGTTGTGTTACTTGGTTGATCCATACTTCCCACGTCTAATTTGATGTGGCATACTGAAGCATCATCTCCCACAAGATTTTAGTTAGCTCTCGCCATTGGGAGGTCCTGCCGCTAACACAGCAGGGTCCAATGGCACACGGGGTGGGGGACTGAGGCCCATGTTTTCAATGCTCCTTTAACCATTTTAAATGTGATGACACAGCTGGCTGGGCTCACATCGAAGTTGGCCAAGTGCATTGCCTGAGTACCCACTTAGCTGACCTGAATACCTACAGCAGGGCCGCCAGCAGGGCAGTACTACCAGTACTGTTGTATAGGGCCTGGAGCTGACAGGGGCCCTACCGCCTTTTGGTCAAAGAGTGTGGTGACAGAGAAAGGTATGTGTGTGTGTGTGGGGGGGGGGGGGGGCAATAGGATTTCTCAGTATGGGGCCCAGAAATTTCTGATGGCATCCCTGACCTACAGTACTTAGCTGACCTGTGGTTCTAGAATAGAGAACCATTCCGGACTGCTAGCCAATACCTTTGTGGCATGGTTGAACCAGCCAGGGGAATATACCCCCACCACCATAGCTGTCAGATGGCCAGGGTCACCACTGTGCCACGCTGAGACATGAAGTAGGATTTCCAACTGTGTAGTGAGAGTTATAGTTCAAAGTATGCAGGAAGAAAGTTCCAAGAAAGACTTTGTTTTCTAATGTATTTATCATAGTTTTTTTTCCAAGTGCATTAAACAAAAATGGCTATTTAAGAGTATCAACAGAGATTTTTGTGTATGTGGCATGAGCTGCATCATTAATGGGGGCTCCTTATTAATAAGGGATGGAACGAGTTGCTTGTGCAACAGCAGGCTATATGCTCATGGAAACAGCCTTGTAATGATGATCTGAAAGGAGAACTGTAGACAAAGGTGGAAATCTACATCCAAATATTAGTGATACTCATGGGCCCAGTGAACTTGAGAGAAGCATCAGAGGGTGGTGGCCATCTCATCTCCCAAAACTTTGTGCTCATAACACATACACCTAGAGCTGGATCAAGGCTGAACAACAGAAAGACTTCATGAAACCAAGAGTTTCTACCTCTTCTAGGACTACTAGCTCTTCTTCCAGCTGTTCTGTTTCTTCTTTGACTGCCATTAGGTAGTCAGTGACAGATTGCCGCGGGTGCAATCCTTTTTCAAAGCGGTTGTACATTCCACACCAGAACCTAGGAAATATAATGGAAATTGACATAATGATGTAAAACTCACAAAGTAATTCTAAATGTCTACTCAAAAGCAAGTCCCATTGAATTCCATTCCTCCTAAGCAGGTGGGTATAATACTGCAACCTAAACACAGGCCTGAACCTAAAGACTAGCATAGGATTCCCCAATTTAAGTAGCCACAAACTGAATATACCTATGCAGATGCTTGTAGTTTAAGACTATGTTTCACATGGAAATATGAAAACCACAGATCTAAGGTAGTGGCTATGTTTCACAACTTCCAAATAATACAGCTGCCATACTATTTATGAAGCATATTCATATCCAACTAGTTGAAACATTTACAGAGTGTAAAGATAGAAGTTCTGCAGGTTTTTTTAAATTATAGCTCTACAAAATACTTATAGGCAGTGAACCCAACTCAAAATACAAGCTTGTCCCCATCTAATGTGTGAAGCAATTCTTCGGTGGAAGGCTGAGAGTAAGCATTTTAAAGGAATGTAATGAACTGTCAACTCTAAGCAAAACTCCAAAAAGGAAGGAATGGCCAGTTCTACAATCCAGTGCAGTTTTGTACATCTCTGACTCATAGTTGTCTACTATTGTTTACCCTCTAGATCATAGCTGCACAACCATTCCAAATTTAGCCTGCAAATAAGTTTCAAAAAAACAAGGAATGTGAAAGTATATAAATTATAAAGTATATGGAGGACAATATGGGTGACGGTGAGAGTGATCTGCCCTATTGCCTAATTCCTTTGCTTGTATGTGGCCACAGGCTGGTTGCGTGCACATAATCAAATCAATAGCTGATTGAAGTAACAGCCAGACATAGATTCAGAATGGAGATGTCTAGAAAGGACTTGAGAAGCTATTTTAAGAATCTCTGCAACACTAGATGCTCTAATAATACCACTTGGTGGATTCAGTCCCACCACCTCCTGTTCTCAAATATATAGTACTTTGGGTTGACTCTCAAAAGGTGCTGTAAGCTTGACGTTGGTTTTTTTTAGTAGCGGATTTAATAATGGCAGTATTTAATGGAGCACAGTTTCAAATTTTAACAATACAATACATATATTCAAGCACGGGACTTTTACAACTAGAAAAGGAAATTTTTAAAGCTTTTCAAAATTATGCATCATCTGAAAAAACAGAGAGGTCTCAGCTTTACATGAGAATCCAAGGTCATCCAATTAAGATGAGTGATGGCAAATGCAAGAAAAATAAAGAGGATATACTTCCTTGTTCATGCATAGTTAGGCTATGGAATTCATTATTACAAGATGGTGATGATCACTAACTAAGATAGGTTTTAAAAAGCATAGGGTAAATTCATGGTAGGAAACTCTGGCCAGTAATCATGATGGGGTATATACTACTTTGAGTTGCCATAGAACAACAGCAGGATGTGGCTATTATCTTTATTTCCTAATTCTTCAATTGGCATCTCATTGGCCATCATTGAAAATTAGCTGTCCTATAATCTACATTAAGCCTTTGGTCTGATCCATCAGGGCTCTTCTTTTGCCATTAACCAAAAGTAAACCACTTCCCTGCCAAATAAATTTAATTTTACCATGGTCTTTTCTGTGGTCAACTGTTACAATATAAGAAGAACCTGTGACATACTGAAAGTCCAAATGCAGTGAACAAAATGTGTACAAATTGGTGTTGATTTTCTTCTTCTTCTTTCGTGTCCATATCTGGTGTGACAAAGATTAGCCGGCAAAATAAGGTTGCCGTTGCCCAGGGTACGCCCAATTGTGGTTCACAAATATAAAAAGTATCCACAATCTTCCTATAGTGTTTTGGCCAATGTCCAAAACACTATAATCCCAATCTATGAAATAACTTGATAGGGTGTGAATGTACTAAATTTATTTACTTGTACAGTATGTTAGAATAAATCCAAGAAAATTAGCAGTGACATTTTGTCCCCCCAAATTTCCTCCAGAGAATGCCTACAGCCAACAACGTTACTTACTTGTAGATAAAATGGCAGGGAGTTGACTGTGGATGCAGGGTTCTATTATACTCTTCTCTGTAGAGAGGACTCACATAATCAGCACGATTCTTCCACAAGTGAGCCCAAAGGGAATATGTCCGTTCTTGAATTCTATAATATAAAAGAGTGGTCTATGAACTGTACCATTTACCAATCCACCCCAAATGCACAGATGTAAGTATGCTACAAAACATGTCTGTGTTTTATAATGCCTAGAATTAAATGATCTTGGTTATGTGCTAAGCAAGGGGTAAATGAACTTCCCTTTTCTGAATGAAAAGAATAAATTAAATTGCACATATAGGCCAATAAACAACACATATATAGCAGAGATGGAGCACCATGTGGGCCCTTGGTACTTTTATGGTCCCCAAGGCCATCTGAAAGACCCTAATTCTTTTTATAATTGCCCCATTTCCTCTTCTGGAATGTGCACCACATGTTCACTAAACCCACACAATACAAAATATACTTAATAATACATAAAATGGTCAAAAATCCATCCAAATAATTCCCCACATTTGTTTCAGAAGTAATGGGTAAACATTCCTCATTACAACCGAAAAATAATAGTGTCATCAGTTGTTGTATTGTTTGATAAAAATAGTGTCACTATAAGTTTGAGTAATAGGGGACATGGTGACTTTTAACCTGTTACTTCCAAGCTCTGTGCTGTATAAATCTTTGACTGGGATCCTACAAGTGTTTGTGCAAGGTATGACCAATTTGCTGCAGCCAATAGGTGACATTCTAGGGCAGGGGTGGCCAAACATTTTAGGCCACGGGCCAGTCATTTGGTTCAGGAGGATGATCACTATGGCCTGGGGGCCGGATCCAGTCCCCGACACCAATTCATCTGGCCCACGAAGCCCTCATCGCTCCTGGAAGCGGAAGCGAAACACACCTGGGGCCGGATGGGCACCCCTGTTCTAGGGCACATATCAGCTGCACAAGTGTATTGATCAGGCACACAATTCAGACATGCCCAGCACCCCATTAGTTAGCCAACATTAGCTCTGACAAGCAATGCAACCCTTATATGAACATCAGTAGGACTGTGGTCAACTGATGGCTCCAGCAGGTTTCTGGAAGAAAATGAAGGGACATCTAGACTCAATAGGTAGGCTGAGTGCCCTTTTCACTGATGTCTAGGGAACAAGATCTTTATTTATTTATTTATTGATAAGTGTATATCCCGCCCTCCTGGTGGGGAACATCTTGGCAAAGACTCTTAAGCTTTTGGACATTTTAACTGGCCATGAATATCTCATACCCATAAACAAATGCAGCACCCTGGGAATTATTATCTGGTGAGGAATGAATTAAATTTGCTGATAAACTTTTTGAATGCCCATGCTGCCGCCACTCCGTGCTACTGTGAACGTGGCCTCAAACAGCATTCAGGCTGCTGGGTGTCCGCCCAGTCTTCGGTGCACTGCCACCCTTCCCGATGTTTTCTGACCCATTGGTGGGTGTGCCCCCGTCGCGACCTGCCGCCTCTCCCATCAATGGCCACGCCTTGGCCGTCGTCATGCCTGTATGGCGAGTAGACTGCAGGTGGCATGCAGACATATGGTTGTGTGCCGCCGCGGACACTGTCCCACCTGTTCGCGCCTCTCTTGCCAACGATGATGCCTCATCCGTTGTCGCGCTGGTACAGTGGCCAACACTGCTTCGCATGGCGGTTAGCCTGCTGGTTGCATGTGCAGCCTTCCGCATGTGCGCGGACTTCCACGCATGCACACTGCTGCCTTTCCCGGTGTGTTTTGTACTGCTGGTGGGGATGCCCCCTTTGTGACCTGTCTTCAAGTTCGCACACCCTGAAAATGGGCTGCCGGACCCCCACCTTGATGGTCTCGCACTCTCACACGTGCAAGGTAGGCATGTGCCGAGGTACAGTGTGATCAGTGCTGGGGTGTGGATTTGTATAGAAAACAAACAAGACTTCACCTGTTTTAGATAGATAGATAGATAGATAGATAGATAGATAGATAGATAGATTTGATGCCATCCTCAAGTTATCTTTGAAAATGTCCACTTGATGCACAACACATCTTGTGTGAACAGAAAGCTTTCTCACACTAGGTTGAGAGAAAGGAACTGCAGAATGAACTCACCAAAAGGTGCCTTCATTTTGGCAGTTTTATGTCTGGCCTCGACATGGGAGAAGAAGACTTTGAAGTGGCTCGCCCAAAATGCTCATGCTTTTGAGACCGGCACTATTCAACCTCCCATTTGTGATAATGAAATACAATGACAAAATGGTGAATGGTATATTATAAGTACATAGCGAAAGGTAAGCCTGCCTTACTTCAGCTCACTTCTTTCCTTCTGACTGTTGCACAAGAAGTTTCCAAACTGGCAGGAATAGACGTGATGTTGTATGTGGATCAGGAATCTTTCATTGAATTCAAAGGCACAAGGAAATTGTTCCATAAGTTGCCAAACACACTCAATGAACTGGTCAATGATCGGAGATAACTCTTTCGGTTCTCCATCCAAATTGCCATACCTAAACCCAAAAAAGAAAAGAGAAAGAATCTATAAAATCTGTTCTGTACAAGAGTTTGCATCACACCAAGTGCAGCTCCCAAACTTTAATCATATATTTGTTTAAAAATAAAAGATAGCTTGGATTTTTCCTAGCAGTTCAGAGCTAAAATTAATTGCTATTTTTACCTTTGTATATGCATAGGAATCAGCTAGAACAGTTTTTTTCCCAACTTTTGGATTTCAGATTTCAATTCCCAGAAACCTAAGTCAGTACATTGGCTGATCAGGGCTTTTGGAAATTGACTTAGCCTTCTGGGAATTGAAGTGCAAGAACCAAAGATTGGGAAACACTGAACTAGAGTCTCCATTTAAACAGATATTTCACTCAGATTAAATCAGGGAACACCTATCATAACTTTCAAAGGGAATCTGCTAAGGCTTGCTCTATGGGAGGAAAAGAACATATATATCAAATAAATGTTATTAAAAATACTGTTGGCTATATAGCCAAATTCAAAAATGGGCTTGCCCTGAACAAAAATGTTTTAAACTGAATTCTGTTCTATCATAACTCTAAATTAGACTCCACTGCATCAACTGATTGCTTCAAGTCAGGGTGGCCCATAAATCCCTACCCATCCTCTCCATGGGCATGTGCCCCACCCCTCTGCCCAGCAGTCCAATGGGAGTGTTTCCTCCCTCATCCCACCACAGAGTTCACCCCACCCCTCTGCCCAGCAGCCCAATGGGACTGCTTCCTCCCTCCCACAGCAGAGCCCTACTCTCTTTGTGGCCAGGTAGGGACTTAAGGGCCACCCTGTATGATCTGCCAAAGAGAGTCAGGCAGGGAAGGGGTTGAATAGGACCTTTAGCCAGCACATGTCTTTAGACTGGTTCCATACACTGCTATAACACAGTAACACCCATGCCTCCGGACAGAGTTATTCCCCCTTTCCCAGTTGGCTTTCAGTGTTCTTGTAAAATCTATTCTGGATCAGGGGACCTCCCGGATAATGCAAGAGGGCTGCAGGAGAAGCAGAAAATTGGCAAAGCTCCATGTCTTCCTCCACCTTCTGAAAGTGGCAATTAACCCAAATCCCTTCTTGTTCACACAAGGGCAACTCAAGGATCCAAGGCAATAGAACTAGGTAAGTGGACACATTTTTAGGAACTCTACTGTACTGCTGCTAAAATATCTACGTACAACATTTCCAAAATGTTCCATCATAGCTTGCTCTGTGATAGACAATATGTTTCAGCCTGTCACATATAAACACCTCCTGGTTTACTCCCATAATATAATGCAATGGATAATGATGCTCCAGTTTGTGTGACTACAGGTACAGTAGAACCTCGGATAACGTCCAAACTCCATTCCACAAGTTTGGACTTTATCCAATTTTACACTTTATCCAAATCAAATGGACGATGCATCGGATAAAGTCCAAAAAAATGGACATTATCTGAGGTTCCTATACCAAATACCTTGGATGACGTCCATTTTTTAAGCAGTTTTGGACTTTATATGATGCATCACGTGTACATGAAAACTGTGACTTTATCCAAAATGGACTTTATCCGAATCGGACTTTATCCGAGGTACCACTGTATATATAAAACAGCCTATTGATTATCTTGTACTATCCCTGTAGCACCATGGTTGGAAACACTGAACAGTCAATGCTATTACAATTTTAAAATACATTTATTGATACAACCACTCATAAAGACATCACAGTTATGGAAGGTACAGCTCAGGGCCAGATGTTTGGCCTACATCAAACACCCAGTCCTTACCTGCATTATCAAGTGTAAGGAATTATAAAAGCTGCAGGATGAAACATCAGGTCATTCATAGATACTGTGAATACTATTCAAATATTTGATTTCTATCAACAATAAAGAGGGTGGCATTCAAATGAGTACCACTGCCTTATCTGAACTCTAGACAGGACAAACCATGCTTACCTGTGATTAAATTTATGACCAAATGAAACCCAGTCTTTATCAATTAACACCTAAAATGAGAAAGGTATATATAAATTCCATTCAGTTTAAACCACGCATGTTTTTAAGCCAAAAGAAAAGTATATTTGATGACAGCATAGATAGCTTTGGCATCCAGACTGGGTTGGAAGGAGAATTGTCAATAATAGCAGCTGATCAGGGCTTCTGGGAATTGAAGTTCAAGAACACCTAGAGTGCTATGGTTCACCATCAATGTCCTAGAGCCCTGGTGGATAACCTTGGCACTCCAGCTGTTCTTGGACTTCAACTACCAGAAGCCCAAGTCAGCATTCCTGCTGATCAGGGCTCCTAGGAATTGAGGTTACAGAACAGCTGGAGTGACAAGGTTCGCCATCAATGGCCTAGAGGTTACATCTGAATAGATATGTATAGACTTTAACTGTGTTTCACACGTTTGACAAAGGCTGCACTGGGATTTACTTATGAAAAGGCATGCACACACTGAGCTGTGCTTTGCCCACCCAACACCTCTTGCTTCAAATTTTGCTGCTGGGAGGGAACTACGCCCTGCATAGAACTGAGCTGAAGAATTAGCCTAATTAGTAAGAATGGACAGATACATGTAGTGATATACTGTGGCCGGTTCTGAACGGTTCTTACGAACCGGTAGCAGAAATTCCAGGCCATGCCCACTTGGCCGGCCATGCCTACCTCTCAGCCTCCCTCTCCCAGCTAGCTACCAAAATAATTCAACACAATTGAATTAAAGGCTGACATGCCCACTGTAAAACCTACTCTGTAATGAGGGGGAAAATATTGAATCAATTGATTTGGATGACAGTAGGACAAGCAACTGTTCCAAGAGGCATTCCCTTGGTTTTGCATCTGCCTATGGAGGACAGACTGTTAGGATGTTGAGGATGCCCACAGGTGGCTATTGGGACCCCAGTGTTCTGGCAGGTGCCACCAATACAGCCCTTTCCCTTGTGCCCCTCTCTCCAGGGTTTGACAGACAATGGCTGAAATTATGTTGCTTAGTGTACAAAGTCACAACTGCAGTCAGTCAGTGGATCATACAAAGGAGCTGACTTACTAAATCCCCAGTGGTTCAACGGGTCTATACCAGTTAGAGCTTACTAGATTCCAGCCAATATATTAAATTTCCCACAGTGCCTTGGAACAGTGCAAAATTTGAGACTTTAAGACTAAGTTAAAATATTAATTTGTAGCTGGACAAGTTCTATGACTAGTTCTATGTGGATACTCTGGCTAAGGTGATTTATTTATTTATTATTTTATTTATTTTGACTTATTTTAACCGCCCCCTCACTAAGGTGACTCCCAGGGGTTTACAATGCAGGAAACAACACTAACATAAAACACTCCGACACATGATATGCATAAATAAAACATCATAAAAATCTAAAATCTAAAATCCAGATGGCAGAATTGATCGATAATTATATGAGCCAGCGGGGGAGGGGTGTAGGTCCAGTAGCATTACCCCACACCTGCTGGGCCTACTATGTTTTTAAATCTCTTCTAAAGGCCACCAATTGTGGTTGGAGGCGGAGGTCAGTCGGCAGGAGGTTCCAAAGGGCCAGAGCAGATACCGAAAAGGCCCTCCATCTAGTGTTGAAGAGGTTGGTACCCGTAGAGAGCCCCTCCGGTCCACTCTAGTGGGATGGGCAGATGTTCTCAGGGTGACGCGGTCTCTTCAGTAACCTTGGTGCACTACCATGTAGGGCTTTAAAGGTCATAACCAGCACCTTGAATTGCACCCGGAGACACACCGGCAACCAATGCAGCTCCTGCAACAAGGGTGCAGCATGGTCGTAACAACCACACCCCATCACCGTGCGAGCTGCCACATTTTGCACCAGTTGCAGCCCCCGAGTGGTCATCAAGGGCAGCCCCATGTAGAGCCGCTACAGTAATCTAACCAGGAGGTGACCAGTGTGTGAGTGACCATGAGCAAGGAATCCCAGTCAAGGAATGGGCGTAACTGGCAAATCACTCGAACTTGAGCAAAAGCCCACCTGGCCATGACTGCCACCTGCTCCTTGAGCAGAAGTCATGAGTCCAGGAGGACCTCAAGATTATGCACCGGGTTTGTCTGGAGCAAGACAAAGTTGACAAAGTGGTGTAGAACCAATAATCTGCTCCTCAACATAAAGAAAACAAAGGAGCTTGTGGTGGATTTTAGGAGGCAGAGACTGTATTTTTTGAGAACTCTAAGGAAAAACCATCTTCCACAAAAGCTGCTGCTTGCCTTCTATCGCTGCGCTATTGAGAGTGTGCTCACCTATGGCTTATGTGTGTGGTATGGGAGTAGTACTCATCGGGATAGGATAATGTTGCACAGAATTATTAAAATAGCAGAGAGTATCATCGGCTGTCCACTCTCCACTTTAGAACAAATGTACACCATCAGGTGCCACAGAAAAGCATTAAATATAGTAGGAGACCCATCGCATCCTGGCCACTGATTCTTTGAGCTTCTGCCATCGGGATGGAGATATAGAACAATGAAGGTAAAAACGAGCCGTCTCAAGAACAGTTTCTTCTCCAGAGCAATTTTGGCCTTAAATGGAAACTCTGGACACTGAAGTCATCTTATCTTATTTTACAATGTTAATTTTTTTTTTAGATTTTTAATTTTTAGGATTTTAGAATTTTAAAATTTTAAAATTTTGAAGTTTTGAAGTTTTAAAATTTTTAAATTGTACTGTATGGTACTATCTTAATTGGTGTTTCTGTGGCTGTTTTAAATTAAGGGGTATGCCTTATTCGAGTTGATATATAGCAACCGAGAAATTTCATTGTTCCCGCAAGGGGACAATGACAAAGATTTATCTATCTATCTATCTAAGATAGCTCCAACCAGTTCCAAAGATAGTAATTCCTAGGATAAAACAGGACCCCTTATCCACAGCCACTCAGTCTTGCCGGGATTCAGCTGTAGCCTGCTGTCCCCCATCCAGAACCTCACAGCCTCCAGGCACCTGGAAAAGACTTTGACTGCCTCGCTGGGATCACCATGGGCAGAGATGTACAGTTGGGTATCATCAGTGTACTGATGATACCTCACCCCGTGGGAACGGATGATCTCCCCCAGTGGCTTCATGTAGATGTTAAACAAGAGAGGCGAGAGCACCGAGCCCTGCAGCACTCCACATAGGAGGGGCCTAGGACCTCTTGTCTCCCATGATATAAACTAACTACTCACCAACTTCAAAGCCTTCAAAAAGGGGCAAACGACTGTCCAGTTCTCACCCTCTGAAAGTTGGTAGTTACGGCATTTGTGTTTGCAAGAGAAACAAAAATCCTGTACATTCTGAGCAGAACATGGAAGGTTTCTTTCTGGACTAAAGTTCCCAGAATCCCCAAGCAAAAACATTTCCCCCACCTCTCCCTACTAGCTCTTTATCAAGTGCCTGTCAACAGTTCCTTCACGTAGTGAAAAATTAATTGTACACTTACCAGTACAAACAACTGCCATTACATTGGGCTCTAATAACATGGAAAGTTGCTGCTAGAGAAAAAGCTTTTCTCTGTTAATTCAATGAACTATGAAGAACATTATTTCCTGTACTGTATTTTCTCTGTCAAGCTAGCAGTCTTACCATAAACCCTTTCATGGTGCGGTAATACGGATCTAGCAGAAGGCTTGCCACAGAGCAAACCTGAGCTGTCCGGTCCCATCCATCAGAACAGTGAACAAGAACACTCATTCCATCTTCTGCAACAGCCTAAAATACAGAGAAAGAAAGACTTGACTGGGAGCAAAATAATAACATTCATTGACTTACAGAGAAGAGAAGAAGTCATTAATTACAGTGATACCTCATACAACATCCAAACTTGGTTCCACAAGTTTGGACTTTATACGGATTTGGACTTTGTATGCGGCATGCAAAATCCTAGCCGCGATGCCTCATACAACGTCCAAATCCTTGCCGCAATGCCTCATACAACATCATTTCCATAGATATACATTGTACTGTAACAGCACAGACTTCAGGGCAAAGTCAAGGAAACAGACAGGAAACTGACAGAACTTTAAGAAATCATTGTCTAAAGGCTAAAAACATTACAAAAACATGTCAAACAACACTGATTGTCCAAGAACCTGAAGAATGATGCAAAAATCCCAGGAATGCTTCTAAAAATTCTGACGAAAATTTTTTGAAAAATCCAAAATCGTGCTCAAAACCACTTCTAAACACTCTTCGCCTCATGCAAAAACCACAAGAGCAATGCACGCACAATGCAACCTGGGAAAACCCCAATGTCTCATACAAAGCCGCACGACTTTGTATGAGGCAATTTTTTCAAGGAATTAGACGATGTTGTATGAATCCAATGTTGTATGAAGCAGACTTTGTATGAGGTATTACTGTACTGCATTTTTCATCCAGTCTTCCCATTTTTTAAAAAATTGTTCAGAACAGCTAACAAATTTCAGTAATAATAAAGTAAAAAATAAGAATAAAGAACTTTCCACAATAACACAGGTCTGCAACCAAAAAACTGCATATGATTTTTAAAATGTTTCTTATAGATTTTCACTTAGTGAAACTGAGAAAAACTCATGTTTTTAGTTTAATTTAGCGTGAAGTTTGCCTTTAACCCAAAATCTGATATCCTATTCTTGATTCTAAAAACCCTATCCAAAAATTATTTCTTACTTTCATTTAATATTTATTAAAGCTAGAATCAAGAATAATGCAAAGAGAAAATAAGAGGAGGGGGGTAGTCAGTGGTAGGCATCAGCAGGTTTGCACCAGTTCACCAGAACCGGTAGCAGAAATTCTGGCTGGCTGCACCCATCCAAGTTTTGAAATAAAGTACTGTGGTCCTAATTCGGTTGCAACATAGGGCTTTTCCCCTGGCCACGCCCACCATACCACGTCCACAGTGGGGTAGTAAAATTTTTTGGAGCCCACCACTGGGCGTACTGTAGGTTTAGTGGTGTGAGGAAGCTCAGATGATCATGTCCCAACAGATTTATTTTGTTTGTAGCGAAAGGTGAACATATCCTGGAATCTTACTGGCTAGGTTGAGCATGTTTCGACATGTTCTCTGGGGTATTATAAATAAGTATAAACACGCCTACTTTCAGCTTGGATCATGTTTCAACATGCTAAATAAGGTCAGGATCTTGGTTGCTGTATGAGCCACACTCAGTTTACATCCTGCATTCAAATGTGACTGTGCTCGTTTTTAGTTATGTATTTATGGCCCCAAGAGGTTGTGTTATTTCTCCAGACAACTTTTGTTTTATTTGTGGTGAATACACTATTAAAAGTCAACAAAGAAACATCATGCAGCTCTCTAGGAAAGTAACTCACCAGCAGCTCCAATCTTTCCATATCAGAATATGAGGATAACCTATACCAGACAGGAGTCTTGCTCCTGGATACTATACCAATAGATCTCCTAAATGTTTTTCAAGGATAACCCCACATAGTATGTGTTATGTACTGAATAGAATGTGACAAGCGGTCCACAGCGTGCAGTTGCGGCGCCCCCGTTTTTTTGTTGAGGTACTGGTACAGGGGGTCCCAATAAGGATGGAGATCGATTTGGGGTCGTTGTACTCCATCGTCTCCCACAGGGAATTTCTGCGCATTCCCCCAAAGTCACGCCCCAAGCTGAAGGCCCTTAGAACTAATTTGCAGGACGTTCAGGGCAAGAGTATACCAGTGTTGGGGGTGGGAGAGTTCAAGGTCCAGTTTAAAAGGCGCTCTGCGCAGTTGCCCTTAGTAGTTCTAAAGGAAGGGTCCTGCTGTCTCCTGGGTACACAGTGGTTTGGGCCCCTGGGGATTTTCATTGGAGGCATACACGCCGTACAGGCTGACCTGATCATGGAGGTGTGTAATGCACACCCTGCCATTTTTGAGAAGGGGCTAGGGAAGTTCAAAGGGCCCCCAGTTTCCTTCAAATTGGACCCCAACATCCGACCCATCAGGATGAAGCCAAGAAGAGTGCCTTTCGCACTAAAGGACAAAATAGAGACTGAACTGGACAAACTGGTGGGTCAGGGGATTTTGGTGCCCGTGGACTCCGCCGAGTGGGAAACCCCCATTGTTACGGCACTTAAGGCTAACGGGGAGGTCAGAATCTGCGCTGACTACAAGTGCACGATTAACAAGGCAATTGGCCCAAATGCGTATCCCGTGCCGGTAGTAAGCCACCTGCTAGCAACCTTGCATGGGGGGAGGTGTTTTGCCAAGCTAGACTTGGCCCAGGCATACCAGCAATTGTCGGTAACCCCAGCTACAGCCGCCGCTCAGACAATTGTTACCCACAAGGGAGCTTTTAAAGTGACGCGCCTCCAATTCGGCGTAAATTCGGCTCCGGGGATCTTTCAGTCCCTTGTAGAAAGATTGTTAAAAGGGATCCCAGGTGTTTCCCTACTTTGATGACATTCTGATAACAGCGGGAGGGGAACAGGAATTGGCTAAGAGGTTAGACCGGGTACTAACAGTGTTCGAGAAAGAGGGGCTCAGGTTGAGAAAGGATAAGTGTGTGTTTTTCGCTGAAGAGGTAGAGTTTCTGGGTTTCCGAATAACCCCTGAGGGCATAAAACCAGCAGAGTCCAAGGTAGCGGCAGTGAAAGATGCTCCTCGCCCCACCACCAAGGCCGAACTACAGTCCTTCCTAGGACCCCTAAATTTCTACCACTCTTTCCTCCCGGGAAAGGCGTCGGTAGCAGAACCGCTGCATAGATTACTCAAAAAGGATGTGGCTTGGCGGTGGGGGGACAGCCAGGAACGGGCGTTCCGGGGGCTCAAACAGCTTCTATCTTCTGAGGCTGTATTGACCCACTTCGACCCAAAGAAACCCGTTGTGTTGGTCTGCAATGCCTCACCGGTGGGGGTGGGGGCAGTCCTCTGCCACATGCTAGAGAGCGGACGAGAAGCCCCAGTGGCATACTATTCGAGATCCCTGTCCAAGGCAGAGCGCAACTACACGCAAACAGACAGGGAAGCCCTAGCGATTGTTGCAGAAACCAAGAAGTTCCACGAGTTTCTCTATGGCAGGCCATTCAAAGTCGTGACCGACCATAAGCCCCTCTTAGGAATCTTCACCACAGATAAGCCAACCCCGCAGATCTTGTCCCCAAGGATGCTGCGATGGGCGATTTTCCTCAACGCGTACCAGTACGCGTTGACCTACCGCCCCGGCAAGGAGATCAGCCATGCCAATGCCCTTTCCAGGTCACCCCTCCCACAGGCAGGGGACCCCAAGTGCGAGGTAGAGCAGGACCACCAGGTGCTCCTGATTGAAGCCCTAGAGTCGCCCCCAATTCTGCCGGCTGAGATCGCCAAGGCTATGGCCAAAGACAAGTCATTGGCCTTAGTCAGTTCATGGGTACAGAAAGGCTGGCCGGCAACCTCCCTACGGAGGAATTCAGGATTTACGGTAGGCGGAGAGACGAGCTTTCCCTAGAAAGGGGCTGCCTACTCTGGGGGCAGCAGGTAGTAATCCCCGAAGTTCTGAGGTCCCAGGTACTCAAGATGCTGCATATCAGTCACCCGGGGATCATGCGCTCCAAGGTGCTAGCTAGGAGTTACGTCTGGTGGCCCAAACTGGACACAGATATTGAGCACATGGTAGGCACTTGCGAGAGCTGCCAGAGCACCCGGTCCGAGGAGTCCCGACTTCCGCGCAGAGAATGGGACACGCCCCGGGGTCCGGGGTCACGTCCACACGTGGACTTTGTGGGTCCATTCAGGGGTACCCTTTCCTTATAATAGTGGACTCCTACTCAAAGTGGTTGGAGGTAATTCCGATGGCCAGTACATCGTCAGCTGCAACGATTAAGCCATTATGCAAAGTATTCAGCTGTTTCGGTTTACCTGATGTACTTGTGAGCGATAACGCCACATCTTTCATGTCAGCAGAGTTCCAGGGTTTCATAGAGATTAACAAAATTCGCCACATAACTGCGGCCCCCTTTCACCCCGCTACAAATGGTCAAGCGGAACGCCTGGTGCGAACAACAAAGGACGCACTGCGTAGGATGGGCCCCGGGGAATTGAACTTGCAGCTCTGCCAATTCCTATTAAGGTACCGTGTAACCCCCTTAGCATCAGGGCTATCACCCGCTGAGCTCCTCATGCGGAGGAAACCCGCCATGATTCTCTCAAGGTTAGACCCAACCAGGGTGGAGGACACGGGTAGAAACATAGAAATGGGGGCACCAAGAGTTTCGAGATCGGCCAGCCAGTACATTGCCGAAACTACGCAGCTGGCGGCCCCACTTGGGTACCTGGAATAGTGGTCGGGCAGACGGGGCCAGTCTCCTACAATGTTGAGACAGGCACAGGACTCCTCTGGAGGAGGCACGCCGACCAACTCCGAAGTAGAGTAGTGGGAAGGCAACACGTGAGTGACCAAATGGAGCGGTCAGCATTAGGGTTCTACCCCACCCGCTTATCCCAAGGGGGAGACATAGACCACAGGGGGGGAGGGAAATGAGACAAACCCATATCCTTTTGACCCCCCGGGTATCAGGGACAACTTGGAAGAGAGAGATCCCGAAGAATTGTTAGATTTTGAGTTAGGAGACCGGGGGGATTTTTCAGAGTGGTCCCCCACCCATCCAAGCGAAGAGCGGGGTTTTCCTTTAGTCCCTGGAGCCCCCGGTCTCACATCCCTGGAGTTTACTCCCATACCTAGACCTTCCCAATCCCCGGCTCACGACTCGCAGCCAATCGCTAACAAGTCACTCTCCTCCAATTCAGGAACTCCGGCCCGAGGTGCGGCCACCCCTCGCCCAAAGCGAACATATGGAAAGCCTCAATGGCTAAAGGACTTCATCCTCACCTAGGGGGGAGGGATGTTATGTACTGAATGGAATGTGACAAGTACTCTTTAACGGATTGTATCCGGCAATTGTATCCATTGTAACTAATCAGAGACATATTGTAGCAAGCTGTTAAGGATAATACTGCTCGTGCCAGTAGCAGCATCCAGCTCACATGATACAGATTCCCCTGAATACCTGAAGGGCGGGAAACCTTCCCACCGCACCGCACCTGGAGAAGATGGGCATGACGATCCATGACGTCACGTGGACAGTAACCAACGAACTATCACCCAGGTTATTCAAAATGTACAGTGTGCTATAAATAGAGCTGTTGGTCCGCCATTACCTCATGTTCACTCTGACTACCATGCAATAAAGTTATGTTTTAGCCCTTACTGCGGCTCCTTCTTTGTCTTCTGTGTAAGACACCAAAGTATGAATTTTAGTAGTCAAAACACAATGAAACTAAGACATGGATGACTCATGTCAAATCGGGTTGACTCAGGAATAGTCACAGCTGATACTCTAAACAACTGACCAAAAGCACTCTTCAATATTGCTGGCACTTGAGAATCCAGAGGAAATGCAGCATATGAACTATAATCTCTAGTCAGAAGTACGGTATAATTGGAAAGAGGCTGAGAAGACAGGGGATGGTTCCATCAGCAGATGGGCAAAAACAGGCCTACGTGCAATTTGTCTAAGTAACTCTGTCCCTCATGGGACCTGTTCTCACTGTGCAATTTTCCCTCTTTCTTTGACACAAAAGCGCATTGTTTGGGTTACATTTCTTTCTTATATAATAGATCCTTGAAGGCAGCAGTGGGATGATAGCATATAATCAGGTGTCCTAAATCAGCACATTCCCAGTTTTCTTTTCACAAACACAGACTGTACCTTGGCAATAAAGATGCCTGCATCCATGATGGCTTTGATGTGCTTCAGCCAGCCTGAATTCTCTAGTCCCCAGAGGAAGTCACTCATCGAAGGTGATCTCAGCTCACAAACTGCAAAATGAGCTCATTTCAGTAAACAGGATTGATGGTTTTATATGACAGATCCAAAATACAGTAGAACCCCACATAACACAAAAACTCCGTTCCATGGAGCTCTTCACTATGCATTTTTTCCCATTATGAGGTTCCCTATGGGAGATACCCCGCATGACAAAGAAAAAAAATGTTCATTAACCGGGGTCCCCATTGAGCGGGTATACCCCGGTTACCAAAAATCCCACATAACGAACAATATTTTCTGTTATGTGGGGTATCACCCTTGCATAACGAATGCTTCGTTATGCGAATTTTTCGCTATGTGATGCATTCGTTATGCGAGGTACCACTGTACTTTATATGGGTGGGGGAGGAACATCCAAGTTTCTTGTTCAAGTATAGATATTTATTACTTTTGCTGCAAAGATAGTTTAAGTCTGCATGGACTGTCACAGATCTGAAATATTTCTTGCATCATTGCCAAGACCCGATGATTTTAAATTAAGAAATGCATACATTAAGAAACAAAATATACATTACAGGCAAACTTGCATTTAAAAAAGAATGAAACTCTGGCAGAATAGGAGTTTGGGAGGGATTAGTAAATCCTTGCCAAACTCCTGTTCTGTAAATTATGCATGCATAAGGATCACAATGTCATTGGCAGAGAGACACTGCCAGTAATTAAAACATTTCTGCTTTGAACACGGGGCTGGCTTTATTCACCAACAATCATTCTCATTGAGCCCAAGACTGGGGAGCCCTGGGACAGGAACAGAAATTATTTCATTCCTAGCAATCTCTGCTGCTACTGAAGTCGTCAACATTACATAGGTATAATTTATGAAATAGGATTTTGGCCTCGATAGGAAAAGATGGAAGCATTATTAAAGAACATGTTTTTCATATAGAAAGTCCCATGTTCAATTCCTCACATTTCTAATTATGGTTATTTATTAATTACAGTAAAACCTCGTATAAAGAGTGCCTTGCTTAGAGACTAACTCGCTTTAAGAGCAGAATTTTCTCTGAATGGTAGCCTCGCTTACAACTAAAAACAACCAAAAACTCGCTTAACAACTAAATCGGGGTTCACAATCCCCAACCGCCAGAAGTCACAATCGATCACTTACAATGGCAGTGGTGGCGCTTTTTCCAAGTGTTTTGCTTAAAGAGCAACTTGCTTAAAGAGCAATCCCGTGGAACGCATTATGCTCTTTAAGTGAGGTACCACTGTATTTATTTATGGGATTTCTATACTGCCTGACTTAATAATAATAATCTTGTGTTAGAAATTATTCTGTTTTGAAATGAGTTTTGCTGGAGGAACTCCACTCAGGGAAAGCCTGAATGAGGCTTCTTTCATGTCCCCAAGATCTTTTCCCACTGAAGTGGTCCCTGTTTATCTACTTGCAATTTCTTGCTTTCGAACTGCTAGGTTGGCAGGAGCTAAGACAGAGACAGGCGCTCAATCCATCATGCAGTACCTGGGTCTCAAACTGTTGACTTGCTGGCCTTCCGTCTAACAAGGCGAGCTTCTTAACCACTGAGCCACCACAGCCCCCTTAAAGTAAAACATAAAAACTAAACCTCTATAACCCACTACCCCACCCAAAAACGGTATCAAAACAGAAGACCATAACACAATCTCAACAGTGCCGGGAAAAGGCCCTAGAAATCTGCTATTAATCAGCAACGACCAACTGAGATATATTGACAAGCGGTCCTACTCAAATAGAGCACAGCTAATGTTGGCTAGGAATTCAAGGAAGTTGAGTTCAAAACTATAACATTATTATGCTCTGACTCACTATGAGGCAACATATGAATTTTCCATATGCTCTACTTGAGATCTCAACCAGCTGCTGCCACTCATGTAGGTAATATAGGGTATGGGCAATGTGTCTAATCCCAACATAAGGAAGCATCCTTGCTTTCCCCCAAGGAGGTTCATCCAGTTTTTTACCAAGTAATTCTTTTCACCGTTTTATCATTAAAGGCTGTTTTCAAAAAAGGCATCTCACAAAACTGTCCTCAGAGCAATCCATTGCTGACTGCGAGAAACCTGTCAAATGATTAATGGATCCACACAGATGGACACGCAAGCCATTAACAGCAGGATTTGATCTGAGATAGCTGCTTCTGTGTTTGCAAAGCACAGATAAAGCCAAAATAGGGCTTTGCTACCCTATCAAAATCAATATTTGCTCTCTACTTTACTGAGCAAAATCCATAAAGCCCTAAATTACCAACCGACGTCATGTATCTGGTCGCTGACCTGGAGTTCAATGGTGAATTCATCTAGTAAGGAATTCTATTTCTAAGCAAAAGCTCTATTATATCTCACTGGCACGTGTAAGACCTGCATATCAACATCATAAAACTTCCGTCTCAAAGAAGGATCTACAGAAAAGAGAATGTGGTATAGGGTCCAGCCTAAAGCACAGGAAACAATATACAGTTTGGATGGGAGGCTCAAATCTCTCACAAACTCAGCAACTCATAAAATGACCTTTTCTCTCTGAAGAAAATTATCTGAGGGGGAGGCAGGCAAAAATAAATTGATAAGATTCTAGTTATCAATAAATACTTTTATTTGATAACTTTTCTTGTTAGCAATAAATACTTTTAAAAGCTATAACAATGGTATCCTTTTAAAATTATTTCTCACATTTCTATCCCGGATTTCCACTTGGTTCACAGGATTTACCTCCATTTATTTTGACAACAAGCCAACAGGACTGGTCAGGTTAAGAGAGAGACACTTAGATGCCTAAGCTTAACAAGTAAGTTTCACAGCTGAATGGCAAACTATAACATTAAAATCTCACATTCTAAATAACTGCAAACTTTCCCCACCTCTTTCTGAAGGATTTTAGCCCTACAGGTGTGTAGGATTTTAGCTCCTACAGATCTTCAATGATGTCTTTGTGGGGTTGGGGCTTGAGAAAGGTTAAGTTCAAAACTCCAGAAGGGCTAACAAATCACTAGCTCTGTTTGTAGGTCCAGGATTTTATCCTAAAAAGAAAATGTTGGATTCTCCTTCTTCCCAGATTGCTGAATAATAATGTGTAGATTCAATTGGAAATAATTACCAGTTAATAATAGTGTTATGTATGAGTTACAGTCCAAAAAAGTAACATTTCTAAACTCCAAGTTTTAAAGTTATCTTCTCAAACCCTTAAAAATATGCTTTGTTTTTTAACAATACTTCTGGCCATTTCCAGGCCTCGACTGGAATCCAACCTTTCCACCTCGTTGTAGAATGTTAATGAATCTCTTATTGTTGCTAAACTATAGAAGTATTGATATTTTTGAAGACTTACAAAGTATTGAAGCTTTTGAAATGAGGATCTACAGACAGCTGCTAAGGATATCATGGTTTGACCATGTGACTAATATAGAAGTGTTGCGCTGGATGGATAAAGAACAAGAACTTTTTAACAGATTAAATATAGAATACTTTGACTCGCTCTGCAAGGAAAGAGACCTGGGAAGACAGGCCCTGGATGTAGACAGACCTCATGGCTGAAGAACCTGATACTGTAGACTTGTATGGAATGTCTTTGGAAGAATTGTTTTGAAGAGTTAAGGCAGGAAGACTATCACCATGATGATAGCCAAAATCTGGAATGGATACGGCACTTTTAGTGTTCTGGAAATAATAGGCAGCAGCCAGCAATGCAGGCCAAACATACAACTTTATTCGGAATAAGAATAGGTGACCAGAGCTAACAAGACACCCTCACATTCCTTATTTATCTCCGATCAGAACTGACAGTTGGGGGGGGGGGGGGGGGAAACATTGGAAACGTTGACAACTCTGTCTCATGCACTTCTTGTTCAGAAGTCTCGCGAGACTTCGCACCATAGTAAAGTAAATACATATTAAACTCTATCACAACAAAGACAAAATGGTAAACACGTTTCCTTAAATACACAACAGCACTTGAAGAAGAACAACACAGCATGCCCCAACAAAATCACACATGAAGTGAAACCAATACAAATGGTCTTGGGTACCTACACAGGTGAAGAGTTACCTTCTAGCATTTTTTGGAGACTGCTCCTCATTACATGGATGTTTTCAATCCCTATGAACTGGAACTTGATGTTGGAGTAATTGACCTCATTCTCATAACCCTTCCCAGCGGCTCTGTTTGCCATTGCATTGAGCTGCAAGAGTAGAACAAAGAGAGAGATAAACACTACCAGAGTCAGAATATAAAAAGGCTCATTCTCTGTCAAAACATAAAGGAATGCAATATATAAAAGACAAAAACACTTACAATGAAACCTTTAACCATGCCATATATATACGTTTTAAAGCAAGAGTGGGCAACATTACAATAGATGATAAGGAATGGAATGTGTATGTTTTTTAATTGTTATGTAAGCTGCCTTGGGTCATCCATGGATGAGGAAGGTGGGGTAGAAATTTTGTAAAAAAATAAAAAAAGATAAAAAGATATTGCATATTTTTTTCAGATATTTTGGGAGAGCAGTTACCAGCATTTCTTATCAGTCTTTGGGCTGACTAAAGCTAATGAA
Source organism: Bradypodion ventrale (assembly GCA_035047345.1). Classification (NCBI taxonomy): domain Eukaryota; kingdom Metazoa; phylum Chordata; class Lepidosauria; order Squamata; family Chamaeleonidae; genus Bradypodion; species Bradypodion ventrale. Next base: position 82,297,987 of record JAWDJE010000005.1, on the reverse strand, counting down.
ACTTACAGTCCCACACTTTCAGAACCACAGCTTCTTCAGAGATACCTGAAACTGTCCGTCTGTAGACACAGATAATAATTCTTCTCATGGAGGTTTGAGCCGCCTGATATTGGCTCAAAAGCTGTACCTCTGAACATCTGGCCCCCAAGCTTAGCTTTTCAGCATAGGAATCATAGTTGCCCTTTATTTCTATGAGACAAACCAAACTAATACACTTACACGGTAGAAAGTGAACCTATACGTTGCTCTGTTTGACCCATGCTATTGAAAATCAAGCCTTCATAACACCATTCTGGGCTTCCTTACACTAGACTAGACTATGAAGGATTATGTCAGAGTTTTCCAACGTGGGGGTAACAGGCTCCTCAGGGGGAGTTCACTTCCCAGAAGCCTAAGCAAATGCATTGGCTGATCAGTGCTTTGGGGAATCAACTTAGTCTTCTGAAAATTGGAGTCTAAAAACCAAAGGTTGGGAAACACTGGATTATGTGGAAATGGTTCAGATATATTGGTGGTGATGGTGGTGACATTGATAATCAGTTTTAAACAAGTACTGTATCCTGGGAACTAAAATACATCCTACATCTTGGGCAAAATGAGTTACTGCAGCCAAACCATGAGAAGAACCTTTCAAACCAACAAAACCCTTCCATTCTCTTGGAACTATGTGCTTTCTATCAAAAGCCAGTCATATCCATCTCTAGGGTGTGCTGCTCATCTCCGTTTACAGCCAAAGAACTAGCGCTGTCTGCATCTACAGACGTTTCCATGGTCATGTGGCAGGCATGACTGGATGCTGGAGCACACAGAACACTGCTACCTTTCCCACCAAAGTGGTACTTATCTATCTACTTGCAATTTCTTGCTTTCAAACTGCTAGGTTGGCAAGAGCTGGGGCAGACAATAGGAGCTCACTATGTCGCACAGCACTCGGGTCTCAAACTGCTTACCTGCCAACCTTCCAGTCATCAAGTTCAGTGTCTTAACCACTAAGCCGCCGATTTGGCTTCAATAGCCCCCCATTCTAAAAGAAATTGCCCATCCCAGGTCTTACCAACTATACAGAAAGAAGTACATCTCTCTATCCTTTCTGGTGACAGCATATCAAGAGAGGCTGCAGTAAGATTGTTGCAGTAAAATGCAGTAAGCAAGTCAAAAAATGTGTAATCACTTCTCGATCCAGTGTTCACAGCCTTCAGCTATACATTTGTTTAAACATACACCCACACCTCTTAGGACAGAAACCAAATCCCCATTTATTTGCTGTTTCTTTAGCCAGAAAACTCACTACAGAACAATGAAACAGCAATATTTCTGCTTGTTAAGAGTTACAGTAGCAATTTCATTTCAAAGCAATTAACTGCATTCCATTTCACTTCAATAACCTTTTACAGATACCCTATATTACAGATTCAGGGATGTGTCTGGTCATATTCAGCATTAATAATCACACAATAGAAAAGGAATCCTCTTACTTTTGGCCGTGTATCAACAACATAAATGAAATTGCTTCCTGGATTTGCCTTTCGGATTGCCTGTAGCATCTGTTCATCTTCAAGGCATCGAGCGCTGAAGCCTGACAGAGGCTGGCTACTGCGGCATATGGATGCCTGCAAGAAAACAAAACTGGGATATAAATACTGTAGTTGAATTTATAAACTTTGTGTGACCAAGATAATTTTTCTGTTTGGAAGTGGTAAACACTTCAGATGTTCAAAATTGCAGAAGTAAAACACACACTAGCCTAGGCACAAGTAACTGCCAGCCCCAAAACCCAATTAAGGCTTAAAGAGCCTTCTCCTTTGGTTCCTAATAAACATTTTGGTTTCAAAAAAAAGCATCCTGTTCTACATCTTAGCTGTGATCCAAGTCAAGGGCTCTTTAGATGAGATACTTCAACATTAATAATAATGAAAGCTTCAGTTTCCGATGTCTATGTTCCTTCCAGAACACAAATCCAGATGGGTTGCCAATGGCCATATCTAGTTGGGAGGTTCTATAGCTCAAAGGAAAAAAAGGATGTTTGCCATCTCAACAAGTGTTTTGTTTCTTTAAGTGAGTACCTAAGGAAAATAGAAGGTAGACGGGAATCTGCAAAAGGCTTTGTGATCATGATGAGAATGTGTGGTCCCGCCAGAGGCAGTTGGACTATAGTTCCTATCATCTCTTGCTATCAGCTGTATGACCTAGGGCAGGTATGGCCAACCTTGGTGCTCCAGATGTTCTTGAACTTCAATTCCCAGAAGCCCTGATCAGCAGGTGTGCTGACTTGAGCTTCTGGTAATTGAAGTCCAAGAACACCTGGAGCACCAAGGTTGGCCATCCCTGGCCTAGAGCCCAGTAGTCCACATCTAGAAGACTACACAGTCATCATCACAGCTCTGTAGTCTTCACATAGATCCAACATGGGTAAAAATGTCCTGGATCACATAAGAGTAAACAAGAAGAGAAAACCAACTTTACTTCATCTCAAACAAAACCCCTTTTAAAATTATTTGACATCTTGCCCTCAAAAATTAGCAAATGTTACTTTGAAATTCTTCCACCCCAATTTCAATTTATATGACTAAATTAGGTAAGTGGTTTAGAAGTCTGTATTTGGTACTCAAATAAACTGGTCTCTCTCTGTGTTGAATCCACTTGGGACAAAACACAACTCCAAATACCATATCTCTAGCATATCATATTTCAAGCAGAAATCGGGATCTCTTGTTTTGCCTCTCGCACAAGATGGTGGCAAAAGTTAAGGGAGGCAGTTATCCTGGCTAAAACCAAAATGAAATCCAAAGTATGTAAAATGAGAAAGATAGTTTTGAAATACAGTAAAACCCCTACTTACATAAAAAGTCAGTTCCGTAGGCTTTTGCTTAAATTGGTTTTTATGTAACTCGAAGCAAACCCATAGGAAAAAATATTTTTACCTAACTTGAAGCAAACCCATAGGAAAAATGAAATTTTTATGTAAATCAAAGCAAACCCATAGGGAAATGAATTTTTACGTAACTCGAAGCAAACCCATAGGAAAAATGATTTTTTTTTTTATGTAACTCGAAGCAAACCCATAGGAAATCATGTTAAATAAATTTATGAAAATCGGAACATTTATGTAAATCAGGACATGGTTTTAGCACAAAATCATTAAGTAAGTCAAATTTTATGTAACTCAGGGCATATATAAGTTGGGGTTTTACTGTACATCCACCATGACCAGAAAAAGAAAATCCAAACATCCACCACCTTCTGAAGGTCAAAAGCCTTGCAGCTACAGAAACAGCCTAGGTATCCCTGAAAGAGTGCACCAAAAAGATTAGAATCATCGAAACACCACATTGGCTGGAATTGTACAGAATTCCTAGAATCAATTAAGTGCCCCTATATACTTAGGCAACAGATGTTTATAATATAAGAACCTTGGAAGAGCAATTTCTCCTTCTTTTAGCAGAAGAGGAATAACGGGTGCATCAATACACCTAGGGAAATTCAAATACAGTACTGTAGTACATCAGGAGATGGTTTATGCAATGCCACTTGACATTAATCAGGCTTAAATTAAATTACTATTTTAAAAAAAATCCAAAGAAGAAATTTGTCAAAATCTCAATCTTAACTCACAAGAAAAAAGAGGGAACGAGAACCACCTGGTCACAGCTTGTCCAGGCAGCCAGATCAAAAGATTCAGTCATGTTCTGGCATATCACTAATATCAGCACCAACTCAATGCCATCTAGGTTAAGTCCCCACATCCCCCACCCCCACCCAAGCATGTGAGAACCACTACAGGCTACTGTACCAATCTTTCACGTACATTACTCTGTTTGTAGTAATAAGAAAGGGCTGGAAAACGCCTCCTGCTGCGGAATTTAGAGCTTCCCACAATGATGTGGGCAGTGGCTGATTTGGGGATGTACACATCAGTGGGATATGAGTCACATACCTGTGCAGAAGAAGAGAAAACACAACTAAGCATCCTTGATTGGTTTGTGGAAGCAGAATGTCAAATTGCACATTGTTTATTTTAAAATGCTTCACTAATGATAATCCATATTTCTGCTCAGTCACTATGGATGCATTCTAGAGAAAGTTAAACACAATAGCTGTTTGCACCTCTTCATCCAGAAATTTTAATCAATACCCTCCAATTCAACTGTAGCAAAAGAAAGATTGTACAGAACAATCATTTCCAGAATTCAAAGTTTGCACTACCAGTGAAACAGAATGAGTGTGTGGGAAGATTGTTCACAGATCTTTAAACTATGGTATATTACAGTGGTACCTCATACAATGATTTTAATCCATTCCACAGGGCTCATTGTTGTACGAAACAATTGCTATATGATGCATGCATTGTATAGCGATTTTCCCTATGGGATGGATCGTACAACGATTTTTTCCGCTAAGTGGTTTTTCCCATTGAAAAATTGTTGTGTGGATTTTTTCCATAGGGAAAATTATTATGTGGGACGCCCATATTCCCCCCAAACCTAATTGTTATGCGATTTCGTTGCTATACAAGACAATTGTTGTATGTGGTTCCACTGTATAGTTTATGGTATAGTCCCCCACTAGGTGAGAACCTTGTCAGGGTGCAGGCGCTTGAATGGTCTAACTAAGAAGTGATGCCTATCTCTTGCCAATGATGCTATGCTGTGACTAAAACTCACCAAAGCCTCCGTCATCAGATCCCCTGGGGAAGGTGAAAGTGAAGGGCACCCGTCAGGGTCTGCCTAGCCAGTGGGTGACGCGATATCTGAATGGCTAAAAACCATGTGCAGATGAAGTTGATTTCTCAAGCCCATTTGCATGTGCAGAATGTCATCGTAGAGACGTCTACCAATGCGCAGACTCCTCGCTGAATAACGACTGCGAGGTATCCAAGGTATAGTTTAGAACAAGACTTGTCCAATAAACTGTGGTTTATGATCATAGATACCATCCTTTCCTTGTTCCTTTCTCTTTTGCCACTATCCATAATGTTTCTCCTTAAATCCATTCCAGCCCATAGCCATGCCATCTATAAACAGCAACTTACTCTGTAATCTCTGTTGACATCACTCATCTGCCAATAATCATTTGGAACCCCCATCCGATTATACTCTTCTTTTAAGTTTATCAGATTCCAGCCTTCTTCTCGTTCTTCTTTGTTTAATTTTGGGTTGAAGGAAAAACAATACAGCTCTTCATATTTCACTGGGGGGGGGGGGAGAGAGAGAGAAGCAGATTCACACACGTGTGAATTATTTTTATTGCTTCATAACCATCAGCATATATATTTGCTTAGCTGTTCAGCTGCCATGTTTCTTAGACGTTATTAAAAGAAACGAAGCCTGTAATTTGTTAGATTGTATATATGAGGGGATCTTGTTAGGATTTCAGAACAGCTCTGTGTTCTTTCTATCTAGACATCTTAAGTCCAAACTTTGGACAGCCAGTCTTTTCTCTGATCAAGGTTAGTTTTGACCATTTGGTCCCTATCATAGGAGCAATACAGAAAAGTGGGGAAAGATATGTGATAATGGAGATTTTTCTGTGCCTGTGTTTAAATAAAATTTCCTTTCGCTGTTATTTCTTTCCTTTGCTACATGTGGTTGCAGCTTTTGGCTGAGTTATATGGAACAATCTTTCTGGAAGACTGCTGGCTTTGTATTTCCAGCTTGCTCCATGTTTCTCCTTCTGATGCTGCAGGGTTTGATTCTAGGCTGGACATTTGGGCAGCAAATATACATATAGGAAAACAGGAAACTGATATGAAAAATATTCACTCCTGCATTAGTTCTTGGATGAACCAAGAATACTGGAGCCCATGAAATATTTTAATGTAGTCAAAGAAGTCAAATATAATCAGATGATAATATCTGAGTATCATTCCAGCCCTAATAGATCTAGTAAAGGTAAAAGAAAAATGCCCCACTCTAGGGGGTCAGTACTCATCTCCATTTACAGCCAAAGACCCAGTGCTGTCTGAGCCTGCAGACATTTCCATAGCCATGTGGCAGACATGACTAAACACCAAAGCACACAGAACACTGCTACCTTTCCCACTAAAGCGGTACCTATTTATCTACTTGCAATTTCTTGCTTTTGAACTGCTAGGTTGGCAGAAGCTAGGACAGACAATGGATGCTCACTCAGTTGCACAGCACTCAGGTCTCAAACTGCCGACCTGCTGACCTTCCGGTCATCAAGCTCAGCGTCTTAACGATTAAGCCACCATGGCCAATTTAACTAACACACTCCAAGTCTATGAGCTTTTGCTAATTCTCCCCTCCAATCAGTGCCCTGTTCCTGTGTTCCCATGTTTAACTTCAGCTTAAAACAAAAATGTAAAAACTCTTGCCCATGGATTCTATCTTCGGGGTGAGGGGTGCCACCGGTACTCCAATCAGCAGAGAAAAATTAGTTCATTTTGAATTGTGGTGTTAGAGGGAAGTTTTGTACATAGCATGGACTTGATCAGCAGGAGAGGTAAGATTCTAAAACACCATCAGTGAAGAGTAGTTCACATTTTTAGAAAGATCAAATAGGGAATCTTCAGGGTTTTTTTGCAGGACAACCACAGTTTCCTCTTCTATACACCAGGACTTCATCCTGCTCTGTGTGTATACTTATCAAGAAGCAGCAATGTCTGGGTTTACTGCAGCAGCATTAGTTTGTCGGTGTGAAATAGTATCATAAAACTAAATACTGCAATGATAATTTTTAAACCTGTACTTTTACAAGTTAATTATATCTAATGTATATTTAATTAGTATGTAATAATTTTATTACTATTACATAAATCTGTTTTTAATTTTTATCTGATCAATTTCTTAAGCTTACTATCCCACCCAGCTTCTATATAGAGTAAGGGTAGTACTGCCAATATAACGAAGCTATTTGAAGACATGTAAGTGACAGATGAGTATGCTAGGTGTTGTGATTAAGAGATGCATACTGTTGCCATCCTATCAGTGAACAGTATTTTACAGTTTGGAAAAGACCATGTAAGAAATATTCAGCTTTTTTTTTTTTTGGCAGGACAACCAATTTCCTTTGAAAGTAAGTTGAGATAATTTGGACTGGCTACAGAATTCCTTCATCTGACACTACAATTTTAACTAATTTTGTTTAGATTTCCAAGAGTCCACACAGTCCTGCCTCTACATATCTTCACCGGCATCTGTCCTAGAAACCCACTTTTCCTGATCTACAGCTTATATTTTGCCCTCTTTCTATTCTATCAAAACTGAATTGTAGCATTATCTTTAGCAAATAGCTCTCATTAGAAGAGACTATCATAGCAGAAGCTTTTCCTATCTCACAGGTTTTGCAAATTAGCTTTCTTTGTCCTGTGAAAAAACTGATCTTCCAGAACTGTTCACAAATGTTGTTTGCAAGTTTGATTTCTCAGACACAAAAGTCACAAAAATCTCTAAAATGGTGATTTCACCTCTAATAATGAATTGTTTGTATCCCTCAGCACTAAGACATTTTTGTGTACCAGGCATAACTATACAGGTATATGTATGGAGGGGGGGTGGTTGCTGGAGCAAAATCAGCAAACATTAGGGCAAATCTCATGTGCATAACATGTCTTAATTCACCATTCAAATTATGTCAATACTTAGTTTCATTTTCACCCCCAAGGAGGCAGGCTGCTTTGATCTCAGTCTCTACTACTTAGGAAAGCTTATTAAGAAATATCGTTATCTGGTTAAAGGCACTCTTTGGGTGGCAGGAATTGCCCAGTATCAATGCAATAAATATCCATGTGGATATCACCCTGTGGGTGCTGTTTTAGGTGGCTACCTTCCTTTCAGCAGGCTGCAGATATAGCCATACATTCTCATCTTCAAGCGTAGATGAAATAAATAGAAATAATTTTTAAACGGGGAGCTCAGCGGGATTGGAGAGTATAGGTTGATATGCAGATGATCCACACCTAATTACATTAAATGAAGTGCTGAATTTGAAAAATTAAACAAAATAAATACAGAGGCTTTGGGAATTTTAAATTACAGTTCAAAAACTAGATGAGAAGTGAATTCAATCACAAGCTTTGAAACATACATTTCACCATGCCCTGTCTCTCTTTTTCTCACTCTGTTCATTATCATAGTATAAATTTATTATACCATTTCATTTGCTTATACACAATTGTTATATTTAACCTGGAAGGAAAATAAATATTTTTTAGTAGGAAGATCCATTTGACATGTATTTCTTCTCCTGTGTCCAAAATATGCATTAACACCATTCATTATACCTGTTCACTTCACGGGCTGGAAGTTCTTATCGCTGAATCAAATGAGGATGAAAGTATCCTACTTTCAGCTAAAAGGTCTTTCAACATTTCAGTTACAAACTGCTTGTTCCTCTTCACAATTTGTATAATACGTGTGATTTTGCTAGTCTGAATAAACCATAGAAGGGATTTTTTTGCCAGTGCATTCTTTCACAAATCCACAAAGAAAAAGTGACCAAATTTCCCCATTCCACTTCTCTGTGGATTCACAGCCCCAGTGAGCAACACCCTACTAATCCTAGGTTCACCTGCTTCTATCTCCATATTTATATTATAGGTCATCTCTCTGGATTAGAGAGAATTAGAGTAATGCGTGAACATACCCAAGGGCTATAAGAGCAGCGGAGTACACAGACAGAGATTTTGAACAATAGCAACCAAGAGATCTTGATAGAAGAACAACAAGACAAAGCAGAGGAGAGTATTGAGAAGAGAATAAACATAGGGAAGGAAGAACCATGGGAAAGAGTGACAGTTAAGTGTAAAAGAAATAGAAGATACTCTTCACAAGTAGAACTGCAAAACTGCTTTCAGACTCTTGAAAAGTACAATTTCAATGATGAAATTGAGACTGTCCTACTCTGGGCACATCATGAGAAGGCAAGGCTCTCTGGAAAAGACAACCATGCTGGGAAATAAGGAAGACAACAGAAAACAAGGAAGGCCAAACATGAGATGGATTTATTCCATAAGGCAGTGATGGCGACCCTTTTAGAGCTCAGGTTGCTGTCTGCACTGCAGAGGGATGGAGTGAACTCTGTGCTAGAGGGAGGAGCAAGCACTCCCATTAGACTGCTGGGCAGAGGGGTGGGACAAACTGTGCTGGGGCGATGGCACACATGCCCACAGAGCGAGCCACCACTGCCCTAAGGGAATCCACAGACAGTGTTGTCTCTTTGGCTATAAACAGAGATGAGCACTGAACCCTAGAGTTGGATACTACTGGCTTTTGAGCAAGAGTGACCTTTATATTTACATTTACTAGAAAGAACTACTGTACATGACATCCACATTTGGTGAAATCGTGTTCAAATTACTTGGCCTTCTTCCAGATAGCAGGCACAATCCATCAACTGGTATGAGTGCCCGGAAGGAAGCGTTCAATGAGACCAATTGCCATCCTTTGTTTATTCACACCTCCTCCCCTTTCATTCCATACCTGGGCGTGCCAAACGCATTAAAGATAAGTAAACATCATGGCAATCTCTCTCTTGGGGCAGGATGAATTGAATATTCTGAAAATTCTTGCAACGAATCAACAATGGGCAACCAGTAGCTGTTGTTGCCTGTTTCTCAATGGATGAGATTTGGCTGTGGAGAATCTGAAAATGAGAAACAGAAGGTCAGTCTGAACAGCAACAAAGGATATACCACAATAAAAGAATATGCTTTAATCCAGCCATGTATGTCCACTAATGAATGCGGTGGTTGATATAACAAAAAGAGCAAAACATCTGGGCAATATGCAATTATAAAACATGAGTGTAACTGAATAACCTTTAAAAAGTACCTCATGGGCACAGTTTGGTGAACTGCTTATAAAAAGACAATGAAGAGAGACCTGAACTTATGTTCTGATCAGGAGTCGTGTTTGATTTCAATTATTTGTGTGCTGGATTTTTTTGATCTTCTCTAGATTTATGTTTACATTTTATTTGGTTTACCTATTATCAGTGGTGGACAACTTTCAAGAATTCAGGGATTACATTCAACTCTAGCAGCAATGGAGGGCTACACCCATTCACCAAAAGCCCACCACCTCTAAAAAAATTAATAGCCCTAAATACCAATTGCACCTTCTAAGACAGAGGTGGCCAAGCTTGTGCTCCTGCTGTTCTTGGACTTCAATTCCCAGAAGCCCTGATCAGCAGGTGTGCTAACTTACGCTACTGGGAATTGAACAGCAGGAGCAGCAAGCTTGGCCACCCCTGTTCTAAGACATACTCTGGACCATTCCTCCTCACTTTATTTACCTTTACCAGAAGTGAATAAGACTGGGAAACTATGGCTTAAAGCCTAAAATTACCAGTCACAACCCCAGAGGAGGACTACAGCTCTCATCCTCCCCAAGCAGCATGGGCAATGGCAAAGTATTGTGAGACTTATAGTTTTAAATATCTGAAGAATCACAGATTCTCAGTTCTTAACTTCTATAAACCATATATGGTAAGTTTAAGTCTTCTTTTACTTAGCGACCTTTGCAATACAGCAGGGGTTCCCAACCTAAGGCCCGTGGGCCGGATTTGGCCCATGGTGCCATTTCATGTGGCCCCCACCTCTCCAAGGGCATTCGAGAAACAAAATGGCTGCCCCTTTGAAGCTGTTGGAACAAAATGTTTAACACCCCACCCCCCAATTATGCAGGCAGTGTAAAATGGTCATCTGACCCTCAAAGCTGACTGAGAGAGCATAACCCAACCCCCGGCTTGAAAAGGTTAGGAACCCCTGCAATACACAGCGTGGGTTTTCATGTCAGGCCTGTGTGGAATTGCTAGTCTCCCATTAGGTGCTTCCCCAGATGGCAAATTGAGGAACCTAGATATGGGTTGTATTGAGGAAATAAAATACTGTACAGTACTCAAGGAAGAATAACAGTTGGAGGTTGGTGACAGGCTACCAACCCTTTCCAGAAAACATGAAGGTACAAGTGCCACACTAAGGCCTCGAACAGGACAACTCTCTGGAAAACAACTAAAGTGAAAGTCTTATATGGGACATTAACCAGCCCTTTGGGCCTGATTGCATGATGATAATGAATTTCATGTCAGAACATTTTTCAACAGAAAACTCCAAAGAACTAGTTTTTTTTAAAAAAAAAAGGTTCATATTTTTAATCTACATATGTAAATTCTAAGTACAGAACACATGCACAGAAATGTCCACTAATCTCCAGTTTATTCTCAGTATATATTTGCAGTGGATTTTATATTTATAAAATAGACTGAGTTCTATGCAGATTACACAACGGTAATACAGTATATGAATTCTCATCATACCCATGTCTCTTTCCGAGCATCTGACTCATTTTCTACAAAGATGACATGGCTGGCTGTTAGATATAGAGTCCCTGAGGCAGCTCTTTTGCAAGATATTCCCTCAATTAAGCAGACATTTTCCACCTGAAACGAGAGAGATGGATAGCACATAACTGATGTTTAATCTTGCTTTAACAAGAAACATACAGAGATCTATTTGCTAGAAAATCACAGTTAACATGTTTTTATACAGACACACCCCCCCCCCCATAATAACTATTTTACCATATCAATCTTTATGTTTTAAGTCAAAAGTGTTGATATCCTCTCACAAGCCCAAAGGAGAAAAGCCAGAGAGGCATAGAGCGTGAACAAAAAATAAGAAAATAAGAATATAAAGATTATATTGTTTTCTGATGAAGAATTCCGAAAAAGGTTCTAAACTGGTGAACTTTTTAAAACAATAAAACAACATGAAGAAATACAAGAGAACTATAGTCTGTTATATATGACCTTCCTTTACTAACAGCCTCGAACGGCTTCTACTCTTTTTCTTGGATTTCCATACCGATCGGCCATTTATTTATTTCTACATATAATACTGTTGCTGGCTCATGCTTAGCTGGACACTCTACTCAACAACCTGATGACCACATTCATTTCCAATTGCAATCTCTGGGCCAAAGAGAAGGAAATCTTCACCTTGAAGCTCAGTATAATAATGAAATTATGATTGCTAATGCATGGCCTACATTATCCAGGTTTATATTCCTCTTCAGGAAGAATGTAGCTGTTAGCATACCAAGTTAAGATGGTTATAGGAGCTGCACAGAGCAATAAAATACACCTTTTTGCAACACTTACGCCTGTCTGTCACAGTGTTGCATAGAATTGCATTGAATCAGAAATATTGTATTTATTTATTTATTTGGATGTATATAAGAACAGCCTTTATTTAAAAATGATTTTTATTAAAAAAATTTAAACAGACATACAGAAAAAAAAGAAAACAATAACATTACAATACAATAATACCTCAAAGATAACCTCAATACAATATTAACTCACATTCTTAGAGGCTAGCACATAACAGTACTTATACTGATTGTCTACCATTTAACCACAATATTAGATACCACAATATAAAATATTACTCAATCAAACAATAAAAGTTTTCTAAGCTACCTCTATAATAATTTTTTAATAATTACAAATCACCCTGTGAATATATACAATGCCCGGAGAGTTTAGTTGCTATTTCAACTCCAAAAACCTCTTTGCAATGGTGCAGGTCCTGAACTATCATTTACCATAAGAGAATGATCCACAAACGGTTTCCATATATTCCAAAACCTATTCTCTTTTAAATTATCTCGTTTCACTTTAATCTCCCATGTCAATTTGTCATTCAATGCTAGGCTCCACATTTCCTTGTACCATTCTCCGATCTGTATATCTACATCATTTTTCCAATTTCTAGCTATACATTGTCTACCTGTGGTCAATGCAATTTCCAATAATTCTTTTTCCTCCTTATTCAAACCCAAACATTCCACATTTGTTAAAAGAATGGTACCTGACACCAACTTGACCTTTTTACCCAATATTTCACCGAACTCCCCTTCTATTCTTCCCCAAAAATCCCTTATTTTTTTTACAACTCCACCACATGTGTTCATATGTTCCATCTGTTTCTTTACATCTCCAACATAACTTATCTCTTTTATTATCCATCTGATAAAGCCTTAGTGGTGTCAAGTACCATTGCCACAACATTTTAAAATTATGTTCTTTAATTCTTACAGACATTGTTCTCATGATCCTCTTTTTCCATTTGTTTCTCCATTCAACCTCTCCAATTTTTATATTCAAATTTTGTTCCCACTTCCGCTTCAAGTCTTCCTGTGGATCATTACTCTTGTTCAATATAGTATAAAGTTTGCTTACAAGACCCTTAATGCCTCTTTTCCCTTTTCTAATCTTTATTACCAAATCCTCAAATTCCGTCTTATTTCTATCTAACCCTGCTTCTCTTTTATATTTTTTATTCCAGTTATCCGCCTTCAATTTCTGAAACCAGTCCAAATTTAACTTCTCAAATATTTTTTTCCTCTTAGTATCATCATCACACACTTTTAACCAATCCTTCAATAAAAGCACCCCATTTTTATCCAATATTTCCATTTTTTCCTTATCTATTTTTATTGGGAAACACCCCATATCCGTCAATTCCAAAATTGGAGAGAGATTTGGGACTATATCTTTCTTTACTTTCTTCCACACTTCCATGAGACCTCTCATCATAATATTATTTGACCTTTTCACCTTGTCCTTTGTTCCCAAAAAAATCATACTACCAATGTCTCTATATTCTTTCATCTCCAGTTGCTCCCAAATTGTCTTTTCTCTTGCCAAGATCTTCACAACATTCTTAATTTGAAATGCTCGATAGTATGCTAACAAATTTGGCATACCCAAACCCCCTTTTTTCTGAGACAAGTACCATAGTTTCTTTGGAAGTCTAGATTTTTTACCACCATTACAAAAGCCATTGAACATCTTTTGAAACTCATTAATTTCCTTCTCCTTCAGATGGATCGCTAGTGCATCAAATAAAAAATTAATCTTTGGCAACAATATCATTTTACAAATAGAGATCCTTCCGAACCATGACAGCTTTAACTTCTGAAACTCTTGTATTTTATTCTTAAATTCCACTCTCAAGATGTCATAGTTCAATCGTTTAAGTTCTTCTAATTTATTTGAGATAATTATCCCCAAATACTTCAGCTTATCTTTAATTTGTATATTAAGTGTCTCCACAATCCTGCCCATCTCACTTGCTCCCAAATTACACAACATCAATTCTGATTTATCTCAATTTATCATTAATCCAGTTATAGCTTCAAATACCTGTAAGTGATCTTTGATCCTGTCCATTACCAGCTCCGGGTGTTTCACCATAAGCAATGTATCATCCGCATACATGCTCACTTTGTTACCCATAATCCCTTCTATATTTAAATCATCCCTTATATTTTTAGCTAGAATCTCCATTGCCATAATAAACAAGATAGGGGATAATGGACAGCCCTGCCTAGTACCAGCCTCTAAATTTACCACATCAGTAAGCTCCTCATTTACTCTAACCCTAGCGTTCCCTTTTTGATATAATAAATCTATTACCCTATTGAATCTATCCCCAAACCCATATTTTTTAACTATTTCTTTAATTGAAGACCACTGTAATGAGTCGAATGCCTTAAAAATATCTAGTGATAATAAGCCCACCTTTTCCTTAGTTTGGTTAACATTATCAATTAAATCTAATACCCTTCTAGTCAAATCCGCCATATGCCGACCTTTTAGGAACCCACTTGATCTACATTTATGTATTCCCCCATAAAACTATTTAATCGATTAGCCAATATTGCTGTGAAGATCTTAGCATCCTGATTTATAAGTGAAATTGGTCTGTACGATTCCACTCTTTCGAGATTCTTGCCAGGCTTTGGCAGTAGAACGATTGTGGTGTTATACCATGAAGTCGGAATTGATCCTCCATCTAAGATATAATTATATAGCTTCACCAATTTTGGAACCACTACCTCCTTAAATTCTTTGTAAAACTCTGTCGATAATCCATGATCCCCCGGAGCTTTCCCCGTCTTCAACCCACTGATCACCTCCTTAACCTCTTTATCATTAATCTTTTCCTCCATTTTCTCCCTATGTTCTTGTTTTATTCCATTCCCTAACTGTCTCTCCAATATCTTTTTAAGCTTCTCCAGGTCTACTTCCTTTTTTGCATATAATAGCTGATAAAATTCCCTGACAATTTTACATTTATCTCCGTTCTTATTACACCTTGAACCTTGCTTATCAACCAATACCCCTATTTCTCTTTTTCCCCTTTTAGCCTTAGCTGCTCTTGCTAATAATTTTGAACTTCTATTACTGAATTCAAAATATTCTCTATTTAAATAAATCAAATCTCGTTTAACTTTATCAATATCCTTACCCATTAATTCTGCTTTAAGCCTTTGTAATTTTGTAAAAAAAAAATTATCTTTACTTTTCACATGATCCTCCTGTAATTGTTTTATTTCTCTTTCCTTTTCTATCTGTTCTGCTTTATATTTTTTATATTTAAAACTAGCCAATTTTATACTTTCCCCTCTAAAGACCGACTTCATGGTATCCCATACCACATTAAAATTAACCTCATTATTATCGTTCCACTGCCAACTTTCTTTCCATCTTCCCATAATCTGCTCTTTACATTTCTGATCTTTAAACAAATTAGGATCGTACCTCCAATTTCTAATTCTTCGAGTATCTTTTTGTACTTTCAATTCCAAATATACTTTAGCATGATCCGATTCCTTGATAATCCCAATTTCCATTCCTTCTATGTCTTTAATCAAATTTTCGGTAAGAAAAACATAATCTATTCTTGAGTAGGTCCCATGAACATGTGAAAAAAAAAGAATATGCCCTTTCAGAGCCCTTAAACTCTCTCCAAGAATCCTTCAGACCCATAACATCCATCCATTTATCCAGAACCTTCCCTTTCAAGCCAATTCCACTTCTTGATATATTTGTACAATCTAACCCTGACCTTATCAAATTAAAATCTCCAGCCACAATAGTTTTTGCAACGTTCTCTGATTCCACTATTTTCCGAATTTTTTCAAGGAACTCCGCTTGATGATCGTTTGGAGCATAAATATTTACCAACATGATTTCCTCATCCTCCAATTTTCCTCTTACTATCAAATATCTACCCTCTTGGTCAACAACCCTTTTTGTTATCTCAAATCCTAATTTTTTAGAAATCATGATTGCCACCCCTCTTGCTTTTGATGTTCCAAACGCCATCTCATAATGTTGCATCCATCCTAAAAAAAGTCTATTCGTATCTTTTGACTTCTGATGGGTTTCCTGTAAAAACAAAATATCTGGTCTATCTTTCTTCAACACCAATTCCAGTCTCCGTCTCTTAAGAACAGAACCTGTACCCTTCACATTCCATGATATTATTTTAATATTTCCCATAACCTACTTCCTTTCCAAGCTCTAAACTCTCCATCGGGCGTGCCACCAACCACCCTTTACCCCTATAACATACAAAACTACATAGAACACACACTATCTCTCTCCCCACTTTCTTACAAAAAAAAGCCGCCTTTGACAACCAAAGAGGGGAGAGGGGGGACATGCAAGATGTGCCTTCCTACCGGTGCTACGCGCTATTCACCATTCTATATCGATTAAATGCTTTAAATTGTTATAATCTGATTCTCATTGCTCCTTACTTGTCTCCTCCTCCACCATGATCAACGACAGCTCCTCCTCCTCCTCCCTTCGCTGCGGTGTTCCACCTGTTGCCCCACCAGCCTCCCCCCCTTATTCCCTCCCCAATGCTCCCGATTCCATCAATTCCTTCTTAAGATTTATCCATTCTTCCGAATCTACTTTTACCAGTTCCAACAAGCTCAAATACTCCAATGGATTGGTCCCTTCATCAATTACTTGCATTCTTGTATCATAAAAGAAGCGCAGTTGCTGCGGAAATCTCCAGTTGTACCTTATATTTTTACTCATCAATAATTTAGTTACAGGCCTCATCTTATACCTCCAGGTTCTTTCTTTCAACAAAATATCATTGTAAACTTCTACGTCAGAGCCATCAAATTTCAAAGCATCAGGACCAGCGCGTTTCAAATGGGCCATTACTTTTAGCTTGTCTGCCCAATTTGCGAATTTTACCCACACATTTCTTTGAACCACCCTCCCTCTTCTTGGGCCTACCCGGAATACACTTACAAAATCTTCCTGGACAAATTCTTTTCCCATATTCAAACCATTTAACCACTGAACCACTCTTTCCCTTAACAAGTCCGGAGTTCGTTCCACGACCTGACGGATCACAATATTCTGCTTTCTCATCATATCTTCCACAGCATCAATCCTTCTCTCTTGTTCCTCCAATTTCAGCTTATTCTCCCGCACCACCTCCTGAGTCACTTTTATTTCCTTTTTTTATAGCAGTTACCTCAGTTTGAACCAATTTCACATTTCCCTCAATTTTTTTCAAACTTAAGTCCACCTTTTTTGAAAAATCTGCAACAGATGATACCACCTTATCTTGCTTTTTCATCATTTCATTTCTGTCTTTCACCCTTGAATCCTCATTCTTCTCCAATTTCTGAAACAGCTTGCCAATTTCCACCATAATTTGGGTTTGATCGTAGGGCACTGTGGGCGGGGATGAAGACTGAGGGGCTTCCTCCATTGGTACTTTTTCCTTCTTCTTAGGCTTAACAGCTGGATCTTCTTCCTTTGCTTTCCCTCTTGTAGCTTTATCCATAATAGTATTAAATCCCAAAGTTGCAGATCGTTGTAAAAATTAGTCAAACAAATAAGCCTATAACGCTGCAACCCCTGGTTCCACAAGTCCAACAGGGAAACTTATATTAAGCAGAAGTCCAAAGAGTTATTGTTATCCACAAAAAAGGGCAGAAGGAACCAATACTCCCAACAGGCAGCTGAGAAGGAAAAAAAGAAGGGCAAAAAAAGAAAATAATAATCCACAGCGGGTCCGTTTCCCCAAAGCAATCAGTCCAGCCAGTCGTCTTCCACACTGCAATGTAAGTGCTCCAAGGAAACAGTCACCCAAAACTTCTCCTTTAAACCCAAGCCGCCGATAAGTAAAAAGAAAAAAAAGGGAGGGGAGACTGGAGGGAGAAAAAGCCCAAAATCCAAACAGGAAAGCAGGAGAAGTGAGAAGCAATATTTTCCAAAAAAATTAAATATTTATAATCCACACAGTGAAGGAGCAAAAAGAAGCCCAATTAATCCTTCTCTTGAAGCGGACAAGTCAAAATGCCATTTTCCAGCGGCTGCTTTAACTTCTGGGTAAAAGCCCCCCTTCTTCTTCTGTGGAACGGCAAACTTTTTCCAAACACTTTGAGCTGGGAAATTCACTGTTACCTTCCAATTTTATAGCCCAGACAAGTATTTTTTTTAAACCACTTTGTTATAGTCAAAACACGGCGTGGTCCTTCTGGTATGCGAAAAAAACATAAACCCAAACATGATCACTTTCGTTTTCCAGAATCACCGCCATTAACGAAACAATCACTTGTTTTCATCTACTTCCACCCATTTCCATTTCAAAGCCCGGGCTCATTAAACAAGATCTCCAGCTGAGTTTAACCTTTAGTACTCCATTCATGCACTTACATGCAGCTGTTTTCATGCCAAACAACTTCTTGCCAGCTCCAAAGCTTCTCTCGCAGTCTCGCTGGTCCCGTTCTCGGCTCCTCGGCAGAAAAGGAGGCCTCCCCCGCCCAGGAAAACCTCCTGAACTTCAACCATCCAACTTCAAAAGTTCCCAAAATTTTCCAAAAACACAAGCAAGATTCTTATCTACAGAAGTTGCCACTTTAAAAGTTTCCCATTTCACTCCAACACATTAATTACCACTTTGTTAAGCGCGAGCATCCGAATCAAGATGTTACTCATCGGCCATCTTAGCCACAGCCCATCCAATCCAGCATTCTGTCTCACACAGTGGCTCACCATTTCCTTCAGGGTATTCCCAAGGAGATGCCTTCACCTGCTTAGGATTCCCTGGAAATGGCATTGAGAGATATCCTGCCTATCTCTCCAACCCGGAGGTTGTCTTTAGGTATCCATAATTATAGCCATTGATACTCTTGTCCACCATGAACTTGTCTAATCCTTTCTTAAAGCTGTCAAGACTGACAGCTGTCACCACTTCTTCTGGCAGGGAGTTCCATAGACCAGTGATCCTCTGGGTGAAAAAGTACTTTCTCTTATTTGTTTGAGAACTAGTACCCAAAGGTTTCATGGAGTGTCCCCTAGTTCTAGTGTTATGTGATAGGGAAAACAGTTTTTCCTTCTCTACTTTGTCCACACCGTGCATGATTTTATAAACTTCAATCAGGTCACCTCTTAGATGCCGTCGTTCAAGAGTGAAGAGGCCCAACCGTTGCAGCCTCAGATGGTAAGGAAGGTGTTCCAGTCCCCTAATCATTCTGGTTGCCCTCCTCTGCACTTTTTCCAGTTCCATAATATCCTTCTGGAGGTATGGCAACCAGAACTATACACAGTATTCCACCCTTTTCACCTAAGCGACCCAGAGCGACTCACATCAGTTAAAACCTATACCCAATGCTAATTAAAATGAAATACTATAAAACTATCTAAAAATGTTTATAAAAACCTCCCCAATCCCCTAAAAAAGATGGACACCCAGGCAGGACTAATAAGAATACCCAGCAGGGATAAATAAGCCAGCAGGGCTGGGTTGTGGTGCCAGTTATACCCCAACATTTTTAAGGCCTTCCTGAAGGGAAGCAACTCTTCCTGGAGGCACAATTCAAGTGGCAGGAGGTTCCATAGGGCTGGAGCAGATACCAAGAAGGCTCTTCTCCTGGTCCCAGTGAGATGTGCCTCCCTGGCTGATGGGACCACTAGGGAGCCCCTACGGTCCACTCTCATAGGATGGATCGGCAACCTTGGGGTGACCCCGTCACCACCTGGGCAGGGGGAAGAGAAAGAACAAAGAAAAAAGAAATACTATTTTTAAAGTGTGTACATAAATCTGAAGTTTAAGAAGTGTGCCATCTCTAACAAATCATCTACATGACCATCTTTTTAAAATAATAATTATTGAGAGTTGCTATTGAGTTACTATTTTCAATAACTATTGGAATGGGATCTCAAGAAGTTGCTCTGTTTGTAAAGTAATAAATAAGTGTCATTTGGTTTCAATTTTTTCAGGCTCAGTTCGCTTCATCATAAGATTATTTGGCGTATTAATGTTTCCATAATAACAATTTTCTCAAGCACATCTGTATCTTGAATCAAAAGTAAATGAATATGTAGCTTCAGTTGCCAAGCAAATTCCATCTAAGCAGCAATAATGAGAGATAGTTATGCAGCAATTTTCCCAACCAGGTGAAAATTCAGATAATTTGTATGGGCTTGGGAAAAAATATTTGTATCTCTCAGAATCCCCTAGGACAGTGGTGGTGAACCTATGGCACATGTGCCAGAGGCGGCACTCAGAGTCCTCTCTGTGAGCACCTGTGCAGTCACCCCAGCACAGAGTTTGCCCTGCCCCTCTGCTCAGCAGCCCAATGGGAGAGTTTCCTTCCTCTCCTGTTGCTGTGTTGGCACTTTGCGATAAATAAGTGGGTTTGGGCATGGGCAGTGATGCACTGAAGCAGATCCTGTCCTGTTCGGGAGAACCGGTAGCGGAAATTCCACCAGGCCATGCCTACAGTGCCGGCCACACCCACCTCCATACCCCATTGCATTGGCCATGCCCACAGATTTGGCCCCTCCCACAGATTTGGCCCCACCCACAGAGGTGGTAGTAAATTTTTTTGGAGTGCATCGTTTTGGGTTGCAGTTTGGGCACTCAGTCTCCAAAAGGTTTGCCATCACTGCCCTAGGAATTGGTACCCTAATAAGTAATTATATGTTTTGGACTACCACTTTTACATCCAACTAAGCTGCTTCTAACTTATGAAAATCCTAATAATGTTTTTAAGGAGTTGTCCTACAAGGAGTTTCCAGGGCTGAGAATGCATTTGACGCCAACTGACCAATAATCTCTCCATCAGAGCACTCCGATTCTGGTTGTTTGAACTACAATTCCCATCATCAAGCAGTCTAAGATATCTGGAGAGATCCAGTTTGAGAACTGCTACCTTACATGGTATAAATAAATTGCACCAAGGATGCTATTTTCAGCAGAGCACATCTTACAGAAAGATGGGGAAAGGCAAAAATAGAAGTGAGAGGGAATGCAAGTTGCAAACAGCTGTTAGGCATTTTCACAAAATAAACTTGAAAAGTGACCTTGTGAAAAGGTTACTGGGAGGACATTCAAGAAAAAGAATGTCACATTTGGGAAGAAACGGACAAATCTGTATTCAGGCTGAATAAAATCTTACACAGAGAGGGCTGTGAAACTAAATGCCTGCATTTGTATTGCAGTTAGCCTTTTTAGCCATAGTTAGTTTCCAAATGCATTTCTTATCAGATCCCTGTTATATAAAAATAACAGTGTATATCAGGGGTGCCCAAACTACGGCCTGCGGGCTGGCACCTAATAATCCGGCCCATGCCACTCCCAGAAGTGTAAGTAAAATGCTCCCATGCATGTGAAAAACACTGCCATAAAGCACCCATGGCTTTTGTAAAAACACTTATGACAGCCACGGGTGCATTTACGGCAGCGTTTTGCACATGCGCTGGAGTGTTTTACTTCCACTTCTGGTGGGAGGAACCACGTGAATGGCCCGCTCAACCATATGACCAGCCTACAGCCCGAAAAGTTTGGCCACTCTTGGTGTATACAAACCATAGACAAAATTAATTCTTTCCAGTTTGAACATTTTCCCATTATACATTAATAACACAGCTGAATCTACAGTATATATCTACTAAGATCCCAGCATAACAGCTATCCAATCTGCAATGTACAGGCTTACAGAAACAGTTCAAGAAGTACAGTATTCACTCAGAAGTAAGGAGGCCTTGCTTCAACAGGTTTCAAGCATGCAAATAGCAAAACTTAAGACCAGGCTGTTTCAGGTGATTGCATTAAGCAGGATGGCATCTCAAGTTTAAATATTATACTGAAAGTGCAAAATGTTTTCTTCTTCTTCTTTAGTGCTGTATCTGATTCTGCATATTGGTGATCATCATGGCGATGAGCCATGAAGATTGTCCTGCAAACCATATAATGCAGTGGCCTTCCATTTGCCTTCCGCATCGCAGCATGACACCTGTACCACTGATCCAGTTTTACAAGTCACTTTTGGCAGCAAGCTCCTTAGAATCTAAACTCAAATCGGCAACAGGCAAGCATAGAACCAGTTTCAGAGAGCTCACCTACAACTAACTTTGAAAATGCGAAACAGGGAAAGGGGATGAAAACTGAGGTGCAGAATGAATGCACCAAAAGGTGCCTTCATTTTGGCAGTTTCACATCTGGCCTAGACATAGAAGAACAAGAAGAAGAACAACAAGAAGAAGAAGAAGTACAAGAAGTACAAGAACTAGAACATGAACAGGTAGATCCTTGCTTTGTGGATATCATAAGTGCTTAAACAGAGAGAAGTGGTGGGCTTCAAAAAAATTTACTACCACACTGTAGCCATGGTATGGTGGGCATGGTCGGGGGAAAAGCCTTGCATTGCACCTGAATTAGGACTACTTTATTTCAAAATTTGGATGGGCGGGGCCAGCCAGAATTTCTGCTACCGTTTCTGGCGAACTGGTACAAACCTGCTGATGCCCACCACTGCATGAGAGACATTAGAAATGGGAGCAGGAAGGATACCAATAGACAAATGTGAGCAAAAGCAATTGAGATACTGCTTTTGAAATAAGTATTCAAAAAGATAGAGATAAATATTGTAGTATTAGCTTATTTGCCCGGCTTTGCCCGGGCGGGGGGGGGGGGGGGGGGCTGGCTTACTGTGTGGGTGTTGGTGGCTGGCCGGGCGAGGCCACCTCCTTTGCATTTCCCCCTACACTGTTTTGAGGGGAGCCTCGAAGCAGCATGGGGGAATGGCAGGGCGACAGGCAGGTATCCGTCAGGGGAGGTGCCTTCCCTGGCAGATCCCTGCCTGGCGCCTTTGCATTTCCTCCTCAGCTGTTTTGAGGGCTGCCCTCGGAACAGCGGAGGGGAAATGGCAGGGCGAGAGGCAGGTATCTGTCAGGGAAGGCGCTCTCCCTGGCGGATCGCTGGCTGCTGCCTTTGCATTTTCCCCTCCGCTGTTTCAAGGGCTGGCTCGAAAAAGTGGAAGGGGAATGGCAAGGGCGAGAGGTAGGCATCCGTCAGGCATGGCTGAGGGCGGGAGGGGTAGCAGGGCAGAGGCAGCGCCTACGGTGGCACCACACCTGGCTGCGTCCTCAGGCGGCGTGGCTGAGGGTGGGAGGGGGGCAAGGCAGAGGCAGCAACTATTGCACCACCTCGCTCAGCCGTGTCCTCAGGTGGCATGGAAGGGGCGGCAGGGCAGAGGCAGGGCAGAGGCAGCGCCTACGGCAACGCCTCGCACAGCCGTATTCTCAGGCAGCGTGGCTGAGGGCGGAAGGGGCGGCAGGGCAGAGGAAGCATCTATGGTGGTGCCTCGCCCAGCCGCGTCCTCAGGCGGTGTGGCTGAGGGCGAAAGGGGCAGCAGGACCCTCTGTGGCCAGTCTTGAAGCACCAGCCGGCGTCGTGTGTGCGCATGCCCAGTTCTTGCGCGGGGGGCAGTCAGGTTTTTTGGTACGCTTTTTCGTGCGGGCATCGGCCTCTCGGATTGGCTGGTGAGTGGCGCATTGGTCCCTGAGAATTGTAATTTCCCGTTTTTGGCCAATTTGTGCTGCGCAGACCCCACGCTCGGCCTCCGGACCCTCGTGGGGCTGATCTCCATTAAAAAAGGTAGGCATGTGCCGAGTATTACAGGATAGGCTACAGGGGTGTGGCCACGCCTGCCGGGCATGCACGGTCGTGCCTTTCCATTATAGGTTTAGATATATGAGTGTGTGAATGCACATACCTGCATGCATACACACACATGCACACACTAAAATAAATCAGATGTTGTTGAGGTAATTCTAACATGGTGCACTATATGTCTGGCGGTAAACATCAGTTATTGACAACTGCCCATTTTGGAAAGTATTATAGAGTTGATAGGCAGGATTTACACATTTGAGTACCATAAAGCTCAAAGCTGGTTGCTTGGAATCCTGTCTTCTCTAAATGAAATTGCTCACTGGAGACAGCTAGAGTAATGAGCAATGATAAAAGGGAGTACAAACTAAAGGACAGAGCCCAAAAGAAATATTAATGCTGTCTTTTTCCTTAAATGACCTCAAGCCTACTAACAATAGAAAGTTATAAAATGAGACAGATGGATTATAGGAACATTCCAGCTCAAAGTAGGACTAAGAGCATTCTCAAGTCTAAAACAATGTCAATGCATATCATTCTACTCTACACATTTGAGGCAAAAACACAGACATTTGGGAGATGCCATTTAAGAGATCTCTAGTGGTGGCTTACTGGTTAAGATGCTGAAGTTGACAATTTGAGGGGAGCCTCGAAGCAGCGTGGGGGAATGGCAGGGTGAGAGGCAGGTATCCGTCAGGGGAGGTGCAGCAGATAAGCACTTTGAGACCTGAGTGCTGCACAATGGAGTGAGCTCCCATCGTCTGTCCCATCTCCTGCCCACTTAGCAGTTTGAAATCAAGAAATTGCAAGTAGATAAACAGGTACCACATCAGCAGGAAAGGTAACAGCATTTCATGTGTGTCTAGTAATTTATTTATTTATTCTAATTTGCATTTCTGCCCAACTCCCAAGACTCTGGGCAGCTCACAGAAAACAAAACCAATGGCAGTTTTTTAAAAAGCAATAAAACCCATTAAAAACTACTGACAAAATTTTTAAAAAGATAAAAAGCTTAAAAGAGAGAGAGAGAGAGTTCTACTAAATTAGCCAGCAAGCAGAGGTTACCACATAGCTGGTGCCCCACACCTGCTTTGCCAGCCAGGCTTTTAACCCTTTCTTGAAGGGCAGCAACTCAGTCTGGAGACGCAGTTCAATTGGCAGGAGGTTCCATAGGGCCGGAGCAGATACTGAGAAGGCCCTCTTTCTGGTGCTAGAGAGACATGCCCCTGTAGCAGATGACCATGTAAACGTCTGCAGATGCAGACATCACTGTCTCTTTGGCTGTGAATGGAAATGAGCACCGTGCCCTAGAGTCGGATACAACTGGCTTTTGAGTAAGGGTAACCTTTATTAATTGAAGAGCCACATAGTTTTGAACAGCAGATGAATCTTATAGCATGACCAGATAGGGCAGGGGTTCCCAACCTACAGCCTGTGGGCCAGACCTAGCCCATGGCACCATTTCATGCGGTCTGCCACAAATTCCGCTGCACTTGGAAGTGGAAGCCATAAAATGCACCCGTACATGTGTAAACATGCCCGTGGCTGTCGTAAACACGGACGTGGGCCCATTTACAACAGCCATAAATGTGGCCACTTCCGCTTCCGGGGGCATGGTTCAGCCCGCTCAGCTGTCTGGGGGTCATGTTCAAGCCTATGGCATAAAAAGGTTGGTCACCTGCTCAATGGAACTCTTGGGGTTGAGTGTGCCAACCTCCCCTTAAGCATTTCTTTTGAACCCCCATCATACACATATATATATCATTCCATTTACTTACTTGCTAAGGAAGATAAGCCTGAATGGAACATCACGGTAGCCTTGAGAGTACAAAGGGCCCCACAGGCTTTGCCAGAAGTAACCCACAGTGACCTGCAAGATGGGCTAATTTCACCCTAATTATATGAGAAGTGAAGAGTACTCAGGCTATAAGCAGCAGCACCTTTGATCCTAACATGACTTCCTGTTTATGATAACAAATTTAATTTTCCACAAATTGCCTCCACACTTGTTGTGAAATTGGGGGGTGGGGGTGCAGGGGGATTAACATGGAAAAACTGGATCATCAAGTAATTTTGACCACCCAAAATGCGGTGTTAAACAAGAAGAAGCAACATAAAATAAACTCCTGGTATTATTATTACTATACCATGGCCACAAGGGACACATTTGGCATGCTCCCTAGAAATGAAGCAAAATAGTTCTGCTGCTGATATATAGCTACACTAATGTATTATTTCTATCTTTTATATCAAAGGGCTTAACAAACTGTTATCTACCTATCAGACAAGAAACAAAGCAAAACAAAAGTTAAAAAAAGAATTAAAGTCAAAAACATTGTGGCACCTTAAAGACTAACTGGCTATATTTTAATATGAACTTTCCTGGATCAAGTTCACTTCCTCTGACATAAAAGTGAGACTTTTGTTTACTTTTGTTTCTTGTCTGATAGCTCTGTACAAACTAACACCATAACCACTCCAAAAACTGCAGCATTATCTACATAAAATCTCACCTCTGTCATTTTTGGCAGTAGAGGTTCCCCATTCATTACCTTAACTCCTGGCATTTTCCAACTAGACAATATGGCTTTCTTTCCCTTGACATCCAGGCCATACTTTGGCTGCCACTTATTATGCATTCTGCTAATGGACTGTTATCTCATTTCGTATATCATTCAGGTTTTAGCCACTTCTTAAAGGATTTTGCACTCTGTACCAGACTAATGGCTTGTGATCAATTGTGATCAATGCTTGTTCCTCCCCAGAGATGCTGCAGTTCATGAACTAAGCAGGGACAGCCTCTAGCATCAGAAGCAAAGCAAATCATACCTTAAGCATGCAGTGCTTCTCAATCTTTGGTTTTTGGACTTCAATTCCCAGAAGCCTAAGTCAATTTCCCAAAGCATTGATGAGTCAATGTACTGACTTAGGCTGCTGGGAATTGAAGTCCACCAGTGTTCCATGGAACATAGTTTGGGAAACGAATAGCTGAATTCCAGGACAGGTAATCCATTCCCAGATGGTCATGTCTGTGGCATCTTTAGTAGGATCTGGTCACAGTACAGTCTGAACCTTGGGGTACCAATATTAAACTATAGGAGGCAATTGTTTAACTTGATATCAAGCCGTTCCCTATGTTAACAAAGGTGGAAAGGGTAGGGCACTTTCCATCAACACACCATTCTACACATACCTGGCCTAGAAACACTTCTTTTTAAATTAAACTTCAGGGACCCTAACTCATACCTGTCAAGTTTTGGATTTGGAAATAAGGGAAATTTCCCAACAAATAAGGGATACTTGACAGCTATGCTTATCCTGTACTGCCCTCCAATTTTTTTTAACTTTTTTAACTTTTAACTTTTTTATCATGTGTCTTTTATGTATTTACTGTCCGCTATGTAAACCGCCCTGAGTTGGGTTGTACCTGAGTGGGCGGTATATAAGCGTGAAAAATAAATAAATAAATTGCAGTCTAATTAATAAGGGATGATGGCGGGACAGTGGGTAAAACAAGGGGTTTTCCCGGCCAATAAGGGATATTTGACAGCTATGCCCTAACTTGACAACTTGAGCAAAATATAGGAGATGGGTGCCAGGATGTATAGCTTTGCCTACAATACCTGTGTTGTCCACACTATTATGTTTTTAAATTGTCCTTTGTAGAATCAGATTACTGTATAAATATATATGTTTAGGAACTTTGTAACCTAGAAACAGCACACAATTCTTACTGTTATCTAGAAATATTAGAATAAATGTTGCAAATTAAGCTTTTTAAATTTCGAGTAAGTGGGAAAATTTCATTATTTTTCTGTAATAGCAGGAAACAATATTCTTATATTCTGTCTAGAAAACAGAGGCCTAGTGATACAAACCAAATAACCAGCAGCCATTTGTCTGAGCCCATTTTCTCATGATGGCTAATGATATACCATTGGCATTTACAGAAGAGACCTCTGGAATATTGTGGGTTAAAAACAAATCTGCTATTAGCATACAACATACTGTACTTAGTAAAAAAAAGTGAATTAACACCACCACTTGTGATTCATTGTTACATTTTGATTTTAGTCACAAATCACTTACATCATATTGTGAATCTGTCGTGCTATAATCTTGCATTCACATCCAAAAGAGCAAAAAATATCAAGGCTTCCTGTAGTACCTTGAAGCTAACAAATTATGTATAGTATAAGATTTCACAGACTAGCGTCTTCTTTACTAAGAAATAGCCAATAGCTCGCAAAATCTCATTTTACAAAATGTTGCCTTGAAGGTGTCACAGCACTCTTTGTGTTTTCAATTATTATTATTTTTTGTAACATAGCATGGGGATTGCCATCTGAATTTCAAATGCACAAAACAGCAGAATAAGATTGTGGTGATGGAGAGGTGCCCCCTCCCCCCCCCCCCCCAGCAATGCATGGTGCAGTGATGAACACCTATAGTGACCGTCTAAGGAATGTCTCAATCCAATCTGAAAAGCCTAGCCTTATAAGGGCTTCTTGCATTACAAAGTATTAAAAACAAAGAAGGAAGAGAGATGAATGCATAAACATCCACCTTTCTATCTGCATTTATGTGATGGGCAGGGGTTGATTTAGCTCAACCTTGACCCCCACTCCAAGAGAGAGAATATCTTCACATATGACACATTGGAGAAATGAGGAAAGCCTCATGTTTTTGTTTTTGTTTTTGCCATCTACTGTTGCTGCATCCTTACAAACGTCAACCTTCCTTTCTCTTGCTTTCCCCCCATGGTACTAACCTTGGGCATCCTGATGTGCTCCATGGCGAACCAGATCTCCCAGCAGGGGAATCTCACACACCCTTACACAATCAAAACAAGATGCATGAAGCACAATAAGAAAGGATATGGCCTGATCACACTAAAGGGAGATGCAAACTGGGTGGGGGTGGGGGTATTAAAAATAAGATAAAGGGGGCTGGTGAGTTGGGGGGGGGGGGGCAGAAGGGACAGAGAAAGATTTATCAAGGGTTCAGATGATGTGCCTCTGTTGTGATGCTTGCTGGTCAACGTCTTAGCTCCACCTCTTGCAGCGCCTGCCTGCCTGCCACGCTGCTCTGTTCGGCTTGAGATGCAGGCAAGAGCCCGAAGCTGCCCGGCGTGATAAGCCACAAGGCCCTAAAGGCTGCCATGTTCACTGTGCCCTAATCTTAAAGCAAAGCGATAAAGCAGGGATTCTCAACCTGCAGCCTGTGGGCCAGAGGCAGCCCATGACACCATTTCATGTGGCCCTACCACCTCTATCACACAAGGAAGTTTCATGTGTTGGAGGAAGGGCAAAATGACTGGCCAGCCCCCGAAGATGTCTGAGGGAGTGTGACCCGGCTCCCGGCTTAAAAAGGTTGAGAACTCCTTGGATAAAGGATTGATAAGAGAGAGAGAGATGCCGCCAATGAAGTGATCCAAATGACCTACCATTTACTTTTTTGTGAACTTCTTTCTGAAGGGCCTTAGCTGCCATTTCCAGTCAGAATGACAACCAGAGATCATCTGCAATTACCAGTTGTATAAAGTGTTGTGTATGGAATAATAAAGCCATATTGATTTGTATACTTATCTGTTATGCTAACCAATCACTCTTTACCTGATGTGTATAAATTGATGCCACAAAGTCTCACTCCCATGTCTGTACACACACACACAGACACACACACAGAGACACACAGACACAGACACAGACACAGACACACACACACACACACACACACACACACACACACACACACACACACACACACACACACACACTTGACACCCTAAGGTGGCTCGTTGCTTCCCCCTCCGCCCTCCATTACCCACCCGGCCAAGCAGAAAGGACCACCAGGTAAACCTGACTGAGAAAGAAAGCACAGTTTTTACCTGTTAAAATTCAACTTGGTGGGGAACTTTGAAAGAGGGGGGAATAAGGCCCCATTTTCAGTTTTCACAGAGCGAAATAGGTTGGGGCATTTCTTTTTATGAGGGATGGACATAACAGTAAGCTTCCAGATGTTTTTGAACTTCAGCTCCCATGATGCATTATTATTTGCCCTGCTGACTAGAGCCAATGGGACTTATCGGCCAAAAAAAAATCATTTCAGAAAGAGACAGTTGCCTACCCCTTCTTCTCATTGTAGGATATAAAAGAATGTAATGACTGGTGCATTTTTCAAACCTGAAAAACAAAATAATGCTGCCAAAAACATCTGTTCTGGGCAGTCACTAAACCCATGATGGTGAACCTTGGCACTACAGATTTTCTTGGACTTCAATTCCCAGAAGCCCCCGTGAATCCACGCAAATGGGTTTACTGTGATTTATCCTGCCCATGCCGCCCTCGTTGCTTCAGGAAGCAGAAAGAAAACATGCCCATACAACCGGCAACATTTGACATTCAACATTGACTGCATCTGCGGTGTAAACGTATCCTTAATTAACTAAACTACTACTCAGGTATGGGAAGGCTGTCTTTAAATGCCTATTTAAAGAGTAGTGTTTTCAATTGTTTTTTAAATACATCCAACGATGCCTTTGAATGTAATTCTGATAAATATTTCATCAAATGTTGTATGTACTTCACATCTTTATATTTACACAATTGATAGACAATAGTTACATCTACTTGGACAGCTGTATCACACTATACTTAAAGCTGTCTCTGGAAACTTAAAATTTAAAATGTTGCAATCAGACTGTCAACTGGAACAACATAAAGAGTGGAATGTATATTCTTGCTACAACAGCTCCATTAGCTTAGAATCATTTCTTGCTATATAGCCCTGTATCTTCTTCTTCCACGTCTAGGCCATACATGAAACTGCTAAAATGAAGGCACCTTTTGGTGAGTTCATTCTGCAGTTCTTTTCACCTGACCCAGTGTGAGAAAGATTAGCCGACAACACACGGTTGCCGTTACCAGGGTACACCTGATTGTGGCTCAAATATATCACAATCTTTGAGGAGGCTCCTTCTGTGTACCTCAAGCCCTATATTATTTGAGTCCATGGTATCTGAAAGTCTTCACTCAGGAAATGAACAAAAACAGAGCAATCTTACCTGCACCAAAAAAGTAAAAGCTCTTGACAGGTTCTCAGAGCATGTCTAGGCTGCCCCTTATGGGTCAGTCTGGACTCACTTACTTTGGGTTTCTTGAAGACAGGGGAGAGGCTAAAGTACATTTCTCCCACTTGCCCTGCTCCCATCCTTAACCTGAAGTGGATGATCAGCTAATTCACTATGTGTGTGTGTGAAACATTCACCTTCTCCTCTTCAGAGGGGTAGAGAAACTACTATGTACTGTATTTTATTATTTTCCCCTTCTTAGCCAATCATTGTAGCACTGGATCAGATAGGAGTAGTGGTGGGCATCAGCAGGTTTGCCACAGTTCGC
The DNA here is from genome assembly GCA_035047345.1 of Bradypodion ventrale. NCBI lineage: Eukaryota > Metazoa > Chordata > Lepidosauria > Squamata > Chamaeleonidae > Bradypodion > Bradypodion ventrale. Next base: position 82,266,841 of record JAWDJE010000005.1, on the reverse strand, counting down.
CAGAACTGGTAGCAGAAATTCTGGCTGGCCCCGCCCATTCAAGTTTTAAAATAAAGTACAGTGGTACCTCCCCTAAAGAGCATAATGCGTTCCACGGGATTGCTCTTTAAGCGTGTTTGCTCTTTGTAAGTGACCAATTCTGACTTCTGGCATGGGGGATTGTGAATCCTGATTTAGTTGTTAAGCAAATTTTTGATTGGTTTTAGTTGTTAAGCGAATCAACCATCCAGAGAGAATTCTGCTCTTTAAGCGAGTTAGTCTCTAAGTGAGGTGTTCTTTATGCAAGTTTTTACTGTAGTCCTAATTTGGATGCAACACAGGGTTTTTCCCCTGGCCACGCCCACCATACCATGCCCACAGTGTGGTAGTAATTTTTTTTGGAGCACACCACTGGATAGGAAAGTAAAAAAGTTCTCTCTCTCCATGTTTCCACTTTATTGCCAAGCAAAACAGGTTCCAATTGGCAATGAAATGGAAATATAGAGGGAAAATTTAAATAGTTTCTTTACCCTGGTGGCAAAGTGGTTAAACTGCTGTACTGCGTTGTGAGTTTGATCCTGATGGGTACTCACGGTTAACTCAGCCTTCCATTCTTCTGAGGTCAGTGAAATGGGTACCTAGCATTTTGAGGGCAAAATGGTAATTAACTTGTGAACTACCCAGAGAGTGCACCGGAGAGTGTGTTAGCTATATAATGTTGTATCCACCCAACTAGTATTCGTTTTTTACTAATGAACTGAAATGTTTTTGGTACTGAAAAGTATAATTTTTTCACTTGTTCTCTTGTGTGGTTTTTTTTGCCTATGAACTTGATGAATCAGCTGTTTTCTTGGAAATCTGAAGTGTTTCTTTGTATTTAGAAGATTAATACTTCATCAGTACATTTGATAAGACAGATATGTCTGATAGAACTTTGAAGATGTTAGCTTAAGTCTTTAACACCACAGTGCCATGCCAAGATTAGCAACCATAAAAGTCTAAGAAAATCATGAGGCTTGCAGGTCTGCCAAGAAGTATTTTAAATCATTTACTTTCATAACCATTTCCATTCCAAAATACGACATTTGTGGCTTTATCCACAAATCAGTAGGAAAAGAATCTGGGGTATTTTATGAAACTCACTTTTAACCCATCTCTCCCATCAGATAGTTAAATTATTCCAATCATTTCGGAGGGCAATCAATTTTCATTTTTAAATGTTTTGTTATTGATGCATTTTGAAAAATAATAATCTAAATTTTATCTCATTCAGATGTTTAACTGTGCTTATTCTGCAGGAAAAAATAATATATGTGATAATAATGATTTTGTGTCAGAAATTATTCTGGGTTGAAATGATTTTTGTTGGAGAAACTCCATTCAGGGGACACCTGAATGAGGCTCCTTTCTTGTCCCTAAGATCTTTTCCCACCAATGTGGTCCCTGTTTATCTACTTGCAATTTCTTGCTTTCGATCTGCTAGGTTTGCAGGAGCTGGGACAGAGAGGGGCGCTCAATTGTTATGCAGTACCTGGGTCTCGAACTGCCAACATGTCAGCCTTCCAGCTAACAAGGTAAGCTTCTTAACCACTGAGCCACCACAGCCCTAATATATGTGATATAGTGAAGCTACTTAGTCTGCTTCAAGTATAAAATATTTCACACCCCAAGATTGATAGCATTGAACTCAAAATGCCCTGAAATACAGTAAAACCTCGCATAAAAAGCACCTCAATTAGAGACTAACTCTCTTAAAGAGCAGAATTTTCTCTGAATGGTCGCCTCGCTTAACAACTAAAACCAACCCAAAACTCGCTTAACAACTAAATCGGGTTTCACAATCCTCCCCGCCAGATGTCACAATTGGTCACTTACAATGGTGTCTCGCTTAAAGAGCAATCCTGTGGAACACATTATACTCTTTAAGCGAGGTACCACTGTATCTTCTAACAATGGCATCATTTGGGTTGTGTTTATGTTTTCATTTTAAAATGTGTGGTTTCACTGAGAATGTTTGTGTGCATGATGGTGTGCATAGACCTTATGAAGGGCATTGACAATTGGATGATATATAAATATTTAAATCAGATCAAATCAAAATGTTTTCTGTATTATCCATTCATGTATACTGAGCAAGGGACAGTCTTGTAAACGAGTGTGTGGGGGCCAGAATTCGCTCCCAGAATCCCCTTAACCTAAATCAGGTGTTGTGGGAATTAGGTGTTCACATTTGGACCAGCCAATTTGAATGCTTGCCATGACTCTTATTCTCTAAAGCATCCTTCCTGTATGCTCAAATTGCAGTGAGGAGTTTGGCTTCTTGCCTGTCCTGCTTGCTCCCTGACCTGTTACTGGATGGAGACAAGGAGAATGTAGTACAGTACTTTAAACAAAGAGAACAACTAGTGGGCTATTTGTCCCATTGATCTAAGTCTGTCTTGTGGCTACCATAGACAGAGAGAGCACTCACCAACTTATTAATGTGCCCATTCAATATTATGCTTACCGAGGACTAATCTTGCTGTTGGGCAGAGTGAGGCAGTCACCTAGGTGATGGGAAGTGGTGGAAAGAGGTAGGAAGATAAAGTGGGTTGTGTAATATGTAGTCTGCCCCTTTAGGTGGGGTGATGGTCCCCTCAGTGGAGGAAATGCCACTGGAAACCATCATATTGGGCCCAGCAGCAAAATGAGCGGAGGAGGAACTCTGATTCCCAATGGTTCATGGATGTGGAAGAGGCCATGCCAGATAGACTGGCTGTGAAGGTGCACCTTGTCCAGATCCTCAAGGCTGCTGCAGTCCTTTGTAATACCAGTTTTAAATTATGCATGTCTCAGTTCATATGTGCCACAGGAAATGGCTCCATGATCATAGTGTGTAGGTCACTTCATGGCAAGCTGGGATCCACTTTAAACGAATTCACCCCAGTGGCATTTTTCTTGATTGCCTCGGAGGGTGAAGGCGGCTCAGAACAAGCAAGCCTCCAAAAGCAGGCTTCCTGGTGCTCTGGGTCAGGAAAAAAATGAATGCTCGGATCGAGTTGTGGATGATGACGAGTCTGCCCTGTACCTTCTAAACTAAAACCACCTGCTTTCAGGTGTGATGGAGGATGTGCCCCCACTGCCAGTGTTGATTCAAATGCCAGTCCAGTCCAACCTGCTTTTGGAAAGGGTGCCATCTTGTTCTTTGCTTCAGGTATTAAAATGCTTGAACTGGCATTGTATCCACCCAGAAACTAGTGTTGTTCAATTTAATCTGCAGCTGATAGCCAGAGATACAAGGGTCTGAAGAGTCATCTGGTTGCTTAACTATGTATGTATGTATGTATGTATGTATGTATGTATGTATGTATGTATGTATGTATGTATGTATGCATGCATGCATGCATGCATGCATGCATGCATGCATGCATGCATGCATGCATGCATGCACACTGTTGAAAATTGTATACCAACACATAGAGCAAGTGATCTACATCACTGGTGATGGTACACAGACAGTTCTGGTAGTTTTTTGCCTCCATTGCTTCAAGAATGTTGCTCTCAGGTAACTACCTTCCTTCTTTTGTCTCCCTCCCCATCACTTCCTATTTGTTGTTCTCTCTATCTAGGTTGAGGCAGCTGGATCATGTAACTTCTTCATAATAGCTGCTCAGCACACCTTCAAGAATAATAGCCTGTTCTAGGTTATTCTATAAACAGATTTAGCAAGTATAGAAGCCTGTTCTAGGTTATTCTATAAATAAGTTTAGCAACTTATTTTTCCTCTTCCTTCTGTACTTCTCTTACATGGATTTCTTCAAAACACACACAAAAGTAAGATTTCCCCCTTTCTCTTTGTTTTCTGAGCAGTTATTTTATCTACAAGATCAGTGTACAAAAAGCTTGTTGCTTCATAAGCCACAACTACAGTAGGCCTACCATATCAATGGAACTTACAGAGGAGTTGACTCACCAGATCCTCTTTAATCCAAAGGGTCTACTTTAGTTGCAACCAACTCATACCTGTCAAGTATCCCGTATTTGCCGGGATTTCCCGTAATTTTGCGTCACTTTTCTTCTTTTCTGCCCAGAACCACCACCATCCCATAATTTGGTGGTGGGGAAAAGTAGTTACTGCACATCCCTTCTGTGCAGGTCCCTTCTACACATGCGTAGAACCCATCTACGCATGCGTAGAACCCTTCTACGCATGCATAGAAGGGTTCTGTGCAGGAGATGCGTAGAAGGCTTCTACGCATGCGTAGAAGCAACCTGCACAGAACTGTTCTATGCAGGTCCATTCTATGCATGCTTCTACGTATGCGTAGAAGTGACCTGCGCTGAACTGGTCTGGTTCTTGTATAGCCTGTGTTTGTCGGTATGATGCACAACTGAAAAATGTTCACTATGCAATGTTTCCTATACATAATTCCCTTCAGGGAATGTGTTCCTGAATGAGCCCCTACCCCCCTTCACCATATCCATGTACTGTATTGTAGCGATGATTGGCCGCTAGGGCGGCGTTAGGTCCCGGAGGAGACTGATCAATGACAACACGAGGCAAATGGAGCGAGATCAGATCAGTAGTTTATTGGAAAAAGGCAACATCATTTATAGGGGGGGAAAAGCGCAACGGTGGCAAAACCGTCATCTGACAGGAAAATTACCTCACCCACGTACCTGGGTTAATGGGGAACACCTCAAAGGGAAGTTTAATTAACTTGGACAAACACGGGACGAGGGAGGCTATTGTTTAGGGCTCAGACAGGGGTAAATATGGCCAGTATTTGCACCGGGGATTACCTTTGGCCGGAGATGAGTGATTTACTCTAATGGGTAACTGAGATCAGCGAAATGCTCTCTTGGCAGAATCGCTGGTCAGGCTAAGAGCAGCCGAATTAATTCCTATCATTAATTCACCCCCCTTCCTCTCTGACAAGGGCCAGAGGCCAGGAGTTTGCTCTACTGGTTTAACCTCTGCCAGGGGCAGCCGATGCCCAACCGGGCACAGGAAATCCTCATCTCTCCTTTCTATTTCATTTAAGAGCCTGACCGGCGATCTTGCGCAAAAGCGGCATCAGCTGTTGAGCGGGAATGATATCACGGGGTTTCCCTCTGGGGCGGCACTTTGAGGTCAGCGAGGGAATACATTGTGCAAAACAGCAGACTGCTATGCCTAGTATAACTACCCCCACAATCACTTTCAGCACCGTCTGTAGCCACCCCCATGGAATCCACGACCACATCCACTGCCACAGGGAACTCTACCAAGCCCCCCATGCAGAGCCTTCCGTGATGCCTGCAACTATGGTGTGGAGATCCGTGAGCTGGTTTTGAATCTTACGGGAGTTGTCAGTAAGATTGAAACAACACATACCATGAAAGGATTCGCAACCCAGGTGGTGCAACAAGAGGAGATAGTCGATAGCCGCTCGATTATCAAGAACGGCATGGCGAAGTTCCGCCTGCTCTTGATTAAGGAGCGCTATCGCCGTGGAGGTATGGTTGATGGCTTTGGCCAAGCCGCAAGCCAAACGGCCAATTCTCCGTGCGTTGCCGACGGCTAAGCCTGGCACGCCAACTATGCTGACTGACAGTGAGACATACTCGGCTGGACTCAAAACTCTGAAGCTGCTGTCACACGAGCTGTCTAACTGGGTGGTGCGAGCGTGTCGTATGTGTGTGGGAACAATGGAGACATTGGAAACATTGGGAACATTAGTGCTTGGGGCAAACATATCCTTAGTGGGAAGTACCAGTGTCAAGCGACTGATACAGCACATGGAATCTGACATATTTGCAGGAATGTAGTTAAACGTATACTGGTTACATGTAAAGAACCACCCTGAGGGTAGGGTGACATGAGCAGGCAATGAACCAAGTGTCTCTGGGTTTTCACAAGTCCAGTTGCTGCTGCCAGTGTCGAGGCAGCGACGCTGAGCCCGGCCGGCCGAGGTACAGCCGACCATCCGGGCACAAGTAGAGTTCGGGCTGACCGCCACTCGTGGAGTGTGGAGAGTGGCCGCGTCAGCCGGCAAAGTCATAGTGAACCGCAGTCCCCCCCAGCGAGCGTATGCCGTGAAGCTCGCAGGGAGGTGAGGTCCAAGAATCCTCTTTAGCAGCCAGTCGCCATCCCTGGCATGTGCGTCTAGAGTGTGGCACACGGGAATGAGACAGGTGCTGAGGATCGAGGCAGAACCAATGTCCTGCTTTAAGCAAAAATCGGACTGGTTGACGAGACCCGCCAACCTTTCCCACAAATTGTAGTGCATCCGTGCTGAAAGATCTTCACCAGGCGGCAAGCCGTTGGCCTGAAGCGAAGCGGCCTGAACGCCTCCCCCCAAAAGCAGGGAGAGGGTCAGGATGATGGTGAAGATCATGGAGTTGGCATCAATCTGGGCAAAGACTGCTGCAACAAGGTTCTCCGGTGTCGGCTGCTTCTCCTCGCGTTGGAGGGCGTCCTGGGCCTCACTGCAAAGGGTCTTGACCATCCCCCAGGTGATCCTCTGCGCTGGGGTCCGCCGCCGCCGCCGCGTCTCCCGGTGGGTCTCCTCGGTCATGGTGAGGTCCTCCATCTCCGGGATCGGACTCGGGTCGGTCTGGATCCACGCCATGTGGCTCCAAGTGAGGCTTGACACACCGAGCTGGAATCCAAACGACACCTGTAGGAGACATAACTGCAGCATACCCTCTTCCCCAGGTTATGAGCGGCACCGGGCCCCTCCAAGAAGGGTCTGGTGGCACTCGGTATCGGACCATCGGTCGCGGGAGAGCTTCCGAACGGCGGAAGTGCCTCTCCTGTGGCGTGCAATCCGAAAAAACATTAAAGTGATTGTAAGTGAACAATACCTTATTCAGACAAAACTGTGCCTGTCCCTGTGATTTGGGGAGGGCTGGTGGCTCCCCCCTTTCTGTTTGTTTGTCAATGTAGGACTTTAGTGTCCGATTGACCCGCTCTACAATCGCCTGCCCTTGCGGATTGTAGGGAATTCCAAATGTATGCTTGATGTCCCATGTGGCCATGAAGGCGGCCAACTGCCTAGAGCAGTAGGACGGGGCGTTATCCGTTTTCACGTGCCGCGGCTTGCCCATCGCCGCGATGCAGGAAAGGAGGTGCTGCTCCACGTGGGAGGCAGTCTCCCCCTTCTGCGCCGTGGCCCAAACGAACTGGGAAAAAGTGTCAATGCACACATGCATGTATTGCCATCTACCAAACTGCGGCACATGCGTGACATCCATCTGCCACACCTGATTAGCCTCTGTCCCCCGTAGGTTGACCCCCCACGAGGGCCCCCCGGTGCCCCTGCACAATGCTGGCAAGAGCAGACTATGCCTTGGGCTTGAGAAAGTGGCAGATTGAACTGTCTGGCAAGTGCTTTGGCATTTTGGTGAAAGAAGGCATGACTTTGGATTGGAGTAGTAAAAACTCCCAAAACTGAACGTTGCTGAATTTCCTTTGCAGCCGCGTCTGCTCTGCTATTGCCCGCGGAAATCGGACCCGGTAGGTCTTGGTGACTTTGGATATGTGCAATATATAGCGGCTCCGTGTGGTTTCGCAAATGAAATTGAGCAGTGAGAAACAGACTAAGCAAATTCTTGTCTATCGCGGGAGTGATGTATGCTCCCGGTAGACTGTGAAGCAAATTCCTAACATACAGACTGTCAGTTATGATATTTAAGCGTTCTTGGACGAAGGTGCGCAAGGCAAGGTTCACGGCTGCCAACTCTGCCCACTGTGCGGACTTCTGTGGAAGAGTTAGCAGCGTGTGCCAAGCTTCGCCCTCCTGCCAGGTCAGGACACCGTAGGTGCGACCACCATCAGAAAAAACTGTCCTGGCCCCCTGAAGCGGGACCAGCGAGAGCAATTCGAACAAGCTGACTGTTCCTGTCTGAAGTGAGACAAGTCTGGGGTCTTTGGGCAAGTGGTACGCTAAACTTCCAGTGAAACCTTCCAAAGCTATCGGAAGCGAGTCGCCTAGCTGCATTAACTGATGAATTTGTTCCTTGGTGAACGGGACTACAATTTTGGCTAAATCGTGCCCTGAAATGTCCCTAGCTCTCAGCCTTCCGCGGTAAATCACAGCGGAAACCAGCTCTTGGGGCGGAACGATGTTCCGTGAGGATGTGTTAGGCAAGTACACCCACTCCACAATTTTCGCCCCCTTCTCTGAGTCCACTCCCAACGCCCCAGTGAACATGGATCCCGACCGTACGATGTACAAATTCAGGATTGGAGCATATGGCCCCTGGGCGATCCTATCTACCCACCTCTGGCTGAGAACTTGGTTCACTTTCTCAAGCGCCAAGCGCGCGTCTCGAGAAATTTTTATCCGGTCTGCCGGCTGCTTACCTAAAGTTAGCAGCGAGAAGAGCGGTTTTAGAAGATCCGTATCCAGTCGGAAGTACGGTCTGGCCCAATTAATGTTCCCTAAAATCTTCTGCAATTCTACCAAGGTGACAGAGTCCTGCATATTGATCTGAGGCAAAACGGGTGCTGCGAAAGAGCGGAGAAGCCGATGACCCAAGTATGAGAAGGGCTCGGTTCTCTGCACTTTCTCCGGGGCAATGAGTAAACCTTTGTCCCCCAGGCTGGCCTGTAGGTCTGAAAACACTTCGCTGCCAAGTTTTGGCAACGCCACCAAAATATCATCCATGAAATGACAAACAATAGCTTTAGGGTAAAGGCTTCGGAACTTTGCCAGTGCGTTGTGAACATAAATTTGGCACAGGGTGGGCGAATTGAGCATGCCCTGTGGCAAAAATTTCCACGCGTAACGCTGCGTGGGCTCACTGTGGTTCACAACCGGCACTGTAAAGGCAAACCTTTCCCGGTCCCTGGGGTCTAAGGGGATTGTATAAAAGCAATCCTTGAGATCTACGACTAGGATCTCCCACCCCTCGGGAATCATATTAGGATTTGGGATGCCGCATTGGAGCGGACCCATCGGCTGAATACATTTATTGATCTCTCTGAGATCGTGGAGGAGTCGCCACTTCCCCGACTTCTTTTTTATGACAAAAACTGGCGAATTCCAAGGACTCGTGGACTGTTCTATGTGTCCTGCGTCTAGCTGTTCCTTAACTAGCTGCTTGAGAGCAACCAATTTCTCTCCCACTACCGGCCATTGTTCTACCCAGACCGGAGTATCGGTGAGCCATTTAAGTGGCAACGCCATTACCCGAAGGTAAGGGTGGCACTGTACTGCTGTAGAATGTCTCGCCCCCAAAGATTGACGTGCACGTCAAGAATGTGCGGCCGAATCACCGCCGTGCCGTCAGCCCTTGGGATTGTGACTTCTACCCACTCTCGGCTCCTAAACGCTTCCTGAACTCTGCCTACCCCCCACACATCGGAGACCGGCTCAATGGCCCACTCCCTTGGCCACTGGCTTCTGCTTATCACGGTCACATCCGCTCCGGTATCGAGTAACCCTGAGAACGCTCTTTTGTTCAAAAATATCTCGATAACGGGGCGCTGCTTCCACTCAATGTTGGTCTCCACTGTCGCTAAGACCTGGTATCCTTGCACTGCCTCACTCACGCTCAAGCGGTCTGCTGAACCGGACTCTGAGCTGTCACTGAGCCTTCTCTGGCTGCCTGCTGGCGAGTGACAAGGAACCATGATCAGTTGCACTAGGGTGTCTCCCTTGTGGATTGTTTGGGGCAGGTGTGTCCAAAGCTGGACCTGGAGAACGCCTGAAAAAATTGAGTCAATGACTCCTGGAATTATAAAAATTCCACGTGCTCCAGCTACACTACGGGGCAAAACTAAGACTATAAAGCCTTTGGGTAGGGGTCCCATGTACTGAGAGTCGACTAGATAGACTGTGCCCAGCAGATCGCATGTAACGTCCACCTGGCAAGCCAATTCTAGCCCTGTGCTACCCCTGGGGCTGGCCTGCGCCCTCGCAGTGTCCGGAATGTGCTTGGAATCTAGTCTAGTTCTGGGGAGTTCTGGGTGAAGGAAGCCTCTGTTTGGACTGGGGCCAGAGACATGCCCGGATTCCGGTTTCCCGAACTCGGACAATACCTGGCCCAATGATAGCCTTTCTTGCACTTCGGGCAGGGGGTGTTCGGAGCCTTGGAACGGCCGGACTTTTGTCCGCCTCCCTTGGATCGGCACTCCCTAGCGAAGTGTCCGATCTTGCCACAAGTGTGGCATGCTCCTTTGGGCTTGCCATTGCCCTGAGGTCTTTTCCCCCCCTGCACCACTGCCGCTAGCAGACCCATCTTGTAGGAGTCTGTGCCAACGTCGGAGCATGCTCGGATCATGTCCGTTAAGGTGAAATCAGGGCGATTGCCCAAGGACTGCAAGATTTTACGGCAGTCCAAGTTGGCGTTGTCCTTTGCTAGCTTAATCATGAGCTCTTGTTGGGCTTGCTCATTATCAATCTGCCTGCTAATTGCTTCCTCCAGGCGATTGATGAAGTCCATGTAGGGTTCCTGGGCTCCCTGCTTAATAGCGGTGTAATTTTTGCCCGTTTTGCCAGACGCTGGGACCTTGAAGTATGCCCTATAGGCAGCTTCGGCTGACATCTCTAGAGTGGCAAGAGGCAAGTTGATCTGAGCGTTGATGGGCTCAAAGGCACCTGAACCATACAGCTGGTCAGGAAGTACTGCGCCTCCCATTCTGGCAGCTCGGGTCTGAGCTTCGAGCCGAAACTCGCTGTCCCAGATCATGTACTGGCTAGGGGTTAGCATCATCCTCATGACGGCTTTCCAATCGTGAGGAATCCACATGGTGGTTTCGCACACTTGCTGAAGCGTGCCCCTAGTAAAACGACTCTGGAGCCCTGTCTCTGAAATTGCTTTCCGTAAAGCCATGAGAAGCTTGTACGGGACTGGGGAATGTACAATCTGCTGTGCGCCCGTGAGCGCGTCCATCTCCAAGCGGATTGGACAAATCTGTCTAAGTTCAGCTAGTTGTTCTACTGACAATTCCCCCTTCTTAAGTTCTATCTCAGCTGTGTGCTGAAGGGCACTCTTCACGACTAGGGAACCCGGGGCTGTCAGAGAAGCGCCAGCGCTTCCCATTCCTTGCGTTCCTTTGGTGACGTCTGCAGCTGTCACCGCAGGAAGGCTCCCTACGTGACTCTGCTGGTACTTGAATGTCGGGTAGAGCGCTGTGGGCGCAGTCGGTTCGACTGGCTGGACTGATGACTTAACTAACGGGGGTTCTTCTGCCCCTACCCGGACTGGTTCGATCTCAGCTAAGAGTCTCCTACACTTCCTCCATGTGCGAACTATCCCTCCTGGAGCTTTCGGGGGTTGCTGAATGCAGTCTCCTATCTGATCCCAGAGCTGTAGGGTTAACGTACCTACTTCTGAGTAAAGTAGGCAGTGTTCCCTGAGATACGCCAAAAGTCTCGCTAGTTCCCTGCTGTGAAAGCGTAACTGAAATACCTTGGCCAGGATTTTAAACTCTTCCTCACGAGTTTTTTGGCTAGCGGACGGACTTGGTCTATGAGAACAAGTCCCCATATTACCTGCAATGGGTCCTCCGAAGTTTCCTCCTCGGGACGAGTTCGACGCGTCTTTGCAGGCAACAGGTTCGGGCGTCGGGTGTCTGGGGTAGACCTCGGAGCATGGACCTTCTGCCACGGGCCCTTCGACGGCCTCTGCGATGTCAGGGGCTCACAGCTGCCCTGAGCGGAACGCGTTTCCCTCTATGGCAAACCTCCTCGAAAGCTGGGAGCCAGCTGTAGGAATGTCTCTCTGGAATGCCTCGCCGCAGGCCACTTCTCCGATCGGCTGGCTGCCGGCCGGAGCGCCGCGCTGTCCTCCGGGCTGGTTTGGTCATGGCTCAAGCGCTGAACCAGACCGCGTGGATCGCTACTCACGAGTAGACCTCTCCGGGGTCTCTTACTCATGAGTAAATCACGTCGGGGTCACCAGATGTAGCGATGATTGGCCGCTAGGGCGGCGTTAGGTCCCGGAGGAGACTGATCAATGACAACACGAGGCGAATGGAGCGAGATCAGATCAGTAGTTTATTGGAAAAAGGCAACATCATTTATAGGGGGGGAAAGCGCAACGGTGGCAAAACCGTCATCTGACAGGAAAATTACCTCACCCACGTACCTGGGTTAATGGGGAACACCTCAAAGGGAAGTTTAATTAACTTGGACAAACAAGGGACGAGGGAGGCTATTGTTTAGGGCTCAGACAGGGGTAAATATGGCCAGTATTTGCACCAGGGATTACCTTTGGCCGGAGATGAGTGATTTACTCTAATGGGTAACTGAGATCAGCGAAATGCTCTCTTGGCAGAATCGCTGGTCAGGCTAAGAGCAGCCGAATTAATCCCTATCATTAATTCACCCCCCTTCCTCTGTGACAAGGGCCAGAGGCCAGGAGTTTGCTCTACTGGTTTAACCTCTGCCAGGGGCAGCCGATGCCCAACCGGGCACGGGAAATCCTCACTGTATGCTACTTGGACAGAATATTTGGCTTGGTTTACTTGCTCGAGTTCTCTGCTGTAGGTTTAGTAACTGTTTATTGGGAACCATTCTCAGGGTAAATGGCTTTGCTTCCACAGTCCTATCAAAAATGGCAGGCACCATTGTTGGCAGCAGGCAGAGATATTTTTGATCCCTCCTAAGAGTTCTTTAATAAGCAACCCTCCTTCCATACAATATATTCGTCAATGATCATATGATGAATATCGCACCCTACCATTTTTACTAATTCTCACGTCCATAGGAAATAAATTATGCTGAGTAACAAGTACATAACGATTACAGTGGTACCTCGGATAAAGTCCGATTCGGATAAAGTTGTGGTATTCATGCACACGTGATGCATCACATAAAGTCCAAAATGCTAAAAAATGGACGTTATCCGAGGTATTTGGTATAGGAACCTAGGATAAAGTCCATTTTTGGACATTATCCGATGCATCGCCCATTTGATTCGGATAAAGTCCAAAATCGGATAAAGTCCAAACGTGTGGAATGGAGTTTGGACTTTATCTGAGGTTCTACTGTACAACCTTTTCATTTGCCATTATTAATGTTTTAAATAGCTTCTTTTGTATTCAGCAATAACTATTGTCACTCATGGTCACTTATTTTTTACTATTTAAAAAGTCCCTTTTATTGATAATTACATGCTATTTCCACCTGTTGAATTTATTATTATAACTGATTTCCATGGCATTGTAAATATCACATGGGTGATTTGTTTTTATTTTTACTATAATTTTGAAATAATAAGATACTTAAAAGTAGATATTGGGTATTTGAATATTAAGTATGGTAGCGAATAAAGAAAATATAAGAAAATATAAATATTAAAACAAGTCATAGATTGATTAGAGGTTTTGATATATGAGTTATACCAATTATAACTGATAAGATTTTATATTATTATTTATTATAATTATATATCTTATTTTGTACTTTTTCTGTATTGTATTGTTATTATGTTTAATTTTGTCTGGTTCTTTTTTGTGTTTTGTTATTAAAATTAATAATAATTAATTTAAAAATAAATAACTGATTTAGAGAAACCATGATCTGTCATGCAGTGTTGATAAGAACACTTTTTCCTTTTTATGCTAAGTCATTTTCTTTATTTCTCATCCTCTGTCTTTGATCCATGGTGAGATTACTGATGAATATTTTTAAAGTCTATGTTAAAAGTTAAGCTAAATAACATTTAACAGAGTTAAAGATTACATCCTTACAAAACAAATCCACGTGAAAATATTTCATCTCGGGATCAAGATCTCATGTCTTGCTTTCAGTTGGACCCAACTAGGGAAAATGTTTATGTGTGCAAGTGAACTGCACCATGACAAAGAAATCAGAAATATCAAGTTCTTTGGGGGGGTGGGGGGGATGAAATCTCTGTAGAACCAGCAAATCTGAATTAAAAATAATAATGTCAATGCTGAGTGTTTTCGGCTGTTACGGGTTGTTGACTGATGAAGTGGATTTGATCCATGAAAGCTCACATTTAAATACAGGAGTTAGTCTGTAAGGTGCCACAACATTTTTGTTGTTTTGTTTGCTCTCTGATATACTTCTAAACTGATATATTAACTATCAATGTTTTTCTTGGAATCACAGCTTTCAATATCTGCAAATGGTTAATATATAAACTATATTTCTTTCTGCTTTTGCTGTCTACTTAGTATGTAACCTATGTCTCAAATCTTATTGTTTAGTGTAGCAAATCACAACGAATTAGACCTGTTAATTCAGTGGGGATTAGGTGAGTCAGCTGCTCCATAGGTAAAGGTAAAGGTCACCCTTGCTCGCAAGCCAGTCAAATCCAACTCTAGGGTTCAGTGCTCATCTCTGTTTATAGCCAAAGAGCCAGTGCTGGCTGCATCTGCAGACATTTCCATGGACATGTGGCAGGCATGACTAGACACTGGAGTGCACAGAACACTGTTTACCTATTTATCTACTTGCAATTTCTTGCTTTTGAGCTGTCCAAAGGAAGAATCCAGCTCAAAAGCAAGAAATCCAGCCATCGAGCATGGCCCGTGGAAAAGAAAGCCCCCCCACCCCTGCCTTTCGTTTCCACGGGCCAGACATCGAGCCTGGCCCGGGGGAAAAAAGACACACACCCTGCCTTGCCTTTCCACGGGCCAGGCTTTGAGCCTGGCCCATGGAAAATAAAGTCCCCCCCCGCCCCTAAAAAAGTAAACACAAACCAAAAACACTCAAAAACACTCAAAATCAAAAAGACAATAAGGAAACACAAAAACAGCCAAAAACAAACAAGAAAAAAAACACAGACCCCCCCCCCAAAAAAAACACCCCCCCAAAAAAATAATAAAACCAGAGCGCTTACCATGAGACGTCTTCACTCCATGACGACCAGAGCTAAAATGAGAAAATAAAGAGAATACTTACCGGAAGAAGAAACAACACCCAGAGGACAGTAGAGAAAAAGTGTAGAGTACACTAAAAGCTCAACAGCCCCACCCAGAGGCCACAAGAGTAAAAACATCCAAAAATATTCAATATAATAAGGTTAATTCCCAAATTACTGAAATAAGTTATCAAATCACTCAAAAATATTCTCACTAATCACAAAAAAATCAAAAAAAAGTTTTCACTCAAAAAAACAAAAAAAATCTAAACACAGTATAGAAACATTGATTTGAAAACATATTCTTACACATTTTAAATATCCAAGGTACAACAATTTTAAAAAATTCACATAGTAACACATTATTTAGTTAAATACAATAATTATAAAAAATTATATCATTCTTTCCTCTTTATAAAAAACAAAAAATAAAAAATCACAGTTTATAACAGCCCGTGCGTAAAAATAAAAATTTTAAAAACCACAATTAAAAACTAACCTCATTGGCATTAAAAAAAACCTTCAAAAACCATTTTAAAGAGCCCGGCACTGAGGAAGCCAGCGTGCTAAAATAAATAAATAAACAACACACTGGGAGCGCAAGTCCGCCACAGGCGGACGCAGCGCCTCAAAGCCACAAATTCACAAAACCTTTCAACACCATTTAAAACAGCCCGGCACCATTTCTTCAAGAAAAAAAAAACTAAACCCTTCACTATCCAACACAATTTTTAAAAGCCCGGCACCGCTGGGCAAAATCTGCTAGTATAAATATATTTTGATTGATGTAAATATATGAATATATCTTGTACATAATCTGTGAATACAGTGTTTGAAATGTATTATTGCATATTAAGCTTTGGTTACATCGTTATTAATAATTTTCTTTATTTTTATACAAATTTTGTTACTACCTTTCCCTGAGGAAGTATCGAAAAACTTTGTGCCGGAAAAGTTTCGGAACTGCATACTTCATTGTTGAAAAAATACACTGTATATAGAACATTAAAAAGAAGCACAATACTAAATATATTGCTTTACGAATGGTTGTTTTTCTGTGTATTGTTATCTCAAAATATCACATCATGTAATAGAATATAATCAACACAATCTGCAGCTTCAGGGGCCAATCCCGAGAATGGTAAGGAAGGTTATGACGAGGAGAAGAGCCTTCTCAGTGGCAGCACCAACATTATGGAATTCACTACCAGTCTTTATGTCTCCTTCAAAGTGATTGGTAGCAGTAGATATGGTTTGGTACTGTTATGTATGCATGTACAATGTTATTTTAAATATATGAATGTAACCAGCCACAATCACAATGTATCTCAGCTGTTAAAGGAACGCGAGCAAGCCGCCCATAGAGGGCAGCTGCGAGCATTCAACTCACATGGTTCACATTCCCCAAATCACGGACAGCCGCGGGAACTTCCCCGCATATTCAAGAACTACGGAAGAGGGCCGTGACCCAGGTCGACGCCCCGCCGGTAGCAGCCAATGAGCTACCGTGCAGCAAGATTCAAATGTATTGTGCTACTGTATATAATATGATGTACCTCCGCCATTACCACATGTTCATCCTGATCATCAACCAATAAACCTATGTTAGTCCTTACTGCGACTCCTTCTTTGTCTTCCGTGCAAGACACTAAATTGGCGACGAGGATGGGATCGATGGCGAATCCCAAAGTCAAGCCGTACCAGTTCGATGTCAGCGAGCCCGAACAATGGGAGCTCTACGAGTGCCAGTTTTGGCACGCCATGGAAGCTGCCGGTGTCGCCGCCGCCGCGAAAATGCGCTCCCACTTCCTGGCTCAGGTGGGGCCGGCCACACTTCGGATCCTCATGACCCTGGTGGCACCCCGGAAGGTGGGCGAGGTGCCCATCGACCGTATCCTGGAGAGGCTAGGCGAGCACTTCCAACCGCCCGTCTCAATCTTCCCAGCCCGGGTCGCGTTCCATAGGCGAGACCAGCGCCCCGGCGAATCCATGTCCGCCTATGCGGCGGCCCTCAGGCTGGCGGCGGTACACTGCCAGTGGGACGACCTGGACCAGGCCCTCCGAGACCGCATGCTGTGCGGGCTAAAGGACGAGGAGCTCCAGAGGCGGCTGATGACCCGCGACCACCGCCTCATGTTCAACAAGGTACTGCGGGAGGCCCAAGCAGCCGAGGAGGCCCGGAGCGGGGTCAGGCTGTTCAAGTCTCGAGGGACTGCGTCCGAGAGGGCCAAGTCACCAGTGCAGGCGGCCTGGCGGACAGCAGCAAAAATGGCCTGGCGGGCCCCCAAGCCGCCCGCCGGCTCACCAGCGACGTCTGAGGAGTCGTCCACGACGGTGGACCCCTGCTCCAGCGAGGACGACGACGTCCAGCGGATAAAGAAACGCGGGGAGAAGCGCGAGGCCCGCGAGAGGCAAGACCGCCGCTGCGATGGTTGTGGGGCGTCCCACGACCGCACGAGGTGTCCGTTTCGCAAGGCCGAGTGTCACAACTGCGGCCGAAAAGGACACATCGCCAGAGTATGCAGGCGCGGGCGAGCCAAGGACAAGAGCATTTCGAGCCATCCCCGAGGACACCAACGGAAGGCGACCGGCACCAGGAAGGTCTCGACCGGCTACGGCGAGGAAGGCGTCAACCGTGTGGGCCTGGAGCACCGGCGTTTCTTCGTTGAGGTACAGTTACAGGGGCTCCCAGTGAAAATGGAGATAGACTCGGGGTCATCCTACTCCATCCTATCCCAAAGAGAGTATATGCACATTCCCCCAGAGGCGCGGCCCAAGTTGCGGGCCATGAAGTCACACTTGCGGGACGTGCAGGGAAATGGGATCCCTGTGTTGGGGGTGGGAAAATTCAAGGTAAAGTTCAAGAACTTTTCCAAGAGACTGCCCCTAGTCGTCCTCAAGGGGGGGAGATGCTGCCTTTTGGGGACCCAGTGGTTTGCCCCCCTGGGAATCGAACTGTCCGGCATAAACGCCATCGAGACTGACCCAATGTGGGATGTGTGCAATGCGCACCCGGACGTTTTCAAGAAGGGGCTCGGGAAATACAAGGGGCCCCCAGTTTCCTTTGAGCTGGACCCAGAAATCCGGCCCATCCGCCTCAAGCCGAGGAGGGTGCCCTTCGCCCTCAAGGACAAGATCGAGGCGGAACTGGACAAATTGGTGGGGCAGGGGATTTTGGTTCCAGTGGACTCGGCGGAGTGGGAAACGCCGATTGTTACAGCCCTAAAATCAAACGGGGAGGTCAGAATTTGTGCGGACTATAAATGTACGATTAATAAGGCCATTCGGCCAAATGCATACCCGGTGCCAGTGGTCAGCCATTTGCTGGCCACGCTACATGGGGGGAGGTGTTTCGCCAAGATCTGGCCCAGGCATATCAGCAGCTCTCTGTAACCCCGGCTGCCGCCGCCGCGCAAACGATCGTAACGCACAAGGGGGCATTTAAGGTGACGCGCCTTCAGTTTGGCGTGAATTCGGCCCCCGGAATTTTTCAGTCCCTCGTGGAACACCTTTTAAAGGGGCTTCCAGGCGTTCTCCCATACTTCGACGACGTGTTGATAACAGCGGGGAGCGAATTAGAGTTAGCTAAGAGGCTAGACGGGGTTCTCTCAGTGTTCGAGAGGGCAGGACTTCGATTGAGGAGGGACAAGTGCGTATACTTCGCGAGGGAGGTTGAGTTTCTAGGGTTTAAGGTAACCCCAGACGGGATCAAACCCTCCGAATCCAAGGTTGCAGCCGTTGATAGACGCCCCTCGCCCCACCGCGAAGCCGGAGCTGCAGTCATTTCTAGGGCTCCTAAACTTTTATCACTCCTTCCTGCCTCGGAAGGCATCAGTAGCGGAGCCACTGCACGCACTACTTAAGAAGGATGCGGTTTGGCGGTGGGGGGACAAGCAGGAGAGAGCATTCAAAGAGCTCAAGTCACTCCTATCGTCGGATGCTGTCCTGACCCACTTCGATCCCAAAAAGCCAGTGGTATTAGTCTGTGATGCGTCCCCGGTGGGGGTGGGGGCGGTCCTGTGCCACGTGTTGGAGAGCAGGAGGGAAGCCCCAGTGGCGTATTACTCAAGGTCCCTCTCGAAGGCAGAGCGCAATTACGCGCAAACAGATAGGGAGGCCTTAGCCATAATCGCGGGAACAAAGAAGTTCCACGATTTCCTGTACGGCCGCGAGTTTACGGATCACAAGCCACTTTTGGGAATCTTCACCACTGGCAAACCCACCCCACAAATTCTATCCCCCAGGATGCTGCGTTGGGCCATTTTCCTCAACGCCTACCAGTACGAGCTGGTCTATCGCCCGGGGAAGGAAATCTCCCATGCGGACGCCCTGTCCCGATCCCCCTCCCTAGCATTGGGGACCCCACATGCGAGGTAGAGCAGGAACACCAAGTCCTGCTGATCGAGTCTCTTGACTCACCCCCAATTGTCCCGGCCGACCTCGGCAAGGCCACGGCGGCTGACAAGATGTTAGCCCAAGTTAGCTCCTGGGTGAGGAAAGGGTGGCCCACCTCTCCCCCCGAGGAACAGTTCAAGCCATTTTTCAGGTGCAGAGTAGAGCTTTCCCTGGAAAGGGGCTGCTTACTCTGGGGACAGCGGGTAGTCATTCTGGAGAAGCTGAGGGCCAAGGTGCTGAGACTACTACACACCAGCCACCCCGGGATCATGCGCTCCAAGGCTCTGGCCAGGAGTTTCTTCTGGTGGCCCCAGATAGACGGGGACATAGAACGCTTAGTGGGCACATGTGAGAGCTGCCAGAGCTCTCGGCCCGAGGAGTCCCGGTTACCCCATAGGGAGTGGGATACGGCCCGCGGGCCATGGTCCCGGATTCATGTCGACTTTGCTGGCCCTTTTCGCGGGTCCATGTTCCTACTGGTAGTCGACTCCTACTCCAAGTGGTTGGAGGTAATCCCCATGAACAGCACCTCCTCTGCCGCAACCATTAAACAGTTGCGCAAGCTTTTTGCATGCTTCGGCCTGCCGGTCGTCCTTGTGAGCGATAACGCAAGTACCTTCACGTGGGAAGAATTCAAGACCTTTATGGAGAGAAACGCCGTCAGGCACATAACCGCTGCCCCGTTTCACCCCGCCACAAACGGTCAGGTAGAGCGCCAAGTGCGCACTACAAAAGACGCACTGCAGCGCATGGGTCCCGGCGAGTTGAACCTGCATCTGTGCCAGTTCCTCATCTGCTACAGGACAACCCCCCTAGCGTCAGGTTTTTTCCCAGCCGAACTCCTCATGAGGAGGCGTCCGGTAACACTTTTTGACCGGATGGATCCGTCCAGGGTGGAGGATGAAGGGAGAAACATAAGCATAGGGGGGGAGAGCTCCAAGAGTTTTTCGGTAGGGGACCCGGTTCACTGCCGGAACTACGCAGCCTCGGGGCCAGTGTGGGTACCAGGGACAATTGTTGAACAAACGGGGCTGGTATCCTACAGGGTTGAGACTAGCTCAGGTCTCCTCTGGAAAAGGCACGCCGACCAACTCAGAAGGCGAGTCACCGGGGAGGGGGAATCAGCGTTAGGGTCCTCCCCCACCCGCATTACCCAAGGGGGAGACACGGCGGAACCAGCGGATACAAATACATATCCTGGGTTCCCAACCACAGAGGAGGATACTTTGAAAGAGAGGGATCAGTTTGACCAGTTTGACGATGATTATGAATTCCAGTACCAGGGGGGTGTAGCGGAGTGGTCCCCCACCCGTCCTAGCGAGAAGAGGGGTTTCAGTTCAGCCCCTGGTACTTCCAGTCCCCCTAGCCCTTTTGCGTTAGAGTATACCATAGCTCCAGCTCCCCGGAGACCAACACCCCCAAGACAGGAAACAGGGGGGAGTCCGCCCACCACAGTCTATAGGACTCCCGAGCAGACAGCAGGAGATGGCCGGACCGCGAGGGCATCCTTGTCAGTCCTGAGGTTCGTACTGTGAGGGTCCCCGGGCTCCTCAGGCAGTAGACAGGGGTTCACTTCCCAACTGTTTATTCCATTCCCGTCCCCCAATGCAAGGTCGGCACAGACTCCCCACAGAACCACTAACGAGTCCCCACTTTCCGTTTCAGGACGAGACTCCACGGAACCAGGGATCACAGGCTCCCCTGTATTAGGTCAGGCGACCGCACGCCCCAGGCGCACATGCAGCAAGCCACAATGGTTGAGGGATTTCGTCCCATCCTAGGGGGGAGGGATGTTATGTATGCATGTACAATGTTATTTTAAATATATGAATGTAACCAGCCACAATCACAATGTATCTCAGCTGTTAAAGGAACGCGAGCAAGCCGCCCATAGAGGGCAGCTGCGAGCATTCAACTCACATGGTTCACATTCCCCAAATCACGGACAGCCGCGGGAACTTCCCCGCATATTCAAGAACTACGGAAGAGGGGCGTGACCCAGGTCGACGCCCCATCAGTAGCAGCCAATGAGCTACCGTGCAGCAAGATTCAAATGTATTGTGCTACTGTATATAATGTGATGTACCTCCGCCATTACCACATGTTCATCCTGATCATCAACCAATAAACCTGTGTTAGTCCTTACTGCGACTCCTTCTTTGTCTTCCGTGCAAGACACTAAAGGTACCGAAGTGGGTGATCTACGGCAGCTATTTCCCAAGTTTGTGGGTTTATACCTGACAACTTCATGGTTTGTTTCAGCTGGTCCTTATAATGCAGAGAAATTTTGTTTTCTTGGGTCCTGTATCTTCCAGAGCTCCAGTTGGATAAATATGAAACTTATCATGGACACTAAGGACAGTCTTAGTGTACCTCTCAGATGTATTTTGTTTAAAAAAGAGATTAATTAATTGTAATTAATTAAAATTCATCTGTAGCCTGCCATTGTAACAGATAAAGGTTTCCCTTGCTCAAAAGACACTTTTATCTGACCCTAGGGTTCGGTACTCATCTCCATTTACAGCTAAAAAGCCAACACTTTTTCTGTCTGCAGACATTTCCGTGGTCATGTGGCCTGTAGGACTAGACCCCAAATTGCATGGAATGCTGTTACCTTTCCCGCCAAAGTGGTACCTATTTATCTACTTGCAATTTGTTGTTTTTGAACTGCTAGGTTGGCAGGAGCTGGGACAGATGACAGGAGCACACTCTGTCATGTGACACATGGGTCTTGAACTGCTGACCTGGTTGTCAAGCTCAACATTATAAAGACTAAGCCACTATGGACCATACTACACTAAAATATTAAGCTTTTAAAAAGTAAGACTGCTCTTTAAAAGCAGGTGTCTCCTAAAGAGCAACAAGAAGATGCTGCGAGTCATGTTGTTTACCTTTCGCAGGCATACCTGTGCAACAATATTTTGACCAGTACATCTCTAGCTTTTGTAGAAGCTGAAACATATGCAAAATATGCATTTGCTGTTTTCAAAACAATAAAAAAGAACAAAATTTCCACTGTCTTTTACTTTGTTGTTGAGTTGCACAGTCGAGTCTGACCCTTTGCAACCTCATGGACCACCGCATGGCAGGCTCCTCTGTCCTATGCCATCCTCCGCAGCCCGGCCAGCTCTATTTGGCCAAAAAGACATAGGTCTTTTCAAGCCTTCTTGAAATCAATGAAGTTGATTAATACTGGCTTTTGGAATTTTATACTTTGTTCAATGCTGTTTCAGAGCCTGAAAATCTCAATGTGACATGAGCATCCTTGACAAAAGCCTGCTTATTCTCCTTGCAGGAGTCTGTACACTATTTCTTGTAGGTACCTAAGTAAGATGATACTAAAGCTTGTTGATTCTGTTGCAATATATGAATTTAATGAGGCTGGATTGCAAACACAACCCCTCAATCCACATTTTTCTAGGTTTGGGTCTAGTGTACAATTTTGCAGCTAGGTTAAAAAAAAGGTGTCATGTATGTGTACCAAAAAAAAAAACCAATCTCAGCTGCAAGTTGTACACCTCTACATTGCATGCAGAGAATCTAAAAATAAACCCAACTTTTTGTTTCCTATCTATCTATCAACTTTAAAATAAGTGATTTTCTGAGTTGGAATTTAGATGTGTGCATGTGCAGAAACCACGAACTTGAGTTCATAGAGGAATTAGTTACGCTGTTAAGAACAGGTGCTTTTGGAAATTTTGAATTCATAGGGTCACCATAGTTTAGAACCAACCTGATAGCACATAACAACAATAGTTGTGGAGGCCAATTTCCCATTGCCATTGCTCTGTAAGTTTGGACAACTCTTCTCAGAGAACATTTTGGAAATTAATGCTCTTGGTTTTCAGTTTAATGAGTTGCTGAATCTGACCTTCTAGTTGGTGAGTGGATTTTCATAACTCAGCCAACTTTCATCCTAGTATTCTCAATAGATGGTGAACTTATTTTTTTAAATAAAAAAACCAACACTTTTCTCTAAGGCCCCCTAAGCTGCTTAAACTTCACATATGATCCACAGTTTTTCCTGTGGGAATCTCGCTTTAAAACAACCATTCTATGAAGAAGAAGAAATAACATATCCATAGAGAGTCATGATTAGATCTTGATGATTATTCCCTCTTGACTCTACCACAGATGTACTCATTTGTCAGCTTGGAAAAATGTTTGGCTTAGGCAATTCATGTTATTTTAAACCTCAAGAATAACAGACACAAAATTGAGAAGTTAAGATTCTCCAAAGTGACTGTGGTGAAATGCAGAAGACAAATGGGTCCCTTCACTTTTCATATAAGAGGGAGTTTCACGGGTTTGACACAAGGCCAATTTTGCTGTCCTGGGTAAAATAAAAGACGACAACCTTTGTCATTTCATTGCATTTACAAAAGTTAATTGGACTAGCCATTGGATCTTACTTCAACACTGGCGATAGGACAGTTTTCACCATGACACCCACGCCAACAGGTTCTTAGAAGATACAGGAGAGACTATGTGGGGTACATGGCTATATCCTCCAATGAAGAGGACAACTAGGAAGTTCAGAAAAAATACTGAGTGGCTGACACCAGTGGCCTACAGCACCTGCTCCCTGTGGCAACTGCTTAAAGATAAAGCCAACTCTTGCAACAGCTGGCACAGATTTTACATAATATGTAACAAATTTTACATAATTCCACCCTGGCGTTATCCCTTTCTTTTGGAGCAAGCCACAGAATCAGAGTGGACACATTGGATATCATTGTACAATGCTATATAGTTGGCGATTCATTAACTCCATCCATTGCTTACATAAGCCACTTTATTACCAAGCACTTGCTTTATACAAAAGGAATTTCTCAGCTGGCTGTCAATCTTTTTTATTTTCCTCTGCATATAGCCTGACATCCAAATATTTAGCAATGTTTTTCTTTGTAAGGCAATATGAAAAGCTTCACTAGCTTAATTTCTCTATGTTGGGCTGCTATGTAGGACCAGTTTGAATTTTTAAAAGTTCAAAACTCTGATGGGAAACAACCTTTTCCCAAAGAAAATCAAAATCAAAATGATTAAGGGTACGATAAAGGTTTCCCTTGCTCGAAAGCCAGTTGTATCCGACTCTAGGGTGCAGTGCTCATCTCTGTTTCTAAGCCGAAGAGCCAGCGCTGTCTGCTTCTGCAGACGTTTCCGTGGTCATGTGGCAGGCATGACTAGACACCGGAGCGCACGGAACGCTGTTACCTTCCCACCGAAGTGGTTCCTATTTATCTACTTGCAATTTCTTGCTTGTGTCTACTGAAAAAGGTTGCTTTGTTGGGAGTGATTTCCCTTAAATCAATCCTTCTGTCTGTCAGATAATTGTTTCAGTTCAGCCTACTGCTTGGCCAAAAGGGTCCAGCTTGAAAGTGGACCATATATGTTGTGTGATCTCTAAGAAATAGCCCATACTGGACTGCAACCACAAGCAGTCAAAATGTGAGCTCTATGTCCATGTGGCCACCTCCTAAGTGACAATGTGAACTTCTCAAATGTGCATTACAAAGAATATTTATAATGCCATTGATGTGAAGGTTTGCTTTTTGCCAGCCTGGGTTGGTGGACTAGTTGGGATCCTTCTTTTCTGTCTACAGTCTGACCACTATAAAGCCTACATTCCACACTGATTGCTATGTGGTACTTTCTGTGGGTCTTCTTTGAAAGCTGCTCAGAGGCTACAGTTTGCTGAGTTCTGCAGTCTGTCTTTAACTTGGATCCTTTAACCATTTCTTGTTCATTTGCATGAGCTTGTTAGTTGCTTCTTGATTCAGTTCACTGGCTAACCATCTCTGAGATGCCATAGATTCTGTATATCAGAAACAGTCTTCTATATATTCTCATCTGACCTACGACTTCTGCCCTACTCCATGATCTTTTCTCCTTTATGTTAAGACCAAGTCTTACTCAAAAATACAAAAAACTATTTTTTTTTTGAGGACAACTCCCCAAATTCAGTATTCATGCTGGCTGGGGGATGCCTAGTGCTGTTCTCCAAAAGAGGTTAACATTTTCAAGCTCCAGTTTTTCTCTGGTACCTACCTTAGGAACATTCTTCCTAAGAAATGTATCAAAATTCAAAAAAAAAATATATCAACATGTAAAAACTCCTTTGTTTTTTTTAAAAAAGATGTCAACCAATTGTTCTTCAATTTACACCCCCTATCTCTTGCTAGTTTTATTTTCTATGGTGTTTTAATCTTGCTGTATCAATCATGGTTTGTGATTGTATTTTTGCATGACTGTTAAGAGTCCCAAATCTTTCCCATTATTAGAGAGTTAATTGAATGACAATAAAGTGGAGTGTGAGGAAATGGTGTAACAGGGAATTTTCAGATAGATGAAAGGTACATTGTATAATTTCTTACTAGCCAAAAATGGACTACTACCCCCCAAAAAAAATATTTTCTGAGTTATACTGAGCATTCTGCCTGTAACTATCAATGTTTCATTAGTATAGATAAAGCCAAGAAGACTATGGGCAGATTATATTGTGTGTGTGTGTGTGTGTGTGTGTGTGTGTGTGTGGTAAAGGTCACCCTTGCTCAAAAGCCAGTCGTATCCAACTCTAGGGTTCAGTGCTCATCTCTGTTCAAAGCTGAAGAACCAACACTGTCTGCTTCTGCAGACGTTTCCGTGGTCATGTGGCAGGCATGACTAGACGCCGGAGTGCATGGAACGCTGTTCACCTTCCCACTGAAGTGGTTCCTATCTATCTACTTGCAATTTCTTGCTTTCGAACTGCTAGGTTGGCAGGAGCTGGGACAAAGTCAGGAGCTCATTCCATTCTACAGTACTCGGGTATCGAACTGCTGCCTCTCAGTCAGCGTTTTACCCACTTGAGCCACTGCAGTCCCAATGTGTGTAAAGGAAGTAAAATATTTAGACAGAGTGCCACAGAATTTTGGATTTAATAGCTTGGTGCTGTGTAGAATGTATGAGGTCACAGAGGACCAGATCTCATGTTCACTCTGAATTAAGTACATCAAAGGGTTTCACCATGTTGTCTTAACATTTATGTAGATCAAATAGCTTATCTAGACCTGTTGTGTATGTAACTTTAATTATTGCTGTAACGTTGTGTAATCGTTATTATGGGATTGGGGTGATCCTCCATTTTGTCTTCTTCTTGGTACTGAACTATTGCGGGACTTACGTTCCCACCCTTTCTAATAAGACACACAAATTCTTTACTCAGGTCCGGTAACCCCACACTCACCCCACTCCAATGTATCCATTGTACAGTGTATATAAAGAGCTGTTGCACCATTGCTGTTGTTTGGCCCTGTAATGCCGTCTGCTTCTCTTCAATTCCCGAACATCAAAAGATCTGTGAGATGTTAGTGTCTGATCATTCATGACAATAAGAATTTTAACTGAGAGAGTAAGCACTGTAATCCTTCTAGGTTGGTGACCAGAGTTAGAAGCTTTGAAGTTCTACAAGGAATTTGATTTAGACTAATTAGATCTGACAGTGTGTCTTTAGCTAACCCTTAGAGGTACAGATGTTGCCAAACAATATGTGGGACAATGAGCAACACGTGGATGAGCTAAAGCTCTCAAGCAATTGCATAAAGTGATTTTTGCCAAAACCCCAAATTTACTTCTTTTAAAAAGTAGCTAATTTTAGTATATGAGAACCAAGACACAGGAAACAGCCACGGCTGGTTTAACTCAGGTTTATTGCATGGTGGTCAGAGGGAACATGAGGTAATGGCGGATGAGTAGCTCTATATATATGGTAGTACAACATTTGAATGTGGCTCCACGATAGCCCATTGGCTACTGTCTGCGTGACGTCATTGCTAGTCACGCCCTTCTTGCCCAGGTGTAGGTAGTGGCGGGAAACTTCCCGCGCTGTGGCACTGATGAGTTTGGACCAAGAGAGCTTGGACGCTCGCTGCTGCCCGCTGGTGGTCATTAGCTCGCGTCCTGTTACAGGGTTTATGGTGATACAGCTGAAGGCTATATTGTTACCCTTAGAAAGGTTACATTGGTTACATTGTTTAAGATACATTGTTAACACATGTAGAAGGTTACGCTATTGAACACAACACTCCTCCCCCCTAGGACGAGACGAAGTCTCTCAGCCAAGATGGCTTATTTCGAACACGCTGGGGCCTCGGTGCGGGCTGCCCTGCCCCGGGTTTGCTACCTTCTCTTTGTCCCCTGGCTTCCTGTCCTGTAATTGGAGAGGGAGATTTGTTAGTGACTTGCCGCGGTTGTGCGGCTTTTTGGGGAGGTGTGTGCTTTATTTGGGAAGAACCGGGGGCACTGGGGGCTAACGAAAAACCCCTCTTCTCGCTTGGATGGGTGGGGGAACACTCCCAAAAAACCCCCCAGCTCGGTAACGCAAAATCAAATTCGGGGGCAGCAGTCGCAAACTCATTTCCCTCTTCCCCGGGCTCGGATAGAACTGGCGTATCCAAAGGATATGAGTCTGGACCGCTGCTTCCCCCCCCCTGTTTGGGACTGTTGCCCCTCGTTGTCTCCCCCTTGGAATAAGCGGGTGGAGGAGAACCCTAACGCTGAGGCATTTTCCGTGTCGTCCGTGGATTGCTTCCTGGGGACCCGGCTCCGGAGCTGATCTGCATGCCCCCTCCAGAGTAGACCGGTGCTCGTTTCCACCCGATACGACACTGGCCCCGTCTGCTCTATAACCTTCCCTGGTACCCAGGCTGGCCCTGCGCTGGGGTAGTTCCTGCAATGCACAGGATCGCCGACGGCGAAACCTTTCGGCACCGTTAACCCTATGTTCTTCCCTTTGTCCTCAACCCTCGTCGGGTCTAACCTAGTCAGAATCGTGGTCAGCTTTCTCCGCATCAGCAGCTCTGCCGGCGAGTATCCCGACGCCAAGGGAGTCACCCTATAAGCTAATAAAAACTGACAGACTTGGTGATTCAGGTCCCCCGGGCCCATGCGGCGCAACGCATCCTTTGTTGTACGCACCAGCCGCTCCACTTGGCCATTCGTGGCCGGGTGAAACGGCGCGGATGTGACGTGCCGAATGGCATTTGCCTCTGTGAATGCCCTGAACTCTGCGGACGTGAAACAACTAGCGTTATCGCTGACAAGAGTGTCGGGTAAACCGAACGTGGAAAAAACTCTCCGTAAATGGTTAATTGTAGTGGCGGAGGATGTGCTCTTGACCGGAATCACCTCCAGCCACTTGGAGTACGCATCCACTACCAGGAGAAAAAGGGTTCCTCGGAACGGGCCAGCGAAATCTATGTGCACCCTGGACCATGGCCCCCTTGCCGCGTCCCATTCCCTATGCGGGAGGCGAGCCTCCTCCGGTCGGAAGCCCTGGCAGGCCTCACAAGTGCCGACCATGTGCTCTATGTCTGCGTCTAGCTGGGGCCACCAGAAGTAACTCCGGGCCAGCGCCTTGGAACGGACGATCCCCGGGTGGCTGACGTGCAACAGTTTGAGCACCTTCGGTCGCAGGGATGTAGGGACCACCACCCGTTGGCCCCACAAAAGGCACCCCCTCTCTAGGGACAACTCTATTTTTTTCCGAAAAAATGGGTCGAATTCCGTATCTGGGGAGGACGCCGGCCACCCCTTCTGTACCCATGAGCTTACTTTCTCCAGCGTTCTATCCTTGCCTGTTGCTCTGGTGATGTCGGCTGGTACTATCGGGGGTGAATCTAAGACCTCTATTAACAACACCTGATGCTCCCTCTCTACCCCTGCCTTTTGGCCGCCCGACAAGGGCAGAGGAGACCTCGAGAGTGCGTCTGCATGGCTGATCTCCATTCCGGGCCGGTATTCCAACTCATGTTGGTATGCGTTGAGAAAAATAGCCCACCTCAGCATCCTCGGGGATAGGATCTGTGGCGTGGGCTTATTTGCAGTAAATATTCCTAACAGGGGCTTGTGATCGGTCACGATCGTAAACGGGCGACCATACAGAAAATCGTGAAATTTTTTGGTTCCCGCTACTATCGCTAATGCCTCCCTGTCGGTCTGTGCGTAATTCCGCTCTGCTTGGGACAGGGACCTTGTATAAAAAGCTATCGGGGCCTCCCTTCCGTCTTCCAACACGTGGCAAAGCACCGCCCCCACCCCCACCGGGGATGCATCACAGACTAAGACCACTGGCCGTTTGGGATCGAAATGAGTCAGGATTGCCTCGGATGTTAGGAGTTGCTTTAACTCTTTAAAAGCCCTCTCTTGCTCGTCACCCCACAGCCATGTTTCCTCTTTTTTAAGCAACCGATGGAGCGGTTCGGCCACAGACGCCTTCCGTGGAAGGAAAGTGTGGTAAAAATTTAGGAGCCCCAGGAATGACTGTAGTTCGGCTTTGGATGTGGGGCGAGGAGCCTTCTTGATGGCGGCTACTTTGGATTTGGAAGGCTTAATTCCCTCGGGTGTGACACGG
This sequence comes from Bradypodion ventrale, assembly GCA_035047345.1. Classification (NCBI taxonomy): domain Eukaryota; kingdom Metazoa; phylum Chordata; class Lepidosauria; order Squamata; family Chamaeleonidae; genus Bradypodion; species Bradypodion ventrale. The sequence goes on along the minus strand of JAWDJE010000005.1, from coordinate 82,237,272 downwards.
AACCCTAAGAACTCAACCTCAGTTTCGAAAAAAACGCATTTGTCTTTTCTCAGTCGCAGCCCCGCTTTCTCGAACACAGTCAGCACTTTATCCAATCTCCTGGCCAGTTCGGCCTCACTCCCCCCTGTTATCAATACGTCATCAAAATAAGGCAACACCCCCTCCAGTCCCTTCAGGAGGCGTTCCACGAGCGACTGAAAAAGGCCGGGTGCCGAGTTCACGCCGAACTGTAAACGCGACACCTGGAACGCCCCTTTATGTGTGACTATTGTTTGTGCCGCTGCCGTGGCGGGAGTTACTGGGAGTTGCTGGTAGGCTTGTGCTAGGTCGAGCTTAGCGAAACATTTTCCCCCATTCAGCCTGGCCAGAAGGTGGCTGACCACCGGCACCGGGTATGCATTAGGGCGGATAGCCTTGTTAATTGTACACTTATAATCAGTGCAAATGCGCACCTCCCCGTTAGCCTTTAGTGCTGTTACAATTGGAGTTTCCCACTCCGCGGAATCAACAGGAACAAGAATTCCCTGGCCCACCAGTTTGTCCAGTTCCGCCTCTATTTTGTCCTTGAGTGCGAACGGCACCCTGCGTGGTTTGAGTCTTATCGGGCGGACCTCCGGGTCTAGGTCGAAGGCTACAGGGGGTCCCTTGAACTTTCCCAGTCCTTTTTTAAAAACGGCGGGGTGCGCGTCACACACCGCTTGTATTGGATCCGCACCCACGGCATGCACCCCCCCTATGAACAAACCCAAAGGCTGAAACCACTGAGTCCCGAGGAGGCTGCAATTTCCCCCTTTGAGAACGACTAGAGGGAGTTCCGCAGAATGTCTCTTAAAACGGACCCGAAATTTCCCGACCCCCAACACTGGAATGCTGTTCCCCTGCACGTCTCGTAGCGTGGACCTCAACGTTTTAAGTTTGGGCCGCACGTGGGGGTCGATTTTCAAGAACTCTCTCTGGGGAATTATAGAATAGGAGGACCCCGAGTCGACTTCCATCCTAATAGGGGCCCCTTGTACTAGTACCTCAACGAAGTAATGGGGTTGTCCCGCGGACACGCTGAACACGGGGGCGTCGTCCTCGCTGTCGTCCGAGATGCGGCCCACGCCGTCCTGCTTCCTTGTGGTCCGGGCGCCATCTTTGGACCTTGCTGGACGGTCCGGTCTGGACGAACGGTCTTGTGAATGCCTCCGGCCCTCTTGCCGCTTTCTGCACGCCTTGGCGATGTGCCCGCGACGGCCGCAGTTGTAACACTCGGCTTTTCTGAACGGGCACTTCGCGCGCTCATGGGCCGCCCCACAACCATCGCAGCGGCGCCCCCCTTTTCGGACCTTCTGGACCTCCTCGCCGTCGCTGCCTTCCGCAGACGATTTCGAGGTTCGTCGGGTTGCGTGCACCGACTGTCCGGACTTGCCGTGCACCGAATTTTCCACCTTGCCGGCCTTAGGACGCCACTCGTGCAGTTCGTCTACCCCTGCATTCGTGGATTCCGCGGATTCCGCGGCCTCCACAACCTCTGTCAGCGTGGGGGGCGGCTCCTTGTTCATCAGGCTGCGCTGCACTTCCCTGTCCTTCAGGCCGCACAGAACGCCGTCCCTCAGGGCCAACTCTAAGTTTTCCCATCTGCAGGGGGCGGCAGCTATCCTCATGGCCGCTACGAAGGTTTCAACCGACTTGTCCGGCGCTTGGACTCGCCTCCAAAACGCGCTCCGAGCGGGAAACATTGCCTTCGAGGGTCGGAACCGCTCACGCAGCAGTTTCATGATGTCATCGGCTTTGAAATCGCTCATCTTCTTCGGTGCAATGATGCCCACCAGCGTTCGCTTGGTTTCTGTCCCAAGCATTCGGGTGAGGATGGCCCTCTTCCTTTCCTCGTCGTCTTTGACTTTGAGTTCCACCAGTGCCGCCTGGAAGTCCATCTCAAAGAGCTCCCAGTCCTGCGGTTTGTCGATGTTGAACCCGCTCTGTGTCCTGGCTCCGAGGGGATCCATAATCCCACCTTCGTCGCCAATTTAGTATATGAGAACCAAGACACAGGAAACAGCCACGGCTGGTTTAACTCAGGTTTATTGCATGGTGGTCAGAGGGAACATGAGGTAATGGCGGATGAGTAGCTCTATATATATGGTAGTACAACATTTGAATGTGGCTCCACGATAGCCCATTGGCTACTGTCTGCGTGACGTCATTGCTAGTCACGCCCTTCTTGCCCAGGTGTAGGTAGTGGCGGGAAACTTCCCGCGCTGTGGCACTGATGAGTTTGGACCAAGAGAGCTTGGACGCTCGCTGCTGCCCGCTGGTGGTCATTAGCTCGCGTCCTGTTACAGGGTTTATGGTGATATAGCTGAAGGCTATATTGTTACCCTTAGAAAGATTACATTGGTTACATTGTTTAAGATACATTGTTAACACATGTAGAAGGTTACGCTATTGAACACAACACTAATACTGTATCGTACAAAAAAAACCCTCTAATACAGAAGCTTACTTAAATTAGATTAGACACCCCCTCCCCTTGAGTTTACAAGAACTAAGCCAGGCTGTTGAGGACAGAACATTTTAAAAATCACTCATTCATATGGTCACCTTAAGTTGAAGTAACTTAAGACCATGTAACAACAATCACTAAATAAGCCTTATACGCAAAGGGGAACAGATATATCTAAATATAAGATATCCCTGCATCATTAATTTTCAAGCAGGGTCGACCTCGAGCTTATTTTATGAAATTGTAGTAAAACACCTACATAATGCAGAAATTCAGCATTAGGTGAAGTCCAGTAGGAAGCTACACCTTCAATTGAACTTAGAGTTGTTGACTCACCAAATCCCCACTGATTCAAACAGCCTATACTTGATGAAACCCATCACCAGATTCCAATCCCTGTCTGGACAAAAGAGGAAAATAATATGTAACACAATCCAAAGGCATGGTGTGGGTTATGCGGTTATACTTTTATTAGGTAACTAGAAACTTGCAGAAGCTAGCTTTCAACCCAATATTTGCTTTCATCAGGTTTGGCTACAGAATGCTATAGAAAGGTATGCTGACTAGCCAACCAGAGCACCATAAAACCATCACAAGGACACGTAACGTGCCCAAGCAGGACTATAAATTGAGCATATCATCCTCCAGTCACAAAGCCCTTGCTCGAAAGCCGTTGTTTGCATCCGAGGGTTCAGTGCTCATTTCTGTTTATAGTCAAAGAGCCGGCATTCTCTGTGTCTGCAGACATTTCCATGGACATGTGGCAGTCATGACTAGACACTGGAGTGCACGGAATGCTGTATACCTTCCCACAGAAGTAGTACCTATTTATCTACTTGCAATGTCTTGCTTTCAAACTGCTAAGTTGGCAGGAGCTGGGACAGAGATGGGAGCTCACTCCATCATGCAGCATCCGGGTCTCAAACTTCTGACCCACTGATCTTCCAGTTGTCAAGTTCAGCATCTTCACCACTAAGCCATTTCAGTCCCTCCAGTCACAAAGCAAGACTGTTAATTTGGCTGCAAATGATGTACCTAGTGGGTGGGCCAAATTGTACCTCAGCATCTCTGATATAAGTTTTGCCATGTTTCTGCATGCTATTCAAGAGGAAACCGTGTGTTTTATATAGGGCAAGGGTCAGCAAACCTGGCTCTCCAGATGTTCTTGGACTTCAATTTCCAGAAGCCCGGAGGGGATAGTTGGAGATGCTGAGGAACTGGCAACCTTTTGTCTAACCAGACTGGAAAAACATTCTGAACCTCAACATCAGTCTAAAGCCCTTGTTTCAAATGTGCTTTAAAACTTGGCCCATACAAGTGGTCCCCGGTTATGTGGTGCTCAGCTTACGAAGTCCTGTGTAGTGGCCAAAGCTAGTTTGTCTGTGATTATTTTTTTGGTGGTCTAATATTACCCTCCGAAGGATTAGTTGGAGATTAATTAATTCTGCATTTACGGAGGTCATTCTGAATAGCATTAAAAAAAAGTAGAATTTTTAATCCTTTTGACCACAACTGGCTAGTATTAGGGCCGAAAGACAAAAGGGAGTAAGATTTGTGTGGAACCAAAATACAAATGCAATGTATAAGTGACTATCACTGGCCGCAGGTTGAGAACCCCTGTCCTAAACTGACACCTGTCCGTTTGCCATTAGATTCGCCCAAACAAGGCAAATGTATATATTTGTGTGTGTGTGTGTGTGACTGACATTGTTGCCCCTCCTGAAAAAATTATTTCCCCACCCCCATCTAGAATCCTGGCTAAGGCACTGGCTCAATCCATCATGCAGTACATGGGTCTCACAGGGTCATAGCCAGAGGGGGACCAGCCCCCCCAAAAAACCCTCCTGAGCTAACAGCCCCCCCCCCCCGAACCCAACCCGGGATGCCAATGTTATATACAGAATGTGTGTGTGACATTGTTGCCCCTCCTGACCCCCCCCCCCAAAAAAAAAAACTAGAATCCTGGCATCGGCCCTGGGCAGTGGTGGGCATCTGCAGGTTCGCCCCAGTTCGCCAGAACCAGTAGCAGAAATTTTGGCTGGCCCCGCCCATCCAAGTTTTGAAATAAAGTAGTCCTAATTTGGGTACAATGCAGGGCTTTCCCCTGGCCAAGCCCACCACACCACACCCACAGTGTGGCAGCAAAAAAAATTTGAGCCCACCACTGGCAGCCCTGGGGGTCTCGAACATACCTGTCAACCTTCCCAGATTGGGTGGGATTCCCCGATTTTCGGCGCCGATTTTCGCCATTTCCCGCCCGGAGCTGCCGAAACCCTGGAATTTGGCAGTGGGGGGAAAGGTGTTACTGCACATCCCTTCTGTGCAGCTTGCTTCTACGCATGCGTAGGCTTTTACGCATGCGTAGAACCCTTCTACGCATGCGTAGAAAGCTTATGTGCAGAAGGGGATCGTAGAAGCCTTCTACGCATGCGTAAAAGCCTTCTACGCATGCGTAGAAGCGAGTTGCGCAGAACGGTTCTGCGCAAGTCGCTTTTACGCATGCGTAGAAGGCTTTTACGCATGTGTAAAAAGCGACCTGCGCAGAACCGTTCTGCGCAGGTCCCAGATTGTCCGGAGCTGCAGTTGACAGGTATGGTCTCGAATTGCTGACTTGCCAGCCTTCCAGCTAACAAGGCGTGCTTAACCACCGAGCCACTGCATCCCCAAAGTGGTACCTGTTTGTCTGCAAGTAGACAAACAGGTACCACTTCGGCGCGAAAGGTAACAGCGTGCCGTACACTCCGGGTGCCTAGCCTTGCCTGCCACATGTCCATGATGGAAATGTCTGCTGTTGCAGACTGCACTGGCTCTTTGGCTGTGCGAACGGAGATGAGCATCGCCCCCTAGCGTCGGACACGACTGGCTTAGGCTTTTGAGCATGGGAGCCCCCTACCTTTACCAAAACAAAACAAAACCCTGACGCATGCGCGCCACAACCCCTGCGCGGGCGGGACCAGGCAGGGCTGCCAGTTATTGTGGCCTCGCCTCCTCCCTCCATTGGCTAGAAAGCGGTGGGAGGGGAGGAAAGGGGGAGTCTGGGCGGCGTGGGTGGGAGCGAGGGAAGACAGCGCGAAGCGGGGAGGAGTTACGGCTGGGGGAGGAGTTACGGCTGGGGGGAGGAGTTAAGGCGGGGCGGGGAGGGTGAAGCGCAGGAAATACCCGGGAGAGGGTGTGTCCTCTGCGCGGGGTTTTGGCGGGCTTGTTAAACGCGGGCAGGGCTCGGGCTTCCCAGGTCCTCTCCAGAGTCCGACTCCAGACTCAGAGCCACAGAGCGTCCGCGCCCCCCGCGCCCAATAAGCTCGCCGCCTTCCACCCACCCGGGCAGGCACTTTGGCGCTCGCTCGCTCCGGCTCCCGTGAGTGGACGTCTCTCCGTCCCCGCCTTTTGCTTTTGCACCCGTCCCGCTCCCTCCCTTCGGTGAGTGACCTTTGGGCACTCCGGGTGGTCTCGGACTTCAACTCCCAGAAGCCCTGATCGTCAGGAGTAATGACTTGGGCTTCTGGGAATTGAAGTCCAAGAACACTTGGGAGTGCCCAAAGGTTGGCCATCGCTGCTTTTGGGGATTGGGGAAGGGGGGGGGGGCGCGCTCCAGAAGGCTTCTCCCTGGGAAGCAAGGGCATATTTGCTTTCTCTGTGCATGTTGGGAAGGCATTGACTGAAGCAGGCGAAGTGACGGGGACAGAGCTGCGAGCGAGGAACCTTCATTTTAAATGTGCATGCCGTTTTCTGCATTCCGAGGTTGCTCTTGGCACCTGGCTTCATTTGCAGAAAGCCTGAGATGGAGGAAGGTGGTGTGTTAGTGTAATTTTTAAAAAACCAATCCAGCAACCCCAATGAGTTTGAGAATGGGTCACAAACTGGCAGTGACTTTAGGGTGGCCTTAAGCCAGCGTTGGCGAACCTTGGCACTCCAGCTGTTCTTGGATGTCGATTCCCAGAAGCCCAAGTCAGCACTTCTGCTCATCAGGGTTTCTGGGAGTTGAAGTTCAAGAACAGCTGGAGTGCCATTTGCCTCATGGCCTTAAGCCAGGGATTCTCGGCCTGCGGCACCATTTCATGTGCCCGCCCCATCGCCTCCACCACACCAGGAAGTGCCATGTGGTGGAGGAAGTACAAAATGGCAGTCCAGTCCCCAAAGCATACCTGTCAAGCGTGGCTCTGGAGAATACGGGACCTGCGCAGAACCATTCTGCGCAGTTCCCTTCTACGCATGCGTAGAAGCCTTCTGTGTATCTCCTTCTACGCAGAATCCTTCTGGGCATGTGTAGAAAGGTTCTACGCATGCACAGAAGGGGATGTGCAGTAACTACTTTCCCCCCCGCCGTCAAATTATGGGATGGCGGCTCCGGGTGGGAAAGGAGGAAAGTGGCGCTAAATTACGGGAAATCCCGGCCAATACAGGATACTTGACAGGTATGCCCCAAAGCTGTCAGAGGGAGCGTGACCTGGCCCCCTGCTTTAAAAGGTTGAGAATTCCTGCCTTAAGCACTCTTCCTAGTAACTTTTTTTTTCTGGGGGCAGGGGGGTTTACATAGAAAGCGCCTCCTCAAAGATTGTGGTATTTCTGAACCACAGTCAGGCGTACCCTGTTAACAGCAGACTTGTGTTGCTGGCTAATCTTTCCCACACTGGGAACTGTGGAATGGACTCACCAAAAGGTGCCTTCATTTTGGTAGTTTCAAATCTGGACACAGAAGAAGTAGTAACTTTTTTTGCTAGGGGCCTCTGAGCACTATCTTATGACTTGTTAGTGGATGCCATATAGGGCTGCCATTCCCTGCTCCCTCCCTCCGAAGTCCTGTGCCATTAATAGCTGCATAGCAGTCAGATGTTCACCTAATTAAACTTCTCCTGTCATGAATAAGAGCTGGGAGAGCTGGGTGTTTGTTGAACCGCTGTCTATGACGTGGACAGTCAGAGATTCATAGGGTTGCCATAAGCTGGAAATACCTTGGTAGCGCATAAGTACAACAAAGAGATTCGGGAAATGTGGTAGGGAAGAGGTGGCAAAATTAGCGGAGCCTTGTCTTTTTAAAGTTACTAAAGCACTGTATTTTCTAAAAAGCTGGTGACTTGCTTAGACTTAGAAGATCCTCCCATGCTATGGAGCATACCAGGTAGCAAGGGATCTCCAATGGTTTAAAAAGGCTCCGTATCTAATGTGAGACCATAAGCTACTTTTTCTGAAGCAGGCTTGGATAAGGCTAGCTATTGAAGGCAATGGGAATATTTGTGTGAACTAAAAATATGTCAAAGAGTAAACAAAACAAAAGTTAAACCTTAAAGATTAACTGCTGTATTTTAATGTTAGCTTTCGTGGACCAAGTGCACTTCGTCAGACACACAATTTCAACTACAAATTTGGAATCTCTTTTCATTCTTTCCCTAGTTGTTGACGTCTGCTGTTCCTAAACAGTCTTATGGATGTGGGAAAGGACACCTTGAGGGGGAGTGATTCTGTTATGTTTTCTGTGTGGGTTGAGCTGGTTCAAGCTGGTAACAATGTGTATTTATAGTTATGCTTCATGACAGTATATGCCATTCATGCAAGGACCGTGTTTTGAATTTACTGGCATGTACACTGCAAACTTAAAAACCTTTAGGCTTCACCTCAAGTCTGCAAAGTAAAGGACCAGACCATTTAGCTTTAACTGGAAATGAGATATTTTATTTTCAGAATTACTGTAGAAGAAATTATAAGTTTGTGGGTTTCCTGTTTCCTAAACACATGTCCTTTTCACTTAGCTAGGTGTTTCTGGAACAGAATTGTGGGCTCAGAATGAGAATTGCTGTGCCTGCTGTACTAAATTTATCTGTGGAAATCTAAAAAGATTTTTAAATTTTATTTTTAATTTTCTAATGGTTGATAGGTGTAATTTTACCACCTTTGTTTACAAAACACATTCCATCGTGAAACCTTACAACAATTATTTATTTCCTTTTAAGCCAGGACTTGTAATTGTATATACAGTGGAACCTCATTCATTCATTTATTTATTTATAAATTTATATCCCGCCAACAAACGCCCCGTATAGCAACGAAATCACATAACAATTAGGTTTTTGGGGGAAATGGCGTCCCGTATAACAATTTTCCCTATGGAAAAAAACCATACAGCAATTTTTCAATGGGAAAAACCACTTAGCAAAAATAATAATAATCATTGTGCAATGCATCCCATAGGGAAAATCACTATACGATGCATGCATCGTATAGCGATTGTTTTGTACAACAACGAGTCCTGTGGAACGAATTAAAATCGTTGTATGAGGTACCACTGTACTAGCATAACTATAGCAGTGTCCACTTTTCTTATTCTGGTGAAAACCCTTCCCAAGAAAGTCTCTGGAACATATTGTGCGATAGAGTATGATTGCTCTTGAACTGGAAGTGACACTCCTTAATTGAAACTCGAGGGAGGAGGTGGAATGGGGAATCTTCTGTGTACTTTCCATGGTCCTAAGAGGCACTGAATGTCTTTGAATCCCAGATTTATAGAAGCACTTGATAGCCCAAACCTAGCCAAATCTTGTGGAGCCCTGTTTTAATCACAGTACAGTAGACAGATGTGGATTAGACTCAGAGCAGACACACTGAAATAATACTTCATTAGGGTGCAACTACACTGGCAAGTTGTGATAGAGCAATTTGGCTTTGCATTGGCTTTATTCACAATCTGCTTTGCTTGAAAGCCAGTTGTATCTGACTCTAGGGTTCAATTCTCATCTCTGTTTCATAGCCAAAGACCCAGCGCTGTCTGCGTCTGCAGACGTTTCCGCGAACATGTGGCAGGCATGACTAGACACTGGAATGCATGGAATGATCTTTACCTTCCTACCAAAGTGGTCCCTATTTATCTACTTGCAATTTCTTGCTTTCAAACTGCTAGGTTGGCAGGAGCTGGGACAGAGACCAGAGCTCACTCCATCATGCAGCACTCGGGTCTCGAACTGCTGACCTGCGTGCCTTCCAGTCGTCAAGTTCAGAGTCTTAACCATGAAGCCTCTGTGGTCCCTGGGTGACCATTTGAAGACCCTAAGTTGTTTCAGTGTGAATGTTCACCCTGCCTCCCCCCCCCCCCAGATATAGTTCAGTTATGTTTTGCTGTCAAGATGTTCAGACTGCACAGTTACAGGGGGAATGAACAGTTTTTCAAAGTTCTTCATACAAATACAAACATAAGACAAGCCACGGAAACACTGTCGTTTGCTGAAAATTGTTGGAGTTGTTTCAATTTTATATGGATGTTTACCTTTTTTAGGTCTGCACAAAGGTGATCTAGCACTAAACTATTGTTGCAATGCAGTGATAAGGTGTTCTAGTACTAGACTCAATAGTTTGTTTAACAAAAAATAAAAAAGAAATGGGGGTGACTAGGAAGAAATATCATAGGTGAGGGTGTTTCCCCTGTCCCAGAACATTATACCCCAACTAACTACAGCAGAAAGCTATCCAAAGCAATGCCCCTCAGTTCTTTTCTAGTATGAAATAAAAGACCACACAGGCAAAACACCAAATCGTGGTGTTTAGAAAAAAGTAGATGCCCCCAGCAGCAGTGGGGAAAATTCTGATTCAGAAAGGGGAAAGGATGTGTTGATTTACATTGATCTTTATGTTATGAGAATGTGGGATAATACTTAGAATTCATCTGTGCCTGCTCCAAAGCAAATTGTGAAGTATTTACTAATGTCGTTGCATGCTGTCATACCTTAGTGTGGTTCATATGCCACAACCAGAGATCCATGGGAACCTTGGATTAACCATGGACAAGCTGCATGTTGATGCATGATGCCTGATTACCCTTGCAATGTGAGGAGCTAAACCTCACCCTCTGCTTTGTTCATTATGATATGTCAGTGATGGTGAACCTTTTTGAGACTGATTGCCCAAATGGCTGTCTTTGCTGCACCCTCACACCATATGTGAACCGCCTGCCTAACCCCATACAGGGGAGGAAGCGCTCCCATTGGGCTACTGGGCAAAGGGGCAGGGTGAACTGTGCTGGGTATGCATGCCAACAGAGAGGGTTCTGAGTGCCATAGGTAGCCACCACTGGGATATGTCATTCCCCCATTGTATATGGCATGGGTCGGAAACTTATTTAGGTCAGGGGCTGGGTCATGCTGCCTCAGACATTTGGGGCCCCATACTGGTGGCCCCCCACTGTAAATGATGCCATAAACATGGCCACGGCTGTTGTAAACATGTTTACAGCTGTCATAAATGCGGCCACTTGTGGCTGTGGCTGGAGCAAGGGCATGGGCCGGATGATTTGGCGCCACAAGCTGGACCTGGCCCATGGGCTGTAGGTTGCTGACCCCAGTATATGGACCTTAATAGAGTGTAGTGAGAAAACCCAGTCCAGTGTGTGGTTGTGACAACACTGCACTGTGTGCTTGCCACTCCTGCTTCTGCATAGCTGCATTTCCCTAATGGGTGAGGGGAAATACATCAGGATGATATTGCATCCGATATTTCCATCAGTACATTTTGCAGAGGAAAACCTGGTAACAGAATTGCCATTTTCAGCAGCAGTAGGTTCTTCGCCATGTCTAAAGTACTGCTAAACACTAAAAATTTTGTTTCACCTTTTAAGCAGATTTCTTAGAAGATGATGACAAGTTCTGAAACCACATCCTCTTTGCAGTGGCACACTTCTTAAAAATATCATCCATCACCTTTTCAGGTTTTTTTTTCTCACGAAAAAGGCCCTCCCCATCAAAGGGAAGGTCACTTTGTTAGATTCTGATTTGCTGTGTATGAGTTACTCCAGATCATTAAAGGTCCCTGTTAAGGAATGAATGAGGGTATTCTTGACTTCATGGAATAATTGACTTCTGTTGCTACGTGGTTGAGTTTCCCAAACATAGAAATACTTTCATATATAACATTGCCAAGAGCTGCTTTCTGTTTGGTATGATGTGAGTTCGTGCTGCCAGGATGTGTTACTAGAGGGAAACGACTTCACCCATTTTATGAATGGCACAATGCTATATTCTCCTTGCATTCTGCTTCTAGATCAGTGTTTCCCAACCTTTGCTATTTGGTTTCAATTCCCAGAAGCCCAAGTCAATTCCCCAAAGCACTGATCAGCTATTGTACTGACTTAAGCTTCTGAGAATTGAAGCCCCCCTGTGGGGCGTGTGCCCCATGTTGGGGACCACTGTTCTAGATGTTTCAACAATAATTATTGTTGCTTAGTCACATTTGAAAGCAATAGGATGGAACTGGATCATTTAGAAGTATGAGTCTCATTGGGGCCCTAAATTTATGAGATGACATTGTTACTTTTATTTACCAGTAACACTTAACAAAAATCGCCTATTTTTTATTGACCATTCCTTTTTTTAAAACCTGGGGGAAAATGTCTACATTAAGCCAAATCAGGGTTTGGCATTCACATATATGTGCAGAATGAATCTATCTATACAGTTTTGGTGATGAAATGTTTAGAACTGACTTTGGAACTTCAGTGTTTGGTTGTTTACTTAGTTGCCTAAGAACATGAATTCATCAAGGCTGAAGTGATATTTCTGTCAGTCTGACCGTTTTTGTTTTTGTTTTACCCTATGCAGTGACAGATGGGGTTGCACTTAGTTCACTGAACCAAATAAAAGAAGACCAGAACTTGCATTAAATTACTGTTGATGTTGCACCTTCTTGACCATGCAAAAGAGGTGCAGATCTAACCTGCTCAAACCGAAGCAAAGTACAGTATATATGTTTACCTTCTTTTGCTATCTGTCCCACCATATATATACCGGTATGTCTAGATCTGTGGTTCCCAAATGCCCCACTGAGAGGAGGGAGGATTCGAGAATGAGTTATTAACAGTGAATTATTATTTTGTTGCCAAAGCCAAGTTAATAGCCTTTTAGGCTTCTTCAATGTGAATAGGAGTTCACTTTTTGAATAATAAAAATTATATGTCATGCGGACGGGGACATCAGGATTTTAGAGATGCTTAGGTGGAGTACGGCCAAAAAAAGGTTGGGACCACTGATCTAGATGAATAACTGATGATTTGATGTTTGTTTCTGTGGTCAGTACAATATATTTTGAAATTTTAAGAATTCTTTAAGAAACTATTACCTGAAAATGAAAGTTTTATGGGCCTTTTTTATTCAAGTGAAAGTGAAAGCTTTTGAGCAGAATACACAATTTTTTGGATCTTTTTGTGTTTAGTCTTAGGTGTATCATATTATTTCCCTGAAGGAGGAAACCTATAATGGCAGAAGGTTGTAAAAGAGATCCAGTTTGAGAATATTTTAATGAAGTTACTTTACCTAATGGTAAGGCAGACATGTGAGCAAAATGCAAACACCACAAAAAAAATGCAAAGCCTGGTGACCCTAATGAAACAATATTATTAGAAGTGCTGTGATGAACATAAGAACATAAGAACAGCCTTGCTGGAACAGGCCACAGCCCATCCAGTCCAGCATTCTGTCTCACACAGTGGCTCACCATTTCCTTCAGGGTATTCCCAAGGAGATGCCTTCACCTGCTTAGGATTCCCTGGAAATGATATTGAGAGATATCCTGCCTATCTCTCCAATCCGGAGGTTGTTCTTAAGTATCCATAATTATAGCCATTGATACTCTTGTCCTCCATGAACTTGTCTAATCCTTTCTTAAAGCTGTCAAGACTGACAGCTGTCACCACTTCTTCTGGCAGGGAGTTCCATAGACCAGTAATCCTCTGGGTGAAAAAGTACCTTATCTTATTTGTTTGAGAACTAGTACCCAAAAGTTTCATGGAGTGTCCCCTAGTTCTAGTGTTATGCGATAGGGAAAACAGTTTTTCCTTATCTACTTTGTCCACACCGTGCATGATTTTATAAACTTCAATCAGGTCACCTCTTAGACGTCGTTGTTCAAGAGTGAAGAGGCCCAACCGTTGCAGCCTCAGATGGTAAGGAAGGTGTTCCAGTCCCCTAATCATTCTGGTTGCCCTCCTCTGCACTTTTTCCAGCTCCATAATATCCTTCTGGAGGTATGGCGACCAGAACTGTACACAGTATTCCAGATGGGGCCTCACCATAGATTTATAAAGAGGCAAAATGACACTTGCTGACTTATTTTCTATACCCTTCCTAATGATCCCTAGCATTGAGTTTGCTTTTTTCACTGCTGAGGCACACTGGGTTGACACCTTCATTGAGTTGTCCACCAGGACACCAAGGTCCCTTTCCTGGTTTGTCACAGAGAGTTCAGACCCCATCAGTTTATAAATGTAATTGGGGTTCTTTGCCCCAACATGCATCACTCTGCACTTACTAATGTTGAAACTCATTTGCCACTGTTTTGCCCACTCCCCCAGTGTCGAGAGATCCCTCTGGAGCTCCTCACAATCTCTCACAGTTTTCACTACCCTGTATAATTTAGTGTCATCAGCAAATTTGGCTACCTTGCTTTTTACTCCTACCTCTAGATCATTTATGAAGAGGTTGAAAAGCAGGGGTCCCAGTACTGAACCTTGGGGGACACCACTCTTTACTTCCCTCCACTTGGAGAAGTGTCCATTTAGTGCTACCCTCTGTTTCCTGTCCCTTAGCCAGTTGCTGATCCAGGACAAGACCTGTCCCTTTATTCCATGACTGGTAAGTTTATTCAAGAGCCTTTGGTGTGGGACCTTGTCAAAAGCCTTCTGAAAGTCCAGATAAACAATGTCAACTGGATCCCCCTTATCCACATGCTTGTTGACACTCTCAAAAAATTCCAACAGATTAGTGAGGCATGATTTGCCCTTGCAAAAGCCATGTTGGCTCTCCTTTAGCAGCGCCTTCTCTTCTATGTGCCTATTAATTCTATCTTTTAGGATGGTTTCCATCACTTTACCTGGGACACATGTCAAACTGACAGGTCGGTAATTCCCTGGATCACCCCTGGATCCTTTTTTGAAAATTGGTGTTACATTCGCTACCTTCCAGTCATCAGGCACAAAGCCTGATTTGAGGGAAAGATTATATATTTTGACTAGGAGATCAGCAATTTCATCTTTAAGTTCCCTGAGAACTCGTGGATGGATGCCATCTGGTCCTGGTGATTTGTTAGTGTTTAGTTTAACAAGACATGCAAGGACCTCCTCCCTGGTTATTTCTATCTGGCTTAATTCTTCGGTTTCCCTCCCTACGAAGATAGGCTCTGTTTTGGGCATGTGGCCTCTGTCTTCTTCAGTGAATACTGAAGCAAAGAATTCATTGAGTCTCTCTGCAATCTCTGTTTCCTCTTTAATAACCCCTTGCCTTCCATTGTCAAGGATTCTTGTACCTCTAGTTGGGTCTTCAACCATCTGTCCCAGGGAACAATCATTTAGCATATCTAGGAACTTTATCTCTTTATATAACAAAGGGAACATGTTTGAACAGTTAGGATCTTCAGGTTGATAAATATTTTCATCATATTTTTAAAGACTGCCTTCAGAAATGGTTATATTCGAGCAAAATTTTATTTGTTATTACTGAATGCTACTGCCATTTTGATACAGTTACTATGAAGAAATGAAGAGGTGAAGTAAGCAGATACAGTATTCTTTTTTTTTTGGGCCATACTGGGTAGCAGTGAATACATTGAGTAATATTAAATAAGCAGAAAGCATATAAATAATAAAATAACAAGCATTGACTTTTTTGTTTAGAGTAATTCATCATCAACATAAAGGATTCTCAAAACTATCCAACTTTAAGATCACAATCCTCCTGTTCTACGGTTTCAGAGTTATAGCATCTGTGCAGAATAGTGTTTTAGTTACATCATATACATCATATCCACAGTATATCACCTAAAAGGAAAAAAAGCTGACCATCCAGGAACCACAATATATATACTGTATATTTAATTGTAATAAAAACCAGGAGATTGGAAAAAGAATTAATTGATGAAAAATTCGGCCATTTCGTTTATATGAGAGACTCTTCTTTCTGTCTGATTGAAAACCCACCCTACATTAATATGGTTCAGTCACTGAAAGCAGTATACAGTCCACCTAGTAGCAGAATAGATATTGCAAGGAAACTGCTGGATAAAGCGTATGAGTGAGAAATGGAACAATATGAAACAGCTCCAAAGGGTAAAATTGTTAACTTAATTCTTGATGAGTGGTCTAATGTTCACAGCTATCCTGTTGTATGTGCTTGTACGACAACAGAAGAAGGGAATGTCTTCCTTGCAGAATTAACTGATACATCAGGAAATGCATACACAGCAGAACACTTACAAGAAGTGGCAACGAAAGCTATAATAACGTGAACAAAAATTCAAATGTCTAGTAAAAAGTTTGTTAATAGACAATACTGTGAATGCATCCAAAATGTGTGCATCTCCGACCTAGACAAATACAGTACTGTACTTCATTGTTGCAGAACTAAAGACTAGTGTCACTGAAATTGTGAAATACTTCCATAACAATCATTTTACAACCGCAGTTCTGAAAAGATTGGAAATCGTGCCTTAAATTGATTTTAAAAAATTCAAATCCACCCTGTAGAAAGCTAAGGATAGTTCTTTCAAAATCACTCTGACAAGCTCATTGCTCATCTGAAGATGAAGACAACAAAAGCTGTAGGGATGGAAGATCTGGCCCAAACAGTTCACTGGACAGCTGCGGCCCTTATGCTTCTGAGACATGAGGGCCGCATTAGAGTGCTCAGTACCTAAAGAGGGGAAAAGATTAAATCAAATTCATCTTTCATTTCTCGATCAGACCTTGGACTGCCAAAATCAAACCACTTTCTTGGCTTTTCTCATTGGCCAAATTAAGTCCTCATTGGTGCATGTTTCTGGCAGTAATTGGCAGACCAGTAAAGGAGTCAGATTCTGTATCCCTATACACTCAGCATGTTGTCAGCCAGCAGCCTCCACTTGAGCATGTTGGTCTTGTATTTAGGGACTCCAACCCTTAGCCTATTTAGGGTCCTCCAAGTGACGTAGGGGAGGTTGGGTTCCTTAGCAATATCCTCCTCTAATGATCCTTGTTCAATGAGCTCCTTCCTCCAACTTCTAATTTGGTTTTTCTCTTGTGTACCTTCAAGAATGTTCTTGCCATAAAGCTCTTCCTAGATCTAAACTGGTGGACTTGAGTCTTGAGGCTCATATCCGTTTAGAGGATGTCAAGGGTCATATGTTCTGCACATATACAGTAAAACCCCGGCTTACGACTGCTCTGGGTAATGTTTGCCACGGGTTACGACAGCAATTTCTATAGAATTGACATTCCAGGTTACAAATTTTTAATGCATTTGTTCTGGGTTACAAAGACGATAATCTCCAGAGGATGAAGTCTCAACCCTCCTTGTGGTGGCTCTATGTAGGAATGGCTAGGGTGGAGAAAAGAGGGTGTTCTTAAAAGTTCTACCCCCTTTTTCCCCTGTGCTTTTGCACCTCCATGGATTGAACTCCCCAGCTGATTAGCGGCTGGGGTGGAGAAGAAGGGGGGGGGGGGGTTCTTGACATGTGTGAGAAAAAGGTGAAGCCCCTAAGAACACCCCCTTCGTTTGTCTCTGGGGTTAGCAAGGAGGCGCAGGGCGAACGATTCCCAGGGTGATTGGGTAGAAGTGCACGGTGGCAGCCTTGCTTCTCATTCCCTCCCCAGCATTGGACAAAGAGAGAGAGGAGGGGAGCCCGAAGATAAATGACTAAGTGATGGCCAATCTTGCGTAGCTCCTTCTGGCGTCTGCTTTGGTCTTGGTTAGATTTCAGCAAGAAACTATGCAAGAGAGCCCTGGAAATGCAAAGAAACACAAGAGAGCCCGGGACTTGTGTAGCTTCTTTGGTGGGCAGCTGCTGCTGTGATTCCAGGCTTGTAGAGAAGGTCTGTCCGACGTCCTCATGGTCATTTGTGCTGCTATGTCCGGCCTGTCCCCCACTGCTGCTTCCAGAAGGGTCGGGGAAAGTTATCCACTCAGTTGCTGCCATTCTCTGAACTCCCCCAGGCGCAGTTTTTTGGTTGCAGCGAAGCCTCGGGGCTTTGGAGAATGGTGGCAACTGAGTGGATATCTTTCCCCGACCCTTCCGGAGGTGGCAGAGGCAGTGGACATGCCAGACATAGAAGCACAAACACCACAAGGACATTATAAAATTATTTTAGCTTTTCAAAACTCTTTCTAAAGTGGCGAAAACACAGCAAAAAATTTAAAGCGCATTTTAGAAATAGTTTTGAACAGGTAAAAGATGTTTATTTGGCTTTTTTCTGAGCTCCGGGACTGATAATTTTGGTTGTCAATGCATATTTGACAAATTTCTGACAACGCCATCTAGTGGCCACCTCTAGTAATTGCCGGAAAAGTACCCAACAATCAGCTGTTGAGGTGAAGGGGGAATTTTCAGCACTTCCTGGTTGCTGGAATTGCTTCTGGTGGTGCCAAAATGCGACAAAAAATTCCAAAGATTGAGTGGACATGCTCTGAACACCCTCCCACCGCCCCCCCCAAATTTTTCATATCTCAAAAAAAATTGTATCTCGAAGCATTATTTTTCCAGGATTTATTTTCATATTTTGAGTTTTTTTGTAAGTAGAAGCATTCGAAACTCGAGGTTTTATTGTACAAAAATATTTTGTAAAGTCTTCCTTGTTTTTATATGGAGTGAGTGGCAAATATTCTTTCATGATCTTCAAAATTTAGAGCTATTTTTTTATCTCAGCAAAAAGAATATAAATCTACAAAATGAACATGAGTTTTGTTCATAGAATATATACTTCTGAAACTTGATAGATGTCCAATATTGTCACTTGAATTAATTTATATAGATTTTGCCTAATTACTAAAAGGTTTGTGGTACAAGGAACTTTATCACAGATGGTTATCAATTAAAAAACCTCGCCTTTTTACACTTTCTGCCTAATCTCATTCTAAACAGGTTATCTAAATAATTAAGTGCCAATTATAAATTAGGTTCTCCTTCTGGGCTATAGCTGTCACCTTTGGAAATGCATGTTTATGCTTTCCTAGTAGCCATACCAGAGGAGGAGAGAAAAAAATGGGAGTTCACAATCCTATGGTATGTTTTTGTCTTGCAAAATCACTAATGTACTATATTACCTCTGAATGAGACCAATGTGTATGAAAAGAGGTGTTGGTGCAGTTTCTTTTAATCATTGTGCATTTCATCTACTTTTTAGCATCCAAGTAACCAGTGGTGAAAATGGTTAGATAAATTTGTCTCTTCAATTTAATTTAAAGGGAAATAATTATATTGAGGTGAATATCTTCCTTTCTAACAAAATCAATTTTCAATTTAATTTTCACCACAGTAAATAGCTTGGTAGATGTGACTTTGCTTATAACTAATTTTGTGAGAAAAAAGTCAGCACTGTCTGCAGATGTTCAAGTGGCAGGCATGACTGGAGTAAATGGAACGCTGTTACCTCCCTCACCAAAGTGTTACCTATTTATCTACTTGCAATTTCTTGCTTTCGAACTGCTGGGTTGGCAGGAGCTGGGGCAGACAATGGGAGCTCACTCTGTTGCACAGGACGCGAGTCTAGAACCAACCTTCTGGTTGTGAAGCTCAGCATCTTAACCACTCACTAAGCCACCATGCCCACACATTTTCTATAGTACTAAGTGGAATTTCCAAGCAAATAACTGAACAGAGGTAGGAATATCTCCTTCCATTGCATCCTACTACTATGATCCTGATATATAAAATGGACATGCATACTATTTCCTACTTTTGCAGTCACAACAGTCTGACCCTGCTTCCCTGACTTTGTACTTGGTCTCTTCTGAAATAAGTTTAAAAGCTCCACCTGTCATTTCTGTAGGACAATGGTGGTGAACCTATGACACCCGTGCCAGAGAGGGCCACTCAGAGCCCTCTCTAAGTACCCGTGCGCCATCACCCCAGCACAGAGTTTGCCGCCCTGCCCCTCTGTCTAGCATCCCAATGGGAGTGCTTCCTCCCTCCCCCAGCACAGAGTTCACCCCGCCCCTCTGCCCTGCAGCCCAATGGGAGCACTTCATCCCTTCCCTGTCGGGTAACGTGAGTGGCTCACGTTGCGGGTGTGAGTGTGCAGCACAGACGGCAGCCTGTTGAGTCTGTAGCAAAGGTGAATTTGGGCACTCGGTCCTTAAAAGGTTCACCATCACTGCTATAGGATATTTCCTCTGGTTTGTGCAGTGTTTAGCATCTGCAGTACAAAAAACATGAAAGATAAAGAGAGAAAATCTGACTGACTGACACTGAAATGTGTTGCATGCAAAACGTTTGGTCCCGTCCTGGTTGCCTTGGCGGGCATTCTGTACTCTGTGCAGCACATAGTTCAAGTGAAGAAAGTTGCAACATGTACTTGCACGAAGAGAAGGTCACTTGAGACAACCACTGCATGCTTGATTTTAAAATCTCTGATGAAGTTCCCAGTTTACTTCACCAGGTGCAATGCTTACAAAGCAGATCCATAGGTAATTGTACTAAAGGTATACAGCAGTTATAAAGTGACATCCACGAACTATTAGCAGCCTGATTTATCCACCTTGTCTAAAAGACAGGATTTTCAAATGGCTATACTTTTAGAGTAGTTGAGAAGGGGTAGGTAGGGGAAAGTATTTCATAACCTGTTACTGATACATTGAGGGCTATTTAAAGTAACGAATGCATCTTGAAAATGGAACTCTCTGGCTTTAGTTGCCTTGGTTATAAATAAATGTTTCTTTGGAGCAGAGATTTTATATTATCTTGAAGAGACACACTGTAAAATAAATATCCAGTAATTGATTGGATTTCTGATTTTTCATATCACAGGAAAATGTACCACTTTTGTACCACTAGAGAAATGTACCACTAGAGAAATGTACCACTTTTGATAAATTTAGAATTAATTCCAAACTTATGCTAAATGTCGGAAAGTAGAACAAACGGTAGAAAATGTACTGCTTTACTAGCCAAGGGTCTTAAGTGGATTTCAACAGAAGACTTATGAAACACATTCACAAGAAAGTTTGCATATGACAGTGACTTATTATCTGAAAACTTACACCATAATAAATTATTCTGGGCTCAGCTTAACATCTGATGAGAAAGGCATTGAACCCATCTGAAAAGGGGGCAGTTGATGTAAAAGAAAATATAAAAAGTACAGTGATACCTCACTTAAAGAGCATAATGCGTTCCATGCTCTTTAAGCAAGTTTATAATTTAAGCGAAACACCATTGTAAGTGACCAATTGTGACTTCTGGTGGTGGTGGTGGGGAATTGCGAACCCGTTGTTAAGCGGGTTTTTGGTTGGTTTTAGTTGTTAAGCGAGGTGACCATTCAAAGAAAATTCTACTCTTTAAGCGAGTTAGTCTCAAAGCGAGGCGCTCTTTATGCCAGGTTTTACTGTAGTACAAATGAAAAGCTATCAAATACATATATATTTTTTATTTATTGCACTTATACCTCACCCATTTGGGATGGACTCCCACTCTGGGCTGCTTACACTATTAAAATAACATAAAAGCGAAACAGGCTTCATTAGGACAATAAAACAACCCCTACCCACCTAAACAAAATCCAAACTGAGGACCCCAAACTCTTGTGGCAGACAATGGGAGGGTGAAAACACTGGGCAACATCAGCTTTAGCACTAAAATTTAATAACATTTGCAGGTCAGAAGGAAAACAGCTGGATGATTAAATGGTTCATAGAATAAATCATGTCTTTCTAATCTGTCAGCAGTTTTTAAGGGGAAACAAACTGATGATTAAGTATAAATAGAAAGTTTTGGCAGTCTTACACAAGAGATTGGGTAGACGCTTGTAACCTCTCGGTGAGAGGTAAAACACTGTAATTGATTAAGCAACTTTAGACAGGGTAAATAAGTCTAAGGTCTTCCTTTTTAGTGGTACAGCTTGTTCCGTAACATATAAATGTGTGAAGAGATCATCATAGTCTGGTGGTTGTCCACCTGAACTTTCTTCCAAAGAATAGGCCACTGAGTTGAATAAGGTTTATTTCAAGTAATTATTCTAAGAAAGCCTTAGGACCCCCTCTTCCTTCTGATGTCCTCAATGTAGATTAATGGACATTTCCATTAGTTAAGCAAATAGCTTTCACATGACTGGATCCGAAGTTAAGCGTGTGCAATTGAGTTGATGAGAACAGCGTATCTCACGCTTTTCTTCCCATGGCAGCCCCTCGAGTCTTCTAAAAATGTTATATGGAGGAGAAAGTAAAGGGGATTACCCCAAATTAGGCAATGGTACCTTTCATTGCTGGCCAACAATGCCTCTGCTTGGTCTTGGAAGTCACCCCCGGCACCACAACCAAACCTCTTCAGCATGGTCCTTAACCATGTTGAATTAACCTTCTGTATATTGCAGTGCAGTGATGACTAGCAATGGTCAAGAGGGTTGTGGCAATCTGCTTTCTTTAGCCTATTTACAGGGTTTTCGATGCACCTTATAAACAGCAACAGGCATTTGAACCACAGCAATACTGTAGTCCTCAATTTTAAATATTTGCCTGTTTTCTTATCAAAAGTAGAGGAGCATGTAGGTTTTAGAGGAGATCATTCCATCAATAACTGATCATCATTGTCTCACTTTCACCTGTGTTACCTTGCCTTGAATATATTTACCAGGGGTTCTCAACCTACAGCCCATGGGCTGGATCTGGCCTGTGGCACCATTTCATATGGCCCACTGCCACTGGAAGCAGTGGAAAACAGCCATAAACATGTCCATGGCTGTTGTAAACGTGTTAACAACAGCCATACAAGTGTAAAATGCATTTACGGCAGCCGCATTTGCATTTGACGGCAGCATTTATGGTAGGGAGAACCACCAGTCCAGCCTACTCAACTGTCTGAGGGAGTATGACCTGGCCCGTAACTTTAAAAGGTTGAGAACCCCCGATATTTACTTTTTAGTTTATTCAATATTTTGGTTTATCATTTGTGAACTTCTGTTTTAATATTTTAGTTCTGTTAATCAGTCTGTTTGCAAAATGGGGCTAATCATACTGATGTGATGGTGGTTTAAGGTTGCTATCAAGATTACTGAGTGAACAGAGGAAAACTATTTTGCATGCTCTAAAAGAGAAAGAAATGAAGGAACAAATTGGGGAAATGTAGTTCCTTAGATTGCAATTCCTAGAAGCCTCCAGCAAGTATGACCATTTTTCATGTTCGTCGAGCATTTCTGAGAGTTGTGGCTCAAAAGAGTTGCTTAAGAAAGCTCTTTCAAAATCCTAATTATTAACCTTAGTCGTGATATTGTACCATAATGTAGTAAAAGAATTGTCTTTCTTTAGAGAAAGGATCCATTTTTGTTTTCAAAACTGGACCCAGAAGACAGTTTCTCTGAACATGTATAAAAGGTATCTTGGTTTGTTTGTTTGTTTGATGCTTTCTTTCTAAATGATAGTTTCTTCTTTTGTGTCCCTATCAAACCCTGGAATGTCTAAATGAAGCCACTTTCTTTGTTTTGTCATTGCCCAAACCTATGTCCTCATCAGTTCATGTCACTGGGAGCATTTGGCAAACCAGTAAAGGAACTGGATTTTGTGTCTCCACATTCACACCCCATGTTGTTGTTCGCCAGCAGTCCCCACTTGAGCATGTTGGTCTTCTTTTAGGGACTCCAACTCTCAGCCTATTCAGGGTACTCCAAGTGACATAGGGGAAGTTGAGATCTTCATCTATATCCTCCTTTAATGTTGTTCCTTGCCCAGAATTCTTTCTTCCGTCTTCTAATTTGATTTTGGGGTACACAGACATAGCCTCCACGAAGATTGTGAATTTAGTCGGGTGTGCCCTAGGCGGCAACCTTGTTGGCTAATCCTTCTAACACCAGATCAGACCAAAGGAATGATAACTAATCCAGTACTGTAGTACAATTATATTTATGTCTACTTAGAAGTAAGTACCATTGAAATTTACTCCTGGATAAGGGAATATAAAATTGATTGACCTTGAAGCCTTATTTCTCCATCCTATTTGCTCCTTCTCTTCAATTTCCTTTTACCACACATCTTCCAAACATTTTAATTTCCCTACTCTGCTCCTACTTCAGGGAACTTTTAGCTGAAAAATAAATAAATCCAAAATCACACTGTTGGGCTGTTACAACATTCACAGTTGAAAACTGTGATTCTTCAGTAGCACTGCCATAGTTTTGCTGTATCCTGTGTGCATGCATGCGCTATAGAAGTTAGTTCTATGGCCGAAAATCTGTCTGTCAAAGATGACAGTATAATTGGGCAGGATAATAATTTCAGTTTTTTGTCTTCTAGCTTCCACAAAGGCTAAAGACATCAGTGTATCTACATTATACAGTTATATTGGTTTCATGTTATTTTAATCACCATGGCTACACCCCCAAAAAGAAATCCTGGAGTTATAGTTTGCTAAGGTAATTGCCTACTATAGAGATACTGTACACTCTACTCACCTGAACTGCAGTTATGCTAGGTGCCTGTCTGCATTACAGAATTAAACGGATACTATCCTCAGTTCTTCTCTCCTCTCCAGATGGCTAGAATTAGTTTACCCATAATTCCTCAAGACGGAGCCAATTAAAAGGCTATACAATTGATATAGCTATGTAATAAAGTATACATTCTCTTTTTTTTTTTAATGACATAGAGAATCGGGCCAGCTAATGGTATCAATAGTCACTAGCTGGCTTGGGTAGAATCCACCTCAAGCTAGGACAACTATTCTTTCTACTCTTTTCTTTCTCAGTGTTTCCCCCCTTCCATCACCACATTGCATTCTCTCATTACTTTTCTACGGGGTACATAGTAAGAGCCTCTTTGAAGATTGTGTTTTTGCACCCCAATCGAGCGTATCCTGGGCAACAGCAATCTTGTGCTGGGTAATCATTCTCACACTAGGTCAAGCAAAAGGAACCATGGAATGAATTCACCAAAACGTGGTTTCATTTAAGCAGTTTCATGTCTGGCCAAGACACAGAAGATGGAGAAAAAGGAGAAGAATCACTTTTCTACCATCACCTCCAATGCAACATACATTCTCTTGCTCAGTATAAATACACACATACTTAGGAGACAGACAAGATTCACCAGGCCTTTTTAGTCAGAGAAGAGACCAATCTTCTGACAGTGCAAAGTGGTTCTAGTAGTCTAAATCTGAAAGCTTAGGTAAGTTTTCTTTTACCCTGTCCAAAATTAGTGGTCAACATTTTGACTTAGGATGGCTAACTGTTAAGGGCATTTTTCTTTTCTTTTGAGGATTCAAGCATAAAAATGTGATACAGTACTGCAAAAAGTTTTATTTCATTAAAATTAACTTAATTGAAATCCATCCATGCATGCAAGTCTCCAGCATCTTGTCACATTGCTTGGTATGAAGCTGTGGTGGGAACATACACATAAGAGATGGGCAATCTCAGTGGGGCGAGGGCATTTTTTAGATTTGCTGGAAGCTTGGGGGCAGCTAGCCAAAGGTTCCAGGCCAGGGGCAATTTCCATATTTAATTTTTTAAAAAATGTGTTGGTTTTTATTGCAAAAACTGCACAATGGGTTTTTGTAAACTAACAAAATGGGTTGAACTTTACTTATTAGTGCTTGTAACGAAAAAAAAGTACTGTTTAGTGGCCACGGACCATTAAAATTATAGACAATTATTTTGGAGTTATGGGGGAGCCCAAGATGCTAGAAGCAGTCTCAGAATGGCTAAATTGTCCCCAAGGGTGTTCAAGGCATTCCTCCCCCCCCAAAAAAAAAAAATAAGGATGAGGGAGACCAAATGCCCCAGGAGACTACATATTATTCACTCTTGTTAAAGCCAATTGCATGTAAGTATGTTAAATATCATTCTGGCTAGAGCCATGTTTCTTCATTTAAGCAATAAAAATGGATTAAGAATTATAACCTGAAACTTCAGGGCAGGTTTTGCTTCTAGACGGGGTCCTCAAACTTTTAAAGCTGGGGGCCAGTTCACGGTCCCGCAGACTGTTGAGGGGCTGGCCTATCTTTTGAATGGAATGTATTTTTTTAATTAATTTTTTATTACTAAAACAAGACAATATTCAAACAAACGCACACAAAAATTACACTATCACATTAATCGCTATTACAATAACAAATGTATTTCAGTGGGAAATGTGGGCCTGCATTTGGCATTTGGGAAGCATGTGCTGCAAGGAGTATGCAAAGAGCGCACGCAGTGAGAAGGAGCACAATGCGCTGGAGCCTGGTGAATCCAGACATGTCTCGCTCCCTTTGCCTCCCTTCCCCGGCTTTCCTGCCAGGTTGTCGGGCTCCATCCCACTGTCAGAGTCAGTGCGGCACAGCACAAAGTAGTGGGTGAAGCAGCAAGGGGCAGAGCCTGAACCGGGCCTGGGGAGTGCCAAGGTACTGCCACTGCTGCCCACACTGCTCATCCAGGCCGCCAGCTCAGGGCTACCCCTCTGCTTCCTTTCAGCTCCTTCCACTTCCAGCCCAACAAGCCACGTGTTTCTGAGAAAACCAAAGTGGCAGGGAAGGAGGTGTGCCGTTAATGCCGCCAGAGAAGTGTTTCGTCCATGGCACATGTCTATCCCGCCCCAGGGACCGGTGGGTTTCCTAGGGCTCAAAACGCACAGCCTCAGTTGCTCTGGCTATCAGAAATGCTGCCCTCAGCCGCTTTGGCTGCTGCTGCTGCCACTGCCACGTCAATCGTTGTCCCCCCCCTCTTGGCTTGGCATGCCCCTGCCAGCACTCCATAGCAGGGCGGATATTATAAGGAGCTGCTGTACACACGCCTGCCTTGCTCACCCAGCCCTTCCAGCAGCTGCTCCTTACAACATCCACCCTGCTATGGAGTGCTGGCAGGGACATGCCAAGTGGAGGGAACAAGGATTGAGGTGGCAGTGGCTGCAGCAAGGACATGGGCCGGATTACTTGATGCCACAGGCCGGATCTAGTCCACAGGTCGTAGTTTGACGACTCTTTTCTAGATACACTAAGAACCCATATCGGGAAAGAGTGCTCCCTCGAGTGGCAAAATAGGTATAATTGTGAAGGCACAGTTAAAGAAGGAAGTATGTCATCTAGATTATTTCTGATGGGTATACAAGGCATAAGAATGGGAAAGATGCATTTCTTTCAATTTATGTTTTGTGCCTAAGGAAAAAAAGTGTCATTAGCGTGAGCTAAATACATATATTTTTGAGGCCTTGAAGGCTGTGGGCAAGACTGCTTAATATGAGTCTGCAGATGTCCATATTTTAAAGACAAAGTTGTCTATAGAATAAATTTAAAATTTAATTTCAATGGTGCCATGTTTAAGTGAGAAACAGTTCTTGGTTTAGATTAGTGATTATGACTAGTTCAAAGCTCCTAGCAGAGGATGCCATGAAATACATCTGTAGCCACTCAGTCTTTTATTATAGTTGGGGAAACTATTCATGGAACGGTGCAAAGTACCTGTACTAGAACATTCATAATGAAACTTTAAAATGGCTGGCATTGCTGCATATCAAAATTTGGGCATTAGTTTCTGCTTTTGTTTCAAGGGGGGGCATGGATCTTAACTGTGATAGTTATGGGGGAAAAATCTGTCTGGGATATAGTGACCAAGGAAATTTGTCTGCCTCTTTCTTTTCCTTCAGCTGCAGGAGACAAGCTATGAAAAACCTGGGGAACATAGTGAAAAGTAGAGACATCTCACTGCAAACAAAGGTCCGCATAATCAAAGCAATGGTATTTCCGGTGGTAATGTATGGCTGTGAGAGCTGGACCATTAGAAAGGCTGAGCGAAGAAAAATAGATGCCTTTGAGATGTGGTGCTGGAGGAGAGTTTTGAGAGTCCCCTGGACAGCGAGGAGAACAAATAGGTCAATATTAGAAGAGATTAGCCCTGAGTGCTCCCTTAGAAGGACAAATAACAAAGATGAAGCTGAAGTATTTTGGACATCAAATGAGAAGAGATGATTCACTTGAGAAGGCCTTGATGCTGGGGAAGGTGGAGAGCAAAAGAAGAAGGGGACGGCCAAAGATGAGATGGCTAGATGGTATTGTAGACACAATGGGCAAGGGGTTGTGTTGACTAAGGAGGATGGTGGAGGACAGGGGTGCCTGGAGAGCGATGGTCCATGGGCCCGCAAAGAGTCGGAATCGACTGCGACTGAACAACAACAACAAGCAGTCAGATACAAAAATCAATTTTCGTTTGGGTTTCTTATTGGGGACTTGTTGGTTATATGGTATTTCATCTTCCGGTCAGTATGTATGCCACCTACTTTCTCCGTCAGTAGATTTTATCATTCTCCATTTCTGAGTAAAGATGGGTTATCTTTAACCTTCATTTCTCTCCCTCTCCAGCATCACAAAAGGCTATATAATGTCTTGTGAGGTGGGAGGGGACGGGAGCAAAAATGTTTCTTGAACTTGGAGTACAGGAGTTTGGTTAAGGCTGTTCCTTTAAAAGGCTAGTTCCTCCAGAGAGGGCTTTAGGGGGGAAAAACCAACCCCTCACTATTTTGAGGTGGAGCTGCTGCCTACTACAGAGCCACCAAAATTATAAGTAGTTGCATCATTTTGCCAGGCAACATTTGAAGTCTGGATGATATATAGTAGTTGGTCTCTGTAACCATTTTAGATATGTTGAAAGTCAGATTGAATTACAGGTTTTAGCAGTTAATATAACTCCTAGGATCTTCTGTCTGCATTGTGGATTAATCCTTTTCTGTAGGATTTACTACTCTTAGTAAAGTATTTGTGCGTGTTTATCATTAAACTGGAGTGACTCTACATATCAGCAGAGATAAAAAACGCAGGTTGTAATTATCTTTTGAAAAATCTAGCAAAGTGTAAAGCAGCTAATTTGCGAGATATCCTTTCCTGCCTAAAACCAGAGAGAGGCAGAGTTCTTAAGGACAAAATAAAAACTGGTGAGTTGCAGCTGTTTTAACATTTGATACAGTGTGTGTCACAGATTGTAGACTTGAGTAGAAGTGAGCTATCAACAAGTGGCTTGGATTGTTTGTTTGATTCAAATAAAGGAAACAAATGCAGCCATTCTGCTAGTCTAGTCTTCACTTATGATTACTATCACAAATGTTCTTTTTTTGCAGGTGTTGATATATTGTACATGGTACCAATTTTTTTTCTACATCACTTCATAATTATTATATTCTTTCTGATTTTAGTAGCAAGCTTATTGATTTTATAAAATTATTATATTCTTAGTTTTAAATTTCATTTATAAGAGACATAATGTTTGAGGTTTTTATAATCAAGACTTTTTGGGTATGTTTTTGCACCTGTCTGGGAGTGAATCCCACTGAACTCAGAAGGAGATTAATTATGAATAGATTTGTACAGAATTGCACTATAAGCTTTGTTATAAATTGTTGATGAAAGTGACTGATGAAATTTCCTTGATTCCTCAATTGACCAGACTATCAGGGGTGTGTGTGAGTTTCTGCTGGTTGCAACTCACTTTCCATTCTGATGAAATATTTGAGGGATATAAAAATTTGGACTGAATGAATGCCAGTATTGGTATGATAACTGCCACCATAGTGATGAAAAAAATCGATATTGCTTGAGGTGCAAATTTTGTTGTTGAAAGTTGCAGCGTATGTAGTTTCTTAAAATGAGAACTGATTCTAGATTACCCTTCCCCAATCTGGTGCCCTTCATATGGTTTGATTTTCAGTTCCTATCAACTCTAATTCAGCATAGCCAGTACACAGGAAGCTGGGAACTGTAGTCCAAAATATTTGGACGATACCAGGTTTCAAAGCTTTTGGAGTAGAAGGCTCCTTTAATTGCATGGTTATCATGGTTGCATTGTCCTGAAAATGTAA
The DNA here is from genome assembly GCA_035047345.1 of Bradypodion ventrale. Classification (NCBI taxonomy): domain Eukaryota; kingdom Metazoa; phylum Chordata; class Lepidosauria; order Squamata; family Chamaeleonidae; genus Bradypodion; species Bradypodion ventrale. The sequence continues at coordinate 82,208,046 of JAWDJE010000005.1, read as the reverse complement.
ATGTTCTGTACTTTTTAAAGTATAGCTTCCTTAAGGTAGAGAATGCTGGGGATATCATGAAAGAATTTTTAATTTTTCTTGGTAGTTCAATCCTTCAGAGAGAGAGATCCATCAATGTTATTGGTATTAGACAGGGAACACACACTTTTTGGGGTGTGGGGTGTGTGGGATATTTATAGCTAACAACAAACATTTTAATGCATTTGATAAAGAGGGTGTAGGATTAGGTCTCCAAAAGAGAGTTATTGTTACCCATATTCTGTTGCATAATGTATATGTTTGGTTCTGCTCTGCTTGTGTATTTATGAATGAAACAAGCATGGCTTAAGACATTTTATGTTCCTAGTCCACTATCATTTGAAAGAAGCTAAGCCCTTTAGTATTTGCCTATAAACTTTTTACCATGACATAGAGCAGAGAGAAATATGTAGAACTGGTGATACTGTTTCCTTGAAGAAAAATTGTAAGCTAGATAGTGAAAGAAGATGGAGCAGTTGACACGGTTTGGGAAAAACACTTGGCATCTCATTAATTAATGAAGTACAGATATGTAGCGTGGAGATTTCTTTTTAAGTAAGCCTGAATGTCATGAAACCAAGATTTACATCTTGCAGCCTTCATACGAAGAGGTGGTTCAAGAAGTTTGTTGGAAGTCTGAAAGTAGCTACGCAAGTTGTACATGAAGCTCTGTTGGAAGAGTGAGTACTAGGTTCAGAGTAGATGAGAACTTTCATGATGTGGATGATTGTTTGGTACAACATAATTGTAGTCACGTCAGTAGGTGTAAGTAAAGGGTTTTTCTATTTTGAGGAATTTATCAGCAGGAATGAATGTAAAAGGCAAGGAGGGAAAAATACCAGGAATAACAACAACAGGTTGAGAAAATATTAGAAAACAAGAAAGTCAACATTCTATGGGACTTTACAGTTCAAACAGACATCTGACTTATAATAAATGTTATATAACTGTTGTGGAAAAGAAGACCTGGTTTATTGATATTGCTATACCAAGGGATTCACAAATTGAGGACAAACAGCTGGAGAAAATCATAAAATATCATGATTTCCAAATTGAAATGGAGCGTTTATGGAAAAAGAAATCTCCTATTGTAGTAATCGGAGTCTTTGGAGCAATACCTAAAGTGAATCTAACAGTGTAATAATAATAGTAACCTGCTAGCGATGCACAAAGCTGTTGGTGAGGGTACAACCCCTACTCCAGAAAGATCCTAAATAAGAACTTTAAAGTTTTACTCCACATATTCCCTATGAAGACTTAGATTGAATTTGGATCAGATGCCTATAAATGGTGTATAAGAACATAAGAACGTATCCCCCTAAGGTTCTCCCTCATAGTAGAAGTACCGTAATTTTAAAAGTCCATGAATTATATGGGCACAACAAATTTGGAAGCTTAATATTGGGGAAGGATTACTGAGAACTAGTCTGAATGACAGATGGCTGCTGGTCTGGCAGAAGATGTCTAAGGTTCTAGCTAAGAAGTGTGAGGTTCTTTAGTCCCAATTCAGCCAATGATGGATTTCTGCCTAATCCCTAGCCATCCTTGGGGTTCTGCCCTGGTCTTTCTTGCAATGGTTGTAGCTTTCTCCTCTATTGACACCCCATTACATTTCCATGCAAAAATGGGAGAAAGAGGATTTATTTCAGATCCAGTATGGAAGATGTATTATGTGGATGAAATGAGATGGATGGATAGATGTGAATCGGTGAGTGAACTAATACATGTGTGAATTAAAAGCAATGCAAAAGTTTGTGAGAAAAAGGTGAAAGAGTAAGCGAGAGAGAGAACATATTTCAGAACAGTAAAATGGGTGACATAATAAGGGCAAAGGGGCTATTTTTGCCCGCTTTTCATTTTGACTAATTACGGTTGGCACTGTCAATTGTCAGTAGATCATGAAGCTACTGAGAACTTTTCTCTTAACCAATGAAACCTTCAACTTCTAAAAAGGATCTATCAATCCTTGCTTTAGATGTAATTTGTAACAAGACAGAAGTTGTTTTGGCCTGGGGAGCAAATGCTTCTACATAACTTCTTGACCAAGAAAAACAGAGCAATCTCTTTTTGGTGCACTAAAATATGTGGCAATGAATGTGGCAGGTAGACAGAGGGTTGGTGACTTTGGACTATTAATTGAGCTGGTCTGATTCTTACCTATTTAAAAACAACAGCATGAAGGTTGTTTTCTCACTTTCACTCGAGGGACTAGATGACCTTCAACTCATTGAAAAGGAACTTTTGCCAGTTTTTGGCAGCGTGTGTGAGGGCAAAGTACAAGAGAGTCCATGTGCTTGTTCTCCTTATCACAGCTCCATGTATGCCAACTATTACTGTACTTGGGACTCTCAAATTGTTGCTGTATCATCCCTGCAGTTGGGAATTACATAACACATGGGAGCCATAGGCTACCTTATAGAGTAATGTTTTCCCCAAACCTCCATCACCACTGGAGGCTGAAGAAGAGGACTGGCCCCTGAGCTGTGGCTCGTTGGGGCGGTGGGCGCTGCTCCTGCCTGTCAGCCTGGGTGTTGCCCTCCCGGGAGGGATAAAAGGTAGCGAGCGCTCCTGCCCACTCACCTCCGGCCACATCGCCGTCCGAGGCTGGAGGGTGGCCTGCCTCACTTGCCCGGCAGCTGCAGCTGCCTGCGGCTGCGGGCCCCGGAGGGACACCCGCCCGCCCTCCTTTGCTGGTTCGTTGGGAGGGAGGAGGCGAGCTGGCCCCGGTTGCGCGGGTCCAGTGCGGCAGTTGTAGGAAGATTTTGTCGCTGCTGCTGCTACAGACCCCCCCCCCCCCCGGACGCTCATTTGCAGGTTCTCTCCCATTGTTGGACTTTTCCTGTGGTCCGTCCTTGCTGCGAGGGAGATGAGGAGAACAGCTGTTGTTGTCGGGCTTCATAATTGTTTTTTGGCTTTTGTGATGTATATCGTGCTTATTTGAGGATAGGATACTGTAAATTGGATTTTTATATGATATTTGTATTGACTATTTAATTGTACTGTCTAGGTGATACATTGTTACATTCTGTATCTTATTGTAATTGTATTCCACTGTATTTTTGTTTTTGCTGTATGGTATTCAGCATTGTATATTGTGAGAAAGCTTTCTTTTGTTGCAGAAAACTTTATTTTGTTGTGTTGTAATGTTGCTCTGAGTGGTGCTCGCGCCAGAAGGATGGGATATAAATAAACCTACAACAACAACAATAATAATAAAACACTTTGAGTCCTTAGCTGGCTGAATTCACAGAAATGCTATTTGAATCTTAAGTGCTCCTATAAGATTTATAAAATTATACAGATCTCTAGAATGTAGGCTGTACTTGAATGTTGTTGTTTTAACTGTATGGTGAAGAGTTTCAAACATGGGGGTATAACTAGCAACCTTTGTGTGGGCTAGATTGGCATTTCTGTTCCATTTTGTGGTATACAGGACTGAACAAAATCATTCTCCTCATGTTTAGATGGGAAACAAGCCAAGTGCCAAAAAGGTAGAATGGATATGGATCATTCTGTATTATGTATGTCTTAGCAGGGAACACTGCATATGTTAAGAGTCAAAAATCTAGGGTAGAATGAATAGGTAGCCCAGGGATTAGTCATACAGTGAAAAGTTGGTAGTAGGTGGCATAGTGCTGTAATAGTTGAAGAAAAAGTAGACACTGGTACAGGGTCATTAGAATAAATCATGGACAGGGTCTAATTTACATACTTGCTTTTAAAAAGAAAGTCAGTGCATATTTGTCTGTTATAAAAGTTGCTACAATGGTTTTTTTTAAAGTGAAGAATGACTAATTTTTTAAAAAAACCTTTTTAACCAAAAAGTTCCATTGTGCCTCTAGTGGTCAATTTAAATAGATAAAAATGGAGCATGGGGCCACCAGGCAGAATCATTCTATTTGCATAGAACATGGATTCTCAACTTGCGGCTCACAGCAGCATTTCATGTGGGCCCCCACCGCCTCCACCACACGAGGAAGTGTCATGTGGTGGAGGAAGTGCAAAATGGCTGTCCAGCCTCTGAAGCTGTCTGAACGAGTGTGACCTAGCCCCTGGCTAAAAAAGGTTGAGAATTCCTGGCATAGAATCATAGAAAGAGTTGGGAAAGGCCTATGAGGCCATTGAGTCCAGCCCCTTTCTTAATGTAGGAATTCAAATCAAAGCGTATCCAATAAATGGTTGTCCAATTTTCTCTTGAGCACTCAACACTTCCGGAGGCAATTGGTTCCACCGTTGTACTGATCTAATAATTAGTCCCCCCCCCCTTGATTTTTAGACTTTATTTAGCTTCCTTTAATTTGAACTTGTTATTACGTGTCCTGCACTCTGGAGAATAGATTTGGCCCCTCCTCTTATGACTATTTTTCACTTATTTGAAGAGTGCTATTATATCCTCACTCAGTCTACTTTTCTCAAGGCTAAACATGCCCAGTCCCCTGATCATTCTTTTTGCCCTCCTTCTTAAATTTTGGTGCCCAGAATTGGACACAATACTCCAGATGCGGTCTAATCTGTGCTGAATAGAGGGGGACTAATACTTCATGGGTTTTGGAAACTATACTTCTGTGAACACAGCTTAAAGTAGCATTTATGTATATTTGCAGCCACTATGTACAGTTGATTCATATTTAGCTTGTGATCTACAACAATTCCAAGATCCTTCTCACGTTGTATTACAGAGCCAAGTATCCCCCCTCTTGCAATTGTACATTTGCGGCCCCCCGTGTAGAATTTTGCACTTATCCATGTTTCATTCTGCTGTTTTCAGTCCAGTATTCAAGCTGAGTTTATTAAAATTGGTTTTCCCAAACTCCAGTGTGTACAACAGCTACACTCCACTTTTGTTTCCTTTGAAATCAAGGCCTCTAGTAGAACATAGACACTATTTCCTGGAGTTCCATTATTATTATTATTATTATTATTATTATTATTATTATTATTATTATTATTATTATTATTATTATTATTATTATTATTATTATTATTATTATTATTATTATTATTATTATTATTGTTATTGTTGTTGTTGTTGTTGTTGTTGTTGTTATTGTTATTGTTGTTATTATTATTATTATTATTATTATTATTATTATTATTATTATTATTATTATTATTATTATTATTATTATTATTATTATTATTATTATTATTCCACTTGTACCCTGCCCATCTAGGGGGTGGATCTTCCCCACTCTGGGCGGCCAACAACAACATATTAAAACTTCTTAAAATCACACAATAAAAAATACAAATACATGTACCAGACCTAATTAACAGTGGAGGAGGCCCAACAAGAAACCTAACACTAAACAGATGAGGCCCCCTTCTCGAAAGCCTCCCTAAACAGAAGCGTTTTAAACTGCTTTCTAAATGCCAACAAGGAAGTAGTCTGACACAACTCCACCGGAAGGGAGTTCCATAGGGTTGGCGCAATCACCGAAAAGACTCTTCTCTGGGTCATAGCCTTCCTTGCCAATTTTGGCATCGGCACCAAGAGCTGACCCTTCTTGCTATCACTTCTTCCATGAAGTCATTTCTATTGGTTACAATCCTCTAGTTTTTTCCTCCACATTTTATAGGAGAAAATTATCAGCCACACAAGCCAAGAATTTCTAAGAAGGGCAGTATTTGGCAGAATTTGTTTTCCAGCAGATATCAGGATAATACTCTTGAGAGGACATGAAGTAACTTTGTGCGGAAAGAACCCACAAAAACAATTTTACAAAAATGTTGATGGTATAAGGGGCTGGGGTAACCAGGAGGGGGCTATAAAATGTCCCTGGTGAGCCACATGAAACCCACTTGCTGTGGGTCGCTCAACCACAATCCAGAAGTTGATGTTCTAATTATTTTTAGAACACAAGTATGGTGTTCTAAATATATAACAAAATAGCATTTTAAAAAGCATATCAGACTTGATTAATAATCAGTTCCTTTCAGTAGCTAAGATGAGGTTTCAGAGGAATAGGCAGATATTTGAAAGATTAAATTTCTGCATGGTAAGTATTATTAGAGGAGAATAAAAATTTTAAGTGTAGACTGAATGGAAATTGTTTAATAAATGGATTTGTATTATAAGTTAATCTTTTATGGTAAACTACAGTACTAATGCAAAAATCTTAGGCTAGGGTTTCCCAACCTTTTCAAGACAGGGGACGGGTCATGCTCTCTGTCAGCTTCAAGGGCTGGATGGCCATTTTGCCCTGCCTGCATGAGGGGAGGTGGCCATTTTGTCCCAACAGCTTCAAATGGGCTGCCATTTTGTTTCTTGAATGCCCTTGGAGGGGTGGGGGGCCACATGAAATGGCACTGTGGGCTAGATCCAGCCTTAGGTTGGGAACCCCTCTCTTAGACCACCACCTGCTAGTTGGGGGGGGGAATCAATGAGTGATGGGGGGATAACTCAGACAACCTAACTCCCAAACTCACCAAACTTGGAGAAGGTTGAGAAGACAGTGGGCAGAAAGCTGTCTCTAATTTTGGTGTGTTTAGGTAGTGTTATGTCCTACCCCCACCCCCATCACTCATTGAATTTTCCCCTGACCAACTTAGCGGTGGTCAAAGACTTTTGCACAGAGCTGTGTATACTTTTTTGGACAAAGACACAATTACAATTGTTTCATATAAATTTTCTATATTTTTAATGTTTTGTTAAATTACTTACTTACATTATTGCTTTCTATAATGAACTGTAGTCTTTCCTACATTTATATCAACCACTTCTGAGAAGGGGAATGATGTTAATAGTTTGGTGATCCTATAGCAGACATCTGTCATAGTTGTGCAAATCAGATGTGTTTGTTAGGAGTAGGGAACCCAATGATGTTTAGGAGATGGAACAGAGATGGCTGGAAGCAATTTAGAGAGATCTGTGAGAAGCAGACTCCTAAGGTAGTAAAATTGTAGATACTGCCCTAAACTGTACACTACAAATAACACATCACTAGAAGATTTCTTAAATCAGGGGAGGATTTTTTTTTGGCTGGGGTGCTGGCATTATCTCAAGCTAGAACTGAGGGTGAAGATGGTAGGGACTGAAATGGCAACTTCTGAAATGTCAAACTATATGTTATAGATACAGTAGAACCCCACATAATGAAAAAAATTCCATTCCGCGGAGCTCTTAGCTATGTAGTTTTTTCGTTATGCGAAGCGAATTGGTGATACCCTGCATAACGGGAAAAAATTGTTATATGGGGTTTTGTTAAGTGAGGTATACTTTGCTTAACGAAAACCCCGTATAATGAAAAATTGTTTCATTATGCAGGGTATCGCAAATAGCGCACAAATGCCTCGTTGCACAAATTTTTCGTTATACGAAGTGTTCGTCATATGGGGTTACACTGTAACATGTCTTTAGAAGCTGAAATCACATTCCTGTTCCAGGAATAATTCTGGCAGACATTAGTAATTGTGTTTGCAAACAAAGCCTATGTTTGCCATCTGATGATAAATCACAAATCAAAACCAGATCATTTATGAACAACACAACATATGAAAAAAGCTCTTGCAGCAAAAAACAAACTTTCAGGATTAAATACATTATTTTGATAGGTTTTACTTGTAATGTATAGTTCAGTGTAAGATCTGCAGTTTTATTGCTTTGGGGGGTGGGGGGGTCTGTTCCCATTATACTCTACTCTTGTGTATTTGGATAAAACATACACTTGAGTATTTAAGAAATTTCCTCTTTCAGTTCTGTCCCTAGAGTCCTCTTAATTTAATATTAATTGATATTGAGATCAAATTCATTTTAATGAATTTCATTAACAGTATGAATTCAATCTCAATATCCAGCATTCTACCACCTTCAGAATTCCTTTATAGATCCTTTTAGGTATTCATACAGTCAACCCTCACATAACAACGCGTTCGGATAGCATCATTTTTGCTTAACAATGCGTCGTTATGCGCCACGTATTCCCCCGCATAAAAACGTTTTTAGTGTCGTCTGGACACTAAAATAACCGTCATTATCCAGACAAAAACGTTATGCGGGAAACTCCATAGAAACCTGCATAACAACAAAAATCGCTTAGCAACGCTACTTGGGGAACCAAGTAATGTCGTTATGCGAGGGTCTACTGTATTATTATGTTTGTGTGTGATATTCATGTGTTTAAACTTGCTACTAATCTAAGTAGCATCATAGGTTCAGAAGAGAATATACAAATACATTATTTGGTTTTGAGTATGGTATTGTAGCAGGAGAGAGATGCATAATGAAATACATAAGTAATATCCTCTGACTCCACTTTTTATTGTAATTTAACAAAATCATGCTCTCTCCTTACAATCGTCTAAAACCAATCATCACAGAAACTACTGTTCATGTGGCCCCTTTTCCCTATAGGGAATCTGACTCTCAGGATTGCAGACACTAGATTTAGTTCCTAATAGAGCCAATATGAACAAAAAAAAATACTTTGGGGTAAATATGTTGTTTTGAGTTAGAAAGGTGGCAGCGGTAGACATGTTGATAGGCTAACATATTTTCAGACCTAGACAATGTATCTTCTAAGCAAATTATATGTCTCAGCCTCCTATATTGCACAGAACCCACCCCCCACCCCTTTTATATTGCTTTGTTAAGATCTTGGGTTTGAATTTTATTTCTGGGGTAATTGATTTTTAAATTATATATCATTTACTAGTTTAAATCACTAATGGTTGATGTGGGTACTGCTGTAGTTCATAGAAGATTGAGATTGGTCTTTCTTTTTTGGGCCAATATGGTTAAAGCCAATAACTGACTTGAAAAATTCCATGAGATTTTTAGTATGCTTTGCAGCTATATGTATGTAATTGCCCAGCTTTAAACATAATGGGAGACTATGAGCAGAGTCGCCATGTGTGCACAAATTTCTTTCAGTCTATATGTCATTAATAATAATAACAGTGTACTATCAAGTTGGTTCCAACTTATGGCAACCCTTTTCAGGGTTTTCTAGGTAGAGAGCACTCAGAAGTGGTTTACCATTCCCTTTTTCTTTGGGCATCCTGGGACTGTGCAGCTTGCCAAAACCCACATAAGTTGGCTCTTCTTTCAGGAGGCATAGTGGGGAATTGAACTCCCAACCTCCGGTTCATCAGCCCTATACCTAAACTATTGAGTATTAGAATGTTGGGTTTGGAATATGGAAGCCTTGACTGAAATCCCTGATGTTTGCTGTGTGGTTGACCTCTGACTACTCAAATCTATCAGCCTATGTATGCACCTTGAAGAGTCTTGTGATTTCATAATTTAGAATGGGCAACTGGTAGTCAGCCCTCTGTACTTATCTAGGCTGAACCTGTGTAAAAGAATTATATAAAGCATAGTGGTATTACTATAGTATGCTAAAATCTTGTATTTAGGACTTATGGAAAAGCTAACTGCCGAGTCAAGATTCTACAAGAAAAAGAGGACTGTATACAGTTTAACAAAACCTAGTACCCATTTATACAGTTTAACAAAACCGAGTACCCATGAACTCAAATGAAGAGGGCACTTCTCTTTCATCACACTCCAATATATGAAATGATTTATTCAGTCAATCTTCTTTCGTGTCCCGATCAAACCCTGGACTGCCAAAATTAAACCACTTTCTTCACTTTGTAGTTGCCCAAACCTAAGTCCTCATTGGTGCATGTCTCTGGCAGCAATCAGCAGACCAGTAAATGAGCCGGATTTTGTGTGTCTCTCCACATTCACACCATGTGTTGTCCGCCAGCAGTCCCCACTTGAGCATTTAGGGACTCCAACCCTCAGCCTATTGAGGGTCCTCCAAGTGACTTAGGGGAGGTTGAGATCTTCAGCTATATCATTTAATGCTGTTCCTTAGTCAGTCAATTATAGGTTGAACTTCTCTAATATTTGAATTTCATGCTATGAGATTATTTGAAGGTTTATTATTTTGTGGGTTGAATATTATGTCTATATTTTGGTAGCAATAAATTAAAAAAGCAAAAAAAAAAAAGCCCACCGCATGCCCTGCAGCATAAAAATAATTAAAATCCATGTCTATTGCAATAATTGATATCCTATCTTTCTACAGAAATTATACTCAAAGCACTCACCGCTTAAAATACTGGCACCAAAATTGCCAATGAAAAGAACAGTAAATTTATTAAAATAACTAAAAGTTCAAAACATTTGTGAAACAATATTTAGCCAAAGCCTTGCTAGGATAGACTTTTTCTTATTGAACAAATACGAATCCCACTTTACTTCTGGTTTAACAAGTCTACCATGACATGTAAGTGGCTTGGGAATGGGCAGAGGAGATCCCCCCCCCCCCCAATGTTCGCCTTAGATTTTCACCCATCCCCAAGGTGTGAGTCATAGATGGTGCACTTTGGCTGCTTTATGACAGCCAATAAAGGATCAACCTAAAGCAGCTAACCATTTCCTTTGCACTTGTTAAATACAAAGAGAGAGTGAAGAAATCATTGGCTTGGGTAAACCTCAGTTTGCAGAAGAACAACATAAAGTTGCCCTCTGAAGTAAATTCTTGCTGGTAAAATTAGATGAGGATAAGGATGTTTGTGGATGTTTCTCAGTATTTACTCTGCTCTACTGCTTTAAATTCTGTTCTTCTGGATTTATGGAGCCTTGATGACTCTGCAGGGGCCTTATCTACCTGTGTCCAAATAGTGGTGATCAAGTGTGCCTCTTCTCCTTATGATAGAGCACACCACGACACAATGTACACTAAGCTTCTCCTAGATATGTTTTTCTCTTTGCCTGACACAACTAAAGTTTAAACCAAGGTGATTGTGGCCACTGTGTGGAAAGAAGCCCAGTTGTGTACAGTCAGGTACAGTCAACCCTCACATAACAACGCATTCGGATAGCATCATTTTTGCTTAACAACGCGTCATTGTGCACCACGTGGTCCCCCGCATAACAACGTTTTTTTTTTAGTGTCGTCCGGACAACAACGCTAAAATAACCGTCATTATCCGGACAAAAATGTCGTTATGCGGGAAACTCCATAGAAACCCGCATAACAACAAAAATTGCTTAGCAATGCTACTTGGGGAACCAAGTAACATCATTATGCGAGAGTCTACTGTAGTTAGGGTTTTTTTTTTTTTTTTGCAGTAGCTTATGCAAGCCTTCATACACCAGACTTGCATTAAGTATTGAGGAAGATACAGATGAGGTGGATATAAGTTTCTCAATTCAGGCCTATTAGCTTAGTAGGAACATCACTTGAACTGTATAATACAGGGATTCGCAACCTGTGGCCCATGGGCCAGATGCAGCCCATGGTATCATTTCATGTGGCCCCCCACCGCCTCCACCACACCAAGGAGTGCCATGTGGTGGAGGAAGGGCAAAATGGCTGTCCAGCCCACGAAGCTGTCTGAGGGAGTGTGACCTGGCCCTCGGCTTTAAAAGAAGTTCCTCCAGCAAAAATCATTTCAACCCAGAAAGCACCTTTGTGTGCTTCTGACACAATTTTTTTAAAATCGATAGACTCATTAATTAGGCTAAGCCGCACTGTTCCCAAAATCATCCGTTGTTTTGGCACAGGAGAAATAAAATCTTTTCCTTGACATTAACATGCAATAAATAACTAAATAACCAATAATTCATTGCCCTTTCCTGACATGTTCAGTGTGTTAACCACTAAGCCACCACAGTTCCTCTAAAATTTGTTACCTGCGCTTATTTGATCAGTGGGTGCTCCCATATAGACATGGGTCTCTGTAGTGTGTCATTTCTTGAACCAAGAACTGCCCTCTGCCTCTGATGTTGTTGCCTATCAATGTAGCATGACATTAATAATAATAATAATAATAATAATAATAATAATAATAATAATAATAATAATAATAATAATAATAATAATAATAATAATAATAATAATATCATGTCAGATATTACTCTGGGTTGAAAGGATTTTTGTTGGAGAATGAGGCTCCTTTCATGTCCCCATGTGCAGCTCTCAGGTATCGAAACCCGACCTTCCCCTCTCCAGCTCAGCGTCTTAACTACTAAGCCACCAGGGGATCTGCACCATGACATTGAGTGAGTTATATATATTTCCCCCCCCCCCCTTCGTGATCATGTGTATAAGTAAAAATTTTCACGGGCAAATTTGAACTTGTTTGAAGTATCTAGCTTAAGCCAGGGGTTCTCAACCTACGGCCCGGGGACTGGATGTGGTCCATGACACCATTTCATGTGGCACCCGGAAGTGCCATGTGTGGCAGGCAGGCCAAAATGGTCATCCGGCCCCCAAAGCTGTCTGAGGGAGTGTGACCCGGCCCTTGGCTTGAAAAGGTTGAGAACTCCTGGCTTAAGCTGTTAGCAGGATATCTGCCCTATCATTAAGCAAGCTTGACTTTGTGTGTCTAATGGGAATGACTTATATGCAGAGGAAAAACTTCTTTTGTTGTTAGTTTGCCAAATAGGTGGGTAAGCTCGGTGTCACCCAATCACCTGCGGCTGTTTTCCCCCACCCCTTTCAGAGCAAGCAGCTCCTGCTTACTGGTTTTAAGGGGAATGTTTGGGTAGAATCCTCTTTTGTTGCTTGCTGCCTTAAGGAGACAGGGAACTCTGTTGCCTGAATATTACCGTTGGGTGAGTAAAGGTTGAGCTGAAAATAAAGTTGGCATGGACGTAGAAGATTTCTAAAGCAAATTCCGTCCCAAGCAAGCTTTGAATAGTGCATGCTAAAGCTTCGAGTGGTTTTTCCCCCTCCTATAAATGGTTTAGTAAGGAAATTACTAAATGAAATGGATTGGTCACGGAAATGAGCTTTTAATATTGAATGACATATGTAAAAATATTAAGAGTATGAGGTCCGCTTATCTGGTGATATTTTTCCTTGTAGATTTAAAAAGGCAAAAACCTGCTGCAGACTTGTGACAGAATTCAGCAAAATTGCAAAATATGCAAAAATTGCAAAAATGGAAGCAGAAGAGAGCAGTCTAGTCCTGAAAATCTAAATGACTTGGCATAACCTAGATGGATTATCCTATAATTAAGATATTGAAGGGCACCTTTGGAAAGACTTCGCGTCTTTATGAAAAATGTATCTTAGGTTGTTTTCAGTATTTTGCGAATCTTGTTCAGCAGTTGTTGTTTTTACTGAACTGAAGTCTCTTTTGCACGTTCCCCCTGTTAGCAAATTGTGCTGAACTCTGTGAAATCTACTCCGGTGGAACCATTTCTAAAGTTATGTTGCTAAGAAATTTTTTTTTTTACTGGTACTTAATGGTCCTGTAAGCGTAGCACTGTGGAAACTAGTTTGTAACATTTTAAGAAAGACTGCTTAAGGCAGGAGTGGCTAAACTTTTCAAGCCACAAGCCGGTCATGTGGTTGAGCAAGCCAGTCACATGGTTTCTCCTGCCGTAAAATGCATCCACGGCCAGTGGTGGGATCCAAAAAGATTTACTACCACACTGTGGGCGTGGCCAGGGGATAAGCCCTGCACTGCACCCGAATTACAACTACTTTATTTCAAAATTTGGATGGGCGGGGCCAGCCAGAATTTCTGCTACCGGTTCTGGCGAACTGGTGTGAACCTGCTGATGCCCACCACTGTCCGCGGCTGTTGTAAACATTTTACAACATGTTTACAACAGCCACAGGTGCACTTATGGCAGCGTTTTGCACAGGCGCATTTGCGCATGCATGGGGCATGTCCACTTCCATTTCCTATAGCAGCGAGGGCAACATGGGCCAGATGATTTGGTGCCATGGGTCGAATATGGCCCACTGGTCGTAGTTTGGCCACCCCGTCTTAAGAAATGAGCCTCTCTCATAATCTCTGGTTTGTCTGCTTGGTTTTTTTTTAATCTTAAAAATGGGAAGCTGCTTTGGAGTGGTAAGACTGGATGTTGTAGGGAGCAGAATTCGTAACTATTCAGGATGCCCCTACAGTGGTGTGGAAGAGGGAAGATCAAACAGCCCTTTTCTAAATAGCACCATCAGTAGCAATTCCCCCACAAGGGGTGATAGCTAGCACTGTTGGAACCTGAATTCTGCATGGACAACTGAAAATCTGGATTTTCTGTCTCCCAGAGGTTGACAGGACCCAGACTTTGGGGAGAGGCTGCTGTGGAGTATGTGTATAAAGCTGTTCCACTAACTAGTACCATACCATTGAGAACATTGCTTTTAGTCTTTCTTTCTTTCTTTTTCTTTCTTTCTTTCTTTCTTTCTTTCTTACATACATACATACATACATACATACATACCCCACCCTTTTGGTGCAAGCACAGCTAAGTGAGATATTCCTGCCACATATACTACTTTAAGTATGTGTCTGGTATCAAGCATAAGTCATGAGTAGTTGCAGCAGCACATTTCTTGTACTGTACAGTACTTGTTTTGGAAGCAACAGCAGCAGAATTGTAAAGAAGGCACTGCTGTGGTGCTGAAGACTGGAATAGAAATTTATTCCTTAGTGATTAGGAGTACGTATTTATCTACTTGCAATTTCTTGCTTTTAAACTGCTAGGTTGGCAGGAGCTGTGACAGAGACGGGAGCTCATTCTGTTGTGCAACACTCATGTCTCAAACTGCTAACCTGCCAGCCTTCCAGTCATCAAGTTCAGCATCTTAACCACAAAGCCACTGCAGTACCTACTACATAGACTGGTGTAATTAATTTTATTGTAAGATGACAGCTATATAGCAGTTGCATTTTGTTAAATATTTTAGTACCTGAAGACTTTTAAAAATAAATCTTCACTGGAGAATAGTCAACACTAATGAAATGGCAACAAACTCAATATATTTCTACATACAGAAAATGTACAGTAAGTTGCCACAATGGGCTGATGTGATGGGGATATGCATATGGTAAATATTTTGTGTGTGTGTGTATGTGTGCGTGCGTGCATGCGTGTGTGTGTGTGTGTGTGTGTGTGTGTGTGTGTGTGTTTCAATGGTCACAGAGCTTACAGAAAGTAATGGGCTGTTGTGTTCAGCCTGGTTGTCAAGTTCCTGCTACTAGCAATGTTAAAAACATGAAACTGGCATGCTGCGTGCATGCGTGCGTTTGGCTGTGTTTTTTTTAAAGTTTGCTCCACAAGGCAAAATGGGTAAACGTAATGCTTGGATTCTGTTACAACACTATGTTTAACAATGATTAGCAAACCATGGAGTGAAGTCCTGTATTTTGTTTCTTCTGCAATAAGAAGGATTAAGTGGTATGTATCACTCCACAGAGCTATGGTTTGCTAAACATATTTGTGCAACCTTCCCCTCCTAGTACAGCTTCCTGGCTGGTTTCTCTTTCTGGCCCAAAACCAGAGGTGGGGTCTATAGTTTGTTAGTGGAGTCTCTGTTTTGTTGAGTATCTCTGGCTTACCATGTTGTAGAAATGCACCCAATTAACAAGCTATTCTGAGCATGGGGCTACTGATAGTCATGTTGTCCAAACATGATACAGTATTCTCATTGTTAAGTTCTCTGTGTTTATTAGTGGATGAATAACATGCTTTAGTCCTAAGTCTATTTGAAACTGAGATTTGTCTCTAAATGCTGTGAAACATTTTCTTTACTGATAGTGGAAACTAATTTCCCTTTTATATTTGTTCTCTTCTGCTACTGCAAATGAGAGGACCATAGAATTCTTAAAAAAATATTGCTATTGTAGTAATCTCTCTCTAATTTTTTTCAGGTTTCCTCATACAAAATGAAAAACTGTGGACCATCTTTGTCATTTGTTCGGCACCTTTTCCGGAGGAAAATTGTCACTTCAGAGAGCCTTGAAGATTCCAAATTATGCCGCTGTTTATCCACCACGGACCTTATTGCGCTCGGAGTCGGAAGTACACTGGGAGCTGGTGTTTATGTCCTTGCTGGCGAAGTTGCAAAGTCAGATTCTGGGCCTAGTATTGTTGTTTCTTTTCTCATTGCTGCCTTGGCTTCTGTGATGGCAGGCCTTTGTTATGCAGAGTTTGGTGCTCGCGTTCCAAAGACTGGTTCTGCCTATTTATATACCTATGTCACTGTTGGTGAACTCTGGGCTTTCATCACTGGCTGGAATCTCATTTTGTCTTACGTTATAGGTGAGTTTGAAAGATCTTGAACCTTAGATTGAAGATACAATTTATAACAATCTGGCTTTGTGTCTTGACTGCCATTAGCTGCTTTGAGTAGACTCATCTGCATATGGGAGAGTGAAAGATCTTTGGGGCATCTTTTCAATGTACATGACCTTTTAGTAGCTGTTGGCAATGGTATGAATGGGACAGTATCCAGTGGACAGAAACATGAGATAGGGGTAGACTAAACTACAGTTTGGCAATATGACAGATAAATGACGTATAAGCTGGATAAAAGGCTACTCAAATGTAAGTATAAGGTATAGTGACTGAAGAACTAAAATAAACACAAAAACCTTTATAGGTACAAATTAGAAAATTATGTGGTTATAAGAATGAATAAAACACACTGCTCTAGTATATGATTTTGTTACTGACGAAAGTAATTAATATCAATGTCTGTCATCTTCCTTCCTTCAGGGCTAGTGTCCACACTGTGTTCTCCTTTTGCATTAACTATATGTAAAATGAAATCCAGTGGTAAGTTGCAACTAGAATAGGCCATTTGAATCAGTGAAACTTGCAGTGGAGTTGACTCACCAAATCTCCATGATTCAGTGGGTCTACATTAGTTACGGCGTGTTACTGGATTTCAACTTTAGCTTCATATTGTGTCTGTGGTGCTACTTAGCCCAAATTATTGTGCTCACCAAAATTTAAAGTGGATTACCAGTCCTTCACAAAAATCTGTATCTACACTATAGTGCAGGGTTTCAAAACCTTGGGCCCTCAGATGCTCTTGGACTTCAATTCCCTGAAGCCTTGATCAGCAGGTGTCCTGATGTGGGCTTCTGGTAATTAATGTCCAAGAACACCTGGAGATCTAAAGTTGATAAACCCTGTGTGCATTTAAGACAAGAGAAAGAAATCTGTGCTGCACTAGTTTGCAAATATTTGACACACTGTTGATCTTTTGACCATGATTGAGTGACAGTACTGGATCTATATTACTGTATTAATGATTTCTCCCTCAGCATCTTGAAAAGCTCTGCAGGAGAGAAAGAAATGCTTGGTGAGATGGGGAACTAGATGGCAAACCTAGGATATCTGGACTTGGCTGAGCAATCTGTCTACTCATAACAGGCATGCTTTTTGATGACACTGTTCTCTTGAGTAAGAGGGTTGAGCCTCGGATGTCCTGATTATCATCCAGCAGGCAGAGAATTTTTTTCTATCCCTCCTGTCTCCAACTGTTGAGTAATATTTGTCCTCTGATGTTACATTTGAAAATGGAGCAGCAAGAGGAAGTATCTGAGGGCCAAACTGTGTGATCCTTTACAATTAGAAAGTACAGTACTGTTGTCTGTTCTGTCAGCTAGCAAATGAAGCCTGTGATTACCTCCCCATGGTCAGTTATCAAATAAAAGCAAGCTAATTCATAATTTCTGGAATTGAAACTCATGATGAAATAAACAAAAGTTCTTTACTACTTAGGAAGGCTCTGCATCTCGTTACAGCATCAGTATCCTATACCCGTGATGGCGAACTTTGGCACTCCAGATGTTCTTGGACTTCAATTCCCAGAAGCCCAAGCACCCTGTCAATCCACAATGGGTTTACTACGATTCATCCAGTCCACGCTGCCCTCGTCGGAGTGGAAGTAAAACGGAAGTGGAAGTAAAACGGCCGTGTTTTACTTCCGCTTCCGGGAGCGAGAAGGGCAGCGCAGGCCGGTTGAATTGCAGTAAACCCATTCATGTGGATTGACAGGGTGCTTGGGTTTTTGGGAATTGAAGTCCAAGAACATCTGGAGTGCCAAGGTTCACCATCACAGTCCTATACAGTCTTGTTCCTTACAACTGTGTTATGTGCCATCATGTTGCTTTCAAATGCCATCCATTTCAGTGTATTTTTTTCCACAAAATGGAGGGGGGGGGAGAAAGAGAGAGAGTATGTGAGAGACACCTCACATTTATCTAAACCAGTGGTTCCCAACGTGGGGTCTACAACCCACTGGAGGACTTCAATTCCCAGAAGCCTAAGTCAGTTTTTGGCTGCTCAGTGCTTTGAGGAATTGACTTATGCTTCTTGGAATTGAAGTCCAAAAACCAAAGGTTGGGAAACACTGATCTAGGCAGATTCTTTAAGAGAGCAAAGTACAGGTGAAACTCGGAAAATTAGAATATCGTGCCACTGTTCATTCATTTCACTTAAAGGTGAAACAAATATATGAGATAGACTCACTACATGCAAAGCGAGAGATGTCATGTCTTAATTCGTTATAATTGTAATGGGGTACAGTGTACATGAGACTATGTGATGATTATGGGGTACATGAGATTGGGGGGGTTGGGGTTTTCATAAGCTGTAAGCCATAAGCATCATTATTATAACAAACTAAGGCTTGAACTATCTCGCTTTGCATGCAATGAGTCTATCTCATATATTTGTTTCACCTTTTAAGTTGCATTACTGAACTGAAGGAACATTTGCACAATATTCAAATTTTCCAAGTTTTACCTTTAGATTAGGTTACATGAGGAGCATACTGTTACATAATTAACATCTAGCTGCCATTATCTACCGCAGTGTTTCCCAATCTTTGGTTTTTTAACTTCAATTCCCAGACGCCTAAGTCAATTCCCCAAAGCACTTAGGCGTCTGGGAATTGAAGTCCACTAGTGTTCCGCGGAACATAGTTTGGGAAATGCTGAATCATAGCAAGATCACAGAGTACCCCATGTATCGCTTTATTACCTGTTGCTATCATTTCTTCCTAATTTGACATCCAGCATGGGATAGCTATAGATGCTGGGACTGGAGGTGACAATCAGAATAACCTTGGTAGATGCAAATGGTGAGACAACTGGGGAATGGCCATGGTGGGATACTTTGGCTGGCACTCCCCCCCCCCCCCAACAAGGGTTTGACTGCGCATAGGGTAAACGTAGTTCCTAGCAAGGTTTTCTGTGACAATACAATGAATAGTTAGTTCTTCTTGCCACTTTAACTTGTGAGAAATATGTCAGCCAATTGTTTTTATTATTTATTTATTTATTAACATTTTTATATTATATTTTATATTTATATTTTTTATATTTATATTTTAGTTACTTCTGTGCTGCCTTTTGCCATCAACAGGACAGAAGACAATTCACAGATCATTAAAAGATAGGGATTATCACCAGAAGCCTTAACAAATTAAACATGGAAATATTAAAATTGTCACATAGAATCAGATTTTAAAAGTATAAAAACAGTTAAGAACACATTTAAAAGGGTATGCGTGCAGCAACTAGCTATATTAAAATTACATATGAAATGTTTAAAGCCTGTGGGTATTAAAATGCTTTCAATTGTTGCCACAGAGAGAGAGAGAGGCCAGAGGCCAGATTAGCCTCATTGGGGAGAGCATAGGGGCAAATACCAAGAATGCCCAGTTTCTCATCCTTGTAAAACATACCTGTAAAGGTGGCAGGAATGAGTGGAGGGCCTCCCCAGATGATCTTAAAATCTGGGGAAGGTTATAACAATTGTTATACGATACATGCATTGTATAGCGATTTTCACTATGAGATGCATTGTACAACGATTTTTTTTGCTAAGTAATTTATCCCATTGAAAATTGTTGTATGCTTTTTTCCATAGGGAAAATTGTTATGTCGGACGCCATTTCCCCCCAAAACCTAATTGTTATGCGATTTTGTTGCTATGTGGGATTATTGTTATATGAGGTTCCACTGTATTGGCAATCATCATGGCATTCAGCCATGAAGACTGTCCTGAGAATATAATGCAGTGGTCTTTCATCTCCCTTCCACATTGCAGTGTGACACCCATATCACTGATCCAGCTCAGCGAGTCATTTTCTGGTCCTGAGCCCTTTGGGCACACAAAGTCCTTCTTAGCCCTAGGCCAGTATTGATG
Organism: Bradypodion ventrale; assembly: GCA_035047345.1. Taxonomy (NCBI): domain Eukaryota; kingdom Metazoa; phylum Chordata; class Lepidosauria; order Squamata; family Chamaeleonidae; genus Bradypodion; species Bradypodion ventrale. The sequence continues at coordinate 82,188,107 of JAWDJE010000005.1, read as the reverse complement.
AAGCTGCCGCCCTACATCAAGATGGATTCAAGTGGGATTTAATCCACTTGGAGACCATCACTCTTCCCTGTGGACTTCAGCACCCAAGCCATTAGTCCTCTGGGTTGTCAGGTTAGTTAACCGCCACCTGACACTCGGCGTTGAGTTGCTGGCAGTATGGTCTACTCTATTACCATAGAAAGATAACCTGACCAAGCTTCTCTCAGTAGATTTAAAAAAAAAATCAAATCCTAGAATTGCCAGTACATTCTAGACTTGTTCAGTTATTTATCCCTCTACACAGAGAAATATATGTAATCCTGGGAATATTGCTTTATGGACAAAGAAATTTCTGGCTCCTTTTCCTGAATTACAATTGCAGAATCTCAGCAGCTGTTCAGATGAGAATTAAGCCATTTTTAATCACACCAGTTGAAAGAATCGTTTCCATGAAGCAACAGTAATATTTGAGGATATGACAGCTAAGTCATTGTTTCTTGCACATGGTCATATCCTATGAGATGTTCAACTGCTAGTCAACTATGTACTGCAAAGATTAAGTAAATTAATTATTCAGAGCAATAATTGTTATGTTTTTGCACTTCTCAAGCTGTATCTCTACCACTGTTACATCTTGATATTTTAGGGTGTCTTAGGTTTTTTGTCTAGTATTGAGAAGGAGTTTGAAGTACTTACAATATATTAATGAATATAATATAAAATTGGACTGCTGAAGTTTTAAATTGTTGATTGTAGGGATACAGGGCTCTTTTTCTTTAAGACTTATGAATATAGTTGAGTTTATTCCTCAATGATACCCTTGTAATCTGCAATGTATACAGCAGGGTTGCCAACCTGCAGCCCATGGGCTGGACCCGGCTCACGCATACCTGTCAAGTTTCGGGAAATTTCTGTCAAATAAGGAAAATTTCCCAGCCAAAACAGGAAACTGGACAGCTATGCTTATCCTGTGTTGGCCTCCAGTCTAACTCTAGTCTAATTGCAGTCTAATTAATATGGGATGACGGCGGGAAAGAGTGTAAAATACGGGGGTTTGACAGAAATTTCCCAAAACTTGACAGGTATGGGCTCACGGCACCATTTCATGTGGCTTGCGGGGACAACACACCAGAAGCAGAAGCAGACGTGTTTACGACATCTGTAAATGTGCCTGTGCAAATGTGCCCATGGCTGTCGTAAACGTGTTTACGACAACCATGGATGCGTTTTACGGCAGCGTTGATGGCAAGGGTGAACCACATGACCGGCCTGCTCAGCTGTTGGGGGGCGTGGCCAGACTCGTGGCATAAAAAAGTTGGGAACCCCTGGTATACAATGTTTTGTTCATTTCTTTAAGGTACATCAAGTGTAGCAAGAGCCTGGAGTGGCACCTTTGATGAACTTCTTGGGAGACAAATTGGTTACTTTTTCAAAGCTTACTTCAGAATGAATTATTCTGGTCTTGCAGAGTATCCAGATTTTTTTGCAGTCTGTCTTATATTGCTCCTAGCAGGTAAAAAATATTTAACATTTCTTTTTTGTTATCTTCTGTGCTATTTTCACTATGAGTGTACTTTTATAATAGTTTATATTTCTATACTTCCAGTTCTGTGTACCTTTGGTTGATCCAGAGGAAATTAACAGACTTGAGGGCAAAAGTTTTTTTGCATTAGTTTGTGGGTAAATCAAATGAATAATTCCAATTAAGAGTAGATCTGCTGAATCAATGTGGTTTATGTCATTGACTGAATAAGTCTAATTAATTCTGGATTCTTTTTGAGACTTAACATTGGATGACCCAACTTGTTTTGGTGACTCCTTGTTTAGCTTCTTAAATGGACTCTAAAAGTATCAAGACAACTTGGTTACAAAATTTTATCAGTTTCCGGTGGAGAACAAAACACATGCATTTATATACCTCTGATTCTATATGTATAGTTTATAGACTATACAGTCGTTTCTTGAATTGTTCACAGGCATGTTTGTGAATATATTGGCTGTGGCTTGTATGGTCATATGATCTGATTAAGAAAAAATACAATTAAATTACTAATGATTGCAGCCAATTCAAGAGTAGGCATTTCTTCTTCTTTTAGAAGTATACATTTAGTTATATGGATTAAGCACTTTTATTAAAAGTTAGTGGATAACTTTGCTTGTTATAACTGGGCTTATCTTTATGAGCTTTTTCTCAGCAAGTGACCACTATTATAAACTTTGGCTCTTATTGCATAATAAAGAGTAGTGCATTTTTTGTTTTTATTTTGATTAAGCAAAGCATGATTCACAGATTTGGCAACCTAGCATGGGTTTCTTAAGTTTCTGCCTTAGTGCCCTACTATATTAGCCTTACAATGCCTGTTTCAAGTTATATTTGTATATGTGTGATATATATGATCACCATAAATCTCCTATCCCAGAAGCCATCGGGAGATGACACATACTTTAATGCCCAATGCAGTCTTGGAGCTGTTCGGGAAGTTATCCAAAGCAAGAAAAGCTCATTTAGAAGATGGAAAGCTTGTCCGGACGAGGATAGCAAGCAGAAACGAAAATTCTGGCAGAACAAATGCAAGGCAACAATCAGGAAAACAGAGCAAGAATTTAAGGAGCGTATAGCTAAAAACACTCAGAGAAATAACAAAGACTTCTTTAAGTACATTAGAAGTAAGAACCTAACTAGGAAGGCCATTGGACCATTAGACGACAATAGAAGACAAGGGGTCATTAAAGAGGAAACAGAGATTGCAGAGAGACTCAATGAATTCTTTGCTTCAGTATTCACTGAAGAAGACAGAGACCACATGCCCAAAACAAAGCCTATCTTTGTAGGGAGGGAAACTGAAGAATTAAGCCAGGTAGAAATAACCAGGGAGGAGGTCCTTGCATGTCTTGTTAAACTAAATGCTAACAAATCACCAGGACCAGATGGCATCCATCCACAAGTTCTCAGGGAACTTAAATATGAAATTGCTGATCTCCTAGCCAAAAGATATAATCTTCCCCTCAAATCAGGCTTTGTGCCTGATGACTGGAAGGTAGCGAATGTAACACCAATTTTCAAAAAAGGATCCAGGGATGATCCAGGAAATTACCGACCTGTCAGTTTGACATGTGTCCCAGGTAAAGTGATGGAAACCATCCTAAAAGATAGAATTAATAGGCACATAGAAGAGAAGGCGCTGCTAAAGGAGGGCCAACATGGCTTTTGCAAGGGCAAATCTGTTGGAATTTTTGGAGAGTGTCAACAAGCATTTAGATAAGGGGGATCCAGTTGACATTGTTTATCTGGACTTTCAGAAGTCTTTTGACAAGGTCCCGCACAAAAGGCTCTTGAATAAACTTGCCTGTCATTGAATAAAGGGACAGGTCTTGTCCTGGATCAGCAACTGGCTAAGGGACAGGAAACAGAGGGTAGCACTAAATGGACACTTCTCCAAGTGGAGGGAAGTAAAGAGTGGGGTCCCCCAAGGTTCAGTACTGGGACCCCTGCTTTTCAACCTCTTCATAAATGATCTAGAAGTAGGAGTAAATAGCAAGGTAGCCAAATTTGCTGATGACACTAAATTATACAGGGTAGTGAAAACTGTGAGAGATTGTGAGGAGCTCCAGAGGGATCTCTTGACACTGGGGGAGTGGGTAAAACAGTGGCAAATGAGCTTCAACACTAGTAAGTGCAGAGTGATGCACGTTGGGGCAAAAAACCCCAATTACATTTATAAACTGATGGGGTCTGAACTCTGCAATAAACCAGGAAAGGGACCTTGGTGTCCTGGTGGACAGCTCAATGAAGGTGTCAACCAAGTGTGCCTCAGCAGTGAAAAAAGCAAACTCAATGCTAGGGATCATAGGAAGGGTATAGAAAATAAGTCAGCAAGTGTCGTTTTGTCTCTTTATAAATCTATGGTGAAGCCCCATCTGGAATACTGTGTACAGTTCTGGTCGCCATACCTCCAGAAGGATATTATGGAGCTGGAAAAAGTGCAGAGGAGGGCAACCAGAATTATTAGGCGACTGGAACACCTTCCTTACCATCTGAGGCTGCAACAGTTGGGCCTCTTCACTCTTGAACGATGGCGTCTTAAGAGGTGACCTGTTTAAAATCATGCACGGTGTAGACGAAGTAGATAAGGAAAAACTTTTCCCTATCGCACAACACTAGAACTAGAGGGCACTCTATGAAACTTTTGGGTACTAGTTCACAAACAAATAAGAGAAAGTACTTTTTCACCCAGAGGATCACTGGTCTATGGAACTCCCTGCTGGAAGTAGTGGTGACAGTTGTCAGTCTTGACAGCTTTAAGAAAGGATTAGATAAGTTCATGGAGGACAAGAGTATCAATGGCTATAATTATGGATACTTAAGGACAACCTCCAGGTTGGAGAGATAGGCAGGATATCTCTCAATGCCATTTTCAGGGAATCCTAAGCAGGTGAAGGCATCTGCTTGAGAATACTCTGAAGCAAATGGTGAGCCACTATGTGAGACAGAATGCTGGACTGGATGGGCTGTGTCCTGTTCCAGCAAGGCTGTTCTTATGTTGGATGTGTTGTGGAAAATGCTTGAGTGTATGTGTAGACCCTGAATTCAACAGCTCATAGAAAATTTCCATTTTGCTGAGTATGCGGATTATATTGGAAATCAGATAAACATTTTGAAGCAACAATAAGCATAATATTAGAAATGATAGCAGTTAGATCATGGTGATATCTAGCTGTGATGTAATTCATTTTTGAACCCCTCTTGTTTTATAGGTCTGTTATCATTTGGAGTAAAAGAATCTGCATGGGTGAATAAAGTCTTCACTTGCATTAACATCTTGGTCCTTCTCTTTGTTATGACCTCTGGTTTTGTGAAAGGAAATATTAATAACTGGAAGAAAACTGAAGAATTCCTTATAAACTACACAGCAGAAATAAAGTAATGTAGATTTTCCCCACCTGTTTTCTATTTCTTTTTGTCTCTTTTTTTGGGTAAGAAGCATTCATAGATTATGCTAGATCATGTTCAGTGAAACATTCATAAGCAGAAAGAAACTTATACAAAGCTCTAGGCTTATGTTCTCTTATCTCATGTGAAGAGGATGAATAAACTAGAACTCAAGTTAAGTTAAGTGATCTCCTAGCTTGGTGTTGCATGGAAACTAAAACTTGTTTTAAAAGACATTCTAGGATTTTTTAAAAAAAAAATAAGCTCTTTTGCCATATCCGAATCTGAATATAGTCAATCATCATGTTGATTAGCCATGAAGACTGTCCTGAGAAAATAATGCAGTGGCCTTTCATCTGCCTTCCCTATCACAGCATGACCCCCATATCACTGATCTAGTTCTGAGAGTCCCTTTCTGGTCCTGAGCCCTTTTGGTACGCAAAGTCCTCATCAGCCCCTGGCCAGTATTGATGAAGCTGCTGTCCTTCATCAAGATGGATTCAAGTGGGATTTAATCCATTTGGGGACCATCACCCTTCCCTGTGTTCTTCTCTGATGATGTCATACTCTGATGCAATACTCAGTAGGGTTCCTGAGAATTTGAACTTGTTGCAACATCAGGAGGGCCATAGGAGCCCTGTGATAAAAAGTATATTGAAAATTGCTTTGTCTAGATTGATTTTAACTGCATATCTAAAACTCTTGTAATTGTTTTCAATTGTGTCTTTAGAAATTTATCATCTGTTGAGAATGTGACAAGTGCATTTGGAGTTGGTGGCTTTATGCCATATGGCTTTACTGGAACATTGGCTGGTGCTGCCACCTGCTTTTATGCTTTCATAGGATTTGATTGCATTGCAACAACTGGTAAGTTTTCTTAATGTTTTTGCTTTTGATTATTTAGTTTTTATATATTGAACTATTCTAAGCAGATCTTTTGCATGTTGCTGGAAAGACCGTATCACAGTGGTACCCCTGCTTTGTAAAGGTATATTTATTTAATGTTTCTTGGCTGCCTTTCAAGACAGTGATCTACCCAAGATGGTTTATAACATAAAAAAGTAAAATTTGGTGTCTTACTTGTAAACTATTTTAAAGTTAGTCCATTTATAATAAAATACAATTGTAAATATCTAGTAATAAAGCATAGCACAATATCCTGCAAGGGTATATTATTATGAGTGAGCAATCATCATTCATCCTAACAATCCCAATCAAGATTGTCGTTTCCCTGCTACAAGGGTGGATTTAAATCAGGGATTCCCAAACCTTTCGGGCCACAGGCCGGCCACGTGGTTCCTCCCACCCAGAAGCGGGAGTAAAATGCACATGCACAAAAGGTTGCTGTAAATGCACCCACGGCTGTCGTAAATGTGTTTACGACAGCCTCAGATCATTTATGGCAGCATTTTGTGCATGTGTGGGTGCATTTTACTTCCGCTTCTGGGAGCAGCATGGGCAGTAGTGGGATTCAAAATTTTTTTACTACCTACTCTATGGGCGTGATATGGTGGGCATGGCTAGGGGAAAAGCCCTGTGTTGCTCCTGAATTAGGACTACTTTATTTCAAAACTTGGATGTGCGGGGCCAGTTGGAATTTCTGATACTGGTTCTGGTGAACTGGGGTGAACCTGCTGGATCCCACCACTGAGTGTGGGCCAGATGATTTGTGCCAAGGGCCACAGGCTGGGAACCCCTGATTTAAATCATGTTTTTTAAAAAAAAACATAAAGACTCATACTTTAATTTTTACTGCTTGCCCCGCCGTCCTCATCCTTAGCTACCTTTACAGATCTTTTCTAATCTCAACAATGTTTTTTTTGTTCATTGCATTTTTTTTAATTGTAAGAGTTAAGGAGTTGATATTGTGTACATACATTTTGCAAAGTAACAATGAGATTAACGTATTTTCTCAATGCTTTACTGTATGTTTATTTTTTACAAAATTCTTAATATGAAGAAGAGTTATTTGATCTCTGCAGACAAAAATTCACAATTTTGAGAACTGTAAAACCAAGCATCTGTGATATTATATTTCTAGATAGAAAATAATCTTACAGAAACCTCTGGAAGAGCATGACATTGTGAATGGATTAATGGAATTTGTTTACAAAAAATATAAACACTACATGAATATACAGTCTCAAAAGCTAACCCCTATTTTAGGATTAAAAATCTTTGTCCTGATTTATTTTACATAGAAAACTATCTTTAGACAGATTTTCCTCAAAAAGCATTTTATCTAAAAAGTCTAATTTAAAACTCAAATTTTAATTTTTTTAAAAAAAAATCATTGGTTTTTATCCACCTGCCCCGCTATGAGGAAATCAACATCTGATTAGGAGAGCCAGGCTGTGCTGTCTTGGGCAAGCTGTATAGTCTCAGAGTGCCACCTACAGGATGGACTGGTAAACCAATTCTGAGTCCTTTACCCCTGGAAAAGGTCACTATTAGCCAGAATCAACTTGAGGACACATAATTATTATTAATATCATTTATTCGTTCACATCACATAATTTACCCATGTTTCTACCGAGTTATTGCATTCTCATTTTGTCCTCTTTTTTTCCAGATTAGTTTTTTTTATTAATCACGTAAAAAGTACAATAGGAAAATATCTTTTTTGTCATTTTGCCCTCTTGACATCATTCAGAGATTTTCTGAATGGGCTACAAAAATTTCCAGAAGCTAGCATGGGTTTTGTGTCTGCCCAGGTTATCCTGCTATGGTAAAAGAGTAGACCATATTGTCAGCAACTCAGTACCAAGTGTCAGGCGGCGGTTAACTAACCCGACAACCCTGAGGACTAATGGCTTGGGTGCCAAAGTCTACAGGGAAGGGTGATGGTCCCCAAGTGAATTAAATCCCACTTGAATCCATCTTGGTGGAGGGCAGATAACTTCATCAATACTGATCTGGGGCTGAGGAGGACTTTGCGTGCCAAAAGGGCTCAGGACCAGAAAGTGACTTGCGGAACTGGATTAGTGGTCATGCTGTGATGCGGAAGGCAGATGAAAGGCCACTACATTATATTCTCAGGACAGTTCATGGCTGATCACCATGAGGATTGCCAATATTTGGATTTGGATATGGCAGAAGAAGAAGAGCATGAGCTGGTCTTATTAGATGAAGCTTTTTCTTCATCTGCTTTGAAGGTGTGCATTTGCCAGCCTGGCCAAGTATTCATTCACTGTTATTTTCCAACACTGCTCCCTTTTCTTCTCCACAGTCTGTGAGGTTGCTGAAGAACTGTCCTTGTCAATGTCATCTTAGCCATGAACAGGTTTTTCCAGATTCTGTGTTGAAAATGGAACTGGACTTACTGCAGAGATGGAGAGAGCAGAAACATTTTCACTTTCACATCCTGTCCCACCATGTGTTCACGCTCTTCTGTAGAACTAGTGAAATAATTGTAAAGGAGTAAATCAGGGATTCTCAACCTGTGGCCCATGGTGCCATTTCATGTAGCCCCCCCCCCCCGCCTCTACCACACCAGGAAGTGTCATGTGCTGGAGGAAGAGCAAATGGCTGTCCGGCCCCAGAAGGTGTCTGAGGGAGCGTGACCTGGCCTCCGGCTTAAGAAGTTTGAGAATTCCTGGACTAAAGCAAGGCATCATTTGCTTTTGGAACCTATACACCATCTTCTTGCAATGTTTTAGATTGTAGCTCTCATCATAACTGGTCATTAACTTTAGTTAAGGCGGGGGCGTTGCTGTGAGACTAAATGCTTATAACAGGTGGGCAAATAAAATCCCTTATGCACTATGCACTACTCAGGTGATAATGTGTAGAAATACTGTTCTGAAAGTGATCAGAAAAATATTCCTTATTCTCAGAGTAGCAATAGCAATGTGCATCAGCATTTTTAGAAAGAGAGGTGAAGATAATTAAACTTTCTCTTACATCCATCCATCCACCATAACAATGGGTGGTAGGGATACATATTCCACCTATCATATGTTTTCCCCTAGAAAGAGCAGTGCCTGACATGGATACTAAACACTGCACTGTTAATCTGGTAATGACCTATTTCAGTGCTAACACTGATGACTTTTCAGGTTGTTGTCTAGAAAATGGCATTGCTTTCATAACAATTCTTATTTCAAGTAAAGGCATTAACATATTTGCCAGGTGTTAAAAATGGATACAAGATCAAATCCTAGAAAGTTAGTCCATTTGAAAACAGTGAGATCTCTGGATAAACATGCAAAGACTGGTCATTAACCATATACATCGGCACATTTTAACAGAATTTCTGATATTCTCAACTAGAAAAGGATGTTCTAAAACAGTGGTGGCGAACTTATGGCACACGTGCCAGAAGGGGCACACAGAGAGTTGCACCAGCACAGATTTCACCTCACCCCTCTGCCCAGCTGACCAATGGGAATGCTTCCTCCCTCAGCCAGCACAGAGTTCACCCTGTCTCTCTGCCCAGCAGCCTTATGAGAGAGCTTCCTCCCTCCCAGGACAGAGTTTGCCGCGCACCTCTGACAAGCAGCCCAATGGGAATGCTTCCTCCCTCTGCCAGTACAGAGTTCACCCTGTCCCTCTGCCCAGCTGCCCAATGGGAGCACTTCCTCCCTCCCCAGCACAGAGTTTGCCCCGCCCCTCTGTCAAGCAGCCCAATGGGAACACTTCCTCCTTCCCCCAAGCACAGAGTTTGCCCTGCCCCTCTGTTTGGGCACTCGGTCTCTAAAAGGTTCACCGTCACTGTTCAAAACCATGCAAAATTCACTTCAGATGTGAGCATAAATCCAATTGCTATTTGGACTTGGTGGGGTTTTGTTTTGTATCTTCTGTCATATTTGCCTTGATTAGAGAAGTTTCTGCTTAAATATCTCACAGATGAGCTTACTCTTCTAGATTTTAAAACTCACTAATTATTTTTAATGCCTGTATTCACATTGAAAACAAAACTGTGTGGTTTTTTTCTCCTCCATAGGGGAAGAAGTTAAGAATCCCCAGAAGGCCATACCTATTGGAATTGTAACTTCCCTGCTTGTCTGTTTTATGGCCTATTTTGGAGTTTCAGCTGCTTTAACTCTTATGATGCCATACTACCTAATAGATGAGAGAAGCCCACTCCCTGTAGCATTTGAATATGTTGAATGGGGTCCAGCAAAATATGTTGTAGCAGTGGGATCTCTGTGTGCTTTATCAACAAGGTAAAAATAAAGTAAGCAGTGATCTTGCCAAGGAAAGTAGCTTACTTTAAAAGTGTTGAGTAGAGTTAATAGAAATAATGTGAATGTTATAACTTGCTGTTGATCAACTCTTGCTCAGTTGTGTAGCTCAGATATAAGTTGTAAACTTGTAAGAGGCACAGTAGGTTTGCAGTTGTATTGTCTGTTTTCTGTTATTTAAGACAAGAATTAAAGTAACAATGCAGTATAGTGTATTCAACATTGTCTACAATATGTATTTATTTATTTAGATTTGTAATGCCGCCCCTTGCCAAAGTGGCTCCGGGTGGCTCACAAACACCATAAAAACATTCAAATATAAAACCCCGCAACAATAAAATCACCAAAACATTTAACAATTAAAAACCATTAAAATACTCTCCCAGCCACAATAAATGAAAAACTGGAATTAAAGCCCTGAATGGCCTTTTATATAAGCCAGCCGGGGGGTGGGGGACGACCGGCAGCATTCCACACCCGCTGTGCCAGCCAGGTTTTTAAGCCTTTTCTGAAGGTCAGTAGCTCTGCCTGGAGGTGCAGCTCTGTTGGCAGGAGGTTTCACAGGGCCAGAGCAGATGCTGAAAAAGTCCTCCTAGTGCTAGAGAGGCAAACCTCTCTAGCCAATGGAACCCATTAGGGAGCCCCTTTGGTCTGCTCTGGTGGAGTGGGCATAATTGGCAAATCACGCAAAGTTGTGTGAAAGCCCTCCTGCCACGACTGCCACCTGCTCATCGAGCAGGAGTTGTGAGTCTAGGAGGACCCCCAAGTTACGCACAGGGTCTGTCTGAGGCAAAAGAGCCCCATCCAGTACCAAAGGTGGTAACTCCCGGGATAACATGGGGGCCCTTACCCACAGCCACACAGTCTTGCCGGGATTCAGTTGTAGCCCATTGTCGCCCATCCAGACCCTCACAGCCTCCAGACACCTGGATAGGACTTCAGCTGCATCACTTGGATCACCACGGGCTGAGATGTACAATTGTGTATCATCAGCATATTGATGGTATTTCACCCCTTGGGAACGGATGATCTCCCCTAGGGGCTTCATGTAAATATTGAATAAGAGAGGCGAGAGCACCGAGCCCTGCGGCACCCCATATTGGAGAAGGCTAGGGCTGGACCTCTCGCCCTCCAACAACACCGACTGGGTCCGGTCCCTCAGAAATGAGGAAAACCAGGACCACACGGTGCCCTGGATTCCCAATCCAGACAATTGCAACACTTAAGTTATTTAAGCTGAAAACCTGATATGGTAGCAAAATGAGGAAAAGCCAATTTCAGTAGACACTTTGTTTTGTCAGAATTATTAAAATAAACCTGACAATTCATGGCCTATATTCAATTGCTAGCAAACTAGAGCAGAACTGTAGAAGCAATTGATGAATAATAAACAATGTTATATAAATCCTACTGATTTAGGTCTTTGTTTGCATAAAATAAGTATACAGGTATACATATATATAGCAGAGAAATTGAAATATATATACAGTAAAACTCTGACTTACATATGCCTCGAGTTACATAAAAATTGACCTACATAATGATTTTGTGCTAAAACCATGTCCTGATTTACACGATTTCCTATGGGTTTGCTTCGAGTTACAGTTGCTTCACCCTGAGTTGGCCTTGGCTGATTGGGCGGGGTAGAAATTGAACAAACAAACAAATAAATAATAAAGATTATTTTTCCTGTGGGTTTGCTTCGATTTATGTAAAAAAAATTTTTTTCATTACGGGTATGCTTCAAGTTACATGAAAAACTGATTTAAGCAAAAGCCTACGGAACAGACTTTTCCCCATAAGTAGGGGTTTTTCTGTATATGTATATTTTGAACAGGTTGTACTGTCACAAAGTGGAGATTTCTATTGCCCTAATTAAATTTAAAAGAATCCAAAAAGTATTGAGATCAACCTGCTTCTTACTACTTAATTTGAAAGAAATGTTGTTTAAGTGTATCAAGTACTAGTTTAAGCAATCAGGTCTAGCTTTTAAAACTAGCAGTGCTGCTCCGGCTTCCTAACTCTTGCATATTTTATTTGCTACTAATGCTGTGGGCTGATGTGGTACTTAAAATTAGCAGATAAAATGATTCTATATAATTGATAATATGCCTGTTCAGAATCTTGTGTGAAAAGGTCAACAGCGATGCAGACATTTCATTGAATGCAGACATTACTTTCTTAGTCTCTGAACTGCAGCTGGGAAATCAGGTCCTGCTAAGCTATTGTGCTGTCTCTTATACACCCCTATGTGAAGTCCTTCCTTGTTTCTTTGCTTTGCACTACATTTATATAAGACCTCGTTTGGATTTATCTTAAACCAAAGTTTGACACAGGTTTCAAATTAATTTTCAAGAAATAGTTTGGTTAGAACTGAGTTAGCTAAACACCTTGACTAATGCCTTGGCAATGGAATACATCAGGAGAAAATTGGAATACATAATTCAAATAAAATATCCAGAGCAGAGAAATTGAAAACATATCTACCGTATGCTGGGTCAAAATGCCCTCTCAGCTTTTCAATAACTGTTCTTGTCACTGGACTGTAAGAGTTATGATATTTCATCCCCACATGTTGGGTATTGGGCATTTCATTCCTTTTAAAACCACATGGATATTTCCATGCATCATCTCAGGATATAAGGAACAAATGTAAATATAAAGTATTTTTCCTTGCCAGTAACAATAATGCACTGTAAGGTTTTATACAGCCAGCAATAGTGTGAATATTGCAACCTATGAAATGGAAGCTCATAGAATGGCTTGTTTGGAAGGTTACAACATTTGGAAGGTTACTACATTCCATCTAGTAATGGCAGTACCGATAGACATGCTAATTGGGGGATTACCGTGTACACTCGACTATAAGTCATCCCGACTATAAGTCGAGGTACCTAATTTGGACCTCTAAAACTAAAATCTAAAAATAGATTGACCCAAGTATAAGTCAGTGGTGGAAAATGCAGCAGCTGCTAGTGAGTTTCAATAATTAAAATACATGAAAATACAGTAAAATTAATTAATTTATAGGGATTGGCACAGCAATTAAATAAAGCTACACTACATTGAGAGGGAGGGGAACTATACTTTAGAGTCAGAACCCAAAGATTGCATACTGAGGGAGTCAGGTTAAATCCTAGATATGAAGAATTTCAGATAGGAGTATCTGGCAACTCACTGCCAGTAGGCCTAAATAGTCTTTCACTTCATGAATTACTTGGGATAATGGTAACTTAAAACCAGAGATAGGAAAATACCACAGGTAGTGGCCATGCTATCTCTGGGATCCTGGCTGGGGGACTCCAGTGAAGTAACGTTTTAATTTCACTTAAAAAGAAAGTGGTTTCTGTTCAAATGATTTCATAATGCATACTGTAAATGGTAACTGAATTTCTTTTTGGTAAGGATTTGATGACTATATGGTGAAAATGGCTCCTTTTTAATTTTGCTACCTGGTGCAATCTTTCAGGGTGCTGGAATGCTTAATTGCATTGTAAATATTATTACCTGTAGCCTTTTGATGTGTTGTTTTGGAGGAACTATAGTGAAGATACAAGTTACTTTCATTATTTTGTTCTACTCAGTAAAATTAAAACTGCAGTTGAATACAAATTTTGTGGAAGCGATGACATTTCAGGGAATTATATTCTTCTCAGATATATATACAAACAGCAAACACTCAGAGATTAGAAACATTGCACTAAAACATGTGTATGTAGGCCATGATCCTCAATACCTTAAGACTCCAATAAATAACTTTATCTTAACTTGGTTGGCGTCAAAATGATGCCAACGGGTCAGTACCAATTGAGCCTTCTGAGGAGAGGTGCTATGACAGAAATAGCCCTTCCTCATGCCTTCACATAATGAACTGTTTTTAATGGTGAGATTCAGAAGAGGATTTTATATGTAAAAATGCTGTAAAACTGAACCATATACCACATTTACATGTTACAAGTTTCATCTCATCAAAAATCTTGTCAAAGCTTTTTAAGATATCTCAAGTCTGACTGGACATCCTGCTATGGTAATGGAGTAGACCGTACAGCCAGCGACTCAATACTGAGTGTTGGGTGGTGGTAAATAACCTGACTCCCTAAAGGGGCCAACGGCTATGGGCGGATGAGCCCCTTTAGGTGGGGTGATGGCTCCCTCAGTGGAGGAAATGCCATTGGAAATCATCATATTAGGCCCAACGGTGAAATGAACTGAAGAGGAACCACTCTATTATTCTGATTCCCAATGGTCATGGAGATGAAAGAGGCCATGCCAGATGGATTGGCAGTGAAGGCACACCTTGATAATATCAAGGCTGCGGCAGTCCATTGCAATCCCAGTGTTAAATCTTGCATGCTTCATTTCATATCTGCCGCAGGAGATGACGCAGAGATCATAGAGGGTGGGTCACTTCATGGCAAACTGGTATCCACCTTAAACAAATTCATGCCAATGGCATTTTTCCTGCTACCAGGAAAAATGTGTACTCGGATACGAGTTGCAGCCAACAACAACGAGATATGTCTCAAACTTTCTATCACAATCTTGCTTTGATTAGACAGACTAAACAAAATTCTGTAAATTACAGGGGGGAAATGTAATTTTTACTGAGTCAGGGAATTTGGGCAGAATTTGATTAGAAATTCTCTCTCCCCCCCACTTCTGAACAGAATTATAAACAATGACACAAGCTTTTTATTATTTGACTGCAGAGGTATTGTTCTGCTGGAACTTCATGATCCCATTCCTTCAAATATTGTGAAGAAACCTAAGAACTGTGAAAAGTGATCTATATGGTGAACTAGATGGGGGCACGCCTGCTCCTTTATATAGGCAAAGAGTCCTTTTGAGCAAGATTATCTTAGCTGGGCCAAATGGGTCTCCAAAGCAGTCTGCACATAAACATTTTAGATCTCATTCAAATAAGTTGAGTGTTCCAAGAACTTGTATCTTTACTGAGGTGTCTCTTACGCATAGTATCTTCCTTTTCTGCCCGGAATGACAATTATGTTTCTGGTATGAGATGCTGTTAATCACTTTTTCTCTCCCTCCGCCCCCAATGCATTGCATGAGTTTATGTTGGCTGTATTGCATGTTGCTATTGTTGATGTTTTGCTTTTTATTCAGTCTCCTTGGATCCATTTTCCCAATGCCACGTGTAATCTATGCTATGGCGGAGGATGGGTTGCTTTTCAAATGTCTAGCTCAGATCAACCCCAAAACGAAGACTCCACTTGTTGCTACTTTATCATCCGGGGTTGTAGCAGGTGAGGCTTGCTGCAAAGAAAATGAACATCTTCACCCAGAGTCATGTATAGAAATAAGATACCGACAGGTAGATCAAATTGCAAGATGTGATTTTCTGAGTAAAAGCTGTGAATCTTTTGTCTCTTACTAACTTGATTTTGGATTATTGAAATTTTTCTGGCAAAAGTGCATTTTTCAGAATGGCTAAATATGTGTATTGGTCTAGCTCAGGGGTCGGTAAACCTGGCTCTCCAGATGTTCTTGGACTTCAATTCCCAGAAGCCCTACCAGCAGAGTGCTGACTTGGGCTTCTGGTAATTGAAGTACAAGAACACCTGGAGAGCCAATTTTACTGATCCCTAGTCAAGCTAGAGCAGACCTGTGAAATGGACAGTTTTTATTAAGATACTTTATTATTACTTATTAAATCAATACAGTATTTGGGTAAATCCCATTGAATCGGTTTTTGTGTGGTACCTGGGACCAACAATTGGATTTAGCCCAAATTTATCTTTTCCCCCAATGTCTGTGTTTTGGGTTATCGTTGACACATAATATTATTATTATGGTACGTGAACAATTACATTTTTTTGTTCTAGTCTTCTGGGCTCTATGTTCCCTTTGCCCCGCATTCTGTTTGCCATGGCACGAGATGGTTTGCTCTTTAGATTTCTTGCCAAAGTGAGCAAGAGGCAGTCTCCAGTTGCTGCCACATTGACGGCAGGGCTCATTGCTGGTAAGCTCTGTAAATTCAGGTCTTGCTTAACTGGGATCTGAACCCTGTGTTCACATGCATACATCTGTGAAAAGATGATCCTGCTTGCTAACTTTCTGTGCATGTGAATTGGAAATGAAACAGCTGACTAATCCAAAGGTGGTGGTCTTCTTCTTCTTTCATGTCCCAATCTAACTCTGGACTGCCAAAATGAAGTCACTTTCTTTGCTTTGTCATTGGCCAAACCCAAGTCCTCATTGGTGCATGTTTCTGGTAGTAATTGGCAGACCAGTAAATGAGCCGGACAACAGTGTTGTTGTCTGTCAGCAGCCCTCACTTGAGCATGTTGGTTTTGCATTTAGGGACTCCGACTCTCAGCCTATTCAGGGTCCTCCAAGTGACATAGGGGAGGTTGAGATCCTCAGCTATATCCTCCTTTAATGTTGTTCCTTGTCCATTGAGCTCCTTCCTCCTTCTAATTTGGTTTTGCAAGGTGGTGGTAACTGTGGTGGTGTAAGAAGAAACTTGGAGGTCTTCTCAAAAGCTTTTCTCCAGCATGACTCATAATGCTTGGTTGTGCATGAGTGTAAAAAAAGCATAAGTGAGTGGCTTGGGGAAACCCTGGTTTTTTTTCAATTCTAAGATTCAAATTCTCCCTTTTGTGCAATATTGTGATATTAATATTCTGCTTAAAACATATTCAGCAATTTAACAATTATAAGAAGGAATGTGTCATGAAAGAAATGTTACACTTTCTCCCAAGTGCCCCATCACATGGCATTGTTATTAAAAGTTTGGCATGGGTATTCCTTCTCTTTGGAACATTCATACAATTAGACATTGACATTTACTTTAAAAAAATTCATTTTTGAGCAGTCAAAACCAAATGCTGCTAATATTTAATTGTTGGCTACATTTTCCATTAAAATATATCTAAAATTTGTAAAAAAAGGAAGCACCAAGCAAATGGTATCAAGATGGCAACTAGGGAAGGACTATCTTTGCAGACTCATGCATTTCTGCAATGTCTGTAATGTTGCATAAAGTTTTCATTTTCTTAACAAGATATTCAATAATACTTTGAAGTACATTACATATTAGAGATACGTTTTGCTTATCTGTACTCTTATAAATGTATGAAAATTAAAATAATTTTAGCTTTAAAGTATATGTGATGTACTTATCAGTAGATTATGCGTCTGGAATAAACATAACTAAGGGTTGAATTGGATTATATAGCAGTTTACATCCTCTGACACAAAACAAGGAATTAAAAGATAGAGACTCTTTTAAAACAGTGTTAAAACAAAGCCTTTTCAAAGGTGATTAAACAGAGATCGTTGGTTATTTCTTAGTAATCAACATTTTTAATTCTTTGCATGATATTTGTGTATGGAGAGAAAGTCAAGACTTGATAAAGCCACAGTGTATGAGAAATGTTTCCATCTATACCAGTGGTTCCAAACATGGGGGCTTCAATTCCCAGAAGCCTAAGTCAGTACATTGGCTGATCATTGCTTCGAGGGATTGACTTAGGCTTCTGGGAATTGAAGTTCAAAAACCAAAGGTTGAGAAACACTGATCTGTACCCTATTAAAGTAAATAGAATTTGAACTAGAACAGGGCTTGCTCAACTTCTATAAACTGAATTGAAATACACCCTGTATTTTGCCCATTACATTTATGTCTATATTTAAATTTGTGGTGTTTGTCATGCAAAATAACCTTTCTATGTATTAAAACTGACTGTGAAAGTAATAGTAAACATTGATGTTACTAAATTTCACAGGAGAATTAACTCAGTAAAATTCCTCTGGCTGAATTATTTATCACAAAAACATTACAAAACACTGCTGTGATGCAGAAAATTAGATGCAGGCTATTGAATATAACTATTTTCATAATTTATGAGGTGATAATTTCCCTTGAATTGTGCAAACAATCCTGAGGTACTAAAGGTAACCATTAAGTGTTCATGGACAGAGTGGTAGGAAATATCCACTGTTTGTATTATATACATGCTATTTTAATGCAAATTATGCTTAATTTTTCTAGCTCTTATGGCTTTTCTCTTTGACCTAAAAGCTCTAGTAGATATGATGTCTATCGGTACACTTCTTGCTTACTCACTGGTAGCAGCTTGTGTCCTTATTCTCAGGTGAGTTACATCTGTGATTTAGAAATTATTTGTAAGGCACCTTTGACTAATAACTTACCTTTGTTTCTCTTGCAACGATATATAAAAAAAACCATGCTTTATAAATAGAGATTAAGCAGTGATACAATATATAAAGTTTATATATAAAGTTGGACATAGTAGTAATTGACTGTTGTTACCTCTGTAGCATGTAGGACAGTAGGGCTGGGAAGACTGAGAATGTTTTTTTTTTAAAAGACTGGACTTTCAGGCAAAACATTTTAGACTATTCTGCTGAAGTACATTTTAAAATAGTGCAAGAATGATTGGTTCTTTGTAAATAAGTGGTCCCTGTTATTGCTGGTTTATAATTATAATTCCAAAATAACGTGCCTATTGGCTGGATGGCTAGAATTTATGGGAACTAAATAGTAAAACAGCATACAGTAGAACCCCATATAATGAAAATAATTCATTTTGTGAGGCACTTTGTTATACGATTTTTTCGTTATACGATGCATGCATCGTACAACAAAAATCCCGATGGGAAACTTTGTACAACAAAATTCTCTGGGGAAAATCGTACAAAGAATTTTTTTTCATTGTACAGTACAATTTTTCCCATAGAGATTTTTGTTGTACCATTTTTCCCATAGAGATGCATTGCAGCATATAACGAAAATTTTCATTATATGGGGCACAATGGTTTTTTCAAATCCTCTTCGTTGTATGGCTTTTTTTTTGTTGTACAATGCATTTGTTATACGGGGTTCCTCTGTACTTGAAATACCAAGGAATCACATGATGGAGAAAATTCTCATATGTATGAGATGTATGGGTACCTTCACTGGAGATAATGAGTGTGGAAACAAAGACATAAACATAATTATTTTAATGAGCAGAGACCTGATAATCACTTAAAAATATTAGGAGGTAAATTGGTACTATTTCTCACCTTTGATGAGAAAAATAATGAATGTATAGTTTAAAAAATAATTTTAACACTTTATTTCCAAACTTTGGATTGTGGATATAACTGTACAGTACATGTTAGCACTAGTGGGCTCCAAAAAATTTACTACCACACTGTGGGTGTGGTATGGTGGGTGTGGCAAGGGGGAATCCCTGCGTTGCACCCAAATTAGGACTACTTTATTTCAAAACTTGGATGGGCGGGGCCAGCCAGAATTTCTGCTGTTCTGGTGAACTGGTCCAAACCTGCCCATGACTGCATGTTAGTGTCAGTAGATGTATGATCTGAATTAAACTAATAGTGAAGTAATGCTGCATATCATGTGGAAGCTATCTTTTGTTCTTCAATATAACATCTCTAAATAGTTTATTATGGAGTTTGCAGTACTTACATCCCCCCCCCTTTATTTTGTTCATGTTTTCACACAGATATCAACCTGGTTTAGATTATGAGCCACCAAAATATCTAGCAGAAAAAGAAGCTCTTGCTGAACCAGAGATAAAATGTACAAGTGAATCTCAAATTAGTATGATACCAGAGCACAGATTTAGCCTACAAGCACTGCTTAATCCATCAAGTTTGCCAACTAAACAGTCTGCTACTGTGGTCAGCATTCTTGTAGGTCTGTTGGGTAAGTCAAAATGTGCCTAAAAGTTGACATTTCAGCCAATAAGCCAAAGAATACTTAAATAAAACAAAGTTGCATATACGATAATGAATTTGTCCTAAATTCTAGATGTACTGTAACAAAGGGAAAAAAAGAAGGGTTTGTCTACTCTGATTAGCAAGTGAATGCAAATAACCTAGTTTTATTTTGAAAACTTGATTCAAAGTATAGGAAGATGAGCTTTAGGGGGAAAACTTGAAACATTTGTTAATCTGTCTTTTTATTGTTTCCCTTCATGATCTCTACTTAGCTCTCCTGATTTGTGGCTTAAGCATTCTGACCACTTATGGGATTTATTTTCTGGCCAATCTGGAGCTTTGGAGTATCTTTCTCCTCATACTTTTTTCAGTATTATTTGTCACTATAGTACTTTTCATCTGGAGGCAACCTCAGAATCAACAGAAAGTGGCATTCATGGTAAGGAGGACAACTAAAGTATTTGAGCCCTTAGCAAAAAAATAAATTTGTATTTACTTCTGGAAAGGTTTCATGACATGGTATTACCATTGCTGCTGTTTTTGTGAAATTTGGTGCCTCTGAAAGGTCACAATTCTGATTTGTTCTGCTGCATGACATTATTGCTGCAGTCTTGTGCAGCTATAATGCTGCTGTGGAAGACAATCCAAGAGTCAAATGCGGCTTTCAGCAGCATTCAGAGGAATGATAGATCCTGAGCAACCTTGATGTACCTACTGAACAGTGGTTCCCAATGTGGGGCACATGCCCCATAGGGTGACTTCAATTCCCAGAAGCCTAAGTCAGTACATTGGTTGATCAGTGCTTTGGGGAATTGACTTAGGCTTCTGGTAACTGAAGTCCAAAAAATGAAGTCCAAAAACACCAACGGCTGGAGGGAGGAGCCGCCATGGCCCTGACAGAAGACTTTGTCACCTCCTTCAGGCCCACACCAACGGCTGGAGGGAGGAGCCGCCATGGCCCTAACAGAAGACTTTGTCGCCTCCCTCAGACCCACACCAATGGCTGGAGGGAGGAATTGCCAGGACACGGCCGCTGCCGCTGCTGCCTCTGCTCCAGAGATGTTGAGCTCCACCGGGCTCCATCATGGGCATTGAGCCCTGGGCTCCATCATGGACGTTGAGCCCTGGGCTCCGTCATAGATGTTTATTGTATTTGCTTCACACTGTAAGCCTCCCTGAGTGGTGCTTGCACCAATAGGGCGGGGTATAAATATAACAAATAAATAAATAAAGGCTGGGAAACACTGCTATAGAACCTTGTATGTGAATTTTAAATTCTCCAGTCAAAACATGCTACCAATGAATTATTGTCCTTATCTGTCCATTTCTAGGTTCTGTATATGGACCTAACTTTAGCATTAATATGAAGTGTTGGATATTTGGCAAAAAAATACTAATTGCAAAATGTTTGACCTCAGGTTCCATTTTTGCCATTGTTGCCATCTTTGAGCATCTTAGTGAATATTTACTTGATGGCACAACTAAGTGGAGAGACCTGGATCCGGTTTAGCATCTGGATGGCACTTGGTAGGTATTCCTAGATAAATAGAATCTTATCTTTAGCTTCCTATTGGGTACAGTTCAAGCAAAGATTGATCATCAAGTTCATATATCATCATGAGTCATATCAGGAGTGTTGCTTGTTCATCTTCTAGTTTTTAGATGGTGCTTCTACCAAAACAACACCAAGAGGAGGCGCCTCCTTTTAGCCCAGGGGTGCCCAAACTACGGCCCGTGGGCCAGATCTGCCCCCGATGCCAATTCATCCAGCCCACGCTGCCCTTGTCACTCCTGGAAGCGGAAGTAAAACATGTCGTACAGCGTGGGCTGGATGAATTGGCATGGGGGCGGATCTGGCCCACGGGCTGTAGTTTGGGCACACCTGCTATAGCCTTTGAACCAGCCTGTCTGACTAACAGGCTTTTGTTGTTGTTTGTATCAGAGATGTTGCAGCCCTTTGATTGTGCTGCAGTCTGTTGAGCAAAAGTGGGTATTTCTCAAAAGTTAATGCATGTCCCATACAAAATCCTAGATAATTCACGCAGAGTTGCCTTTCTCTGTCCTAACAGGCTAGAGCTTAATGTATCTCTTACTCCATCAATGATTGTTTGAGCACAGTCCTATTAAAGGAGAGTATAGAAGGGATGGTATCTTCAAATTGGTTTTGTTATATGGGGTAAGGACTGGGGATAGTCACTTTAAATCCCCACTCTTCCATGAAACCTATTTGATGATCTTTGACCAATTACTGTCTCAACCTATCTTAATTCATAGGTTTGTTGTGGAATCAAAAATAGGTGAGAAAAGACAATTATAAAATCACTGGAGAAAGACTGAATACGAATGTTAAAATAACAGTGGAATAAAAGTAACTGTCAGTATGAATGGGAGGAAAACTCTCACCTCCCAAGTTCCATCTGCATCCAATGCCAATGATACTGAAGGGACTGGCTAAAGAGAACTCAGAACCACTATCTGTCATTTTCTTTAAATCATGGCAGATAGATGAAGTGCAAGAAAATTAGATGAGGGCAAACACTGTCCCTTTCTTCAGGCCAGTCAGCCTGACAGCAATTCCAGAAAAAATTCTAGATCAGATTATAAATAGGTCTCCTTAAAAACAATTCAGGAACCTTGAAAGCAATGTAGAAATAACTAGAACACAAACATGGATTTGTCAAGAACAAATCCTGCTAGACTAATCTGATCTCATTTTTCAATCAAGTAACTTCCTTGGTAGACGGTGGAAACGCTGTAAACATAATATATCTTGACTTAAGGAATAATTAAGGAATATATGACAAAGGTGAAAATTTGTCTTTTCTTTTTAAAGGTCTGCTTATTTACTTTGCTTATGGTGTACGACATAGTGTGGAAGGCCATCATAGGAAGGCAGAGGAAGAGGAGGACAGCTGCTCAGAAAAAAGTGGCACTCCAGAAAAGATCTATGTGAGAGAGCCAAATTACCATGAAAATGCAAGTGAAAGTGATCAGTTTATTACCCACGAAAAGTCAAGTGAATGTTAGCAATTGCCGGTTGTCGTGGTGTGTATATCTTTCGTGCAGTGAACTGTAACTGAACGGAATTACTGGGACAAATACATATTCCTGCAAGATAATTAGTAATCTACTTATGCTTTATGGAAACATCTACCATAAAACTTGAACAGTGATCTAGATTGGCTATCATTTACCAGCATCCTGCAACTTTAATTGACTACCAGCATCCTGCAACTTTAATTGACAGATCATGCAGCTGATACATGAGGATTATCTAGCAATGGGGAGTTAAACATTTCAATGTGTGCTATCTGGATGCATAGGATCTTGTTTCTGTATTTTTATGACACCCTAGAACTCTTAAATAACCACATAACCAGTTTTTGCAACCTCTCTACATTCACAGAAATGTTAATTCTTGAAAGATGATGTTCAAAATACAACTAATTAGGTGGGTAGGAAGGGCAATTTAGTCTGTTATCAATACTAAAAAGTAATTGTGTATGTTAACTTCTGCTACAGGTTATCTGGAAATATTGTAAACCACGAATATCCTTCTAAAATCAATATATTCAAGAATGGTATCAAGAATTAAGGGATAGTATCAGCCATTTATAAAGGAAAATGCTTGAACATAGTCCTCCTGGGTAAGGCTCCCTATTGCTTGCGCTACAGTTTACCCTCATTCTGTGTTATATAGAATCTGTGTGTCGATTATGTTTCATTTCAGTATTTCAAAGTTCTTCATTGCCATCAATTTTTAAAAGTAATAATAATGTGATATGGCTGCTAACTTTTAAGAGAGCTAAATTCTGACAGACAGAATGTTATTAAGGAACTGGCAGTTTTTAAAGTGCTGGTGTACCTGACTGTATCTCTGAATATGTGAATGACTTTGAGAATTGTAGTACATGCCACATGTGCTCCAGGACTGTGTGTTCAACAGAGAAGTGACATAGCACAGCCAGGATTTGCCCTGGCACTTTTTGAGCAACAGAGACTATGGCACCAATTGTTGTCCCCCTCAAACGCCCCTATTCATTCTTAATTTAGTTGCAGTCCTTGCAGTAATTAGGAGAGAAATGTTGCAGCCTATCCTTCTTAGGTCAAGATTTGATGGTAGTGTATCATGAATGGGCAGTTAGGATCTATTAGCCTAACAGAAAACTTGCTTTTCATTTGTTGATATGATCCATTTTGGCAGTTTCATGTCTGGCCTAGACATGGAAGAGAAAGAAGAAGAAGCATTCTGCACATTTAGAGTTTGTTGACAGTGGAGTTCTAGCCATGGGAAATGTCACAATGAGCATCTGCACTTCCAAACTTGCCACTTCAGCTGAATGGATGCAGATTAGCCACTGGCTAAACAGATTCTTCTGGCCAGCTAAAGTCTATGAAATAAGTTCATAGAATTCTGCAGATAAGGAGCATGAAACGATCATACATCCGTTGCCTTTATTATGACATCATGAGCCACAGTGAGCCTTGGGACTGAAACCTTAGTATGGCTGCAAGACATTCATAGGTCTTTGTTTCTGTACTTGGTTAACAGCAATTTAGCATTTTGTCACCCCATCCTTTGTGGTCCCCAAATACGTTTTTAAAACCAGCATAAAATCACATGTTTTGTGTTGGCTTTTTTAAACATGTCAGATCCAAGCGCAACACTGTTTGGAGTCCAAACATAATACTAAATAACAGTAGATTAAAAAAGGAAATGAAATAGCTCATCTCTCCCTCCTCCCCCCATTTTGTGGCTCCCTTGTTAGAGGGAAGGGTAAAAACCTGAGATGTGCTTCCGCTTATTCCTACCCCATTAAACTGTGATAAGCAAAAGTAGCCACTGGGGGTGTTCTTTTTCCTTCTTGCAACCCATTTGTGGAATTGTTCCATCTTAAGAGATGGAAATGCGTGTGCGTTGGATTGGGGTAGGGAAGAGGGACACAAAAAATTCTACTTTTAGTAAATATCAAAAATAATGTTTTAAGGAGTGACAGGTCTTAACATTTTGAGGTAAAGTATAATAAGCACCTTTGAAAATGCAAATGGTTTCAATTGCTTAGCTTAACACAGTGGCTGAGAGGAGTTTTTGCATGTGTAGTGTGGCTGGTGTGTGGTTCACACATGAGTTTATTTATGAAAAAGCAGATATTTTTGTTTGTGAGCAGGTTGAAGAGAAAAAGGAAGCAAGACTTCTAAGCAGCATTAAGTAGCTTTGTATTTTCAAGAAAAAAAATGAGAACAGGTAACCTGTAAGCTCCTATAGCTCAGTCCTGTCCAAAAGCAGATAGAATGATAAAATTGCAATTTGCTTGAGGTCTTCTGGTTTCTCAGTAATGAAACCATCTTAGTCTTTCCTATTTTTCATTGCAGCTTTGGGGTTAGACCAGTGATTCCCAACCTCTTTTTTGCCATGCCCTACCTAAGCATATCTAAAATCCTGATGCTCTCCCCCACATGATTTATAATTCTTATTCAAAAAATGAACTCCTATTCCTGTGGAGGAAGCCTAAAAGGCCATTAATTTGGTCTAACTCATTCTTGATTTGCCCCCCTTAAAAAATCAAATTGCCCCCCTGTGAGGCGTGTGCCCCACATTGGAAACCACAGAGTTAGACCCGTGGTTTTTTTAAAAAGAGAAACTGAAATGTTTAGATTCTAAGAATGGCTTGGGAACAAAATACAAAAAAAATAAAATGAAAGTGCCATAAGAAGCATTTCCTCCTAGTTCAAACCCCCCCACCACCACCACCACCCATGTCTATAGGCTAAAGTATTAAAATGCCAGCAAATAAACATAAGCAGGTGTCACCCTGACTTTTTAGTTTCATTGGCCTACCTATTCACTAAAATTTCATTTGGCAAATCAACAGTTGGCCTTCAAATGTATTTGTTTGCATGGTAGTCAAACCACAACTGCCAAAGCAAAAATCCAACAATATTTTGCTAAAACTGCTAAAACAGGATGATCTGTAAAATTCTTTGTCCAATTTTTCTTTAAAGTTGTGTTCTTAAATTTGGAAAGGAAAGTGGTAATAATAACAATTTTCCATCTGAAATTAATCTGGGTTGAAAGGATTTTTGCTGGAGAAACTCCGCTCAGGGGATGTCCGAATGAGGCTCCTTTCGTGTCCCCAAGAGCTGGAACAGAGATGGGCGCTCAATCCATCATGTACCCAGGTCTCGACTTGCCAGCCTTCCAGTAACAAGGCGAGCTTCTTAACCACTGAGCCACCGCCACTTCATAGAAAAATGGTGTTAACTTTGGATATTATACTATTGCAGAGGTGTCCAAACTTTTTTGGCCGCATGTCGGTCACGTGGTTCATCCCACCATGGATGCACGTTTTACTTCCGCTTCTGAGAGCATGGTGTGGGCCAGATGAATTGGCATCAGGGGCCAGATCCAGCCCATGGTCCGTAGTTTGGGCACCCCTGTACTATTGCATCCTCGAGAAGAGGAGTAGAAGCAAAGGACACTTTCCTTTTGAATTGACAATAACATGAAGCAGTTGATGAGCTGCTTCATGATACCAGCAAATCGATCACTTCTCTGATTGTCTGTCATCTAAGCAATGCATTGCAATGGAAGTCATCTGAGGACAAAGTGTCAGTTCCCCATCCCATCTGCTTGTCACCATACTGTATCTGCAATTGGGTCTCTTGTGTTGTTTTGACAGGGAGAAGTGGGCTAAAAGTCATTTAGCTCTTCACCCATCTTCATGTGACCTCAGGCATCCCAATTCTGCCTGCACAACAATGGCTAGTGTACTATCTGCAGGATTTATTCTAACACTTTATGACAAAAATGCTTAACTTAGCTGTGTCACTGTGTAAACCTTGTATATAAATGTGCACTGTAGTCATGATTATCATGTGTATGTTTGCTGCGTGCATAAATGGGGATAAATCATTTTAGATAAAGCCAAAATGTTCTTTAATACTGTACTATAAAAAGATTTTTTTTACAAAAATTAATGTACAATTTTTTAATGTGAGAAGGAATTAAATATTTGGTGCTTTGAGTTTTCAACTTTTACAAGAAAATAGCAATAGATCAGTTAGCTCAAAAAATAAATTTAAAGTGCTGCTGTTTGGTGTAAAAATGCTGCTTATGGTAGTAAAAATGCATTTGTTCTATATTTTTAAAATAAAGTTTTGAACTGTCCATGCTGTGCTGTTTTGATTCTAAAGTGGTGATAATATCTACACTGCAGTGATCAAATATATTTTTAATTATTTTGGAACCTATAGGCCTGGGATTCTCGACCTATGGCCCGTGGGCTGGATGTGGCCCGAGTGCCATTTCATGTGGCTCCTCCAACACTTCCACCACACCCAGAAGTGCCATGTGGTGGAGGAAGGGGAAAATGGCCATCCGGCCCCCCGAAGCTGTCTGAGGGAGTGTGACCTGGCCCCCGGCTCAAAACGGTTGAGAACTTCTGCTTTAGGCAAAAATCTGGATGGCCATTTTGCACTAATTTTGCAACTTCACAAATAAAAACTTATCCTAAAGATATACATTTAATCATACTTCCTCAGCTGCTTAGAATCCAAAGGCAGAAGTGTCTTCTAGTGGTAATGCAAACATCCCTAATTTGTATATTTTTGCAATTAAATTCTGACTGAATTGCTGGTCAAAGTCCCATATAATAGTGATGTGTGTATGAAAGGATAATGATTTTGAGCACAGATGTACCACAGGAAATATGTTCCATACATATCTACATTTAATAAACATACACCTATGTTTACTTATAATTCAGGAGTTGAGGAGTGAGAATAATTGGTTACCATCACTCTGGTTAAATGTTTTTGGTATTCATGATATCTCTCCTATGAAGCGTCAATCAAAACACCCTTGGTCATTTATGTTCTCAGATTCCCTGTGCTGAGGATTTTCGGCCACGCTATATGAACTCCCAAAGAAACATGTACACATACAGGTGAAACTCGGAAAATTAGAATATCGTGCAAATGTTCATTTAGTTCAGTAATGCAACTTAAAAGGTGAAACAAATATATGAGATAGACTCATTACATGCAAAACGAGATAGTTCAAGCCTTACTTTGTTATAATATTGATGCTTATGGCTTACAGTTTATGAAAACCCCAACCCCCAATCTCATGTACCCAATCATCACAATCTCATGTACGCTGTATGCCATGATCATCACAATTATAACGAATTAAGGCATGACCTCTCTCACTTTGCATGTAGTGAGTCTGTCTCATAGATTTGTTTCACCTTTTAAGTGAAATGAATAAACATTTGCACAATACTGTATTCTAATTTTCCGAGTTTCACGTGTATAAGTATTTTGGGCATCCACATTGTACTGGCATGTGTTGTGTATGCATTAAAAAGTCCTGTGTAGCAAAGGGAATTGGTTTGATCCTGCCACACATTCTCTGTAAAAGACATTCCTGTTCTGCCTGCATTCGGTGACCAGCTTGTCCTTAGCAAAAATTTCTTGGATCCCACAAAGAGAGAATATATGGATACTTCCTTGCCTGTCACACAACTGTTAACAAAAATTCACATTAGGGGGAAAAAAAACAATAATCAGGAAACTTCTGGCTCCACATGCAGAGGATTGTGCTTGGACAGCAGCCTTTATAGCAGGAGTTCTCGCCCTGAGTTGGGTTGTACCTGAGTGGGCGGTATATAAGCGTGAAAAATAAATAAATAAATAAATAAAAACCTTTTAAAGCCGGGGGCCAGGTCACGCTCCCTCTGACAGCTTTGGGGGCAGGACAGCCATTTTGTCCATCCTCCACCACATGGCACTTCCTGGTGTGGTGGAGGTTGGCCACATGAAATGATGCCATGGGTCACATCCGGCCCACAGGCTGCAGGTTGAGAATCTGCTTTATAGGTTGGCCTCTTGCCTGCATAGTTTTGCAAAGTTGGCTTTCACACACACAAAAATCAGAGGAAAAAAAAATCACTGTAGCACATTGAAGACTAATATTAGTCTACTTGGAAGGCTAACATTAAAATATAACAGTCTTCAAAGTGCTACAACATTTTTGTTTTGTTATTCTCCGATATATTTTTTTGGTTTATTCTCCGATGTGCTTGAAACACAGACTATCGCGGCTACTATTCCAAAATAAAACAGACAACCAAGTGCACATCTTTCTTTGGCTGGCTTTACCTCACTGCCCAAATCAGGGATTCTCAACCTGCGGCCCGTGGACTGGATGCGGCCCATGGTGCAATTTCATGTGCCCCCCTCCCACTGCCTTCACCACACCATATGGTGTAGGAAAGGCAAAATTGCCGTCCGGCCCCTGAAGCTGTCTGAGGGAGCGTGACCTGGCCCTCCCGGCTTAGAAAGGTTGAGAACTGGCCGAAATGATGTCAAGGGAGCCCTTGTTCCAAAGGCTCCTTCCCTCCCATACCTAGGTTTCCCTTGCTCGAAAGCCAGTCGTATCCGACTCTAGGGTGCAGTGCTCATCTCTGTTTCAAAGCCGAAGAGCCAGCGCTGTCTGCTTCTGCAGACGTTTCCGTGGTCATGTGGCAGGCGCTGTTTTGCCTTTCTCGCCGACCGAAGTGGTCCCTATTTATCTACTTGCAATGTCTTGCTTTCGAACTGCTAGGTTGGCAGGAGCTGGGGCAAAGACGGGAGCTCATTCCGTCCTGCAGCACTCGGGGAATCGAACTCCCAGTCAGTGTCTTAGCCACTTGAGCCACTGCAGTCCTACGTCTATGCATTTTTTTTTATGAGACACAAAAATAAATATGTATACGCTGGCTCATGGGCAAACTACCCTTCTCAAAGGGTCTTATTCACTGCTGATCCTCCTCTCCCAAGCAGGGATGCCAGTGGAAAGTGTGTGTGTGTGGGGGGGAGAGTCTTGGCAGCGGAGCATGGGGCTTCCTTCGTGGGCCCCACTGGGCTGACTGACAGTACTGTGAGGCGGGAAAGGAAAGGGCCGGTCCTTGCAAACATCGCCTTCCTCCTAGTCCCCTTTGGCCAGACTGAGCGGCAGTTTGCCACCCCCCCAGCCCTCCTGAACTCTTTTTTGGGGGGACGTGTCTCCCTCCTTTCTTTAGCTCCTTTCCCCTGCAGTGCTCAGGGCGTCCTTTCCCCTCCCAGAATGAAGCCGTGGCTCTTGCTCAGCCTCCTGCTGCTGCACCAAACGCTGCAAAATGGTGAGTTCAGCATTCAGCGGGAAACCCGGGCAGCGCCGCGCTCTGCTCTGCCTGCCTGCCTTCCTCTTCCTCCTCCTCTGCTTCGTCCCCGCTCCCCAAAATCTTCCTCCTCTCTCCCCCCGGCCCCGCTCAGTCTTATCTCAGCGTCCCTAAACTCAAAAATCCTTTCAACCCGGAATAATTTCTGACATGAAATTATTATTATGGTTTAATAGTGGTTTTTCTGTTGCCTGAAGAAATCAGTTCAGCGTCCCTGAACTCATTATTTTCGAACTGTTTTTTTTTTTCCTCTCTCTCCAGACTAAAACCTCCTTTAATATTATTATTATTTTTACTCCTTTATATTGTATGGCCTGAGAAGAAGTGATTATTCTGGCTTGAAAGGATTTTTGAGGAAGAAACTCCGCTCAGGGAATGCCCAAATGAGGCTCCTTTCATGTCCCCAAGAGCTAGGACAGAGACGGGCGCTCATTCTGTCATGTAGTACCTGGGTCTCAAAATGCCAACTTGCCAGCCTTCCAGCCTGTGGGCCGGATGTGGCCCATGACACCATTTCATGTGGGGGCCCCCTACCACCTCCACCACACCAGGAAGTGACGTGTGGTGAAGGAAGGGCAAAATGGCAGTCCGGCCCCCGAAGCTGTCTGAGGGAGTATGACCTGGCCCCTGGCTTTAAAAGGTTGAGAACTCCTGGGTTTGACTATTTGTTTTTAAAGTGGTCTGGGGAAAAAAATTGTCATCTGTGTTTATGTTGTGTAAACACTACACTTCATATTTCTGAAATATTTACACACACACACAAATACAGACACATAGACACCCACCCACACAGACACACACACCACACCACACCACACCAACCACTCTTAAAATTAGAGAGGCATTTGAAGCAATAAAAAGCTCAGGATCTGCCCCCACCATTCTGGTACAGCAGGATTCAGGATTTTTGTAGTGTATTTATTTATGACATTTACGCCACCCTTTTCCTAGGGAGAGCATATCTGTCAACCACGGCTCCGGACAATCCGGGACCTGCGCACAACGGTTCTATGCAGAAGGGTTCTACGCAAGCGTAAAAGCCTTCTACGCTTGCGTAGAATGCAACTTGCGCAGAAGGGATGCGCAGTACCTCTTTCCCCCCTGCTGCCAATTCTGGGGTTTTGGCAGCTGCGGGCGGGAAATGGCGTAAATCGGCACCAAAAATCGGGAAATCCCGGCCAATCCAGGAAGGTTGACAGGTATGAGGGAGAGTCTTTGCCCGGAGCTGCAGATCAACAAAAAGGAAACAGTCCCTGCCATCAAATTTAAAAGGGAAAAGGAAAACAAGAATGCCTAAATGCCTCTTCAAAATATTACATATTTTTGCAGTGATGAATTATGATAGGATGATGCTCACAGTTACAAAACAGACTTGAGTGAGGTTTTTTTTAAAAAAAGAAATATCCGGTATGCACTTTTTGGGGTGGGGTGGAGAGAAAATAATTTTAATATCCTGTTTCAACTCCAAGGATCTGAAGAGTAAAGTCCCATCCCAGAACCCCTGAGTTAGTACTGGCACTGGCTATGGGATTTGAGGGTTGTAGTCTGGAAATGTAGCCTTTCCAAGCCTGAACTGTGACTCTTATGAAGTAGCAGAGAGCGACTGCACCATTTTTTCACTGTGAGAAAACCTTTCTAGAAAAAGACCTATGCACGAAGCAGCTCATAAAAATTAAGATGTAACATCTCCATTCTTGAAATTCAGTGGTATTTCTTAGGGTCTGTGGTGGCTCAGTGCTTAAGAAGATCGCCTTGTTAGCTGGAAGGCCGGCAAGTCATCATTTTGAGACCCTGGTACTGCATGACGGATTGAGTGCCCATCTCTGTCCTAGCTCTTGGGGAAATGAAAGGAGCCTCATTTGGGCATTCCCTGAGCAGAGTTTCTTCCTCAAAAATCCTTTCAACCCAGAATAATTTCTGACATGAAATTATTATTATAGTGGTACAGTATTTCTGTTGCCTGAAAAATTGTAGATGCCCCTCAAATATCTTTTACCCATTAAATTTCTTAGAGCCCGATGCCAGTCATGTTCATTTGGCTCATGAGATAGAAAACCACAGAAGCACCTCTTCCTATCCTTGCCCCTTAAAATTGCTGGAGTGATAAAGCAAATAACTAAGAACTTGCTACTTTGTGACAACATATAACATTGTCTGTCTGTTGTGGCCACTCCACTCTGCTTAATGGTAGAGCCAGCCTGAAACAGTGCTCACCTTTGTAAAACTTCCAAGCCGAGGTACATTTAGTGATCTGCCCTTTGTATTTCAAAATCCTAAACTAATTTCAAAGTCTATCGTCTTAACTGGTTCTTTATAATAACTATTTGTTCATAGATATGCTGACCATACCTGTCAACCTTCCCGGCTTGGCCGGGATTTCCCGATTTTCGGCGCCGATTTTCGCCATTTCTCGCCCGGAGCTGCCGAAACCCCGGAATTTGGCAGCGGGGGAAAGGCATTACTGCGCATCCCTTCTGCGCAGCTCGCTTCTACGAATGCGTAGAAGGCTTTTACGCATGCATAGAACATTTCTACGTTTACGTAGAACCCTTCTACGCATGCGTAGGCAGCTTCTGTGCAGAAGGGGATCGTAGAAGCCTTCTACGCATGCGTAGAAGCGAGCTGCACAGAATGGTTCTGTGCAAGTCGCTTTTACGAATGCGTAGAAGGCTTTTACGCATGCTAAAAAGTGACCTGCACAGAATCATTCTGCGCAGGTTCCGGATTGTCCGGAGCCGCGGTTGACAGGTATGATGCTGACAAAGAATAACTTCTAGTAAAGCTAATTGATTTTCCAGAGAAGCAGTATCTCTCCTCAGGGTAGAACACAGTACAGTAATTGGTTATTTGCATATGTTAATTTAAGCTCATGCAAATTCAAAATTGCCTAAGAGTGACTAACAAAAGTGACTAGGATGTCAAAAATAAACACCTACCCTATTTAGTACAGTGGTTGTGCATTCAAATGTCATGACTCAAGATATTCTGGACTTCCTCCAGTGTGAGGGGAAAGCCTTTCCCCAAAAAGTATAATTATAAAGCGTTGTTGCTGATATTTATTTATTTATGAATTTATATGGCCGCCTTCCTTGCCACGACGACCCAAGGCGGCTCACATCAGTTTAAAAAATCATCCCCATACAGTACAATAAAATCAATACCCAAACTATAAATCGTTAAAATATCCATAAAACACCCATAAAACATGTCACCCATTCTTTGATTGTTTTCTCCCTTATGATAGTTGTTGGTCAGCCTGCAAAGAACAAACGTCCAAAGGAACCGGGAGACAACAGGATTAAACTAGCTAACAAAAAAGTGAAGCCAAAAGCTCCAAAATTAAAAGAGAGAGAATCTGCAGATGCTTCCCCCAAAATCCATTCCATAATGACACAAGTAATGGAAAAGGGCCGCTTTCAGAAGCCTGCTGCTACTTTGAGCCTTTCTTCTGGGCAGAGTTTAGAACTGAGGTGTAAAGGAAATAAAATTGAGTGGAGCTACCCATCGCATCATAGCACCTTTACGGATTCCAGACTCAGGTAAAGTTTTGAAAGGTGGTGCTGAGTAAAGTTACATTCGGACTTTACTGGAGGTGGAAAGCAAAGCACATTTGGGTAGTTTTGCTTTGGTGAAATGGCTATACAATGTTTACGTTCTTCCATAAGTTTGACTTTGTATATATGGGAATACACAGAGACAAATCTCAGTAAGATCATTGGGTTTTATTAGGGGAGCGTTATACATTTTCAATTCCCACAGCATGCTGCATGAAGCAAAATTCAACTTGATTGAAGGTGGAATTGAATGGGAGTGAAATTGCTGGGATGAAATATCCAGAAACTTTGAAGTATAAAGAGTGAGACTAAAGCTGTGATCCTAGATGTAAGATTATTGAATTAATTAGCACTTACTTCTGAGTAGAAATTCAGGGAATTGTATTGTAGGTCTTCTTTTCCATGTTAATTTTCTAACTCCCCCGGTGGCTTTGTGGTTAAGACGCTGAGCTGGAGACTGGAAGGTCGGGTTTCAATACCCGAGAGCTGCACTTGGGGAAATGAAAGAAGCCTCATTCAGACATCCCCTGAATGGAGTTTCTCCAGAAAAAAATCCTTTCAACCCAGAGTAATCTCTGACACAAAATTATCATTAGTATCAGTTAAAATCAATGTTTAAATCAATGAGACTCAATTCTCATTAATTTTTACTGGTAAGATCTATCCACTTTTTGTTGTTTAGTCGCACAGTCGATTCCGACCTTTTGTGACCCTATGGATCATCGTCCTCTAGGCACCTGTGTTCTACACTGTCCTCCTCAACCCATCCAGCTCTGCCCATTGCATCTACAATACCATCTAGCCATCTCATCTTTGGCCGCCCCTTCTTCTTTTGCCCTCCACCTTTCCCAACATCAAGACTTTCTCAAGTGAATCCTCTCTTCTCATTTGATGTCCAAAGTGCTTTAGCTTCATCTTTACTATTTGACTTTCTAATAAGCAGTCCGGGTTGATTTCTTCTAAGATTGACCTATTTGTTCTCCTCGCTGTCCAGGGTACTCTCAAAACTCTCCTCCAACACCACATTTCAAAGGCATCTATTCCTCTGCGCTCAGCTTTCCTAATGGTCCAGCTCTCACAACCATACATTACCACCTGGAATACCATTGCTTTGACTATACAAATTTTTGTTTGCAATGTGAAGGTGTTTATGACAGCTGCAGGTGCTTTTATGGCAGTGTTTTGAGAATGTGCAGGAATGTTTTACTTCTGCTACCAGTGGGAAGAGCCACTTTACCAGCCCATTCAACCACGTGACCGGCCCCTGGCTCAAAAGGTTTGGGCACCCCTGGTCTAAAGAATCACTTGGGATTTCTTTTGTTGTAAAGAAGGTGTTGAAAACTGGGGTAGAGGGTGAGGAGCCTTTGATTTATAAAAATTGTTACCACTGGTAAAATTGTTTCAATTTCTGAATATCTGATTGAAATTGTGCGAAATACATTATTATTATTTTTTGAATGAAACAGTAAATGTGTTAATGTTGATTACAGTGAAACCATTATACAACTTTTTAACCCTGTGCTGGTGGAAGTTCTGAAAATACAGTAAAACCTCTACATACAATTCCCACCCCCCCTGTTCCACGAGGTTATTTGTACGTCAAAAAATTTGTATGCCAAAAACACATTGCATTACCAGAAGAGGCCACTAGATGTCACCGCATATTTTTTGTATGTCAAATTTTTCCTATTAAAATTTTGTATGTCGATTTTTTTTAGCCAGGATTTCTATTTGTATGTAAAATTTTAGGTAAGTAGAACCAAGGTTCCACTCCACCTGTATTACTGTATCTAAAGCAGAGGTTCCCAGCCTAAGGCCTGTGGGCCAGGTCCGACCCACGGCACCATTTCATGTGCCCCCCACCCCTCCAAGGCCATTCGAGAAACAAAATGGCCACCCCTTTGACACTGTTGGGACAAAATGGCCACCCCTGTTGGATTGGGGCCGTGAAGCGGCCCTTGAGGTCCCGGAGGAGACTGGTCAAAGGAACGACACGAGACAAGATGGAGCGAAGACCAGTGGTTTATTGAGGAAAAGACATCATCATTTATAGGAATTCAAGGCAGCGTGTGATACAATCGTCATCTGACAGAAAATCACATCACCCATTTACCCGGGTTAATGGGGAATCTCTCTTGGGGAAGTTAATTAACTAGGGCAAACACTGACAGGGGAAATCCATTGTTCGGGGCTTACATCAGGGTAAATATGGCCTCTATTTGCACGAGAGCTTGGGCTGATCTGTGAGTCAGTAATTGCCTAATACGTAACGGAGGTTAGCGATTCGCTTCCCTCAGCAGAACTGCCGGTCAGGTCAGATGTGGGTGAATCAACCCTATGATTATTAATCCGTTCCCCAATTTCCATACTGGCAAGGGCCAGTGACCAGGAACCTTCTTCGACCGGTGTAACCTCTGCCAGGGGCAGTTTGTGCCAATTGTGCATGCGGAATCCGCACACCCCCATCATGCAGGCTGGGCATAATCACTGTCCGGCCCTCAAAGCTGACTGAGAGAGAGTGACCCGGCCCCTGACTTGAAAAGGTTGGGAACCCCTGATCTAAAGACTGTCCCTACATGACAGCTTTTAAGCAAATGTTTGCTTACCATATGCACATGGCTTATAAATTGTACCTTTTAAAGCAAGTTTTTTGTTTCTGTTACATGATTTCTGATAAACAAAGATAAGTAAATGAAACAAGAGGAGAATTTGAAATAATGAAATTGATTAGTAGGAATGTATGAGACCAGTAAAAGCTGAATTTGTGCTTTGTCTTTGTTGTTATTAGTATCAAGCAACATGACAAATATGGTCAGCTGATCCTGCACAATTCCACTGCATCAGACACTGGTGAATATAGCTGCTGGTTACTGGTTTGCAGTAGCCACAGCTGCAAGAAGGATGAGTCCAAAAGAGGATCAACATATATATTCTTTGCAGGTAACATGATGGAGAGTAAATTCTAAAGAAATTATTAAAGAAGGTAATTTCTGGTATTTTTCTTTCAGTCCTTGACAGTAGCCCCATTCCTCTCCCAGACTTTCTCAGTATTACACGTAACATCTTGCATTTACCGAGACTGTATCAGAACATCCCTTTGGGCAGGAGTAATGGGAGGAGGGGGGAGAGTAATCATAATCAGGAAGGAGTTTTAGCTCTCCAGTCATTTGACTTCTAGTTGTTCAATGGCAGCAGCAACAAAAGTTGCACAGGAACACAATG
The DNA here is from genome assembly GCA_035047345.1 of Bradypodion ventrale. Taxonomy (NCBI): domain Eukaryota; kingdom Metazoa; phylum Chordata; class Lepidosauria; order Squamata; family Chamaeleonidae; genus Bradypodion; species Bradypodion ventrale. The sequence continues at coordinate 82,151,320 of JAWDJE010000005.1, read as the reverse complement.
TTATGTTGATAAAGTGAAGAAAGACTGCAATAATATTGAGTGAGTTTTGGTAGGGGTATATTTATTTTACATTAAGCTCTAGTTGATGAATCTAATGATTCTGGTTAAAAATACTCAAGTCTGATTCTCACTGCTTACAGCGAGATGAAAGAAGGGATTTCTGAGTTATTTTATGTTCTTCTCAAATTGATAACTGTTTGGTCAACACAGAGATACTGCCACGTAAGTTGTAGCCAAAACACTCAATTAAGGTGTAGTAATATCATTTTTTAGAAACCTCCAACATAACTTCTATTCATTTCTGTGCTTAAAAAATGAATGCAGAGGAAGAAGAAACCAAAACCAGGAACTGTTACAGACATATCCATGGAAGTAGTTGATCCTTCACTAAAGGAAGATAAACTGATAGTAACTTGTGACTAGAATATAAGAGTAGGAAATAGAGCAAAATCAAACATTGTTGGCGAATATGGCCTAAGTTTCAGAGATGAAACAAAATAACAATTTAAAATCTTGCGATACAGAAAGTGGATAAACTGTCTGCCAAAACAAGACCAGGATCAGACGGTACTACAGACCATAAACTGTTAATTTTTTAAAATGGAGTAAAGCTGAGGAAGAATGCTAAACAATCATAGTGCCAAAATGAGATATTATATAATCTGTATAACAGTTCTGTACTGCCAAACTCCGTTGACTATAAACTACAAGAACTGTGGAAGGAAACCAGAGTTATTGCCAGGGAAGACTTCAACAAGACTGTTCCTATGTTCAAAATAAAAGCTTTGGTGGGTGGCTAATATTGCTCTTATTGTTAATAACAGAGAAGAAGCAAACATAAAAGAGGAGAGAAATAGAATGATAAAAGCATTTTTCAGAGACTAACACATTTTATTGTTAACAATAATTGCCACAAGAAAAAGAACAAGGGGGGGGGGGGGGGAAACAAGATATCTGTTCCATAGGATCCATGAAATCAGAAAGAATATGTAATACTCAGGATCTGGTGCAAGATGTTAATGTGACTGATCCAATAGGGAACAGTGACCACAACTCAATTATGTTTAACTTGATCATAGACTGCAAGTCACTGATAAAATCTAACACAGAGACCTTAAATTTTCAAAAAGGAAATTTCCCAAAGTTGAGGAAACTAGTAAAAAAGAAGCTGAAAGGGAAAATTGAGAGAGTCCAAACACTCCAAGAGGCATGGAGGCTGTTTACAAAAACAATAACAGAGGCTCAATTGGAATGCATACCCAAAAGGAAAAAGGGCACTGCCAGGTCCAAGAGGACTCCGATGTGGCTTACAGGAGCTGTTCGGGAAGTGATCAAGAGCAAGAAAAGCTCATTTAGAAGATGGAAGGCTTGTCCGAATGAGGACAGCAGGCAGAAACATAAATTCTGGCAGAACAAATGCAAGGCAACAATCAGGAAAGCAAAGCAAGACTTTGAGGAGCGTATAGCTAAAAATACTCAGAGAAATAACAAAGACTTCTTTAAGTACATTAGAAGTAAGAACCCAACTAGGAAGGCCATTGGACCATTAGATGACAATGGAAGGCAAGGGGTTATTAAAGAGGAAACAGAGATTGCAGAGAGACTCAATGAATTCTTTGCTTCAGTATTCACTGAAGAAGACAGAGACCACATGCCCAAAACAGAGCCTATCTTCGTAGGGAGGGAAAGCGAAGAATTAAGCCAGATAGAAATAACCAGGGAGGAGGTCCTTGCATGTCTTGTTAAACTAAACACTAACAAATCACCAGGACCAGATGGCATCCATCCACGAGTTCTCTGGGAACTTAAAGATGAAATTGCTGATCTCCTAGCCAAAATATATAATCTTTCCCTCAAATCAGGCTTTGTGCCTGATGACTGGAAGGTAGCGAATGTAACACCAATTTTCAAAAAAGGATCCAGGGGTGATCCAGGAAATTACCGACCTGTCAGTTTGACATGTGTCCCAGGTAAAGTGATGGAAACCATCCTAAAAGATAGAATTAATAGGCACATAGAAGAGAAGGCGCTGCTAAAGGAGAGCCAACATGGCTTTTGCAAGGGCAAATCATGCCTCACTAATCTGTTGGAATTTTTTGAGAGTGTCAACAAGCATGTGGATAAGGGGGATCCAGTTGACATTGTTTATCTGGACTTTCAGAAGGCTTTTGACAAGGTCCCACAACAAAGGCTCTTGAATAAACTTACCAGTCATGGAATAAAGGGACAGGTCTTGTCCTGGATCAGCAACTGGCTAAGGGACAGGAAACAGAGGGTAGCACTAAATGGACACTTCTCCAAGTGGAGGGAAGTAAAGAGTGGGGTCCCCCAAGGTTCAGTACTGGGACCCCTGCTTTTCAACCTCTTCATAAATGATTTAGAGGTAGGAGTAAAAAGCAAGGTAGCCAAATTTGCTGATGACACTAAATTATACAGGGTAGTGAAAACTGTGAGAGATTGTGAGGAGCTCCAGAGGGATCTCTCGACACTGGGGGAGTGGGCAAAACAGTGGCAAATGAGTTTCAACATTAGTAAGTGCAGAGTGATGCATGTTGGGGCAAAGAACCCCAAATACATTTATAAACTGATGGGGTCTGAACTCTCTGCGACAAACCAGGAAAGGGACCTTGGTGTCCTGGTGGACAACTCAATGAAGGTGTCAACCCAGTGTGCCTCAGCAGTGAAAAAAGCAAACTCAATGCTAGGGATCATTAGGAAGGGTATAGAAAATAAGTCAGCAAGTGTCATTTTGCCTCTTTATAAATCTATGGTGAGGCCCCATCTGGAATACTGTGTACAATTCTGGTCGCCATACCTCCAGAAGGATATTATGGAGCTGGAAAAAGTGCAGAGGAGGGCAACCAGAATGATTAGGGGACTGGAACACCTTCCTTACCATCTGAGGCTGCAACGGTTGGGCCTCTTCACTCTTGAACGACGACGTCTAAGAGGTGACCTGATTGAAGTTTATAAAATCATGCACGGTGTGGACAAAGTAGATAAGGAAAAACTGTTTTCCCTATCGCATAACACTAGAACTAGGGGACACTCCATGAAACTTTTGGGTACTAGTTCTCAAACAAATAAGAGAATGTACTTTTTCACCCAGAGGATTATTGGTCTATGGAACTCCCTGCCAGAAGAAGTGGTGACAGCTGTTAGTCTTGACAGCTTTAAGAAAGGATTAGACAAGTTCATGGAGGACAAGAGTATCAATGGCTATAATTATGGATACTTAAGGACAACCTCCGGGTTGGAGAGATAGGCAGGATATCTCTCAATATCATTTCCAGGGAATCCTAAGCAGGTGAAGGCATCTGCTTGGGAATACCCTGAAGGAAATGGTGAGCCACTGTGTGAGACAGAATGCTGGACTGGATGGGCTGTGGCCTGTTCCAGCAAGGCTGTTCTTATGTTCTTATGTTCTTAAAGAAATGTAGATTGAGTAGGAATGCTGAAAGATCAATGGGAATATATTATCCAAACAAGATAAAACAAAGAGTGTACTGAAGAGCCATTTAGAGATGATAGATTCCTTCCAAGAACAATCTTGTGAACAACATAAGATTTTAGAAAGTAAAGTGAAAGCTGCTGTCAATGCATTACAGTGGAACCCCGGGTTACAGATGCCTTGTGTAATGAAAAACTCATGATACGGAAGGAAATCCCGAGAAAATGACGCCTCAGTTTAGGGATTATTATTATTATTGCCATACGAACAGCTTTTTTGGCACGTCAGGTGCAATTGCGCCATTTTCCTGGCTGCTTTGGCAGCTTCTGCCACTTCCCATGGTGGAGGCAGGGTTTTCAGAGCATGTTCGCCTCTGTTTCTGGAATTTTTTGTCATGTTCCCACTGCATTTTGGCAGCTAAAACACAGTGTTTTTGGCACTTCCGGGACGGGTAGCAGGGGAAGCAAACAGCTGATTGTCAGGGACATTGCCAGAGCTGGCCACTAGAGGCTGCTGTTGTAAGTGCTGAGAATGCATAGGAATGCATTGAAAACTGGAGGTCAGAAAAAGTGGGGGGTGACGTCTTTTATCTGTACAAATATCTTTATAAATTGGTGGAAACATGGTGAAAAATTTCAAAGTGCACTTTATAAAGAGTTCGGAACAGAAAAAATACATTTTTAAAACTTTTTTTTAATCTCCGGAATGGATTAATTGGTTTTCAATGCATTCCTATGGGAAACTGAGCTTCGTGATATGGATTTTTCACAATAAGGGAAACCCCGTGGAACAGATTAATTCCATAACCCAGGGTTCCACTGTAAAAGAAATTAATCACCAGGCATATATTTTATATTATTTATTTATTTATTTATTGTATTTGTACCCCGCTTTCCTCGCCCATGGGAGACCCAAAGCGGCTTACAATCAGATGCAATATCAGGTACAAATAAATACAATATACAATAAAAATCAAAATATACTACAAAAAAATAGTGCAAATTCCAAAACAGAGAATAGATAGATACTAAGCCCAGGCTCAACGCCAAAACCGGAGCCCAGACAAGCACAAGGTACACCTTCCCGGGTTGATGGAATGGCCCGGGAAGAGGCAGCAAGACCTTGGGACAGCGGTGGCGGTGGCTTTTCTGCCCTCCGAGCAGGCGGGCTCGGAGGAGGGGCAGCTGTCGCATATATGGGATATCGAAGAGCTATTTGAAGCTATAAAAATGCAATTTATCAAAATCTTACCAAGAATATGCTACCAAATATGAAGGACAAAATAATAGCCCACAAATCAGAAATATTCAACATATTTTTCAACGAGAAAGGAAAAGGTGATTCATGTATTTCAGTAATTGTAGGATTATTGCATAAATTTCACACGCAAGTAAAGTGATGCTGAAAATTTTGCAAAAATGACTTCTACCAAGTAATCAATGCTGTAGTTGGATTTAGGAGAGGAAGAAGCTCACCAGTTCATGTTTAGAATATAGCAAAACCTTTGACTGTGTGGCCCATGAAAAACTGTGGAGTTTTCTAAGGTTAGCACATTTAATTGTCCTGGTTTACAACATTTATTCCGCTCAAGAAGCTACTGTTAGCACACAATGTGGAGAAACAGAATGCTCCCTATGTTTCTTGTCTAGATAAAACACGTCAAATTTGTGGAAAGCACCCAAAAATCTTAGTTATGAAAAATTTATAGTCACAAAGGTTTAATAACACATGAAAACTAAACAAATTGTGGACAAAGAAGTACAGTATTTCAATGCAAATTAGGTAAAGGTTGCCCTTGCTCGAAAGCCAGTTGTATCCAACTCTAGGGTTCGGTGCTCATCTGTTTATAGCCAAAGATCCAGTGCTGTCTGAGTCTGCAGACATTTCCATGGCCATGTGGCAGGCATGACTAGACACCGGAGTTCACCAAATGCTGTTACCTCCCCGCCAAAATGGTACCTATTTATCTACTTGCAATTTCTTGCTTTCAAACTGCGAGGCTGGCCGGAGTGGGGACAGAAATGGGAGCTCACTCCGTCATGCAGCACTCGGGTCTCAAACTGCCGACCTGCCGACCATCCAGTTATCAAGTTCAGTATCTCAACCACTAAGCCACTGCAGTTCCTCAATGCAAATTGCAGGAGTATTAAAGGTTCTATAAAAATAACAAAAGGATGTTTAAATACATTCGTAAAATATATTCAGAATATATCCAAATTTGGGAGTGGAGGGAAGGGACCAACTGAGGATAACATCTCATTACTATAAGGGTAGAATTAAGGTGAGTTATAGATTGCATTTAACAATATTTATGAAAACTTGTTTCACTTTATTTGTATCTGTATAATGTGGAAATCCTAAGAAATTTGCTGTGCTCTTTGGCAGAACCAATGCTAGAACATAAAAGGCAATAGTGAATTACTAATCTAGGGCTTTTTGTAGGACAGAGGGAGCAAGGTGAGTCCTACCATAAAGCAGAAACCATCTCTCACTTGTCTGCCATTGCTACTGTAGAGAACTTCCAGGTTCTGGCTCTGTGTATAGCTGTAGTTGTTACAAGTCCTTTCCTTGGTGGTTAGGCGTGTGTTACCCTTGCTCAAAAGCCAGTTATAACCGACTCTAGGGTTCAGTGCCCATCTCTGTTTATAGCCAAAGAGCCAATGCTGTCTGCATCTGCAGACGTTTCCATGGACGTATGGCAGGCATGCCTAAACACGGAACATGTTTACCTTCCCACCGAAGTGGTACCTAGTTATCTACTTGCGATTTCTTGCATTCAAACTGCTAGGTTAACAGGAGCAGGGACAGAGACGGGAGCTCACCCTGTCGTGCACTACTCAGGCCTCAAACTGCTGAACTGCCAACCTTCCAGTTGTCAAGTTCTGGGCAACCAGAATGATTAGGGGACCGGAACACTTTCCTTACCATCCGAGGTTGCAATGGTTGGCCCTCTTCACTCTTGAACGACTAAGCATCTAAGAGGTAACCTGATTGAAGTTTATAAAATCATGCATGGTGTGGACAAAGTAGATAAGGAAAAACTGTTTTCTCTATCGCACAACACTAGAACTAGGGGGCACTTCATGAAACTTTTGGGTGCTAGTTCTCAAACAAATAAGAGAAAGTACTTTTTCACCCAGAGGATTACTGGTCTATGGAACTCCCAGCCAGAAGAAGTGGTGACAGCTGTCAGTCTTGACAGCTTTAAGAAAGGATTAGACAAGGGTATCAATGGCTATAATTATGGATACCTAAGGACAACCTCCGGGTTGGAGAGATAGGCAGGATATCTCTCAATGCCATTTCCAGTGAATCCTAAGCAGGTGAAGGCATCTGCTTGGGAATAATACCTTGAAGCAAATGGTTAGTCACTGTGTGTGACAGAATGCTGGACTGGATGGGCTGTTGCCTGTTCCAGCAAGGCTGTTGTTATGTTCTTAAGTTCTGCATCTTAACCACTTGTGCCACCACAGTCAAATACATGCATGGCCATCTTTCTCCTCTCATTTTTAAATCCTTTTCGGAGCCAGAAAAATGTCCTTACTCTCTGCTCTCCAGCTGTGACAAGTGCCATCAACTGCAGGCAGGAGGGTGGTGCTACTCAAATTGCTGCTCTTAGCATTCATCCTTTTTGAATTTTGGCACTGCTGCTATTCTATCCTTGACTGGTGGGCAACCTTCACTTCCTGCCTCAAGGACTGGAAGAGTTTTGACCTCCCTGAAAATTATTTCAGTACAGAAACTATGGGGCAAAATTGTACCAGGTGGGTCATGCTGCTCAAACTTAATGCTTTCAAAAATGTGATGAAGTAACATATAACATACTTTTAATACTTTTTTTACACAGATAAAGGGGATCTTTTTGTCCCCTCTCCCAGTTATTTTGAAGTTGTCTACCTCAATCCAGACAAACCTGCAGTGGTTCCTTGTCGAGTGACAAGCCCTTCAGCAAAAGTAACTCTACACCAGGAGTTTCCAGCAGAAGAAATAAAAGTGGATGGAGTCAACATCATGTATGACACGAAGAGGGGCTTTGTGTATCAGCACCCAACCTCTGAGCACAAAGGAGTCGTGTACTGCAGAGCTGAATTACGTGGAGCTTCTCAGATTTCCATTAAATACCAGCTGCTTTACGTGGAAGGTAAAGTAACTGCCATTTCCAATTGAAAGATGTCTCTTTGTCCTTAGCAGTTATCATCACGTAAATACTTTGCAACTACAACTATCAAAAAGTAAAATTAATGTCACTGGAATGTCAGGTAAAAATGAACAGAACATCAATTATCTTACAAAACATAGTCACAAACAAAAACAAATAAATATAATGCAGTAAAGGTAAAGGTTTCCCTTGCTCGAAAGCCAGTCGTATCCGACTCTAGGGTTCAGTGCTCATCTGTTTCAAAGCCGCTGTCTGCTTCTGGAGACATTTCCATGGTCATGTGGCAGGCATGACTAGACACTGGAGTGCACGGAACGCTGTTTACCTTCCCACCGAAGTGATCCCTATTTTATCTACTTGCAATTTCTTGCTTTTCAAACTGCTAGGTTGGTAGGAGCTGGGACAAAGACGGGAGGTCATTCCGTCCTGCAGTACTCGGGAATCAAACTGCTGACCTTCCACTTCACAGTCAGCGTCTTAGCCACTTGAGTACTCCTCAATAATATAACTGTCTTAATGCCACGATGGTGAGATAATATTAACTGCATACTGTAAAGTCAGTTCTGACTTATGGTGACCCTTTCCAGGGTTTTAGAGGTAGAAAATATGCAGAAATGGTTTACGATAAAGTAAACTGTGCAGCTTGCCCAAAGCCACATAATCTGACTCTTCTCCCAGGAGGCACAGTGGGAAATTGAACTCCCAACCTCTGGGGCCACAGCCAGATACTTAAACCACCAAACTTTACAGACTTACACAGTTTGCACCATCCAGTAGTAATTTATAGTTCTAATGACAAACTATATGTTGGCCAAACAACCACAGTCATGAGGTCATAAAGAGTACAGAAAATCTAAGGTTTCTCCCTGCAGACCCGACTGCCCAACTTTAGTGATTTATTCATTCTTTCCAAACTAAAATAATTAATTTAAAAACATGGGGACCCTTTTCCCAACAAGCCTTACAAAGCTATCAATGCCATGGTGAGTGGACATTTCAAAAATATCAATCATATTCCTAATGACCGTGTTTCTTCATCTTGATCTTTTTGCCCTCTTAAATTTCTAATCTCTCACATTCTGCATATTTTGATGGGGTTTGTGATGTTTGTTGAATTCTGCATTTATGTGTTAAATTCCATGTCCTGAGGATATTACTTTCACACTCTATAGACTTTTGAATGTTGCTCGATGTGATACTACGGCCCAAAGCATCTGTATACATGTGCACGAGCAAAATGACAGGTGTGTTGTTGTGGCATGCGGTGTGTACCTGTATTGTGCTCATGAACAATAATCTTGCTACCCAATGTCCATATTCCTATAGATCATACCTGTCAAGTTTTGGATTTGAAAATAAGGGAAATGTCCCAGCCAAAACAGGAGACTCGACAGCTATGCTTATCCTGTGCTGCCCCCGAGTGGCAACATTAGGGCATCGCAGTCTAACTAATACAGGAGGATAGTGGGAAAGAGGGTAAAATACGGAAGTTTCCCTGCCAAAACGGAAGACTTGACAGCTATGCTATAGATGCTGCTAATATGTGAGGAAATTAGATCTGTGTCTATTGCAGCAAAGTAGCAGTTATTCTGCATTTACATTTTTACCAGCCATGTATATTCTGCATATAATCTCCATGTACTTGCCATGCATCTGAGGAAATGCATTGTGTGCCCATGAGAGCTAATCCTGTTATTACTGTTAGCCTTAAGAGTGTCATGTGACTGTTATTTTACTAGAAATTAAATTGAATAACTCCTTTTCATTTTCTCTTACCTATCCCTTCTAACCAGTTCCTAGTGGCCCACCTTCAACTACTATCAAAGCCTCATCCAATAAAGCAGAAGGTGGAGATGATATCAATGTCCTTTGCACAGTTTTGGGAGAGCCTGATGTAGAAGTGGAGTTTAATTGGATATACCCAGGACAAGAGGTGAGCTGTTGCTGATTATTTCTCTAAAACTGAAGTAGCCAATTATGCTTAATACACAGTACTAATTCTAGGATGGATTTTTGAAAAAGTGGGATTAAAATAAATTATAAACTGCAGACAGAATTGCACAAGCCTTGAAAAGATCCTGGAGTGCATTTCCCCCCCACCAAGCAGCTTGGAAAGACTGTACAGAAAAACCATTGTTTTCAATTAATAATTAAAATCGGTTTACTAGAAAAAGTACTACAGCAATACCTCATACAAAGTCCGCTTCATACAACATCGAATTCATACAACATTGCCTAATTCCTTAAAAAAATGCCTCATACAAAGTCGCTGCAACTTTGTATGAGGCATTGGGGTTTTCCCCAGGTTGCATTGTGCCTGGGCAGTATAAAAGGCAGGACACATGCATGTTTAGGAGTGGTTTTGAGCGCGATTTTGGATTATTTTGAATTTTTTGTCAGAATTTCTAGAAGCATTTCTGTGATTTTTGCAGCATTCTTTGGGTTCTTGGACAATCAGGGTTGTTTGACATGTTTTTGTAATGTTTTTAGCCTTTAGACAATGATTTCTTAAAGTGTTTCCTTGACTTTGCCCTGAAGTCTGTGTTGTTACAGTACAATATATCTCTATGGAAACGACCTTGTACGAGGCATCGCGGCAAGGATTTGGACGTTGTATGAGGCATCGCGGCTAGGATTTTGCATGCCTCATACAAAGTCCAAATCGGTATAAAGTCAAAACTTGTGGAACCAAGTTTGGACATTGTATGAGATATCACTGCATTTACAGAATTGTTCATTATTTTTATTTTGTGTGTATATTTTTTTAAAATTCAGCATGAAAGGCCAGTGCTGATGCAAGACTCTTGGAGGCTGATTGACAGAGGCATTGGTCATACCACACGAATCTCAGAAAGCGTCATTACTGTTGAAGATTTTGAGACTATTGATGCCGGAAACTACATTTGTATAGCACAGAATCTCCGAGGACAGACTACAGTAGCTACACACATCGAACTGATCTAATAGACTTGAGCTCTCAGGCGAGAGAGACAGGAAAGGAAAAGGACCAGACTGCTTCTGACAAACTTTCAGTGAAGAATTAAAAATGAATGGGAACAAATATTAATCATATAAATTAATCATATAGTAAGAGAAATACAGAGATATAGTTCAGAAAGAGACTGACAGCAAAATCTGAGTTAAGAATCAGGAAACTCCCTCAGATCTTGTCTCTACTGTGGCTTTTATAGCTAGATGTAGGAATGGAACTAGACAATTTGACTGAAAGATACATCATCTTTTACTCTTGCGGTTTATCTAACTGTGCATACAGAAAAAAGGACTCACCATTTTTAACAGTTACCCAGAAATTGCTATGTATCTTGGTAAATTGGAGTGTCACTTTTATTCTACTTTGCAAACTTTTCTTTCCACCCTCCATTAACTAGCCACCAGTGCATAAGCGCTTTTGTTAGTGAAAATATAGCATACATGCCTCTTAATGTCAGTTTAACTATGTTATACATTAAACAAAATATTTTGCAAATTTTACGTATTTGCTGTTTATAGATTTTCTTGTACTTGTGACTGGGGGGAACGGAATTATTTTCTGTAGGGTGGTTTCTATCTGAGAAAAGCTTTTGCAGGGCTGAACAGAAGCTCTTTTGACGATTATTGGTTTTAAGAACATTTAATTTTTTTAAAAAAGAACTTAACCTAGCTTCATTTAAGTATATGTTTGAAGGAGTATGTGTTTAGGAACATTGTGCACCAGACTAACAGCTGATCCAGATTAGGGAAAAGATAGTTCATTTGCTTCATTTCAACAATTTTGTTAATGGCAATTTGCAAAAATTACAATTTGCTGAATCTTTTGTTACAATACTCCTGTCCACATAGAGGGGAGGCAAAAGCAACATTGCCTAAGGACGTTCCCCCATCTCTATCTCCGTCTGATTCTGCTTGTCTGTTTCTCCAGCCCAGGGGTTCTCAACTTTTTCAAGCCGCGGCCCGGGCCACACACCCTCAGACAGCTGAGCGGGCCGGACTGGTGGTTTCCCCCGCTGTAAATGCTGCCGTAAAATGTGTCCACAGCTGTCATAAACATGTTTACAACAGCCGCAGGCACATTTACAGTTGTCATAAACACGTCCACTTCTACTTCTGGTGGTGGTGACAATGATGTGGGCTACATGAAATGGTGCCGTGGGCTGGGGCTGGCCTGCGGGCTGTAGGTTGAGAACCCCTAGCCTATCTCACAGCCTTTTTATTCATTCTTAGTCCATGTCTCATGACACATTCTTCTCCTGCAAGCAAGCAGTGAACCTTTGAGTTGGGAAATCAAAAATATATCAATTCTTAGGTAAAGGTAAAGGTTTCCCTTGCTCGAAAGCCAGTCGTATCCGACTCTATGGTGCAGTGCTCATCTCCGTTTCTAAGCCGAAGAGCCAGCGCTGTCTGCTTCTGCAGACGTTTCCGTGGTCATGTGGCAGGCATGACTAGACACCGGAGCGCTGTTACCTTCCCACCAAAGTGGTCCCTATTCTTAGAGCACTTTAAAAATGTCCCAAGTACCAATGCTCATCAAACTGCCAAGCTGAGGTAGTGAGCGCTTTTTGGATGAAGAAGTACTTAGCAATGTTAATACCAATCCACTAAAAGACAAAACAGAGAAAAGGATAGTGTTCTGTCCCATCCCCCACCAAGGAGTTGGTATGAAGACTTCTATTTTCCAAAGGTTAGGTGACAAAGTGATGTTCATACTTTGTCACCTGTATCCTGCTTCTATTTGCCAGGACTTGGCAGGTGCTGGTTCAAGCACAATCCTGCTCAGGTATTGCATCTGCGGGAATTTACGTTTCTTAACATGGGACTATGGCTGCAAATAACCAGAAAAATAAGTTAAAAAAATATTTTGAAAGAGAATCCTTTGTTTTCCCAAGATACCAAAGGATACAGATTTTACAAGATTTAATACAGCTATTTAATAGCACATCCTAACAAACATTATTAAAATATCAGCAATTGCAAGCACATCCTTGAATTTGTCACATACCATTTATAAATGGCTCATATAAAACTAATGAAATACAGTCTTTTGAATGCATACCACTAGTGTTTAAATAATGTACTTTTATTCTTACTCAGATAAGAGCCAAAAGCAGTAAAAAATTATTTTTCATTTTTAACACTCAAATACACGTGATCAAATATGACTTTGCAAAAAACAACACACAACAGTAAATTGCTTCAAGACATATTTTTAAAGCCAGGTTTTACCCTACATTGGATGCTAATGGATATATGAATCAAATTTCTGGGCAACAGTTTATTCAGAAGTCCTGATTTCTTTAGTTACTGTGATGTATACAGTGCCATAAATGGATGATGACAAGTAAAATATTAAGGGACACACACTTTATACAATGAAAACTAAAAATCTTATATGCTTGAATGTTTCATATTATGGAGTGCAATATGCTTCCATAATCACAAAATAATTAAAACTTTCTTCCTTTAGAGGCAATATTTTTGCATCCTAGACATAACATTTGGTTTGACATTTTGTTTTCAAGGTTTAGTGAAGTGTCCTCCCCCCCCCCCAAAAAAAAAACCCAATCCCCCAACCTCCTCCAATTTTAAGGAAGGAGCAAGAATATTATTAATGGGCTTCCATTTATACAATAAATATAAAAGAATAAGATTCCCCACATTTTAGCCATGATTTTGCCCTACTGAGTTCTAAAAAAACAAAAAAAACCAACCCAGCATCTGAATAGAAAATTATAATTTGCAACCACTTTCATTCTTAGCAATTGTTTATCTTAAACCATAATATATCATTCAAAAGCTTGTTTAAATAACTCAATTAAAGTTCCCCCACTCCACTCTTCCTTTTGCTACCTATTTTGCTCCAACCTGTTTCAAAACATGTTTAGGCGCTCCACTTATACACTATAACTGCAGGAGAATTACTCCTGCCAAGCTATTGGGGAGATCTAAGCACTTTGCAACTATGCCTAGGTATCTATTGAACACTTACAGTAAAATTAGTCCCCGTCCTCACCCTGTTTGATATTGTTTCATCCAAACTTGTTTGTTTAAATTCGTTATTTAGACAATAGCTACAGCAGAACTAGTTTGGGCTACCTACTAATATCAATTGCAGGATTAACCCCCTGCTTGCTATATAGTTTCACCTTAATGTGTGATTGTTTTGCTTTGCCTTCTTGCTATTTTCCAACCCAGGGGTCGGCAACTTACGGCTTGCGGGCAGAATCTGGCCCAGTGCCAAATCATCAGGCTCCCACCCTCGCTCCAACTGCCACTGCTGCCAGAAATGGCCACGGACGTGTTTACGGTGGGGGGACAACCAGTCCGGCCCCCTCAACTATCTGAGGGAGCGTGACCTGGCCCCCAACTTAAAAAGGTTGCCGATTCCTGCCCTAACCTACCCTGCTTAGACAGTAACTACTGCAGATTATTCTTCTAGTTCCTCATAAACAACATTTCATCCTAATCTGTTGCAAGGTTTGGTTAGGCTATCATCTTATGTTACAACAGCAGAAGTAATTTGCCTAGTCAGTTAATATTTCGTCCTTGTTTCAACATTTGTTTAGATCACCTACGTATCCCATGTATGACTGAAATTTCCCACAACCATGTTGGGGTTTTAGAACCGAAAGTAAAACTGTAGTTAAATGGAGGGGAGGTTCTAATTCTGAGACACTTATTTTATAACTTGGTACCCTAAACAAAAATGTGAACAATATATTATGGTGTAAGACATAATCAGTTTCATTATAAAGTACATTATGAAATAGGCAGATAATAACAAGACAAAGCAAAAATAGCATCTCCTTTCTTTTACGAAGCTGAAGTAGAGCGATAAGAATGAATAGCACAAGTGGCAGCTTGTCCTTTGTCCCCAATGAGGGCAAAAACTTTATTAAAACATGCATAATGACAACATTTTATTCATGAAGTACATGTCACGATATACCTCAATGTTCATCCTTTAGAATATACGTGGCAAAGGCAGCGGAATCAGACACACATTCTATGCGCTACATCCAATCCACTCACACCACACCCAGAGTCTCTAGAAGGTGTCTATAATAAGGAACGTATCAAAGGTTGCGATCTTTTATTTATAAGCCCCTGAGCGAGTTTTCCCCCCTAGAGTTAGGTGAAAAAAGGCAAAAAAATGAACAAGAAAATCCTTGCTCTTTTAAGTGCTTTGTGCAACAATGTTCAAAAACGTTATTATCAAAGTCCTCTTTAAAAAAAACCTACTTTAAAAAAAACCCTTCAGAATCCTACTCCTGAAGTTTCAGTATATTAGAGTTACTTCCCACAACAGTAGCTTCCAGTTATACTTCAGTCACAGTCAGCTAATATAGCTCCTTTGATCTCTCACAATAATGAATGAATGAAATGCCTTCATGGGGAATCAAGTCTTCCGAGCGGTGTTATCTAGGTGAAACCGTTGGGCTCGAGAAGGAGCTGGAATTCCTTCGTGATGGAAAAGGCATTGGTGGAGTGCCAGGCGATAGTTTTTTTGGACTGCACAGGTCCCCGTTGTGTAGCTTCCAGAGAAGTTCTTCATTTTCCATCGAAAGGCGTTTATTTACCTTGGATTCTTTCTCCAGAGATTCTTGTAAAGCTTGCTGTTCAGTGGAAAGCTGCCTGTTTAAAAAGAAGGAAGAGAAGAAGCGCATTTGCTTTGTACGTTTGAATTAAATTCAGAGTAGGAAGACCTCAAACCACCCCTTCCCATGCTGCAGTGTATCTTCTTCAATCTCTAACAGTAGCAGTTCACTTAAAAGCTTTCCTCCAAGAAACTAAAAGTTGGAAAAGGCCAAGTAGATAAATTCATCACCACCACGCTGTCCCCCCCCCCTTTTTATTTTCCAACTGCACTCTGCGGCCAATGAAAATTTAATGGCGTGCAGGTTGGAAGAAGAGGACCCAGCAGAAGCAGCAGGGGTTTGAAGTTACAAAGCAAGACTGGTTTTTCTTGCAAATAACCTAATTAGACAAAACAAAGTAATTTTCAAAGTTCTTTTTCACTTAATTTATCCCAGTACATTCTATACCAGTGTTTCCCAACCTTTGATTTTTGGACTTCAATTACCAGAAGCCTAAGTCAATTCCCCAAAGCACTGATCAGCCAATGTACTGACTTAGGCTTCTGGGAATTGAAGTCCCCCCCCCCCCCCCGTGGGGCGTAGCCCCCATGTTGGGAACCACTATACAGTGGAACTCTGGACAATGACACGTTCGGACGTCATTTTCAGACAACGATGCGTTTTTTTCTGAAAAGTCATCTCCCGGACAACGACGTTAAGTCGTTATCTGGGAGATTGTGTTTGGTCTCCTACCTGTTCTCATTGGTTGGAGACAAAAAAAATCGCCATCTTCGGGTCCCTGTGTCCGGCTCTCCACTTACCTAGGAGTGTCTGGGAGGCTGGGAGGACCTATCCCATGCTGTTTCCACCTTCTTAGCACCTCCCTGGCCAGCCCAACAGCTGAGAAAAGTTGTGGCTGCCATCTTGTTTTTGAAAAAAAAAAAAAGATAGTGGCTGCAACTTTTCTCAGCTGTTAGGCGGGTCAGGGAGGTGCTAGGGAGGTGGGAACAGCGCAGAATAGATCCTCCCAGCCTCCCAGACACTCCTGGATAGGCGGAGAGCTGGTCACCATGGAACCTTTTCACCCATTTCGGCTTCTCTGCCAGCGTGGGTGCCTCTGTTAGTCTCCAGGAAGGTGATCCGCATTGTTTCTGACACCCCACGACCCCCCCCCCCCCCGGGACGATGCTGCAAGGAAAAACCTCAGCTGACAATTGAGTTTTCCCCCAGTGTTTTGACTTGCAGCATTTCCCAGGGGGCTCGCGGGGGGTCGGAAACAACGCTGATAGGATCTCTTGAGCTTAACAGAGAGGGCAGAGGTGGCGGAGAAGCCAAAATGGGTGGAAAAAAATTCCGTGGTCACACGCTAGGCCGATTTTCCCTCCAGAGGGTGAGCGTTTTTCTGCCTTCCGGACAACGACAAAAACCGGACAACAACACGACTTGTGGAACCAAGTTTTGTCGTTATCCGGGGTTCCACTGTACTATTATTTTTATTGTAACATTGCAGCAGTTGACAGATGGGCCAACTGGGACAATCTTCTGAATTACCTTGACAGCTCCATATGCTTGTTCATCCGAGCTTTTAATTCTTCATTTTCTTGCTGAACTTTCCTCATTTTTTCCATCAAGATGTTGTTGTTCTCCACCTTGGGTAAAATGAGCAAATTGTGTGTGTTTTAATTAAAAGACGAGAAGCTATGTACATTGACTGAGGTCGGATTGCTAATGTACACAAATTCTGTTAAATATTTAAATGACATTTCAAAATCTACATAAGAGTAGGGTAATTTGTCACCTAAAAAGGCATTTTGCTTTTGTTTGTCAGAAGAAACACAGAACTTTTAAATCAGCAAAATCTACATTCCAAAGAATTGAGATCATTACATAGTGGTCTACAGCCCCTGAATAACTGGGAAGAATGCAACATCTTTTAGAATCACAATTGTATTTTTATCCAGTGTCACTGTTTTTAATGAAGCGTCACACAAAGAAGCCAACACGCATAAGGGTTTTTTAAAAATTACAAACAAAAATATCATTTTATTATAAGGGCAATTCAATTTTCAAGTGCTCCAAACAAAGCCATAGTCCATCAAGGTTAATGTGGAAATATCTAGTAACATCTATTCACACTATGTGAAAATAAAAAGAATCAGATGTGGGAGCAAAACAAAAATCTCATATACTGAGGCAGAGTCTGGTATATATTACTGTGCTTTACAATATTTAATATCTACACAATGAAAAAGTCTATTTTCTCTTTCAATGACAAGGCTGCCCACATTTAGCTTGAGGTTTAATTAGGGAAGGGAAGGTTTTTGTATTTTTAATGTTCTTTAAATAATAGGCAGCAGCCAGCAATACGGGCCAAACACACAACTTTATTCGGAATAAGAATAGGTGACCACTAGCTAACAACACACCCTCACATTCCTTATTTATCTCCGATCAGAACTGACAGTTGGGGAAAAACGTTAGAAGCGTTGACAGCTCTGTCTCGTGCACTTCTCGTTCAGAACCTTCCTGAAGTCTCGCGAGACTTCGGACCATAGTAAATCAAATACATATTAAACTCTATCACAACAAAGACAAAATGGCAAACATGTTTCCTTAAATATACAACAGTATCCTTCGTATTTTTCCCTTTAGTTGTATAACCATTAGAACCATTAAGATTTCCAAACTGAAGACAATCAGCCTAGCAAAAAGCTCACCAGATTTTCCATTTTCAACAGTTTGCTATCTTGTTGTCGAAGTTGCTCATTTTTTATCTCCAACACTGCTTTCAAACTTTCCAGTTCTTGTTCCAAGTACATAAGCTGAGGGTTTTTCTGAAAAATTGTAGAGAAGCTTCCTGAGGGTACAGCATTGTCACGTACAGCAAATAAATAAATGCATTTTAAATTAATTTGTGTAATACTGTATTGCTTGATTACAGATGGATACAAGTGGGATTTAATCCATTTGGGGACCATTACCCTTCCCTGTGGACTTGGTCACCCAAGGCTGCGTCCTCAGGGTGGTCAGGTTAGTTAACCGGTGCCTGACGCTCGCAGATCAGTGTTGAGTTCTGGCAGTATGGTCTCCTCCATGGGTCTCCAACCTTTTCAAGCTGGGGACTGGGTCACACTCTTAGTCAGCTTCGAGGGCTAGACAGCCATTCTGCCCTGCCTGCATGATGGGGGCGGCCATTTTGTCCCAACAGCTTCAAAGGGATGGCCATTTTGTTTCTGAAATGCCCTTGGAGGGTGGAGTCCACATGAAATGGCGCCAGGGGACAGATCCGGCCTATGGGCCTTAGGTTAGAAACCCCTGCTCTACTCTATTATCACAGCAGGATAACGTGGCCAGAATCATAGTTATGTTGTGTAGGTGACAATATTATGAGATGCCTAAATTGTAGTTTAGTCTTATGTGGATTCTGCATTAAAAATGAGTTTTGGATACCAAAATGTCCCTCTAATGTGCAAGAGAGTTGACTATAGTCTATTGTGCCAAGCCTGGAACTGCTTATTGACAAGTGAATGCCTCCTTTACTAAGTATTGCTGCATCACTGGAACTGTCAACAGGCATCTGGCAGTGATTTTTGGCTATTTAAAGGCTCCCTCCCAATCCTAAGGCTCCGAAAGGCTTATTCAGAGAAAAAAAGGAAACCTAGGGAGCCTCAGAAACTGAAAAGTGGGGAATAGGAAGCTTTCAATTCAATTAAGTTTAATATTCCCATGAGGGATGGTGACATCATCCTACTTGCATAGATTAAGTTATGCCATGAAGATTCCAGCCACCAAGTGCTTTACTCTGCTCAGGTTTCCTGAAAATGATTAATATATATTACTTTATAGGTAAAGGTAAAGGTTTCCCTTGCTTGAAAGCTAGTCGTATCCGATTCTAGGGTTCGGTGCTCATCTCTGTTTCAAAGCCAAAGAGCCAGTGTTGTGTTTCTGCAGACATTTCCATGGTCATGTGGCAGGCATGACTAGACACCGGGAACGCTGTTACCTTCCCACCGAAGTGGTCCCTATTTATCTACTTGCAATTTCTTACTTTCAAACTGCTAGGTTAGCAGGAGCTGGGACAAAGACAGGAGCTCATTCCATCCTGCAGTACTCGGGAATCGAACTGCTGACCTTCCGCCTCCCAGTCAGCGTCTTAGTAACTTAAGCCACTGCAGTCCCATGTCTATTACTTTATAGATATGGTTATTTTGTTTCTTTTTTAAAGATGCAGATCTCATGTACCACTGAGGTAAGGTTTCTTCTCACTCTTACATCAATTTGGAATAAACAGAAAATATTGCAGCAAACGTTACCTCTGTTGTAGATGTTCAAAAGTTGTGCTCAGTTGATGATCTAGCTCAGTGATGGTGAACCTTTTAGACCAAGTGCCCAAGGAGACAGCAGTGGCACATCTGTCTGGGCACTTCCTCCTAGGAGATGTGTGTGTGTGTGTGTATGGGTATGGGTAT
The DNA here is from genome assembly GCA_035047345.1 of Bradypodion ventrale. Taxonomy (NCBI): domain Eukaryota; kingdom Metazoa; phylum Chordata; class Lepidosauria; order Squamata; family Chamaeleonidae; genus Bradypodion; species Bradypodion ventrale. The sequence goes on along the minus strand of JAWDJE010000005.1, from coordinate 82,131,670 downwards.
CTGGTCACCTCACCTCGTCCCCATCCCCACCTCCCGGGTGGAATTTCAGCCTCCCCTTTGGCGGAGGGGTGGGTGGGGAAGTGGTGCTGCCATTGGTGCGGTCAGCGTGGGGCTTGCCTGTGACGGTGCACGTGTCCACAGAGGGCTCTGTGTGCCACCTGTGGCATGCGTGCCATAGGTTTGCCTACACTGATCTAGCTTACCCAATAACTGTGTAGGTGTACACTTAAGTATAAGTTCAATTCAATACTTACAAGATTTGCTTTTTCTTTGGCTGCCCATTTTTGTTCTTCCAATTTGAGCTTTTCAGTCAAACAATCAACTTCACCTTGCAGTTCATGGATTTTTTTCTGAAAAATTGAAAATACAGCCAAAGACAAGGCATGAATGGATTTAGCCAGGAGGCAGTTTAGGAAATACTTCCAAGTTAAACTAAGTGGGCACAAAACAAAATGACTGGTGAGAGAAATAAGTAATTGCAGTGATCCAAAATACAATAGTCTGTTTCAAGCAGGAAAAGGGAATGTGTGGCCCTACAGATGTTGCAAAATTTCATCTCCCATCATTCCTCACCATTGACTATGCTGGCTAAGCATGAAGAGTTAGTTATCTGTAAACTCCCCACTCATGTTTCAGAGAAATAATGCTCTAGAATAGATCAATCCCCCAGGACCCTGATCTGAATAAAAGGATATGTTACATTAAGCAGTAAGTTACCTCCTTTGTGCTATGATGACCAAGAACCAACCCAAAGTATGCATATCTTACACTATACCAAAGAGATAGACTATTGCTCCATTATATGTTATAAACACAAGATACAGAGAAACTTTGAAATTTATAGTGCCATCTAATCCAGGGCTGCCCAAACTTTTCCCACTGGGGGCCTGACCACACCCCCTCAGAAGGCTGAACTGGTAGATCACGTGGTTCTTTCCGGTGGCAGCAGCACTTTAAGAACCGGGCATTTTTGCTGCCTCCGCCACTTCCCATGGTGGCGGGAATGAGGGCAGCATATTTTTGCTACATTTTAAAATTTTTTTTGCAGTTTTTTTTTTAGCATTTTCCGCACTCCCAGTGGTGGCGGGGCACTTCCAGCAACAATCCACCCTGTGGGCTGGATGAACTGGCCCTGTGGGCCGGCCCTGGCCCAAAGGCCATAGTTTGGGCACCCCTGATCTGATAACTTATTTTGCATTTGCCTACATGCTATTTACATAAAGGTTGAGTTCCAGACCTCTAGTTCTTCTTGCTTCTCGCAGAAGGAGTCTTCAAGTGTCTTTCGTTCCAATGTATATGTGCTCTTAAGTTCTGAAAAAATGGTTTAAGAATCTTACCATTCAATTAAAAAAAAGACAGACAGACCTGAAGTCATATGTTAACTATCATCCAGTTCCAAATACTCCTTACTTGGACAAAGTTCAAAGGAAGATCATGGTGAGATAGGTTCAGGAGTGCATGGTGCATCATGAATCCTTTCAATCTGGCTTCAGCTTTGAATTTTGCTCTAGAATAGCTTTGATCATCCTGATTCACCCGGTTTCTGGAAGCTGTTGTGATATTGGAGGATACTTTTTTCAAGGAATTTTTTAAATTTTTAATCTTATATGTTTAGTTTTTAATGTTTTAAAAATGATTTTTGTGAAGTTTTATTGTCCTGTGTGAGCCGCCTGGAGTCACTTCATCAAGGGGGTGGTGGAAGAAATGAGATTAAATAAATAAATAAATAAATATAAAGTAAGTCATGATCAGAAGGGAGGAGAGCATTGCTGTTGATTATCCTGGAATCTGCTTCTGCACTACTGAAAAGTGCATTTGTAGAAATGCTGATCAGCCCCCCTCCCCCCGCTATAGTGTCCTACATACTCTATGCTGCCCCAAATATCTTTTTATATATTCTGGCTGCAATTCCTCTGAAAGATTGAGAAGGTGGGCTACAAGTAATCCCTGACCAATTCTGTCACCAAAGCCTTGATGAAATTGGTAGCAAGCAGTAGTACTGGAGTGCTTCCAAGACATGATGCAGAGTGGCTTTCTCAGCTGTGGCTGTTCTTGGAAACACTGTTTTCTAACTGTGACAAATGCTTTCACAATCTGACATCTGAATTACTGTAACACTCTTCATTATAACATAATTTATCTGAGGCTTCCCCTGAATATAATCAACTTAACATGGAGGAGAAACATATACAGTTTATTATAACAATAATTTTGTGTCAGAAATTATTCTGGGTTGAAAGGATTTTTGCAGAAGAAACTCTGCTCAGGGAACGCCCAAATGAGGCTCCTTTCATGTCCCCAAGAGCTGGGACAGAGACGGGCGCTCAATCCGTCATGCAGTACCCGGGTCTCGAACTGCCAACTTGCCAGCCTTCCAGCTAACAAGGCAAGCTTCTTAACCACTGAGCCACCCACTGCAGCCCCAGTTTATTGCTAATTTTTAAAAAAGACTTTGACTTTTTAAAAAATTATCCTAGGACAGGATATAAATAACAGAATACAAGAAAGAAAGACAATTGTTCCAGTGTGCTTCTTTAACAATCTCTGCAAGGATTGTAATTACTAGGTTATGTGGCATTAGGTGGCAATAACAATCATCATTGTTATGGCAAGGAAAATATAATTTAATTAGCAATTGTTTGGCCACACTGTCAGGATAAGTCATGTTAGGCAAATTGAATGGCATGAGAATAAATTCCCATTTAGAACTCTTAAGACTATTATCAAAAATATTTAGGACAATGAGGACAAACAAGCAGTACAATTTACCGGAAAAGGATGATTCATACTCCTTCTTCAGATCATTTATCTTCTCTAGATGGCTGGTTTCAAGTTCTATCTTAAAGTTTTCATGTGTAATATTCAAGTTGTCCACCTTAAAAATAAATATATATCACTTTTGTAGTGTTTGCTCTGGTTATCTATGAATTAACAAACATTCTTGAGGGTACCCAAGAGCAAAATCAAATTAGAAGATGGTGGAAGGAGCTCACCAAACAAGGAATAACATTAAAGGAGGATATGGATGGGGAACTCAACTTGGAGATAGGCTGAGGGTTGGACTCCCTAAATGTAAGATCAACATGCTCAAGTGGATGCTGTTGGCAGACAACAACATGTTGTGTGACTGTATTAGGAACATACATTCACATTCCTAAGTTTTCTGGGTTACAAATGTGGCAACAAAGCCCCCCCAAGGGAAGGAAGGACCAATATCGTAATTATGTGCTTGTGTTGTTTTTAAATTGTTGGAACATTTGGAGGCAAAATGCTCATTGCCTTGTGAACTACCCAGAGAGTGCACGAGTGCTATATAACTGTAATTGCCATTGCTATTACATTAGAAGTCAAATTAGTGGAATGGTGGAAATACACATCCTTTAAAAGCAGTAAGCTATCTCTGTAAGATATGTATCACGTCTTCAAAAGGAAAATAAAATACTGTAGTACTTTTTAAATTGAATATGCTTTAAACAAAATGGAACACCAGCTGCTTCAGGCATATTTAAATAAAAGAGAGCTAAAATCAAGATTGAATACAAAAAAATTCAGTATTTAAATCTTAGTCAAAATGCAGCCCTGCATACCTGTTCTTGGAGCTGTGATTTGTATTTTTCAGCTTCTTCAATACAGATGTTCTGTAGTTTTTCACATTCCCCTGTATAGAACTGTTTTAGTTTCTCTTCCAATTCCAATAAGTCACTTTGGTGTTGCTGGTTCAGCTTCTGCACATATCTTTCATAGGTTGTTTGTAGTTCGTTTCTCTCTTCCTCTAATTTCCCACAGGCTACAGAAGTTGTTACTAGAGGAGACAATAAAAATGGTATACCATTTTTGTAGAGTTCATGAACACCTTTTTCAATATCTGTGGTGCTTCTTTCAGATAGCAGATGCCACAAGTCTCTCCAACAGCATCATATAAGGCAGTATTCTCAGAGGTATGTGGGCACCTCCCTTCTGCTAGCTGGTCTATTGGTCAATCATTCAAAGCCTTGCAGAATTGTCTAATGGAGAGAAAAGGCTGATGCTAAAACTTGGTTCCACAAATCATAGCCTATTCTGATGCATACATTGGATAATGTTAAAAAAACCACTTTGGGATCAGGGTGGGTGGAGGGTGATTGCACCTCACCCACCCTGATCCCAAAGCGAACAGCCCGGGCAGGCTCTGCGCTTTGGGACCAGGGTGGGTGGAGGGTCCTTCCAACCCCACCTCATCCCAAAATGGAAAGCCCAGGCAGGAAGAGACCTCTGAGGTGTGCTCGCTGTTTTGAAGCTTGGCTCGAAACAGCGAGCACACCTGGGAGGTCTCTGCACGCCCGGGCTCTGCACTTTGGGATCAGAGTGGGTGGAGGGTGCTTGCAACCCCATCCACCCTGATCTCAAAGCAGATAGCCTGGGCAGGCTCTGCGCTTTGGGATCAGGGTGGGTGAAGGGTCCTTCCACCCCACCCCGATCCAAAAATGGACAGCCTGGGTGGGCAGAGACCTCCGAGATGCACTCGCTCTTTCGAGCCAAGCTTCAAAACAGTGAGTGCACCTCAGAGGTCTCTGCCTGCCTGGGCTGTCTGTTTTGCGATGGGGGGTGGGGTGGGGTGGAATGACCCTCCACCCACCCTGGTCTCAAAGTGCAGAGAGGGTGCTTGGCTGTTTTCCTTCGCAGAGAGCCGGCGGGGGTGTCTCCACGCACCCACCGGCCTGCCAGAAAGGGAAGTGGCTAGGTGCTTGGCCACTTCCCTTTCCGGAGGGCCAAACACGATGCATTGGATAACATTAACCGATGCAAATTTCCCCCCCCCCCCAAAAGTTGTGACGTTATTCAATATTAGCGTTATCCGTTGCGTTCGTTATCCGAGGTATTACTGTATTTAGCTTCTGACTGAGGGCAAGGATCACTGCTCAGTAGTAAAACATACCAAATGTTAGGTTCAATTTCCACAATCTCATTAAAACAATCAGCTAATACAGGGGTTCCCAACCTTTTCAAGCCAGGGGCTGGGTCACACTCTGTCAGCTTCGAGGACCAGACGGCCATTTTGCCCTGCCTGATTGGGTGGCAATTTGGTCCCAACAGCTTCAAAGTGATGTCCATTTTGTTTCTCGAATGCCCTTAAAATGGTGGGGGTCACATGCTAACACGGGTAACACTTCAAAAACTTCTACTTGCATTTCAGTAAAACAAAACATCCTTCCCCCATTCTCATTATATCTACTGTACATATCATGCTTGCCATTCATTGGTTTCCAGTTTACTTGTTGCTGGTAAACTGGGAAGAATCTAGCAAGGACTGTAATTGTGTGTGTGTGCGCGTGTGTGCTCATTAGCTAAAATTCCAGAATATTTATTTGCTAGAATGTTTCATGGGATTCACACAGAGAGGGGTGGGCGGTGGGAGAGGGAGGGAGAGCGCATGAAGAATTATAGCTAATTATTATTATTTATTGGATTTGTAACCCGCTGTACTCGGCACAGGCCGAAGACCATTCTGGAACTTTAAAAATACTAAAAAGAACCCAGCAATCACCTCACTGTCTCCTCTTCACAGAACAGACAAAGAGAGTACTCCTGCAGAGTTTGACTTTGCTTAAGCAGAGTGAGAAAGGTCATTTGAGGATGGCAATCATAAAGGCTGAGAGTAGGGAGAGTTGTCCAGCCAGATAACAGCAACTATGTTCAGATGTTGACCAAGGAAATGAGATAATTAGAATGCAAATGTTGTTATTACTGGCAGGCTTTCACCTTCAGTGGACACAATACCACTGGAGAAAGGAGAAATTTAGGGACAATGGGTAGAAGAGATCACTTAAAATGACTATATTGGAACTGAGTCAAATGGAAATGAAGTCCAAAAACCAAAGTATAGGAAACACTGGTCTAAAAGTACCAAACCCTGTCTATTAAAAGACAACAGTTTAATGAAAATCATTTTTTAAATCCCATTTTTAATTTTTTTTTAACTTGGTACATTTGAACTTCCTGCATTTCTTCAGAATCATTTTCACTGATGTACCCAAGATAACGGAAACTGTTTTAGACACATTTTCCTTATATGAGTACAGTATTGAGAGTGACCCCATTTAAGACATCTGGAACACATTCTATCCATATTTCTTAGTAATCTGTTTCATATGACAGCTTGGATATTCAACTTTTATTACTAGGCTTTGTTAAGGGGAAATATGAATGCTTTTATTAATTTTTTTTTGTTTTACGTTGTCCTCTAGCCTCCTTTTTAGTACTTACCTCAGGATGGGCCATTCAGGCCCCTTACCCTGACAATCCCCCCATGAGTCAATGAAAACTTGTCAGTGCATTTATTTATTTTTATTTATTTATTTTTCACGCTTATATACTGCCCACTCAGGTACAACCCAACTCAGGGCGGTTTACATAGCGGACAGTAAATACATAAAAAGACACATGATAAAACAAAGTTAAAAGTTAAAAAACCCACTCCTAAAAGGTGCGTAAGTACCGAAGGGACCTTGGGGGAAGGCACACTTCTTTATACCAACCACCCAACGGTACCCCCATCCCCACCCGCACCCCAAACTTGGCCCGCCAGCCAGGTCTTTAGTTCCTTCCTAAAAGATCTTTACCTCTTACAAATAATCTAATTTCAGTTGATAGTAAACAAAAAATTGGTCTAAAAATCATTATTTCTCCGAACCTTTTCATGTGTTTAGTCCCATGGTTCCCAATGTGGGGCACAATGCCCCACAGGAATGCAATTTGATTTTTAAAGGGGCAATTCGAGAATGAGTTATTAACAGTGAATGGCCTTTTAGGCTTTCTCCACATGAATAGGAGTTCCCTTTTTGAATAATAAGAATTATATGTCACAGGGGCATCAGGATTTTACACATGCTTAAGGGGGACATGGCCTAAAAAAGGTTGGGAACCACTGGTTTAGTCCCTTCATTTTCCACCCATTTATTCCACAAATCTGTATGGTTCACACTCAGAAACATATATGGACGTTCCTATTTGTAGTTGGCAAGGTCTGAGTTTCTTTTTGAAGTGCTCAGGCCCTAGTCTAGACCTGTGAAATAAAGTGAAGTGCAGCCTCTTTAAATGAATGTCACATCTTAAAATCACTATCTATACTACTTCTCTTTAACTTGTCACTTGAACTATTAAGCTGTGTTTGGCCACAACTCAAAGGGAGAACGCATGTATTTCAACATTATTTTCTTTTACAATCTTCATCAGTCGGTATCACCAACCTTTTGTTGCTTCTGAATGCCTGTTATTGTCATTCTCACTCTGGCATTTCCCACTCCCATCACACAGCTAACCCTCAGGCTACACCACTTGGCTTGAATTAAATCTAGTAAATTTTAGTGTAGAAACAGTTTCAGTAAAATATCAGTTTATTACTAAACCTCATGTAATTCTTAACTATTTCTCCACTCTTTTCAATTCAACCCTCCGTGGCTCTCTTCCCTTCCCTCTCTACTTTCCTCATAGCCAAGTGCTTAGGCAAATTCTGCCATTCTTGACTATCTAAGCCAGAGGTTCCAAACGTTTTCCAGCTGTGGGCCATACCATGCCCTCTCAGACAGCTGAGTGAGCTGGACTGGTACTGTGAAACACATCTACGGCTGTCATAAATGCATTTACGACAGCCATGGACTCATTTACGGCCGCGTAAATGCATTTACGTGACCGCAAATGAGCCTGTGGCTGATTCCGTCATCAGTGGTGGCTGGAGCAAGGTCAGGGGCCAGATTATCTGGCACCATGGACCGGATCCAGCCTCCGGGCCATAGGTTGTGAACTCCTGATCTAAGATCTTCACTTTACAGACTTGCTAACCTTGTATACCCTAAGCAAATTTCTTACCATATTTGCATAAATCAAAACATTTAACACAACCATGCATCACATCTCATGCCCTTGCTGAACTGATGTAATTGTATGTAAAAATGAGAACATCAGCAGCATTTCCACGTTAGGTCTTCTAAGTAGACAAAGTATTTGAAATTTCTGTTTACAAATATACATGAATTATATTTGAATGAAAGCATCATGACTCCAAAGAGAAAAGACTTTCTGTCTAACATACTGTAGACTTCTAATGGATATACTCATAGTAAGACATGAGACAATAATTAAGAATAGTCTTGAACACATTAAGGGCACATGTGACTGAAGCCGTATTTAGAACCTAGAAGTTAAATAGTTTTCCCATCGGAATATGCCACACACTAAGATGGTTAATTGAAACACTGGCCTGCTTTTAAAACATAGAACTTAGTTTTTTTCTGTTATTGAAAAAAGGAGGTCTTTGTTGTTCAGTCGCACAATCGATTCTGACCCAATGGACCATTGCCCGCCAGGCATCTCTGTCCTCCATCATCCTCCTCAAACCGCCCAGCTTTGTGCCCATTGCATCTATGGTACCATCTAATCATCTCGTTTTTGGCCACCCCCTTCTTTTGCCCTCCACTTTTCTCAGCATCAAGACTTTCTCAAGTGAGTCCTCTCTTCTCATTTGATGTCCAAAGTACTTTAGCTTCATCTTTACTATTTGGCCTTCTAAGGAGCAGTCAGGGTTGATTTCTTCTAAGATTGACCTATTTGTTGTCCTCATTGTCCAGGGTACTCTCAAAATTCTCCTCCAACACCACATTTCAAAGACGTCTATTCTTCTGCGCTCAGCTTTTCTAAAGGTCCAGTTCTCACAACCATTCATTACCACCGGGAATATCATTTCTTTGACTATGTGAATTTTTGTTTGTAAGGTGATGCCTGTACTTTTCACTATGTTCCCCAGGTTTCTCATAGTTTGCCTCCCAAGAATCAGTCACCTTTTTATTTCATGCCTACAATAACCATCTGCAGTTATCTTTGATCCTAAGAAAGTAAAATCTGTTACTGCTTCTACTTCTTTCCCATCTATTTTCCAGGACTGATAGGGCCTGTTGCCATTACAGTGGTACCCCGGACAATGACAAAACTTGGTTCCACAAGTTGTGTCGTTGTCCGGGAGGCAGAAAAATGCTCACCCTCCGGAGGGAAAACCGCCCTAGCGCATCACCACGGAATTTATTTTTTCAGCCATTTCGGCTTCTCCGCCAGCATGGGTGCCTCTGTTAGGCTCCAGGAGGCGATCCGCATTGTTTCCGACACCCCCCACACACCCCGGATCCCTGTGTCCAGCTCTCCGCCTACCCAGGAGTGTCTGGGAGGATCTATTCTGCACTGTTCCCTCCTTCCTAGCATCTCCCTGGCCTGCCCAACAGCTGAGAAAAGTTGCGGCCGCCATCTTATGTTTTTATTTTTCAAAAACAAGATGGTGTTCACAACTTTTCTCAGCTGTTGGGCGGGCTAGGGAGGTGCTAGGAAGGCGGAAACAGCATGGGATAGGTCCTCCCAGCCTCTCCCGGGTAAGCAGAGGGCCGGACGCAGGGACCTGAAGATGGCGATTTTTTTGTCTCCAACCAGCATGAACAGGTAGGAGACCAAACATGATCTCCCGGATAACGACTTAACGTCGTTGTCCAGGAGATGACTTTTCAGAAAAAACGGCGACGTTGTCCGAAAATGACATTGTCTGAACGCGTTGTTGTCTAGGGTTCCACTGTATCTTGCATTTCTTGATGTTGAGTTTTAAGCCAGCTTTTGCACTCTCTTCTTTCAACCTAAGCAGCAGGTTCTTTAGGTCTTCCTCACTTTCTACCATTAGGGTAGTATCATCTGCATATCTCAAGTTGTTGATGTTTCTCCCAGAAATTTTGATCCCAACTTGTGATTCATCCAACCCTGCATTGTGCATTATGTGCTCTGTGTATAAGTTGAATAAGCAGGGTGACAAAATGCAGGCTTGTCTTACTCCTTTTCCTATTCCAAACCACTCTGTCATTCCGTATTCTGTCCTAACTGTTGCTTCTTGACTCTTGTACAGATTTTTCATGAGGCATATAAGGTGTTCTGGTATTCCCATCTCTTTAATTACTTGCCACATTTTGTTGTTTGTCCACACAGTCAAAGGCATTGGTGTAGTCAATAAAACAGAAGTGGACTTGTTTCTGATATTCCTTTGTTTTCTCCATGATCCAACATATGTGGTCTCTAGTCCCCCAGCCTCTTCGGAACCCACCCTGCACTTCTGGTAATTCTCTCTTCACGTGCTGCTGAAGTATATCCTGTATTATCTTGAGCATAACCTTGCTAGCGTGTGGAATGAGCACAATTGTTCGATAATTTGAACATTCTTTGGCATTACCCTTTTTTTGGGATTAGAATATATACTGAACCTTTCCAATCCTATGGCACTCAAAATAAATGTGTAAAGTAGGTTTTCTTAGCTCAGTATTACAGAGGTTTAAAATCCCTGCCAGCAGCTTGTTTAATATCCAAATGATATCCAGGACATCCTGCATTCTCTTAAATCGTTGGCTGCAACTTGTATCCGAGAATGCATTTTTTTTCCTGAAGCAGGAAAACTGTAATTGGTGTGAATTTGTTTAAGGTGGATCCCAGCTTGCCATGAATTGACCCACACACTGTGATCACAGAACCATCTCCTGTGGCACATATGAAATGAGACATGTAGGATTTAACACCAAGACTGCGATGGACTGCAGAAGCCTTGAGGATATTATGAAGGTGCACCTTCACAGCCAGTCCATCTGGCATGGCCTCTTCCACCTCCGTGACCATTGAGAATCAGAGTTCCTCTTCCACTCATTTTGCTGTTGGGCCCAATATGATGGTTTCCAGTGGCATTTCCTCCACTGAGGGGACCATCACCCCACCTAAAGGGGATCATCCGCCCGTAGCCATTGGCCCCTTTAGGGAGTCAGGTTACTTATCACCGCCCAACACTCAGTGTTAAGTTGCTGGCTGTATGGTCTACTCCATTACCATAGCATATTCTCTTAAACACTACATCACAACAGTTGTCAGTTTAATGCTCATTCTAAAACTCATGTTAAGAGTCAAACCTTCATCTGTCAAATTTAATGCATTCCTCATTTATGATCATATTAAGCATTATGGTGCCTTGAAGCATTTAATGTTTATGGTAAATGACTTTTTCCTCTTCATTTTAAATCTGTTGTCTCCCAAGGCCAAACAATAATAGCATGAGTTATGTTTGATTTACTTACTGGCTAGACATAAAAAAAGTTTGTCAAACCATTTAAATAAATAGGAACTAATGCACACTTAGTGCAGATATATCTATCCTAATCTCTAACCAGAAAATGACTGTTTTAATTGTCAAATTTAGAGATGCTTCTGGTAGTTCATTTTGTTTTTTGTTTAAAAGAAAGTAGGTTAACATATTCTTACCCAACTCTCCACGGTAATTTTGAATTTCTAGTGACAACTCTTTACATTGCTTTAGTGCTTCCTCCCTCTGTGAAAAAAAAAACAATACACATGTTGATGTTAGAGAACACTCCAAGCAAACATGTGATACTTTCCATTAATTAACTTACATGCTATCTGCAGAATGATAAGAGACAGGAAAAAGATGTCAAGATATGAATCATCAGGGACAACAGTTTTGAAACATTCAAGCACAGATGGCCCTCAGTTAAGGAAACAGATACGTTTAAAGAAGAACTCTGCCAATGGTGAGTGAAATCCATGAAGCATTTACAGTATAGCACTTTAAAAATTTCTAATTTAAAGTTTTTACTTCAATGTTTTAAGAATTAAATGACACTCAACTAATATTTACTTAAGTGTCCAGGATGCATGTCACTTACCTAGACTTTTGAGAATAACATGCAAAGACAAACATGACGTGTAATGTACTTTGTGATTAAGATAAACAATAACTGAGACACTGAGTGCTTATTCTTCTACATACCGATGAACTCCACTGCAAAATTTAAGAGACAGAGAGTATAAGTTTCTCCATGTATCAAGATTAGGATTTTTCATCCAAATGCCCTTGTTAGTACAAAACCAGCCTGCACTTTAACTTAAGAAACATATACAGTATAAGTTTTTACCCCTACTCTCATTTAGTCAACACAGCACTTTATTAAACAGGCTACAAAACATCCCACTATTGAGTGTAGGTATGCAAAAATCAAGCAGCACACACATAAACGCATAACATTGTGAGTACTTCCATGCATTCTCTCTCTCCTAAATGCAGCTTCTGCTGTGGACTGCAGAGATCAGAAAACCTAGGCTCTCTTCAAGTTGCTTGCTGCAAGAACCATTTTCACCTTGCTTGCAGCAAAACACAGGAAAACTCCTTGTCATTGTCCTAGAACGGTGCAGCAGAACAAATGCTAATTACCTTTTGTGTTGCACACTGAGAGTATAGGCACATTTTGCTGCTAGAGCAGCCCATTGTAGAGCTTCTGCCTCCAGCTTCTCTTCCGCCCCTGGCATATACAGATGTTGACGAAGGAGTGTACAGGTGGCAGGCACTACCACAGACCAAACTGGTTGGGTCAGATGTAACTCAGTACTAAGTAGCACTCCACTGGACATTGCCTTTCTCAGCCCTACTTTATCATGTTGTGCAGTTACCGTACTTCTTCTACTGGTCTCTCCCCCAAGCAGAGAGGCAGATACAGTACTGCAGCCTCTGCACTTGGCACAAGCAGCCAGCGACTACTTAAAGCCACAGCCCTTTCATTTTTGAAAAATGAGAACCAGACATCACAAAGATCGATTGCTACTTACTCAGACATCAGCTGATATAGAGGAGGGGGCTGGAGACAAAGGGGATGGAAAACATCCTGACCATCTCTGTGGATAATGGATCTTATTTTTAGCTTTCCTGAATTAGTGATTCTATGCTTTCACTCTTAATTCACAAGGTGGGGGGGGGGGGGGAGAGATGTGACATGAATGGAAAGGAGTACAGCAAGCCAAAGGACCCTGTCTATATTACCGTAATATCATTCACCTTGTAGCCTCATCAGCAGATACAGTACAGTGCTTTACACTGTAATGAGCAGAAGAGCAAGAATCCTGCTCCTATGAGCTTCCAACCTAGATTTGGCCAGCAGGTCAGAGATCTGGTTGTAAGAGTCTCAAAATAGGAAAGGTGGGCAAACACAGTAATGCCTATATGAATATCTTCTTCTTTTTTTCTGCCATATTCGAATATTGGCCATCCTCATGGTGATCAGCCATAAAGACTCTCCTGAAAATATAATGCAGTGGCTTTCATCTGCCTTCCACATCGCAGCATGACACCCACACCACTGATCCAGTTCCACATGTCACTTTCTGGTCTTGAGCCCTTTTGGCATGCAAAGTCCACATCAACCCCAGGCCAGTACTGGTGAATCTGCTGTCCTCCATCAAGATGGATTCATGAGAGATTTAATCCACTTGGGGACTATCATCCTTCCCTGTGAACATTGGCACCCAAGCCATGAATATTTTATCATTGGTTTTGTGGCTGTCCTCGTAAAGCACCTTATGAGTCACTATTATTACCGGTTTCCAGATGACTACCCCAAGTCTATCCTATGAATTCAGTCCCGAAAGGCTGGAACCCAGAAGCTATGTATTCACTGAGAGCAATTTGCACTAATTGACACAGCTTCTGGGACTTTTCTCAGCATATCATTTCTGACTGATTCCAGCAATGGTGAACCTGCAGTTTTCCAGTTAATAAAAAAGGCCTCCAGACTCCCAAAGGCTTCCCCAGGTTGAACAGGAGCCCTGGGAATCTCAGAACCTGAAGTGAGGAACATGTATTTCAATGGTGGGATGCTGCTGCTGCTATCTTACTCGTGTGGTATAAGTTAATAATAATAAAAGGATTATTTTAATAAAAGGATATTACCATACAGTTAATAATAATAATTTCAGGATTTTCTAGGTAGAGAATACTCAGAAACGGTGTAATATTCCTTTCTTCTGGGGATGCTCTTAGACTGCACAGCTTGCACAAGGCTAAACAGTCTAGCTCGACTCTTGAGAGACTTAGTGAGGAATTCAACTTCACTCACTAAGCTGTCCAGCTAGCTTATTTATAAAGCTGGCTTTTTAATTTAATGGGCCAACTTGGCTACCTGCTATTTTATACATGTCAACATAAATATGTCGACTTCAAAAACCATAAAATCATTTAGATGTATGGATTGTCCATATGAATAAGATTCCTGGGCTCAAACTCTTGCTCAATCATGAGTCAACTAGGTAGGCTTTGGAAGTTAATTTTTTTAAACTTTGATTTCTTAAATGTGTGCTCAGTATAAAATATGAATATGAATATATATTTAGAGTTGTCTCTACAGTTCATAAAGAAAGATATGTATAACAGTTTAGATACTATATGAAATTATTGTTAATGATTAGCAGCAGTAATGTTTAAGTAGCCAGTATACAAGGAACTACGGTAGTTGAATTCAAAAAGCAAAGATTGCCATAAAGACAGATGAGGGCAAAAGCCCCACCTTGAGAATACATTGGTTACTTTCAAGACATTCATTCCGACTGCAAATTGGTTTAAAACGCACAATATGAAAAATCCACTTATCTTATAACCTGATTAAGTGCCCAGTTATTCCTACTGACCTTTGGTAATAGAAGGAATTAAGACATTGTTTAGAGATCTAGGTGCAATAGAGTAGAGATCCACTCACTACATTGTTAAGAATTTTTTATTGTAAAAACAAATGGCCCACTTTTTAGAAAGTCTACAAGATAGATATGCAAAATTCAAGATGGATATTGTGCACTGAGCAGTATCTTGCAAAAGTGAATAAGAGAACAGAAAAAATGGCTAAGATGTTTTAATAATTAAGTCCACTCATGCTATGGGGAGATCAAGAAAGCAGTCAAGAAACAAAGCACACAAAGAAAACAACAGAGACATGACAGTTAAGACTAGGAAACAAACAAGCGGAAGAATTTTCATCCATGGAATCTACCACCAGGATGTTTAAAAAATAATAATTATGTAGGGCTTCATTTTTAAAGGCAAGACCCAGAGAACCACAACAGTGGATATTAATCCACTTTTTTAAAAACACTTCTTTTTCTTTTTCTATACCCGTAAGGAAGAGGTATGGCCGTACGTATGCGGAATAGGTTTCCACACACCTGGAGCAAATCCCATGATACTTGGCGCACACATACCTTTTGCAACCAGGGTCACCACTGCGAGGGTCTCCAGGCTGAGGGTAGGCCTATGCCCAACAAATACAACAAAATGTAAAAACTACAACTCCCAGCAGACACTGCAGTGCAACATGGTCAATCAGGGAAGCCAGGCCGAGAGCGAGAGAGGCAGGGCACCAGTCACACGCGCACACAGACCAACTGCCACCCACAAAGCACAGCGTGGCCAAGAAACACAGTGGTGTCCATGGCTGGAACACACAGTGCCACAGAGAAAAGGCCGCCATAGGTGGCCGCCGCGCCCAGCACTGCAATGGGGGCCAAGAAGATGCCCCCAAAATAGCAGGGAAAACCTCAGGTGCCCCTAGCCAAGGAGCATTGAGCCGCTGCGGCAAAGCCCCTACCAACCCCGAATGAAATGCCAAAACCTATAGGGCCTTACCGTGCCACCAGAATCACCTCCACTGGGCCCTCAGAGAGGGAGAACGGGAAGAAGATGGAAATAGGGAGGATGTGAAAGGAAGGAGGGGGAGGAAGAAAACACAGGGAGAATGGGGAAAGAGGAGGAAAGGAAAAGCTGCCGCCGCCTCTTTTAAAAAAAACCACACACACTGACAAGCTGGCGGTGGCCGCAGCCTTGCTTGCAGGCCTGGGGGGAAAGAGCCTGCTGTTGCTGTGGTAACAGGAGCCTCCGGACAAGCAGACTGCCTGCAGGATAGGGAACGGGGCGGGGGTACCTGACACGGTACTCTCCTCACCCAGGATTGGGTCCAACCCGGGTGCACCCGGGTACCCCTGCTAGTATATACCTATAAGGAAGAGGTGTGGATGGTAGTATGCTGAATGTGTTTCCACAGGCCTGGAGCATATCCCATAATACCTGGCACACACATACCTTTCGAAATGAGAAACAACACTGTGAGGGTCCCGAGGCCGAGGGTGGGGCCTGCGTCCCACAAATCAGACAAAACGGGATAACTACAAGTCCCAGTGCCCCCTGCGGCATGCCCCAGCAAATCAGGGAGGCTGCGCCAAGGAACACGAGCATGGGAGAGGCAGGGCTGCAGGCAGAAACACCAACGGCCACCTAGGAGGCATTTTCATGACAACAGAGGCACCTCTGCGAGTCCCTCCTTGCCGTGCAAAGCACGAGACAGGGGCCGGAATCCATAAGAGAGCATCGGGCCAGGGAAAGGAGAAGAGGAGCAAAAACCCACAACAGTGCCCACAGGCTGCTGGCGGATGCAGGGACCACCTGGCCGGCCATGATCCCCCCTCCCCACCAAGCCAGCAATCCCCCTCCTCCCCCAACCAACTCCCTGCCTGGCCAGCCAGACTCACCGCTCTTCTTCCCCTCCTCCTCTGTCTCCACCTTTCCCCTCAAACGGCAACAGAGATCGAAGCACAGAAACATACAGACTTCCGGGTGAGGCTGGTATACAGGCCTGATCCCCTCCCCCCTCTCTCTGTGTGTGAGCGTGTGTGCACGTGCGCTGCCCAAACAAAATCCCTGCCTGGCCAGCTGGAAAACAGAAGGACTCACTGCTCTTCTTCCCTTCCTCCTCCTCCACCACTTTTCCCCTCAAAAGGCAACACAGATCAAGGCACACAAACAAACATACAGACGTGCGGGTGAGGCTGGTATACAGGCCCGGTCCCCTCCCCCGTGTGTGTGTGTGTGTGTGTGTGTGTGTGTGTGTGTGTGTGTGTGTGTGTGTGTGAGAGAGAGAGAGAGAGAGAGAGAGAGAGAGTGAGTGAGTGAGTGAGTGAGTGAGAGAGAGAGAGAGAGAGAGAGTCACCAGCACCCCATGAAAACACACCACATCAGGAGGTGATCCCCCAACCACCCAAAAATCCCTGGGTGCAGCTGGGCACCTCTGCTAGTATTGTATAATCTTTATAAGCAGACATCATGTTCTTTCACAAAGTGTTTTCAAAATCCCCCATAGCTTTGAAAGCTAGAAAATTTTCAAAGGAGCATGTCATTTTCAAACAGCCACATCAGCTCATGGAACAAGTTTTATAGTTCTTTGAACCACAGGAAAAAAAAAACCAACAACACATTTTAAAACAGAAACTCACATGAATGTCTGTCTCCCTTCTCTCTCACATAGACATAAACTTGGAAGAGATAACTTTTCACGCAAAGCCAGTCAATGTAAAATCTCAACTGTAATCTCAAACTTGTTAGATTTTTGCTCCAGAAGTGAAAAAGTGAATTTTATCAACCATAATAATACAATCTAGAAACTCATAGAGCTTAACTTGACTTAAGAACCATTTGAAAGAAATGATTAAACAATGTCCAGCAAATGACTCTTCCTTCTAAGAGTCAATTTCCCCCCTCCCCCCCAAACAGGAAGCTTGTATAATATCTACTATAGAATACAACCAACAAGCAGAATCAGGAATTCATCTATACCTATAAATCTGTGCGTTAACCATTGTGATTTGAGAAAGGATGTTTAGCCAGGCCCAACTAGCCCCGACCGAGCATTTGTGCACACGCCCGAACTGGGTACGGAGGTTACTGGGGGGTTGAGAAATGCACCAGTGGGGCAGGAGGCCACCTGGACGCAAACAAAAAAAGGGAACTTCAATTCCCAACGTTCCTTGCGCCGCACCAGAGCCAATCAGGCTGAGCGGCGCGAGCAAAAGGAACGTTCGGAAACGCGCCGCAGCCAATCAAAATCAAACCCGCAGGAAAAAACGACACACAAGCCAAAAACGCAAACGCCAAACTACAAGCCCCAGTGTCCTGCGCGCCATGAGCGTGCAGAACGCTGAGGAAGCCGGCGCGCGAAAAATAAAAGTAAAAAATGCAACGCATCACAGCAACACAGGCCGCGGTAAGGAAACCCCCCGCCGCCGCTGCCCTTCCTTTCAACGGGCCAGGCATCGAGCCCAGCCTGCGGGAAAGAAAGACCCCCCCACCTGCCGCTGCCCTTCCTTTCCACAGGCCAGGCATTGAGCCCAGGCCGCGGGAAAGAAAAAAAACCCCACCCGCCGCTTCCCTTCCTTTCCGCGGGCCAGGCATCGAGCACAGCCCACGGGAAGGAAAGACCCCCCGGCCACTGCCCTTCCTTTCCATGGGCCAGGCATCAAGCCCGGCCCGCGGGAAGGAAAGACCCCCCCCCGCCCGCTGCCCTTCCTTTCCACGGGCCAGGCATTGAGCCCGGCCCACGGGAAGGAAAGACCCCCCCGCCCGCTGCCCTTCCTTTCCACGGGCCAGGCATTGAGCCCGGCCCACGGGAAGGAAAGACCCCCTTAAAACAAAACAACTATCAAAAGCATCCAAAAAAACCCAGAAATTAACTCCAAAAATATACAAAGTAAACACACACAAAAATTAAAAAACACAAACAGCACCCAGCCAAACACCACAACAACAATAAAAAATACACCACAACAACACAAAATCCAAACACACACCACCCAAAACACACAAACTAAAAAAAACAAGGGAACTCACCAGCAGACATCCTCACTCCATGACGGCCGGAAATGAAATGAATAAAGAAACAGACTACTTACCGGAAGAAGCTCCACCCAGAGGCCAGGAGAGAAAAAACAGTCAAAATACAAGAAAACACCTTACCAGCACCACCTGCTGGCCACAAAAGTAAAAACAATTCACAAAGACACAACAGGCCCAAACAAAAGGCCCCAACAGTAAAAACAAGTCAACAAAATAACACAAAATCACAATTTAACACAAACCACAAACATATGACAATAAAATAAAATAAAAACTTTTCAAGAATCCTGTACTGAATTTTAACTAAAATAATAACCCAAAACATCTAAACACAGTTTTAAAACATTTATTGTAAAAAACATGTACTTTCACATTTTAAAAATTATTACCTACAGTACAACTATTAAAAAAAACACATACTAAAACATTATTTGGTTAAATGATTTTTTTTGGTAAAAGTATATCATCCTTTGTTTTTTTCTTAATCCACAAAAGCAAAAAACCAAACACAACTAATCAGAGTTTATAAAAGCCCGGCAAAAAATAAATAAATAAAAAACCATATTTAAAATTTCAAATATAGACTAGCCTCTCCTTTACAAACATTAACAAAAATAAATAAATACAAACACCATTTAAAACAGCCCGGCACTGCCGTGCAAAATTTGCTTGTTGGTTTATAATAATAGATCAACCATGAACTTACATGAATATAGGAACCTGCCTTATATTAAGTCAAACTGCAAATCAACCTAAGGCCTACCCAGTACTGCTAACCCCTGTACATTTTCTGATGGGAGCTTTTCAAGCCCTAGTGTCACTGAGCCATATTTCCCACCCTCACTATGTGGTCTTTTAATAAGCCACAGCATCTCTCTGTCTTCCCACCTTATAGGCGACTCCATCTTGCCCACACATTTTATTTCCTTTCCCCTGTTTTGAAAACTATTAATTCAAGCTTGATAAAAGCAATTGTGTAAGCACACAATAAAGCAACAGACTACTCAGCAAGATGGAGATTGTAGCCATGAAATAAAAAAGCGACTAATTCTTAGGAAGCAAGCTATGAGAAATTTGTCAACATAGTTAAAAGTAGAGACACCACCTTGCAAACAAAAGTCCGCATAGTGAAATCAATGGTATTTCTGGTAGTGATGTATGCAGTGGTGGGCATCAGCAGGTTTGCACCAGTTCGCCAGAACCAGTAGAGGAAATTCTGGCTGGCCCTGCCCATCCAAGTTTTGAAATAAAGTAGTCCTAATTTGGGTGCAACGCAGGGCTTTACCCCTGGCCCACGCCCACCACATCATACTCACAGTGTGGTAGTAAAAAAATTTGGAGCCCACCACTGGATGTATGGTTGTGGGAGCTGGACCATAAGGAAAGCTAAGCGCAGAAGAATAGACACCTTTGAGATATGGTGCTGGAAGAGAATTTTGAGAGTACCTGGACAGCAAGGAGAACAAATAGGGCAATCTTAGAAGAAATCAACCCTGACTGTTCCTTAGAAGGTCAAATAGTAAAGATGAAGCTAAAGTATTTTGGACATCAAATGAGAAGAGAAGATTCACTTGAGAAAGCCTTGATGCTGGGAAAGGATGGAGGGCAAAAGAAGAAGGGAGCGGCCAAAGATGAGAGGACTAGATGGTATTTAGATGCAATGGGCACAGAGCTGGGCGGGCTGAGGCAGATTGCGGGCAATGGTCCATAGGGTCACAAAGGGTCGGAATCGACTGTGCAACTGAACAAAAAGACCTTTTTTTTTTCAATAACAGAAAAAGACTAAGTTCTATGGTTTAAAAGCAGGCCAGTGTGTCAATTAACAATCTTAGCATATTCCAATGGGAAAACCCTATTTAGCTTCTAGGTTCTAAATACGGCTTCAGTCACATGTGCCCTTAATGTATTCAAGACTATTCTTAATTATTGTCTCATGTCTTACTAGGAGTATATCCATTAGAAGTCTGAAGTATGTTAGACATGCTGTCCTGCAACCAAAAGGTTGGAGTTTGATCCTGACCAGGGCTCAAGGTTAACTCAGTCTTCCAAGGTCGGTAAAATGAGTACTCAGCATGTTGGGGGCAAAATGCTAATTAACTTGTGAACCACCTAGCAAGTGCTAAGCGCTATGGGGTGATATATAGGTGTGATTGCTTTGCTTTATCTAAAAGGAAGCTAGAACTAAGCCAAAATCATCTGTTACAGAACAGTCACATTTCTGTTGAGTGGTAAAATAGTGTTATACACCAGTGCGGTTCGGCAGCCGGCCGGAGGGGAATGGGCGGCACCTGAGGGCCACTCCATTGCCCTCAAAAGCCGCTCCCTGCCAACGCCAACACCAGTGCGGTTTGACCAGTGGCTGGCCCGAGGGGAATGAGCGGCACCTGAGGGCCACTCCATCGCCCTCAAAACTGCTCCCCGCCAACTCTGAGACCAGCACGGTTCGACCGGCAGCTGGCTGGAGGGGAATGGGCAGCACCTGAGGGCCACTCCATCGCCCTCAAAAGCCGCTCCCCGCCGCCACCTCAGCTGGAGCACTAAAGGCAGCTCGACTTTGTCGCCACCTGGGAGCTCCACGGACAGAATGGGGAGGCTTTGGGCTCATGGACTGCCTTTTCCACCTGCACCCTGGGCCCCCGCATCAGCTGGAGCTCGGCTGTGACCCTACTGTATTGTATTTCTCATGCTTGATTGAACTGCTTATGTATACTTTTGTATTACTGTATATTTAGCTTGTATTTTGATGATTGATGTTGTCTTGATGGACTCTTTTATATTGTATATTGATCGTATTGTTTACATTTTTACTGTATTGTATTTCTGTATTATTACATGTTGGGAACCGCTGTGAGTTGCCCGTTGGGCTGAGATAAAGCGGTATATAAATTAAAATGGAAATGGATTTTTTTTGCAGAAGCTGGAAATACAACAGACTAAAAGAACTCTGTACTAGTCTAATGCTAACTGGAACAAAGAGACAAAATTTACCGACTATTCCCACATCCATTCTCCGTTCCTGTGATTATATATACCACCGACTCCAAACAGCCTAGCTCTAAGTTCTTCCTGAACAGACAAATGACCACCTCTCCCCATTTTACGCCAAAAAAGGGGAGGTATTAGCAAATGTTGAATATTCTCTGTAGTAGAGAAGGGTCTGTAACATTATTTTGATGATTGATGTTTTCTTTCTGAGGCTCCACAGATAGCGGATGCTCTTCAGCAGTGTGATGGCAAAGTAAGACATGATGTAGCTACCGTATTTATTCGAGTATAACGCGCACTCGTGTATAACGCGCACCCCTAATTTTCCATGAAACCTCGGTATAACCTCGCCAGCCGGAGGGAAGCGCCCCTGGGCCCGTGGGTGGGGCAGACGGCGCATCTCAGCAGGGCGCTAGACGACAAGCGGGGGGAGGGCCGTGCCGTGCTCCGTGCCTACCCTTGCCGGCTCTTGAGTCGCGCGGCGCGGGAGCGCGGGTGGCTGGCGTTAGCGCCTCCCCCTTACCGTTCCGGCGGGTGCGTGCGGGTGAGTGGCGGCAGCGGGACCTGGGCGCCTGCCGCCACCCGGGGAGGAGGGCCGTGGCGTGCTCCGTGCCTACCCGGCGCCGGCTCTTGAGTCGCGCGGCCCGGGAGCGCGGGTGGCTGGCAGTAGCGCCTCCCCCGGAAGGTTCCCGTCTCGTCCCTGCGGGTGCGTGCAGGTGAGCGGCGGCGGCAGCAGGACCTGGGCGCCTGCCGCCGCCTGGGAGGAGGGCCGTGGCGTGCTCCGTGCCTACCCGGCGCCGGCTCTTGAGTCGCGCGGCCCGGGAGCTCAGGTGGCTGGCGGTAGCGCCTCCCCCGGAGGGTTCCCTTCTCGTCCCGGTGGGTGCGTGCGGGTGAGTAAAAGAGGCTCGTTTATAACGCGCACCCAGTCCTTGTGTATAACGCGCACCCAAACTTTGATTTCTTTTTTTGGTATAAAATTTTGCGCGTTATACACGAATAAATACGGTACATACTGGTTATGATCCTTATTAACAAAGGTAAACTATTTTCTCCTTCTCTTCAATGTGGAAGGTCCTATGTGCCCTAAATGAGCAAACTACTCTTCTTTAGTAGTTAAAGAATTTAAGACACCCCACCCATACCCAGGATTTAGTTTAGAGAATGGAAAGGAAGAGTTTCCATATACTGAATTGAATACTCTGCCAACAATTTTTTTCACCTTGGAAAAAATGAGTAAACAAAATAGAAAATCATGAAGAAATAAAAACATATGTTTTCAGAAGCATGGAATACTTGATTTACAATTATTGGGAACTACAATTTGTTTTAAAGATGAAATGCAATCATAGCAGTTGAGCTACAGTCTTCCTTAGTGTAGCTGGGTATAAAATTCAGATGTTCCAATTGAGAAAAGTATGAAATAGTTTTACCAGCTTGCAACCCATGAAGCAGTCAAATATCCCTAAAAGTCTTTATTAAGGAAACATGCAGTTTGTTTTTATTAAAAGAAAAATGTATTTACCCCTGTCTTTGTCTTAAGACCAAGGTATAGAAATAAAGATAAAGGTTGTGACATCGATAGTTAAGTACTGTATGCCAACAAGCAGATGGTCATGCATTGGTTATGGCTAAGAAGATGCATAGTACACAAGATTTACATTTACAGGGTAGTGAAAACTGTGAGAGATTGTGAGGAGCTCCAGAGGGATCTCTTGACACTGGGGGAGTGGGCAAAACAGTGGCAAATGAGCTTCAACACTAGGAAGTGCAGAGTGATGCGCATTGGGGCAAAAAACAAACAAAACAAAAACAATTACATTTATAAACTGATGGGGTTTGAACTCTCTGCGATAAACCAGGAATGAGACCTTGGTGTCCTGGTGGAAAGCTCAATGAAGGTGTCAAACCAGTGTGCCTCAGCAGTGAAAAAAGCAAACTCAATGCTAGGGATCATAGGAAGGGTGTAGAAAATAAGTCAGCAAGTGTCATTTTGCCTTTTTATAAATCTATGGTGAGGCCCCATTTGGAATACTGTGTACAGTTCTGGTCGCCATACCTCCAGAAGGATATTATGGAGCTGGAAAAAGTGCAGAGGAGGACAACCAGAATGATTAGGAGACTGGAACACCTTCCTTACCATCTGAGGCTGCAACAGTTGGGCCTCTTCACTCTTGAACGACGGTGTCTAAGAGGTGACCTGATTGAAGTTTATAAAATCATGCACGGTGTGGACAAAGTAGTGAAGGAAAAACTATTTTCCCTATCGCACAACACTAGAACTAGGGGGCACTCCATGAAACTTTTGGGTGCTAGTTCTCAAACAAATAAGAGAAAGTACTTTTTCACCCAGAGGATCACTGGTCTATGGAACTCCCTGCCAGAAGAAGTGGTGATAGCTGTCAGTCTTGACAGCTTTAAGAAAGGGTTAGACAAGTTCAGGTGTTCTTGGAGGACAAGGGTATCAACGGCTACAATTATGGATACCTACAGACAACCTCTGGGTTGGAGAGATAGGCAGGATATCTCTCAATGCCATTTCCAGGGAATCCTAAACAGGTGAAGGCATTTGCTTGGGAATACCCTGAAGGAAATGGTGAGCCACTGTGTGAGACAGAATGCTGGACTGGATGGCCTGTGGCCTGTTCTAGCAAGGCTGTTCTTGTCTTCTTAAAATCAATTTATAAACCATTGAATACACCATTTTGTTTCAAGAAGCCATCTTATATGGAAAACCAGAAACAGACACTTTCTAGTTGGAGATTTCAACAGTCATAGTAACATTTGGGACTGTGAACATGACAAAGAAAATGGCCAAGCTATTATAAAGTGGGCAAAATCCCAGGCAATGTGTCTCATACTGTACATGATTCTAACTTACTGGGATACATTTAACAGTGCCAAGTGACAGAGAGGTTACAATTCTGGGGTAATCTTTTAAAAAATGAACCTATAGCTCAACACTGCAATAATAGCATAGGTGATTCAAGGCCAAATACTCAATACATCTACTCAGCCAACCAAATTCAAACTATATCAAGGTTACTCAACCTTGGGACCCCAGGTGTTCTTGGACCCAGTTCCAGGTATAATTTTTAAAACGCCATCTATGCTTTTAAGTTTGCCTGCCAACCAAAGAACTATGATCAATTTGGGGTTATATAAGCATCATCAGTGACCACTGATTCCACATAAAAGGTGCATCTGGAGGAAGTTAAATAAGGAACAACTTGTAAACACTGTTGTGCCCATAACAACTATTTCTTCTTAGTACAATTAATATTTAAAAGCACTTAATATATTCTGTGTAATCTGAACAGATTGGCACTAACTACTCAACCAGCAAAAAAAATGAGTAAAACGAATTCAAATGTACAGTAGCACCTCGGATATCCGATTTTGGACTTTATCCAAACCAAATGGGCGATGCATCGGATAATGTCCAAAAATGGACTTTATCTGAGGTTCCTATACTAAATACCTCGGATAACATCCATTTTTAGTAGTTTTGGTCTTTATGCGATGCATCACGTGTGCATGAAAACTGTGACTTTATCCGAATCGGACTTTATCCGAGGTACCACTGTATTCCATTATATTTTTAGAATACATCATTCAATCTAATTATAGTACCTATTTTGTTTCAAATACAGTTTTAGAAGGGAGATTTACAGATACAATGGACCATCACAGAGACAAATATGTACGTTCTACATAAAATCTAAGCTACAATTCTCCACAGAAGCAAAACACAAATAAACCTGAGTCTATGTACTTTGGCACATCATGATAAGAGAACAACACTGGGAAGGATTGAAAGCAAGAAGAAAAGAAAAAGCCCAAATAAGAAATAGACTGACTCAGTGATGGAAGCCACAACCGTACATTTGCAGGAAATGAATAGAGAATTTTTGGAAGTCACTATTTCATAGGGTTGTCATAAACTGGAAGCAGTGTAATAGTACATAATAACAAGAACAACCTATTTGTTTGCTTACTGAAGGATCTTAAACTGTGCACTACTATTTAAACTTTAGATTTTTTAAAAAATATATAGTTAAGGAAGCACAAGTGAGATGTAAACAAATTATACTAACTAAATTAATTAATAAGTGTGTGCCATCAAGTTATCTCTGATTTGTGGCAACCCTTTCTAGGGTTTTCAAGGTAAAAATACATAGAAGTAGTTTACTCTTCCTTTTCTCTGGTGGTACCCTGGGATTGTGCTGCTTATCCATGACAAGCTGGCTTTTCTCTCAGAAGGCACAAGGTGAATTGAACTCCCAACCTCTAGTTCCAGTCAGATACCTAAAACACTGAGCTGTCCAGCCGGCTATCCAAACTGACTAAAAGCCCATTTAAAACACAGACGTTTACCTTAGATTGTAAGTGCTGGATCACAAGGGCAAATACTTCAATCTTCTGATTACTGCTTCTCAAACATGACTTCAGTCGCTGGATAATTCCACTTTGGTTTTCACATTTTCTTTTGCTTTCTATCAGCTGCTGCTGCTGCTGCTGCTTTTCTCCTGGCAGCTGCACTTCAACAGGTTTGCGAGTTTGTGCACATGAAGTCTTAGGTCTCTTTGGCTTATCTTTGCCCTCAACTGCAAAAAACAAAAAAACAAGGAAAACATTCTGAATGTCAAGAATGCTATTAAAAAAAATTGCTGTCAAATCATTAACTGAAAAAGTTGTAGAATTGATCATTATTTTGACATTTTCAGTAAGTGGAGTACCCCTAAAACCCTTCAAAAACATTTGATTATATCTGTGTGACATATTGCTTCTAAAATCTTCTGTTACTTTCCATAATCAGCACCAAATTTTGATCTACTCCCCTGAGCGGAGTTTCTCTAGCAAAAATCCTTTCAAACCAGAATAATTTCTGACATGAAATTATTATTACCTTAGTGCCATCCCATTTTTACATGATTTCTACTTTTAGAATTACTTTGTGGTATAAACTAATCCTTGTCAGTTCTGCAGTTGTAAATGAGACTAAACTGAAAAATGTATTTCATTGCTACTGCAATACTGTAAGCGAACCAATCATAAAATCTGCACAATAGGCATTTTATTTACTTTTCAACCTTCTTAGTGATAGTTAAAATTACAACTCAACACTTATTTCTTCCAACAGCAGCACTACTAAGTGTGTCCCTTTTCCGCCCCCTCTCCAGCTACCTGAGGGTTCTTAGATTTGTACTAAAAGCCACAAACCTTGAAGTTAATGCCCACTCTACTCCATTAAACAGTGTACAATTCAATCACTATTAAATAATAGGTAAGACGATAGAAGCCAGGATGAAGACATTGGGTCCCTTCCTTCAGTTCCACACTGTAGAGCCTTCTTGGTATTTTCATCATGATGATTATTCACTAGCAATTATAGTGTTCCACTGATCATAGCAAAGACTTAGCTTTTGTGGTGCTCACCACTCTTACTGATCACTGTTTATTAAAACAAAGTATATTGCTCAATTTTGCTAAGACTGGATCTTCAATATTATTTTATCAAGCAATACCGTCAAATTCAGTGATACAACCTGTCACACGTTTTCAGGCAAGTATCTTACACAAATGTTGATACATCCATGAGGAAGAACAGGAAAATTGCCTCAGATGCCTCCACTCATGCTGCTCCACTATAATTTCTTCCTCTTTCTGGCCTGGCCCATCGAGCACACTAGCTGTCTCCTTACTTTCCTTGTTGTTGCTTTCTTTTAAGAGAAGAGGAAAAAACAACTCTTGTTTCTCAGCCCAGCTTCTCTTCATTGTTTATGCAAGAAGCAGATGATGTTTAGGGTACTGCTTCTAGTCCTGATAGTTGGAAGGTAGGTAGAGCAGATTTCTCAGCGTTGAGGTCCCAGGTGTCCTTGGACTTCAGTTCCCAGAAGCCCAAGTCAGTACACCTGCTGACCGAGGATTCTGGGAAGTGAAGTCCAAAACCATCTGGGGGCCCAAGGTTGAGAAACCTTGCAGTAGGGGACTCCCAATAACCAGAGCAGGGGGAGTACCCTTCTTTTCACTGCTCCTGTTGCTTTCTTCAGATAGAAAGATGGATTAAGGTTAAGGAAGGTTCTTTGTTCTGCTGTACATCTTCCTGAGGTAGGGCACTAATGTTGAGATCACTGACATCACTGCTGGCCATATTGAGGCAACCTCCACCTCTAGCAGGGATGCGTTCCAGTGCCAATACCACTGGTTTGCTTCTCCAGCTAGGAGAAGGGGAATATGACAGTGGAGGTAGCGTTTAGCCTCCATCTTCAGACTGTAGTAGAGTTTGGGTGATTCCTACTCCACAAAAGGTACTATAGATCAATAAATAGTGTATTATAATCTATAGAATACAGTGAAACCTCATACAACAATCGCCCCATATAGCAATGAAATCGCATAACAATTAGGTTTTGGGGGGAAATGGTGTCCTGCATAACAACTTTCCCTATGGAAAAAATCTACAACAATTTTTCAATGGGAAAAAACACTTAGCGAAAAAAATCTTTGTACAATACATCCACACAGGGAAAATCGCTATACGATGCATGCATCGTATAGCAATTGTTTCGTACAACAACGAGCCCCGTGGAATGGATTAAAACCATTGTATGAGGTACCACTGTACTTACATATCAAAGGATAATTTAAACCTTTGGATTTAAATATGTGAAGGAGACTCAACAGTAAAAAGTAAATATGGAAGGCAGATCTGTTTCTAGTTTCTGTTAGAGTAAGGATGTCAAATTGGTCCTTCTGTATTGTTTCAGATTAGACCATCTTAACCAGGCTGATACCTAATAAGCCCATCACTACAAATGGATTATCTGTCTTTTGTAAACAGCTAATCTTGGGCACCTTTGAGCTACTTTAAATTCTAACCTGCTCATTCTCAAAAGAATAACACTGCTTCGGGTTCTCATTACAGCCTTTGATCCTTTTGAGGTTGGTAAAATGAGCAGCCATGTGAACTGCCCAGAGTGCTTAGCACTATGGAGCAATATGTAAGTAGAAGCAATAACAACAATATCACCTGCATAACTATGTCTGGATTCATTGTGGAAAATTTCATTAACATACACATGCACATTCACCCCAAAGAATGCTGCTCATCTCGGATTCATAAATGTGGATGTTATCACATCCTGTTTGTTGTTGTTGTTCAGTCGCACAGTCGATTCCGACCCTTTGCGACCCTATGGACCATCGTTCTCCAGGCGCCTCTGTCCTCCACCATCCCCCTCAGTCCTCCCAGTTCTGTGCCCACTGTGTCTACAATACCATCTATCCATCTCATCCTTGGCCTCCCCCTTCTTCTTTTGCCCTCCACCTTTCCCAGCATAATTGCCTTCTCAAGTGAATCCTCCCTTCTCATTTGATGCCCAAAGTACTTTAGCCTCATCTTTACTATTTGACCTTCCAATGAGCAGTCAGTGTTGATTTCTTCTAAAATTGACCTATTTGTTCTCCTCGCTGTCCAGGGTACCCTCAAAACTCTCCTCCAGCACCACATTTCAAAGGCATCTATTCTTCTGCGTTCAGCTTTCCTAATTGTCCAGCTCTCACATCCGTACATTACCACTGGGAATACCATTGCTTTGACTATTCTAATTTTTGTTTTCAAGGTGATGTCTCTGCTTTTCACTATGTTCCCCAGGTTTCTCATGGCTTGTCTCCCATCACATCCTGAGATAAACAAATAATGTCGTTGTCAGATACTACTTATATCCAAGCACACATTTTTCCTGGAGGTCATTTTCTCAGCTAGTGGATGTGTCTCTGGTGACTCCACAAACCAATCCTGATATGGAACATGTGACCACACACAGAACACTGAACAGGTGGTGGATGTGGTTGGGCTTGACGAAGCTTCTGTGCTTGTCGCTTATCCTCTTCATGTCTGTGGCGTTCCCCTTCAAAGTGATTGGTAGCAGCAGAGATGGTATGGCGCCAAAGTGGGCGATCTATGGCTGCTGCCTCCCAAGTTTGTGAGTTCATACCTGACACCTTCATGGTTTGTTTCAGCTGGTCCTTGTAGCACTTCAGAGGAGCTCCACGAGGTCTTGTACCAGAGCTAAGTTCCCCGCAAAGTATCAAAGTGTTAGTTACCCTATTTGCCGGCATATAAGATGCATCAGCGTGTAAGACGCACCCAAATACCAAAATAGCCCACTATATACAGTACAAGACACACTCCATTTTCCCAGTGTATTTTAAGGGGGGAAAGATTGGTCTTATTCACCAGCAAATATGGTACTTAAAGTGTCAAGTGTAAGTCCATAAGAACATACTACATTTTGTATTCTGAACATCACTAGAATTTTGAAAACTGAGTAATCTGTATCAGAAGTGCTCTTTCTCCAGAGAACTGTGAAAATTTACAAATTATTTCAATTCAATATAGAATATATTTTTGGAAAAACATCATAATTTACCAAATACACAGACAGAGACCACCAACACATTTTGCTGACGGATTGTGAAATTAAAATAAACGTGGCTCTTAAGAAGTAAAATACCATTTCATATTCCCCACTTGAATGTGTTATATACCCATTAATAAGGATCAAGCAAACAAGGATTACAGGAAAATAACAGAAATTATCTGTAAAAGCAACAAATATATACAAATGCATTAAGTAAACAAATAAAAACAAATTCAATCTTACTGAAACCAAGAAACCCTTTTGAGTTTAGTTCTGGAGGCTTTTGAAATGTTGCAATGGTCATAAATAAGAAATCAAACACCTAGTAAAAATCTAGTGTCCCCTGTCCCCTTAATACACAACTGTTGTCTACTAATCTTGTTAAATCAGGGTGGTCCTACTGGGAAATACCAAAGGATGCAAATCACAAATGACCATACAAAATGGTAGAGGATCTACTGTTCTAGCCACAGCTAGAATGTTGGAGGCTTAGCAGCTGTGCTAATTGTAGCTTTCATTATTGCATTACGTGTAGTTTCATCAATCGTGTTTTGCACTCCCTTCTTTATAGTAACATAGATCTTTATCACACAAGCTAAACCTTGATTTTAAAATCCTACCAAGCTTTGGAGACAAAAACTAGTATACTACTGAAGTGAGAAATGATACCCAGAAAGTAAACCAGGTAATGTAGTGGCTTAGTGTACAAAACCAAACAGAAATACTATACGGAGATTTTAATTTGTATTCTGCAAAGTATTCTAGTATTATTTTCCCAACAAATCACATTGGGCAAAAATCAACTGTTGGCCCCAACTCAAGGAGATCCACTGAATAAATAAGACTCTTGTAAGTGTTCACTTAATAATTCCAGTGCACTCAATGGGCTTGCTCTAGTTGAGACTCACAACTGGATGTAACCCATTAGTCCTAACAGATGTGTTATAAGATGTTATCAACAGCACTATGTAACCTAAGTTAGGATTAGTTCACATGTTGTACTGGAGGCCAACGCTATCACTGATTAATTACATACTGTTTGTAGAACTAACCATCAGTATTTATGTGATCAGTATGCTGTTAAGAGCACTAACCTAGGAGACTGTTAATTGATCCCTGCCTCTACAAAAGAGGAAAAAACACACAGACATAATTTTTCAGAAAGGATGCAGAACTCGAGGGAATATCTGCATTTCAGCCAGTAAATTATTACCACCCCCAGAAAGATTCAGAACAAGACAAATATGAAGACAGATGTTGTGTTAAAGACCAGATGATTGAGCAATGCTGTGGCATTGGGCCCAAAATTTACAAATTATGGTCCTAGTGCACGCCAATTTTCTCTCCTTGTACCCTCTCCCACATAACATTATTGGTGGTGAGGCAGTCTAATCCCCTCATCCATTCACTTCCAACAACTTAGGATCATGATTTTTATAACACGGTACTGTGTTTTTTCTCCTCACTGGTCAGCACAGAAAAAAATGTTTTAAAAATATATGTTTTGAGTTATAGAACAAAAATGTTTAAGTAGACTACCAACACCAACCAGCAATTTTCAAGCGCTCTCCCCCACACAACTCCAATATTTGAGAAACACTAGGTTACAATCCTGTGATGAATAGAACCATAGAATGTGGTAGATGAAACAATCCTGATTATTTCTGTCACCTAAATTTAAGAGAACATTAGCTGTCACTATGGTCAGTGTTACACATTAAATCATTATCTGGCAATGTGATTTCTCTGTTACAACTGCAACAATAAAATCTATTACTCTGGCATGTTACCACCCCATCCATTTCCAAATTTGGCACCTGACTATATTTGTTCTGAATATACAATTTCAGAATCTTAATGAATGTCTTAGATATAGTTATTCTTAAAAGTCCT
Source organism: Bradypodion ventrale (assembly GCA_035047345.1). NCBI lineage: Eukaryota > Metazoa > Chordata > Lepidosauria > Squamata > Chamaeleonidae > Bradypodion > Bradypodion ventrale. Next base: position 82,099,834 of record JAWDJE010000005.1, on the reverse strand, counting down.
TGTTTCAAGCACATTGAAAATAGATGTAAACATTATCTCTTGCAAGAGAGGTCCAGAGGCAAAGATTTTCAATTTACATCTCTCTTGCATTTTCACATTGTTTCTTTGATCATATCTCTTACTAGAGAAAATCTGTTTAGGAAAAAAGGTTCAAACGTTGCAGAATGCCTTTTAATTATGAACATTAGAAACTGTCAGGTTCAAAAGAACTCTAAAACGTTTGAACATTGATTAATAACTGTGACTCTGTCTTTTGAAGACTAATATTCTTGGTTGGAATATGTATTACTTAGGTTAAATCAACAACTTCATTATAAAGCCAAGATCAAAATGCAAATACCACTGGGACAATTCCACTGTTTTTTGTTTTCTCTTAATAAGATTCGATTCCTCAACTTATTTGCAGCTTATCAGATTTGACAATATATAAAGCAGCAAGTCATGTTATGTAGCAGCACATGTTTTAAACTTTCATATCATCAAGACAACACGTTTAATATCTTCCTCATGTTTCAAGACATATTACTTTAGAACATTTATGAGTTCAGCATGAGTTGTTTAAAATAAGAATTAATCATAAAATGCTCTGTCTAGCTCTGAACAGCTACTTACAGCCTAACATAGCACAGGATACAAAATGAAATTTATATGCCTCCTTCACAGAAAACACTAGCTTTTCCAAGTAGATGTCTTTCACATGATTTAGACTACCCATAATATTCAACCTACAATAACTTACAGTCAATCTCTAAGCAGTGGCTATGGCTTCTAAAGCAAAGGTTTTAGTCCAAAACATCTGAACATTACTAGAACAGGAAATGGCTGTCCTTGCCACACCATCTTAGCATCTCTCTTCCGACAGGTAACTACATTACTCAGCCAAAACAAATCATATTTGAGTTACAAGATTAGAGAAACAATTATACAGCTGACATTTTTCACAATTTCTCCAGAGGAGAAAAATGGCTCTAATTTTTTTTTTTTTACCTCAGAAGTCTGTAGTGATATCAGTCAGGCAAGACAATTAAGTTGTGTCTTACCCAAAGCCAAACTCTCCTCATTCCAAATGTTATGTCCCCACATATCAATCTCTCCACATTTCTCACTAAAAAACTGGAATGCTTGGTCTTGGCTATCTCCAGCAACACAATTCAGATTGGCAGGCATTTTCTGGCTCTTCATCGTTGTCTGAAACAATTTAATATTAGTCAGATCGTGGCTCATGTCCTTCATCAGTGTCACCAGATCAGCTTGTGTGTTTAGTCTCATTTCAATTTCCTTCCAGGCTTTCTGGATCTCCTCAAGTACACATCTTATTTCCATCTGACTGGACTTGAATGCTGCTGTAAGATCATCTTTCATTGCTTGTTGCATGTTCTGTAAATCTAAAGTTGTTGCAATTCCTTTCTTGAACTCCACCATGCTGTTCAGCTCTTCTGGCTCAGTTTTCATCTCCTTCTGGCTGGTTTCAATTTCTCCAAAGACCTCCATCACTGTGAAAGTACAACTGAAAAAAATCCTTAGATCCTGCCTTCCAGCTCTTCCAAACAGGTGACCAGCTCTTGAGGGAATCACTTATCTGTCATTAACCACTTATAGCAGGTATCTTTTCACTAGCTAAAATGAAGATAGTTGTTCTTTTTTTCATTTGCTAGATAAAGCTGAAGTAGACAGCAGCATCCCATATCTGACATTCAGCCTACTTGCAAGTCTTGGCAAGAAAATACCAGAGCAATAGATGTCCATGTGCCACACCTGGACCAATTAAATTTTCTGCAACATTTATGTGGGATGTCACTCAAGATACATTTGATCATTAAATCTACATGTCAGTCAAAAGAATGCATGTGGGTGTTGTCTCATTTGTATGACCTGTTTCTCTTCTTTTGGCAATGCAAGAGATAACTAAGAGGAACTTGCCCTACTAGGTAAGGAAGACAAGCTACAGACATTTTAGAGATACAGTACCTCATTTCCCAATTTGCACTACTACAATGTGACCAGTTAATTGTCTATGTTACATTACCAGAATAGGTATACAATATTGCATAAATTCACAGACTTTGTGAAACTGACAGCAGAAACAGATACAATTATGTAAAGTGTAAACCATCCAGCCACAAACAGGGACAAGCAATGGCAAAGAAGACTATGCATTTCATTGTTCTCCATTTCAATATCTGTGTTACTTCATAGGCCCCCTCAAGCAGTACTTCAGAGGAGACTACTTCAGTGACTCAACCCCTGGCATGGAAAGCATTTGGGGAAAAGAAAATCTTTTTATAGCAGATAATGCTTATGAAACAGCTAGCTGGAAGAGGGTAATAGAAGCATTAATGGAATACGCTGAGAACTCAAACTTTCATAGCTTTATGAAAATTAGAATTCTGTAAAGAGTGGTTAATTCACTTATGACTAACATGCCTTAAATTCTATCTTACTTATGGAAGCTAGTTTCCATGTATGACACAACTCCAAAACATCCAACTGATCCAGGAAGTTTGAGTTCACATCCAACAGGATGTGACCAAAGTTTTCAACCAGAAATTATTGCCAAGCTTTAAAGAAAAGCAAAAAGTGTAATATGCCAACAGAGTTACGCCTCCAGATGGAAATGCTTGCCCTTCAGAAAAGAACTCAAAACCTGGCTGGCGGGCCAAGTATGGGGTGTTGGTGGAAGGGTAACCTCCACTGGTAGGTTGGTGTAGATCAGAATCCTCCCCCCCCCCCACCTTTGCTCTCCAACACTCTTTTTATGGGGTGGGTAGTTTTTGTTTTTTATGATGATAGTGTTTTAATGGGTTTTTTTTTTAAATAATTGGTCGTTTACGTTTTTACCTGCTGTTTTATTCTATGATTGTGAGCCACCCTGAGTCAGCCTAGGCCTGGTGGGTGGCATAGAAATTAAATAAATAAAAAAATAAATATGAAAGTAATGCTTACACATGTAAATGCAATTTCCAATAGCACTTACAATATTGCTTAATATTTAAAAGCAGGAATAGTTTAATTTCACATATACACAATACTGGAGCTGAAAAGACAAGGAACCTTGAATAGAAATAATTTCCAAAATTTGTGTCTGATTTTAATTATGAAAACACACACTGAAGCCCATGTGCAAAGAAGTAACTGTGCTATTTGTCTCAGGATGTTGGAAAAAAGATAGGAAAAATATTGGGGCATTTAAAGGCAAACAGATGAAGTGAACTTTGATCAACAATAGCTCCCACTGAAATAGACAAAAAACAAAATAAAAGTAAAAAACATCATCGTCATCATCAAGACAAAAAACGTTGTGGCACCTTAAAGACTAACTGCTGAATTTTAATGTGAGCTTTTGTGGATCACTTCCTGAAACATAGGAGTGAGATTAAATGGCACACCACTATATTCAAAACTTGTAAGTCCACCCTGAATTATGCAGATGTATTAATATCTATCAGCTAAACATCTGGGTGGTAGGTAAGCCTTCTTTAGCCAAAGTGTGGTATGTAAGCCTTCTTTAGATTGCCATCACCTGGCTACAGGAAGAGGACTGCTGCTGGATTCTACCAAAAGATGCCTTTTCTTAGGGTAAAGCCCTCACCATACATTTCTTTTCAGGATATTTCAGAATTTCAATTTTGTGCCACAGATGATAGGAGAAGGAAAATGAAAATATTTTCTCTTAGCCTGCATCCGTTCAGAATCGCAACATCCAATTTGAAAACAAGGGTGAGTATACTAATGAGAAACAACAGTGCCATATGAGAAGATCATTTACTCTAGGCCTGTTTGCCTCATTGTAAATAAACAAATCATGTGCTTTCAGCCCAGTTTTTAGTTGATAAAGTACTAAGAAGTGGTTTCGAAATCCCTCCTTCTGGGGGTACTCAGGGAATGAGTAGCTTGCCTAAGGTCATATGTAACTCCTTAAGCTACACATTTAATTTAATTTAATATTTCAACTTGTTTGCCGCCCACTCAGGGAAGCCCGACTCAGGGCAGCTCACATAATTAAAAACCCCCACATAAAAACAGATTAAAACCCCCACCCACATTAAAAAATCACACCCACCCAAGAGACAAAAAGAAGGTACATTTCATGATAAGAGCCACCGAGCAGGAGCCACATTGCCTTCAGGGCTCCACACCTGCCCCGCCAGCCAGGTCTTAAGTCCTTTCCTGAAGGGCAGCAGCTCCGTCTGCAGCCGTAGTTCTACTGGTAGGAGGTTCCAAAGGGCAGAGCGAACACGGAAAAGGCCCTTTTTCTTGTGCCAGAGAGGTGGGCCTCCCTGGCTGATGGAACAATTAGGGACCCTCTCCAGTCAGCTCTGGTTGGACGGACAGATGTCCTCAGGGCAATGCGGTCTCTTAGGTATCCTGGCCTGCTACCATATAGGGCTTTAAAGGTCATAACCAACACCATGAATTGTACTCGGAGGCAAACTGGTAACCAGTGCAGCTCCCGAAGCAGGGGCGAGATGACCAGAGCATGTGTGACAGTAAGCAAGCAGTCCCTATCCAGGAGCGGGCGCAACTGGCATATCACACGAAGTTGTGCAAAGGCTCTCCTGGCCACAGCCACCACCTGTTCTTCTAGCAGCAGCCACGAGTCCATCAGGACCCCCAAGTTGCGCGCTGGGTCTGTCTGGGGCAAAATAGCCCCATCCAAGACCAAGGATGACAGCTACCGGAATGGCGTAGGACCCCAAACCAAAGCCACTCAGTCTTGCTTTAGGTGATCTTGTATGGCTTCTCCCCCAGGATGCACACTTAAAATTCTAGAAGATTAAAATTTCTAACACTATAGTCAATTGAGCAGTAGCAGCACTATTTAAAACTACAGGCTATACTTTTACCTGTGTCAAAAAATATAATCCTATAATAAAATTCCACATCCTTCTTCCTAGCCTTCCATTCTTTCAAGGTTGGTAAAATGAGAACTCTGTTTGTTGGGGGCAAACTGTAGTTTCCATAATTACCTTGTGAACTGCTTAGAGCCGTAGTTACCAACGTGGGGCATATACCCCAAAGGGAAGCAATTTGATTGGGGGGGGAGGGGGAATTCGAATGTTTAGACCAAGTTAATGGCCTTTTAGGCTTCCACCATGTGAATAGTTCACTTTTTGAATAATAAGAATAATATGTCACAGTGTGTGTGTGTGTGTGTGTGTGTGTCGGGGGGAGCATCAGGATTTTAGGGGTGCTTAGGTGGGGGCATGGCAAAAAAAGCTTGGAAATCACTGCTCTAGAACAGGGGTTCCCAACCTTTTCAAGCCAGGGGTCGAGCCACACACTCTCTGTGAGCTTTTGGGGCGGGACAGCCATTTTGCCCTACTTGCACAATGGGAGCAGCCATTTTGTCCCAACAGCTTCAAAGGGGCAGCCATTTTGTTTTTCAAATGTCCTTGGAGGGGTGGGGCCACATGAAATGGTGCTGTGGGTCAAGTGTTTTTAGCACTTTGGGACATTATATAATCACCCCCCAACAGCAACATGAAGAAGAAACATTATTTCTTCCCAATCCCAAGAATAAAATTTTAGGGCAGAGGTGTCAGACAAAGTCTGGGCATTTTATCAAGCTAATATAGGTTCACCAATATAACCTACAGCATCCAATTACAGTCCAAATTAACAGGAAGTCACCACAAGAAGTGATCATGGCTATGATGAAGCCAAACAACCTTCCCTACTTGGACCTATAAACTGTCTCCTATTCCAGGTGAGTGGGATCTTGAGGTTACTCAGTAGTAACAAATTGCAGGATTAAGAAACAGCAAGTGTTAGCTGGAAATGGAACTGATGGTTCAGTACTGCACATTTGCAGGATTCCCATTTGAGTGACAAATTATTATTTTAACCATTTGTGTAATCACCCAACCCAAATGAATTCAAGATTTCTGCTTTTGCAGTTATCCATGAATGCTGACTTTTATTTCAAATTGAGCCAGTCATTTGGTAAGCTAGCACAGTTCTTAACCAGCACCCATCATCCTTAGTGTTACTAGAATAAGAACCCATGCAACAAAGTACAGTAGAACCTTGGATAAAGTCCAAACTCTGTTCCACAAGTTTGGACTTTATCCGATTTTGGACTTTATCCGAATCAAATGGGCGATGCATCGGATAACGTCCAAAAATGGACTTTATCCGAGGTTCCTATATCAAATACCTCGGAAAACGTCCATTTTTAAGCAGTTTTGGACTTTATGCGATGCATCACGTGTGCATGAAAACCACGACTTCATCTGAATCGGACTTTATCTGATGTACCACTGTACAGTAGTGCAAAAGAAAGCAACTATTCATTACCAAGGGGTTGTGTAAAACAACTAGCAATGTTCATTCTATTTTCCAGTTTGACTAACAGATTTATGACATGACAACTCATCTCAGATATTAAGAAAAAACACTGAACAAACAGACAGGGGCTGAAATAGTTTCCACACCTACTCCTGTTGAAAGCTGATATGCTAGCATACGTACGGAGGATTTTCTGAAATGAAAACCTTCTTCCTCCTATCTTGCAACTCTCACAGATTCCATGTGATAATAAAGATAGCACTGGAACTGTGGAAGCTGCAGGACAAAGTAGGCCATTTTATGTTCTTAAAACCATCCCCTACTAGTGACATCATCAGTCTTGCCTGACATATAGTAGCACAAAAAGAGATTTCAGCCAGGTAATCTGTTCAAACACTGACCAAACTACAGTAGTTTGAATTTCTATTTTACTTACTAGAAATTAAAGCATGTGCTTTAAAACATATTTATTAATATAATATATTAGAGTCATGCTGCTAGAGAGGTAGACTATAGCCTCTGACTTTAATTTACATTTCAAGTCCCTAACAGGGCAAACATACGGAATGATCATTGACAAAAGCTCTGTATCCACAGCCTTTGAATCTGTACATCTCAGCTGAATGAACCCAGCTCAGATGAACCCAGCTGTACATCTCGGCTCGTGGAGACCCGAGTGATGAAGTCGAAGTCCTGACTAGGTGTCTGGAGACTGTTCGGGTCTGGATGGGTCTGGATGGGGGACAACGGGCTTCAGCTGAATCCTGGCAAGACTGAGTGGCTTTGGGTGCGGGGTCCCGTGTTATCCCGGGAATTACCATCTTTGGTCATGGCTGGAACATCTTTGCCATAGTCAGATCTGGTGTGCAATTTGGGGGTCCTCCTGGACTTGCGGCTACTGCTCGAAGAGCAGGTGGCAGCCGTGGCTAGGAGGGCCTTTGCACAGCTTCGTGTCATTTACCAACTGCGCCTGCTCCTGGACCGGGACTCCTTGCTCACGGTCACTCACGCTCTGGTCACCTCCAGATTGGATTACTGTAATGCACTTTACACGGGGCTGCCCTTGGTGACCATTCAGAGGCTTCAGCTGGTCCAGAATGCGGCTGGGTTGTGATGGGGTGCGGGCGTTATGCTCGCTCCTCACCACTTGTCCAGGAGCTGCACTGGTTGCCGGTGTGCCTCCGGGTGCAATTCAAGGTGCTGGTTTTGACCTTTAAAGCCCTTCATGGCATTGGACCAGGCTACTTAAGAGACCGCGTTGCCAAAAGGAATTTAGCCCGTCCTACTAGGGCAGACAGGAGGGGTTCACTGGTGGTCCCATCAGTGAAAGAAGTACATCTTATTGTGACCAGGAAAAGAGCCTTTTCCGTGTCTGCCCCTGCCCTGTGGAACCTCTTACCACCTGAATTGTGTCTCCAGACAGAACTACTCCCCTTTAGCAAGATGCTAAAGACATGGCTCTTCCAGCAGGTTTGGGGCACGCTTGACTCTACCAGTCAAGCCCGGTGGCTGAGTTAGCCTATGTGAAGGGCTGCCCCCCTGGCTTGGTGATTCTGTTTTAACGGGGGTAGGGTGGGGGTGGGTTGTTGTTTTTTTTAAACGATGAGCTGTTTGTGTTTTTAATGCTGGTTTTAATTGGGGTTGTTAGGATTGTTTTATCTATTGTTGCTTAATTGTTTTTATTGTAATTTTTATTATATTGTTAGCCGCCCTGAGTGGTGTACTCACCAGGAGGGCGGGATATAAATGTGCAAAAATAAACAAACAAACAAACTACCACTTACATAAAATAGCAACCAAAATTAATTATAGAGGCTTGTGTTCAACTTAGTACAGCTTGAATCATAAAGAGTTGATACTCGAGTGGTAATCTAAGACTCCTGTGCCACAGCTTTTCAATATAGATCTTCTGTTAGTGTTGCAAGACAAGTACCAAAGAAGGAAATTAAATATTTAATTGCAGGATGACTCATGTCACAGGCTTGTTCCATTACCTTCAAGCAAGTTGTTCAGTTATTTAAGACTGAAATACATTTACAAATGCCTAGGCATCTGCTAAATTTGGAACAGCTTTCAAATCATAAGGCTATTATATCTCAGGTGGCATGCCAGAAGCAATCCTTGAACCATTTTAAAAAACCACCTGAAAATAATCTGCAATCCTCACATATAAATGAGAGAAACTCAGCTGGATTCAGGATTGCTTACATGTGGATTAACATCTATAGGAATGTATTGCAAAGGTGTTGGCAAGAAAGAGCCCAGCATATCTATTGCACATGAAGAGATATTTGGCTCTTGCTACAGAAGAGCAAAAACTACATGGTAGGCTGTATAATACAGCAAGAAATAGCAAACCATTTTACTTCCCATGTCTGATGAAGTGGACTTGATCCACTAAAGCTCACATTGAAATATGTATAACAGTTAGTCTCTAAAGTGCTACAGTGTTTTTGTTTATTCTCTGAAATTCCATTTTACCTCCTTGATCCTTCACCAACTATACAACAGCTTGCACACTAATTCAGCTGTTGGTGGGAGATATTGCTCTTGCATTTATGGGTCAAATCCACTGCACATAGGCTGATTTCCCCAATCCCAGCTTCTCTCTCCAGTCATGTGCCTCTAGCTGCAGTCATGACAGAATATGCTTTTAATGCTCGAATTAGTGCATTTAGTTAACTTAAATAGCATTTTTATTAAGAGCATTAAAGCATCATGAATATAGTACAGAGATCCAATATGGATCTTCAAGAGAGTATGTATAAACAGATTGCATTTAAAAAGTGCTGTAATTACATTTTTTAAAAATTATTTTAGAAATCTGCACTTGCCACTATGCTTAAATATTTATTTGTTGTATTGGTTATGTTTTTATTCGTATGAATTAATGTTATTATGATTCTGTACATTATTGGTTCGTTTATATAATGTTGAGTAGTGTGTTTGCAGGGGGAGAATCCAATAAATAAATAATTTTAAAAGATGTGAATATGGAATCACAAACATGTTAATAGAACTATAAGCACAAAAGATTTTATATAAACAATAGTTCAACACATATACTATACATATGTCTATGTAGATGTCCTATTATTTCATTGCTTGCAATCCAATACAACTAGGCAGTCTACAGTCCATAATATTAACCAACTGATTAACAGAAAAATTAAGTAGACAATGCAATAAGGTACAGTATTTAGAAAATGAGTGTTGACTATTTCACCTCAGTCGTGCTGTTAATGCTTGGAAATGCCTGGGAAATGTTTGAATCTACAACTATTGCTCAATTATGCTTATGAGCATAGTCTGTACTAAGCAACTGAGAGTACATGTGTATGTGCCTGTGTGCACATACAGAGAAAGGGAGGAAAAGAGCAGGCATAGAAATAGAAAAGCTGATTTGCTTGTTAAAAATACTCAAGGGACTGAGCTGATAGGGGAGAAATATTAATTGCTAGGCTGAAAAAGAATCATCCATGAGAAGAGGTGAAGGAAGAGAACAATCATACATAGCCAGCATTAAATAGGTTGAGAATAAGACTCATGGTAAACCAAATGGGAAAAAAAGAAAAACACAATTACATATATTACAAATAAATCTGTCACTAATACAACAATGTTTTTTCCTAAAATACTGTTACAAAAGCACATAACTGTACTTTTGTAGTCCATTTTAACAGAAAACTGCAAAATGGGATTTTACTCTTTACTACCCTTCCAGGAATTCTAATTATTTATTTTTAACTGCTTATTTACATGCAAAAGAACTAAATTACTGCACAATTGTAGAATAATTTCTACTCCACATTCAGAGAAATTTTTTCCTAATTCTGACCACCACCCCAGGAACTGGAAGTGCTAGTATGCTAAATATATTTTAGAACTGTAAACAAGATGGCTATATTTATAATTCTTATACCTACAGCCCTCTAATATGTAAAAATTTAAAGTGTAGGAAAAATAAGAGCATAATCCTAACATGTTCTCCGTGTTATAAATAGATAATGCATCTGTCAGATAAACATATCGTGCGCACACACACATTAATATTCATACACACTCTCTCTTACAAACACACTCATTGCTCTATTAGTGAACATTTTTGATAAATGCATAATTTTCCAAGGTCTAATTCTGAGAGCAATGGCACTCTGAACAAGTGCCACTAGCAGAAGTAAACAAGATGTCCCCCATAGACATGCAAACATTACCAACCTGCATATAAAGCAACTGTGCGCTTTCTACACCCAGAAGGAAGATGAAAGTTTTGGAATAATCCTTTTGAAGTGAGTCGAATACGCATGTTCGATAAGGGGAGCTTGCATGCCCAGAACATGTTTCCTGAGAAACTGGATGAAAATCAAGTAGGAAACAACCTCCATGTACTGTCACATATTATATCTGTAACTCAGCTCTCAAGCCACACAGTAAGAAGAAGACAGGACCACCCTCACGATATAGCAAAACCTTCTCTTGTTTCTTCAGTGAGAAGTTCCATGAACAGATGAAAATCCAGGGGAATCCAAAAAGGGCAGATAGACTAGAACCACAATGCAAAAGCTGCTGGCAGCGTCTTTCCCCGCCAGATGCTGTAAAACAAAGCTCACCCTCAGACTAAAACTGCTCTGTGAAGACAAGCTGCTGCTGAATTACATCACACTGTTCCCGTTTAATCTAGTGTGGGACACAGCAAGGGGAGGGATGCAGAGGAGGGGGGAGGAAATGTGTACTGCCTCCCTAAGCTGAATGTTTCACCCAGTAATTTCACAGATCATACCACATCCTCCAAGACCACTAGGAAGGAGGAGGTTTAATGTTCCATAACACAGATTCCCTCCTATAATGAAGAAGCCTTTTATTCATCCTACTCTACTTTCATGATTGTGAAATATGTTTAGCCCAGCAGCAATAGTCACTTGTATTTCAACACTATCTAATGAGATGCTGTTTTGCTATTTGTTGCTGCATTTCACATATGCACTTGAAACTACCAAAGACAGCTTTGACCTAAATCAGCGGTGTCCAAACTACAGCCATGCGGGCCAAATTCGTCCCAGCCCGCCACAGGCAGTGGAAGTAAAACACGCCTGCCAATGCACAAAATACTGCCATAAATGCACCCGCGGCTGTCACAAATAGATAGATAGATAGATAAATCTTTATTGTCATTGTCCTGCACAGAATGAGATTTGGGGGGGGGGGGGAACATTTATGACAGCCACGGGTGCATCTACGGCAGTGTTTTGCACATGCCCAGGTAAGTCTTACTTATGTTTCCAGTGGGTGGAATGAATGACATGACTGGCATGCTGAACCATGTAACCGGCCCACGGCCCAAAAAGTTTGAGTACCCCTGGCTTAAATGAAGTAAAAAAATATTCACAAGAGGAGAATTCTCACCTTATTGTCAATTTAAAATTGAGTTGATTGAGCAAGAATAGATACTGGATAACCAATGGCTGCGATACAAATGGTTGTACAGTGATACCTCATACAACGTCCAAACTTGGTTCCACAAGTTTGGACTTTATACGGATTTGGACTTTGTATGAGGCATGCAAAATCCTAGCCGCAATGTCTCATACAACGTCCAAATCCTTGCCGCGATGCCTCATACAACGTCGTTTCCATAGAGATACATTGTACTGTAACAGCACAGACTCCAGGGCAAAGTCAAGGAAACAGACAAGAAACTGACAGAATTTTAAGAAAACATTGTCTAAAGGCTAAATACATTACAAAAACATGTTAAACAACCCTGATTGTCCAAGAACCTGAAGAATGCTGCAAAAAAATCCAGAAATGCTTCTAAAAGTTCTGATGAAAAAATTCAAAAAATGCAAAATCACGTTCAAAAACACTCCTAAACACTCTTTGCCTTGTGCAAAACCCACAAGAGCAATGCACGCATGTGTCCTGCCTTTTATATTGCCCAGGCACAATGCAACCTGGGAAAAACTCAATGCCTCATACAAAGTTGAGCGACTTTGTATGAGGTAACTTTTTTCGAGAAATTAGGCGATGTTGTATGAATTCGATGTTGTACGAAGCGGACTTTGTATGAGGTATTACTGTATGCGATTGAGATCAGAGAGGGTAACTATGTAGTACACAGTCTGCATGTAGGCCACGTACAGTAACTGTTTTTCTACATTTTGGGATCCTCTTCCACCAAAAATGATTTGGATCAAAATAAAAAAGAATCGCCAATTAGGAAAGTTTCTAGAAGTGGCCATTCTTCCTTAAATAAGGTATAGGTGCTACAGTACAAAGGGGAGCACTTAGATGTTTTTCCCCAATAGGGGAAACTACCATATTCCTGGCATATAAGATGCATTGGAGTATAGGATGTATCCCGTTATTACCAAAATATCCCACTATAGGCCACTATATACAGTACAATACACATTCCATTTTTCCAGTGTATTTTAAGGGGGGGAGAGAGTGGGTCTTATAAGCCAGCAAATACAGTAATTTCCAAAAATACCCAATTTTTATTTTTAGTAAACATTACAGCCACAGGTCTACTGTTTACCTGTCTTTGCATACTGGGACTTAGTGACTTTAAAAGGGTATAAATCTAATTTAGGTGCATTTGGTTAAAACCAATGCTAATTGAAAGCATGGGATGATCATGAATTCCAAAAGCTAAAACAAAGTTGCGTAACAGAAGGTTTCATCTTGTCTTTCTTCATTACCTGCTACCATGATAAAGAAAGGTAACCTCATTGTTGCTGTGAAAGCTTTACTCTTGAGAACATGGGAAATGAATTTATTCAGGCACAGTAGATGAGCAACACTATGTTTATTTAGCTCCTTGAATAACAACTGTATATTATTTCACCTGGAGTCAGCCAAGCCCAGCAGGTAATTAAAAACAAATAGAATGTCCTCCAACTTAAGGTAACTAACTCCCTAGGTTCTTTTCCCCAAACAGCTTACAAATATTAATAAAATTTCCAGAGGGGGTAAAAGATAAGAGAACTGGAGGAAGAGAAGGAAAGGGAGAGAATAAGCATTACTTTATTCAATTTCCAAGAAAGAACTGTTCTTCCATTCCAGCAGGGTCTTCTCCTTACACTTTTACGGAACTGCTCTTGGAACTCCACTGTAAAATCCCACCGGAGAGAAGAAATCCAGCTACCATTTGTTTTTCCCTAATAGAAGTAAATATTCAAGTTTGTTTCATTTTTAAGCTGGAGATAGAAAAGTAATTTCCATCTCAAGTGCCTATGGGATTTTGGATCTCTTCAAGTGCTTGTTTAATTGTTGCTGTTTTTGAAGGACAGGTCCACGTAGCTTTTTCAAATGGGTAAAGAGGTACATTTCAGAACTGCTTGAGATCATGATAGGATAGGGGAAGTGGACACACAATATGCAACTGGGTATTTTCAGTTCATGCCCTCTCAGACTGTTGATGGGTTCGGGGTGGTGCCACCACCAGCGGTGGAGGTAGAGGGGGAGTGGTGCCACTGCCGGGACCACCCCAAGCCCCTACTTTTCTCCCCCACCGCTGACACCACCACCATGTTGAGACCCCACCACTCCTCCCCACTGCTGCCGGCACTACCCTAAGCCACCCACCACTCCCCCTTGCTGCCACCACTGGTGACCACTCTGAACCACCCACCACTCCACCCCACACTGATTACCTGCTTATCAGCCTGGAGGAGCAGCATGGCGTGGGTGAAAGAGAGGTCCAGCCCCTGGGAAAGACGCTGCCACCTCAATTCTTGTCCCCTCCACTTGGCTTGGTGTGTCCCTAATGGCACTCTATAGCAGAGCGGATGTTGTAAGCCTTACAACTGCCACCCTGCTATGGAGCGCTGGCAGGGGCACGCCAAGCCAAGTGGTGGCAGCAGCGGCTGGGACAAGGGTGAGGGCTGGATGATTTGGTGCCATGGGCTGGATCCAGCCCATGGGCCGTAGGTTGAGGATCCCTGATATATACAATAGAATATCTAGTGGATGACAGGCTATCACTCTACAACAGGGGTTGGCAACTTACGGGCCATGGGCTGGATCTGGCCCATGGTGGCAAATCATCTGGCCCACCACCTTTGCTCCCACCACCACCAAAAGCAGCAGAAACAGCCATAAATGCAGATGGGGATGTCGTAAATGCATTTTATGGTAGCGTTTACAGCGGGGGGGGGGGGGCACCAGCCGACCCCCTCAACTGACTGAGGAAGTGTGACTCGGCCCCTGACTTTAAAAAGTTGCTGACCCCTGCTCTACAATATCACTGGCCATGCTCTGGAAGCCTATGGTATAAACTGCCCCAAGGACAGCTACTTAATATATGCAGATTTGCATAGCTGTTTGGAGAATTTTGGAAGTCAGCCCAAAACACACACCTGCCCATGTTTAACAGACATGTACCTAGTAAATCAATTGTTCCCAAATGAACTTTTGTCAAGAGTCATCTGAAGTCCCATTATTTAGAACCATAAGATACCTAAGAGACCGCGTCTCCCCAAAAGTTTCAGCCCGTCCAACCAGAGCAGACCAGAGGGGCTTCCTAATGGTGCCATCGGCTAGAGGGGCTCGCCTCTCTAGCACAAGGAGGGCCTTCTCTATGTCCGCTCCAGCTCTTTGGAACCTCCTGCCGGTGGAACTACGACTACAGACGGATTTGCTGCCCTTCAGGAAAGGGCTCAAAACCTGGCTGGCAGGGTAAGTGTGGGGGGCCGACGGGGAGGTGGTTCCTGCCTGTTGGCTTTTCTAAGATACATCATCCCTCTTTACTGATGGGTGGGTGGGGTTTTAATGGATTTTAATGGGTTTTTAAATGTTTTTAGGATGTTTGTATATTTTGATGTTTGCTGTGAGCCGCCCGGAGTTGCCCTAGGGCGAGGGGGCGGCATACAAATTTGAATAAAATAAATAAATAAATCCTCCCCCCCCCATTATTTCTCATTGCTAGATGTAAATATATTTCTAAGTACTTTATTAACTTATTTAAAAATGCTAGAGTAATCCTAGGTAAAGGTTGTCCTTGCTTGAAAGCCAGTCGCATCTGACTCTAGGCTTTAGTGCTCATCTCTGTTTACAGCCAAAGAGCTAGCACTGCCTGTGTCTGCAGATGTTTCCATGGACATGTGGTAGGCATTCCTAGACACCGGTGTGCACGGAACGCTGTTTACCTTCCCATCGAAGTGGTCCCTATTTATCTACTTTCAATTTCTTACTTTCAGACTCCGTTGTGCACTACTGGGGTCTCAAACTGCTGACTTTCCAGTCGTCAAGTTCAGCGACTTAACCACTAAGCCACTGCAGTCCCTTCTGAGTAACCCTATCCTTCAACAATTAACATTTGCTGTGTCCAAACGTACTCTTTGAACAGAACAGCTAGATATGACGCTCATGTACAAGTATGGGACTATCACTGCCTCCTTCATTTTAATACTCGTGGAAACTTGAGATATCTCAATGTATCTTGATTCATCAAATCAATTCTAGACATCACACTATAATTTATTACAGTATCTAATTACTCAGGAACCAAGACTATATTTTGTCTGGTCCACATAAAGCTTTGCCCAGAAAAAAACATTGGAGAGCTTGACCCATGGCCAAGGAGCACTGGCAAGTTGTGAGCTAATCGGGACAACAGAAACCACACAACTAGGAAGCCAGAGTGGACCCTCCTCACTACCCCCAGGGCAGTCTCTTGACACCAGGCAAACCATCTTCAAGAAAACCTGGGTTAGATCATCTACATTATTTTTAATGAACATCTAATGAACAATCACAGAGCACAACCATTTTTCTCAGAATACAGCTGAAAACCAGCCAAGATTACATCATGCACCTCAAATTCCTATTCAAATTGGGACAGTTCATAAGCAACATTGCAGAATCCTCTTCAATAGCTTCAAGTGTGGATAATTCAACTTTTGAGTATAAATTTAGTACATAAACAATGCAAATAAAAACACATACTATTGAATTAGTGAAACTACTATTCTTAGGGCTACTAACCAAAAGCAGCATTGGTTGGGCTTTGTATTCCATTATTTTCCATGAAACAGATGTTTTGATTATTTATTTATTTTGCTGCATGCATCAATTAATTACGGAGGAATTAATTCAATCTTCTTTAACATATGTGCATCATTTCACTAAGCTTAAAGAACTTTACCTACTTTTCTTCAACATAATCAATCTTATCTCTCAGTTGTGTAGTTTCAATTAACAGGCTACATTCTGTCAAAGCCTCAAATAGAGCCTCAGTTCTTCCCTCCCCTAATTGTATTTAAATCACTCACTCACACACACACACACACACACACACACACACACACACACACACACACACAATTTGCTGGCTTATAAGACTCACTTTCCCTCCCCTAAAATACACTGGAAAAATGGAGTGTGTCTTGTACTGTATATAGTGGCCTATACGGCTAGTTTGGTAATAACAGGATGCATCTTATACTCCGGTGCGTTTTATATGCCGGCAAATACGGTAACAACCAAAAACTGCCTATCTAAAAAACCTAATACCATAAAGCACCAACAATACAATTTTTGTTGTTCAGTCGCACAATTCATTATACAAAAGGAAACAAGAAGTGCTTCTCCCACTGTATTTTCAACTATTGCACTTATAAAGTCCCCTTCCATAACAGCTTTGTTTCTTGTGAAGGTACATAACCCCTTCTTATTTATCAGTCCCTTATTTGCTTTATAACTACATGTTAAAATTAATAGTGATATTCCAAACTTCTCTATACCATTCATGTATCTGAAAATCATATTTTACTTCCCAACTTCTTGCTATTAATAATCTAGAAGTTAACTTCTTCATATTCTAGTTCTGTTGCTCATTATCCAATATTAATAATAATGCTCATTTAAAAGTAACCAAAATAAGGGGGGGAAAACGTTGTGGCACCTTAAAGTCTAACTCCTGTATTTCAATGTCAAATCCACTTCGTCAGACATTAGAGTGAGACTTCATAGCATTATTTTATACATATTAGGTACAGAGATACACAATGATTGGCTACGGTGTTTCTCAACCTTTGGCTTTTGGACTTCAATTCCCAGAAGCCTAAGTCAGTCCATAAGATCAGTGCTTTGGGAAATTGACTTAGGCTTCTGGGAATTGAAGTCTAAAAACCAAAGGTTGATAAACACTGGGCTAACATAACAGATATGTACACCTTTTCACTGTTACAAAAAAGGGGAATCTTGTGCGCATTTAATGTGAATCAACTTTAACCCAACATTAAATGCGAAAGCACAGATTTCAACATATAGCCTGAACAATGCTTCATCACTGGAAAATTGCAACATCCATAATTAAACACCAGAAATAAACAAACTACATTCTTAAGTTCTCACAAAATATTTTACTAGAATAACAGGAACATTTGTAGATCCAGACTGGGACACTTCATCCTTAGCGCACATCATATTTAAGAAAAATGATAGGAGATAAAACTACTCACTGGAACTGAATGTTGATAGTACATTTCGGGATCCATTTTGCCTCGCAGGCCCTGTGAAAGAAAGAAAAAAGACCTAACTTGGCAACTAATTATCTTCTTTATGGACTGATATGCAACCAATATCATTGGGGCTAAACTGCATAACAATGTATGACACATAAGTAGTAGCCCAACAGCCCTTTCGAAGCAAATCCAGGAGTTTCACAAGGTAGTAGCTACGAACAAATTAAGCCTTTCCCCAACCGCACCGGTGATGTGGTGATCCCACCCTGCTGGCTTATATAGTGTATTATTATTATTATTATTATTATTATTATTATTATTATTATTATTATTATTATTATTATTATTATTATTATTATTATTATTATTATTATTATTATTATTATTATTTATTGGATTTGTATCCCGCTGCACTCGGCATAGGCCGACTCAGAGCGGCTAACAACAAGTTAATATGAGTACAATATAACAGTGTAATAATGCAAAAATAAATAATTAATACACTTACAATACAATTACAATAAATTCCACAATAATACAATATATCAGTACAACAAGTCAAAATATCAACCATCAATATATCAAAAGGACATTTCCAAAAAACTTATCAATAAACATATCAACAAAACAGTGTAGCCACAGGACATATAAAAAACAATCTAACCAGTCACAGAAAAAGACTCGGAAAATCCGGCTGCAGATGAGGCGGAGGCGGCTCTGGCGTCTTTTGAGCGCCCCACCCGGTGGGGCCAAAGGGAGGGGCGCCGGGCGCAGCAGCCTTCCATCCCGGGACCAATGGAATAGGCCCCGGGAGAGGCTCGGAAGTCTGGTGCCGGCTGGAATCCGCTTTTGGGGCCGCGGAAAAGCGAGCCCCAGGTGCAGCCAGTTCTTTCCTCCCCACCTCCTCCTCTGGTCGGCTGCTGGGCAAGCTTCGCGGGGCCTCCGATCCCCGGCATCAGTGGTGTCGGCTGGGTGGGGAGATGCTTTTGGGGCCACAGAAAGGCGAGCCCCAGGTGCAGCCAGTTCTTTCCTCCCCGCCTCCTCCTCCGGCCGGCGGCCGGGCAAGCTCCGCGGGGCCTCCGATCCCCAGCATCAGTGGTGTCGGCTGGAGGTGGGGAGCCGCTTTTGGGGTCGTGGAAAGGCGAGCCCCAGGTGTGGCGATTTCTTTCCTCCCCGCCTCCTTCTCCGGCCGGCTGCCGGGCAAGCTCCGTGGGGCCTCTGAGCCCCAGTGTTGGTGGCGTAGGCCTCTCCATTCTTTTAGTCATTCCTTTAACCATAATGTTTAAATAATTGAGGCAGTGCAACAATAAGCAAATAGGAGATAAAAATAATCGCACTTGTCCTGCCCCTTCAGAGGGAAGCTGGGGAAGTGTTTAATTTCAATACCCAATTTGCTGAAGAGGCTCATTCATACATAGGCCCTAAGAATAGAGCATATGGGACTGCGGATATTACATCTGGATTTTTACTGCTGCTACTATAACAACAAAGATGACAATGACAACAACAATGTTAGGTTTAAGAGCTCAAAAGGCATGCAATGAGGATGATTGTGATTGCTCCTGCAACCAACAAGTATGGATGCCATAAAAAGTGGACCATTCCCAGTCCCCCTGGAGGGTGAACCTAATGGCTATCTGGACAGGACCACAATTAATACTACTCGTCTCTTTTTATAGGCACACAACCTGGGTATATGTCATTTTTCACGTTGGAATCTCTCATTTTGACACAAGAATGTATGCTCTCTTTTGAAAACTAAACACATCTTTCCAGGCATAGAAGGGCTTAATTATGCCTGGCACCTCATGTTACGGTCTCTCCCCTCCCCCTTCTTCTCTAGTTTTATATAACTATTTTAAATAGACAATTTTTCCTGGGGGAAAGTCATTGTGTAGAGATCTGTTTCATAACATTTATCTATAGCTGGGAGCATGCAACATGGAATGAAGAAGTCTGATTTTGTAAACAAAGAATACAGCAACTGATTCAAGTAGTGAAATAAAGCACAATGAAGTCCTATTTGAAATAAACTGGAAAACAAGTAACACAACTAAGCATATACTAGTCAGAAACACAGAGTTCCCTCTGGGTTAAAAGTCTAATATACAAACTTCAACACTAATCAAACAGTAAAACCCCGACTTATGAAAAAACTCCGTTTCCTGTCCTCATTCGTAACTTTAGTTTTTTTGGTAACTTGAGGCATCCCCATAGAAAATGACACCGCTGTCATTTTGGCACTGAAAATGTGATTTTTACATACCAAAATGGCGGTTACACTATTTTAAAAAAATTCGTAACCCGGGGTTTTTTGTAAATCAGTAACCCCGGGTTACAAAGAAACATTTCGGAACCTAGGGTTTTTCATAACTCGGTACCCCAGTTTACGAAAAAACATTTTGTAATTCGAGTTTTTCGTAACTCGAGTCGTTCGTAAGTCAGGGTTTTACTGTATTTTCCATCTTAAATTTGATATGCTGTACAAGGACCACACCACTTAAATAAGCCATCAGCCATGATATAATAGAGAGAATAATGAAGAGGATAAGATTGTAAGGATGACTTTATGGTCTTACACTACCACACTGTAAGAAAGAAATTAATGCTTTACCCAACCACTGATTCCCTCTTGGATCACCAGTTTTCCTCCCTGGAAGAAATGGCCCAGCTGATTTCGAAGCACATTGGCTTGCACAGCCTAACTTGCTTTTTGCTCCTTTAAAAACAAAACAACAATGCACAAAAAAACTGGATTAGATTTTGAAGTTAAGGAAGCTAAACAACATATCTAGACTTCAGACAAATGCCATGCCCAGTTGTTATTGTTTAAGTTAAGAGATTCACAACAAACAAAGAGTGAGGTTTGGGGCTGCGTATGTTCAGTAAGTTAGAGGCCTGTCAGTGGGATCTGCCATTATACCACTATATAAATAAGTCAGGTCATGGTCAAGAGAGTACCTCAACTTATATTAGCATGTATTCAAAAGTGGTTTACCATTGGCTCTGGAAAGTACTCTGGGACCACGCAGCTTGCTCAAGACTAGAGGTGACACAGCTCTTTAACCAATGCCCTACACCAACATTTCTCAAACTAGCTTCTGCGGAACACTGGTGGACTTCAATTCCCAGAACCCTAAGTCAGTATATTGGCTGATCAGTGCTTTGGGAAATTGACTTAGGCTTCAGGGAATTGAAGTCCAAAAACCAAAACTTGGGAAACACTGCTCTAGACATACCCCAGACAATTTTGGTTGGAAAAACGGGGGTTCAAACTCCCGTCCCCTGGCTCCACTGTCTGACACTCCAGCCTACTGCACCACAGCAATCCTTGCTGAGCACATTGCTGCTACTCAAACAAGCAGCAGCAGCTCTCAACAAAAATTGGAAATCCACTTGTCAACTTTCTAGCCAGCATTTTATCTATAGCAGTGATGGCCAACCTTGACACTCCTACTGATTAGGGCTTCTGGTAATTGAAATTTCAGAACACCTGGAGTGCCAAGGAATATCTATAGCAATCACAGATCTATAGCAATTTCATAGTTTCTTCTGTATCATACGTCCTTCCCTGAGAGGGGAAAATATGTAGTTTAGCAAGTTTAACCTTCTCATCTTTTTGTTGATGTTAATTTTCCAAGGCCACAAATCACACAGAAAACTTGAGCTCTTTCCCATATTTATGGTTGTACGTCACTCGTGTTTGAACAAAAAGTATAGCAGCCAATCATTTTAAAATATTCAGATACCTTTTGGGGTACTTCTTAGTGAAAGAACTCTAGGCCTGGGTACTGGCTTCACAGAAATTGATCCAGGTGCACCATTTTGACAAGCCGACTTGGAAGGCCACTCTCCATTCTTTATGATAACCGTGGCATTTGTAGCTGTCAAGAAAAGAAACAGGCCACATGGTTGTAGGAAAATTCAGCAACTTGGGTCTGATAGATGTGTTCTGGCACAAAAGCATGGTCTACTGACCTTATTCACTGACAGCATTATACAATTATGCATGGATTTTGAAAATACAGAAAGCACCTGCTCGAAGACTGTGGTACTTTTGAACCACAATCGGGCATCCCTAGTAACAGCAACCTTGTATTGCTGGCTAATCTTTCTCATGCTAGGTCAGGCGAAGGGAACTGTAGAATGAACTCACCAAAAGGTGCCTTCATTTTGGCAGTTTCACATCTGGACTTGAGATGGAAGCAGCAGCATTCAAAGGAAACATTCCTGAGGAATTAGCAGTGCATTACCAGGTAATAATTAATTTCAGTGTAAATGCATCTAAATGTGCACATGTTTCTTTTAATCTTCTATTATAATATTGCTTTCCCTTATCCAAAAAGAGAGATAGCAGACAAGTAATAGCACACAAGCTGCTGCCTCCTCTCGCTTCTAACAGCATGACATTCCCTGTCCTTTTTCAACTGTATGGCAAGAAAATTTCTAACAAAATTTCACTTACTATTGCTAGAATGAAAAGAAATGCTTTGCCCTGAATGGTGGCCCCTGAGCATCCTAATTATATAAAGATCTACTGTTTGCTTATTACCAAAATAGCATGAAGATCTATTTCAATATTTGCGAAGTTGGTTACTTTAATACAATGTTGAATTTGTTAATTAAACTTACTGAAGCACAGCAAACATTAATGATTAACACTGACAGCAAATTTACTAATAAAATAATGTGAATGCCAACTTCCATTAATTCACAGATTTAATCTGGATGTTCAAGGTTTAGTTTTTAGTCAGATTATATCCACTGAGCAAAGCACCATTCCTAGGAAAGGTGCACTTAACATTGACTAGAACTTAAAATCCAAATGTAAAATAAACATAAGGAAGTTTCTTCCCACATGTCATCTCACTTTGTTAACCCAGTATCTTCTAGTACGAATACTGATAGCATTTTATTTCTGGGGACTATGTCAGAAAATTGGACAGGAACCATCTAACATACTGTTTAAATTCTGTTCTCTTACCAAAAAAAAAAAAGAGGAACTGCCTCAAAATGGTGGTGAAATGATTAATACAGAAAAATCTAGCATCGAAACACACAAAAACATACTACAAACCACGTAATATTTTAAAGGAATAATACAAAGAATTGAGCACACATAGTAGTAGAAATGCCATTTATGTTTAGTAACTATGCTCAGATGTACACTCATTTTCAGTTATAATAGTCAGACTGAATATGCACCTTACTTTGAGTTTAGAATGCCCCAGAAATTTGACAGTTACTAGATTTTATACTGTCTATCACTGGTAGCTAATTTGTCTGATTCCAAAGAGTATTGAGCAAAGCTGCATACTGACAGACATGGGGGATGGGTAAAGAGAAAGAGGTTAAGGAAGAAAAAAAGGATGTACTAACAAAAATCAGATCCAAAATGCACAAGACAATAATACTCGATAGTTAGAAATACATTTGGACAGTATTTTCCCAAATTGACTATAGCTCAATGAGAGAATTCAGACATACCCTTGCCAAGTGAAATGTGAATAAAATTCTTCCTCCCACCAGTATTTTAAAAACAACAATCCAAAATCCAGAATTAAAAAGCATCCCATTTGATAAACTCTTTATTCAAACAGTCAAGAAACATGCTACCCTTTTTTAAAAAAGAAATAATCACCTACTTCTTCTCCCAGTAAATGTGGCTAACAAAGGAATTATACAAAAGCTGTAAGATCCCACTACCAGCAAGACCAATAAGGTAATATCGTAGTGGCTTCCTGTCGGTGGTGTTAGGGTAGAATTGGTAAAAATATGAGGAGAAAAGTCAGTTTCTGTGCAACTGCGAAGTCCTCCTGGTATAGTCATTTAAAATGATCAAAGCAAGCTCAGAGCCCGAAAGACTGCAGCCATGTTCAACCTCTCGTATTCACCACCACGCTTGCTCTTAGTGAATTAGAGTGGAAAAAATTGCAAGCTTGAAGGCAGGAGACAAAACAGATTAAGCCAACTAGCAAATCAGGCTAACAAAGAGTTATCAACAGGATGCTTAATCTGAAAAGGAGAACACTTCTTTGTATGCAGCAAAGACCTTTTCTTTGTTAACAGCAAAGAACAGGGACAGAAGGCAGCAGTTATAACCTCCTTAGGTGATTCAGCCAATAGTAAATCTGAAAAGCAAAAAAATCACACACACACACAAACCCCTCATCATGGCTGTCACTGTAGAACCAATCTGTTTGTACGAGACATGCATGCTACAAAATATGAATATTTTGCTCATATTTTTTTTAAAAAAAATATGCACATGGGGAGTATTTATGCTACAAAGGAAGAGGAAAGGTTCAGAAGTCATTAAATCTGTAACAGCGCTTGCTTCCTTAGCTCAACAAGGTTTTAGCATAATATTCCTCCGCTTTATACAGCAGATTTCTGCTTCTTTAATATAAGTCACTATTTCTTCCTCTAAATCCTTACCCTGTTTCTTTCATTCCCCACCCCAAACAAAGCTGAAGGCAATAACAGTACAGGCAATTCTAGTTCATTTCTGTTCTCCTTAAATTGTGTACTTTTAAGCTTTTTATAAGCTTATGAACATACTTATTTGACAGCTTAATAAAATTAAGACACCGCCTATAAAAGGGAAATACAGTTTTTAAAAAATATATACAGTATACAGAAAGTTCTGCATACAATGATTAAGTCTTGTATTGCTAGAAAGTGTTGCCCAATTAAGTGGTAGAGATAAACATTTGTAACTCATGTCAGAGTTGACGTCAAAGCAGCACAAACTGTTCTCCAACTATTGGTTTCTGCACTGTTTAAGACAGGGGCCCTACAGCACTTTTTCAAGTGGCCTACGCCGCACCCACCATGGAAACATTTACGACAGCCATAAATGCACCCACAACTGTTGTAAATGCATTTACAACAGCTGATGTGTTTTATGGCAGCGTTTACGCGACGGGAAACCACCAGTCCGGCCCACGGCGCAAAAGGTTTGGGAACCCCAGGTTTAAGAAATCATCTCAAGGGGGAGGGGATAACAAGTTAACTAGTTCGGCAAAGTAAAACATAAACCATTTAAGCTTTTATTCAACTTGTATCTAGAAAAATAATTGGATATTCCAAATAACTTACAATTATTACTGCAAGTACTTTGGTCACTCTGAGTGCTACTGATGGAAGAGATGCTAGAGGTTCTCCTAAGTCCTGATCCTTTGATGGGGACTTTCGATTTTGGAAACGATTTACCAGGACTGGTCCAAGACCCTGGTGTGGACTTCAGAGAAATAAGCCTTCCCTTGGAAGAAGAAATTTCTACACCTGCCAGTATTAAAAGAGACATGTCAGAAATAACTCTGTAAGCAAAATAAATGAATTTTAGTCCAAACAAAGTATAAATGAAATTTATTAAGAATAATCGACACTTGATTTCGCCCATAAAACTAGACAGAAGGGAAACCCAATTTCTCCCCTCTTAGCATGTCCCAGTCAATGTTTAATTCCCACCGCCAGGAGTGCTATAGAGAGGTGCTAATTGATTTCCAGGCTTGCAGTCAGCAACAATGGCTAATCTAATCAGTAGTGCATACTGCGTTCACCACATTGAAACACTTTAGCCCTCTAGGCAGTACTGCTTATAAAAGCCCAAATGATTGCTTCCACTATCAATAAACCAATAAGCTGGGTTACTCCCAGTCATGGCCGCCATTTCATGCTGCCAATTCTAAACAGTAATACAATTCTAGTCAATTTCCTAGCTTTCTGAGTGGATTTCAAGGAATGATTAAATCCTAATTGTCAGTCAGGAGTTCATGCATTGTCTTCTTGTTCTGCCTTGCTGAAGTGATACCAAAACTACATATCTGTTTATACATGACAATCAAAATTCCTCAAGGCAGTCTTCCACCTATTGTAGTCCACTGCAGCTGTTGTCTTACTAAATTTCTCTGAAGACTGGAAATGGGCCATTTGCACCTGTTCCAGGATAGACCCAATCCCTTTGCGCACAACCCAGCATTTGCTACACCTGGCCCCCCGCAATGGAGAGGACTTTAAAAGCTGCATCCCCGCCACGGATGCCCAAAGCCCCCTTCCCCAGCCTGGCTGGTCAGAGGGAAGGAGTAACACCTGGCCCCCGCAATGGAGAGGACTTTAAAAGCTGCATCCCCGCCACAAGGGCTCCGTAAGGACATTGAGCCCTGGGCTCCGGAAGTGCGTTGAGCCCCGGGCTCCACAATGACTGTGGGGACGTGGAGGCAGAGGACGGTTTATTACTTGTTGTTTGATATTTTTGTTGATGTTATATTATTGTGCTGAGATATGATGTATAATGTTGACATATTGTGATAGTACCGATTGTATTGCATTATGATGCTTATTTTTGAATTTTTGTATTGCTGTATTTTGTGATTAACCTTGTAATTACATTTTTTATTGTACTGTATTGTGTATTTTGTATTTGGATATTATATGATTATGCATATTATGTATTGCACTGTATTTTTATTATGTTTGCACTATACATAATGTATTATTTATTGTTGGAAGCCGCTCTGAGTGGTGCATACACTAGAAGAGCGGGGTATAAATAAACAATTCAATTCAATTCAAATTACCACGTGTACTGTCTTAAAAATGTTTAAATATCTGTCTTGCTGGCAGGTCAACATCTTTCCACTCTTAGGGGAAATTGTTGATATAGGCTTCATGTACGGATACTAATTTCAATAAATGAACTGCTGTTTCAACTAATTGCGCTTCTCTCAATTTTCTTTTCCAAGGGAACTGGGACAAGGCATTTTACTTGGGACCAGTGGGTTTTTAATTTTAAAGGGCTAGTTAGCCTACATAAATTGGATTTCTACTTTTAAACACCATCCCTAAGATAATGAAACACAGTAATAGCTGGAATAGAAATAAATTAATATTTATTTGTCTCATTTAACCATATTAAGTGAAAAGTCTAAGAAGAAAATTATTATCTAACACAGATTTTAAACAGAAAACCATTACACTTTCATTTAGCTAACAGATGTTCATTCTAGAACAGTTTCTCTTGAAAAGGTTTTTCAAGTGAATGGCATTCAATGTACTGTACTGTATGTAAAAACAGCATTGCATTATATTGCATCTTCTCTACAGAAAACTCAGGGTGACCGCCAAAATGTGTCATAGTATACTTACAAATATTCTACAATTTAGGCTAGGAGTTAACATATTTCATGTCTAACACACAGGAACCAGAATCCAACTCTATCACTGCAATTCCTACATTATGGGTTTCTAGAGCTTTATAACACTGGGGCCATTTCTTCCTGAACCATGCTAATGCATTTTTGATTTCTACACAAAATTAGTAAAATAATAAAATAAAATTGAAGATAAAGGAATAATTGTGCAGATAGAAGAACTTTTCTCTTCACTGAAAAGCCTTAAGATTGGTTTCTAGGGAGATGTGCTGTATGTAACCTACACTAGGAACAAAAGAAAGAACTGTGACCTTTATGGGATTGAGAGTTTACAGCCCATGAGACAACACAAAGAAAACACTTGTTCTGTCCATCCCAAAGCCATTATTAAAATCAGTGCGCAGAAACAGCAAAACATTCAGCTAAACGTTAGGCAAAAACCATTACAATATTAATAGCTTGACAGTGGAGCTGTTTAAGCAGAAGTTTTAAATTGCACCCAGCATTGCACTATATTACATTACCTCCAAGATGCTTTTGGACCTGTTACTCTGTATTCTAGTAAGGCAGAAATTACACCATTTAACAGACCAAAGGTTTTCAGAAAACATCATCTACTATTATTTTTACACCAGACAGTAAAAAACCTTTTCCAATTGAAAAGGGAAATTAGAAAGATAATGTACAGTATATGAATTGAGTAAAAAGTAGAAATCTATTGGAAAATAGAGAACTATTACTCTCCACAACACTAGGTGGCAGTGTAGGATAGGTACACCTGACTTTCTCTAAATAAACCAGGATCACATTCATGGCTAATAAACTGATACATATGTCAGTCAACCACATATGCTGTGTGTCTGGTTAAAAGTAGACATAATGTTCAATGTGTGATCATACATACCGTACATACATATCTATAGCAACTACCAGGCTTCCAATTTGGAACAACTCTGGCAAGGTAAAAATAAATTTTGTGTCAGAAATTACTCTGGGTTGAGAGGATTTTTCCTGGAGAAACTCTGCTCAGGGGACGCCCGAATGAGGCTCCTTTCATGTCCCCAAGATCCATTGTGCAGCACTTGGGTATCGAAACCCGACCTTCCAGTCTCCAAACTCAGCGTCTTAACCACTAAGCCACCTTGCTCTGGCAAGGTGTGTGTGTGTGTGTGTGTGTCTTCCTGGCCACACCATTTTCTTGCTCCATGAAGTGGTTACTGGCCCCCTGCAAAAAAGCACCCCAGAAGAAGGATAGGTGATGTAAATCCCCATCCACCGCCAGCATATCAACTGGTCATGGTAACTGGGGATGGAAGGAACAGTGAGATCTGTAGGATACCCGGTTGGGCAAAGGTTGATAAAACAGAAACTCACAGTCAAGTATTCTGTTGAGCCATCGTGTAGCATAAAATATTCTATGTTACAACTGATTGCATCATTGCATAATCACACAATGAAAACTAAGGAGACAGTAAGACGTTGAACAAAAGCTCACAGACAAACTCCATTTAGGGGATGGTCTCTCAGAAAGACTAATGGGAGCATGATGTTCTGTGTGCACAGTTATCACTTGCGCTACTGTCATGGGTATCACTTTTCTGCAATCATCCCAAAGAGGCACAACCTGTGCAATAATCTTATTAGGATGTGCTGTTTTGTTTGTCTGATTTGGAGTTTTGGCTTCCAAGTTCCAGAATCCTCTGAAAATACTGGGTTGGAAGTCTTCATGGCCTGGAATAAGCCAACATCAGCCCTAGGAATTCCTTTAATTCCATATTTCTGACAACTTTCTTTCTAACAGCCTATCCTAGCCCATGAAGCCATCCAGTCCAGCCTTTCTGAAACTGAGCACATTTTAGGCTTGGGTCTGACCGGTGGATTTGTAAAATGAGGAATTCCGGTATTTGGAGTACCCCCTTTCCCCCCCCCCAAAAAAAAATACACATGGTACAGCAAATGTTTTAATGAGTATAAAGTTGCTTTCTCAAGCAAACTTAATATTGGACAAGAAAACTCCTCTAGTTTAGTGATGGCGAACCTTTTAGAGACCGAGTGCCCAAACTGCAAACCGAAACCCACTTATTTATAGCAAAGTGCCAACACAGCAACAGGGAAGGAAACGCTCCCATTGGGCTGCTGGGAAGAAGGTGGACGTGTTCCTATTGGGCTGCTGGACAGATGAGTGGGGTGAGCTCTGTGCTGTGGGAGGGAGGAAGCACTCCCACTGGGTGCTGGACAGAGGGGAGGGCCAAACTCTGTGCTGGAGTGACTGCACAGGTGTCTACAGAAAGGGCTCTGAGTGCCACCTCTGGTACATGTGCCATAGTTTCACCATCACTGCTCTAGTTGGACAGTTAGGTTTTTGTTGGTGGTGGTTTGGTTACCCTAGTTTGGGGTAGATTTGCCATTCAATTTTTCTATTTGTACAGTATCTTTCAGAAAGGTTCATTATCTCAAGTAGAAATTGTGACATTTGGCAGTCCTGTAGAGAGGATTTGCTGTAGAATGCATGCAGACATCTGGTACATAGGTCCTTCATTTTGTCAATGATAGCATCAAAATAATGATGAAGTTTGAATTAACGATAACTTAATGAGATTTCACTACATCCATTTTGTTCAAACAGTCCATTTAGTAAGCATTCTACAATATTTCTATAACAAAAGTAAACACTGTATAGCATTATCATATTATAAACAACATTGTCAAGTTTCAACTTCACAATATAGTTTTGCCGGTGTTATTGTATTTGAAGACAAAAATGGCTGTGATAGAAATTGTGCAAGCAAATCTATCACTTTTTATGTCAGTATAATGTACTATTGGGCCAGTGAAACTGAGGCTGTAAGGCAGTAAAACAGAGGTTCTCAACGTTTTTCAGTAGTGGGCCAGACCACGACCCTCAAAACATCTGAGTGGGCTGGACTGGTGGTTCCCCCCCCCTGTAAATGTTGCCATAAAACGCATCCGCAGCTGTCGTAAACGCATTTATGACACCCGCGGACTCATTTACGGCTGTAGTAAACACATTTACAATGGCCGTGTACTCATTTATAGCTGTCCTAAACACGTTTGACAGCAGTAAATGGGTCTGCGGCCAATTCTGGTGGCCTTGGGGGCAGCTGGAGCGAGGTTGGAGGCTGGGTTCTTTGGTGCCATAGGCCGGATCCGGCCCATGGGTCGTAGGTTGCAAATGCCTGTAGTAAAACATTACAGAAAGGATTGAAGCAAACTTGTTTCATACCAGGGTGATCAATTTTGATTTCCATTAGTCAGCAGTGATACATAGAATAACCTAGATGACAAAGGCTACAAATTCAGATCAACTCCAACTAGGAAATATAAAAGTTTAAGAACCAGAATGCAAAACAAGAACAAATCTAACCTTAATAATCAAGGACAATAGCTTCCCTATTCTCCCTATCAGTACAGAAAAGATTTACATGAAAATAAATGGAGCTTGCCAATTATAAGCTATCATCTAAGGCAGGGGTTCGCAACCTACAGCCCGCGGCCCAGCCCTGGCCCGACACCATTCCATCCAGCCTGTGACGACAGCCCCGGAAGCGGACGTGTTTACAACAGCCATAAAAGCACCCGTGCAAATGCACCTGCCGCTATTTACAGCAGCATTTGCGGCAGGGGGAAACCACGTGTCTGGCCCACGGCGTGGTCTGAGGGGGAGTTGTCTGCCTCGTGGTGCAGTAAGGTTGAGAGCCCCTGATCTAAGGAGAGTTGGTATGTTTACCTCCCATTAATACATTAATAATAAGCAAACAACCAAGCCCTTCAATTCTACGTTTTCCCAAAGACTTAAAATAAAAATTTAAAAGCAGAAAGAAATAATTTGGCAAGCTGTCCATATGAAAAGGTACATAGAAGTAAACCACATTGTTTGGGGCTACTTCTCATTTTAAGGTGGATGGGAAAGCTAGACCTATTAAAACAGGTTTTTCTGGATAAGAAGCCGCTAAAATGCTGTTAAAACGATGGTACGTTTTCAAAATTATTTCTTCATGCTCAGACTAACTTTATAGTTCGCAGTGCTTAAAAGACTGGTGGAGTTAAAAGCATAAATCCAGTTGCTTGTCCCAACTACAGTAAATCCAATGAATCTACGGAATTTACACAAGCGGGGTCTTACCATATTAGTAATTGATAGTACTTATTCTGGATGAGGATGTTGACAGAATATACAGATTTTAATTTAATATTTTATCCAGATTAGACATTTGGACTCTGCTCAAAGGACAGTCACATAGTTAATTACAAAGTTCATTTCAACCAAGAAGCAGAGACAGCATGGGTTCACAACACTGGACAGCATTCAAACTGAGACTTGTTTATGATGCTGAAATTCAGTGATATTAAATAATTCTAAACTTAATTTGGGATGCAGCAACACATTAATATTGGGCCCTTATTAAATTGCATTACTAAGTTCTGTTTCAAAGTTTTGTACAAATAAAAGGTGGGAACCAAAAACCAACTTTCACATCAAAATCATTTTCCCTATTCGTACTCAAATTTGGATACCTAATCTTTTCCATAAATGTTCATAACCCAGGCTACAGCATACTCATTTGCCTGCTGGAAATTGAAATACAGCCCACTACCATGCATTAGTGCTGACTATGAGAAAACTAGGTCCAATGCTATTCTTAGCAGAGCAACTCACTGGGTGGCCTTTACCAACTTATTTCTCCGTGCAAGTGATTTCACAAGTTGCAGAACAATACTTAGCAATCACATTGTAAGAATAAAAGTGGAGAAACAGGATTACCAGGACAGTCTATTGAACTGCAAGACATCCCAGGTAACTTAAGATGCATTTTAAAATTAGATGAAGGGCTTTGCTTTTGTAGGGTCTGCAGTGGCTTATCTGTTAAGATGCTGAACTTGAATACTAGCAGGTTGGCAGGTCAGCAATTCAAGACTCGAGTACTGCACGATCGAGTGAGCTCCCGTCTCTGCCCCAGCTCCTGCCAACCTAGCAGTTTGAAAGCAAGAAATCACAAGTAGATAAATAGGTACCACTTTAGTGGGAAGGTAAACAGTGTTCCGTGCACTTTGGTGTTTAGTCATGCCTGCCACATGTCCATGGAAATGTCTTCTGGCTCTTTGGTTATAAACAGAGATGAGCACTGAACCCTAGTCGGATACGACTGGCTTTTGAGCAAGGGCAACCTTTACCTTTGGTTTTGTATCAGTTACGATTAAATTGTCTACCTTGATATTTCATACACTACCAGATTATCCACTACCAGTTCCCCTAAATGTTCAGCTTTCCAAAGTAAAAGATACCCATCCTTTTCAACTCAGCCTTCCGGAAATGTTTGACTACATCTCACATCTACCTCAGCCTTCACATCCAGCGGCTGCATTGTTAGAACTTCTACTCAAAGGCAGCCAATTGCAAAGTAGCTTCTCACCCAATTTTGTGGACTGACTTGTTCTTTGAGGAGATGAAGCTTTGGCTGCTTGAACATTTGCACTCTCACATCCTCTCCTGGAACTGAATACAATCTTGGATGCTGCTAGATTTCTCAGGATGACAGGATTGTCCTTGGATAAACTTTGTCCTTGTGCCATGTCTGATTTAGGCAAAGAAACCTGTATTATTCAACAACATTGGGGAAGGGAATAAACAAAAAGAGAAGGTTCAAACTACAGAGTGAGCCAATAGTTTAATAAATTTCTTTTATGAATTAACGTAATTTTACTTACCACGTCGAACAATTAGACCAGGGATGCCCAAACTATGGCCCAAGGGTCGGATCTGGTCACTGACACCAATTCATCCAGCCCATGTTGCCCTCGTTGCTCCCGGAAGCAAAACACATCCGTACCATTTTGCTTCCACTTCTAGGAGCAACAAGGGAAGTTTGGGCTGGATGAATTGGTGTCTGGGGCCGGATCCAGCCCACAGACTGTAGTTTGGGCACCCCTAGTTTAAGCAGAGAAAATGGCAGCTTAAAATCTATCTCATCCTGTTGCAAAACAGACTGCAAGTTGTGTTTTACTTTAAGATTTTGGATAATACCTTGCATTTGGGATTTAATTCTGATTTAGAGAAGAATCTGATCTGGGTATAAAACTTAAATTTGTTCCTGTGATGATCAAGCTATGCGGGAACTATTGCTCTAGATGTTTAGAGATACAGTGGAACCTCGGTTAACAAATGGCTTGGCTAACATAAAAATTGCATAACAAAAGGAAATCCATAGAAAATAGTGGCTCGGTTTATGAAAAATTTTCCGGAACGGATTAATTGGTTTTCAAGGAACTGCAGTGGCTCAAGTGGCTAAGACGCTGAATGGAAGGCAGGAGGTCAGCAGTTCGATAGCTGAATAATGCAGGACAGAACGATCTCCAGTCTTTGTTCCAGCTCCTGCCAACCTAGCAGTTCGAAAGCAAAAAATTGCAAGTAGATAAATAGGGACCACTTTGGTGGGAAGGTAAACAGTGTTCCGTGTGTCTTGTCATGCCTGCCACATGACCACGGAAACATCTGCAGTAGAAGACAGCGGCTTTGAAACAGAGAAGAGCACTGAACCCTAGAGTTGGATATGACTGGCGTTCAAGCAAGGAAAACCTTTACTTTATTAATGCAATCCTATGGGAAACTGCATTTCAGTTAATGTATTTTGGTTTTCAGTGCATTCCTATGGGAAATTGCTTTCAATGCATTCCTATGGGAAATTCGGTTAAAGTAATTTTTGCTGTAAGAAACGTCCCAGAGAATGCATTAATTATGTTAACTGAGGTTCCACTGTATTAGAGGAAAGCCTAGTAGAATAAGAATTGAGTTTGTTAGATATGACACCTTCCATCTGTCTGAAAATTTCCACTACTGCAATTGAACCTACGTGGTGGGTGTAACATCTAGAATTTCCACATAGTACTGGATAACTTAAATCAGAGGAAAGGCTCTCAATTCACTATCACAATGCATATCATATGTAGGTCAGATTCCATATTTATTTAATGCCTCTTAAATTCTCTTAGAAAGCAGAACTTTTAACACTTCTGCTTTATGCCATGGGGAGACACTATCATTAGAGAATACCAAGTCAGGCTGACCATTCATTTGAATGAACACAAGCAACATCATCTTTTCATAATAGTAGTGTTACTTTAAGAGTGCGAAACAGTATCTTCTATTTGTTTAGAAGGAACAAGGAAAAAGACATATTTCCAGGCATGAAGCCATCCTAAATCGCTAATTTATTATTTATTTTTATTTATTTATTGGATTTATATGCCTTTTTTTGCCTAAGCAACCCAAGGCGGCTCACAACGTCAGTTAAAACCCATACCCAATGCTAATTAAAACTGAATACTACAGAACTATCTAAAAACATTTATAAAACCTCCCCAATCCTCTTAAAAAGGACACGTGGACAGGAATAAATAAGAACCCCGGGCAGGGCTAAATAAGCCAGCAGGGCTGGGTTGTGGCACCAGTTGTACCCCACATCTGCTGGCATAGCCACGTTTTTAAGGCCTTCCTGAAGGGGAGCAACTCTGCCTAGAGGCGCAGTTCAAGTGGCAGGAGGTTCCATAGGGCCGGAGCAGATACCGAGTAGGCTCTCCTCCTGGTCCCAGTGAGATGTGCCTCCCTGGCTGATGGGACCATTAGGGAGCCCCTACGGACCGCTCTCGTAGGACGGGTCAAAAACCTTAGGGTGATGCGGTCTCTTAATTTAGAGATAAAGAATAAGTCATACAAAAAGAGCAAAACTTAGCAAAGTCAAAACATGGTTTTCAAACTAGCAGTGCAAAACACGTTTGGTCACCAAGGACCAAAGCGAAGTGCAAGATGCTCCTGCTCCATTTCAGATGATTTGTAGAAGGAGCAAAATATTATTTCAATTTATAATAAGCGGGGGGGTGGGGGTGGAATGGCATAAAGCTGTCTCACGGATTCCAATTAACAGCATGCGGTGAAAATAAAGACACTGTCATCTATTCTTTCCATGAAGTCTCTACAATTTGTGGATAACATGTGCTTGCCATCCAGAGGAGAAAGCAATTACCACACTGGCAAACTGATCTGCACATGCCTGAATATCATTTTTTACTTTTATCTAATATTTATGTATTTATTTATTTAATACTACAAATAAAACAGGGACTTGGGTGGCTCAAGTGGTTAAGACACTGAACTTGCTGACTGGAAGGCCCTCAGGTCAGTAATTCAAGTCCCAAGTGCTGCACAACGGAGTGAGCTCCTGTCTCTGTCCCAGCTCCTGCCAACCTAGCAGTCCGAAAGCAAGAAATTGCAAACAGATAAATAGGGACCACTTCGGTGGGAAGGTAACAGTGTTTGGTGAACTCCGGTGTCTAGTCATGCATGCTACATGTCCATGGAAACATCTGCAAAATGTAGACAGCGCTGGCTCTTTAGCTATAAACAGAGATGAGCACTGAACCCTAGAGTTGGATATGACTGGCTTTCAAGTCAGGGCAACCTTTACCTTTACAAATAAAAAAAATAAAAAAATCCATGCAGACAAATCTAGTAAACTGATACTAAGGAATACACTTACAATCTTTTAAAATGACAATAATGCAGCATTCAAGGTGGAAGCGCCCGTATACGTCCAACCAAAAACACTAAGGTAGTTGTAGGCTTAAGTAAATGGTGTCACTGAAGTTAACTCTTGTGCAATATTTTAATTACTGTGCTGAAAGAAGACATTTTTACAAATACTATGGCTGGCAGTTGTCATCTGATAACAAAATCATTTACACACGCTACTTCCTCTTCCAGTTGACTGAATTTCCATTTCTATAGCATCAAGATATTGAATCATTTTGGTCTAAATAATATTGAATTTAAAAATTGTCTTGCTGTAGTATAGGTGCTCAGGTCTTAATTAGCTGCAATCTTCAGCCTATGGCTGAAATCCTGTTGCTTAGCAAGGTAACTATAACCAGAGTAAGACCATGAATCCACGGAACAAGCAAGAGATGGAGCATCAAATCTTCACTTGATTTAATGGGCCTACTCTTGTTGTGACTTACTATACTAAGCAACAGGATATCCACCTATGTTCAGCTATACAAAAATTTATAAGTAAAAATTTTGTGCATAAGACAATTGTGTGATCTATTCACAAAATCAACATTATGGATTAGGCAAATAACATTATGGGAATGGATACAAACTGTAAGCAAGTTTTCACATGTTATATCTTTAGTAATTTACTGTATCTAATCTTCAATAGGCTACATGTAGGTGGCAATCTTTCACTGCAATAAGAAAGGATTAATAAAAAAAATACGTGAGGGAAAAGAAGCTGCCTTTAATAAGACACAACAAGTAGCTTATGTTTTCGTACTTGAGTTCCTCTCTGGACTGTGTCATCCACGATGTTAATCTTACTGGCCTGCTGTCTACAGTACACATAGCTGCCACATAGTTAAATACAGATTAAACCTATAAAGTTACCTCATTAGCGTTTCCAATATTTACAACAAAACCTGCCTGGCTTTCTCTTCTCCCAATAAAGCAATGAAAATGAAATTAAAAGGTGTATGTTAATATGTCCAGAAAGCTACATGTTCTAGTTCATTAACAGGCAATCAGTACTCCGAACACGCAATCATAAGATGCATTTAAATAAAAGTTGTTTCCTTACCGAAGCAATACACGCAGGTCTGAAAGCTTCATCTATTGCATTTTGTGCGGGCCTGTCTTCTACCGTTCCCAGATGATCAATCTGTTGCTGCTCTTCCAGAGGCATCGGACAACTGGCTAAAGCACAAAGTTGACCCCAAGACTCTGTCCCTTCCATTTTGTCCCTCAGAATCCCACCAGAGTTATGGGAGCATGTTAAAGCCATGGGGGAGGACGTTGAAATAGGACACCTACTTTTGTCGACCTGTTCCACATTCTGCTTTAACACTGCTGCTCTTGGAACCCTGTGGGAAATGTTCTCAGAATGAGTTGCGGCATGTACAGCTTGGCTGGGAAGGTGTTTATTAAAATGTTGCTTGTGGGTCTTAGTCATTGGTGTTTCTGTTTTGGTGCCTTTATCCCAGTAAGGCTTCTTCCTCAGTGCTGCTATGGAGGTTAGTGGCTGCCTTGGGGAGGAACTTGGGGATGATGAGGAAGCAACAGATAGCTGAGGAGATCTCTGAGCTGCTTTCAAGGCAGCGCTCTCTTTCGGTTGTACCACAGACCTGGATATAACTTTTGGCTTGATGTTTTTAAAGTTGGGTTTTGGAAAGCTAACTATCTCTGCTTTCCTGGCTTTGGTTATGGTAGCTGCAATGGTAGACCTGTGTGTCAATTTACCCCCAATGTGTTCTGAATTGCTTTTAAGTGATGTCCTCCTCGCCTGCTCTTTCACTACAGGGCCGTTCTTTTCAGGTTTAGCCATTTCAACAGCCACATCCTCTGGCACAGCATATACAGCAAAGGTTGCATTTTTTGAACCCATGACAGGAGCAGAAGTGAAGTTGTGTTCATCATCTGTGGGACTAAAAACCACAAAAGTTGCCTGACAATCGGGCTCGGATAGTGCAACTTTTTCTAGTCCTGTTATGTTGCGTTGTATTGTCTCAGGTGCTTTATCTTGTCCACTTGGCAAAGCAGGATCTACTTTAGAGAGAATGCGTTCTTTGGTCACAATTTCCTGGTCTTCTTCAAGGTCTTGTTCCCAACGTTCATCAATACTCTGAACTGCTGCAGAGTGCAAACCATTGGCAATTTCGTCAGCTAGCCATTTGTTGTCCTCGTGCTCGGGTGTGCTGTGCATATATTTCTTATCACTATTTTTGAACACATTAAATCGTTCCAGTTCTGGTGAACCCCCACAGTGAGATTCATCCCATTGAACATTCTGGTTTCCTTGCTTCTCATGTTCTTCACTGTTATGAGACACTAAGTCAATGTAATTGGCAACCTCATCTCCTGCCAAGCAGGGGACAAGAGGCAGCCCTCTCTTTTCTAAATGTACAATGGTTGTCATATCCAGGTTGCTGGAAATGTCTAATTTAGGGGAACCAGCATGGTGTGCAGGCATAAAAGTTTCCCAAGTCTCTCCAGAAGATGCAGGGACACACCCTATCTTGTAACATTTACTTCCTTTGGTATCCCTCAAGTTTATAACAGTAATGAATGGTTCATTCGAACTGGAACTCTCCTGCTCCATTTCGGTACCACTTAATTCATCCTGAATGTCGGCATTTGCATTCAGTTCCACAGTAGCACAGGATACTGAATGCTTTAGCCCTGTCTGGGAATAAGGCACAGATTCCTTAGTACTGCAAGTCTGGATACTGTTTATCACACAACTTTCTTTAAGAAGGCTCTCTGGTTTCGGCAAAGTCTGGTTCAAGGCATTCATGTACAACAGTTCTTTTGGAGAAGGGACATGCATGGCTTCTGTAGCTGAAGTCTCCAAGCAGATATAGTCACTGGAACCCTTTTGTAGAGCTTGCGCTTCAACACACTGAGAATCTGAAGAAATGCTTTTTATCTGATCTGTATCCTTAAACTTTATGTAGTCTTCATGTTCTATTTCACGATGGTGGCTAGCAGTGCTTCTACTCAGAGGGACTGAAGTCATGGACCTGCATACATATTTATTGCCATTTTCATCCCTGATCGGACTCTGCAGGTCTGTTTCCTCAACATTCATTTTTAGCAGTATTTCCAATGTGTCATGTCTCAATATGTAAAATTCTCAGGAGTTCTCTGTTTGATTCATCAGCTGTGATTCATTGTTCTTGATTGTAGAATTTTCAAGTATGATCAAACTAGAAAGAAAAACATTTGAAAAAATTATACAAGGTCATCTTTTTTCATAAACAGTTGACCAAAAGTCTCAGTCATACTAGAATTAATGGCAATAATTTGCTCCAGTCTAAGTTAAGGTTAAATCATATATTAAATGGCCCACAACATACCCGAAGGAGTGATGGTTAAACCTTTCCACCTTCAACTATTTCTTACAGTAACTTAACACATACCCTGTCTCCACCTAACTCAAAGCTGATGAAATTAGAATATCAGAACACCAGTACTACTTCTAAGTGTGAATATGTGTTATAAGACAGCAGCTCTCAGGTTATTTATTGAGTAGTACCTCTTTTTTTTTTAGGATCACACTACTTCTTCATTGCTTTAACTTGGCCAGACATAACCCTGGCAAATGACACAGAAAGAGACAAACCCGCAATATTGTTTTTTAAAAACAACAGGAAGTTGTATGAACTTTTATACACATAAGAATCAACTGTAATGTTTCTTACCCACTTTCTCATGACTACACATTTTTTTCTATGTACAAATTGGGCAGTGATGGCAAACCTTTTACTGACCGAGTGCCCAAACTGCAACTCAAAACCCACTTATTTATCTCAAAGTGCCAACACAGGGGAGGAAGGAAACACTCCCATTGGGCTGCTGGGCAGAGGGGTGGGGTGAACTCTGTGCTGGGGAAGGGAAGAAGTGCTCCCATTGGGCTGCTGGGCAGGGGGGTGGGGCAAACTCTGTGCTGGTGTGACTGCACGGGTGCCCATAGAGAGGGCTCCGAGTGCCACCTCTGGCATGCGTGCCATAGGTTTGCTACCACTGCAATTGGGTTTTTAGAGCTAATAAGATCAGCCACTCAGCAACAGATGGGACAACCACAGATTGATGTTCCTTAAGTTACTCAATTTTCCTTCAGAATCACACTTATTTATTTCCCTTTTCAGAGTACAAGCCACATATGGAGGTAA
This sequence comes from Bradypodion ventrale, assembly GCA_035047345.1. NCBI lineage: Eukaryota > Metazoa > Chordata > Lepidosauria > Squamata > Chamaeleonidae > Bradypodion > Bradypodion ventrale. The sequence continues at coordinate 82,060,185 of JAWDJE010000005.1, read as the reverse complement.
CCGAAATATTTTACACTGTCCTGTAACACATTCTGAAAACAAGATTTGCACAGGATAACATTGGCTGAAAGAATGTGTATTGAGTCTGAAATCCCAAGAAAACACCCAGTTTTATATGCGTTGTCAATGATATCCTGGAATGATGTTACAGTATTCAACTATATAGCATATACTATTCCTAACTGTTCCAAAAAGCAACATAACCCAACATCTTCACAGTGCAAAGTGTCTGTGTCAATTCACCGTGGCAGAAATAATCTATTCTGGCCCTTAGCACAGTGAAACTGCAAACATTTTTTTAAAAAAAAAATACTAAAAAGCCACACACTTCCCAATGAGTCAGCCAAGAACTATTTTTATATTTATCCAAGAACACTCAAATTCATCTCTGATATTAGGCTTGCATCAATGTTTAAAGAATGCATTTGGGCTGGAAAAGTAATGGAAAAACCCCTAGAGGCCCCACTGAAACATATATGTGTGTGGTCATTCAATAGGGTCACTGGGTGATCATTCAGAGCAAATTGGTCATTTGCAGACCAGGTTTTTGCCATAAGCACATCCTGCACCTTTCCCTTTTGCACTCTTAAGCCTGCTAAAACAAAGGTTCTTTTCTATATTCTTCACTCTTACAGAGACCAGATTGCACTCTCAATATTAAAACACAGAAGAAAAATGCAACCATTCTATCATCTATGCACAAGAAGAAAACATTGCTGCTAGGCGGAATGGGGTGGGGAAAGATGTTTTCCTTCTGAACCATAACCTTACACCACTTTGAAGGGCCCTCACCAAGTGGCCGATCAGTATTTACCAAAGGTCGGCTAGACAAATAGAAGAGCTAAAAAAAAAAAAAAAACACTCTGTGCATGAACACTCTGGCTCATGAGCCACACTTCGATTCTGACCAAATGTAAAATAATTTCAACTGGACATAAGAAAAGGAAACTTCTCTTTCCACCTCACCTCTTCCCTCTGCGGTGCTGCTGTGAGAATACTTTTTGAAAAAGGTTAATGAGACAAACAATAGTTTATTGTAAAAAAGTAAATACACTTCAAGGGAAGAAATAAGCACTAATTCTTTATGCACATGCATGGATGCCTTTGTCCACCAACTTTTGCATCTGAACCTGAATTCCAGATTCTCGTTTCAAGCTTTATGAAATTGATAGTGGTTATGTAAACTTTTTTAAAAATACTAATAATCTCTAAAAATCCTATTCATATCAATATTACTCATGGCATAACTGATCATTTGCCAGCTCTGCTAGTTTCTTAATTAGAGAAACTGAGAACACAATTTGACAAGAACTTAACTTAATGTTCCAAGTTACTTACATACTCTCAGAAATATTCAGAAACAGTAAGCCATCTACGTGAGACAACACGTAGACCTCACTGGATGAAGTATAGGACAGGTGGCTATGTTATTTTTTTCTACCCATAATTAAGTGATGCATTTTGGCATTCAATGACTTATTTTTTAATCTCCCCTTCCATCATGGTGCAAAACATCTTCCACTAGTGGATATCTGAGCCCTTCAGAGCAGCTTTTTAGAGCACATGGTAGGGGATAGAAAATTAAGGGAATCACTGAGCAAAATCACTGTTGCACAACACTGCGCTCAGTTAGAAATGTAAAATTTTCAGAAATTTTGAAGCTCGGAAAAAACGCGGGTTTTTTTTCTGGGGGGAAACGGAAATTTTTGGAAAAATTGAAAATAATCTGATACCATACATATTTTTTTAGAAATGATTTATAAAATATTTGAACCAGGCCTTATCTTAAAATATTTTATTCATCATGTTAAAATAAAATATTCCATAATATATTTTTATTTTTTCAATTTTTTCAATTTTTCAGAAAAAAAAACAAAAAAGGCTTCAGAAAAAAAACAGAAAAAACCTGGGTTTTTTTAAAAAAATATTTTTCCTTTTTTTTCTCTCGGGCCTTCACATCTCTACGCTCAGCACAACTCAAATCAGGCACCAGAAATACAACACTTACACTAATAAAACTTTGTATTCCTCCATTTTAGATTCTAGGGTTCCCTTTGCCCCATGGAAGCCTTTAGGAGCGAAAGAGTAGGGAGAAACTACTAAAATAAAAAAAACTGCCACTAGATCAGTGCCTAGATCCTGATCCTTTCTTCTTCTTCTGCCATATCGGAATCCGAATCTTAGCAATCATCATGGTGATCAGCCACGAAGACTGTCCTGAGAATATAATGCAGTGGCCTTTCATCTGTCCTCCGCATTGCAGCATGACATCCGTGCCACTGATCCAGTTCCGCGAGTCACTTTCTGGTCATGAGCCCTTTTGGCACACAAAGTCTTCATCAGCCCCAGGCCAGTACTAATGAAGCTACTGCCCTCCACCAAGATGGATTCAAGTGGGATTTAAACCATTTGGGGACCATTATCCTTCCCTGTGAACTTTCCCACCAAAGGCCATTAGTCCTCAGGGTAGTCAGGGTAGTTAACTGCCGCCAGACACTTCACGTTGAGTCACTGGCAGTATGGTCTATTCTATCACCATAGTAGGATAACCTGGCCAGACTGGGAGGTCCTGATCCCAGTGGTACTGATCTGGTGGTGATTTTTTTACTTTAAGACAACCCCTTTCCATAACTCAAATGCTTTCCCAGGGCAAAAGAGAACTCAAGGAAGTTACTGAACCAAAAAGAAAACAAGGGAATATCAGGTGTCAGCATCTGTTCCAAGTTGCCCAGGGTGTAGTTACACAACAGAATTTTGCCCCCTGATTCTAGTGGAAGATACAGGTTCCAGCATATATGGTACATTATTACATCCTGGCCCCAAATTGCAATCCTACAGGCTCTTAACATTGTCATAAGCCATAGTGAGTCATTTTTTCAAACTGTTTAGAGCAGTGGTTTTCAAAGTGGGGACTTCAATTCCCAGAAGCCTAAGTCAGTACATTGGCTGATCAGTGCTTTGGGGAATTGACTTAGGCTTCTGGGAATTGAATTCCAATAACTAAAGGTTGGGAAACATTGACCTAGAGCAATGGGTAAGAACGAGATTGGTGGCATAAAAATGCCATCACTCAATCATTAGTGGTGATTTTATTCTGAACATGTAGGCAAAAACTCTTCTTCAGTTGCGGTTGTACCATATGTATGACTTCAAGTGTGTGTAGCATAACCGCATGTTTATCTGCTATAGAGCCAGGTTATTTCTGCAGTATTTATTCCATTAGACTTACATTACTCAGTTGTTAATCAGCCAATTCCACATAAATAAAGTAGAATTTCACTAGATTTTATTCAGAAAACCAGGCATACACCGTAACCTTGTGCTGGCTAATCTTTCTCACACTGAGTCAAGCAAAATGAACTGCAGAAATAAATTCACCAAAAGGCGGCTTCATGTTTGGCCTAGACACAGAAGAAAATCATGTCTTGTTAATGTTATCTTGAGGCATTGTCTGAGAGATCCTGCTTGTTTTTGTTTTTTCATATTTTATTGGGGGGGGGGTAGTTTTTTAATGATAATTTGATTAGTTCTATGTATTTTTAATTCTGCTTTTAGAGGGAGTTAGCTACTGTTTTTAACTGTTGTTGTTCTAACTGTTGTTGTATTGTATTTTTTCCTTTGTATGCTGTTAGCTGCCCTAAGTGGTGTTCCCCATCAGGAGAGCGGGATACAAATCCATAAAATAAATAAATAAATTGTCCGCCCCCCCCCCCCCCCATCCAAACAGAAGCAGAAAAGGTAGCTCTTGTCACAGCAACCAAAGCTTATGTTTTATTCAACATTAAACTGCTTATTGCTTCAAGTCCTACACTCAGTACTTGTAGATCACATGGATTTTTAGTTATCAGCTCCTTCTCTCTAATCAGAGAGCTGTGCTGAAAGAACGAAAGTTGGAGAACTCTGCTAGAAACACACGGGGCACTTGATTGTTGACATTCCAGTTGCAAATAGATGCACAGTGCTTACGTAGGTGCTGTCTGGAATACAACAGAGCCATTTTTAGAGTTAGGCTTTTGTTTTTATACCAAGGCACAGATCTATGATTAAAAACTAAATTCTTATTCCAACTATTACTTCTCCAGTAAACAGCAGTTTCCACTAACGTAGTTCCAATGGCATTTTGTACCATAGCCAATTTTTAAAACAGATTCTTAATACTTATATGGGAGGGCCAGAAGAAAACATGTTTTCTTCTTCTTTACATGTTAACTCTGGTGATTTTTAATTTAGATTGCACAAAATGTGTGAACCTACATGTAAAAGACACAGATTCACTTCATAGCAGAGTACCTTAAGACCTGATTTAGTTAAGTACCAAAAGACATTTTTTGAGGCAGATCGGCTTTTAAAATCCCATTTCAAGAACATCAGGCTGAATTTATCATCTGTACTACAGCTATGTTGTCACTGTTATAAAGGAAACAGTATTCACTTACTAAAAAGTTCAGTTATTACCTCATTTAAAACATACAATGTCAAAGCCTTTCAAAGAAGTACTGTATTGATAAAACCGTGCATGCTGTATTTTGCTTCATGTGCTTGACGTCAGTTTCTCCTCGGTGTTTTCACCCCATTTAAAATGGCACTAACATTACAACACTGTACATGCTTCCTCTGAAGTTCCACAAGTTTAATAGAGTTTATTCACATATTAAGTTTGGGGTTATAGTCCCACAGATTTAATTCTAAATAGACATATGTAACTGTATGTTCTTCTTTAAAGGTTCCAAACTAAAAGCAAGTACAGTATTTCATGTTAAGAAGCCAATATTTTAGGAACAAGGAAAACCTGGGAAATTCAGATTAAAATTTACTGTATCTCATCTACCAATATAACATAAACTAAATTAGGCATAAACTTGTGTATATCTGTTTAAATGTATCTGATTTCCCTAACAGACCTTTTTAAAGAAAAAGAAAATAGTATCTGAAGTCTACCAGTAAGAGCCAGGTACAAAAAGTATAGCTTTTGAATTAAATCGATTTATTTCCAAATTTCCTAGACATTTACTTTGACTGAACTGAATAGAATTCATAGTCCTTCCACACAAAAATCCATTCTCAGCCTCTATCATCCTACTGTTGCCCTTATTAAAACAAATGGGAATCAGAAACCATTGCCAATAAACTTCAAATCAAATACTGTATACCAGAGACCAATCAGTAGATTTTTACCTATCTTATACCTGCCTCGTACTAGATCACAAAATATGTTTTCAATCACATTCCTAATGTAATCTACAACGATTTGGCATTAAAACAACAAACTATAAAAATCCCACTCATACCAAGACAGACACCAAGACAGGATTGCTTAGGTGTATTTATTGCTGTGTGAAAAACTCCTAATTTGAATTTAACTCATGACATGCCTTAGTGGACCACCAATGGTTCAAGGCACAATATGAAGCTTCTTCTATTTCTTGTCTTTCACAGGTGACATTTAACATTGCAGAGAAACTCTGTCCAAACTGGGAGCTATGCATTTATTTTAGTGCACTCTTTAGGCAGCTTGAGCTGTTATCACCTAAAATTGAACCCATTAAGATAAGATGGCAAAGACTATTTTCACAACCAGGCAGAAGAGGAGGAGTAGTTATCACTTAACCATAGTAAAGAATTCACTCCTACTGCTGGACAGCACAGATACAGTACCAATGAATAAGCTCCCCAAAGCAAGGCATCATTATTTAAAATTGCCAGTGTAGTTCCTTTGCTCAAAGTGCCTTTCATAGATTTGCCTTTTATTTGAAGTATAAAAGCAATACACATCTGCAGTTCTTGCCCTAGTTAGCAGTGACCAAACGGATCAGTTGGGATGTGAAAGCAATGATCATAATCCAACCACTAAACAAACAAACACACACACACACACACACGCGGACGCGGTAATCACACCCTGGTTTTTCTCCTGTCAGATTCACATTGCGTATCCAGGTGACCAATCGTGCACCCAATTTTGCAATCATCATAACAGAGAGTCTGCTAAAGAGAAGGAAAAACTTAACCTGATTGTAATCACATAAGTAAACTGAGTTCTGGCCATTATCAAATTTAAGCCTAATATGCTAGTCTCTTAATACTATCTGCTTGACTTTATGTGAGGTAGTGTGGTAATAATAATTTTGTGTCAGAAATTATTCTGGGTTGAAAGGATTTTTGCGGAAGAAACTGCGCTCAGGGAACACCCAAATGAGGCTCCTCTCATGTCCCCAAGAGATGGGACAGATACAGGTGCTCAATCCATTATGCAGTACCCAGGTCTCGAACTGCCAACTTGCCAGCCTTCCAGATAGCAAGGTGAGCTTCTTAACTGGGATCCAGACCCATGTGTCCTGACTCACAGTGTGGTGTAGTAGATAGAGTGATGGCTGTGAGTCAGGACACATGGGTCTGGATCCCGGCTTAGCCAGGAAAATCTCAAAGGTGTTTTTGTGAACTGACAAAACCAACCTTTAAATAACTCACCACAAAACCCTATTAGGGTTGCCATTAATCAATTCAAACTTGGCAGCACATTAACATGAACAGACTTGTAGGTGCTACACTGCCTAAAGCTGAAGAGGTATAAACAAAATCAGGCAGCAGATAAAATATAATTACAAAACCAGGAAAAAAACAATTAAAAGTAAAATGATACAATCACAATAAAACAAGATATAAAATTTACTCAATAAAATTCATCAACAAACACACACACACACACACACACACACACACGGTTGGCTGATATGAACATGCTAATCACCATCCGGGTTTTTAGTCTGTATGTCTAGTTTATTTGTTATGATGATTTTAACAATGTGTTTCATGTAAGGTTTTTAATGATATGTTGGGTCTTTTTATACAGGGTCTTGTGCAATTGGTTTGTGAGCCGCCCGGAGTCATTTTGGTGATTGACCGGCTATACAAATCTAAATCTATACCTATAAATCTGTGTGTTAACCGTTGGAATGTGATAAAGGAAGTTTAGCCAGGCTCCACTAGCCCTGACCGAGCCTCCATGCACTCGCCCGACCAGGGTTCACAGGTAACTGTCGGTTGAATTTTGCGCCAGTGGGGCAGGAGCCCCCCGAACGCAAACAAAAAGAAAGGACTCCATTTCCCAGCGTTTGTTGGGCCATGCCGCACCACAGCCAATCAGGCTGAGAGGCGCGAGCAAAAGGAATGTTCGGAAACGCGCCGCGGCAAATCAAAATGAAGCCGCAGAAAAAAAACGCTCCACAAATGGTAAACACAAACCCACAACAACAAGCCCCAACATCCTGCGTGCCATGAGCTGAGGAAGCCAGCGCACGAAAAATAAAAATAAAAAACACACTGGGAGTGCAAGTCCGCCGCAGGTGGACGCAGTGCCTCAAAGCCACGCAAACACCTGCCGGCCTTCTTGCACAGAGCAACGGGGAGGAGAGGGACTCCCTCTCCTCCATGCTACCCCGCCGAAGACATGACGAGACCACCACCAGCCTCAACAAAAGTTGAGCCGGGGTGGAAAAAAAACAACAACAACAGAGGGAGTTCAAGGGGGGGAGGTATTGATGCCTTTACACACACACACCCCTTGAAAGCAAAACAATCCCTCCAGAAAGCAAAGGAACCGGACGGCGCTCTGCCCGCTGCCTTTACTTTCCGAGTAAGTGTTTCGCTTTCAAGGGAGGGCGAAGGCATCATTGCCTTCCCCTCCTTGAAAGTGAAACAATTCCTCCTCTGTAGCATGGGGGGTGGGGAAAGAGGATACCCCTCTCTTCCACCACCCACCACCCATGCTTCGGCGAGGCAACGGGGAAAAACTATGTTTTCCCCCGCAGCCTCGGAGGCCTGCCCAAGCCAGCCCGTAGCTAGGGGGAGGGGATACCCCCCTCTTCTCCCCCAAAACCAGGCTATGGCAAGGCACTGGCCAGCCCCCTGGAAAAAAATACATACATATAAATAAATAAAAGAATCCCCACCCCAACGCAAGGATTTAACGCAGCCTGGCCAGCAAGGCAATGTCACATTAAACCCTCCCAACCACCACCACCCCCCCCACACACACTGAACTCATTCCCAGGTAATACAAAAATCAGAATAAAAAACATTCAAAAATAATCAAAATCAAACCCAAAAATAAGAACAAAACAGAACAGACAGAAATCACACCCCCACAAAATAATAATAACAAAACAAGCCCCCAGAGAAATTAAACCAGAGAACCTACCCCCACGTCCTCACTCCACGATGTCCGGAAATGAAATGAGGAAAGAAAGAGACTACTTACCGGAAGAAGCGACAATGAGAGGCCAGTAGAGAAAAACAGTCAAAGCAAAAACAGAAAACCTGAACAGCACTACCCAGAGGCCACAGGAGAAAAAACAGTCAAAAATACTTAAATCCTGTGTACAATTTTCACTCAAAAACAAACAAACATCTAAACACAGTTTAAAAACATTGAATTTAACAAAACACATACTTGCACATTTTTAAAATTATTATCCAAGGTACAACTATTTTTAAAAAATCACATAGTAAAACATTATTTGGTTAAAAAAAAATTTGTGAAAAATTAAAACATCCTTTCCTCCTTTTGTTAATCCAAAAAAACAAACCAAAAAAAGCTGGTCACAGTTGATAACAGCCCGTGCGTATAAATAAACATTTTAAAAATCACAAAACCTTTCAATACCATTTAAAACAGCCCGGCACCATTTGTTCAAGAAAAAAAAACCAAACCCTTTACTATCCAACACAATTTAACATCTTTTTATATAACAATACACATTAAAAAAAACTTCCAAAACAATTTAAAACAGCCCAGCACCGCCGGGCAAAATCTGCTAGTAAATAAATACCGTATTTATTCGTGTATAACGCGCACTCATGTATAACGCGCACCCCTAATTTTCCATGAAACCTCGGTATAAAATTGTTCATAAGAGCACGCCTTAAAACATTGAGGGAGGGGGGGAAATCAGACCCACCTGTTGCAGGGTGAAGAAAATGCAATCCAAAACGAGCACTTCCGACCCCCAGGAGCCTCGCTCGAACTGCCCTAAGGAAGCGCGCACCGCTGCCTCCGGGCCACGCCTCGTCTCCCGCGCCACCCAATCAGATCCCGTCAATTTCTTCAAAGCCACGCCCCCGCCTCCCCTTCACCCACCGCAGCAATAGACAGCCGACCCAATTCTAAAAAGGAAGTAAAAGACCAGTCCTCGTTTATAACGCGCACCCAAACTTTGAGTTCTTTTTTTGGTATAAAATTTTGCGCGTTATACACGAATAAATACGGTAAATAAATAAATACATATCCTGCTCCTAGCATAAAGGTAAAGGTCACCCTTGCTCGAAAGCTAGTCGTATCCAGCTATAGGGTTCAGTGCTCATCTTTGTTTCATAGCCAAAAAGCCAGCGCTGTCTGCTTCTGCAGACATTTCCGTAATCATGTAGCAGGCATGGAACACTGTTTACCTTCCCACCGAAGTGGCCCCTATTTATCTATAGTACTTGCAATTTCTTGCTTTCGAAGCATACATTCCCACCAGTGAATAAAAAGTGAAGACTCCTCTCATAAGGCAGCTGTATCCACAGATCAGATCAGTGGTGCAGCAATAACAAGATAGAGTTTAGCAACTACTGTATTTCCCCTAGCATAAGAATTTTCCTGCCCCCGAGGACTACTTAGTTGCAGGCTAGTAACTCCTGCCAAACTTTTCATGACTTTTAATGAAGGGCAGTGATACATAGATACGTTGTATCTGAAGGCTAACCTTGTCTCATAAATTCATTGAGACTGCAACTCATGGTCAAATACTGCAGGATGTGCCGCACTTATAAAATGGGTGAATATAAAGGCTAATTTGTATCACTTTATTGGCCATGGGTGTCAGAGCCCGGCACCAGCAGAGGTCTATAGCTGGTTAGAGCTACAATGGGGGAAGGAGAGCTTCCCCTTACTTCAGATTTCAGAAGGAGCAGAGGAGAGTCTTTGTTGCCAGTCCGGAGGTCAGGAGCCAGTGGAGTCATGCTAAGAGGTGCAGGGGTCGTCCAAGAGGGTGGTCAAAGTCACAGTTCGATGCTCAGAATTAAGGTCAGAAAGCCAGGAGCAGTGCTGCGTTCACCAAACTGATGAATTGGCCAAACAAGGGCCTGCCGGCACACCTCTCTTTTAAGAGGAGTCAGACCCCCACAGCTGAGGGTCTGTTCAAGAGGTGTGCCTAGGCCCTCCTCCTTCTCAGCTGCATCTGATGCATCAATGAAATCCTGAAACGAGCAGGCGTGCCGACCTGCTTCTGAGTAGCCTGCCTGCTGGAACCTAGCGTAGCTGTCAAACTCCGATCCTCCGGCCCTGTTTGGCATGCTTTGGAGTGACAGCTGGTTGCAAGGCCAGTGCCATGTCCTCTGACTCGGCCTCCTGAGCCGGCCGTGGCCTTGGGGACTGGCAAGGCATCCTCCTCAGGCTCAGATTCCAAGTCGGGGCCAGCAGCAGGCAGCTGGGCCAGCTGAAAGTCCTCCTCCTCCTCCTCGCACCCAGGACCCCAGGTCACAATGGGATACAATCATACCTATCAACCGCGGCTCCGGACAATCCGGGACCTGCGCACAACGGTTCTGCGCAAGTCGCATTCTACGCATGCGTAAAAGCCTTCTACGCATGCGTAGAATGCAACTTGCACAGAAGGGATGCGCAGTACCTCTTTTCCCCCGCTGCCAATTCCGGGGTTTTGGCAGCTGCGGGCGGGAAATGGCGCAAATCGGCGCCGAAAATCGGGAAATCCGGGCCAATTCAGGAAGGTTGACAGGTATGGATACAATGCAGGGCTGCATTAGCTTCCAATTTCTTTCTGTATCAGGTCCAAGGTGCCCATTCTAATTTTTAAGACCCTGGCTTAAACCAATGTTTCCCAACCTTTGTTTTTTGTACTTCAATTCCCAGAAACCTAAGTCAATTCCCCAAAGCACTGATCAGCCAATGTACTGACTTAGACTTTTGGGAATTGAAGTGCCCCTGTGGGGCATGGGCCCCACATTGGGAACCACTGCCCAAAACGGTTTGGGACCTTCCTATTTAATGGAAATTCTTTCCTTCTTAGTACACTAACTTTCTTGTTAGTACACTAAGTACAGGTGTGTTGTAGTTATGCGACATCATTCCACCTCTGACTAATGATAACTCCTTGAAAGAGAAGCCATTCAAATGTACAATGATTAATAGTCACACTCAGCTCTTACAAACACAGGACTGAGGCTTCTTTTATGGATCCAATTTCATATCTGGGCTTCCTCTTTTCTTACTGCCTTCAAACTTTCTTATCAGCATCGTCTTCTCCCGTGAGTCTTGTCTTCTCATGGTGTGTCTCAAATACGACAACTTCAGTTTCGTCATTTGTGCTTCAAGGCACTCTTACTTGAAATTCATTCCCTTCGAATCACAGAAGTCAAGACTTATATTTTAAGATGTCTCCTATATATTAAATTAAGAAAAGAACATTCTATTTTAAATACACTCTCACCCATCATACTTGCTGTCCCCTCTCAATCCTCCTTCTCTCACACAAATGTTTTTATGCTCACTTGATGCAGAGAAGACTCCCGTCACCAGCCAATAAATCTCAGTACAGTACAGTATCAGGTTTTGATTCATTTCCAGCTTACCTTTGTACCCTTGCAATTATAATGAACAGAAGAATTTCTCCATGTACACAGTAAACAACATCAAATACAAGAAGCAGATACCTTTTAAGGTGTCTATCCTGCAACTGTGCATGTAAATTCGTTAGCTTTTTGAAGGCATGCCAACGTACATACAGACAATAGTTTCACATTCATTTTCACTTGCCAGTAAACTATGGGACTAAGTAGCTGTAACAAATTTTTAACAGTTAAAAGGTACAATTAATAAGTGTTTGGGGAAAAGCATGAATCCTACAGTCAACAAATTAATGTTTTCAACATTGTACCCAGTGTTCCCATATTTTGCTAACAATCCTGTGAATCCTTTAAATACATAACCATACATGGTAAGAATTTTATTTCTGAACCTGCATTCAAACTTTGCAAGTAGAGGCATAAAGGCATAGGAGCCATAGGGGCTGCGGTGGCTCTGTGGTTAAGAAGCTCACCTTGTTAGCTGCGGATTCCGCATGCCCAATTGGCATAGAACCTTGGCAGAGGTTAAACCAGTCGAGCAAACTCCTGGCCACTGGCCCTTGCCAGTATGGAAATCGGGTGTGTGTGTGTGTGTGTGTGTGTGTGTGTGTGTGGATTAATAATCAGAGGGTTGATTCACCCACATCTGACCTGACCAGCGATTCTGCTAAGAGAAGCAGATCACTAACCTCCGTTACGTATTAGGCAATTACTGACTCACAGATCAGCCCAAGCTCTAGTGCAAATAGAGGCCATATTTACTCTGGTGTAAGCCTCGAACAATGGTTTTCCCCTGTCAGTGTTTGCCCGAGTTAATTAACTTCCCCAAGAGAGATTTCCCATTAACCCGAGTAAATGGGTGATGTGATTTTCTGTCAGATGACGATTCTATCCCGTTTTGCCTTCTGATCTATATATGATGATGCTTTTCCCTCAATAAACCACTGATCTGATCTCGCTCCATACTGCCTCGTATCGTTACTTGATCAGTCTCCTCCGGGACCTCACGGCCGTCCAGCGGCCCCGATTCTACAGTTAGCTAGAAGGCTGGCAAGTCGGAAGTTTGAGACTTGGGTACTGCATGATAGAGTGAGCACCCATCTCTGTCCCAGCTCTTCGGGGACATGAAAGGAGCCTCATTTGGGCATTTCCTGAGCTGAGTTTCTTCCACAAAAATCCTTTAAACCCAGAATAATTTCTGACACAAAATTATTATAGGAGCCATGCCACACTGGAGGAACAGCTATTCCTTAGCCTTAAGAGTAAAACAGTTTACAGTGAATAACAGGAGGATGCCAGAATTCATGACAACTCTCTGGAATGTCAACTTTACATTCCCCCTTGCTTAACAGTTCTAGCATGACTTAAAGTTCAACACAGTCTTGCGTTAACAGCTAACGCATCTCCTTTAGTACATTTTAAAAAGAGGAGCTTTCACGTATCAAAAAAGGTTGTCTTGTGAACTTTTATTCCAGTGTCTTGAACTATCAGACTAAGTCATTAATATGCTTTGAAACAGGGATTATCAACCTGCGGCCCACAGGCCGGATGTGTCCCATGGCACCATTTCATGTGGGGACTCCCACCGCCTCCACCACACCAGGAAGTGCCATGTGGTGGAGGAAGGGCAAAATGGCTGTCTGGCGCCTGAAACTGTCTGAGGGAGCATGACCTAGCCCCGGCTTTAAAAGGTTGAGAACTCCTGCTTTAAAACGTTTATTAAGATCCATGTTTAATGTTTGGCCAGTACCCAAATCCCCTCCTCTCAAATGGCTGCTGTTTTGCAGTGTTGCCACTGTATTTACATTCCTCTGTCACACAGGCTAGAATTTAGCTGGGTTGGCAAGAATATTGTTTCTGCATTTCATGAGACCTTTTGAGAGAAATGTGCATCACCTTGGGAACTCACACATTTGTGTAGCTTGTGAGCCTTTCTAGAAAAATAAAGTGTGTCCAGAACAACACATACATTCTCAAATGGGAATAACTAAATGGTTTATATCTGAAGAGAAAAAACTCACTAAAAGACATACTTTAATCAGCGGAAAAATGCATAAACTAGATACAATGCAGAAACAAATATTTACATTAGGTAAAAAAATATAAATATGCATATTAGAAAAATGCAAAAAATATGGATATCAATGTCAATTATTAAGCTTTATGAACTCTTTTCTTAAGTTTGTACTTCACATAGAAATCTGTAAGCTATTCTATGTATTTACAAAATGATAATTATTTAATCTCATATTTTTATTTAGCATCATTAAGCCATGTTGATAGTTTACAAAGAGAACTGGGATGGACAAAACTTCCCTTAAGTAAATTCAAACCGCATGTCAATTTTGTAAGAAGTGGAAAGCCAATTAAATTAATTTAATTGCAACATAGCACAGTTCGGCCACTAACACTGGTAGTAAATCTAAAACACAAATAGTTCTGAAATCAGTCTCCAGGTCAGAACAGAGAATCAAGAAAGATGCAAACTTTCTCAGTGTAGCTTTCTCATTCATTCCCATTTGATGGTTATAAATAACTGAACAGTATTAATAGCAACTTTACTCTAACCAGTTTGTTATTTACCAGTACTAAATATAGCTTACACTGATATTACTGAAGCGGTAGCCGTATAAGTCTGTGTCAAGCATATCAGAGAGTAAACAATACAAAAAAGACAAAAAAACTGTGGCACCTTAAAGACCAACTCATGTACTTTGTGATGTTAGCTTTTGTAGATCAAGTCCACTTCATCAGACATAAGAGTGAGACTTCATGGCATTAATTAATTAACCTCTATATATAAAACCAAGGTGTTCTGGCATGAGTTGCTTATACAAATCCACACCACTGCACCGATCGTGCTGAAACTTGGCACATACATACCTTGGGCCGGAGAGACGGTCACTACAGGGGTCACAAGCCCCATGGGGAGCGATATGCCCCAAAAATTGATCCGCAAACGGGACACCCCCACCAGCAGGAGAAAATGCAAGGGAAAAAAGCCAACCTGGGGGGGTTGGGTTGACCAGGTCTGGGGCTCCGTGACATCACAGGGCTCCACCCCTTGGCCAAAGGGGATGCCACCACTGACAGGAGAAAAAGCAAGGGAAAAAAGCCATGATTGTGATGTCATTGCCAGAGCTCAACCAATCCCCGGCTGACAGGTCTGAGGCTCCATGACATCATCATCATCATCATCATCATTGACTGGGTTGCCATGGCAACTGGATGGGAGAATAATAATGATGATGATGATTGATGATGATGTCATGGAGACCGGGGATTGGTTGAGCTCTGTTGACGACATCACAATCACCCTGGTAGGCTTTTTTCCCTTGCTTTTTCTCCCCAAAAACAGGTCATAAAGGCCCCCACCAGCCGCCAGAAATAACCAGGGGAGGTGACTGTGCAGGCGTGAAAATCCATGCATGCGCCTAATCCTCCCTGACATTCCTGGCTATAGCACATGTGCGAAATTCCATGCATGCGCCAAAGCCACCCGGCATTCCATGCGGCCATTATGGGTGTCGCTGCCCCAGTGACTACTATCGGCGGGCAGTCAATGCGGCCTTGCTCCTCCGCACTTCTGAAGTGTGCCACGGGGGGAAGGGAGAACCCACAGCTGGAGGGCGGACAGAGGATGGGTCAGGGCCACCACCTTCCACAGGCCTCGCGGCTGTGGAAGGCAGCGGCCCAGCCCCATCCTCTGCCTGGTCCCCCAAAATGGATCCTCCCTTCCATCTGAGGCAACCCTTGGGACAATGGGGGATCCGGGCTGCGATGGCTGCCTGCCGACTGTATTTGTTGGGGAGGCCACCGGATGCCACTGGCCCTCAGTCTGGGCGGTCCCGGCACTGTGGGGAGCAGCCCCCGGAACCGCCTCCAGGCCTGTCTGGTGTCGGGGCCGGCTGCGGCAACATGGCACCCAGCGAGGCCTAGACCACCAGAACCATCACGAGGGCGACGACAGCAGACAAAAAGGTAAGGCAGCAGGGATGCATGCCGGAGGGAATGGGCCCGGGTCTCTCCTCGGCCTGGGTTGGGCCCCACCCGGGCAACGCCAGGTACCCCTGCTAGTTTATACATATTAGGTACAGAGGTACACAATGGGTGGCTACCATAACAGATAACTACACTATTTACAATCAGTAATAACAGAAGATCCCTGCTTGGAGATCAGATTTATTGCCATGATGAAGTTTGGTTCTGTTGAGTTGTAAAATTTTTTTATTTATTTATTTATTTATTTTTCACGCTTATATACCGCCCACTCAGGTACAACCCAACTCAGGGCGGTTTACATAGCAGACAGTAAATGGTTAGTAGATGGATGCAAAATATATATTGTGGCATTACCCATCTGCTAATGAGTTAATTGAGGATAGTGTGAGTGACCTAGCCAGAGTTTTATTTACTCTTTGATATTACTGAGTGGCCTTTATAGAATTTCTCTTATCAACAGATCTAACATAAAATGATAGCTTCATGTGATCCCCAGTGATGACTTTTTTGCTTTAACAAAATTTGGTGATCAAGCAAATTTCCTAAGCAACACAGCTCTTTCCATTTCTAGTAAACCTGTAAAGCAGCATCAGTAAATAAGTCTTGTTAATGCCATCAGCTATCTACCTACCCATACATCAAAGCTCTTAATGTCATTAATGAGGCTCCTTCCCCCAGCCATGCCGGTTGGCGGGAAGTGGAAGCAGGTTTTGCCCCGCGACGGCAAGAGCTTAAGACCCGCACCACCACCGCTGACGCCCGAGACTCCTTCCCCTGGCCATCGTCCTCCGGCCTGACAACGGCGAGGGAGCAAAAGCAATGGCAGCTGCAGCAGCCAGGCGGTGGAGTCTCGCTCCCGCCCTCCCGCCCTTTTCCTCTGGGTTTGGCCTTTAATTAGAACTTTAGAAGTTGCTGAGATGTCAGCACTTCTGCTTCTTTCTTTCTGGACTTGCCTGGGGTTGGAGTGTATGGAGCAGGGAATTGTTGAGCCGGTATTATTATGGTTTTTCTATATGCTGTTTTTGTACTTTGTATTGTAGCTTGTAATACTGTATCTGGGCCTTTGGCTATGTTGTATTTTTGAATATTGTATTTATTACTAGCATAGTTTGCCCGGCGTTGCCGGGCTTTTTTCCCCCTGTGCTTTATATAAAACAATGAATTCTTTGTTGTTTTTTGTAAAATTTTTATTTTTTTAACTTTGTAAAGTTTTATAGGTTGGTTTTATAGGTTAAGATCAGCATTTTTTGCCCTGCCGGGCAGGTATAACATGTGTGCTTGTGGTTGGGGTGGTTTTGAGGGGTAGACATACACACAATATAAGCATACATGCAACACAACCACACACGCGCACACAATACACACACACACACCACATACACACACACACAAAATACACACACAGCACACACAACACAACCACACTCATTCAATACACACATACAGCACACACAATATCACCACACACTCATTCAATACACAAATAGAAAACAATCACACACACAACCACACACACACACAACACACACACAACACAACCACACACTCACTCAATTCACACACAACAACACACACAATACACACAGCACACACAACATAACCACACACACACACTCAATACACACACACAACACAACCACACAAACCACACAAACAACACAACTACACACAACACATCCACACAAACAACACAACCACCCACACAACACACCCACACACACAACACAAACACACCCACACACAATACACACACACATGCCATAGCTCCATGGGGAGAGGACGGGCTCTTCCTCCCCCCCCCCCGAAGCCTTGGTGAGCACACACACACACACACACACACACACACACACACACACACACACACACACACACACACACACACACACACACACCCCGAAGCCTTGCAGGGGGAGGAGGGACTCTTCCTCCTCCCCCCCTGACGCCTCAGTGAGGACACACACACACATGCCAAAGCTTTGCAGGAAGAGGAAGGCCTCTTCCTCCTCCCCCCTGAAGCCTCGGTGAGGACACACACACACACACACACACACACATGCTGAAGCTTTGCAGGGGGAGGAGGAGCTCTTCCTCCTCCCCCCAAGCCTTGGTGAGGACACCCAGGAGGCCTTTGCTGGGCGGGCGGGAGCATCGTTTGCCGGCTGGGCTGCTTGATTTTGGTGGCCCACACCCCACCGATGAAGGCCTTGGCGCCGGCATTGAGGGAGGAAAGGCCACACCATGGAGGCATGGAAGGTGAGTGGTCCAGCACAGAAGGCCGCTCTGGGGAGGCGCAGAGTACGAATTGCCCAGCTGCCCACAGGTAAGTGGGGCAGGGGACTGAGACTGGGGGGAAGGAGGTGGGTTCGTTCTCCCCCTTTCTTCTCTATGACCTGGGTGGGTGGCGTGCTCCCCAGGCCCGTTCCCCTCCTCAATTCCTCTCCCCCGCCCCACTTACCCGTTGCCAGTTGGGCCTTTCGTACTCTACGTCTCCCCAGTGCAGCCTTCTGTGCCGGGCCTCACCTTCCATGCCTCTGTGGCGCAGCCTTTTCTCCCTCTCCGCTGGTGCCGAGGTCTTCGCCGGTTGGGTGGGGGCCGCCAAAAGCAGGCAGTCCAGGATCCGACATGGCCAGCCGCCCACCGCGATGAGCTGGGGATGGCTTCCCTCCGGGAGACGAAGTGCCTCCTGGAGGGAAGTTGTTGGCGCATTGGCTTTCCCAGCCTCCTCCATGCTCATGTCCCTTAGCCTGATTGGCTGAGGGGTCACAGCACGGAGGACGCTGGGACTTGTAGTTTCTGACGTCCGTCGCTCGGCAAGGTTTTGAAACGCTACTTTTGATTGGTTGCGGCTCGTAAAACAAAGACTGAGTCCGTTGTTTTTATCATCTTGATTGGCTGACACTGGGAGAAACACGGCGAAACACAATGCTTTTTGGGAAATGAAGTTGTTTCCCTTTCTTGCCAATGGTGGGGCTGATGCCCCAATCGCGATTTTTTAAACCATTCGTTGACCTGCGTAGCCACTTCGCCCGTGCTCTCGAAGGGAGGGAACGGGTAAGTAGGGCGACGCACAGCAGCCCATAGCCAATTCCAACGGTGAACACTTGGTTTTATAGGTTAAGATTGTATTTTGAATTTTGTATCCTGTATGTAAACCCCTTGGGTTACCTTGGGGTCATTTATATGTTGTTAGCCACCTTGAGTCGGCCATGTGCTGAATAGGGAGGGGTATAAATTGAATAAACATAAACAAACATAAACATGACAATATCATCAAGATGTTACTGCGAATACATGATCATGCAAAGAAGATAAGAATAATTATTTAAGATTTCAACAGATCCAGCATAGCTTTCTTCATTTCCTATGAGCTGAAATAATTTATGTTTCTATGTTTTTTAAAAAAAAATATCTGCCAGAATTATTGCAATTCATGCAGGAGGGCTGTGCTGGCTATAGAAATCTACCATCACTGCCATAAACACACACACATCTTGAATCTGCTGAGCTTCAAAAATGAAGATGAATCTTGCAATTCAGTGAATTCTGAAGCACTTTTTGCCTATTAAACTACAGTACTTCAAAGTTTCTTCATAAACAGGTCAGTTTCAAACGATACTGTCCAAAATACTTAATGCCTTCCTGTTTTCACTACTCTAAACATTTTCCATAGCATTTCATCTCTTCTTTTTATAAACCCTTTGAATAAACATAAAGCCTAGAACATAGATTTTTAAAGAAAATATCACCTTCATTGTCCTAAATATAAATTATGTTGGCATATAACAAATATAATACATACTATTAGATATACATTAATAACACTATACTTCCTAGGAAGAATATTAATATTTTATCCACCCTGGGAAGAATATGACAAGTTAGGGAATATCAATAAAGCCTTTACTTAAAGTAAAGATTGACCCAAGAATTTCAACAAAGGTACAACTTGTTTCTATGCAGCAGCCTAAGTGATGGAGAACTTCAGTGATCTATACCAGTGGTGGCCAACCTATGGCACACATGCCAGAGGTGGAAGACGGAGCCCTCTCTGTGGGCACCCGTGCGGTTGCCCCAGCACAGAGTTCACCCCACCCCTCTGCCCTGCAGCCCAATGGGAACGCTTCCTCCCTAGCCCAGCAGAGTTTTCCCCACCCCACTGCCCAACAGCCCGATGTGAGCGCTTCCTTCCTTCCCCACAGCACAGTTTGCCCCAACCCTGTGTCTAGCATGCCAATGGGAACGTTTCCTTCCTCCCCTGTTGTGTTGGCACATTGCGATAAATAAGTGGGTTTTGGGTTGCAATTTGGGCACTCGGTCTCTAAAAGGTTTACCATCTCTGATCTATACTATGCAATGTGGGTGCTACAACTTAAAACATACCAATGTCTAGTCAACTGGTCTAAAAGTTACAATTCCATCTTACAAGACTTCAGCAAAGCATTGTACTAACTAGTTGAGGCAAGCCTCATTGTTGTAAAGATTAACAAATTTGCTGAAGTAGATAAAACACCATTCAACAGTTAACTGCAAGAGATTTTGCAACTTTCAGTTGCTCTCTCTTCTTGCAGCCCTGTGTACCAAAGGACAAGTGCTTCCAAGTTTTCCCATCCTCTTACACTGGCTTCCAGGTATGGGGAGATGGGAGAAGGAGGAAACCACCCCCCTTGCCAGATCTGCAGAATTTCACTGTCTGCTGACACAAGTCTACAGTGGGATTCGATAGATTTGGCTAAGTCCTGTGTTGATGTAGATGTGAATCTGAAATGGAGTTAAACATTCCAAGAATTCCAAACCTGCTGGCTAGTTTAATATTAATATTCTGAATGCTAATGCATATCTTTTTATAACACTGCACACATTTGTAGAGTGGTACATTGCCATTTGTAGGATTTTTTTTGGAAAAAAACCAAGCTGCTTTAACATAAACCAATTACTAAAATATAAACCAACTAGCATAGTTTGCCCGGCGTTGCCGGGCTTTTTCCCCCCTGTGCTTTATATAAAACAATGAATTCTTTGTTGTTTTTTGTAAAAATTTTATTTTTTTAACTTTGTAAAGTTTTATAGGTTGGTTTTATAGGTTAAGATCAGCATTTTTTGCCCTGCCGGGCAGGTATAACATGTGTGCTTGTGGTTGGGGTGGTTTTGAGGGGTAGACATACACACAATATAAGCATACATGCAACACAACCACACACGCGCACACAATACACACACACACACCACATACACACACACACAAAATACACACACAGCACACACAACACAACCACACTCATTCAATACACACATACAGCACACACAATATCACCACACACTCATTCAATACACAAATAGAAAACAATCACACACACAACCACACACACACACAACACACACACAACACACACACAACACAACCACACACTCACTCAATACACACACAACAACACACACAATACACACAGCACACACAACATAACCACACACACACACACTCAATACACACACACAACACAACCACACAAACAACACGACTACACACAACACATCCACACAAACAACACAACCACCCACACAACACACCCACACCCACACCACAAACACACCCACACACAATACACACACACATGCCATAGCTCCATGGGGAGAGGACGGGCTCTTCCTCCCCCCCCCTGAAGCCTTGGTGAGCACACACACACACACACACACACACACACACACACACACACACACACACACACACACACACACACACACGCCGAAGCCTTGCAGGGGGAGGAGGGACTCTTCCTCCTCCCCCCCTGACGCCTCAGTGAGGACACACACACACGCCAAAGCTTTGCAGGAAGAGGAAGGCCTCTTCCTCCTCCCCCCTGAAGCCTCGGTGAGGACACACACACACACACACACACACACACACACACACACACACACACACATGCTGAAGCTTTGCAGGGGGAGGAGGAGCTCTTCCTCCTCCCCCCAAGCCTTGGTGAGGACACCCAGGAGGCCTTTGCTGGGTGGGCGGGAGCATCGTTTGCCGGCTGGGCTGCTTGATTTTGGTGGCCCACACCCCACCGATGAAGGCCTTGGCGCCGGCATTGAGGGAGGAAAGGCCACACCATGGAGGCATGGAAGGTGAGTGGCCCAGCACAGAAGGCCGCTCTGAGGAGGCGCAGAGTACGAATTGCCCAGCTGCCAACAGGTAAGTGGGGCAGGGGACTGAGACTGGGGGGAAGGAGGTGGGTTCGTTCTCCCCCTTTCTTCTCTATGACCTGTGTGGGTGGCGTGCTCCCCAGGCCCGTTCCCCTCCTCAATTCCTCTCCCCCGCCCCACTTACCCGTTGCCAGTTGGGCCTTTCGTACTCTACGTCTCCCCAGTGCAGCCTTCTGTGCCGGGCCTCACCTTCCATGCCTCTGTGGCGCAGCCTTTTCTCCCTCTCCGCTGGTGCCGAGGTCTTCGCCAGTTGGGTGGGGGCCGCCAAAAGCAGGCAGTCCAGGATCCGACATGGCCAGCCGCCCACCGTGATGAGCTGGGGATGGCTTCCCTCCGGGAGACGAAGTGCCTCCTGGAGGGAAGTTGTTGGCGCATTGGCTTTCCCAGCCTCCTCCATGCTCATGTCCCTTAGCCTGATTGGCTGAGGGGTCACAGCACGGAGGACGCTGGGACTTGTAGTTTCTGACGTCCGTCGCTCGGCAAGGTTTTGAAACGCTACTTTTGATTGGTTGCGGCTCGTAAAACAAAGACTGAGTCCGTTGTTTTTATCATCTTGATTGGCTGACACTGGGAGAAACACGGCGAAACGCAATGCTTTTTGGGAAATGAAGTTGTTTCCCTTTCTTGCCAATGGTGGGGCTGATGCCCCAATCGCGATTTTTTAAACCATTCGTTGACCTGCGTAGCCACTTCGCCCGTGCTCTCGAAGGGAGGGAACGGGTAAGTAGGGCGATGCACAGCAGCCCATAGCCAATTCCAACGGTGAACACTTGGTTTTATAGGTTAAGATTAAACAGGGGGGAATCCATTCCAATGAAACATGAAAAACAAATCTATTTCATATTCCAGCTGAACAGTAGATAAATAAGAGAGTCTAACCAGTGATATTAGCACTGGGACTCAGATCAAGGTCATTAAGAAACCAGACCTCCAACTGTACCCCAGTCTTGTGCTGGTATGAGCATGTCTAAACTGCTCTGTTTCCAAGCAGTTCATACTGCCAGTTATGGCCTATAAAACCTTCTACAGCTTAAGTTCAGTCTCTTTCTCTGGCTGTGCTGCTGCTTTATTTTAAAATAAAGCAACCTGGTTTTAAATGGGTTTAAACAGCTTTAATGACATATTTTGTCTTCTCAACGTTTATTTATCTAATACTATTTTACTACTGTACAGTGGAACCCCATATAATGAACGCTTCATATAACGAAAAATTTGTACAACAAAGCGTTCGTGTGCTATTGGTGATACCCCGCATAATGAATTTTTTTAGTTATACGGGGTTTTTCATTGAGCAAGGTATACCTCGCTTAACGAAACCCCGTATAGCGAACATTTTTTTTTCATTATGTGGGATCTCACCAATGTGCTTTGCATAACGAAAAAACTGTATAGTAAAGAGCTCCGTGGAACGGAGTTTTTTCGTTATACGAGGCTCTACTGTACTTTGTTATGGGTTTGATTTCACCTATGTTAAAACATGTTTATCACCAGTCTTGTGTCCCCAGAAGGGAGAAAGGTGGGGTATAGTAAAGTTTTAAAATGTGGCATATGCAACAAATTGCATTGAAATCTATTCATATGTAATACATACTGTGTGAACTTGCTCCACGTAGTACACATTGGAAGCATTTTTCCAAAGATAACCCAATGCAGTATTATTAATTCTGTAACTGATTTCTTGCCCCACATAAGTTATTTACAGTACTATGAGTTTCCCAGTAGATTCAATCAATCCACTGATGCAATTTTGAGTCAGGAGCCCTGGTGGCGCAGTGGTTAAACTGCCGTACTGCAACTGAAAGGTGGTGAGTTTGATCAAGGTTGACTCAGCCCTTCATCCTTTCAAGGTGGGTTAAATTAGTCCCCAGCATGTTGGGGCAAAATGCTAATTAACTTGTCTACTGCCCAGAAAGTGCGCTAAGTGCTACGGAGCGGTATATAAGTGTGATTGCTTTGCTAAAGTTTAGATACATTTTAAAAAGAAAAACGTACAACAATTTTCTTAATGACAGGAATTTGCCAAGCTACGTATCAGCTTTCTGCAAGCACGGAAACAAAGGACTGACAGAAAACTGAACAAATTTTTCCAAAATAAATTACTTGCATCTGCCAGAAGATAGATTCCAACCTACTTACACAAGTTGGCACTATTTAGAGTTCACAGCCATTCAGAAATGAGAAAAACCACCCACACATCAAGCAATCGGAACAAAACATAGGTATTGGTTGGAAGAGGAGGCTAGAGCAGATGAGAATTTGGATTCCTTTCCTACAGCTGAAACATGATCTAACAGCCTTTGAGCAAGAAAACAATCAGCCAAAAAAGTCAACTGGCACTCAAGGTAGCAAGCCTAAAAAATAATAAACTCATCGACTAGTATTTCTGGTGTCAAGCTAACAAGTTTAGAAACTGGACAAGAATAAATGACATAATTTGCTACCTTTGCATATTAATACGCCTTTAACTTCCTTTCCAGATATTACAAAATTACCCACAAATTTAAGCCAAGAGATTTGTTTATTTATTTTAAAACATAAACACAATTAGCCTTCTAAAAACCCATTGCCTGCTTGCCTGGGATGGTGAAAGATAAATCAGGAAAAGAAGTCCGTATTCACTGGTTAAATGGTAGTTCCAGTGTGCTACTGCAAGGGATTTTGGGGGTGGTTATCATTTTGGAGGTGACAGCAAACACAGGTGGAGAAGCTGTCCAAGAGTAAGGCTTATCTTCTAACAAAAGTACTGTACAGTATTTGCTGGAGTATAAGACCCACTTTCCCCCCTCTTAAAATATATTGGAAAAATGGAGTGCATCTTGTACTGTATATAATGATCAATAGGGGGCTATTTTGGCAATAACAGAATGTGTCTTATACTCCGATGCGTCTTATATGCCGGCAAATATGGTATACAACATGTCCTTTAGATCAGCCTCTTTATTAATGGACTGAAATACAACTAATGTCCGATTTCTGAAACAGGAAAAAGGTAAAGGAAAATCCATGAAATGACTAGCCAGTCAGCTTAACATACGTTCTGAGTAAACTAATAGAAGGGGAAATTATCAAGCATATGGGAAGAAGGAGCCTTCCTGAAAATGAATAAAAACAGATTTTGCAAATATATTACAGTTCTTTCAATCAACAAGTATGTGGATGGGGAGTGGGGGTGACATGGCAACTATAGTTTCCTCACTGCTTGCCTACACCGGAACATATTTTGCCCTTTTGAGCATTTTTGCTGAGGTATCAGCTGACTCAAATTACAACATATATACTCGTTTTGAATGAAAGTGCTCCATCCCACCTCTTTTTGCTGCTGTCTCACTACACTAGGGCTGCTGTTATTTTGACATGCTGATAATTATCCTCTTCTATAGGCCACAGTTGGGACTGTGGTGGCTTAGTGATATAGACTGAACTTGACTGGAAGGTCGGCAGGTCAGCAATTTCTCTTTTTCTGGCTCAAGTGCCTAAGATGCTGACTGGGAGGCGAAAGGTCAGCAGTTCGATTCCCGAGTACTGCATGATGGAGGAGCTCCTGTCTCTGTCACAACCTCCTACCAACCTAGCAGTTCGAAAGCAAGAAATTGCAAGTAAATAAATAGGTACCACTTCAGTGGGAAGGTAAACACATTCCATGCACTCCGGCATCTAACCATACCTTGCCACATGACCAGAGAAACATCTGCAGATGCAGACAGTGCTGGCTCTTTGACTGTAAACTGAGATGAGTACCAAACCATAGATTTGGATATAACTGGCTTTCCAGCAAGGGAAGCAAGGGAAACATTTACATTTATAACCCATGTAGACAGTTACTTCACACCCAAATACAGCTGTGGATGGTGTTATCAGAGGTCACAACCCGTGACACATACAGTGTGTTATGACATTAAAATGGATGATGGAGAAACCCTTTCGTATAGCTTTGTTGAGTCTAATTTTTAAATTAGTTCCTAACTGAATCAGCACAATTCTAAGTACTGTATACCATGCTAAGTAGATGAATTGCTGTTTCAATATATCACTTACTTTATAAAACAAACAAAAAAGAATGAAATTGTTGAGATAGTAGCCATGTTAGTCTGTGTTTCAAGCATATCAGAGTAAGCAAAGCAAAACAAAGTCAAAAATGTTGTGACACTTTAAAGATTAACTGCTGCATTTAAATGTTAGCTTTCGTGGATCAGGTCCACTTCGTCAGACATGGCATACATTTATATACATGTTATCTCAGCCTCTTCCTTAATTGTGAATAGACTGGATAAACGTTACTTGTGGGGAAACAGTGAGCTGAAAAGTGGCAGAAGTGATCTTCTGGCTCCCAAAAGGAAGAAGGCACAAACATAATAACCAAAACTTTATCTTAAGCTTCCAACTTTTTCCCTCAGAAAGTAACACAAATCTTACTTCAAACACATGAAAATGTTTCTCAAAGAGATTTCCATCAGAGAAGCTAAGGAGGGCAAGAAGGGGGGACACCTCCAAATACATCTTCTACAAAAAGGCTTGGAAGGGAAGTGTCAATAATCGAACAAATTTGACGCAATCGAAAGACCCTTGTCACAGTAGAATAAACATCTCCAGTTTGAATAGAAGGGTTGCTCAAGTGAGAGATCAAATGTATCATAGTACAGATAAGAGGCTTTTCAGTGTGAAACACGATTGCTCCAAAGTCCCCTACGCAGACAGGCAGCCTTCCAAAAACGTCCTAGCAAAGTCCCTCTTCAAAGACTCATGATGAAACACAGCAGTCAAGGGGTACATGAAGCAGCTCTCTCATGGACAACTCATGGGCCTGCTGGCAAACAACACACTGTACGATTGTGGAGAGACACCGAATCTGGCTCATTTACTGGTCTGCCAACCAATGAGGTCTTAATTTTGGCCAATGACAAAGCCAAGAAAGTGGCTTCATTTTGTCACTCCAGGGTTTGATCAGGACGCGAAGAAGAATGGACAACTATGTGATTTAAGGATAGGAAGCAGAGAAGAATAGATAGCTTATTCTCACAATGGAGGCAGTCAATGGGATTAGTTTTTTAACTACTTCATTAATCATATAGACTGGAATTTGAGGTGAGCAATGAGGTGGCAAAGTTACCAATGATACCTCACAATTTATGGTGGCTAGTACAAAAGTTTTTTCAAAGCAGAGGAATGGGCATTAAAGGGGCAATTGAAATTCAGTGAAAACAAATGTAAAGTGATACATATTGGGGGGATGGGAATGTTACTTTCAAATAGATGCTGATAACGTCCCAGGTCACTGTGATTAGACAGGAAAATTAAATCAAAATAAAGCAGCATAATACAGTGGAACCTTGTATAACGAATGCATCATACAACTACAAAAAACAACAGCACCGTACAACGAAGAGAATTTTGGAACAAATGGGTGCATTGTACAACGAAAATCTCTATGGGAAAAATCATACAATGAAATTTTTATTTGTATGGTTTTTCCCATAGATTTTGTTGTACGATTTTTCCCTAGGGATTTTTGTTGTACAATTTTTCCCATAGAGATTTTCGTTGTACAATGGGGGAAAATTGTATAACGAAGTGCCTGTGGAACCAATTATTTTCGTTATACAAGATTCTACTGTATACAGTAGGGGTTCCTAATCTACAACCCTTGGGCCAGCCCCAGCCCCATTTCATGTAGCCCACCACCGCCACAACCAGAAACTAGCCTTAAAACATGTCCGTGCATGCATAAATGCGTCCTTGCCTGTCATAAATGCAGAAGTGGATGCATTTATGGCTGTCGTAAATGCACCCGCTTCTGATGTGTGTGGTCAGGCCCGCTCAACTGTCTGGGGGGCATGGTCAGGTCCGTGGCGTAAAAAGATTGTGAACCCCTGATATACAGCGTCAAAGCAAAATTACTTTGTAAGGTAAAGGTTTCCCTTGCTTGAAAGCCAGTCGTATCCGACTCTAGGGTGCAGTGCTCATCTCTGTTTCTAAGCCGAAGAGCCAGCGTTGTCTGCTTCTGCAGACGTTTCCGTGGTCATGTAGCAGGCATGACTAGACACCGGAGCGCACGGAACGCTGTTACCTTCCCACCGAAGTGGTCCCTATTTATCTACTTGCAATTTCTTGCTTTCGAACTGCTAGGTTGGCAGGAGCTGGGACGAAGACGGGAGCTCATTTCCGTCCTGCAGTACTCGGGAATCGAACTGCTGACCTTCCGCTTCCCAGTCAGCGTCTTAGCAACTTGAGCCACTTAGCAACTTGAGCCACTTACAAATTACTTTGTAATTTTAATGACTGATCTATATGTTAATCATACAGATTCTATGCATTCTGCTAGCCATAATTCATGTTTGGCCTCGGCTTCTTTTTAAGAATCTAAATGCACATACCCTAGTGTTCAGTGGTTGATGCTTCTGGCATAAAATAATTATTATTTATGTTAACTGTATGTAATCAAAATATAGACACAGAGCTTTCATTATACTCTCCAAGAGATGTATGAATAAATCTCAGTTCATGCTGAAGACTGTTCTTGGTTTTTCCCCTCCGGCAATTTTATTCAAGTGAAACATCCATAAAACTAAACACTTAGGCAGGTGTTTTTTTTTACTTTAATGCTTTTGTCTGTATGCCTAATAAAATGATAGGTTGCTTACTATAAATTTGGTTACTGGAATGGTCATCTCTGAATTCACACAGGTTTTCCCCGTGCTTGTGCTGGGAGCTTTGGAAACTTTTAGAGCTAACAGAATGATTTAATTTTAATGTTTAATTTAATTTTCAAATTTATAACGCCGCCACCTCACCGAAGCAACTCTATAACTTATTAGGCTAACAAGGGGGCTTGCCTGACTTGCATGTACAAGCTCCTTACAGTATCCTTCAATTTCCCCTAGCCACTGCTGCTATAAGTCTACATGAACCATTACAATAGGGAGGGATGAGAGGATTGCGTGAATTCAAAGATGACTGCTCAACAAACTGTGAGTTACCTGTCCCTCCTCCTTTGTGGTCTCTGTGAAAACACACTTAAGGCTGACTGGCAAAATAACTTAGCAGACAATGTCACGGTGGGACCAAGGAGATCATTATTCTCACACTTAGTTGAAGATTTTTCACTGACATCCAAGCAGCAATGTTCCACAAAGGTGAGTGGTGTATTGTATGTTGATGCCATGCAGATGTTGTGCAGCTGGACTCCCTTCATGCAGGAGGAAGAGGCCTCCACTGCTCTTGTTGAATGGTCCTGAATCATGGTTAGTAGCAGGGTCTTGAAAGTTATTAGCAGAGTTTAATTGTGTTTGCCAGCCACCTAGATCTGTGAAGTTACTGCAGAACCCAGATGGAAAGTTACATGGCTAAGAAAAAGTTTATTAGATTTTCTGTAGGGCTTTGTCCTGGAAGGAAAAAAAGAGCAAGGCTTTGTGAACATCCAGGTTGTGCAATACACATTACGGGTTCAACTGAGACTGTGGGAAGGAGAGAGAACATTTAGTGCAGTATTTCCCAACCTTTGGTTCTTGGACTTCAATTCCCAAAAACCTAAGTCAATTCCCCAAAGCACTGATCAGCCAACATACTGACTTAGGCTTCTGGGAATTGAAGTCCCCGTGTTGGGCGTGGGCCCCACATTGGGAACCACTGATCTAAACAGAGTCTCTGGCCACAACATCCATAGCCATTTATTGCAGAAGTGGACTGGATGGTTTGAAGTAGTTTTGAGTCTGAGAAGGATGCTCCCGAGATGTAGATGAGTGGGCCGGTGTCAAGTCCCAAGCTTGCAATGAATTTCCCCAGAAGTGAGAGCAGAAGCATGACTGATGGTTTTTCAAGGCTAACTTAGTAAACTGGTGCCCCCACCTCCCAGATAGAAAGGTAAGTTAGAATGACTATTTGCATACATACCTGTCAAGTTGTAGTGGTGAAAAAACAGGAAGCACCACTGCCTCTGACGGGCGTGCATGCGCGAAGGGGTTACTGCAGTGGTGCAGTAACCCCCTCGCACATGCACACCACTTCCTGATGGGTGTGCATGCACAGTAACCCCTTTTCTGTCCGTTCAAATACGGGATGGCCACGTAAAGGACCGGGAAAGAGGGGTGAAATGCGGGATTGCCCGGCCAATACGGGATTCTTGACAGGTATGTTTGCACAACTGACACATAGGGGCTATTCAAAGGTAGGAAACAGTATAATCGGGAGAGTGTTCAAAAAGAACTAATGAAAAACTCTTCCATGGTGAAACTCACGGAATGAAGAACTAGGGTTACAAAACTTGGAGAGAGATTGAAGCAGGATCAGAATTTCCCAGAAAGAAAACACATTTAAAAGCAAACCTTGAAATCATGCTTTCCCCCTTCTATTTCCTCCAAATGTGTATATCAGGAGTTCTCAACCTTTTTAAGCTGGGGCCCGAGTCATGCTCCCTCTGACAGCTTCAGTGGTCGGACAGCCATTTTGTCCTTCCTCCATCACATGGCACTTCCTGGTGTGGTGGAGGCAGTGGGGGACCACATGAAATGGTGCCATGGGCCGCATCTGGCCCATTGGCCACAGGTTGAAAATCCCTGGTGTAGATAAAAGCCAATCTAATAACTGCTCTTTCCTCTGGACTGACAATGTTCTGGAAGTGGCAAATCTGTTCTGTGCAGTTAACTGAGTGCTCAAGATGGGAGGCAAGGAAATAATTCTTCAGTTTACAGGAAAAGGACAAATGTAAAAACAAGCTGTGACATCACACTTACATACATACATGCCAGAGCTTTGCTGGCCAATATGTTACTGAGATCACTATGGAGTTCAATAAAACTATTTTTTTAAGCTGTATAAAAATAAACCCAGGGTAGATCTCCAATGATTTATGTTCTCATTACTGTAATTATAATTTTTAATAATAGCAATAAATGAGCCACCAGTTGGGGAGTCACTGTTAAGCAGCTAACAGGTACATAACTGGTAATGTAACCAGTACTTTGTTAATTACAGTACTGGCAATTTGCTGTGCTTAGTTAGCAATTTAACTTATTCATGTATAATTCGCTATCAGGGACTCTGACACAAGAGTTTGAGTAGAATCAAAAGATTCCAGGAACCCATCTAAAAAAAAAAGTAAAAGCAAAATATGAGGAATGTGATCTGAATATCAAAATGTTTAATCATCTTAATCCATAAGGACATTGAGCCCTAGGCTCCATCAGGATGTTGAGCCCTGGGCTCCGTAGGGACATTGAGCTCTGGGTTTCCCGCCCACAGCCCGCAACACCAGCGTGGGGTGAGGAACAGCTGCTGCTGCCCCCCCACCACTCTGGCCATGTCCGGCTGGTAGAAAAGGTGCTGGCGCACCCGGACTAAAATATTATTATGACTGTGGTTAGGGTTTATATTTTTCTTGTTAAAATTAATGTTTTGTCATTTTGATATTGATATGTAACTTTGTAATTGTAATTACAGTAAAACCCCTACTTACGAAAAAGTCCGTTTCGTAGGCTTTTGCTTAAATCGGTTTTTTATGTAACTCGAAGCAAAACCATAGGAAAAATAAACTTTTTACGTAACTCGAAGCAAACCCACAGGAAAAAGAATCTTTATGTAACTCGAAGCAAACCCATAGGAAATCGTGTAAGTCGGGAAATGGTTTTAGCACAAAATCATTATGTAAGTCACATTTTATGTAACTCGAGGCATATGTAAGTTGGGGTTTTACTGTATATTCTTTATTGTAAGCCGCCCTGAGTCACATTTTTGTTGAGTAGGGCGGGATATAAATCTAATAAATGAAATGAAATGAACGAAATAAAGCTGCAGACACTATGAATTATTGAGTCCACTCCTGCCAAAAAGGTATAGTCAGGAATTGAATCCTCAACCTCTAAACCACTGAGCAACCTGGTAGTTAATTTAAATGCTGTGCTTAAAAGGAAACTTAAGAAATGCAAATGCTCAATTTCCAGAGTCTGTTAGATACACTGTATGATACAATCCAGCAGCAGCAGCATCACTCATCATCACTTTATTTGTATACTGCATTTTCTCAGCCCGAAGGCAACTCAAAGCGGTTAACAACAAAGTGTTCGCAGTACACAATGGCCGCATGCAGTCGATACTAACACAACTGGTCATGTGACATGAAAAGCCCCCTTCTAACCATGCTAACTTGTCCATTTGTTTGTCTTTAGACAGCCAACTGGAAAAGTCCCTGTCTTCCTGCTCTTTGGTTACCTAACCCAATTAGCATGTTTTATGACCCCGTGTTGGTCAGCTGGTCCTTGCTTGTTTTTGCCGCTCCTCTGGCTCCTCTGTCTCCTCATCCACGTGTCTGAGAGAGGAAATCTCTTATTATTCTTTATTAACTTAATCCTTCTTTCCTCTGCTAACAACCTGATGTTATTCTAGTTAAGTCTCCTGTGAACTGAAAGTAAACATTATTCTTTTTTTACCCTAATTCTTATCTGAGTGATCATTAGCTGGGTCAATGAGTTGGGGGCAAACTTTGGGGAACTTGCTCATTGATTGTAACTTCACAGTTGCCTAATTTTGCTTTACTACTACAAAACTCATCAGTCCTTAGTTCTAGATACATTTTTGTAAATCTAAAAATGCTATATTTACAAATTCCTTGCTTATGTCTCACTGAAGCAAATGGAACATTTTAGTACTGCAAAGTACTAGTTTAAAATTATGCTTTCCTGCAAAACCCCGCTCAAAAATAAAGCTACAATGTTGTCATAAAATGCCTTTGTTACTGAAGAGTTCTAAAAATGTTTCAGCCATCTATCATACCTGTCAACCGCGGCTCTGGAAAATACGGGATCTGCGCAGAATGGTTGTGCGCAGGACGCCTTCTACGCGACCTGCACAGAACGGTTCTGCGCAGATCGCCTTCTACGCATGCGTAGGCTTTTACGCTTGCGTAGAACCCTTCTACGCTTGCGTAGAACCCTTCTATTCATGCGTAGAAGGCTTCTACGATCCCCTTCTGCGCTGATTGCCTTCTACGCATGCGTAGAAGGGTTCTACGCAAGCATAGAAGGGTTCTACACAGGCATAGAAGGTGATCTGCGCAGAAGGGATGCACAGTACCTCTCTCCCCTCCCCCCGCTGCCAATTCCGGGGTTTTGGCAGCTGCAGGCGGGAAATGGCGCAAATCAGCTCCAAAAATCGGCAAAACCTGGTCAATCCAGGAAGTTGACAGGTATGTCTATCATGTATAGACTTTTTTAAAAAAGCAAACAAAAACAGTTGGACCAAAAATTGTCTCAACAAATGTATTGCTTTTCGTCACTTGAGTACATTTGCTTCAGACAGTGTAATGCCTGGTTATATAAAAATGACCCATGGTATTTGGGGTCAAAATATGATATAAAGAAACTGGTATGAATGATGCAATGAGAAACAACTTGTCTTCTCGCCAAGAAACTGGAAGACAACTGTAATGTGAAACTCCATCACAACCATATGTTTATGAAGTAAAAATACATGATTAGTTGCGTTACACCCTGGCAGTCAAGAGCCCCAAAAAGGAATCAAAAACCACAGAAGAACAAATAATTGCAATCTCTTTAACAACATTAAATGCATATTTGTGCAGATCTGCTAATTATTTTGCCCTGGTCTGGAGGAATGTCGGAAGGATGGGAAATAAGATTCTACATTCCTATTGGGCACACTGATCAAAGTTGGTTCTGTGTTGTGCGTTTTGTAATCTAGAGGTGCAATGATACTAAAATGCTGTTCTTCAGAGGAAGCTCAGGAATGGCTCTTTTCAAGAAACTCTAAACGTGAGCCCTACAATCTGAAGATGGAAACACTGCTCTCTTGCCAGTCAGAATAAGGAGACAGTGTTCCTGCGGAGCAATGTCAGATCCAAGTACAGTTGACAAACAGCCTTTAGTACACTCTGAATGGGTCCCATTCACATTCAAAGGGCAGAAAAATAGAGATAGCTGGGGAGCAAGCGAATGCTTACCTGGTCCTGTCCAAAAAGGACAAAGTAGGAATAATGATGTCATAAAAACAGGGATAGAAGTAACTGATGTAGACATCCTGTTAGTTCACCCATCATTCAGAAATAAGAAATGCAAAAGAAGAAACAGTGTTAGGAGTCAATGATCTGTCCCTTGCAAAAAGCACTGTTTGCTGCTTAATTCATAAAGCAAATAGAGAAGAATAAAATGTATTCAGGTCTCAAAATAATAGAAATCCTTTCAATATTAAAGCATGGAATGCATATGTACCATAAACCATATATAACCTTGGAGAAACTGTGGCATGCATTGTGAAGGTACAGTCATGTTTTTAAAAATATATATTTTTGAATATGCAAACATAGCAAGAAGAGCCTTGCACAGAATAGCTGACAGGCTGGTACCTTTGGCAACATGTGGACTATGTTTGTTAAGTGGTTTCAAAAGTGGTACCCAACAAGGATACATCTACCCACTGACGAACATCTGATTAAGTTCAGTGATAATGTCCATTCTGGCAGTATATGCCAAGTGGTGGTGAAGGGGCACGGGCGGTATGCCCGTGCCTCGCCACTGCTTCAGGAGCTGCACTGGTTGCCAGTGTGCCTCCGGGTGCAATTCAAGGTACTGGTGATTACCTTTAAAGCCCTACATGGTAGTGGACCAGGGTACTTAAGAGACCGCATCACCTCAAGGACATCTGCCTATCCCACTAGAGTAGACCAGAGGGGCTCCCTGATAGTTCAATCTGCTAGGTAGGCTCACCTCTCTAGCATGAGGAGGGCCTTCTCTGTGTCTGCTCCGGCCCTGTGGAACCTCCTGCCAACCGAACTTCGTCTCCAAGCAGAGCTTTTATCCTTTCACTAGTCTTAAGACCTGGCTGGTGCAGCGGGTGTGGGGGGCGGCTGGGGAAATAGCCACCCTGGGTTGGCTTGTTTAACTATTGCTCGGGCTGTCAGCTTTAGTATGCGGTAGTGGGAGGTCAATTTTATTTTAAACTAGCAGATTTTGCCCGGCGGTGCCGGGCATTTTAAAAATGTGTTGGATAGTTAAGGGTTTTGTTTGTTTTTCTGAACAAATGGTGCTGGGCTGTGTTTAATGGTTTTTAAAGGTTTTGTGATTTTGTGACTTTGAGGCACTGCGTCCGCCTGTGGCGGACTTGCGCTCTCAGTGTGTGTTTATTTTTTATTTTTTGTGCGCCGGCTTCCTCAGTGCCGGGCTCTTTAAATTTGGTTTTGGAGTGTGAAGGGTTTCATTTGTTTTCTTGAACAAATGGTGCTGGGCTGTTTTTAATGTTTTTTAAAGTTTTTTTGATTTTGTGGCTTAGTGGCGCTGCATCCGCCTGTGGCGGACTTGCACTCCCAGTGTTTGTTTGTTTTTTGTTGTTCATGCAAATTTTATTTTGATTTATTTAATTTAAATTTTTTAATTGTAAATTTAATTTTGTTGTTTTATTTTTTGGTTTGGTGTTTTGGTTTTTTCGAGTGAAAAGTGATTTATGGGTTTTTTGTATTTTTTGAGAGTAGTGTGTATATATTTGAATGTTGTGCTAACTTATTTTATGAATTTTTGAATTTTGAATTTATCTTTGCAGTGGCAATGGTTTTGGATGTCTTTTTTCTTTTGGCCTCTGGGGGGGGTGAGCTTTGCTTCCTCTCTACCATTCTCCTCTTCTGTCCTCTGGGTGTCGCTTCCGGTAAGTGTTACTTCCTTTTTGTAGGTCATTCGAGTTCCTGTCGCCATGAAGTCAAGACGTCTTCATGGTAAGCTCTCTGATTTATTTATTTATTTATTGGGGGTGGGGGTGTTTGAGTTTTTGTTGGGGGGGGCTGTTGTTTTTTGTTGTGTGTTTTTTGTGGATGTGTTTGTGTTTATTTTTTAAAGGTTAGATTTTTGTTTTTGACTGTTTTTGATTGTTTTTGGTTTGTTTTTTGGTGCGTCCCTTTTTTAGGGGGGGTGCCTTTTGTTCTCATGGGCCATGCTTGGTGGCCCGTGGGAAGGAAGGGCACTTGCGGTGGGTGTGCCTTTTCTTCCCATGGGCCATGCTGGGTGGCCCGTGGGTAGGAAGGGCACTGGTGGCGGGGGTGCCTTTTGTTCCCATGGGCCATGCTGGATGGCCCTTAGGAAGGGAGCGTTGTTGCGGGGAGGGTGCCTTTCGTTCTCACGGGCCATGCTTGGTGGCCCGTTGGGAAGAAGGGCAGTTGCGGGGGGGGGGGGGGGGTTGGTTGCTTTTATTTTTGGCACACCGGCTGGCCCTTCAAACGGAAGGGCAGCAGCAGCTGGGGTTTTATTTTTTTTCCCCCACGGGCCATACTTGCTGGCCCGTGGTGAAGAAGGGCAGTTGCGGGGTGTTTTTGTTTTTACTTGTGTTTTTCGCACGCCGGCTGGCCCTTCGAATGGAAGGGCAGCGGCGGCGGGGGGGGGGTTATTTTTTCCCCCCATGGGCCATGCTGGCTCGCCCGTGGGGATGAATTGCTGCGGC
The DNA here is from genome assembly GCA_035047345.1 of Bradypodion ventrale. Taxonomy (NCBI): domain Eukaryota; kingdom Metazoa; phylum Chordata; class Lepidosauria; order Squamata; family Chamaeleonidae; genus Bradypodion; species Bradypodion ventrale. The sequence continues at coordinate 82,023,936 of JAWDJE010000005.1, read as the reverse complement.
GGCGGGCTTTTTTGTTTTAGCTTTTATTTTTCGCGCGCCGGCCGCCTCAGCGTTCTGCGCGCTAATGGCACGCAGGACGCTGGGGCTTGTAGTTTTGGCTGCGCGTGTTTGCTTTCTGCGACGGTTTTTCTTTTGTGGCTTTTTTTTGATTGGCTGCGGCGTGTTTCCAAACGTTCCTTTTGCCGCGCCGCTCAGCCTGATTGGCTCTGGTGCGGCGCGGTGAAAGGAACTTTGGGAATTGAAGTTCCCTTTTTTTGTTTGCGACTGGGGGCTCCTGCCCCCGGGTCGAAAATTTCAACCCGACAGTTACCTGCGAACCCCGTTCGGGCGAGTGAACGGAGGCTCGGACGGAGCTAGTGGGGCCTGGTGCAACATCCTTTGTCACATTCCAACGGTTAATGCACCATTTTATAGGTATAGATTTCTTAATTTTAAATAATTAAATTTTAATGATATTTTAAATGTTTATGTAAGGTTTTATTTGTTGTAAGCTGCCCAGAGTCGCCTCGGTGAGGGGGCGGCGGTAGAAATGTGAGGAATAAATAAATAAAGTAAACCCAGAAAATATGTCATAGGTATGGTGGTGGTATGATGCCAAGGTATAATCTCCTCTGAAGGAAGACATCTTCCCTGGCAGGCAGCTCAACTTGATCACAACATTTTGACAAAACTGGATAAACTACATTTTTTTCACTAGGCAAAAAACAGGAGAATCAACATTTCCACCATCTTAAAATTAGCAGAAAATCCCAAAGGATAGGGATTGGCACAGCTACACAAAGAAGGTATTCCACATTGTGGGTGCTAATACCAATAAAAGCAATAGCAATTACACTTATATACTACCCCATAGCGCTTAGTGCACTCTCTGGACCATTCACAAGTTAATCAACATTTTGCCCCCCACATGCTAGACACTCATTTTTCCAACCTCAGAAGGATGGAAGACTGAGTCAATTTGGATCCCTGTCAGGCTCGAACTGCGCCACCAGGGCTCATTAGAAGGTATGCTTCCTCACCACCACCACCACCCCGCCGCTCTCAGTCTCAACATCAACGTCAATGAAGACCAGGTGATGCAGGCAGACGGTTTTTGAGAAAGAGAATCTCTCTGGATAACAAGGTTTAGAGCTTAGATTATTATTAGAACAGAAACTGTCTCACAATACTGTGAACCCAGAGTGGGTGGGTGCTAACAATTAACAACAGTAAATACTTAGGATGATTTTCTAATGGTTTGGGTTCAAAACAAAGTTGGAATTTGTTGGCTACTCTTTATGCAAAAAGAGAAAAGCTGACAGCAGTGGTGGGATTCAAACTTTTTTTACTACCTACTCTGTGGCCGTGGTATGGTGGGCATGGCCAGGGGGAAAGCCCTGCATTGCACCCAAATTAGGATTACAGTAATACCTTGGATAATGAATGCATCGAATGCTAAAATCGGATAACGATGCAAATTTTTGGGGAAAATTTGCATCGTATAATGTTGTTTTAGTGTTATCCGATACATCCATGTTTGGCCCTCCGGGAAGGGAATCGGCCAGACGCCGTTCGGCCGCTGCCTTCCGGAGGCCTTCTCCGGAAGGCAGATGGTGAATGGAATGCTTGTACATCAGCTGCCTTTGGCTTGGCCGGTTCTCTTTTCGGCGGGCTGACAGGTGAGTGCAGAGACAGCCTCCGGCCCTCCGGGAGAGGAAGCTGCCAGGCACTTAGCTGGTTTCCTTCCCGGAGGGCCGGAGGGTGTCTCTGCACTCACCTTCCGGCCCTTCGGGAAGGGAAGCAGCCAGGCTCATTTTTAGCATTAGCTAAAAATTGGGTAACTCTAAGACTTGTGGAACCAAGTTTTAGCATTATCCAAGGTATTACTGTACTTTATTTCAAAACTTGGGTGGGTGGGGCCAGCCAGAATTTCTGCTACCAGTTCTGGTGAACTGGTGCAAACCTGCTGAAGCCCACCACTGGCTACTCAAAGCAAAGATTGCAGCTCATAATAACTATGATTTCTGGCCCCTTGTGTTTGTGTACTATATACTACCTTTGATTTTGCACCCACAAACATTCCAGAGGTATTGTCACGGAAAACATGCAGGCTTTAGTGTGCTGCTCACTGAAAGGAGGGAGGCTGGATGCATTATGTGTTGCTGAGCAGAAATTGTTCTCTAGTCTAAACAATCCAGACCCCATGCTTTAGAGGAATGTGAAACTTAAAATTAGTGAGATATAACTGGCTGGAGTCATGCACATGAGAGGTCAGAGGTGGGAGATGGACAGTGGCATATAAAGAAGGGGAGGAGGAAAGCTGCCATCTTTTCCTAGATGATGGGAGTCTCACAGTATGAGTGAATGTAAGTAAAACTTAGCAGAAATGTAGTAGGCAGATTTGATCAGGTCAAAGCCAGAAGCAAGCTAGAGTTATTATTTTAAAGTGTGAAATGACTAGACTGCAAGGTCTTTACCCTATGCTATAACCATTGAAACTTACAATAAAGCATTTATAATATAGAACCTTTGTGTCTGTTGATTGGAACTTAGAGCTATGCTGGAAGCCATTGATACCACTGAAGTGATTTTAAAGGAGTCCTACACACACGCTAATCCATAAGCCAGGCAGAGTACATGGGGAGTACAAGTGGTGCTGCCCCACTTGGAGAAGGTACAGGCTACAGTTGGTTAAACGGGGCAAGAAGGTGTGGTGTGTAAGGAATTGGGAGGATTTGGCCCTTCCAAGCAGAGGGGGTCAAACCTGCATTCAAGAGAGGTATAACTTGGAATACATTGCCTCTCCCAAAATCACCTTAGGCAATGTTTAAAGCAGAATTTCCCAACTTTGGGCCTCCAGATGTTCTTGGACTTCAATTCACAGAAGCCCTGCTCAGCAGGTGTACTGACTTGGGCTTCTGGTAACTGAAGTTCAAGAACACCTGGAGAGCCAAGTTTGCTGACTCCTGATCTAGAGCAATGTTTCACAACCTTAGATCCCCAGATGTTCTTAGACTACAGCTCTCAGATTGCTCCTTGGAAGGTCAAACAGTGAAGATGAAGCTAAAGTACTTGGGACATCAAATGAGAAGAGAGGACTCACTTGAGAAAGCCTTGATGCTGGGAAAAGTAGATGGCAAAAGAAGAAGGGGCGGCAGAGAATGAGATGGATGGATGGTACTGCTGATGCAAGGGGCACAGAGTTGGTTGGGTTGAGGAGGATGGTGGAGGATAGGGGTGCCTGGCGTGTAATGGTCCATGGGGTCTCAAGGGGTCAGAATCGACTATGCGACAACAACAAGAACAACAACCCAGTAATCTTAGCTAACACAGGCAATAGTGAAGGTTTCTGGGAGCTGTAGTTCACTGGGGTCCTAAAATTAGAAACCCCTTATCTAGAGCAATACTATAGGACAGTGATGGTGAACCTTGGCACTCCAGGTATTTTGGAACTTCAATTCCTAGTAGCCCTGATCACCATGAGTGCTGATTTGGGCTTCTGGTAACAGCAGCTCAAGAACACCTGGAGTGCCAAGGTTCACCATCACTGCTATAGGTACTGCTCATGTGTCTTGACACTGGTATCTTAAAACCCAGTACTTTGCTAAATACAGTTCTAATCATCCCAGGAGGCACAAGTAGCCTCCAAACACTAAATATTATCAAGTCTTTCCATTTTTAATAAGTGTAGGATTAAACGTCAAGACTAATCCAATTAAAAGAGACTCCTTTCAAATCAAGGCTAAGCCTTGAAGAGACATTCTTTAATGGAGAAGAGAAAGAACATGCAAGGAAGGCAGTGGAGGAAGGAGTGAGACAAGAAACCGTGCTTCTAACTAACATTTATTTTAAGATCCAGAAATCAGAAGACTAATGGTTCCACTTTTGCATTTTCCTTTCAGCTGCATCACACCACCAAAATTCTTTCAATTTAGTTATTCGATACGGTCTTTGCCAATAATTGAGCAGAAAAATTCAGACATAATTACAGTTGCATTAATATAGAAATCAGCCATTCCTTCTTATGCATTTAAAAACATTGGGCATGGAACCTCAGAATCAATGTAGACAACCTATGAAAATAATACCACAGATTTCTAGAGGCAGGAAGTAAAAACGTTCCCCACTTGTGTGTGTGTGTGTGTGTGTGTGCGTCCGCACTGACCTTTTTTGTGGTGTATGATTCCCCCCCCTTTCAACACAAAAAAGAAATGACGGGGAGGAAAGAAAAGGATAAGAGATAGTGTCGTGCAGACATTTATTATTCAACCTTAAGAGACAGGTTCCAGATCTAGCTGGATGAAGTGGATTTGTATTATATTTAGATCATCGTTTCCCACCTGGAAAAAGGCACCTAACAGTTGAGAATTTGTCTATACAACTTAATTACAAATTGCATTCCAACTGCCGGCCAGTCTCAGCTCAGTACATTAAACCTGGAAAATTTAGCATACTGCCAAACAAAACCATAAAATCGATGCTTAGCACAGCATCTCAATGCAGCTGATCATCCTTCTAGAATTGCAGCCAAATCATTATTCCCCATTGTACTAACTGCTACAGCAATACAAAATGCATAGCAAAGCAAAGAGGGCTGGAGTTGAGAATGCCACTGTCCGTGCAGGCAAAAGAAAGAGCATCTGTGCTGGATATGAAAGAGGACTGGAATGCTACTTGACACTGGTTGGCTTGTCCAACAGCAATACAGAGCCAAGCCACTTGTCTCAATAACAGCCATCTACAGACTTCTACATTGCACAGAATAGATTTTACTCACAAGAGATTTTTCCTTGTTTGGGTCATACTCTCTGCTTGCAGCAATATGCAGGTGACCTTGGGAGTGCTTTGGAAGTGCAACACTTGGAAATTCTTTGTATGGGTATACAGTGCTTGGGATGAAAGTTTAAGCACTATTACTGCCTTAATAGAAGAGCCCTGGTTGCGCAGTGGTTAAACTGTACTGCAGCCAAAATGTTGTGCGTTTGATCCTGGCAGTGCAGTGCACAAGGTTGACTCAGCCTTCCATCCTTACAAGATAGGTAAAATGAATACCTAGCATGTTGGGGGGAAATGCTAATTATCTTATGAACCACCCAGAGAGTGCACTAAGCGCTATGACTGTGGAGCCAGAGGTTGGGAGTTCGCTTCCCCACTATTCTTCCAGTGAGAAGAGCCAGCCTATTTGGACTTGGGCAAGCTGCATAGTCCTAGAGCTCCACCAGAAGAAGTGAACAGTAAACCACCTTTGTGTATTCCATCGCCAGAAAACCCAGGTAAGGGCCACCTTAAGTAAGACTTGACTCAGTGGCACAAAATCATTATTTATACAATACTTCTGATACACCATGTTTCACGGCCATGTTACCTATGAACTTTACAACTTCCTTGCAAGAAAAATGATACTCAGGCAGGAAGCTGAGGCAGTCTATAATTTGATATATCTTAGATTTAAACGGAGACCCTTTAATATTTTTGAAACATCTTTAAGGCTTTCTGCCTATTTGTAATCCTGAACACGGCTCATTTGAGAGAATGTAATGCATGTTTTTAAGAAACCAGATTTATTTCCATGTACAGTGGAACCTCATACAACAATCACCCCATATAGCAATGAAATTGCATAACAATTAGGTTTTGGGGGGAAATGGCGTCTTGCATAACAATTTTCCCTATGAAAAAATCGTACAACAAATTTTCAATGGGAAAAATCACTCAGCCAAAAAAAATGGTTGTACGATGCATCCCATAGGGAAATCGCTATACGATGCATGTATCATATAGCAATTGTTTTGTACAACGAGCCCCGTGGAACAGATTAAAATTGTTGTATGAGGTACCACTGTATATACATGAATATGACCAGGTTTTAGAAATCTCTAAACACCTGAAATGTGAAACTTCTCCAAAATAAGTTAGAAGAGCCCTGGTAGCACAGTGGTTAAACCCCTGTATTGCAGCCAAAAAGTTGTGTTTGATCTTGATAAAGTTCAACACTGACTCGGCCTTTCACCCTTCTGAGGTCAGTAAAATGAGTACCCAGCATGCTGGGAGCAAAATGCTAATTAAGTTATGAACTGCCCTGAAAGTGCACTAAGTGCTATGGGGCAGTATATAAGTATAATTGCTATTGCTATATAAATGCACATGGGTCATGCTTAAAAGCCAGGGGTTCCCAACCTTTTCGGGCCACAGGCCTGTCATGTGGTGTAGCAGGCCGGTCATGTGGTTCCTTCCACACAGAAAAGGAAGTAAAAAGTGCCCACACATGTGCAGAAAAGCTGCCATAAATTACCCATGGCTGTCGTAAACATGTTTATGACAGCTGCGGATCATTTACGGTAGCATTCTGAGCTTTTACCTCCGCTTCTGGGAGCAGCGTGGGCCGGATGAATTTCTGTCAGGAGCCGTTTCTAAGCTCTGCTATCGTAGCCCTCACACTATGGAACCTCCTCCCAGTAGAACTATGCCTCCAGGCCATACTTGTCAAGCGCGGCTCCGGAAAATATGGGACCTGCGCAGAACCCTTCTGCGCAGAAGGGTTATGTGCATACGCACATGCAGAGTAACTACTCCCCCCGCCGGTCAAATTACAGGATGGCAGCGAGAAAGTGGAGGAAGCGGCACGGAAATACGGGAAATCCCGGCCAATCTGGGATAATTGACAGGTATGCTCCAGGCCCAGTTGCTACCATTTAGGAAAGAATTGAAGAAGTGGTTGGCAAAATGCGACGGGGCCAGGATTGTCAACAAGCTCCCCTTTTTAGCTCGTCTGAGGTTCCCCCTCCTGTAATTAAATTTTTTATGTTAAGGTTTTGTAGATTTTATATTTGTTTTTAGATAGTAAATGGCACAGCGGGGGTGGGTGGGTAATATTGCTATATTTATAAGGCTTTTTAATCGTTTTATATTGGTTTTAACTTGTGTACTCCGCCCAGAGTCCAATGGATAGGGCGGTACAGTATATAAGAACATAAGAACAGCGTTGCCGGAACAAGCCACAGCCCATCCAGTCCAGCATTCTGTCTCACACAGTGGCTCACCATTTGCTTCAGGGTATTATTCCCAAGTAGATGCCTTCTTCACCTGCTTAGGATTCCCTGGAAATGGCATTGAGAGATATCCTGCCTATCTCTCCAACCCGGAGGTTGTCCTTAAGTATCCATAATTATAGCCATTGATACCCTTATCCTCCATCAACTTGTCTAATCCTTTCTTAAAGCTGTCAAGACTGACAGCAGTCACCACTTCTTCTGGCAGGGAGTTCCATAGACCAGTAATCCTCTGGGTGAAAAAGTACTTTCTCTTATTTGTTTGAGAACTAGCACCCAAAAGTTTCATGGAGTGTCCCCTAGTTCTAGTGTTATGCGATAGGGAAAAGTTTTTCCTTATCTACTATATAAATCTATTAAATCAAATTAAATTATTTTCCAAATTCTACTCCACATGCAAAAGTATCAGCTGTACATACCGAGATTTTAATGGTGCTTTTAAAAGTCTGCAACAACCTCTAAACTTTAGCTTTCGTGGATCAAGGCCACTTCGTCATGGACTTGATCCACGAAAGCGAACGTTAAAATACAGCAGTTAAGTCTTTATATCAAGAAAACCAAGACTTAATATCAAGACTTAATATCAAGAAAACCAAGATAATGGCAACAGGTCCGATCAGTCCTTGGAAAATAGATGGGGAAGAAGTAGAAGCAGTGACAGATTTTACTTTTCTAGGATCTAAGATCACTGCAGATGGCGACTGTAGCCATGAAATAAAAAGACGACTGATTATGGGAGACAAGCTATGAGAAACCTGGGGAATATAGTGAAAAGCAGAGACATCACCTTGCAAACAAAAATTCTCATAGTCAAAGCAATGGTATTCCCAGTGGTAATGTATGGGTGTGAGAGCTGGACCATTAGGAAGGCTGAGCGCAGAAGAATAGATGCCTTTGAGATGTGGTGTTGGAGAAGAGTCCTGAGAGTCCCTTGGACAGCAAAGAGAACAAATACCGGTAGGTCAATATTAGAAGAAATCAACCCTGACTGTTCATTGGAGGGACAAATAGTGAAGATGAAGCTAAAGTACTTTGGACATCAAATGAGAAGGGAGGACTCACTTGAGAAGGCCTTGATGCTGGGAAAGGTGGAGGGCAAGAGAAGAAGGGGGCGTCCAAAGATGAGATGGATAGATGGTATTGTGGGCACAATGGGCACAGAGCTTGGCGGGGTGAGGAGAATGGTGGTGGACAGAGTTGCCTGGAGGAAAATGGTCCATGGGGTTGCAAAGGGTCGGAATCGATTGTGCGACTGAACAACACAACAACAAGTCTTTAAAATGCCACGTTTTTGTTTTGTTTACTCTCTACCATTAAGAGGAAAAAACCAACCACTTCTAAACTGGCTCCCAACCCAAGTCGTATATAAACGACTTCCTCGCTGCAATAGATTTTAAAAAAAAGAAAACTGAGGAAATCAAGCGTAAGGAAAAGACCAACAGCAACCTGGCTGCTTCTGCAGCTCAGAAAACAGGCACCGAAGGGATCCGTCAGAAGATCCCCTTTGGCCTGGCTGTCCATGACATCTTGCCAACTTTTCCCTCCCTTTAAGTGCCTGGCACGGACTAAAACTCGACGGGGGAGGAAGAAAAGAAAAGCCACGACCTAGTGAGCGATTAGCACGGGAACGCGCAAAGGGGGGCGCGCGCCCGATGGCCGGAGTGACTTTTCAGATTTGCTCCTGGTTGCTGCTGTGTGACCTGAAGGCAAAAAAAAAAAGCCCGGGGAGGGGACCAAGGACGCCACCAAAAACCTCCACAGTGGGGGTGGTTATTCTAGACTTCCAATTTTAATTTATACCCCGTCTTTCTCGGGCCGAAGCTGACTCAAGGCGGCAACAACATATATTAATCCATACAATTGTTGTGTTCTAAGGGTTTTACCTTCCACATGGATTACAATGTATCTGAACCAATGTAACCTTGCAACAATGTAACCTTCAGCTGTATCATATGAACCCTGCATGAGGACGCGAGCTAATGACCACCAGCTGGCAGCAGCGAGCGTCCAAGCTCTCTTGGTCAGAACTCATCAAAGGCAACAGCGCGGGAAGCTTTCCCGCCACCACCTACACCTGGACAAGAAGGGCGTGACTCGCAATGACGTCACGCAGGCAGTAGCCAATGGGCTACCATGGCACCACGTTCAAATGTATTACTGCAGTATATAAAGAGCTATCGATCCGCCATTACCTCATGTTCCCTCTGTCCACGATGCAATAAACCTGAGTTAACCCAGCCCGAGGCTGTGTCCTGTGTCTTGGTTTTCATACACTAAATTGGCGACGAAGGTGGGATCATGGATTCCCAAAGTGCCAGGACACAGAGCGGGTTCAATATTACCAAGCCGCAAGACTGGACCATCTTTAACATGGATTTCAAGGCGGCATTGGTGGAACTCAAAGTCAAAGACGACGAGGAAAGGAAGAGGGCCATCCTCACCCGAATGCTGGGAGTAGAAACCAAGCGGACGCTGGTGGGCATGATCGAACCGAAGACGTTGGATGACTTCAAAACCGACGACATACTGAAGTTGCTGCGTGAGCGTTTCCAACCCTCGAAAGCAATGTTTCCCGCTAGGAGTGCGTTTTGGAGGCGAGTCCAAGCACCGGATGAGTCGGTAGAGGCTTTCGTGGAGGCCCTGAGGGTAGCCGCCGTTCCCTGCAAGTGGGACAACCTGGAGATGATCATGAGGGACGTCGTGCTGTGTGGCCTGAAGGACAAGGAAGTGCAGCGCAGCCTGATGAACAGGGAGCCGCCACCCACGCTGGCCGAGGTCGTAGAGACCGCGGAATCCGCGGAGTCCACGAATGCGGGAGTGGACGAAATACACGAGTGGCGTGAGTGGCGTCCTAGGGCCAGCAAGGCGGAAAGCTCGGTGCGCGGCAAGTCAGGACAGCCGGTGCACGCGACCCGACGAACCTCGAGATCCTCGACAGATGGCAGCGACGGCGAAGAGGTACAGAAGGTCCGGAAAAGGGGGCGCCGCTGCGATGGTTGTGGGGCGGCCCACGAGCGTGCGAAGTGCCCTTTCAGGAAAGCCGAGTGTTACAGCTGTGGCCGGCGCGGGCACATCGCCAGGGCATGCAGAAATCGGAAAGAGGGCCGGAGGCAGTCGAAAGACCGTTCGGCCAGACCGGACCGTCCAGCGAGACCCCAAGATGGCGCCCGAACCACGAGGAAGCAGGACGGCGTGGGTCGCGTCTCGGACGGCAGTGAGGACGACGCCCCCGTGTTCAGCGTGTCCGCGGGACAAAACCATTACTTCATTGAGGTAATAGTACAAGGGGTCCCTGTTAGGATGGAGATTGACTCGGGGTCCTATTATTCCATAATTCCCCAGAAAGAATTCTTAAAGATCGACCCCCAAGTGCGGCCCAAACTTAAGACTCTGAGGTCCACGCTACGAGACGTACAAGGGAACAGCATTCCCGTGCTGGGGGTCGGGAAATTTCGGGTTCGTTATAAAAGACATTCCGCAGAACTCCCTTTAGTCGTTCTCAAAGGGGGGAATTGTAGCCTCCTAGGGACGCAGTGGTTTCAGCCCTTGGGTTTGTTCATAGGGGGGGTGCATGCCGTGGGCGCGGATCCGATACAAGCGGTGTGTGACGCGCACCCCACCGTTTTTGAAAAAGGACTTGGAAAATTCAAGGGACCCCCTGTAGCCTTCGACCTAGACCCGGAGGTCCGCCCGATAAGACTCAAACCGCGCAGGGTGCCTTTCGCACTAAAGGACAAAATAGAGGCGGAACTGGACAAATTGGTGGGCCAGGGGATTCTTATTCCTGTTGATTCCGCGGAGTGGGAAACTCCAATTGTAACAGCTTTGAAGGCTAACGGGGAGGTGCGCATTTGCGCTGATTATAAGTGTACAATTAACAAGGCGATTCGCCCTAACGCATATCCGGTGCCGGTGGTCAGCCACCTTTTGGCCAGGCTAAATGGGGGAAAGTGTTTCGCTAAGCTCGATCTGGCACAAGCCTATCAACAACTCCCCGTAACTCCCGCCACGGCCGCGGCACAAACAATAGTCACACATAAAGGAGCGTTCCAGGTGTCGCGTTTACAGTTCGGCGTGAACTCGGCACCCGGCCTTTTTCAGTCGCTTGTGGAACGCCTCCTGAAGGGGCTGGAGGGGGTGTTGCCTTATTTTGATGACGTATTGATAACAGGGGGGAGTGAGGCCGAACTAGCCAGGAGATTGGATAAAGTGCTAACTGTGTTCGAGAAAGCGGGGCTGAGACTGAGGAAGGACAAATGTGTTTTTTTCGAAACCGAGGTCGAGTTTTTAGGGTTTCGGATCACACCTGAGGGTATTAAGCCGTCCAAATCCAAAGTGGCAGCCATTAAGAAGGCCCCTCGCCCCACATCCAAAACCGAACTACAGTCATTCCTGGGGCTCCTCAATTTCTACCATACATTCCTTCCGCGGAAAGCCTCCGTGGCCGAGCCGCTTCATCGGTTACTTAAAAAGGATGAGAAATGGATGTGGGGTGACGAGCACGAGAAGGCGTTCAACGAACTTAAGCAACTGTTAACATCGGACGCAATCCTTACGCACTTCGACCCCAAACGGCCGGTGGTCTTAGTCTGTGATGCATCACCGGTGGGAGTGGGGGCGGTGCTTTGCCACGTGTTGGATGACGGTCGGGAGGCCCCAGTTGCGTTTTATTCAAGGTCCCTGTCCCAAGCAGAGCGAAATTACGCACAAACCGACAGGGAGGCATTAGCAATAGTAGCGGGGACCAAAAAGTTTCACGATTTTCTGTATGGCCGCCCGTTCACAATCGTGACGGATCACAAGCCCCTGTTAGGGATTTTCACGGCAGGCAAGCCAACGCCGCAGATACTATCTCCGAGAATGTTGCGATGGGCCATTTTTCTTAACGCATACCAACACGAGTTGGAGTACCGGCCCGGAAAGGAGATCAGCCATGCTGATGCGCTGTCGAGATCTCCTTTGCCTTTGTCGGACGACCAAAAAGCCAGGATAGGAAGAGACCGCCAGGTGTTGCTAATCGAGGTTTTAGACGAACCCCCAATAGTACCAGCCGATATAGCTAGGGCGACAGGCAAGGACAGAACGCTGGAGAAAGTCAGCTCATGGGTGCAGAAAGGGTGGCCAGCATCGTCCCCAAGCAAGGAATTCGACCCATTCTTTCGGAAGAAGCTAGAGTTGTCCCTAGAAAGGGGGTGCCTGTTGTGGGGCCAACGGGTGGTGGTCCCAACACCCATGCGGCCGAGGGTTCTCAAACTGCTGCACGTCAGCCACCCGGGCATCGTTCGCTCAAAAGCGCTGGCCCGCAGTTACTTTTGGTGGCCACAGCTGGACGAAGACATTGAGCACATGGTCGGCATTTGTGAGGCGTGCCAGGGGTCCCGACCAGAGGCGGCCCGCCTCCCGCATAGGGAGTGGGACACAGCAAGGGGGCCATGGTCCAGAGTGCACGTAGATTTCGCTGGCCCTTTCCGAGGAACCATGTTTCTCCTGGTGGTGGATGCATTCTCAAAGTGGCTGGAGGTCATTCCGGTAAAGAGCACGTCCTCCGCCACTACAATTAACCAACTACGGAGAGTCTTTTCAACGTTCGGTTTACCCGACACTTTAGTCAGTGATAACGCGAGTTGCTTCACCTCCTCAGAGTTCGGGGCATTCATGGAGGCGAATGCCATTCGGCATGTCACGTCCGCGCCGTTTCACCCGGCCACGAATGGCCAAGTGGAACGGTTGGTGCGTACAACAAAGGAGGCGCTTCGGCGCATGGGCCCTGGGGACCTGAATCACCAAGTATGTCAGTTCTTATTAGCGTATAGGGTGACCCCCTTAGCGTCAGGTTACTCGCCGGCAGAGCTATTGATGCGGCGGAAACTGACTACACTCCTGTCCAGGCTGGACCCCACAAGAATTGAGGATAAAGGGAAAAACGTGGGGCTGGCAGGATCGAAAGGTTTCGCCGCCGGCGACCCTGTTCATTGCAGGAACTATGCCAGCGCGGGGCCAGCCTGGGTGCCGGGGACGGTTGTAGAACAGACGGGGCCAGTGTCGTACCGGGTCGAAACCCACACCGGTCTCCTCTGGAGGAGGCACGCAGACCAACTGAGGCACCGAGTAAGTGGGCCAGTCAGTGAGGATCACCAACAAGATTCAGCGTTAGGGTTCTCCCCCACCCGCTTAACCCAAGGGGGAGACAGCAGCGGACAACAGTCCCAAGCAAGGGGGGAAGGAAGAAGCAGCGGCCCCGACTCATATCCTTTTGATAAACCAGTTCCATCAGAGGCCGGGGAAGGGGGAGAGGAGTTCGCGACCGCTGCCCCCGAATGGAATTTTGGTTTTGATTTAGCAAACCGGGGGGGTTTTCAGGAGTGTTCCCCCACCCATCCAAGCGAGAAGAGGGGTTTTTCGTTAGTCCCCAGTGCCCCCGGTTCCTCCCTAAGTAAGAGCACACCTCCCAACAACGCCGCGGAGCCGCGGCAAGTCACTAACGAGTCTCCCTCTCAAATTACAGGACAGGAAACCAGGGGACAAAGAGAAGGTAGCAAACCCGGGGAGAGGCAGCCCGCATCGAGACCCCAGCGTGTTCGAAACAAGCCATCTTGGCTGAGAGATTTTGTCTCCTAGGGGGGAGTGTCTAGAAGCATGGGCTCGAGACGTTGTCTCGTCCTAGGGGGGAGGGATGTTGTGTTCTAAGGGTTTTACCTTCCACATGGATTACAATGTATCTGAACCAATGTAACCTTGCAACAATGTAACCTTCAGCTGTATCATATGAACCCTGCATGAGGACGCGAGCTAATGACCACCAGCTGGCAGCAGCGAGCGTCCAAGCTCTCTTGGTCAGAACTCATCAAAGGCAACAGCGCGGGAAGCTTTCCCGCCACCACCTACACCTGGACAAGAAGGGCGTGACTCGCAATGACGTCACGCAGGCAGTAGCCAATGGGCTACCATGGCACCACGTTCAAATGTATTACTGCAGTATATAAAGAGCTATCGATCCGCCATTACCTCATGTTCCCTCTGTCCACGATGCAATAAACCTGAGTTAACCCAGCCCGAGGCTGTGTCCTGTGTCTTGGTTTTCATACACTAAAACAATATAACAACATAATAATACAAAAATAGATTCAGTACAATAAACAGACAATAATACAGTATCAAATTCAGGGGGGGAAAGCATAATATCAATACATCACACAATACATAATTACAAGGCATCAAATATATTCAATATTAACAAAATCCCAGTGCTTCTCAACCTTTGGGTTTTGGACTCTAATTCCCAGAAGCCTAAGCCAGTACTTTGGCTGGTCAGTGTTTTGGGGAATTGACTTAGGCTTCTGGGAATTGAAGACCAAAAAACCAAAGGTTGAGAAGCACTGAGGGGAAAAAAACACCAGAAAGCCGCCGCAACAGTGCCAAAAAAAAAAGAGACTATAAAAGCACCCACGCCGAGCAGGACCCAGCGGCGCGGATTTGCAACTCTGGGGCCAGACAGAGGCAGAATCCAGCGCGGGGCCGCCAGCCAATGGCAGACCCCCCTGCGCCTCTCCCGCGACTCCTATTGGCTCCGACGCATTCCAAAGTAGAACTGGACGTGCGTGTGTATGTGTGTGTGTGTGTGGGGGGGGGGGGGGGGGAGCCCACCCTGCCTGTGCAACTACCCGCGCCAAACTTGACAGAGGAAGGAGGGACGACCCTCGCGCGCGCGCGTCCCCCCTTCCACAAAAGTTGCACCGTTGCACTTCACGTGTCGTCCCCTTTGCGGCAGCCCCCCCCCCCACTCCAAAGGCAGTCCCAGACCAGTGCAACGGCTGCCAGAGGCCTCCCTCTCTCCTCCCCCCTCCCCACGCTTTCTACTCCTTCCTCCCCCCTTTTTAAAATCCTTTCAGTAACACCCCCCCCGCCCCCGAAGTTTCAGTGCCTCTCCTGCTACGGCGCCGCAGTGCAGGCAATGCAGACCACACCAACGCCGGACGCAAGGGCAGCGAAAACAGTTACCTTTTTTCTCCCCGCCCTCCTCCTCCTTTCCTCTTCCTTCCTTCCTTCTTCTCTTCTCCCAGACTTTTATGAGCGAGCGAGCAAGCAGCGTCTTTCCCACGAACCGCCACGCACCCGCTCCAAAGTCCTTGCCGCGCTTTTCCCCTGCAAGCGCTGCAAGTACAGCAAGCAAGCAGGACGGCCCGCCTCGCGCTGCTCGGATTTTTCCTTTTCCTCCCCTCCCTGCTCCCTCCCTCTCTCTCTCTCTCTCTCTCTCTCTCTCTCTCTCCCTCTCTTCGGTCCGCTGGCTGCCCAGTGCGCGTGCTCATTACCGGCCGGGACCAGACAGCACCTCTCCCCCCCACCCCCTTTGTGCCTGGAGGGGAACCGCAGCACCTGCCTCCTTCGCTGACGTCACAGCATTCCTCAATACCTGGCCCGAGTGTGAGGCAGGCAGGCAGGGCGGGCGGGATGTTCTTTCCCCGGGCTGCACCCGTAAGCCCTCCTCAGCCTTGCAATCCTCATTACCACGAAGGGAACAACACGAGCACACACAACACAGGCTGCCTTCTACTCCTTGGGGCTGTGTGTGTTGTCGCGGCGGAAAGCTTTTGATACACACGTCTCGCTCGTGGCCTTTGCTAAGCTTTTTGTAGTGTGACCCAATAGGACCTGCTGCTGCCCCAGACATTTGGTTGCCAGACTTCTCATGTCGGATGAAGTGGAATTGATCCACGAAAGCTCACATTGAAACGCAGAGAATCAACAAAACAAAAGTTGTAGCACTTTGAAGACTAACTGTTAAAGTTTCATGTTAGGGTTTGTGGCTCAGACACCCGTGCCTGACTAAGTCAGGGATTCTCAACCTTTGGCCCATGGACCGGATATGGCCCGTGGCATACCGGTCAAGTTTCGGGACATTTCTGTCAAATAAGGGAAATTCCTTGCCAAAACGGGGAACTCGACAGCTATGCTTATCCTGTGCTGGCCTCCAGTCTAACTAATACGGGATGACGGCGGGAAAGAGTGTAAAATACGGGGTTTGATAGAAATTTCCCAAAACTTGGAAGGTATGGCCCATGGCACCATTTCATGTGGCTCCCTACCCAGTGGTGGACTAAAAAAAAAAATTTACTACCACACTGTGGGTGTGGTATGGTGGGCATGACCAGGGGGAAAGCCCTGCGTTGCACCCGAATTAGGACTACTTTATTTCAAAACTTGGATGGGCAGGGTCAGACAGAATTTCTGCTACCGGTTCTGGCGAATTGGTGCGAACCTGCTGATGCCCACCACTTGTCCCCACCGCCTCCGCCACACCAGGAGGTGCAATGTGATGGAGGAAGGTCAAAATGGCTGTCTGGCCCCTCAGGCAACCTGGCTATAGCCCTGCCCCAAGCTGTCTGAGGGAGTGTGACCTGCCCCCCCCTGCTTAAAAAGGTTGAGAACTCCTGGACTAAGTGGACTTGATTCACAAAAGCTAACATTAAAATGTAACAGTCTTCAAAGTGCTACAGTGTTTTGTTTATTCTCTGTTATGCTTGAACACTCCAGTGTTGAGGCATGCTTGCCACATGTCCACGGAAAAGTCTGCAGATGCAGATAGCTCTCTATGGCTATAAACAGATGAGCATTGAACCCTAGAGTCAGATACGACTTGCTTTCGAGCAAGGGTAACCTTTACTATGCTTGAAACACAGACTTTTTTATTCGTGTCAGGCACCACCAGCATATAATAACCCAAATGCACCAGGAGTAGAAATGACTATAACACAGACTTAATACAACACAGAATTACTTTTTAAAAAATGTTTAGGATTTGCATTTAGGTAAAATAAAGGTAAAGGTTTCCCTTGCTCGAAAGCCAGTCATATCCGACTCTAGGGTTCAGTGTTCATCTCTGTTTCAAAGCCGAAGAGCCAGCGCTGTCTGCTTCTGCAGATGTTTCTGTGGTCATGTGGCAGGCATGACTAGACACCGGAGTGCACAGAACGCTGTTACTATTCCCAAAAAATTAAATAGAGGATTTAGCCTTTAAGGTGCCACAATGTTTTCTGACATTTTTTGGTGTTTTGTTTACTCTGATATGCTTAGAACCCTCTTTTAGGAGACTTCAGGACTGGCAGACAGATTGTTAAAATGTTTGATATTTTAGGTATATTTTTGCAATGTGCTTGCTTGATATACTAAGCAAATAATAAATCTATCAACTTTGTTCATTAGTAAAATGGTAAGCACAATGATAAGTACAGCTGAATTTGAAAAACTCATAAGATGTAGTAGCTGATCAAAGTAAAAATGCTATTGTGCTTAATAGAAGCTGTCCAAAACAAAATGGTAATATGTTGACCTTGTAGGAATCCATAGGGGATCACATCTCGAATACTGTTCCCAAACCACAGTTTATTGCAAAGTTGGAAGAGGGTAACTGAAATGGTCAGAGGGGTGAAATGGTAGATTGCAATATTTGAGGCTGCTTAGGTTCACAAAAATAATAAGGGGGACA
This sequence comes from Bradypodion ventrale, assembly GCA_035047345.1. NCBI lineage: Eukaryota > Metazoa > Chordata > Lepidosauria > Squamata > Chamaeleonidae > Bradypodion > Bradypodion ventrale. Next base: position 82,006,425 of record JAWDJE010000005.1, on the reverse strand, counting down.
TTATGGAGTATATGAAATTTATATATGATGTAAAGAAAGTCATTAGGAAGGATCCTTAAAATACCATCAGCTAGAGAGGCTCGTCTCTGTAACACTAGAATAAGGGCCTTTTCGGCATCTGCTCTGGCCCTGTGGAACCTCCTGCCAACTGAGTTGCATCTCCAGACAGAGTTGCTGCCCTTCAGGAAAGAGTTTAAAACCTGGCTGGCAAAGCAGGTGTGGGAAAGTGCTGATGGGGTAACCACCACCCACAGCTATCTTATTTAGGGATGACCGGGCTCACTTTTAATCAAAATTATAATTGGAGGTCCGGGATTAGGATTGCTTTTTTACTGTTTTTAAAGGATTTTTAAGGATTTTATAATTCTTACGTAGGATTTATGTAGTTCATGATGTAATTGTTGTACGCTGCCTAGAGTTGCTTGCTGATTGGGCGGCAATACAAATGCGACTAATAAATAAATTAAATAAATAAATAAAAACTTTTTTTTGGGAAGTAATACTACAGCCAAAATAAATCATCCACTGAAGTCAAAAGGTAGCAAACCAGGGACAAAAAACTTAAAATGTGTATACCAGTAAACAAGTACAGACTTTTCAGTTTAAACTCACAAAATGCTACTGAAATCAGAACAGTCACTGTTTAAATGTGTTCAAACTGTTTTTTTTAATAAAAATAAAACATTTAAAGGCTACTCACTCAAGGATAACTCCAGTCCTGGTGTTGCAGGCCTTTGCTCTCCAAAGGGATGCCAGTAAAAACAGCTGATGCAGATTTTAAAATGCTGTTGTAATTGAGCCCTCCCAGAAGTAACTAAACAGCAAATTTAAATCTCTTTTGCATTACTATTTTTATTACATGGTTAATTCCTCAGGGTGCTCTTGGTCCATTTGACCTGAGCATTTTAGGGGACTGAGCCTACCAACCTGGTTGCCACCTCTGCCCCTTGCCACCCCTTTTTGAAATTCTGGTCACCCAACAGCCAGGTCAATGTTTACAATACACAAAGCCAGCCAAGTTATTATTTTACATGAGGAGGAAAGCTGTACAAGCACCTTTATTCACGCACCACCAACAAAAGTATATTAGATTAAATATTAAATATCAAGGCATTTGCTACCCTTCCATTAGAAACCAGATCTGCTGCCTAAGGTAGCTGACTCACTCTGCTTTGCGATTGGATGGGCCCACTGCCTGAGCTAAGTGTTGCTGAGTTTTCACATTGTGTGGACCCCTTTATCTTTAACAGCTGTCAGAACAACAGAGTTTCAACTGGATGAGACTTTCTTGATCACTTCTGTGTCCATTCCCAGAAGGGATTCACTTGATAAGTTTCTCTACACCGGAATCACTTCAGAAAAATAAAGTTGCCAAAAGAATTGTAAGCAATTCTTCCTTGCAGTTTTCAAAGAGTGAGTTACCAGTGTTAGTTTCGATATAAGGCTAATATAAATAAACAAAATATGTTAATGTTAGAGGTGCTTCGGGATTCAATCAATTTTTGTAATCTGCACAAAAGTTGGGGTCTACTGAGATAAGAATCCATACCACACATTTAATTAAGGACTAAAAAAACCCCCACAACTGAAAAATAAAAGGGGCAGCTAGTGGAAGCACAGCACAATTATTTAAAGGTGCAACAAAAGCCAATGTTTAAAGATGCAAACCAACTAATAAGGATTTCTAATGGAAAGAAGATCCAAATGTGCCCTCTATTTTGCTGGGCATGGACAATCTGGGTGTGAATTTTTAACCGGTAATAAAGCAACAGTCCTAAACTATTTGCTGGTAAGTTAATGGCATAGACATCAACGGGTCTCATGTCTGAGTAGACATACATAGAACTGTGCTGTGCTGGGATTGTGGGCCAGATCCGGCCCATGGATCGTGGAAGTGACTGACCAATAATGGCACATGAGGCAGAGTGGAGCAAAGATCAGTGGTTTATTCACCAGAAGGCAGCATAATTATACTCTTTCCCAGGCCACTTGCAGAAAGGATTGCGCATGGCCAGACACCAGTTAATTAGTATAATACACATTTCATCAGGGGTGATAATTACTAGGGAATAACCAGACAGGTTAGCCATTGGTCTAATCCAATCATGGACTGTTTTTCCGGAGCTATCTAACACAAACATGGGATGACAGTTTACTCTTGGGATCGGGGGTTCTGTGGAGTTAATTAACTTGCTGTATGTTTACCTTGAGTCACGTATCTGTGACCTCTGCACAACCATTGTTCTCAGAACTGCTGGCCAAAGCATGGTGAATCAATCTAGCTATAAACTGATATCAAATCCTGTGCCCCCAATTTCCATCCCCAAATGGTCCTTAGCGGGGCCCGCGGCGTGTTCGCCAAACCCCAAACCATCCAAGGACGGTTTGTGCCAATTCTATCCTACGGGATATCCACAGTGCTGTTGCTTTATTTGTGAGTCACATTCTCCCAACCTTATTTTCCTATCACTGAAATGGGAATAAAAGGACCGGTACGGGAAGCAGTCTTTAGGCTACCTTCAACAATCCCATTCCTGCCTGTTGCCATATGACAAGTAAATGTCTATCTCTATGTGTATGTGTGACTACTTATTTTTGCCTCAGCACCAACAGCCACAGTGGAAGTCAAATTAATAGTCTGTTTTGTCATTATATCCGCTCAAGTTGCTTCTGACTTAATGGCTATCTTGTGAATTAATGACATTAAAAAGATTTGAAGAAGTGAGTTTTGATTCACAGAAGCTTTCACTGACATAAAACTGTTAGTCTTTAAAGTACTGTACCACAATACTGTATTTTGCTTTTTCTCCTTTCACTTTGCCCTTTAATTTTGCCGACACACATTCTAAAGTTCCTTCTCAAATCTTACAAGCTACAGATTGTGACTTTTCTTGAATCAATTTATCTTATGTCAAGTCTTCCCCCCCTCTACTGCCTTCAACTTCTAGGGTTATTTTCTTACCCTGGGACTCTGGTGTTTTCAACATATGTACATTTGGCAATTTTCGATTCCAGCAGAAATTCAGACCTGATTTAATCTAGAAGCCATTTATCTGTAAACTTCTCCTGCAACATTACATTTCAAATACTTTTTAATAAAATGAGTCTTTTATAATTCCATCATAGCTGCCTTTTTTGTCATAGTCTTTTTATGATTTCTTGGTGGCAGCCTCCATTTTGATTAATAATTAAACAAGAGAATCTAGAAAAATCTTTAACTAGTTCAGTTTCCCTGGTGTTCCTAACTATTTGTACAAATTTCCCATCCCTTCCATGCAGTGTCATGGTAAAACCAGAAATTAAGTGGAAAAGATGGAATTCCTGCCATGGGGTGGGGGGATACCTGCAGATAATAATTAGCATGTCTGCAGATGAAACTAACAATTAAATTAAAAGCTGTATGCTTTCTCTGTCATAATTTTAAAAACTGGTTTTCCTCTTAGCTAAGCCCTGATATATGACAATGCTCTTTTAGCAAAAATACAGGCTTAACAATGTTAAAATAAAGAGTATACTGTGCTTATTCCAGGATAAGCATGAAATTCGGATCAACACTGAGCATAGCAAAATTCAAATTGCCTCTTCCCAGAATTCTTCCTGCTTGCTCTTAAGCAAGACAAAATTGTTTTCAGTGCTTCTCGTGCACTGATAGCAATTCAGGGCATGTGCCAAAAGTGTACGTGGATTGTTACCACCATGTAGTGGATAATGTGAATGTATCTGCTCAGACTAAGCATGTTCGGGTCTAGCAACTACCTGGATCATAGGGTTGTTTTTTTTAAAAAATAATAATGTAAACTTGCCACCCAAAGGTACCTGGTTGTCAGTTCCACACTTATCCGGAAAACAAACTGCTTCTTCAGGCACTTATACTCTGGAGACACTCGTAGAACTTGCCTCTGAGAAAAGAGATAGGATCGCACTGAATGTCTTAGTACAATAATTAAAATTTGCTGAATTGTCCTAGAAAATGTTCCTCTGTATTTGCAAATTAGTTTGTATTTGTTTTGTGATTGGTTGCCAGGAGGTAAACACAAACTTCATTTGCAAGGCTGATGGTGCTTTCAGTGGATTGTATGATTGGAAAGGGAAACAATGCAAAAGCTGGAAACAGGCATTTGGTTTAAATAAAGATGTTGCAGATTCATTTACCGTATTTTCCCACTGTGTTCTGATTGGAAAATATGGAAACAACCCCTGATTTGTCTGGAGGAGCTTTGGGACACATGAATGTAGGTGCCCTTATAAGATTTGGGGAGTTTGCAATCATTTCTGGAAAAAAATATTATTTTGTTCCTTGCAATATTAGCATAAGTGATAGAGGAAGACAGCATGAATGACAGTGTAGCCAAACTGTTAGAGATTACTTGAGGGCAAATTGTGTGTAAAGCATGATATTTAAGGAAGAAAATTCAATGTGACAGACTTTTGAGCCGTAACAATCAGAAATTGTGAAATGTAAATATGTATAGAAGGCCTTAGAACTTGGGCTGCAATAACTGCATTTGCAAGCAATCTATGGGCACAATTTTTCCCATTCTGTCTGATCAGGCTCCATATACAGTGGCACAATGATTTTAATCCATTCCATGGGGCTCGTTGTTGTACGAAACAATTGTTATATGATTTCATTTTTATACAGGACGATTGTTGTATGAGGTTCCACTGTACTGTACTGTATATGTAATTTGATGCCTGAATAACCTTTTACCAATGTCAACTACTGTACCGGTAATTGTCATCAGTTCTCTACTTTTGTACATCTTGAACTATGAGCCAGAAGCTCTTAGTGGCAGAAACAAAATCAATGTATTTAACTGTATTATTGATGTTCTTGCCCTACATTAAAGCAGTATGACAATAGAACAGATTGTCAGGAGGTGGCAAGCACTCCAGTACTGGAGGCACTGAAGCAGTGATGCACTGTGAAATTTTTTTCTACCCACTCGGTGGGCATGGCTATCTGTGAGTGTGGCTATCTGTGGGCATGGTCTCAACCACCACCACCACCGGGAAAAAAGAAACCTACCTTGCTCTCTTTCTTCGCCGAGATGAGGAGGAGGATGGAGGAGTCCCAGAGCAGTGGCGCTACTGGGAGGTGAGCGGGGCAAGTTGGTGGACTGGCGTTGGCTGGGCTTCCCTTCCCAGCACCGCCAGAAATGCGTCCCTGCCGGCGGCGCTGCTGAGAGGTGAGCAGGTGGGTTGGTGGGATGACACTGGCTGGGCTCCCCTTCCCAGCACCACCGGAAACGTGTCCCTGCCAGCGGCACTGCTGGAGGTGAGCGGGTGGGTTGGTGGGCTGGTGCTGGTTGGCCTCCCCCGCCTCGCGCCACTGGAAATGCATCCCATTTGCCTCGCCCAGGGCCGAAGGCGCAAGGGAAGTGCGGAGATGAAAGCGCACCTTCGGCCCTGGGCAAGGCAAATGGGATGCGTTTCTGGCAGTACTGGGAGGGGGAGGCCGAGAGATGGGTGTGGCCGGCCAAGTGGGCATGGACTGGAATTTCTACTACCGGTTCGCTAGAACCAGTCAGAACAAGCCATCTGAAGAGAAAATTAGACAGCCATCTGTCAGATTTACTTGATTCCTACATTAAAGGGGGGGGGGGGGGGTGTTTGACCTGATAGTCTTAAAGGCTTCTTCCAACCTCCCCCCCCACCCTTTTTAAAAATTCTGTGACTGTGTGATTCTATAAGTTACCATCAGAAGCATGGTTGGCTAGGGATCAAAATGTAGTCTCTGCTCCTCTCATGCCCAGATTATGAAACATCTTCCATAGAGTGTTCCTGTTGTCTCTCTCCTTGTATAGCTTGAAGCATCTTCTTTCTTCTACTGAACTTTTATGAAGGTTTACCACAATGCCCATTTTCAGTTGAATACATCCGTGTGAATTACCCTTTCTTTCCTTACGTAACTGTTCAAAGAATATAACACACAGTCTGCATTTTAAAGCAACGGATGGATCTTCATCTAAATGTAGGTCTTTGTCTTCAGGTGCTAGAGTCACTTTGCATTATGTCTGTAGATTATCTTGCAGGGGAATTCAGTAATGCATTGTTTTCATTAATACAATCTCTGAATTAGATGTTTGATGATCAAACAGGTGTGAATGCTCATAATATAGGAGCTTCTGTAGGCATTTTTGTGCACTTTCCCCCCAAGCTCATACAAGGAAAGTAAACAGAATTTTCTTTCATGTGGCCATAAAGTGAGGCTGTATTCTGCATTCCATTCATTTTTACTACATGGTTCAAAGAGCACAATGCTCTCTGATGTGTTCAGCTCTGTTTTCAGTTCATTTAAAATAAAGCCAAATCAACAATATTCTTGGCTAATCATCTCCTAGGGAATTTAGATCTAAGATAATGATAAATAGCATTTTCTCAGAGCAGGAAGAAACTTGATACACTCATTTAAATGGCTAAATGTTAACAGAGGACATTTGCACCTGTAATAGCTCTGCTGTGAGGGCTGACATTCAGAATAGCTATAGAGACTGACATTCAAAATCAGCAGCTCATCTTGTCACTGAGACAGGGTCCAGTAAAGTTTCACCTGCCTAAATCCCTTCCTTTATGGAGTGATTTGGAAGTTGTGTTACGGTGTTTTATTATGATTCCATTCCCCTTTCAAAATGTCTTACCACCGTAGCCCCAAATGACATATTGAGGAATAGAGATCCAGCCTGCGTTGGACAGGATTACACTCCCTCTAAAACACAAGTGTGCAGTTTTGAGTGTGCTGCTGGATTGGACTATGAACCTGGATGCCTGGGTTTCAGCAGTGGCCAAAAGTAATGTACTGTACTATCTGTGCCCATTCCTGGAAAGGTTTGCTCTGGCCATAGTGACACATGCCTTAGTTAAATTCCAACTGCATTACTGTAACATGACCTATGTGGGGCTGCCTTTGGAAAGTGTTCAGAAACACTTGGAGTACATATTGGATTAGTTGAAATTGGTAGCCATCATCAGATCTTAAGGTACAAAAAGCCATGTTTTAACTACTGCAAATTGCTAGTCTATGGCCAGAATTTTTCTGCTGTTTGCAGGGCCATAGCCAGGATTCTAGCTATTTTTTCAGGATGGGCAACAAAGCCTCTTTTCAATGCATTCCTATTGGAAACTGCGCTTTGCCAGGTTGGGCGAACTGCCAACTCAGGGTGGGCCAAACCTACCCTGACCACCCCCTGGCTACAGCCCTGGCTGTTTGTGTAAGGTTTGCAAAGATAGCCGACAAAGTACCAGAGCATGTCTTGCTTGTGTCTTATTAATGTACTCAAATGCATATATGAGAGGTACACTGGCTCCTCAATTGGTAAATTTGAAATAACTTTAGCAAAAGGATTCTGCCCATTGGATAGAAATAGCTATAACACTATTATTTCTATCCCCTTCCCACCTGGTGAGGAGGAGGAGGAGAATGAGAGCAAACTACTATCACCACCATCACTAATCATTGTGTAAGTACTGAAAGTACACAGTCATTTCTGAATCAAATACATATGATGCAGCTACAGTACATGATAAATATTATAAATGTATAATGTACTCAGCAATTAACAGTGTAATTAAGCAGAGACAATACCCAAAAGGAGCAAGGGAACGAGAAAAGAAAATGAAAAGGTGACAATACAAAAATGTTAAATGAAACAATGGTATTCTAAGAAAAATCTTAAAAGCAGAGGAAGATCCAACAAATCAAATTTCAGCAGGCAAAACATTCCAAAGGCAGAGTGCAATGAAGGGAAACATCTGTAAGAGGATTATAGTAGTAGAACTGTGCTTTGGAAAGAACTAAGTGAAAGGAAAAACAAATAGCCATCAAAGCAAGGTGAAGTAAAAGGTGAAGGTCTCCCTTGCTCGAAAGCCAGTTGTATCCGACTCTAGGGTGCAGTGCTCATCCCAATTTACAGCCAAAGAGCCAGCTCTGTCTGAGTCTGCAGGAGTTTCCATGGTCGCGTGGTAGGCATGACTAGAAGCTGGAGCACACAGAATACTGTTACCTTTCCTGCCAAATGTTTCTTGCAATTTCTTGCTTTTACATTGCTAGGTTGACAGAAGCTGGGTCAGAGACAGGCGCTCACTCTGTCATGCAGCACTCAGGTTTCAAACTGGTGAACTTCCTACCTTCTGGTCATCAAGTTCAGCATTTTAACCACTAAGCCACTGCAGTCCCTTTAAGGAGAAGTAGACTTATTTATTTCCATGTGTGAGGCAGTGGTTGTGCATACATATCACCATCAGGTTGCCTGGTTCCAGCCCATAGGTCCAGGGAGGCAGGGGGAGAGCAAGACTCCCATCTCCCAAGCTAGAAAGAGTGTGCCAACACAGGTGGATGATAGGAGGCTGCTTGATGGTAAACAGCTGGAGGAGGTTGGGCTACTTACAGGAATAAGAGAAGAGGAAGGGGAAAGCCCATGGGATGTTGGCCATTGTCATAAGTTACTTCAGAAGAGTGGGGTTTGTGGAAAGATACACAAAAAGCCTGGGACCTCTTCTTTTGCATTATTACAGAGACAAGGAAAGAGGAAAGTCCAGCCTCTCTCTTTCTGTCCAGTTTGCCCTTTTACGGCAACATGCTCACCTCTGAAGTCCTTGCCTTAATGCAGCCAAGACACGAGAGCCAAGTAAAAAGAGGTCCATCAGGGGAGGGGCTGAGAAGAGCAGTAGAGCCCAGTTCTTTTCACTTACCTTTAGAAGCCCTTCTTGCAAAAGATGCACCCAGGTGGACCCACTCTTTCCCACCTGCCTGCCTCCCAGGACCAGGTCACTGGACTCTGGGGAACTCCAGTGAGTTATTTGTAACAGGTCAGGCGAAGGGAACTGCCATCACCAGTGCCACAGAAAATACAGGAACTGCTCTGGCCCGGGTGCACATATGCAGCAAAAACGAAGAATGACCATAATGGCTAAAAACTTGCTGTTTTAGCAAGATCAGCACAGTAAGTCACAACTAGAGTTAAAACCATTGAATCTATGCAATGTATTGAGAATTTAACTCTTCAGATCCCTCTTGATTCAATGTGTCTACTTTAGTTGCAACTTACTAAGCTAAACAACAGGATTTCAGCCTGTGATATGGCAAACCATAACTAATGATAGGATGATGATATATGATCCCAATTCTGATCCTACTACTATATTATAGATAGCTTGAGTGTTTTATTATATCTACTCTTCTTTTGGCTTGACAACTATCACCACCATGTCCGGTTCCATGCCAATTAACTTCACATTCAGTGATGCACTGCAGCAGGTTCTGTCAGGTTCTGGAGAACTGGTAGCGGAAATTCCCCCAGGCCATGCCCACTTAGTTGGCCACATCCACCTCCATAGTTCATAATGCAGGATGTTTGGCCATGCCCACAGATTTGGCCCTGCCCACACATTTGGCCAGCCCAGCCCACGGAGTAGGTAGTAAAAAAAATTGCGGTGCATCACTGATTGTATTTGATGACCAATAAAACCCCGTTCAAGTGATTTCAAAATAAATGTCTTACATCGTGAAAATGCCCTCCTTTCTAAGTGTGGCAGGCTTTATGCAGAGGCTGAAACTGGTTGCAGAAATAAGCTGGGTGGTAAATTAGAGGTCCCTGGGCTGGTCCTGGGGTAAAGGCGCCAGCTTTGAAATCAAACCATTCAGGGGCCGAGTCCCCCGGGGTGCTACTCCCAATCTGGCCAGGTTATCGTGCTATGGTAATAGAGTAGACCCTACAGCAAGCGACTCAACACTGATCATCAGGTGGCAATTAACTAACCTGACCACCCTGAGGACTAACGGCCTTGGGTGGCAAAGTCCACAGGGAAGGGTGATAGTCCTCAAGTTGATTAAATCCCACTTGAATCCATCTTGATGAAAGGCAGCAGCTTCATCAATACTGGCCTAGGGCTGGGGAGGACCTTGTGTGCCAAAAGGGCTTAGGACCAGAAAGTGACTCGTGGAACTGGATCAGTGATACAGATGACATGCTGCAATGCGGAAGGCAGATGAAGGGCCACTGCATTATATTCTCAGTACAGTCTTCATGGCTGATCGCCATGATGATCGCCAATATTCAGAATTGAATACAGCACAAGAAAAAGAAGGCAGATTATTGCAGGGGTCCCCAACCACTGGGCCATGGACCGATGCCAGGCCGCTTGGTGTGGTTGGCGGTGGGAGCCCCGGTGGCAGCCTTCTGCCCTTGGCATGCTCCAACGGGGCAGCCTGGAAGGCGGGGCAGGGGCATGAGCTTCAGACACAGCAGATGGGAAGGTGGCTGGGGCCCTCTTCCATGTTGCTTAACTGTGAGAGGGCTCCGCCCCCTGCCTGTGTGCAATGTGACGTCTCACTGCCCGAGTCGGGCAGTGTGGTTGGTGGGCAGCTGGCCCCTCCTCCTTGTTTTTGGGCTTCAGTGTGCACTTTGTCATATTTTGTTGTGTGCTTGTGCTGTCCAGTCCTGCCTCCCCCACTTGCCTGTCTATGGAAAATGTGTTTGGCATGAAGCCAGTCCTTAGTGTGGGAAAGTTTGAGGACCCCTGGATTAGAGTGTAAGAAGAATACTGTACTGGGCTTGCTTCTCCACCCATCCATTTTAAAAGCAAGATAATCAAAAGGCAATGTGTATAAAAATGACATTTAAATCATTTGTCATCAAACTAATTGTAGTTCATTTGACCCTCTGATGTAATATAAGCAGTGGTGGGCATCAGAAGGTTTGCACCAGTTTGCCAGAACTAGTAGCAGAAATTCTGGCTGGCCTCACACATCCAAGCTTTGAAATAAAGTAGTCCTAATTCAGGTACAACACAGAGCTTTCCCCCTGGTCACGCCCACCATACCATGCCCACAGTGTGGTAGTAAATTTTTTTGGAGCCCACCACTGAATATAAGCAATTTCCTCCAGCCTCTTTGGCTATGAGGTTATGTAACAATAGTCCTTGTTTTGCCTCTCATTAAATATTTATGGAGTCTGATATTCTTGTAACTGTAACAGCTCAAAATTATTTCTGCCACCAAAATTGTTCCTTCTTCACATCTTGGGACCGTAATATCTGAAATAACATTTTGTCCTACATAAGCCTGGCCATTATTTTTTGTTTTTCAAAGACTCTGATGTATGTCCTGCCTGCCACAGTGGACTATGAATGATGCGACCTTTTCTGCAGTAGCCCCTATATTAAGGAACTCTTTCCCTCTATAACAGTCAGGTGGAGTCTGTATTTATTTATCAAGTCCTGTTGCTTAGTACAGTAATACTCCAGATAACACTAAAACTTGGTTCCACAAGTCTTAGTGTTATCCGATTTTTAACATTATGCGATACATCCATCACATAATGTTAAAATCCTATGAGATGAATCGCATAACATCAAAACTCCATAGAGATACATTGTAACCGGCACAGGATTTCAACATTATGCGATGCAATTTTTTTCCAGATTGCTTAGTGTTATGCGGTTTTAGCATTATCTGGTGCAAACGTTATCCGAGGTATTACTGTATAGTAAATCACACTAGAGTAAGTCTACTAAATCAGTGGAAATGTAGTGAGTCAACTCCTTCATAAATTCTATTGGTTCAACTGGGCCTACTCTTAACCGTGAACTTACTAATTTTTTTATTACATTTATATCCTGCCCATCTGGGATATTTTTCCACTGCATGGCTTACAACATACTTTTAAAAATATTTTCAATAAAAATTAATCAAATTGAATAAATTATAAAAAACAAGAACAAAAATGATAATCCCACAATTTATGAAAAACAACAACCCAACAACAAAGAGCACATATAGGTGATGACATTGCAGACAAGGTTTTCAAGGGTACAAGGGTACAAGGATGACCAGGGGCACACTCATGTCACCCACTCGGCCCACCCAGAGAGCAGAAAAAGGGGAGACGCCGCCGTTGCGGAGAGGGACTCCCTGTCTCACCCGGGAGCCCATGCCACCGGATCCCGGGAGTGGAGACAGGTGGGAGAGCCACCACCCCCCCCCCCCACAGCTGACTTCGCTCTCTGGGCCGGCCCGCCCAGAGAGCAGAAAAAGGGGAGACGCCGCCGTCATGGAGAGGGACTCCCTGTCTCGCCCGGGAGCCCACGCCACCGGCTCCCGGGAGTGGAGACAGGTGGGAGAGCCACACCCCCCCCCCCCCCCACAGCTGCCTTCGCTCTCTGGGCCAGCCCACCCAGAGAGCAGAAAAAGGGGAGACGCCGCCGTCGCGGAGAGGGACTCCCTGTCTCACCCGGGAGCCCATGCCACCAGATCCCGGGAGTGGAGACAGGTGGGAGAGCCACCCCCCCCCCCCACAGCTGACTTCGCTCTCTGGGCCGGCCCGCCCAGAGAGCAGAAAAAGGGGAGACGCCGCCGTCATGGAGAGGGACTCCCTGTCTCGCCCGGGAGCCCACGCCACCGGATCCCGGGAGTGGAGACAGGTGGGAGAGCCACCCCCCCCCCCACAGCTGACTTCGCTCTCTGGGCCGGCCCGCCCAGAGAGCAGAAAAAGGGGAGACGCCGCCGTCGTGGAGAGGGACTCCCTGTCTCGCCCGGGAGCCCACACCACCAGATCCCGGGAGTGGAGACAGGTGGGAGAGCCACCCCCCCCCCACAGCTGACTTCGCTCTCTGGGCCGGCCCGCCCAGAGAGCAGAAAAAGGGGAGACGCCGCCGTCATGGAGAGGGACTCCCTGTCTCGCCCGGGAGCCCACGCCACCGGATCCCGGGAGTGGAGACAGGTGGGAGAGCCACCCCCCCCCACAGCTGACTTCGCTCTCTGGGCCGGCCCGCCCAGAGAGCAGAAAAAGGGGAGACGCCGCCGTCGTGGAGAGGGACTCCCTGTCTCGCCCGGGAGCCCACACCACCAGCTCCCGGGAGTGGAGACAGGTGGGAGAGCCACCCCCCCCCCCCCACAGCTGACTTCGCTCTCTGGGCCGGCCCGCCCAGAGAGCAGAAAAAGCGGAGACGCCGCCGTCGTGGAGAGGGACTCCCTGTCTCACCCGGGAGCCCACGCCACCGGCTCCCGGGAGTGGAGACAGGTGGGAGATGCTGCGGGTTGTCCTGGTTGGCCCCCTGGGATGCTTCGCTACCATCTTCTTGTTGTTGGCTAGGATTTGGGGCCAGCCGCGAAGGGCGGCTGGACTTGCCATGGTCTGGGCCTCGGTGGAGGCGAGGAGGCTGGTCGGCTTGGAGCTTCAGGACTTGTGCACGCTTTTGTTCCACCCACCCCCCTTCTGGAAGGACTAAAAGGACTGTGCTGGGTATATTTTTTATATTGTTATTTGACGTTTTGATTTTTTAAAAAATATTTTGTACTCTTTGATGTGAGTAACTGATGTTTAGGATTTTATTGTATTGTACCTTATTTGATGTATTGTTAGAAACTGTATTGTAGTGCACATGTAGTGCATATTGTAGTGTATATATATATATATTTCTGTAATTTCTGCGGACAGGGATTTGTAATTGTACTTTTGGTGATTGATTTTTTGCTGTATTTATTGTATGTTATGTTACTGTATTTCGTATTATTGTCCGCTATGTAAACCGCCCTGAGTCGGGTTCGCCTGAGTGAGCGGTATATAAGCGCGAAAATTAAATTAAATTAAATTAAATTAAAATACTGTGATGAGAGACTACTGATATAGAAAGTCTTGTTTTATGAATGCACCTATGTTCGTGTGATATTGGATTCTCTCATCTCTCCCCCCCCCCGTGGTGAACTAAATCCAGTTGTTAATACTAACAAGAGCAGACTAAATAGGATTTGTTTCAACACTTAAGTCCTAATGGTTAAAGGAGATGAATAATTGAATTTATCTCTTTGGTTCAATAATCAGGGAAAACATGTTTATTTTTTAAAAATTGCCACCAGTAGTTTTTAAAAGGGGTGGGCATCAGCAGGTTCACACCAGTTCACCAGAACCGGTAGCAGAAATTTTGGCTGGCCCTGCCCATCCATGTTTTGAAATAAAGTAGTCCTAATTCAGGTGCAACACCTGGCTTTCCCCCTGGCCATGCCCACCATACCACGGCTGCACTGTGGTAGTAAATTTTTTTTTGAGCCCATCACTGGTTTTTAATATAAACTTTGTTTTCATTGAAATATTGAAAGAATGTTAAAAGTGGAGATGAGAGTAAGAGTGATGTAGATGACAGAGCATTGGACAAGGTCTCAGAAGACCTGGGCTCAATTCCACTCCTGAAAAATCTCACATACCTTGAAAACTCTGTTAAGGTTGCCATTAATTGGAAGTGACTTAATAGCATTTAATAGCAGTTACATATAACATTAACCTGGGATCAAATACTGTACTGAAAATGACTTTGTAGCATCTACAATATTCAATGGCCTATTTAGGTTTAGGTGGTGTATGGATCTAGATTTAGCAAATGGCTTCTCATATATTAGCTGCTTTCTCTGGAATAGATATATAATATGTTGACTGATTTATCGCAAGGAATTCAGGTGGTGTTACTGTTCAATCATTTCATTCCAATGTTACTCTATTTCAACGTGATCCCTGGTCATTTTCTAATCTTACAGTAAATGCAGTTACACAGCCATTCTTTTTATTTATCATACATGAAGTGGCAACTACTGTATTGTCAATTCATCCACTTGGTAAGGTTTCATATTGTTTGCTCATCCAGTCTACCAGTGACATTAGTCAATGGTTCAGATTCAGAAGAGCATTCTTGGATAAACAGTAAGTGGAAAAAAGAGATAAAGTTGAGCTTCATTAACGTAGTGGTGGCACTAAACCTCCATACTCCAAACCATCACTTCAGTTGGTTTCACTTCTGTTTCAAGTAATAAAGGCAACAAGATGTTGTTCTGAGGGACATTGCAGGTCAGCAGTCACAGTTTCAGACAAGAATTTGCCAGTAATATCTTCTGAAGGCTCCTCTCTAAGAAGTGCTATAAAAGAGAAGTAAATTTGAGACACCCAACTCATAAGGATGCCATTATTGGTGGACTTGAAATCTACCACAACTCCAACAGAACAAGCAAAGATTTAGTGCTGTCAAGTTCCAAGTGTGGGTCATCCACAAAGGTGACCACGCCAAACTCTGCCATGTAATTAGCAGGTAAGCCAAGTTGCAATGGATCTAGAGGAATCCTCATCTAGAAATGAAACAATAAACAACAATCTAAATAAGACCGAGAAGTAAATGTGACCAACACCAATCATTGAACTCTAACAGCAGACACCATCTGAAAGAACAATACCTTGAACTGATCCCAATGTACAATACAATCTTTAAAGGAACTTGAAATAGGACCAAAATTGCCAGACTGTCTTCCAGTCCCATTCATTTCTAGAAACTCACAATAATGACAGACTGTTCCTTTGGGTGAATAACTCATGTTTCTAAACTATCCTTCAGCTTCTGTTTTTGCCAGAGAAGCAGTCACCCAGAAAAACCTTCCATACTGTATGAATCAGTAATTTCCTCATACCTCTGAAGATTTTCCTCACTAAATGTCCCTATTCTTTTCTTTAAGGCATCCAGTACTTTTAATAAAATGGATTCATTCATTCAGTAGCTGAGTAATGATCTGGCATAAGGCAGAGCTAATATAAATATTCTTCCACAAGTTTCTATTCCAGGGCAATTTAGTATTGGTGAGGCACTGCTTTCTGTCAACCATCTGAAAGTAAATCCATTGCCATAGCTACTTACTGGATTTAATACTTTCCAAATTATAAGATCTACAAGTGTTCTAGTCCTACAATTTGCAAACCCAAAGGTATGTTCTTTTTATTTGAATGGGTCTTTCTCCAATATAAGTTAGCATTGAATTTCAAACTAAAGCAAACTGCTATTACATTTTATAAACATCCATAGAATGGTATTGCATACAGTTTTAATTCCCATGGAAAGCACACACTTTTCTGGTGCCCTTTTCTTACATCTGCTCTAGCAGGTTGTTCAGGTTTTTGTAATAATAACCTACCTAATCTGTTTGCTGCAAGGATCAAATGGGTAAGCAACCAAACCTGTCATTTATTTCTAGTTCCTATTTATTTTGCAAAATGATTGAACTACATAAAGAAGTTCTACAAGTACTGCTAAGACAAATTTCTCAATCTTCATCCTCCTAAAAAATACATTATACCACTATTTTCACATTCCCAGATACTTATTACCACAACACGTTTTTAACATTTTAACATGTGGGTTTAATTTGGCACTAAAGAGGGATAACTATCAAAATAGATAAACTTAATATGAACAGAGATGTAATGACAATGTCATTTGGTAGCAGTTATAAAGGTATTCCTTAAATAATAAAAAAAAAAACAGCATGCAAACCAAACCGCCTAAATCAAAACCAATTTCCTTGGAGGTCACGAAAAAGACATGATGTGCTTTCAGTGTTTTTCCAGAAATATTTTCCTGTCTAGCTAATAAAGTTTGAAAGGAAATAATAATTGTAAGCAATTACATGGTTTATGGTACGTTGAGATCAATTCTTCTTGCATCATTCAGGCCATGCTGAAGAAGGGACTTTGGAAATACCAGCTGAAATGATCTACCTGTTTTCCTCTTTCGGAGACAGGAGTTCTGCGCACATATGACCTGTTCTGAGCAGCCTAAACTACATTATTGCCTCAAGTGTTGTGGAGGATGTTATCCCACTGTCTGCATGGTTTAATTGGAAGCTTTTATACATGGGAAATGAAAGTGGTACAATCTTGTCCACCATCTCAGGAAGAAACAGACCTTGTGCTAGTTCTAAAAGGCAAATTGTATGCATATTGCATTAGAGCTATCTAATCTGTAAATAGTATTGTACATGGATAATTTAACAACCCAAGTGGTAAAACTCTCATTCCCAAATCGAAGGAAATTGATCATCTCAGACATGAAAAAGGAGACATGAGGTAAAGACTCAGGGAGCCAGGAGGCCAAGCAATTCTTGTTTGTTCTATTTATTTATTTATTTATTTACCTGTGAAATCAAAAAACAGGCTTCAGTCTTTAAGCTTTTGCCATATCTCATCACATCTGTCATATCTCATCACCACGGCGATAACAAACTGCAGATCAGCATTTGGCTCATGCTCCTTTGAAAGCGACCGTTTTGTTGTGGTTCACTCTTCCCGACAGTGGCAAAAATCCAGTAGCAAATTGCAACGAGAGTAGGTTCCCTGTATTAGTAGGGATTTGGTGAGTCAGCTCCTCTGTAAGTTCCATTGATTTAGTGGTTTTACTCTGGTCGCAACTTACTACTGGATTTCAGCCTCGGATTGTGTGATATGCATGGAAAGAATATTTTCAGCAGCTAATGTAGAGACCCACTGTAGTTTAGTATTTCTCTGTCATGCCTGTTTAAAAGATACATCACCATAACATGATACCCCATTGCTTTAAATGATTAAAAAGTGGAACTCTGTGAAGGCTTCATTTTGCAGAGTGCACTAGATCAGTTTGCATGGGAATGAGTTAACAAAAAGAAAAGTACAGTGGCACCTTTATTAAAGTAGACTTCTGAAGGGGGGAGGGGAGTTGTCTCACGTTACCCTTTTAGAGAAGTGTTCCAAATACACTTAGGTGAAAGGAGACACTGTACGTGGAATGAAAGAAGCAACAGTCGGGCAGCTGGTAAATGTAATGTGCCTCCATGTATTCAAAAGATACCTGCAGAGCACGTAGGAATTTGCCTTGTTCTTGTAAACATAAAGCTTCAGCCTTAACTAAATAATTCAAATGATGCATCATGAATGTTCATGAAATGGCTGCTTGTATAGGTCAGCTTTCCCCAATATGGTGTCCTTGAGATGGGTTAGATCATAACTGTCCCCATGCCTATGACTGTGCAGGCTGGTAATGATGGGAGTTGTCATTCGAGATGTCTGGATGGCACCTGGTGATGGAAAGATGAAATAGAGCCCAGACACTCTCAGATGTTGTTATAATGGACTCCATTTCAATTCCTGCTGTGCCCGACAGGAATTTGAAAGTAGGTTATAAAAGCAGACCTGTTGTAAACAGCTATGGAATAGGCAGCTGCCTGCTGCCATGTTACTAGTAATGGTAAAGTACTTGAAAGCCAATTGTATCCAACTCTAGGGTTCAGTGCTCATCTCTGTTTCAAAGCCAAAGAGCCAGTGCTATCTGCTTCTGCAGATGTTTCCGTGGTCATGTGGCAGGCATGACTAGACACAGGAGCACATGGAATGCTGTTTACCTTACCACCGAAGTGGTCTCTATTTATCTACTTGCAATTTCTTGCTTTCGAACTGCTAGGTTGGCAGGAGCTGGGACAAAGATGGGAACTCATTCCGTCCTGCAGTACTCGGGAATTGAACTGCTGACCTCCTGCCTTCCAGTCAGTGTCTTAGCCTCTTGAGCCACTGCAGTCCATGTTACTATGTTTTGGTGTCTTGAACGGAAGACAATAGAAGGAGCCGCAGTAGGGCTAAACACAACTTTATTGCATGATGGTCAGGGTGAACATGAGGTAATGGTGGACAAAACAGCTCTATTTATAGTACACTGAACATTTGAATATCCCGGGTGGTAGTTTATTGGCTACTGTCCGTGTGACATCATAGATCGTCACGCCCATCTTCTCCAGGTGTGGTGTGGCGGGAAGTTTTCCCGCTCTTCAGGTATTCAGGGAATCTGTACCATGTGAGCCGGATGCTCGCTACTGCCACCTGTGGCCACTTAGCTCACATCCTTATACAGCTTGCTACAATGTGTCTCTGATTAGATACAATTGGATACATTGACCGGTTACATTCTGTTAAAGGGAAACTTGCAACATTCATTCAATACATAACATATGTTTAGTTAATTGTTTGATTACACCATTAAAATCCGTGGGATTTGCTCTGCTTATAAAACAGTTGAATCTGATTTATTTTTTACTGACGCAAGGCTGATTCAAATCCATCCAGTGCTTTTTGCTCCCAAACCACATTTTTCTCTGCTAGTATGAGCCTTCTACTTTTTAAATGTCAGGAAAAAAATCATCAGGGTTTTTCTCCTGTCCTGTCAGTTGTGATTCCTTATTGTAAAGATGAGGAGATGTTCTATAGGTGGTGTTTCAGTGATATAGCAGTTGGGGCATATTATTCAGGGAGAACACAATCTACAGGTGAAACTCGGAAAATTAGAATATCATGCAAATATTCATTCATTTCACTTAAAAGGTGAAACACATATATGAGATAGACTCACTTCATGCAAAGCGAGAGATGTCATACCTTTATTCGTTATAATTGTGATGATCATGGCGTACAGCGTACATGAGATTATGTGATGATTATGGGGTACATGAGGTTAGGGGGCTGGGATTTTCATACACTGTTAGCCATAAGCATCAATATTATAACAAAGTAAGGCTTGAACTATCCCACTTTGCATGTAATGAGTCTATCTCATATATTTGTTTCATCTTTTAAGTTGCATTACTGAACTGAATGAACATTTGCACAATATTCTAATTTTCCGAGTTTTACCTGTACTTTCTTTCTTCTCTCTCAAGTGTCCTCTTTATTTATTTTTAAAATTAAGATTATTTCTAGAACAGTCTTTCACCTTATCGCTGGATCAACAATTGAGCAGGTCAGGAAAGCACAAGAAATGGGAAAGAACTTTTTCTGGGACTTCTCTCTTTATCAAGAGACAAGGTGCTGCTGATGGAGAGAAAGTCCAGGGCACTCAACCTTTGAATAGGGAAAAGAGAATCCTGATTATGATTTGTGTGTGTGTGTGTGTTCCTGCACACACTTTGAAGTCTCAACTATTTTTCTTCTGCACAGCCAAGAAGGGAGAAGGGGGGGGGGGGAATCATTAGAATTAGAGCAACCTTTCCTTTATCACTGGGTTAATAAATGAGTGAATAGGGGAAAGGAGGGAAGGAATCCCCATTTATGTGCTATGTAGGTATGTGCACATATCAACGCCCAAACTGTTTTCCTTTTGTGTGATATTATTAATATTCTCACGCTGGTACCTGTACTAATAAGATTGTTAAGGAGATTCCCTTTTTTGTCTTTGGTTGTTTTCTCTGACTCCAAAATCCTTGGAAATGGGAGTCAAAAAACAAAACAAAACCGGAAGATATCCCTCTTCTTTAAGTTTTGTCCATTTATATGGAACAATCCATGAGTGGTTACAGTCTCTAGATACTCAGTTTTCTTGACATTCAGGCAGGGCCCAAAATGATTGAGGTGGCCATTCCATGCCTGGACTTGCCACTGTAGTTCTTTTCCAGTGGTAGTAGCAAGAATGAAATCATCAGTGTAGAGCACAGTCCAGAGTGCATTCAGCTACAGGTCTTGTATGATGGTATCCATGACTAATATAAACAAAAGCGGCAACAGTGCAAAGACACTCCAACTGTCACTGGGAAACCTTTAGAGAGGACAGCTGAGCATCACACATGGCTGCTGGTGTCCTTGTATAGCATTTTGACCTAGTCAATGAGTGGTTCAGGCACCCTGTGGTCACAGAAGGCATACCAGATCAATTGGCATGGGAAACAGTCTAATTCTTTCTCTAGCTCTAGGAATGTCATGTGCAATAGTTGGGTCTTCTCTCAGTGTTTCTCTATGAGCTGTTGAGCTGCAAAGATGGCATTAGTCATTCCACTTTCTTTGATGAAATTGCATTGGTTGTTATTGAGTTGGATGATGTTGTGAATGTGCTGGTTCAGAATTTTCTCAAAGATCTTCATAGTTTGAGATGGGAGGTGGATTGGACGATATTTGGCTCAGTCAGCTGGGTCATTCTTGTTTTTTCATGTGGAGACTGTTAGGCTCACAGGCACTATTTGCTATGACATTGGAGGACTCTGTCAGCCAAGGTCTCCCCAGGTTGCAGAGTTCTTACAGTTTGGTAATACAAAACTAAAGACTCTTTATGGATTGATTGAGGACATGAATTTGGACAGATCTGTTTGCATAATTGGTGTGTTTAATTAGGATGTCCTGTGCTGAACATCCACTAAGGCAGATTGCATCTAATAGAAATAGTTGGCAGTGGATCACATCCATTTTGTATAAGGCTGTGGATTTAAATTTTATGAACGGGAAACTTCCATGGAAATATTGTTTTGTTACTGTATAGGAAACAAAGGTTAATACATGGCCTGGGACTTTGACCTTAGGACAGCAGGGAGAGGAAGCTGTTCCTAATCAGAGGACAGCTGAATATATCCTGCAAATCAGTCAGCTGGTTGGTTAACAGTATTGTAGGAAACATTAAGGAAACACTACTATGTTTGGAATCAGAAAGATCTGAGGTTAAATGCTTTCTGTTTTGGGAATACAGCTATTTTCCCTTTACAGTATTTTATTTTTTTAACTGAAACTCTTGAAAATACATGCAGTTGCTACAAGAGCCAGGATTCAAAAGACAAAGTGCAATTAATAGTAGGGGAAATATGCCGTAAAATGGCACCTCAGACAAAATTGGGACCTTACTCTAATACAATGGATTTCCTTGAGAACTGGGTCTGCTTCTAATGCCAGGACATTGTTATGTCCTCCAAAATTAGCCAGCCAATAACAATTTTTTGGAGAATTGTTTCTTTTCAAGATTTGCCTTTTGATTAGGCAGAACATGGTAACTCTTTTAAGCTGCAAATTCATAAAAGGCCAGCAAATTCTTAATTATTTAATTGGTAGTGGGCAAATTTTTGGTACTGCTGGGGAAGGGAAGAGGTACTTGTGGAAATTTCTGTTTTATGTGCTAAAATAATTTATCTGGAATGATGGACTGTGGGGGCACCATTGGCTGCCTCTTCTCAAGTAGAACAATCCTCAGGCCCTAACTCTCCTAAAACCAATGTAACTCATCTGGTTGTGCAATATCGCTAGTCTTCCTAGGAAATATCCACAATTTTGTGTATCTTGCAAATGGACATTTGCCCAATAATGTACTCTTCATACACACCTCCTTTGGCTAGCTCCTAGCTCCATAGTATGCCTTCTCTCCCATTGTCATTTCACAGCTCCCCTGGTGGGATAGTGGTTAAGGCACTAGGCTTGGAGACCGGAAAGACGGGTTCAATTCCTGAGAGTTATACGATGGGGGACATGAAAGGAACCTCATTCAGGCATCGCGCAAAAATCCTTTCAACCCAAAGTAATTGCTGACACGAAAATGCATTATTGTCATTTCATAATAGGCTTCCCATTGTGTATCTGTCTTCCAAATGCAGTCTTCAGTTTCTGTTAATACCTTGGCAGCAAATCTATTTCCTATTCTTTCACAGACTGTTAGGATGGTAATACTACTCTCGCTAATTTGACTACACTACTAAGCTGTAAAAAATAATGATATGCTTCAGAGACACAAATTTCCATCTGGAAAGCTCTCTATTTGGGTGTAGAGTACTAAGATCTCATGGCACACTGTTCTGTGGCCTGGGTCTCCACACAGAGAGACACCAAACAGAGGATGAATGATTCTGGAGGAGGAAGAAGTGTGAGTTGTGTATGTAATGTATCTTTAAAGCCTTGACATGCTTTTCTACCCATTCCTGGCTACCAGCAAAGCTCACTGACTAAGTGGAAATATATTTTTGTGTGTGCTCGGCATCCTTCCCTCTAAAAACTTGGCTGCCTACCTTTGTGACATCACAAGATTTGACCCCATGACATTAGGAGAAAGTTCGGTTTCACTTACCAGTGATAACTTTCGTTCTTCGAGTATATAGTTTGTGAATACACACTCATGGGGTTATGCGCCTGCGCAGAACGGAGATCGGAGGCTTGAAAAGCTATTGGTCTAAAGTTTTGGCGGTAAGACCGCCCACCGTACCGCCCACCCTGAGGCGCCCGCGCGCCATTTTACCTCAGTTCCATACTTAAGCCAAGCACAGGATAAACCAATTGATCTCATCCGTGCAGCTCAAGAGGGGAGGCAGGGTGGGTAGTGTGTATTCACAAACTATATACTCGAAGAACGAAAGTTATCACTGGTAAGTGAAACCGAACTTTCTCCTTCGTATAGTTTGTGAATCCCCACTCATGGGAGATTAGCAAGCTCACACTCACTTGGTCGGTGGGCAGTCGGATGAGATGTTCCCACGATGAGATGAAGGTGCCGTAGGTTGACCCGTCAGGGGCGATGAGTCCGGAGCCCTCTGGCGAGGACGACACGGCCAAGCCTGGCGTCCGCAGTGGCTCTGGTGTCCACCCTGTAGTGCTGGACAAATGTAGAAGGTCTGGACCATGTGGCAGCCTTACATATGTCCTCAAGCGGTGTGCCCTCCAGGAAAGCAGTGGATGTGGCAACCGCCCTGGTGGAATGCGCCCTGACATGCGGTGGAGGTGGCAGTGATGCTGACTCGTAGGCTAGGTAAATGGTAGAGGTGATCCATTTGGAGAACCTTTGAGCAGAAATGGGTTCACCCTTGGACTTTCCCCCATAAGCCACAAAGAGGCGTTGTGACTTCCTGAACTCTCTTGTCCTGCTGGTGTAAAACAATAAGGCTCGTTTCACATCCAGCGTGTGCCAAGTCCTTTCTTGGGCGTTAGAGGGGTTCTGGAAGAAGACTGGCAAGGAGATAGTCTGTGCCATGTGAAACTGGGAGACCACCTTGGGCAGGAAGGTGATGTCCGCTTGTAGGACGACGCGGTCGTTGAAGAATTGGAGAAATGGTGCGTCTGCTCGCAGGGCAACCAGTTCCCCAGCTCGTCGTGCAGACGTGATAGCCACAAGAAATGCCGTTTTCCATGTGAGGAGGCGAACATCGCTGGTGGCCATGGGCTCGAAAGGGGTCCTGGTGAGCGCGTTGAGCACGGTAGACAGTGACCATTGAGCCGTAGGAGTCTTGACCGGAGGGAAAGCGTTCCGTAGTCCCTTGAGAAAACGCTTCACCGTTTGGTCACGGAAAGCCCCAGAAGTGGGCGAACCAGCGGGAGAGTGCGCCACCACTGCTGCGAGGTGCACTCGGATGGAGGTGATGCTAAGGCCAGACTCCGCCAGATGGAGGAGGTAGGTCAGAACGTCCTGAAGTCCCACCTGCGGGAGGGCCGTGTGTTGGGCAGCCAGGAAAGCACAGAAACGCCTGTATTTGGAAGCGTAGGACTTCCTTGTGGAAGGGCGCCGCGCTAGTTCCAAGATCCTGGACAGTCTGGGGTTATCCTCCACGCGGTGAGGTGGAGGCTGGGCAGGTCCGAATGGTGGAGCTGGCCGTGCTCCATTTGGAGAAGCGTCGGTGATTCCGGCAGCGTGCGATACTGTGACGACATGCGTAACAGCAGCGGAAACCAGGGCTGGCGAGGCCATGCCGGCGCCACCAGAATTGCATTGGTTCTGTGTTGGTACATCCTGGTGAGCACCTTCTGGACCAGAGGAAACGGAGGAAAGGCATAGAGATAGTCCTGATCCCACCGTTTCATGAAGGCATCGCCCTCGGAGTTCAGTCCGATGCCTGCTCTGGAGCAGTACCTGCTGAGCTTCCTGTTGGACTCCGACGCAAAGAGGTCGATGCTCGGCGTCCCCCAGGCCTCGCAAAGCGATTGGAACACCCCGTCGTCCAGCTCCCATTCGTGGGTCGTCGAGGTGAGGCGGCTCAGGTGGTCTGCCAAGACATTCAGTGAGCCCTGAATGTGTACTCCAACTGGGAAAATGTGCCTCTCCAGGCACCATTCCCACAACTGCACTGCAAGGTACAGGAGGGTGGTGGACCGTGTCCCTCCCTGCTTGTTGAGGTATGCCACCGCCGTGGTATTGTCCGAGGCCACTTGCACAGCTTTGCCGGTGAGCAGAGTCTCGAAGGAACGCAGGGCCTTCCAAATGGCCAGCAGTTCCAAGTAATTTATATGGTGCACCGTTTCGTGTGGTGCCCAGGTGTCGTTGACCGTGAGAGTCCCGCAAGTAGCGCCCCAGCCGAGGTTGCTTGCGTCGGTCAGTATCTGCAACGAGGGTTGCGGGGGGTAGAAGCACTTCCCCGCGGCCACGTTGAATGGTGTCGACCACCATAGCAGTTGGTCCCTCAGCTCCGGAGACGGGGTCAACCGTTTGGACTGGCTGTCCCGGAGTGCGTCGAACTCGTGAAGGAGCCACGATTGTAGGGACCTGAATTTCAACTTGGCGTGGGGAATCACTGCCGTTGTTGAGGCCATCAGGCCTAGAAGTCTCTGAGCCTTCTTCGCCCGGATGCACGGTTTGGTGCGAAGTTCGCTCACCCCTTGCGCAATGTCCTGTAAGCGTTTCTGGGGGGCGTAGGCTCTGGTAGCAATCGAGTCGAGTACCGCTCCAATGTACTCGATGCGTTGAGAAGGAGTCAACTTCGATTTGGTGAAGTTGATCCTGAGGCCGAGACTCTCCATGATGTGGACCGTGTATTGCGTGTCCCGAATGGCTGACGATTTGGTGGGGGAGACGATCAACCAGTCGTCGATGTATGGGAAGACCCTGATGCCCCGTTGGCGGAGGAACGCAGCCACCGGAGCCATGCATTTGGTGAAGACCCGCGGTGCCGTGGCCAGACCGAACGGTAGGCACCGGTACTGGTACACGGAATTGTCGATGCGGAAGCGGAGGAACCGTCTGTGTTCCTCGAGGATGGAGACGTGGAAGTAAGCATCCTTGAGGTCTATGACTGTGAACCAGTCCCCTTTGTTGATGAGAGGGAGGACGGTTTGGAGGGTCACCATCCGGAACTTCCTGGTGTGGATGCATTTGTTGAGGTGGCGCAGGTCCAGGATCGGGCGAAGTCCTCCGTCCTTCTTCTGGACCACGAAGTACCTCGAATAGAAACCGTTGTCCCAGTCGGACGGTGTTACCCGCTCGATGGCTCCCTTGGAGAGAAGGGTTGATATTTCTTCCTCCAAATGGGGGGACGAGGTGGTGAGACGATGTCTTCCTACCCGAGGTATCCGCACGAACTCGATGGCGTAGCCAGAGGACAAGATCTTTAAGACCCACTGGTCGTCCGTGATGCCCGACCATACCTGGAGGAAGTTCCGGAGGGGGAGGTAGGGAATGTGGAGCGAGAGAGACTCGGCCGTCGCAGCTTCAAACGCGAGACTTGGACCTCGCGCCAGAACGCTTGTCCTGTCCGTAGGGCCGGTAGCGGGGTTTGTGCTGACGCCGCTGTTTGTAGGAGCTGGATCTGGGCTGCTCCGTTGGCCCTTGCTGCTGTGGGTTGCCCTGGAAGCGCCGTGTGAAAGGCTGGAACCTCGGCCTGGCAGTCGGGGCCGGCGTGGTGAGCCCCAGGAACTTGGCCGTGGAATTGGTCTGGCGCATCTCATTCAGGACCTTGTCGGTATCCTGACCGAAAAGGCCCTGCCCGTCGAAGGGAAACTCCTCGATGAGCTTTTTCATAGCGTCATCGAGGGAGGTGTCCCTGAGCCAAGC
Organism: Bradypodion ventrale; assembly: GCA_035047345.1. Taxonomy (NCBI): domain Eukaryota; kingdom Metazoa; phylum Chordata; class Lepidosauria; order Squamata; family Chamaeleonidae; genus Bradypodion; species Bradypodion ventrale. The sequence goes on along the minus strand of JAWDJE010000005.1, from coordinate 81,980,106 downwards.
ATGGCGACGGAGATAGATTGCGGAGGCCATGTCCTTCGCCGCATAATCATTGATATGCCGGGCAGTGCGCATCAGCTGCTCGGCGACGAAGTCCCCCTCGGTGGCCAGCGCGTCGATCCGCTTCTGGGCGTCGGCGGGCAGTTTCGCCGTCTCAATCTTCACCTGCTCCCATAGGTGAGATTGATACAGGCCCATGGCGGCCGAGTAGTTGGCGGCACGGAAGAATAGGGAGCCGGTGGCGTAGAACTTACGTCCCACCGCGTCCAGTTTCTTCCCCTCCGGCGTCGATGGGACCGGGAATCCGCTGGTGGCCGTCCGATGCTGGAAGGCCTTGACCACTAGGGAATTCGGCAGGGGGTGTGCCTGTAAGAACTCGACGTTCTCGTCCAGGACTCGGTACATGCTGTCGAGCCTGGACGAAACGGAGTGCGCCGCCAATGGTTTTCTCCACGTCGCCCTCGCCGAAGTCATCATGGAGGGGAGCATGGTTATGTGGACTGGCCGTACAGCACGCCTGTCGAGCTTCGCAGTCATCTGATCCTCACCCTCCAGCGGCGGTTGATCCACCTTGAGGTTGAGTGCGGTGCCCAGCCTTGTGAGCATGGCGGTCAGCGAGCGTTGGTCCTCACCACGCGGTGGGCCTACCGCGCCGATGTTCTGCTCCGGCGTGCGCTCGGCGTCGACGTCTCCCTCGTCCTCCTCCGATGACGAGCTGGACTCATCGGAGGACGAGGGAGGAACTCTTTCATCCACGTCGGGACCGCGCCAGTACGGCCTGGGCGGGCCGGCGGGATGGGAGTCCACCGCATCAACGTCCGGACCACACCATGACGGTTTGGGTGGGCCGGCGGAGCGGACACTCGACCCACGGGAGGTCGGTGGGGCCACGGCAGGGGCGGCATGCCCGGGGCTTGCGGTGGTCGGAACCGGAGCCGCAGAGGCCGCAGGCAGGGAGGTCTGGAACTTGGTCGCAAAGGATGCCATGACCTGGAACATCTCTCGGACGAGCGCCATCTGGGATACGTCCGAGTCTGCTGATAGTGGAGCCACGGTAGCCGACGAAACGGTGGCCGTCGAAACGGTGGCTGGTAGCGGCGTCGGCGAAACGGTCGTCGGAACGGTGATGACCGCGTCGTCTGTCGGCGTCCTGGGCCTTGGGGAGACGGAGGCCTGCCTCATGGGCGAACGGTTTCTTCCCCGAGGAGGAGAGGGGAGCACCTGGAGTGGGCGAGCTGGAGCCCCAGCCCTGCGTCCTTTATCAGGTGATCCGGAAGACGACCGTCCTCCCCAGATGGAGGACCCAGGAGAAGGACATCGGGCAGTCGAGAACGGAGGCGAAGGCCCGGGAGAGGCGTGCGTGCGTGGGGTTGGAGGAAGCGACCGTCTCTTCTCCGACCCATGTTTGCGCCTCTTCTCACCGTTCTTGTCCTTCTTCTTCTTCTTCCTAATCGGAAGCGTGGAGGAAGAAGCCGGCGGCGGCTGGGAAGCAGCGGCAGACGTGGAGGCGGACGCGGCGGGAGCCAGAGCGAGCTCCATCAGATGAGCCTTGAGCCGATTGCTACGGTTCTGCACCGCGAGGCGCGTAAACTTTTTGCAATGCGGGCAGGACTGGCTCTGATGCGACTCTCCCAAACAAAAGAGGCGCAGGCTGTGGCCGTCGGTAGCCGGGAACTTCTTAAGGCACGCCGTGCACTGCTTAAAAGCTGCAGCCATCAACCGCGGAAAAAATTCTTCCAGTGGAAGCTTCTGGAAGCGGATACCCCCGAAGGGCGGACCAGCCGCCACCCCCTTGAGGGGGAGACGGTGATCGCAGCGAAAAAAAAACTGGCTACTGAGTCCACTCGAGAGAAGAAACAGCGCCGGGGTGGCAATCCTGCCCGTGGGACAAGATTGCCGACAAAAATTGTAGAAACTAGCTCAGAAGGGCGATAAAAATTGAGAAGCTCTCGACGATCGTCCTGCTGCTACAGCGGAAAGAAGAGAACTGAGGTAAAATGGCGCGCGGGCGCCTCAGGGTACGGTGGGCGGTCTTACCGCCAAAACTTTAGACCAATAGCTTTTCAAGCCTCCGATCTCCGTTCTGCGCAGGCGCATAACCCCATGAGTGGGGATTCACAAACTATACGAAGGAGAACCACCCCATTATTTCTGGTTTTTGCATCACATCTTAGAAATGGGATGTGCTGAGCAGCTGGGTTTGACTGTTCCTAGTGACTATAGCTTGCATCGAAAGTTTTTTGCCTCATGCTTCTTATTTCCCACTTTAGCAAACCACAAGCTACACAAAAGCCTTGGATTTGCTTTTCTCTTAAAAGCAGTATAACACTATAAATTATTCTGTTTAATCATGGGAGTGTAGGGAGTTGGATTGTGCTGGCTTTGATGTCCACAGGTACAGTAGGAATGCAGGGCTATTGCTCCCAGTTTTGTAGAAAAGGGTGTTTTGCTAGCTGAAATTCTGTTTATTCAACACTAATTACAACAGCTCCATTCATGAGGTACAGAACCTTTTAGGGTGTAACCCAATGATGGCCAGCCTTGGCACTCCAGATGTTCTTGAACTTCAATTCCCTGAAGCCCTGATCAGCAGGAGTGCTGACTTGGGCTTCTGGTGATTGATGTCCAAGAATACATGGAGTGCCAAGGTTCGCCATATCTCATGTAAGCTATTCATAAAATAACTTTGTCAGCTGAGGAAGAAATTCTGAGTCACCCCAGGTGGTCTGACACAGTCAGGTCTCCCTGTGAGTAGCATGCAGAGTATCCTTTATAGAATCTGACATGGGATTTTTTCCTTAGCAGCAATCTGCCACTGCTGGTTGATATCATTTTGGTTTCACTTGTGTAGCTATACAACAAGACACTGGCTACCATTTCATGATGGTTTAGATTTTGATTTTGTTGGCTAGGAATCTTTAGTGTATGAGAACCAAGACACAGGAATAGCCGAAGGATTGGCTTAACACATCTTTATTGCATGGTGGTCCGGGGGAACATGTGGTAATGGCGGACGAACAGCTCAATATATACAGTGGCTATACATTTGAATGTGGCTCCACGATAGCCCATTGGCTACCGCCCGCGTGACGTCATCCCTGGTCACGCCCTTCTTGTCCAGGTGAGGTAGTGGTGGGAATCTTCCCGCGCTGGAGTTATTGCGTAATTGGAACCATATGAGCTGGACGCTCGCTATTGCCACCTAGTGGTTCCTAGCTCGCGTCCTATTACAGAAGGTTACAGTGTTACAGTTGATAGGTGTTACATTGTTGCAAAGGCATAGTATTAGGAACACAACATCCCTCCCCCCTAGGATGAGACGAAGTCTCTCATCCAATATGGCTTATTGCAAGCGCGTTTTGGGCGTTCTGCTGGCTTGCTTGTCCCGGGGGCGCTACTGCTTCTCTGTCCCCTGGTCTCTTGTACTGCAACGGGAGAGGGAGACTCGTTAGTGACTTGCCGCGGTTCTGCGGCTTTTGGGGAAGGGACAAACTCCCTTGTGGAAAAACCGGGGGCACTGGGGGCTAACGAAAAACCCCGCTTCTCGCTTGGATGGGTGGGGGACCACTCCGAAACCCCCCCGGTTTTGTAACTGAAACTCAAAATCATCTACTGGGTCATTGGGGACATCCCTCAGGCTATCTATGAGGACAGACTCCTTCCCCTCCCCCCGTGGTGGGGACCACTGGCCCCCTTCTCCTCCCCCTTGGGCTGAACGGGTGGGGGAGAACCCTAACGTTGAATCCTTCTGCGCGCCGTCCGCGCTTTGGCTGCCCGGAACCCGGCGCCGGAGTTGATCTGCGTGCCGTCTCCTGAGTAGACCCGCACTGGTCTCTACACAATATGACACGGGACCCGTCTGGCCAACGATGACGCCTGGGACCCATGCTGGCTCCGCGCTAGCGTAGTTCCTGCAATGCACCAGGGCGCCTACTTCGAAACTCTTTGTGTCCGCTAACCCTATGTTCCTCCCAGTGTCCTCCACCCTCGTTGGGTCTAGCCTGGTCAGAATCGTAGTCAGCTTCCTACGCATTAAGAGCTCCGCGGGCGAGTACCCTGAAGCTAGGGGGGTCACCCTGTAGCCCAGCAAGAACTGACACACTTGCAGGTTCAGATCCCCGGGGCCCATGTGCCTCAGCGCGTCTTTGGTGGTGCGCACGAGGCGCTCTACCTGGCCGTTTGTTGCCGGGTGGAAAGGGGCGGAGGTGATGTGCCGAATGGCATTGATCTCGGTGAATGCCCTGAACTCAGCGGACGTGAAACAACTAGCGTTATCGCTAATAAGGGTGTCGGGTATACCGAACGTGCTAAAGACCCTATGCAAGTGCTTTACTGTCGTTGCTGAAGAGGTGCTCGTAACTGGAATTACCTCCAACCACTTGGAGTAAGCATCCACCACGAGGAGAAAAAGTGTTCCTCTGAATGGGCCCGCAAAACCAATGTGCACCCGGGACCACGGCCCCTTCACCGCGTCCCATTCCCTGTGCGGCAGACGCGCCTCTTCGGGTCGGGAGCATTGGCAGTTCTCGCAAGTGGCCACCATGTGCTCGATGTCCGCGTCCAATTGGGGCCACCAAAAATAGCTCCTGGCCAGAGCCTTGGAGCGGACAATTCCAGGGTGGCTGACGTGCAGCAGTTTGAGCACCCTAGGCCTCAGGGATTCGGGGACTACCACCTGCTGACCCCACAGAAGGCACCCCCTCTCTATGGACAACTCTAGCCTCTTCCTGAAAAACGGGGCGAACTCTGCCGCCGGGGAGGACGCTGGCCACCCTTTCTGCACCCAGGAGCTGACTAGAGCTAGCGTTTTGTCCTTTCCGGTCGCCTTGGCGATGTCTGCGGGTACAATGGGGGGCGAATCTAAGACCTCTATTAGGAGCACTTGGCGGTCTTGTTCTTCCTCGCCCACGATGCTGCTCATGTTGGGGAGGGGAGACCTCGACAGGGCGTCCGCGTGGCTTATTTCCTTTCCTGGCCGGTACACCAACGCGTACTGGTACGCGTTCAGGAAGATGGCCCACCTTAACATCCTAGGGGACAGGATTTCGGCGTGGGTTTGTCTGCAGTGAAAATGCCGAGCAGGGGCTTGTGGTCGGTCACTATGGTGAAGGGGCGGCCATAGAGGAAATCGTGGAACTTTTTCGTCCCCGCGATTATTGCTAGCGCTTCCCTGTCTGTTTGGGCATAGTTTCGCTCCGCCTGGGACAGGGATCTGGAGTAGAACGCTACCGGGGCCTCTCTCCCGTTCTCCAACACGTGGCACAGCACCGCCCCCACCCCCACTGGGGATGCATCATATATCAGGACCACCGGTCTCTTGGGGTCAAAATGGGTGAGAATGGCGTCAGACGCTAGGAGTTGTTTCAGTTCACTGAATGCCCTCTCCTGGCTCTCGCCCCACTTCCACGCCTCGTCCTTCTTGAGTAGCTTGTGAAGTGGTTCCGCTACTGATGCCTTCCGAGGAAGGAAGGAGTGGTAAAAGTTTAAGAGCCCTAGGAACGACTGCAATTCGGGCTTGGAGGTGGGGCGAGGGGCATTTTGAAGGGCGGCTACCTTTGATTTGGAGGGTTTGATTCCCGCAGGTGTTACCCGGAAACCCAAGAACTCAACCTCTTTTGCGAAGAAAACGCATTTGTCTTTTCTCAACCTCAACCCCGCCTTTTCAAACACCGCCAGCACTTTGTCCAGCCTTTCAGCCAACTCTTCCTCGCTCCCCCCGTTATCAACACGTCATCAAAGTATGGCAAGACCCCCTCCTGCCCCTTTAAGAGGCGTTCCACGAGCAACTGGAAAATACCCGGCGCCGAGTTCACGCCGAACTGTAGGCGCGTCAACTGGAACGCCCCCTTATGAGTGACTATCGTTTGCGCAGCAGCTGCAGCTGGGGTTACTGAGAGCTGCTGATAGGCTTGCGCTAGATCAAGTTTTGCGAAACACTTTCCCCCATGTAACCTGGCCAACAGGTGGCTGACTACCGGCACCGGATACGCATTTGGGCGGATCGCCTTGTTAATGGTGCACTTATAATCAGCGCATATGCGAACCTCCCTGTTGGCTTTGAGCGCAGTTACAATCGGAGTTTCCCACTCCGCGGAATCAACAGGAACAAGAATCCCCTGGCCCACCAATTTGTCCAGTTCCGCCTCTATCTTGTCCTTTAGTGCGAAAGGCACTCTGCGCGGCTTGAGTCTTATAGGGCGGACCTCCGGGTCCAGGTCGAACGCTACTGGGGGTCCCTTGAATTTTCCGAGTCCTTTCTTGAAGACTTCAGGGTGTGCGTCACACACCTCCTGTATTGGGTCAGTCCCAACGGCATGCACCCCCCCCCCATGAACAAACCCAGGGGCTTAAACCATTGAGTCCCGAGGAGGCTGCAACTTCCCCCTTTGAGAACAACCAGGGGAAGTTCCGCGGCGTGTTGTTTGTATTGGACCTTGAATTTTCCAACCCCCAACACCGGAATGCTATTTCCCTGTACGTCCCGTAGCGTGGACATCAACGCTTTGAGCTTAGGGCGCACGTGGGGGGAAATTCCCAAGAACTCCCGCTGGGACATGATTGAGTAGGAGGAACCCGAGTCTATCTCCATCCTAACAGGGGCCCCTTGCACCAGTACCTCAACAAAATAACGTGGGTGTCCCAAGGACACGCTGTACACGGGGGCTTCGTCGCTGCTGTCGTCGGAGATGCGGCCCACGCCGTCCTGTTTCCTCGCGGGCCGGGCGCCCTCCTTGGTCTTCGGCGAGCGGTCTGACGGGCCTTTCTGGTCTCTGCGCCGCCGTCTGCAGACCTTGGCGATGTGTCCCCGGCGTCCGCAGTTGTGGCACTCGGCCTTCCGGAACGGGCACTTGATGCGGTCGTGGGCCGCTCCACAGCCGTCGCAGCGTCGGCCGTCCTTCCGAACCCTCCAGATGTCCTCATCGTCGCTGCTCTCCGTGGACGATTTCGGCGTGCGCCTGGCCGCCTGCACCGAGCCCGCTGCCTTGTCGGGCTGTGGGGGCCTTTCTCGGAACCCCTTGACTCCGGCCCTCGTGGCCTCCGCGGCCTGGGCCGCCTTCACGTCCTCGCGCTGCGTCGGGGGTGGCTCCTGGTTCATCAGCTTTCGCTGAACCTCCTCATCCCACAGGCCGCACAGCATGCGGTCCCTGAGGGCGATTTCCAGATTTTCCCACTTGCATGGGCCGGCGGCCAACTGGAGGGCCGCTGCAAAGGCGGCGATGGACTCACCAGGCGCTTGAACTCTCTTCCAGAACGCGTCTCGAGCCGAAAACATCGAGACCGAGGGCTGGAAATGGTCGCGCATCACTTTTAGAAGCTGTTTGGCCATCAGCTCGCTCACTTTCTTCGGTGATACTAGGTCCACCAATACTCTTTTGGCGGAATTCCCAAGCATCCGAGTGAGGATGGCCCTCTTCTTTCCCTCGTCCGTAATGTCGGACACCACCAGCGTATCTTGGAAGTCCATTTCAAAGAGCTCCCAGTCTTCCGGCTTGTTGATGTCGAAACCGGCATGTGTCTTGATCTCGTGGGAAGCCATATCCCATCCTCGTCGCCAATTTAGTGTATGAGAACCAAGACACAGGAATAGCCGAAGGATTGGCTTAACACATCTTTATTGCATGGTGGTCCGGGGGAACATGTGGTAATGGCGGACGAACAGCTCAATATATACATTAGCTATACATTTGAATGTGGCTCCACGATAGCCCATTGGCTACCGCCCGCGTGACGTCATCCCTGGTCACGCCCTTCTTGTCCAGGTGAGGTAGTGGCGGGAATCTTCCCGCGCTGGAGTTATTGCGTAATTGGAACCATATGAGCTGGACGCTCGCTATTGCCACCTAGTGGTTCCTAGCTCGCGTCCTATTACAGAAGGTTACAGTGTTACAGTTGATAGGTGTTACATTGTTGCAAAGGCATAGTATTAGGAACACAACAGAATCCATTTTGATAATCCCTGTTGAAGGGAAATACATATTTACTAAATACAGATACAGGTAGTTATAATATATATGCATAGTTTTCCTTCTCTTCCTCCTCCAATATCCTGTGGAACTATTTAAAATACAAATAAAAATGGTAATCTTTGGAGTAGATTTCAATTCATTTCCTGTGGATTCCTATGTGAGAGACAAAAAATTCTTCTATTCTATCTATTTATTAAATAACAGAGACAAGTAGAATTTTCAACTGAATCTTGAATATTTATAGATTACATATATGTTCCAAGCTACTATCTAAATAATTTGCATCATTCCTGTTGTGTTTGAATACATTTATTGCTCTAACATTTTGTAATGTAATTGGGATCAGTTCAATCCTCCATTTTGTCTCCTTCTTCTTGGTCTTGAAATATCACGGGACTGCGTTCCCGCATAAACTATGTATTCTGTACAGTCTTCACTCCGGTCCATTGACCTCCCAGACACCCCACTCCCCTTCTTGTTGTTTCCCACCCAAATGTATCCATTTCTGACTGTATATATTGAGCAGTGCTGCGCCACTGTTCTCCATGTTCTAACTGCCTAATAAAGTTGTTTGGCCCTGTTATGCTGGCTGCTTCGCATTTCTACCAGAACATCAAAATTCCTAAACTGAGTTTTAACCAAATATGAGAAAATAAGTAGCATGCTCCCAGTGTACTGAAATAAAGATGCAAAACTTCAAACACATCATCTGTGCGATAGGAGAGACCAAAATAGAATCCATATTTCCTGATCTACTTCTTTAATCGCCAGCCCACCTTTTTTTATTTTGTTAAGCACAAAAGAAGTACTATAAAGCATATAAAATATCAATGTTCTCTGAGGACACAGGAACTTGACTTTCCCACACACAGATATACAATATATGCTGTGTCTGAATTAAGATTTTGAATTTTAGTTTGGTCTAATCGTTGAGTTACAACACTGATTTTTTTTAAAAAGATACTAGCTCAAGAGCACAAGAAGTGAATTAGATATCGCTTATTACTTTTTCTGGATCATAATGAAAATATAAGACACTAGCAGAGGTTGCCCGGCATTGTGTTGGAAGGTTAAATTCTGTTAATGTTTGTTAAAAATTGCTAAGTCTGTAATTTTTAAAATGTTTATTTATACAATTTTTTTTGGCTTGGCTGGCTGTTTTATGTAACTGAATAATGTTTTAGTTTTTGGTTTTTTAAAAAATAGTTGTACCGTAGGTAATAATGTTAATAATGTGAAAGTAAATGTTTTTTACATTCAATGTTTTTAAAATGTGTTTAGTTGTTTTGGGTTTTTATTTGTGTTAGAACTCAGCACAGGATTTTAATATTTTTTTTATTTTATTGACATATGTTTGTGATTTGTGTTAAACTGTGTTTTCGTGTAATTTTTTTTGACCTGTTATTATTGTGACCTTTTGTGTAAAATTGTGATTTTGTGTTATTGTTTTGATTTGTTTTTACTGTTGTGGCCTTTTGTTTGGGGCTGTTGTGTGTTTTTGAATTGTTTTTACTATTGTGGCCAGCAAGTGGTGCTGGTAGGGGTTTTCTTGTATTTTGACTGTTTTTTCTCTGCTGGCCTCTAGATGGAGCTTCTTCCAGTAAGTAGTCTCTTTCTTTATTCATTTCGTTTCTGGTCGTCGTGCAGGTAGGACATGTGGTGGTGAGTTTGCTTGTTTTCTTTCTTTTCTTTTCTTTTTTTTTGGGGGGGGTGGATTTTGTATTTTTTTTGACTGTTTGTTTTGTTTTTGATTGTGTTTTTGTTTACTTTGTATTTTTTTGGTGTTGTTTTTGTTTGTTTTTGTGTATTTTTGGATGTTTTTGATTGTCTTTTAAGGTATTTTTTGATATTTATTTATTTATTTTTATAAAAAATTTTGTTGTTGTGGCTTGGGGGTTGGTTGGTTTATTTCTGCGGGCTGGGCTGGCTGGCCAGACCGTGGGAATTCCAACACCGCTTTATGCGGCATTGGGGGGGTTATTTCCACGGGCCGGCTTCACTGGCCAGACCACAGGCGTTGGGGAGGGGGGCTTTATTGTGTTATGGTGCTTTGATTGTGTAGAGTCATGAAAGTAGATCGGAGTTTCCCCTTTAATATCAGTGGGTGGGGGTTGAAATCCCCCTCTCCGCTGGTTCCCCGGGGGTTGGGAGGTTTGTGGGGACAAAAGGGATCTGTTCCCCATCACTACCCTATAGAATATATCTTCCCCTCAAAACTAATTCTATAGAACTCACAGTCTAAGGTCAAAAACTGCAGTTTACCCCCAACCCTTCTGGACCCAGGAGACCAGGGAGAGAGGTTTGATTCCCCCCTCCTAAAAAACCCTCCATTTTTAAAGAGAAGAAACCGCTTGGTTTCTTCTCTTTAAAGACAGAGTTTTTTTGTGTGTGTGTGGATTCGATCCCCTCTCCCTGGTCTACTGGGTCCAGAAGGGTTGGGGGGACAGATCCCTTTTGTCCCCACAAACCTCCCAACCCCAGGTGAGCCAGCGGAGAGGGGTATGGCCACCCCCCACTTACTGATATTATAGGGGAAACTCCAATCGGATTTTTCCTTTTAATTTCAGTGGGTTGGGTTGGAATCGATCTTCTCTCATGGGTCCTCCAGGGGAAACTCCAGTCGGGACCTTCAGGTGAGGGAAAGAAGGGCGGTTGGTGTTTGCGTGGCTGTGAGGCGGTGAGTTTTTTAAAAAAATTTCAGGCGCTGGCTTCCTTAGCATTCTGTGCGCTCATGTCACGCAGGACTCTGGGGCTTGTAGTTATGGGTTTGTGATTTGTGGTTGTGGTGCGTTTTTTCCCCTGCGGCTCAATTTTGATTGGCCACAGTGCGTTTCTCAATGTTCTTTGTGGTCGCGCCTCTGAGCCTGATTGGCTGTGGCGCGGTGCAAAGAACGTTGGGAAATGAAGTTGTTTCTCTTTTTTCACATTTGTGGGGCTGTTGCACCACTGCCGGTTTTTTCAATCCTTCGTTGACCTGCGGACTCAGTTCGGCCGTGTGCACGAATTGTGGGTGCGGATCATTAGGGTGAGGCTTAGGAACCTATAGCAAGTTCCAATGGTTAACCCTTGGTTTTATAGGTTAAGATGTTGAAAAGTAACTGAGTTGTGTGCTAGACAACACAAAATGATATGAAATGCATAAAATACATTTAAACTAAAATTTAAATGAAATTCTTTAAGTAAATTGTTTTTGCTAATATTTTCTTCTGTTCTACAGTCTCCATTTGGTCTACATTATAGTGTAGTTTTCTGTGATACCTTTATTATACTAAATAAAGAAGAAATTTACATAATCTAGCCTCAAAGTGTGTACAGAAAAAATTGGCAGAATAATTAACAGTGAGTTTATCTAGGAGGCAATGATATATTGCTTTTATTATAGCTATTTATCTTCCTCCATTCTGAATAGCCTACCATTGATCTTATTCTCTCCCTCATTCTGTCATTTAAAGCTCTGAACCAATTTGGTTTGTCAAAATTCAAAGAAGTGATGTGGTTTAAAAAGTGCTATGTGCCACCAATTATGTCAACTAATAGATCGGAGGAAACAGGTGGAGGTGATACTCTTTATGTGCACACTGTATTGCAAATTATGTATTTAACTGGTCACATTACACACATACCTGTCAAGTGCAGCTCCGGACAATACGGGACCTGCGCAGAACGGTTCTGCACAGATCTGTTCTATGCAGAGTTCTACGCATGCATAGAAGGGACCTGCATAGAAGGGATGCACAGTAACTACTTTCACGCCACCGCCAAATTACGGGATGGCAGTGGCTCCAGGCGGGAAATAAAGAAAAGCGGCGCAAAATTATGGGAAATCCCGGCCAATACGGGATACTTGACAGATATGATTACACATAGTATGCAAAGATACATTTCTCCTATTGGGAGTCAGCATCATTTGGAGATCCAAAATGTCTTGAATATCTCTTCTTAAGAATTCATTACATAGGTGGTATTCAGTGAAATGCCCCAGTTTCTTAACAAGTAGAAGTCACACAAAAATGAACAGCAGAAATTATGGATTGTCAAACAGTAGACTCCTCTAATGTGTTGTGAGCAATGTATGCTTCATCAGTTCTATTCTGTTCCATTTACTCTTGCATTTCTTATGAAATCCACCTCCCCCAGTCTTAGACTCCACATAAATGTAAGGTGACAAGCTGGATATAAGGTTACAAAAATTGCAGACTGTGCATGACGAAGTTAGAGTATATAGGTCACTGGTTTAAAGCACTGGATATACTGAGCTGCATCATGTTTGACGTTAGAATAGACATATTCTAGTGATGAGTAGTGTAGATCTTTAGGGGGAAAAAGAGTGAATTAGATTTGAAGCAGTGCTTAAGAAAGGGAAGCTAAGTTTGTCTGCTATACAAAATCAACATTTGTGTAATACAGTAGAATGCTGCATAACGAAAAAGCTCCATTCCACGAAGCTCTTCGCTATGCAGTTTTTTTCATTATGCGGATCAAATGGGCAATACCCCGTATAATGAAAAGAAAATGTTCGTTATACAGGTTTTTTGTTAACTGGGGTTACCCCGCTTAACAAAAAACCCATATAATGGGGGGAAATCGTTACGCGGGGTATCGTGATTGCCACACGAATGCTTCGTTGTCTGAAATTTTCATTGTATGAAGCATTCGTTATGCGGGGTTCCACTGTACTTTAAAGACAACTAAACACATTGTGACCCAAAGCTTCAATGGAGTTGTGGGAAATGGTCTAAAATGTCTTTAATGGCTGCAGTAAAAGATGTATTACTGAGGGCCTAATCCTAGAATTAGCCTATAACTGTGCAAAATGCTGAGACCCTATAGCAGTGATAGCAAACCTTGGCACTCCAGGTGTTCTTGGACTTCAATTACCAGAAGTCAAAGTCAGCACTACTGCTGATCAGGGCTTCTGGGAATTGAAGTCCAAGAACACCTGGAGTGCCAAGGTTCGCCATCACTACCCTATAGAATATATCTTCCCCTCAAAACTAATTCTATAGAACTCACAGTCTAAGGTCAAAAACTACAGTTTACCTAGCTTGTATATAAACTTGCCACCATCACATACAGTATCATTACTATACATTTGGATTCCGGTCCTAAGCAAAAGCTAGTTGCCAGCATAGAATTATGCACATTCTAAATCTACTGAAAATTTAACCCAATTGCTTATATGTATAGTAATATTGTATACTACATATAGTATTCTTAGCAAAGTTTTCTCAAGCAAAGACCCAGCAAAGCATATGTCAAAGTACAATTGAAACAAATTTGATTAAATGGGAGAATGCATGAAGCAAACTTAAACCTTATTAGGATGGAAATCCATTGGCCTGACTTTCATGACAACAGATTTCAATGAATACCACCACCCATGCCATGTGTACCACACAATCCCATTGTCTGTCGCTGCTGAATAGGGTCCGTTGTAGTACAGGCCATTCAGGTTGGCAGAGTGGCATCTGGTAGAAAAGAAGAACAAAGAGGGGAAAAAAGGATATCTTTTAGAGACAAATAGAACCATCTACCCTGTGTGGTATTTTCATTCAGCAAACATGGCTCAAAAGCCTCAGATTATCCAGGGTGGGAGACACAATCCAGTAGCCACATTGTGGAGAGACCAGCACTGAGGATGCCCCATTCTGCAACTCAGGGACTGAAGTGTGGACCCACCCAGTAGTGAAAACACCTGAGGGCTTGGGAGAACACTGGTTCTCAAACTGAGACTCGACCTCTGTTGGTTGTGTTAGATAACCTGGGGAAGGTAAGGTGGCCGCTTAAGGAGAGAAAATGGTTGGTTTATCTGCTTCTGCAAATGTTATAGATACAGATGAACAATGGAGTCCCAACAAATTCTGACTTGGGGGATTTACATATTGTTAAATATGGGGGCGATATAAAAACAGCATTGCTATAAAAAAGACTAAGCCCTCCTCCCTAAGAGAAACAAATAAAAGTGTTCAATTTCTACTTCAGCTAGGTCTTTTCTCAAAAAGTAGTATACAACCTTTCCGGCAAATGTGAAGTACAAAGGGAGGGGCAGGATTGCATCTTGAGATTGATAAACAGATAGTCACGGAATACTTTATTACTTTAAATGAGTTGAAATCCCCAAGGCTGAATGAATTGCATCCAAGGATTTTGAAGGAACTGGCTGAAGAGTTCTGAGAACCACTATCATATTTTTTTTAACTTGTTGAGGATGGGTGAAGTGCCAGATTACTGGAGGAGGAATAATGTCGCCCTGATCTTCAAAAAGAGCAAAAAGGAGGAACTGGGGAACTACAGACCAGTCAGCCTGAAGTCAATCCGATGGAAATTTTTGGAGCAGATTATAAAACATTCACTCTGCAAGCACCTTGATAACAATGCAGTAATAACTAAAAACAAACATGGATTTGTTAAGAACAAATCTTGTCATATGAATTTCATCTCATTTTTCAATTGGGTAACTTCCTTGATAGACTGAATTTTTTGACATAGTAGCCATGTTAGTCTGTGGTTCAGGGATATCAGAAGGAAAAAAAACACTGCAGCACTTTAATGACTAACTGATATATTTTACTGTGAGCATTCGTGGATCAAGTCCACTTCTTCAGACAAGGAGTAGAATTTCAGGCATGGTTTATATACATCAGATGCAGAGGTCAAGATGTTACAAGGGAAGTGGGTTACCAAGCAACAAAGCAAAGAGCAATCAAGCAGAATGACAAGACAAGCACACATATCAATATGTGCTGTGGGAGGCTGTATTGATTGGAAGGATTTTTGCTGGAAAAACTCCGCTCAGCGGACTCTTGAATGAGGCTACTTTCATGTCTCCAAAAGTTGGGAGAGAGACAGGCACTCAATCCGTCATGCAGTACCCAGGTCTTGAACTGCCAACTTGCCAGCCTTCCAGCTAACAAGACGAGCTTCTTAACCACTGAGCCACCGCAGCCCCTTCCAACTCACTTATTCTATGATTCTAAGCTCAAAGGAGAGCTGTTGCGCTGAGGAGAGAAAGAAAGGGCTTTTTAACTCAGAAAGGGAAAAGGAAGAGGAATTGATTTGTAGATATGCCACAAAGGATTTCTTGGGAGCCTGTTGGGTTGAGGAGTCTCCAGAGGAAGACCTCTAACTGTCTGGAAAATGGGACGCCATATATAAGAAAGGTCCCTTCTGAGGGGTTTTGGTTCAGCTGAGAATCCCCTCCCCAAAAGGGTGGGGGAATACGAGAGCCCCCAACTTCCCTAGAAACTTCCCTATTGAAAAGAGAAGAAAGGTCACCCAGGGAGGTGGCAACATCCAGAGCCTAAGCCTGGAGAACCTTTGGCCACCCAACTCCTACACTGGCAGAGAAAAGACCAAAAGAACTGCTACTGCTGGGATCCAGAGGAAAAGGAAAGAGGGCTGTCAGGCTGGGAGATCCAGGGGTCTCCAGGGCCAGCCTCTCTGTGTATATATTTTCCAATGACTTTTACACACACACACACACACCGGCTAATGTAGGAGTTGGGTGGCCAAAGGTTCCAAACTGAGAGGTTATTCCTGGACCCAATGACAAGAGTTGAGGATGTACGAGGCAGTAACAACCTCCAGGTAAAGGGAATCAGGAAGCAAGAGAGAGTAGTATTGGGCATCTTACCAATGACTTCACCTGGGTCTGAGGACTATTGTATTCAGGAGAAACTCAGACAACCATCTACATGTATTTGGTCTGCTTTGATTTTCATTTCTGCATTGAGCAGGGTGTTGGACTCGATGGCCTCATAGGTTCCTTCTAACTCAATTATTCTATGAACCTGTGTTTTAACCTTCTCCCTGTTCTAATAAACCCTCTTGTGTCAAACCCTTCATGTCTAAAGTTCATGGACCACAAGATGGAGTTAGGAGTCCCCACTGAATAGTCCCAGGTAGGCAGGGCTCACACACATGAAATGGGCAAAGCCATTTCAGGAGGCCCCAGTCTTCTCTCAGAATGTTGTTAGTGAAATAAAAACTGGCAAGAAATTGCGAATTGCTATTTCTGGTTGAAAGCATCTGAAACTACCAGTTCTACTGTAAAACAGGGTGGAGAATGTTGCTTCATTGAGGAGGATTTTTTGTTGCTTTTTGAAAATAAGAAGCAAATATCTGTTTACTTTTGGTTTCAAACAGTGAGGAACACCCACATCTTTAAAGGGTGGTGTAGTTCTATGGACAACACTGATCCCATGACCCCAATGCCCATATATATCTACATGTAAACTCCATGATTCAGAATGTGTTGGCTATCATTGGACATCTGTATCTAACATTTGCAAAAATTCAATGCTACAAAATAAGGTGTAAACTGACAAAAGAACTTGGAATTATTTTGCAGAAAGGACAGTAGGGAAGAAGGAACAATTCCATGGAAAAATAAGGACAATGTTTAGGCAGGGATGGAAAAAATTCCAGAGATTCAATTATAAGTTGTGTGGAATTTTAAAAAGGAGTAACTTAACGAATGGAAGGATGGCAGGTCAGCCGTTCAAGACCTGAGTAATGCACAACTGAGTGAGCTCTTGTCTTTGTCCCAGTTCCTGCCAACCTAGCAGTTCAAAAGTAAGCAATTGCAAGTAGATAAATAGATATCACTTTGGTGAGAAGGTAACAGCGTCCTGTGGACTCCGGTGTCTAGCCATGCCTGCCACATGTCCACGGAATTTTTTTGCACATGCAGGCAGCGCTGGCTCTTTGGCTATAAACAGAGATGAGCACCAAACCCTAGAGTCAGATACGGCTGGCTTTTGGGCAAGGGTGACCTTTACCAATTTCCCCCTCACAAAGTGTAATCCCCACTATTGCCCTCTTTTTTTGCTTTCTGAAAAAATGGCAAACAAAAAAAAGAAAATACAGTACAGTCAACCCTCACATAACGCGTTCGGATAGCATCATTTTCACTTAACAACATGTCATTATGCACCACGTGTTCCCCAGCATAACAACGTTTTTAGTGTCATTGTCCGGACAACAATGCTAAAATAGCCGTCATTATCCAGACAAAAACATTGTTATGCGGGAAACTCCATAGAAACCCGCATAACAACAAAAATCGCTTAACAACGCTACTTGGGGAACCAAGCAACATCGTTATGCGAGGGTCTACTTTACTCACCTCCCATATATACCACCACACAAAGGAATCTTGGCTATGTGTATTCCCTTGGTGAAACTTTTGGGGAACTTTCTGAGTGCTTTTGCAGCTAACACATAGGAGTTTATATGACAGGACAAAAGTAATTATGTTCAACCTAGATATCAGACAACCGATTTATATTTACTAAGAAATCTCAGTGCGGTTAAATATAGGCGAACTGGCCATCAGCCAACAGCTAAGATTCTCTGAGCTACCTTTTCATTGGCCACCACCAAAGCCTCCCTCTCTTTGGCCCTAACACCCTGCAGCCTTCTCTGATTCCTATCCGAAAAATGACTTCAACATTCTCTATGATACTGAAGACCTTTGTTTTCATCAGAAAAAAAGTATGAAGCTGCCTTGTTGTTTTTGTTTTGTGAGCCACCTGGAGATCAGAGCAGTAGCTTCTGCAGGATGTTGCTCTGAGTCAGCCTGTCTATAGCTTAAGAACAGGAGCAAAACATTAGCTAAATTACTGTTCAGCAGATTGTAATTTGGATGCTGAGGGAATGGAAAAAAGATTTCCTCTGGCAGCATGCTTCACAGCAGATTTTTTTAAAAAATTATATTTAGCAGGACCTAGAAATATAGATACAGTATATGTAAAATGGTTCATCATGATGATGACCAAAGTATACACAGAGACATTTATTTATTGCAGATCCATGTGAGGGCTGCTGTGGACATTTTCCCATTATGCTGCCTTTTTATCTTTCAGTAGGGATGGGTGTGATTTTCATTTCAATTCTGTTTCTTTACTAGAATGTAATAAAATGCTTAACATTCAGAAAATCAAAACTAATAAATTTGCCCACCCATTAAGAATGAAAAATTTCATGTCAGTTTAGCAGCTGGTGGGATAGCGAACCTTGGCACTCCAGATGTTCTTGAACTTCAATTCCCAGAAGAAGCCCTAATCAGCAGGAATGCTGACTTGGGCTTCTGGTAATTGAAGTCCAAGATCACTTGGAGTACAAAGGTTCACCATCACATTAACCAGTATGTACAAAGGTTCACCATCACTGGTTAGTGATGTATGTATGTATGTATGTATGTATGTATGTATGTATGTATGTATGTATGTAGTCCTTTAGTTTGATCCAGTACAGCTTTCTTTATATTGTTGTGGAAATTCCAGTTAGTGTGAGCCAGCCCCAAAGCATCAGGAGGGAGGGATAAGTTCTGTCCTTCATTCAAATGTGACCCCTTATTCACCACAGAAGACAACAGCAACCTTTTTTGCATGTTATGTGTGTCTATATAAAGGGTGGCGCATAAGTCCCTACCCGTCCACACAGTGTATCTGTGTGCTGTCCCTCATTCTCACTGCATAATATGTATTATGCGACACCATGTTCTGTGAGATGTTACCCTCAACATGGGCATAAATAGGCCATATTTATCTGGAACAAAAAAGAAAATAATAATAAAAATACATGTATAATGGAATGTAACATAATAACATATGGATTGGTAGGGACTTACTGTATGGTCTACCCTGTACAATGTGAGGTAAAATAAAGAGTATCCTTTTTCCCTGCCGGGGGCGAAAAATTCTCCTTCCCCGGTCCGGTTTTAGCCACGGGAAAGTTGAACTTACTTGAGGTTCTCGGCGGCACGGACTGTATAATCTGCCGCCACCGCCTTGTCCAACTCCTTCCCTGGCTTGGCATCTCCCGCAGGAAAATTGAGCTCTTCTTTCTATTGTATTTTTGTTATATTGTACCTTGCACCTGGAGCTGTATGTAATGTATATTTTTATTTTATTTGGTACACTGTGTTTTTCATATATTGATTGTTTATTAATATTATTTTCTCTTTTTAATTGTATATTGTTTCTTTAAAATGTTGTAATTTGTGCTGACTGACGGTCAAATAAAGATATGTATGTATGTATGTATGTATGTAAAATGTTGTAATGCCACCATGAGTCGGGTGGGGTACAAATTAATAATAATAATAATAATAATAATAATAATAATAATAATAATAATAATAATAATAATAATAATAATAATAATAATAATAATTATTATTATTATTATTATTATTATTATTATTATTATTATTATTATTATTATTATTATTATTATTATTATTATTATTATTATTATTATTATTATTATTATTATTATTATTTTTCAGGATATAATTGAAATAGAAGTTTAAAAATACTTGCCAGAAGAGAGATGGAGGAATGATTTTTGACCTGAGTAACAAATTCTAGCTTGGTGACAAGCTTGGGAGCTGGATTTTAGCAGTAGGTGGGACTAGAGGCCCAGGGCAGGATTAAAGGGAAATGCTTGAAGTACAATCTAATTTTAAACTATTTTGGATGTTCTCCCACTAAGTATACCAAGTGCACAGAGCTCAATTTTCTGCATGTCGACTCTGAAGTAAGCCTGAATGTCATAACTTCCTGGAGTGTTAACCAAAGCCCCAGTTCCATGGGTCACTTTCCCTTGGCTGCAAAGTAGATCTCTATTCCATGGAACAGTTTTTATAGCCTTTAAATAGCCTCTTTGATACGGTAACAAATCTGAAAAAAATCTGGGAAGGGTCACCACAAGTCAGAATTAACTTGACAGTACATAATTAGTTTTGTATTATTGCACCATATTATCATCATTGATTATATTATTATTGATTATGTGATTACATTCTATGTTACTGATCATAAGAACTCTAAGGGTAGGGAGCTGCTTTATACCAAACCAGAACATACCCATTAAGCTCTGCCCTGCCCACGCCAGCTCTGAATGGTTTTTCCAGAGCCTTAGAGCAGAGGTGCCCAAACTACGGCCCACAGGGTAGATCTGGCCCCCGACACCAATTAATCCAGCCCATGGCACCCTTGTCGCTCCCGGAAGTGGAAGTAGAATGCACACGTTTTACTTCTGCTTCTAGGAGCAATGAGGGCAGTGTGGACTGGATCTGCCCCATGGGCCGTAGTTTGGGCAACCCTGCTTTAAGCAGAGAAAATGGCATCTTAAAATCTATCTCATCCTGTTGCAAAACAGATTGCAAGGCACGTTTTACTTCTGCTTCCAGTGGGAGGAACCACGTGACCAGCCCGCTGAACCATCTGACCAGCTTGCTGAATTGCATGACTGGCCTGCCAAACCAGATGACTGGCCCACAGCCTGAAAAGTTTGACCACCCCTGCCTTAGAGAGAGAACTGCCCTTCTAAAATTCAGCAGCGCATATATTCAATGGGAAAAAACTCTATACAATACTCTACAGTTATACTGGGGGGCATTTTTGAATGCCAAGAAAACATGGAAATATGAAACTGAGAAAGTCCTGTTCTTAATGCTGGCATAGTAACAATGGCTCTGTTGTTAAAAACAAGTCAACAAAATAAATTGAATGCCTACAGATTCCACACCCACAAACCATCTTCTCTTCATACACACGTTAATAGCACAGCCATAGGCATGTCTACCTAGACCAGGAGTGGCCAACCCTTGGTGCTTGAACTTCAATTCCCAGAAGCCTAAGTCAGTACATTGGCTGACCAGTGCTTAGGCTTCTGGGAATTGAAGTCCAAGCACCAAAGGTTGACCACCCCTGACCTAGATGTTTCAGTAAGTTAATATTACTTATTCCCCTTGAACTATGTACACAGGACTTCACCCTATACACATGTATTTTGAAAAAATGAAACCCTAGGACTGGTCACCATCTGGTCCACCCTCCAGCTGATAAGGAAACAGACCTGATAGATGGCCATCTGAATCTGTGCTTAATAAATTGCTAGTGAAGTAAAGAATGTCATCTTCCAATGCAATCTCTTCCATTGTACAACAGTTCTTACTGTCAGGAAGCTCTTCCTAATGTGTTCCAGTAAAGAAACTAGTGTTTACATCTGAGTGGAAACATAGAGCATTGCACAGTAAGTTGTTTAGTTCTCCCTTGAGCTCTGCTCTGAATGGAAAATGAGGTGTTGCTGCTGTTGTATATCATCCTTCTTAGCTCCTTGTGTCCAGATCTTAGCGAGCCAAACAAGAATTATTTAAAGAATTAGCCAGTGGAATTATTTGACATTTACGCTGGCAACAAAGGCCGCTGTTTTGAAAGAAATGAGCATCAAAAACACAACATTGCCAAATAAATTGGTATTAGGGTTTGAATAAGCTACTTTACCATTGTTGACTAGGGGATTCTAATCCAAACCAAAGCTCAGAATCATGGGAGATGAGAGTTCAGAAGTTTATTTCTCCTCCTCTGCTCTGATGGACAGAGCATGAGACAGACAAGAGGCTCTTCATAAGTAGTGTGACATGTCTGCCACACAGAATGCCGCGGAACTGAACTTCTATGTAAACATGCATAAGATTATGGATATGGCTGCATTGAAGACCTTTCTCCATAGCTTGCCAGGTTTATGATAATTGTCTAGTTTTTATGGACTCAGTCAGGCAGTAGCACCAGGAGATTTATGGAACTTACTATGTAGCGGAAGACCATATAGAGATACTAGATGGTTTGCCTATGTGGGCTGCAAGTTAAATTGGCCTCATCTTGGTACATTCTTACAGGTTTCAAATTGTCTTGACAAGTGGCGTCTTCTTTCATGTCCTGATCAAACCCTGGACTGCCAAAACGAAGCCACTTTCATTCCCCAAATCCAAGTCCTAACTGGTGCATAACTCTGGCAGCAATCGGCAGACCAGTAAATGAGCCGGATTCAGTGTCTCTCCACATTTACACTGTGTGTTGTCTGACAGCAGCCCCCACTTGAGCATGTTAGTCTTGCATTTAGGGACTCCAACCCTCAGCCTATTCAGGGTCCTCCAACTGATGTAGGGGAAGTTGAGATCTTCTGCTATATCCTCCTTTAATGTTGTTCCTTGTCCAGTAAGCTCCTCCCTCCATCTTCTAATTTGGTTTTGCTCTTGTGTACCCTCAAGAATGTTTGTTCTTGCCATAAAGCTCTTCCTAGATCTGAACTGGCGGACCTGAGGTTCATATCCATTCAGAGGGTGTTGAGGGTCATTATCTTGCTTACTTTTCTCCTGATCTTAGGTGGAGCGATACCAACAAGAGGGAATATCTTATCAAATGGTGTCACTATATGCAGTGATACACTGCAGCAGGTTTTGTCAGGTTCTGCTGAACCAGTAGCGGAAATTTCACTAGACCATGCCCACTTGGTTGACCATGCCCACCTCCATAGCCCATAATGCAGGATGCTTGGCCATGCCCACAGATTTGGCCCCACCCACAGATTTGGCCAGCCCACAGAGTAAGTAGTAAAAAATTTTTTGCAGTGCATCACTGACTATATGTATGGTTATACAACATCTTCATAGAAAAAAAGCAGATTTTTAAAATTCAGATGACAACTTTCTTCAAAGCAGCCCAGGGAGTGACTTCTTCTTTGACTGTACATATGCTACAAGGCCTACAATTGGTGCTTTCTCTTTGCACTCAACCCTGCTTCATTTGAATGCTTCATTGTTTAGCATAAAAGACAGAGCTTGGGAAAACCAGCAGCAAAGCAAAATAGGAGATGAATGGACATGCTGATTTTCAGACACTGGACAACACTGTCACCATCAGACAATAATACTGCCAGTTGTTTAAAAGATGCAGAACTCTTCCACTGTGTCCCAAAGCCTCTCATATTTAGAGATTACAAATAACAGCACAGCATGAGGATCAGATGCTATCAAATTTGACTGTGCAGAAATTATCACTGAATAATTGCAAGGCTCAACCTAAGTAGATATTTTCATTCCAACATATTCAGCAGCAAGTGTGAACAACTTCTCAATGTCTGAGAGCTTCATATACTAAATGGTACTCTGCTGCCCAGAAAAAATTACAAGAGCTGGCTCATACTCTCCAGGAGGGAATTTTGCTGTGTCTTTTGTTCCCAGGCTTGTTTAAGTCTTGGGACTAGGGTTGCCATATTTCTCAGTTTTTCAGGATTTTCCAGGATTCAAGCTGTCCTGGCCAGTTCAAGAAAAAAATGTAAAAGTCCTGGATTTTTAAATTTGGACAAAGGAAGCAAGATCGCCCCTCACCAAGGGATTTTTGCAAAGAGTTAATTCACTGCCTCCCTGCCTTTCTTTTAATTATCTTGCTTGAAAGCGGCGAAGGCAAAACAGCACTCTGAGAAGCCCGCCGGGGAGGGGAGACATTTGCAAGTGAGAAAATTGAAAGAAAGGCATGGAGGCAGTGAAATAACTCTTTGCAAAAACCCCTTGGCTCACTTTGAAGTTTGGGGGACAAGGAGTCATCTTCAGCCCTTTTCCTTGAAAGCCGGGAGGGAGCAAGAAATACCCATATCTAAGAAGCCAAACCTCCACCATACATCGGGACAGAGGAGTCGGCTTTGGCTGAGTGGGCGGTATAGAAATTTGACAATAAATAAATAAATAAATAAATAAATAAATTCCTTCTTCACATGACCGCAAAGGGTTAATTGCCTAGGGTCGTTATTCCTAGAGAGGAAGGGGAAAGGGTGGATAGAAAGTGAAGAGTCCTCCATCACAAAGTCTTCCTCCAAAATAAGTCCCTTCCTGTCTCCAGCTTTTCTCCTTACAGAGGGAAACAGTGGCACCATGGACTGCATTGTCGTTCTGGGCCCCTCTTTAGAACTTTCTTCCAAGGGATCCTTGTGTGGGGTTTGAGGGTGACGTGAGTCTACTTCAGTGGGGTGTGTGTGTGAAGGGGAGGGTGGGGTGACCTCAGGGGGAGGAAGGATGGTTTCAAGAGTAGCCCAAGAAATTTTATTCAAAAAAATAAAAATAGAACCATCAAGAATAGTATTTTGCAAGAAGAATCACATGAGGAAAAACCTCTTGACTACAGTTTATTTTAAACTGATAAAGGCTGTCTGCCCCGGACGTAGGGTCTTAGAGCTGCGGTCTCCCTAACAGCCCCATCTAATGCATGCACAGTTTGAAGAATGTAATGATGTCATGTGGCTGTCCCGATTTGGTGGGAGAGAATTATGGCAACCCTACTTGGGATGGATTTCCATTTCAAGTTTTTAACACTTCCCCTCTAGATTACATAGGCTAGCTCAAAAATATAGAAAAGGGCACCTAGAAAGCACAAAGAACCTTTTCATTTAAAAAAACTTGGAAGGAGATAGGAAGGGGGGGGGGGTGTTCAAGAGTCACAGTGATGACCCTGAAGGTCCTATATGGCCAACACATTAAACTAGGGATTCTCAACTTGCGGCCCATGGGCTGGATGCAGCCTGTGGCACCATTTCTTGTGCCCACCACCACCACCACCTCCACCACACCAGGAAGTGCCATGTGGTGGAGGAAAGGCAAAATGGCCATTCAGCCCCCGAAGTAAGGGAGCGTGACCTGGCCCTCAGCTTTAAAAGGTTGAGAACTCCAGGCAAATTAGATTTGTTTCATCACTGCTTTAAATGCTATCAAATAAGATGAAACTCTTTTACGAAAAACAGTGCCCAGAAAGCAGCCAGTTTACTGGATTAGACATTTCTTGAATCATTTGAGTTTTGCCTCCTTCCAGTCCTGTGCAACTTTGATGGGGAAAAGACCAAGGTGTGCCTAAAGGGAAAGCTGTAATAGATGACTTCCTCTGCTTTGCTTATCCTGCCGCATTTTAAATCAGGCCATGAACTATCTGAGTACTGGGTGAATCAAACCAAACCATAATCCAATCAACGCAGCTAATCCCATTCTTAATATATATACTGCATTTCAGCAAGTGCAGTAGTTCTGGGTCAACTTCTTGACAAGGTACAGAGATTTACATTTTCCTACAGTGCATAACAGTCTAACCCTGTCTTGCAAATAGTGCCCATTCTTCAGCTTCTGAGGTGCATAGGACATACACATTGTATGCTCAGTTACTTTAACAGACAGCACTGCAGGAGACCTAGTTTGTTCACTTAGACTGCTGCTCAATCCTCTTCAAATGGAATTTACTCATAAGTCTTTTTTGAACTCAGGACAATCAGATGGTAAACCACTCACAATGAATATGTAAGAATGCAAAATCCAAACGAGGCTGCAATACTAGGCACATCTGTGTTGAAAGTAAGCCCTAGTGAAGGCTGTAGGACTTACATCCAATTAAACACATACAGTACTGGGTTCTATAACTTTACCTTTTGCTTTGCATGCAAGTAAACAATATGGGGTTTGAATCCTTCCATTCTCTCCACTTTCTTCCCCCTCCCTCCATTCCAAACTATTTTTAGGTGAATCAGGAAATTACAGAGGCAAAAGAGAACTTTTCACATTATTGTGAACTCTGTTAGGCTCATGGAAAGAAACTAAGTTCAAACTAAGCCTTTGTTAATGATCCAGTAATAAAAATTGATTTGCCATAATTATTCTGTGCATACCTGTCAAGTATTGCCTGTGAAAATACGGAAAATTTTCTGGGCACGGGCACACATGCGCAGCAACCCCTTTGCACACATGCAGCAACCTTTTTGTGCATGTGCAGCAACCCCTTTGTGCATGTGCACAACCCCTTTGCACATGTGCACAACCCCTTAATGTATGCGCACTGCTGCCTCAGACGGGCGTGCATGCGCAGCAATCCATTTTCCGGCCACTCCAATATGGGATGACAGCGGGAAAGAGGGTCAAAAACGGTATTTCCTGGCCAATACGGGATACTTGACAGGTATGATTCTGTGCCTCTTAAAATGGAATTCACTTCATTATATGCACTAGTGATTCTCCAGAAACTAGTGTGGCATTTCAAAGGCCTTCTGCAGCTATAAACACATTTCCTTCTGAAACAAGTGGAAATTTTGACTTCATAGGAACAGTTAATTTCCTCCTTTTTATCACATTAATGTTGGTGAGAGCTGAAACACATTGTACTTTCGCACGGTCAAGTTGGCTTCGGATCAATCCAAACATGGGGCTAATGGCAAGACACTGGCAGTCATTGGCGACACAACTTGTGAGGTATTATTACATAACAGACAGGTCTGGGCAACTTCCCTGCAGAAATCTAGAACAAATAAAGGGCAATGCAGACAAAGGCTGAACTTGATTCGGAGTGGCAATCCTTGCCAAGTGCATTTAGATTGTTCTGAAATGGTACAAAGCAACTCTTTCTCAAAGAAGCACGTTTATTTCTGTAACTCTTGTTGCATAACTGGACTGCCTTGCATTATCTTGCAAGAAATAAAGTTTAGGGTTTATAAATGTTTCTGGGAATTTGTCATTAAAGTTCCCTAAGAATTTTCAT
The DNA here is from genome assembly GCA_035047345.1 of Bradypodion ventrale. Classification (NCBI taxonomy): domain Eukaryota; kingdom Metazoa; phylum Chordata; class Lepidosauria; order Squamata; family Chamaeleonidae; genus Bradypodion; species Bradypodion ventrale. The sequence continues at coordinate 81,953,786 of JAWDJE010000005.1, read as the reverse complement.
TGCCAAGGAATGGGATGAAAGTCTCACCTGCTTATAATATTCTGTCTGACTGATCATCATTATTCCTCAGTATGATGATGAAAAACATGATGTGATTTGAAAACAGGAGGTGAAAAATAAGGCCTGTTGAGATGAATTAACTCATTCTTTTCTTGCCCTACAAGTGTCAGATCTAATCTAGCTGAAAGCCAAGAGACCGATCTGTGTAGCAGGACTGGGATTCTGTGGCTTGCCTACAAAGCTGGGAACAGGGCAAATATAAAGCACGGCATGGTGGGAGGTGTACTGTTAGGATTATTTAGTATCTATAATGTCAGAGTAAAGGAGCGTATAGTGCTGACATTGTGACAACTAAGGTAAAGTCATCACTCCAGGTCCGTAGCCAGGGGGTGGCCAGGGTGGGCATCACCCACCCTGAGTTAACAGTTTTCCCACCCAAAACTCCTGTCTGTTTATATATATAAAATATATATGAAATTGTTGCCCACCCTGAAAAAAATATTCACCCACCCACATCTAGAATCCTGGCTATGGCCCTGCATCACTCCAAAAAGAAAACTTTCTGTTTTTTATTTATATATATGAGAAATGTACTCATGGATCAACAGAAGCCAAACGAAACACTAATATTATTCATAGGTGCCCAAAATGATGGCTTCCACATTTGCTACTCCATTCAGGATACTATGATAAAGAAGCTATGTGCTTCTGGCTGAAGGGAAAAAAAATTGAAGTTAGGTCAGATGAAAGAGGAAGAAAGCAAGCTTAAGAGTAGCAATCTGCATTTTACTCGAGAAAAGAGTGGATGGAGGAATATGCTTAGGCACATCTATTTATGTCTGTTTCTTCTGTGGCTCAGAGCATATCTTGCATATGTTGATGCTCTATTTCAGATGATAGAAGGCGAGTTCGATACTCCTTTTCAAAAGTCTTTCCCCCAGTTTACCTCTTCTACTATTGTAGTGAAAGAGGTTTCCTTGGGTAGGCAAACACGAAGCTTCCCCCCCTAGCCAACCATTCTGGGAACTGTAATATTAAATAGTAATGTTTCTAGGCTCTGTATAACGCCTCTTTTTGCTCCAGAATCCCAGGGATTGGAGAGTAGTTTGGAAAAGTAAGGTGTAATGGTGAAATCATTGCCCTAAGAGCTCTTTAGAGGGAACGTAAAGGGAACCCTCAGGCTTACCAGTAAATCTCTTCATTGTGGAGCAAAGAAAATCTGAAGTTCAGGCACGTAGCCAAATCTATATTTCAAGGAAATGCTGTTTACTACAAGTGAATTTGGACACATTCATTCTCCTTCTACACCACAACTGGTTTACAATGTAAGCCAATGAAATTTAACACAACTAACATTACTTCAAGTCATGGATGGAATAAGGTGACAACTCCCCATGTTTAACTTAAATACATCCTGTTAATTAACAGAACTGGTGGTATGTACAGGGACAATGATGGTCTTGCATATTGAGCTCTCTATCATCCTTGCATTGTATTTCATGAGACACCTTTAATATCCATGTGAGGTTTTGAAGAGACACTTGTATTAATTTCTCTTTGTCCAATTTGCTATGGTACAGTCATGGCCAGTGTTTGTAAACATGTTGGATATAAAAGAAATAAACACAGAAGCATTAGGAGGGAAAGGAAAAATTTACTCTATCATATTTTGCTTTCCTTAATATTTCGCTGATGGTTAATACAGCTCTTTGCTTAGTAGCTTGCTTTGTACTATACTGCGGTCTACACAATGTTAAACATGTTGACTTTAATAAGTGAACTTTTCAAGTTCAGTGAAACTTACTAAAGCATAGGTGTATATAGGACTGTAATAAGAGAAGGAGATACAACTCATACAGTAGCAGTGTCAATGTAGAGCAGGAGTTCTCAACCTTTCAGCGCCACGGGCTGGACAACGCCCACTCAGACAGCCGAGCAGGCCAGACATGTGGGTTCCCCCTGCCGTAAACCATGGTGTGTGTGTGTGTTGTGTATTGAATGTAATTGTAACCACACGAATGAGTGGATGTAACAATCTCTAATTGTAACACTGTAACCTTCTGTATGAGGACGCGAGCTAGTGGCCACCGGGGGCAATAGTGAGCACCCAGCTCACATGGTACACATTCCTCAAATGCCTTCAGCTGCGCGGGAAAGATTCCCGCGCTCACCTCACCTGGACAAGAAAGGCGTGACCAAGGATGACGTCACTTGGACAGTAGCCAATGCCTGTCGAAGAGCCATATTCAATTGTATAGCCACCGCATAAAAGGAGCTGTTTGTCCACCATTACCACATGTTCGTACTGTACTCCATGCAATAAAGATGTGCTAGGCTAGCTTACAGCCATTTCCATTGTCTTGATTCCCAAACACTAAATTGGCGACGAAGGTGGGATGATGGATTCCCACGGGGACAAGACAACTTCACAGCAACCAGTGTTCGACGTGACCCATCCCGAGCGATGGGACTGGTTCGAAATGCATTTCAAGAGTACGGTAGGGTATGCCGGCATCACCGACGCAGGAAAGAAGAGAGGTCTTCTCATCACGATGCTCGGTTTCCACGCAGTGCAAGCGCTGATGGACCTGGTGGCACCACGAGAGGTGGAACAGGTTTCGGTAACCGAAATACTGGCGACTCTGAGAAACCACTTCAAGCCCAAGGTATCCTTCTTCTCTGCCAGGGCGGCCTTCACGAGGAGGGACCAAAAGCCGGGTGAGTCCGTATCCGAGTATGCAGCAGCCCTCCGTTTGGCGGCAACCCCATGCGAATGGCGGGAAATCCTAGATGTGGCCCTGAGGGACAGGATGCTCTGCGGGATGAGAGATGGGGAAACCCAAAGGATGCTCATGACCCGAGGCCACGACCTCACCTTTAAAGAGGTACTACAAGAGGCCCTAGCTGCTGAGTCCACGAAGGCCGGGTACAAGCGTCTCAAGGCAAAGCCTCCACCCGTAGAGGCAGCTGCATCCGCAGTCCAGGCATCTTGGAGGGCGGCCCCTGCCCCGCGCTCACCCACATCCTTGGAGGCCTCCGCCACCCTAGGCTCCAGTGAAGATGAGAGAGTCCGGAAAGTCAGAAAGGGGCTGAGCGAGAAGAAAGGGAAAGGTTGCGATGGTTGCGGGGCGTCCCATGAGCGGAGCAAGTGCCCATTCAGGAAGGCTGAGTGCCACAACTGTGGACGGAAGGGCCACATCGCCAGGGTCTGCAAACAACGCCGGGACGAGAGCAAGCACTCCACGAGGAGACAGGATGGCGTCGGCAGAGTCTACGATGGCGGCGACGACCCAGAGGGGGACCACGTGTACCGAGGAGTACATGCGGAAGACGACTTGGCCGTCCACAGTGTGCCTCTAGGGCAACCACGTTTTTATGCCGAGGTACTGTTGCAAGGGGTTCCTGTTAAGATGGAAATAGACTCGGGGTCTGTATACTCTCTCATTTCCCATAAGGAGTTTTTGCGCATTCCCCCCAAGGAGCGACCCAAACTCAAAGAGATGAGGGCGAACTTAAGAGACGTGCAGGGAAATGGGATCCCAGTGCTGGGGATCGGGGACTTCGAGATACAGTATAAGGGACTCAGAAGGAAACTCCCTCTAGTAGTTCTAAGGGAGGGGGGGTGTAATCTCCTGGGAACACAATGGTTCAAACCCCTGGACATCTTCATAGGTGGCGTCCATGCCATCGGGGGGAATGAGATCCAGGCAGTGTGCGACGCACACCCTGAGGTATTCAAGAAGGGGCTCAGGAAGTACAAGGGGCCCCCAGTTTCTTTCGACCTAGACCCGGAGGTCCGCCCAATTAGACTCAAGCCACGTCGGGTTCCATTCGCCCTAAAGGACAAAATTGAGGCGGAACTGGACAAACTGGTGGAGCAGGGGATTTTAGTGCCTGTGGACTCTGCAGAGTGGGAGACTCCTATTGTTACAGTGTTGAAAGCAAATTTAGTGCCTGTGGACTCTGCAGAGTGGGAGACTCCTATTGTTACAGTGTTGAAAGCAAATGGGGAGGTGCGGATTTGCGCTGACTACAAGTGTACAATTAACAAGGCAATCCGCCCTAATGCCTATCCGGTGCCGGTAGTTAGCCATCTGCTAGCTACTTTACATGCGGGAAAGTTTTTCGCCAAACTAGATCTGGCGCAGGCGTACCAGCAGCTTCCAGTAACCCCAGCCACAGCTGCTGCGCAAACCATTGTAACTCACAAGGGGGCATTCAAGGTAACGCGCCTACAGTTTGGGGTGAATACGGCGCCAGGAATATTTCAGTCCCTTGTGGAACGTTTGTTAAAGAAGTTACCAGGGGTCTTGCCATTTTTCGATGACATATTGATATCTGGGGGGAGCGAGTCAGAACTGGCCCAGAGACTAGATAAGGTCCTTACAGTCTTCGAATCCACGGGGTTGAGGCTGTGGAGGGACAAATGTGTGTTTCTGGCCAGGGAGGTTGAGTTTCTGGGGTTCCGTATAACCCCTGAGGGGGTGAAACCTGCTGAGTCCAAAAGTCTCAGCCATTCAAAACGCCCCTCGCCCCACCGCGAAACCGGAGCTACAGTCCTTCCTGGGGCTGCTGAATTTTTACCATTCCTTCCTGCCCAGGAAAGCGTCGATTGCAGAGCCCCTGCATAGGCTGCTGAAGAAGGATGCGGTTTGGCGGTGGGGGGAGAATCAGGAGTGGGCTTTCAGGGAACTCAAGCAGCTCCTCTCCTCAGAGGCTATTCTAACCCATTTCGACCCAAAGAAGCCGGTAGTCTTGGTCTGCGACGCCTCACCAGTGGAGGTGGTGGTGGTCCTTTGCCACATGTTAGAGGGCGGGCGAGAAGCCCCAGTTGCCTTCTATTTGAGATCATTGTCCAAGGCAGAACGAAATTACGCCCAAACAGATAGGGAGGCCCTTGCTATTGTGGTGGGCACAAAGAAGTTCCATGATTTTTTGTATGGTCGTCCATTCACCATTGTAACCGACCACAAGCCACTATTGGGTATTTTCACCTCAGACAAGCCCACTTCACAGATCCTCTCCCCCAGGATGCTTCAGTGGGCTATTTTCCTCAATGCATACAAGGGTTCATTAGAGTACCGCCCCGGGAAAGACATAAGCCACGCGGACGCACTCTCAAGGTCTCCTCTTCCCCACCTGGGAGACCCAAAGTGTGAGGTAGAGCAAGACAGCCAAGTCCTCCTCATAGAAGCCCTAGATGCACCCCCCCATACTTCCCGTGGAAATTGCTGCAGCCACGGCCAAGGATAAAACTTTATGTTGCGAATATCTGCTGCTAGGCGGCGCTTAGGTCCCGGAGGAGACTGATCAATAAGCGATACGAGGCAAGGAGTCAGGATCAGATCAGTGCTTTATTGGAAAATACACACACCTTTTATAGGTCAGAAGGCAGGTAGAAAAAACCGTCACCAGTGATTCAATCAAGTTACCTGTTTACTCAGGTTAATTGGGGAAACTCTTCAGGGGAAGTTAATTATGACAGGTAAACATTTGACAGGGGAAGCCCTATTGTGTCGGGCTTACCGGCTGGGCAAACATGGTCCCTGTTTGCGCCCGAGATTAGCGCCAAGCCAGGGGGAAGAATGTTTACCTAATTATACACAGGAGATGCAGGAGATAGCGTTCTGCCTGTCTGGCAGAGCCGCTGGTCGGGTCACGTTAATTGGGTGAATCAAACCCTATAGCCCTATAATTTATTCACCCCCCTTGATATGGCTGCCCACAGAAGCCACCGCTAGGAGCCTTCTCACTCAAGCGGCCTCTGCCTGGCCGTCCCATGCCCAACGGGGCACGGGGAAACCATATCTCCCCTTACTTATTTATATTAAGAACCTGACCAGCGACCCTGCGCAGAAGCGGCACCAGCTGTTGGTCTGGGATGACGTCACGGGGTTTCCTTCTCCGGCGGCATCTTGAGATTAGTGGGGGAATACATTGAGCAAGACAGCAGACTGTAACGCCTAGTATGACTACCCCCACCACAACCTTGATTACCGTCTGAAGCCACCCCCATGGGATCCACGACCACATCGATTTCCATAGTGAGCTCCACCAAGCCCCCCATGCAGAGCCCTCGGTGATGCCAGCCACTATGGCGTGAAGGTCCGTGAGCTGGCTTTGAATCTTACGAGAGTTGTCCGTAAGGTTAAAGCAGCACATACCATGAAAAGACTCGCAGCCCAAGTGGTGAAGCAGTAGGAGGTAGTCGATAGCCGCTCGATTGTCGAGGATGGCATGGCGGAGTTCCGCCTGCTCCTGATTGAGGAGCGCTATCGCTGAGGAGGTATGGTTGATGGCCTTTGCTAAACCGCAAGCCAAGCGACCAATCCTCTTTGCGTTGCCGACAGCTAAGCCTGGCACGCCAAAGACGCTGATTGCCAAGGAGAGATACTCGGCGGGTCTCATTGCCCTAAAGCTGCTTTCACATGAGCTGTCTAACGTGGTGGTGCGAGTGTGCCGTATGAGTGAAGGGACATTAGATACATTGGAAACATTAGGAACATTGGGGCTTGGGGCAATCATATCCTTAGTGGGGAGCAAGAGTGTCAACCGGCTAATACAGCAAATAGCATCTGACATATTGGCAGGAATGTAATTAAACGTATACTGGTTACAAGTGAAAAACCATCCAGATGGTAGGGTGATATGTGCATATGCTGTGCCGCGTGGCACGGGGTTACTGCAAGTCCAATTGCCGCTGCCTACATCGAGGCATCGGCGCCGGGTTCGGCCGATTCCGGAGCAACCGTAAATTCGGCCACAGGTAGAGTTCAGGCTGACCGCCACTCGAGGAGTGTGGAGAGTGGCCGCATCAGCTGGTAAAGTCATGGTTAGCCGCATCTCCCAACGAGCATATTCCGAGGAAGCTGTTGGGATGTACGGGCTGAAGAATCGCTTCACCAGCCAGTCCCCATCCCGGGGGTGTGCGCCTGGAGAATGGCACACCGGGATGAGGCAGGTGCTGAGGATCGAGGCAGAACCTACGTCCTGTCTGAGGCAAAAATCGGACTGGTTGACAAGGCTTGCCAACCTTTCCCAAATGTTGTACTGCATGCGGGCAGAAAGGTCTCCGCCCGGCATTAAATTGCTGGCCTCCAGTGAGGCGGCCTGAACGCCTCCCCCCAAAAGCAGGGTGAGGGTCAGGATGATGATGACTGCCATGGAGTTGGCATGGATCTGGGCGAAAACTGCAACCACGAAGCTCTCTGGTGTCAGCTCCTTCTCCTCGCGCTGGATGGCATGCTGGGCATCATGGCAGAGGGTCTTGACCATCCCCCAGGTTATCTTCGGTGGTGTCGTCCGCGACCGCGGTCTCTCCCGGCGGGTCCCCTCGGTCAGAGTGAGGTCCTCCATCTCCGGGATCGGGCTCTGGTCGGTCTGTGTCCGCGCCATGTGGTTCCAAGTAGGGCTTGACGCACCGAGCTGGAATCCAAACGACACCTGTAGGGGACATAACTGCAGCATACCCTCTCCCCCATGTTATGAGCGGCACCGGGCCCCTCCAAGAAGGGTCCGGTGGCACTCGGTACCGGACCATAGGTCGCGGGAGAGCTTCCGAACGGCGGAAATGCTTCTCCTGCGGCGTACAGTCCGAAAAAACATTAAGGTGATTGTAAGTGAATAATACCTTATTTAAGCAAAACTGTGCCTGTCCCTGCGATTTGGGGAGGGCTGGTGGCTCCCCCCTTTCTGTTTGTTTGTCAATGTAGGACTTTAGCGTCCGATTGACCCGTTCTACAATCGCCTGCCCTTGCGGATTGTAGGGAATCCCAAATGTATGCTTGATGTCCCATGTGGCCATGAAGGCGGCCAACTGCCTGGAGCAGTAGGACGGGGCGTTATCTGTTTTCACGTGCCGCGGCTTGCCCATCGCCGCGATGCAGGAAAGGAGGTGCTGCTCCACGTGGGAGGCAGTTTCCCCTTTCTGCGCTGTGGCCCAAACGAACTGGGAAAAAGTATCAATACACACATGCATGTATTGCCATCTTCCAAACTGCGGCACATGCGTGACATCCATCTGCCACACCTGATTGGCCTCTGTCCCCCGTGGGTTGACCCCCCACGAGGGCCCCCCCGGCGCCCCTGCACAATGCTGACAAGAGCGGACTATGCCTTGGGCTTGGGAAAGTGGCGGATTGAACTGTCGGGCGAGTGCTTTGGCATTTTGGTGGAAAAAGGCATGACTTTGGATCGGAGTAGTAAAAACACCCAAAACTGATCGTTGCTGAATTTCCTTTGCGGCCGCGTCCGCTCTGCTATTGCCCGCGGAAATCGGACCCGGTAGGTCTTGGTGACTTCGAATATGGGCAATATAGAGCGGCTCCGTGCGGTTTCGCAAATGAAATTGAGCAGTGAGAAACAGGCTAAGCAAATTCTTGTCTATCGCGGGAGTGATGTAAGCTCCCGGTAGACTGTGCAGCAAGTTCCTAACATACAGACTGTCGGTTATGATATTTAAACGTTCCTGGGCGAAGGTGCGCAAGGCAAGGTTCACGGCTGCCAACTCTGCCCGCTGAGCGGACTTCTGTGGAAGAGTTAGCAACGTGCGCCAAGCTTCGCCCTCCTGCCAGGTCAGGACACCATATGTGCGTCCCCCATCGGTAAAAACTGTCTTAGCCCCCTGAAGTGGGACCAGCGAGAGCAATTCGAACAAGCTGACTGTTCCTGTCTGGAGTGAGACGAGTCTGGGGTCCTTGGGCAAATGGTATGCTAAACTTCCAGTGAAACCCTCCAAAGCTATTGGAAGCGAATCACCTAGCTGCATTAACTGATGAATTTGTTCCTTGGTGAAAGGAACCACAATTTTGGCCAAATCATTTCCTGAAATGTCCCTAGCTCTCAGCCTGCCGCGGTAAATCACTGCGGAAACCAACTCTTGGGGCGGAACGATGTTCCGTGATGATGTGTTAGGCAAGTAGACCCACTCCACAATTTTCGCTCCCTTCTCTGAGTCTACGCCTAGCGCCCCGGTGAACATGGATCCTGACCGTACGATGTACAAATTCAGGATCGGGGCATAAGGCCCCTGGGCGATCCTATCCACCCACCTCTGGCTGAGAACTTGGTTCACTCTCTCGAGCGCCAGGCGCGCATCTCGAGGAATTTTTATCCGGTCTGCCGGCTGCTTACCTAAAGTTAGCAGCGAGAAGAGCGGTTTCAGAAGATCCGTATCCAATCGGAAATACGGTCTGGCCCAATTGATGTTTCCTAAAACTTGCTGTAACTCTACCAGGGTGACTGAGTCCTGTAAAGCTATCTGGGGTAAAACTGGTGCGGCAAAGGAACGGAGAAGCCGATGACCCAAGTATGAAAAGGGCTCGGTCTTCTGCACCTTTTCCGGGGCAATGAGTAGACCCTTGTCCCCCAGGCTGGCCTGGAGGTCAGAAAACACTGCGCTACCGAGTTGCGGCAACGCTACTAAAATATCGTGCATGAAGTGACACACAATAGCTTTAGGGTAAAGGCTTCGGAACTTTGCCAGCGCGTTGTGAACATAAATTTGGCACAGGGTGGGCGAATTGAGCATGCCCTGTGGCAAATATTTCCACGCGTAACGCTGCGTGGGCTCGCTGTGGTTCACAACCGGCACTGTAAAGGCGAACCTTTCCCGGTCCCTGGGGTCTAAGGGGATTGTATAAAAGCAATCCTTGAGATCTACGACTAGAATCTCCCACCCCTCGGGAATCATATTGGGATTTGGGATGCCGCATTGAAGCGGACTCATCGGCTGAATGCATCTATTGATCTCTCTGAGATCGTGGAGGAGTCGCCACTTCCCCGACTTTTTCTTAATCACAAAAATTGGCGAATTCCAGGGACTCGTGGACTGTTCTATATGTCCTGCGTCTAGCTGTTCTTTCACTAGCTGCTTGAGGGCAACTAATTTCTCTCCCACTACCGGCCATTGTTCTACCCAGACCGGAGTATTGGTGAGCCATTTAAGTGGCAACGCCATTACCCGAAGGTAAGGGTGGCACCGTACTGCTGGAGAATGTCTCGCCCCCAAAGATTGACGTGCACGTCAAGAATGTGCGGCCGAATCACCGCCGTGCCGTCAGCCCTTGGGATCGTGACTTCTACCCACTCTCGGCTCCTAAACGCTTCCTGAACGCCACCTACCCCCCACACATCGGAGACCGGCTCAATGGCCCACTCCCTCGGCCACTGGCTTCTGCTTATCACGGTCACATCCGCTCCGGTATCGAGTAACCCTGAGAACACTCTTTTGTTCAAAAATACCTCGATAACGGGGCGCTGCTTCCACTCAATGTTGGTCTCCACTGTCGCTAAGACCTGGTATCCTTGCACTGCCTCACTCGCGCTCGAGCGGTCTGTTGAACCGGGCTCTGAGCTGTCACCGAGCCTTCTCGGGTTGCCTGCTGGCGAGTGACAAGGAACCATGATCAGTTGCGCTAAGGTCTCTCCCTTGTGGATAATTTGGGGCAGGTGTGTCCAAAGTTGGACCTGGAGAACGCCTGAAAAGTCCGAGTCGATGACTCCTGGAATTATGAAAATCCCGCGTGCTCCAGCTACACTACGGGGCAAAACTAAGCCTATAAAGCCTCTGGGTAGGGGTCCCATGTACTGAGAATCGACTAGATAGACTGTGCCTGGCAGATCGCATGTAACGTCCGCCTGGCAAGCCAATTCTAGCCCTGTGCTACCCTTGGGGCTGGCCTGTGCCCTAGTAATGTCTGGGATGTGCCTAGCACCTAGTCTAGTTCTGGGGAGTTCTGGATCTGGTTGAAGGAAGCCTCTGTTTGGACTGGGGCCAGAGACGTGCCCGGATTCCGGTTTCCCGAACTCGGACAAAACCTGGCCCAATGATAGCCCTTTTTGCACTTCGTGCAGGGGGTGTTTGGAGCCTTGGGACGGCCAGACTTTTGTCCGCCTCCCTTGGATCGGCACTCCCTAGCGAAGTGTCCGACCTTGCCACAGGAATGGCATGCCCCTTTGGTCTTGCCATTGCCATGAGGTCTTTTTCCCCCCTGCACCGCTGCCGCTAGCAGACCCATCTTGTATGAATCTGTGCCAACGTCGGAACATGCTCGGATCATATCCGTTAAGGTTATGTCAGGGCGATTGCCCAGGGACTGCAAGATTTTACGGCAGTCCAAGTTGGCGTTGTCCTTTGCTAGCTTGATCATGAGCTCTTGCTGGGCTTGCTCATTATCAATCTGCCTGCTAATTGCCTCCTCCAGGCGATTGATGAAGTCCATGTAGGGCTCCTGGGCTCCCTGCTTAATAGCGGTGTAATTTTTGGCCGTTTTGCCAGATGCCGGGACCTTGAAGTATGCCCTATAGGCAGCTTCGGCTGACATCTCTAGGGTGGCGAGAGGCAAGTTGATCTGAGCGTTGATGGGCTCAAAGGCACCTGAACCATATAGCTGGTCAGGAATTACCGCGCCTCCCATCCTAGCAGCCCTGGCCTGTGCCTCGAGCCGAAACTCGCTGTCCCAGATCATGTACTGGCTAGGGGTCAGCATCATCCTCATGACGGCTTTCCAGTCATGAGGAATCCACATGGTGGTCTCGCACACCTGCTGAAGCGTGCCCCTGGTAAAACGACTTTGGAGCCCTGTCTCTGAGATTGCTTTCCGTAAAGCCATGAGAAGCTTGTACGGGACTGGGGAATGTACTACCTGCTGTGCGCCTGTGAGCGCGTCCATTTCTAGACGAATTGGACAAATTTGCCTAAGTTCAGCTAGCTGTTCTGCTGACAATTCCCCCTTCTTTAGCTCGATCTCGGCGGTGCGCTGAAGGGCACTCTTAACAACTAGGGAACCTGGAGCTGTCAGAGAAGCGCCAGCGCCTCTCATTCCTTGCGTTCCTTCGGTGACGTCTGCAGCTGTCACCGCGGGAAGGCTCCCTACGCTGCTCTGCCGATAGCTAATTGACGGGTAGAGTGACGTGGGCGCAGTCGGTTCGACTGGCTTGTCTGATGGCTTTTCTAATGGGGGTTCTTTGGCCTCTACCCGGACTGGCTCGATCTGCTCTAGGAGTCTCCTACACTTTCTCCATGTACTAACTATCCCTCCTGGAGCTTTCAGGGGTTGCTGAATGCAGTCTCCTATCTGATCCCAGAGCTTCAGGGTTAACGTACCTACTTCTGGGTAAAGTAGGCAGTGTTCCCTGAGGTACGCCAAAAGTCTCGCTAGCTCCCTGCTGTGAAATCGTAACTGAAAAACCCTGGCCAGGATTTTGAACTCTTCCTCACGAGTTCTTTGGCTAGCGGACGGACTTGGTCTATGAGAACAAGTCCCCATATTACCTGCAGATGGTCCTCTGAAGTTTCCTCCTCGGGACGAGTGCGACGCGTCTTGTCAGGCAACAGGTTCGGACGTCTAGTGTCTGGGGTAGACCTCGGAGCGTGGACCTTCCGCCACGGGCCCTTCTAACGGCCTCTGCGATGTCAGGGGCTCACAGCCTGCCCTGAGCGGAACGCGTTTCCCTCTATGGCAACCTCCTCGAAAGCGGGAGTAAGCTGTAGGAATGCCTCTCTGGAATGCCTCGCCGCAGGCCACTTCTCTGATCGGCTGGCTGCCGGTCAGAGTGCCGCGCTGTCCTCCGGGGTGACGGGTCGCGGTTCAAGCGTGGAACCGGACCGCGTGGATCGTTACTCACGAGTAGACCTCTCCGGGGTCCCTTACTCACGAGTAAATCACGTTGGGGTCACCAGCTGTTGCGAATATCTGCCGCTAGGCGGCGCTTAGGTCCCGGAGGAGACTGATCAATAAGCGATACGAGGCAAGGAGTCAGGATCAGATCAGTGCTTTATTGGAAAATACACACACCTTTTATAGGTCAGAAGGCAGGTAGAAAAAACCGTCACCAGTGATTCAATCAAGTTACCTGTTTACTCAGGTTAATTGGGGAAACTCTTCAGGGGAAGTTAATTATGACAGGTAAACATTTGACAGGGGAAGCCCTATTGTGTCGGGCTTACCGGCTGGGCAAACATGGTCCCTGTTTGCGCCCGAGATTAGCGCCAAGCCAGGGGGAAGAATGTTTACCTAATTATACACAGGAGATGCAGGAGATAGCGTTCTGCCTGTCTGGCAGAGCCGCTGGTCGGGTCACGTTAATTGGGTGAATCAAACCCTATAGCCCTATAATTTATTCACCCCCCTTGATATGGCTGCCCACAGAAGCCACCGCTAGGAGCCTTCTCACTCAAGCGGCCTCTGCCTGGCCGTCCCATGCCCAACGGGGCACGGGGAAACCATAACTTTAGCCCTTGTTAGATCCTGGGTACAGAAGGGGTGGCCCACGGCTCCCCCCGCAGACGAGTTTGCTGCATTTTTCAGGAAGAGGGTTGAGTTGTCCACAGAAAGGGGGTGTCTTCTGTGGGGGGAGAGGGTGGTGGTCCCAGAAGCATTAAGAACAAGGGTGCTACGGCTTTTACATGTCAGCCACCCAGGGATTGTGCGCTCTAAGGCGCTGGCCCAAAGCTATTTCTGGTGGCCACAGCTAGACGCAGACATTGAACACATGGTGAACACCTGCGAAAGTTGCCAGAGCTCTCGACCTGAGGAGTCCCGCCTTACACACAGAGAATGGGACACAGCTAGGGGGCCGTGGTCCCGCCTCCACATAGACTTCGCAAGGCCATTCAGGGGTTCCTTTTTCCTGCTGGTAGTGGATGCATACTCCAAGTGGTTAGAGGTGATTCCAATGCGCAACACCTCATCAGCTGCAACCATAAAACAACTGCACAGGCTGATAAGTACCTTCGGGATACCTGACGTCATTGTGAGTGACAATGCGAGTACCTTCACGTCGGCCGAGTTCCAGGCGTTCTTGGAGTCCAACGCCATTCGGCACATTACCTCAGCCCCCTTTCACCCTGCAACAAATGGCCAGGCGGAACGCCTGGTGCGCACAATGAAAGAGGGGCTGCGGCGCATGGGACCAGGGGATCTGGACCGGCAGCTCTGCCAGTTTCTGTTGGCATACCGGGTGACGCCATTGGCGTCGGGATTCTCCCCCGCGGAACTCCTCATGAAGAGGAAATTGCACTCATTGTTAACTAGGTTGGATCCCACCAGGTTGGAGGATAGGGGAAGAAACATTGAGCACAGCCCCACAAAAAATTTCCAGATAGGTGAACCTGTACATTGCAGAAACTACGCTACTACAGGGCCAGCCTGGGTGCCGGGTGTAGTCATTAATCAAACGGGACCAGTGTCATACTGTGTCGAGACCAACACGGGTCTCCTCTGGAGAAGGCACGCTGACCAACTAAGGCATCGAGTGATTGGGGGGCCGGACAGAGGGGTCCAGCAGCAAAACTCAACGTTAGGGTTCTTCCCCACCTGCTTATCCCAAGGGGGAGAAAACGAAGGGCAGCAGTCCCAAACAAGCGGGGGAAGCACAGTCTCAAATCCGTATCCTTTAGATACACCAGTTCTACCCAGTCCTTTGAAAGAGAGGAATGAGTTTGCCCCTGTTGCCCCTGGATTAGATTTTGAGTTACCAAACCAGGGGGGGGGTCAGAGTGTTCCCCCACCCGTCCAAGTGAAGAGCGGGGTTTTTCTTTAGCCCCTAGTGCCCCTGGTTTCCCCACATCCGCATCAGAAACCCTTCCTCCCCCTTCTCCTGCCCATACCAAAGCTGCAAGTCCGCAGCGAGTCACTAACGAGTCATCCTCTCCAGTTGCAGGACAAGAGCCAGGAGGACACAGACGAGGGGGCATGGCCGAGTCAATCATAACGGCCGCACGCCCAAGACGCACATGCGGGAAACCAGTTTGGTTGAGGGACTTTGTCCCATCTTAGGGGGGAGGGATGTTGTGTATTGAATGTAATTGTAACCACACGAATGAGTGGATGCAACAATCTCTAATTGTAACACTGTAACCTTCTGTATGAGGACGCGAGCTAGTGGCCACCGGGGGCAATAGCGAGCGCCCAGCTCACATGGTACACATTCCTCAAATGCCTTCAGCTGCGCGGGAAAGATTCCCGCGCTCACCTCACCTGGACAAGAAAGGCGTGACCAAGGATGACGTCACTTGGACAGTAGCCAATGCCTGTCGAAGAGCCATATTCAATTGTATAGTCACCGCATAAAAGGAGCTGTTTGTCCGCCATTACCACATGTTCGTACTGTACTCCATGCAATAAAGATGTGCTAGGTTAGCTTACAGCCGTTTCCATTGTCTTGATTCCCAAACACTAAAGTGTGTGTGTTTACGCATGCATGGGCACATTCTTGGCTGTCGTAAACATGCACACTTCCACTTTCTAGGGTCATCTTCATGGGCCGGATGGAATGGCACCAGGGGCTGGGTCTGGCCCATGGGCTGTAGGTTGCAAACCCTGATGTAGAGTGATTGAGGAAAGATCTGAAAACATGGCTGGCAGGGCAGGTGTGGGGTCCTGAAGATGTCGTGACCCCCACCTGCTGGTTGGTTTAATATCAAAGTAATTGTCCTCTTTTTAATGTGTGGGGGTTTTACCGGGGTAATTTGTTTTAATGGGGTTGTTCTTATTTTAAGGGTTTTAAAGATTGTATGCCACCCAGAGTCTTTGTGAGTTGGGCAGCTATATAAATATGAACATAAAATAAAATAAAATTAATTCTATAATACCTGTGAAGTTTGTCACAAGACTCCTACCTAAATATAGAATGTCTATATTAGTAGAAACATGTTTTAATTCTCAATCATAGTAAAATATTTCAAGTACAGATAAGATGTAAAAATACTCAACCTATTGAACCACCATCCAGCTCGATCTTCTTCTGCACAGTTCTCCTCATAGTTGTCATTGTCCCTGTCTTTTGTACTGAACTTCATTCCTTGGTGGTTTGCCCACCATTTCACCTCAGGATGGAAACCCCCGGTGAGGGAGTCACCTGCTGTTCCAGAATATTGTCCACAAGTCATTGTGTAGGAATTCTAGTAAAGAATAAGTAGTAGTAGAAGGATGGTCTAAGGAAACCATAATCTCAGCATTTAAGAAACCAAGCAGAATTAATTGTAAAGAAAAACATTTCAGACAATTTCATTCAGCATGTACAAAGTAATGATTAGACTGAAACTAAGTCATGCTAAGATTAGGTCTGCTGAATTGAGTAAGATGTGCATTAGTGAGAACTAATTTAACATAGATTTTAAATGGACTGCTCTAAGCATGATACAGCCCAGATCCAACCAATCCAAAGTATATGTTTGATTTTGAAGGTGTGACAAAGCACAGAGGCTGTGTCAAGGAAAGCTTGCCCTCCTAGTAACCTAGTAACCCTATGACCATGATGGTGAACCTTGGCACTCCAGGTATTCTTAGACTTCAATTCTCAGAAGCTCAAGTCAGCACTTCTGCTGATCAGGGATTCTGGGAATTGAAGTTTAAGAACAGCTGGAGTGCCAAGGTTTGCCATCACTTCCCTATGAGGTAGGTTAAGCAGAAAGATTAGAAGTTACTCCAGAATCATCTTATGAGCTTTATAGGTGAACATGGGGAAATGTAGTGTTGCTTGTTTTGCACCGAAAAGCTTCTTATATGTTACTAGCATTTTTGTGCCCGGCAAGCAGGGCAGTTTTTATTTGTGTTTTTTCATTGGGGGGGTACACAACGCAAACACACACACACACACACACACACACACACACACACACACACACACACACACACACACACACACACACACACAAACCATGCACACACACAATACACACACTGCACACAACACAACCAAACACACACTCAATACACACACACATACACAACTCAAATACACCCACAATACAAACACACACACACACACACCACACTCATTACACACACACACAAAACACAATCACACCCACAACACAATCACACCCACACGCCGTAGCTCAGAGGGGAGAGGAGGGCCTCCCCCTCCTCCCCCTCCAAGCCTTGACCACACACACGCGCGCACACACACACACACACACACACACACACACACACACACACACACACACACACACACACACACACACACACACACACACAGAGTTGCTGAAGCTGGGAGGGGGGAGGGGCTTTCCCTCTCTCCCCGCACAGCCTTGGCGAGGAGCTGAGTACTTCCAGGAGCAGAAGGGAAGGCATTGCTGGGAGGCCAGGCAACAGAAGGGCCAGCAAGCATCAGGTAAGTGGGGTGAGGGACAGGGACTGGGGGGGCTGGGGGATGGCGTGGTTGCTGAGCCCTTCCCCCCTTAGTCTCTCCCCCCCCCATCCAACTTACCTTTTGCGTACGTGGGGGGGGGGGAATTCTGGGCCCATTCTGCTCCCCCGCCCCACTTAGCTTCCCTTCGGGAGACGAAGAGTCTCCCGGAGCCGGAGGGAAGTTGTCGGCGTGTTGGCGGTTTTTTTTAGAGTCTGCGTGCCACGTTTTCCCGGCCTCCTTTGTGCTTGCATCCCTCAGCCTGATTGGCTGAGGGGTTGCACAGTGCAGAGGACTCTGGGACTCGTAGTTGTTGTTTTTTGGTCGCGTTTGTGGGACTGCTGCCCTACTGGCGACCTCCGGACCCTTGCAGCGATGGTGAGGCCAGGGTAAGGCGGCTCGGTTAGGGATGGTTGGACCGGGTGTGGGAGCCTTTGTTACATTCCAATGGTTAACGTCCTTCCTTATAGGTAAAGATCTGATACATTTTACCTGTCACCTGAGCAATTCTTCTGTGCACACTGGAGATGTTTCAATTATCAATAATTGTGCCTCAGTTTAACCTTATTGGCTACAATACTGCCACTGCACAAAGCTGTTTACTCTCCCGTGACAAGGACCCCCACTGGTCTTTGGATCACTTTGATTTGCCACCTGTTTGATTATTGGCACTCCAGTTCCTTCTCCTTTCCCCATCCTTTTTTGGTGGTCACAACAACTTTCCTTTTGCGTGTATGTGTTAAATAAAATAAGTGACAGTGAATCAGCAATTCATCTGCCTAGCAAGTATATCTGGAATTGTGCTGTGTCACTTAAGGTAAAGGCTGCCCTTGCTCGAAAGCCAGTCATACTTGACTCTAGGGTTCAGTGCTCATCTGTGTTTACAGCGAAAGAGCCAGCGCTGTCTGCATCTGCAGACATTTTCATGGACATGTGGCAGGCATGCCTTGACACTCGAGTGTTTACTGGGACAGAGATGGAAGCTCATTCTGTCGTCCAGTATTCGGGTCTCAAACTGCTGACCTACTGGCCTTCTGGTCAGCATCTTAACCACTTGAGCCAACACAGTCCCAACACTGTGTCACTTAGGGAACTAATAAAAATTGTTTAGACTGGTTGAAATTAGAGGAAGGGGTTTATCTGTTGTCCTTTTTAATGTCACAACCCATTGCATACGTCACAGGGCTGTCACAATCCACAATTTTATTCAAGTGTGAACAAACTGTCTATGAAGGCTAAAGAAAAGAATAAATGGGAAACTGGCAAAGCCCCTGTAGCCCTAGTGCTGTGCCAGAAAGCAGTGAGACAACTACAAAATAGGGGTGGAATGGCACATGCTCAGTCCAAAATGTGAGGAGAACATAATTTGTGCTGAACCAAACTGCAGCAAAAATTATCCAAATAGCAAGCTATATGCCAGTATATACAGGCTCTAAGTGTGAATTTGATCAAAGGTTTGCCTAGTCCAACTCCAAAAAAATAGTTTATTACTTCAAGCTAATACATGCAATTGTGGAACATTTCCTCATGGTATTTTAGTTTATCTTGATAAAGGTACTACCTACATGTGGTGTTCGGCTTTGTTCTCACTGACTAATATGAATATCTTTTTAAAATGTGTCACGTGATATCTAGAATTTTATTTTTTATCAGAAACTTCCTGGTGCCTTTAAACAAAGTTTATTTTGTTATTACCTGCTCATCTGCAACCCGGAAGTTTTCATACTGGGCAAAGCGTTGTTCATCCACAAAGTCAGAGAGATCGATTTTTAAGGTATAGTTTCCTGAACAAATAATAGCACTGAATATAAATCATCTAGAGGAGAGGAAAAGGACTTTTCTATTCTGTGTTATCATTGAAGGATACTGTACTTTTGTAGTGTGGTTGAACTATCTTTCATTTTGAGCAACTGTTAAAAGTTTGATTCCTCCTCCCCCCCCCCCCCCCCCCCCCGATTTACATTGCTATGCCATCCTGACCAAGCTAATCCAGTTTCAGAAACTAAATAAACTCAGACCTGGTTAGTACTTAGATGGCTGATGATCTGAGAATGGCAGGAATTACCGGGTAGGGCTTGGGCAGAATTCTGCGCAAAACCCTGGAAAGCTGCTGCCAGCTAGAATTGACAACACTACCCTAGATGCAACATTGGTCTCATCAGTATCAGAAAGCTGTCTCTTTCTCTTATTTCAAAATATTGTGCCTTGCTTACAGCTTGACATATTAAAATTGGATTATATTTATTTGGCATTGAAACATGTTTAGTGAATTAAAATGTGCAAGTATAGTCAGACATATTTTATGACTGTAATAAAAGGTCATATACAGGTAGTTTCATGACTTCGTAGGTGGGTCAGTAGGTGGGTCTGCATCAAGCCAAGATTCTGCTAAATTCTGACTTGTTGGTGAGTAAGCCAAGTATTCTGGTTTCCATATCTGACTGCTCTTTATTTCAGTAGGAGCGGTGAAACAAGCCATGGGCAAGTGGTTTGTTTAGTGAAGTTTCCAAACCTCATAGCGGCAGGCTGTTTGGGGTGTCTCTCCTCTGACAAAACAGGGAACCAACAAAAGGATTGTTTTGTGATTATTTCGCTGGCTAATCAGGGAAGGAAAAAAACCCAGTGGTAATTGCTGCCTGATTTAAATGCTAGACTAGGCAAACAAACAAGCCAAATCCACTGTTTAGTTAGAGGCAATGAGAGCCATCACAATTCTTGCCTATTATAGATTAAGGTTCCCTTGAAGCCCTACTTTATTGTGCCATCTGAATGTGCCCACTTGGGTATCTTTCAATGATGGTTATGAAATGCCCAATAGCCAGCTCTAACTGTCTCCCTAGCAAGTGGGTTATAGCAGTTTGTTTCTCTATGTATGGCTTTGTGTGGCTGTGATATCTGCTAAGCCTCCATGGAATGGTAGACGTGATTGTTATGTCTTTACCAGCTCCAGTAAATGGATAGGATCACCAAAGAAAACATAAGTCGAAACCCATGATGTGAAGAAATTCACTTCTTCTCTCATGCTAAGTTCCACATCTCAGAGAATTTCTGGGAAAGCTGACACTCTTTGGGAGAGCAAGTTGCACTTTGTCATCAGTCAACTTGAATAATGAGCTGGCTCAGATCTTCAAGGCCTGAGCAGTAGCTCTGCTAGTTAGACCCACTGTATTCAGTTGGACTCTCATGGCAACCAGCGTGCCAACTATCTTTAGAACAATATGCTTCCTGTTAACAGCTGTAATATATGAGGGCACCCTTTGGTTGACTATTTGAAACTGCCACAGAGTTACTAAGAATCTGGAGCATAAATTATGGCTTTTTTGGCTAGTGTGACAGCTGCTTTCTGTGAAGCCAGAGGTTGAGAACTTTGATTTCATCTTTTGCCTGCTATTGGGGGGGAAAAAGCATATGTAACCATGGGCAGTGATGCACTGAAGCAGGTCCTGTTCTGTCCGGGAGAACTGGTAGCGGAAATTCCCCCAGGCCATGCCCACCTGGCTGGGCACACCCACCTCCATACCCCATTGTGTTGGCCAAGCCCACAGATTTGGCCGCACCCACAGATTTGTCCCCGCCCACAAAGGTGGTAGTAAAATTTTTTGGAGTGCATCTCTGGCCAACGACAAACCATATGGGCCCAGAGCATCTCCAAAAAATGGGAATGGTAAACTAAAGTATATTCTCTACCTAGAAAATCCTGGAAAGGATTGCCATAAGGATTGCTCTTAATAATTATGTGTTGTAAAGTCAATTCTGACCATAAGCCTTACAAATGATTGAGAAACTCATTCAGTTCATACAATATCTTGAGCATATGGCAAGAACAAACATTTTTGAGGGAAAAGGTAACGGTAAAGGTCACCCTTGCTCAAAAGCCAGTCTAGGGTTTAGTGCTCATCTCTGTTTATAGCCAAAGAGAATCTCTGTTTATAGCCACTGCCTGCATCTGTAGACATTTCCGTGGGCATGTGGCAGGCATGCCTAGACATCAGTGTGCATGGAACACTGTTTACTTTCCCACTGAAGTGGTACCTATTTATTTACTTGCAATTTCTTGCTTTTGAACTACTAGGTTGGCAAGAGCTGGGACAGAAATGGGAGCTCACTCCGTCATTCAATACTTGGGTCTCAAACTGCTGACCTGGCTGCCGAATCCGATCTTCCAGTCATCAAGTTCAGTGTCATAATCACTTAAGCTACTGCAGTCCCATGAGGGTACACAAGAGCATAATCAAATTAGACGTTGGAGGAGGGAACTCATCAAACAAGGAATAGCATTAAAAGAGGATATGGCTGAGGAACTCAATCTCCCCTTTGTCACTTACAGGACACTGAATAGGCTGAGGGTCAAAGTGCCTAAATGTAAGACCAACATACTCAAGTGGGGCTGGACTGGGCTGCTAGCAGACAACAACACACTGTGTAAATGCAGAGAGACCCAGAGGCTGGCTCACTTGCTGGTCTATCAACTACTACCAGAAATATTTTATTTATTTATTTATTTATTTATAACTCAAATTTCTATGCCGCCCAATCAGGCGAACCCGACTCAGGTACCAATTACAGTATGATCTAATTTTGGCCAATGACAAAGTCAAGAAGGTGGCTTCATTTTGACAGTTTAAAGTTTGATCTCAACATTAAAGAAGAAGTACAGTATGTGGACTCACAGAAAAGAGACTAATCTGAAGAAGGTGCATTGAGACACCATCACTGTGAACATCAAATCATTGGTTCCCATCTTTGCACTAAGAGCCCCACAAGCTGTTACATTTCCTGTCCTCAATGCTTTTCTTTTCACAAATCAGCATTCACTAGACAGATCTTACCCTGAGAAGTCAGATAGTGGAGATTTTTATTTCCAAGCCAGTATTCACCATTTGAAGAAATAAAATCACCGAAACCTTGTTCATACTCAGCCCAATCTCTGAAAATAAAATGGAAACATCTAAATTATGTCATCCAAAAAGGATTGTCTAAGGGCCCTAGAAATGCCTTTGAATCTGTGCAACCATTTAATACAACTCATTTTTATTATAAGGATATTTTTGTTGTGATACCTTTGGAGATACCTTTGGTGTTATTATTCAACAAGGAGTCCACACATTGGTAGACATCTCCACAATGATGTTCTGCACATGCAAATTGACCTGAGAAATCAAGTCCACTTGCATGCAGTTTTTTAGCCATTTGGCTAGGCAAACCATGACATGTCCCCTCTGGTTTCATCTTGCCCAAGGGATCCAATGGAGGATGCTTTGGTGAGTTTTAGTTCCAGCCTAATATCATTGACAAGAGATGGGCATCACTGCCTAGTTAGACTGCTTGCGTTGCAATAGTAAACTTACCGCATATACTCGAGTATAAGCCGACCCGAATATAAGCTGAGGTACCTAATTTTGACCTGAAAACCCAGGAAAATAGATTGATATAAGCCAAGGGTGGGAAATGCAGCAGCTGCTAGTGAGTTTCAATAATCAAAATACATGACAATATGATAAAATTAATTAAATTGTCAGCATGTCTTAATCCGGCATGGTCCTGGGACCCTCACAGTCGTTGACCTGAGTATAAGCCATGTCCCCTTCTTGGGGCTCATTTTTGAGGCTAAAAACCTCAGCTTATACTCGAGTATATACGGTAATTGTTTTAAGCATATTATCTCGATTACAAATTATTTGACTGCATGCATAAATTACCTCTGCTATTTTGTAAATATTAATATGTGTAGTTATGCCAGCTAGGTTTTCTTTTAATGCCCTATGTCCTGATGAGTTATATTGATCTGTGATATGTTTCAGACTTCAGAACTGTTAGAAGCCTCTGTACTTTAGGCACCTGGCTGTGGAGCCAGAGGTTGGGAATTTGGTTCTCCACTGTGCCCTTCCAACTCCGCAGTTCGATGATGATGATGATGATGATGATGATTGATGTTTGGGTGACCA
The DNA here is from genome assembly GCA_035047345.1 of Bradypodion ventrale. NCBI lineage: Eukaryota > Metazoa > Chordata > Lepidosauria > Squamata > Chamaeleonidae > Bradypodion > Bradypodion ventrale. The sequence continues at coordinate 81,930,705 of JAWDJE010000005.1, read as the reverse complement.
TGGGCCAGGCATACTCTTTCTCATCCTGATCTGTCTTGTAGGACTGTTATGAGGATGAATTGGGAAGAGGAGAACCACAATAAGTGGGAAACAGGAGAGTTGCATCAAGCCCATTGGAGGAAAAGCAGGATATAATAAAAGAAAGAAATAATAAACCACGATGAGCATCAAGGAACTGAAGCAGTACTCATCTCAGACTCAGAACGCTTTGGGAAAATAAACTTTAGAGCAGGGATTCTCAACCAGATGTGGCCCACAGCACCATTTCATGTGGCCCCCACTGCCTCTACCACACCAGGAAGTGCCATGTGGAGAAGAAGGGCAAAATGGTCAGTCCCCAGCTTTAAAAGGTTGAGAACTCCTGCTTTATAGAATTGAGCCCTGGTTTTGCTCATTTTGTGGGAGAAATTTTTGAAAAAATTGCACACCTCAACCAATTTAAGTTTTACATTTGTATTTGATTTTATTTTTAAAGTAGCTAATTTAAGCTTGGTGTAAAAATGCTCACAGCACTTACCTCATGATTCTTTGTATGAGAAGAATAGAAAACAACAAAGGATGGGGAACCTTAGGCCCTCCAAAGTTTATTAATTCAATTTCCATAAGCTCTATCCACCATGGCCAGGGATAAGAGCTATTGGGAGTGACAGCCCAAAACATCTACCGCAACAAAGTTTCCCCATCCCGGCTACAGGATGAATGGAGTGGATTCAGTGGAATCCAGCATTTTCAAGAAAACGATGTCTGTTTTCTTTGCTTCTTTCAGTGCTAGGACTTACTACTAGGGTACATGAGGTTCACCACAGCTATTGACTTTCTTTGAAGTGCTTAAATGCTTTATTTCAAAGGTTTTAAGTCTCGTGTTTTAAAATCTAGATGTACCTATCAAAATTTTGACTTCCATCTGACCGTCTTTGAAATACTGTCCATCCTCCTCCTGACATATCACAGTAGGCAAAGAATTCCTTGGGACTCCTAAGTGGCTTTATCTTGTAAAATCCATTCTTTCTGTGTCCAGCATTATAGATATCAGCACAATCTGCATCGTCAAAAAAACAAGGAGTTATTTCAAAAAGTTACATTAAGCCCTGCTCTTAATAATGTACAGTAATTGTTTAGTGCTGGCCCGAACAATGTGTGACCCATCAAGCCATGTACCATACCTGTCAAGTATCCAATATTGGCCAAGATTTCCTGTATTTTAGCGTTGCTTTTCCTCCTTTCCCTCCCAGAGCCACCGCCATCCCGTAATTTGACAGCAGGGAAAAAGTAGTTACTGCGCATCCCCTTCTGTGCAGGTCCCTTCTACGCATGCGTAGATCCTTTCTACGCATGCGTAGAAGGGTTTTGCACAGAAGGGGATGCGTAGAAGGCTTCTACACATGCGTAGAAGGGACCTGCACAGGAGGGGATGCACAGTAACTACTTTCCCCCCCACCGTCAAATTATGGGTTGGCGGCGGCTCCAGGTGGGAAAGGAGGCAAAGCGGTGCTAAATTACAGGGCCGCACTTGACAGGTATGCCATATACCTGTCAAAAGGTAAGTTGGGTAGGTAAAGTAAAACTTATTGGACATAGAGTGGACCCTCACTTAACAAGTGCCTCGCTTAACACAAAATTCGCATAACAAAAGGAAATCCATAGAAAATAGTGACTCAGTTAACAAATAATCCCCCCCCCCCCGCAGAATGGATTAATTGGTTTTCAATGCATTCCTATGGGAAACTGTGTTTTGGTCAGCAAATTGTGGTTTTCAATGCACTCCTATGGGAAATTGCATTCAATGCTTTATAAATTTTCCGTAGTACAAAAGGTCCTGGAGAACGCATTAAATTTGTTAAGCAAGGGTCCACTGTATGTGATTTTCAAGTCCTTTCTTCCAAGTGTCCCTCGGAAAAATTATTTTTAAACAACTCATTGCAATATCACATTCAGTGTGGAAAACTATTACATCTAAAGAGGAACCTTAATAAGGTAAACCAGACTATTATTTCAAAAGAAAACTGGCTATCCTCTTCCCTGGTATTTCCCTAGCATTTCTGTTCTGACCTTGTTAGCGTGTGTGATGAGTGCAATTGTAAGATTTCACATTTCTGCTGCTGCCAGCTAGTGACATCATTCCCACTGCAGCACCCGAGCTACGTAACAGGGTTTTTGCCAATGGGACTGACTTCTCAGTAAACAAGTGTATGATTTCAGTATAAGTGAATACAGCAGTGTAGCCCTTAAAAAACCAGAGACACATGCCTATCAAATAAAATAGTTTCTTCTTTTGGATGTTCCTGCTGCCAAAAGAGCTTCCAATATGCACAACAAGTATGTTGTGGTTAAACTGTTTTAGAATAAGCTTCTGGGATAACTGAAGATATGTAGTGACATTTAAATAAGTAAGCGGTTGAATGAGAAAACTGAAATCATCTGGAAAATGGACGTACGTAATTCATAATTATATATTTAACTTGCAGATTATTCTCTGCCATTATTACTGACTCACTCTTTATTTTAACATGTTGATTGAAAACATATGTATACAGAGGTAATTTCCATGTTTATTTGCAGTCTCCTTAATCAGATTTACCATTTACATACAATTTAGATCTTGCTTTGCCCCTTTATGTATCTGCACCTTAAAAATTAATTATCTGAATTATATATTTATTTGTCCGGAGTATTTTTACTCTTCTCTTCAGCTTTAAAAGGCTCAGAGATGAATTTATAGGATTGAGTGTTACTCAGTTAATTTCTCCCAGACTTACATCTGAAAGAAACAACATAAAAAGATAATCAACAAGGAGGGAAGAAGAGGACAACCAACTTGGTTAATTGGTTTAAGTTACAACAGTCTTGGAACCACTAAATGGAACAGGAATGATTCAAAAAGATTTGTCTTAGCAGAGCTGATGAACTGGTTCTATTCTTATTATTATTTCTTCTGTTGTACCATAAATATAGAGCTATCAGATGTGATAGCTAGATGAACTATTCATATTAGTGGGCTACATAGTTCCAAATGCTGGGGATGAACAGCAGTCATAACGGCTAAATACGTACTCTGCTTATAAGCTTTTTTGCATACCCGGGTCAGAAACAAAACCTGTTGCACAGATCTCTGAGATGTTATTCTTCCTTCTTTCCCATTGAAATCTATTATTTTGTTTCTACTGAATGTGACTTTTCAAATCTTAGAGTTCAGTAGACTAGACCGCACTCCTGTCAACAGAGAGTTCCAAACCTGTAATCATGGCCATCGTGTAAGCCAGGATTCTCCATGAGAGAAGATGAGTTCCAGTCATCATGCACTGATTTACAGCAGAGATTCTCAACTTGTGGCCCATGGGCTGGATGCGGCCCATGGCATAATTTTATGTCCCCCCCACTCCACCACACCAGGAAGTTCCATGTAATGGAGGAAGGGCAAAATGGCAATCCGGCCCCTGAAGCTGTCTGAGGGATCGTGACCCAGCCCCAGGCTTTAAAAGGTTGAGAACTCCTGATTTACAACATCCCACTGTGTTCAGTGAACTCACTCCTTAGAAAATGAGCCTAGGACTGCAGAGACTACTCTTAGAAGAACTGCAATCTTAGATAGAGACCAACAATATTTTTTATCAGAAAGATTCTGTAAGAAATTATAAACCAACCAGAACAATGCATTACAGTCTTATTTGTGTAGGAAAAAAGTATGTCCCTTCAGTAACTGGACAACGGAAATTGTCATCATTCCCATCCATCATTGGCAATGATGAGAGATGATAAAATATGCAGTCTTATAACATGTAGAAGACTATATGTTCCTCACTCTGGTCCAGAATCAAAACATTATACAAGAGTTCCATTTCAGGTCTTAATCCATACCTGTCAACCTTCCCGGATTGGCTGGGATTTCCCGATTTTCTGTGCCGATTTGCGCCATTTCCCACCCTGCACTGCTGAAACCCCGGAATTTGGCAGCGGGGGAAAGGAGGTACTGAGCAGCCCTTCTGCGCAGGTCACCATCTACGCATGCGTAGAAGGGTTTTACGCTTGCGTAGAACCCTTCTACGCTTGCGTAGAACCCTTCTACGCTTGCGTAGAACCCTTCTACGCATGCGTAGAAGGGGGCTACGCAAGCGTAAAACCCTTCTACGCATGCGTAGAAGGCGACCTGCACAGATCCCGGATTGGCCGGAGCCGTGGTTGACAGGTATGGTCTTAATCAGGTTAAAGGGTGCGGGGGGGGGGGGGGAATGTGCTAAAGTAAAAAATGGGATAGGTACAGATTTCTTCTCCCATAAGATAAAATATATTGTGTGTTGCAATTTAAAGATTATTACTTATGATTACTGTTCATATTTTATAATGATAGGCTGAAAATTATTCTGTGCTGAAAAGGTAGACCAGGGATTCTCAACCTGCAGCTCTTGGACCAGATGCAGCCCACGAAACCATTTCATGTGGGCCCCTCACTGCCTCCACCACAACAGGAAGTGCCAGGTGATAAAGGAAGGGGAAAATGGCCATCCGGCCCTCAAAACTGTCTGAGGGAGTGTGACCCAGCCCCTGGCTTTAAAAGGTTGAGAACTCCTGAGGTAGACAAAGAAAAGAGGCCAATAAATTCGAACCAGGGATTTACCTCTTGTGATTTCTTAACTATGGCAAATACACACTAATTTTGAAAAGTAATGTTCAGTTCTAACCTTTATACTCTCTGTCTTCTCCCAGATCAATGACACTGTTTTCATCCCTTTTATCTCTGCTCTGTGTATCCCTTTCCATTAGAAGTTGTATAATTTTTGCCTGTTGCTGCTTCACACTGTATTCCAGAAGTCTCACCTGGGCCTGAAGCCTCAGTTGCTCTTGGAAACAACTCTCTAAAGTCTGCTGGAGTAGTTGAGGGAAGAAGAAGAGAGAATACATGATGGTCATTAGTATTGCTAAATATTAGAATACAGGGTTCTCAGTGATCACAATTAAAGGCAATATTACTTTCTGCTCCACTAGCTTGCTTGAAAATATGAAAATCAATCTAACCTTCAACCAATTTCCAACACTGTCTAATAGCAGCCCAAAGTTTTCTTCTTTAATGCCTTGGCCAATTAAAAGTCTAATTTTGATGATTAAAGGACAATAGTGCAGTTAATAAGGAAAGATCTTATACCAGATTTAGAAGACTTTAATCTTCAGGTATTTTGTCCTACTTCCTGCAGGACAGCCAATAGTAAATGATTATGGGAGCTGTATGGCAACATATCATGAATGCCACTGGTTCTTTGTCTGTGGCTTAATGGAACACATTGTTTTTGTGCTAAAGAAAAATTTGTCTTTGATTTGTCGTGTGTTTTGTTGTGTTATTTGATATTTGTATGTACACCACCCAGAGTGGGAAATTTTCCAAATGTATAAAAATGTAAGAAAGAAAGAACGCAGAACATGCAAAAGATTTCATCAAAAAGATTTCATCAAAGTTGGTATTGTGTGGTAATTATGTGAGTAGCTTTACTTTCTAAGCATTAATAATCCATGGAATGACTTGGAGGCACTTGAATAAGTTCCCTTAATGATGTTTATAGTTGTTAAATTCAAGGGGAAGCATCATAACGTGCCTCATTCATTTTATCCCAAATGAGGCCATCGACAAGAGGAACACATGTCCATGAACACATACAGGGCACTTGAACAGGCACACAGAAAGTCATGCAATGCAGGTTTTTTTTTGGTATCTCCTTTATAATTAATGATCTATTCATTCAAAAACTATTGATCTATTGGTTCCATAAAACATATCTTTGCCTAGTTTAGCATTTCCTTTTCATTGATGTGACAGTACAAGAATTATGACATTCTAATTCAGCACTTGGATTTTGCTGATAAATACACCCACCACAAATTTAATTTCATTTTGGCTTCACTTAAAAGCAAGAATTTGTTACAACAGCCGGGAAATGTATGTGCAATCTAGGCCATAATTGTATACTGTTGCTTGTGGTAAAATAGAAAACTGGTAAGAGTTCAGATTTTTTGAGTCTCATTTCTTTCTTTGCCCATACCAAAAGGTGCTGTTTATTTTTGTTAACTAACAGCAGAAAATTAACTAGATGAAAAAGGTGGGGCAATGGTGTGCGCGCACATATGACTGAAATGTCTTACATGGAGAAAAATTAATAACTGAATATTATTTTTAGACTAGATCCCACTTGCCTTCAGTATTCATGTCTAAGTTGCTTTAAATAATCATTTGTTGCTTGGGGCATGTTGACTCTGGAGCAATCTTGATTGCCTCCTTGCCTTTCAAATATTTATGTTGTGTCTCAGATGTTTGTTTTTCATTTAATTCATACCCTTGAGTGCAACCCAATATATGGCAATAGAGAACAGCCCTGGAAAACATGCAGTGGGATTAGGCAGTTTGTCAGGAAACTCTTCCAGAGGGATGGGCACAACGCCAGTCCAAAGCAGTTTAGGTAATGTTGTAACTATCTGCCCAGAAGGCAACTTTCTTGTCCTTGTTGGTGGGGCTGCTACTTTAGTGAAAATAACAATGTCCTTCTGTGCAGACAAAAAAATGACTATCTTGACCTTGTATAGGTAAAGGTCACCCTTGCTTAAAAGCCAGCCGTATCTGACTCTAGGGTTCAGTGCTCATCTCTCTTTACAGCGAAAGAGCCAGCACTGTCTGAAGCTGCAGACATTTCCATGGACATGTGGCAGGCATGAATGCATGGAACGCTGTTTACCTTCCAACCAAAGTAGTACCTATTTATTTACTTGTAATTTTTTGGTTTCAAACTGCTAGGTTGGCAGGAGCTGGGACAAAGACGGGCGTTCACTGCATCACACAGTACTCTGATCTCGACCTGCCGACCGTCCAGCCATCAGGTTCAGCGTCTTAACCCCTAAGACATCGTAGTCCCTTGACCTTGTATACTGGAGCTCTAAACTGACAATCTATTCTTAGTAATTATCTGCCTTTTAATTTATTTAATGACTAACTGAAGACACAATCCTAAATGCACCTAAACACACCAGGACAAGTCCCATTAAACAGGTTAACCAGGCCTACTTCTGAGAAGGCTCTGAAAGCATTCAGACATTATAACAGGCTACAATGCTCAATAATGTTGGCTTTTTGTGGGTGTTCCAGTATGTTTATACACAAGGTCTGCTTGTGGCTGCCTGCACAGCTTGGTTAGCTTGATATCTGAAGCCAGGAAGAGCCAACAGATTGGCTTCTTTCTTTCTGAATATGGTAGATAAAGAAATCAAGGCTTGTTTCTGTAGCCTGTTTGGGGGAAATACAAGCTTGAACACCAGCAATTTTCACATTTAGATGTCATGCTAACCAAACTTTGGATAAGATTTTCTAAATTTTGATAAATGGTTTCAGTCGATGATGGAAATAACACTGAAATGATAATGACTGACTAATATGTCAAATAATAATAAATAAACAATTTATGAATTCTCACTATAATAATGGTGCAATATTTAAAAATATATTCAGGAAAGGAAGAGGTGTATTGATCATATTGCACATTTACATTGAGTACTGGAGCATGCCAGAGAATTCCGAAAGAAAATAATTCTCTGCTTTATATATTACAAGGATAAGCATATGGAAATTACCGAATGGCTTCCAGCTTGCAAGTGTTAGAGAATGGTACATTTTATGGTGTTTTCAGTGGTGGGCATCATCAGGTTCGCACCAGTTCATCAGAACCGTAGCAGAAATCCTGGCTGGTCCCGCCCATCCAAGTTTTGAATTAAAGTAGTCCTAATTTGGCTGCAATGCAGGGCTTTCCCCCTGGTCACGTCCACCATACCATGCCCACAGTGTGGTAGTAAATTTTTTTGGGAGCCCACCACTGGGTGTTTTATATTTCTACCTGTTCAGTCTACAGTAGACATAGAAGATGTCATGGAAAGCTGAGTTAAACTCAGATGAAGGACGGAGCACTATGAAAGTTGTTTGAAGAAACATCAATATTTTCAGAGATGTAAATGATACCATATTCTTGGCAGAAAATAGCCAGTGATTGGAACAGCAAGAAAAGAAGGTGAAAAGAAAATTTAAAAAGCAGTTAGGTGACTTTTTCATTCCATTTACTTCCAAGGATTTACTATACAGTAATTGACAAACATTAAAGGGTACAGGAAGAAAGAGACTGGATATTTTCCTCACTATTTTGTGTTCTTCTGCTGCTGCATCTGAATCCGAATACAGTATTGGTGATCATCATGGTGATCAGCCATAAAGACTGTCCTGAGAATATAATGCAGTGATCTTTCATCTGCCTTCTGCATCACAGCATGACCCCGGTACCACTGATCCAGTTCCACAAGTCACTTGCTGGTCCTGAGCCCTTTTGCCAAGCAAAGTCCTCCTCAGCCCCAGGTCAGTATTGATGGAGCTGCTGCCCTCCATCAAGATGGATTCAAGTAGGATTTAATCCACTTGAGGACCATCACCCTTCCCTGCAGACTTTGCCACCCAAGGCCGTTAGTCCTCAGGGTGGTCAGGTTAGTTAACCACAGCCTGACACTTGGAGTTGAGTCTCTGGCAGTATGGTCTACTCTATTACCATAGCAGGATAACTTAGCCAGACTATTTTATATTACAGACTTTAATTGAGGTACAGGGTTGTTCAGGTAGGCTAGCTCTCAAGATTTCCTCAATGTAGTTTACAATAGAGAAAAACAACAGTAGCACAAATGCTCCCTCTTCTGTCCTTTCAATAGCAAAACATCTAAATAAGAAGTCAGACTTCTTCTCAGTCATGTTCCACAAAAGCTCTGTAGGCAGTGTGCTTTATTTGAACCATTAATCTCCTAAAATGTGGTAGAGTTTGCATATGGTACTTTTTGATATATACACCTTGCTATTGAAGTAGGAATAAGTATGATAAACATTTTTTTTTAAAAATTGCACATAAATTCCATTTATATTTAAAACATGACATAGGAGAGGTATTTTTATATCAGAAGGGCATCAGAAGGAAGTGCAGCAGTGAACCATTCTTTGCTTCCCAAAACTGAGCAAATTAGCCCTGATTAGCAGTGAGCTGGAGTGTAGGAAAAAACTCTGAGACAGAATTTAAGGAACTAAGGCAGAGAAAAATGATGGGTTGCAAGGAGGCCAGTACACCAACAAAATCTGCACTCTATCCCTAATTCTATATTGGCTTGCTTCTGCTTTTTTGAAGCAATTTTTTTGTGGGGCTTTTTGAGTTTTGGAGCACCAGAAAATAAAAATGTAGAAACAGAAATGAGAAACCTGAAGGTGTTTTCCCTTTCATATAAAAAGAAAGGACTGGTTCATTAAAAAATGAAATGGAAATTGCACTGAGAAGTGCTAGCAAATAACACACAGAACAAGGCAAAACCAAACCCCTAAATCAGGGATTCTCAACCTGCGTCCCATGGGCTGGATGCAGCTCACGGCACCATTTCATGTGGCTTCCCACCGCCTCCACCACACCAGGAAGTGTCATGTGGTGGAGGAAGGGCAAAATGGCTGTCTGCCCCCGAAGCTGTCTGAGGGAGCATGACCCGGCCCTCGGCTTAAAAAGGTTGAGAACTCCTGCTCTAAATGATGGATAAAATTGAGGAATTTTTTCCTGCACATCTCTCAAGTTCAACTAGAAGAGGCTAGGCCAAACCTATGGAGAGCAAAAACTCAGCTTGCCAAATGAATAAATGTCAAAGAGTGTCTCCCACCAGGACAAAATTCTGGCTGGACTCTCTAAAAGTCCTTTAATAGACCTCAAGTGAAGTAGGAAGATCAAAGGATAATAAAATAAAATAGGGCTACCACAGGACAGATTTTCTGTGAATGTGGTGAAATACAATCAATAGAACATTTATGTGCATACAATTTCTATCCTACTATGCGAACAAAAATTATATAATACATGTCAGACATAACACTATCGAAATACTCACTTCAGGTCAAAAATATTTTAATCATTCCAAAATTTTAATTTGTTGGAATTTAATCTCTATTTCCTATACATTGATAATTTTAAATTGTGAAATGCTCTGAGATGAATGAAGAAACAACATGAAAACAAAAAAGGCATCTCCACCCTTCCCCTGGCTGGGAAGGGATAAAAGACCTGTCGGGCCTCTGCTGGCCGAAGACCGCTACTGCTGCTGCAGCCGCCCGAGGCCCCACCCTTCCCCTGGTCGGGAAGGGGTAAAAGACCTGTCAGGCTTCAGCTGGTCAAAGACCACCACCACTGCTGCAGCCGAGGACATTGAGCCCCGAGCTCTGTTGAGGACGTTGAGCGGCAAGGACTTTTTGTTATTTATTTGCTATTTGCTACTTGATATTTTAGTGTTAAATTGTATTTTATTGTGAAAATTGTATCTTATGGTATTTTATCGTGTTGATGTATATTGTTGAGGTTAGGATATGTTTGTGAGCCGCCCAGAGTAAAACTTCGTGAGTGGGGCAGCACTTAATAATAATAATAATAATAATAATAATAATAATAATAATAATAATAATAATAATAATAATAATAATAATAATAATAATAATAATAATAATAATAATAATAATAATAATAATAATAATAATAATAATAATAATAATAATAATAATAATAATAATAATAATAATAATAATAAACACCTCCCCCCAAGGGACCTGAAGTGAAAGACCTAAAAATATTTTTGTCATGCAAATCCATATCTCAACAGTGACTTTGGGAGAGAAGCTTTGATTTGAACCGATCTCTTTAATTTGTTTGCAATACTAAGGATGGAATGTTCAGGAAAAATGAACTCCCAGTTCTGTAATTTGGCAGGAATCCCTCAGTGCAAATTATGGGACTGGAAAACCATCAAAACAGTAAAAGGTAGAACAGCCTCTTCCCTCGCTGCTGTTCATATGCTACATCTTTATGCCCTTTAAAAAGTACCTAAGACACCTTTGAAAGGTCCTCCCCAGGGTGAGGAAGGCGGTATATAAATATATATATATAAAAAATAAAAGTCACAAGGATTCCATGTGACTTCCAAGAATGCAAGGGGGACAAAGTTCCAATGGGTGCTGTCTCCACACACTCTTTATTAAAAATCATAATTCCTAAATTCTGGTGTATACTTGCAGCTACATTCCATTTTTTGCTTCCTTTGATAACAAGAACTCAGGTATAACATGGTCACTTTCCTTCAGAGTTCCCCTTGTTGCCACTTCATCAACTAAGAAGTCATCTCTGTTAGTTAGGATCAAATCAAGAATAGCTAATCCTTTAGTTTCTTTCCCCAATTTTGTAGGAAAAAGCTGTCAGCAACATAAGCCAGAATTTCTTGGAAGGCCCATGTTTGTCAGAATTTGTTTCCCAACAGCTACCTGTATCAGGATAATTGAAATCTCCCATTGCTAGTATCTCCCCATCCCAAACATAAGTAATATTTACATTGTTTTAAGGTAGGGCTCTGCCTGGCAGGGCCATAGGCAGGATTCTAGAAGGGGGGAGGGGGATTATCAGGTGGGGCAAAAAAAAATTCAAGAGGAGCAACAATGTCACACCCACATATACACATTGGCACCGTGGGGTTAGTGGGGGAGGCTGTTAGCTAAGGAGGGGTTTTGCCCCCCGCCCACACCCTCCCTGGCTACGGCCCTGCTGCCTGGTTGTACAGGCACCAGTTAACATTCTGATGCATAGTCAGACTTGAGCCACTGATTCTTGAAGTGTCAGAGAGCCATGTAAGCTCAGCTATGTTCTGGAAAAGAATAAATCAGAACAGAGATAAGAGTCAGCTTTCCCCCTCCCTTCTGTTAGCTATTCCTCGTCTCTCAACAAGTCATTTAAGGGAAAGGGAGGTTCTCATGAATTTAAATTGTCAAATCTGCAGCCTCTGGGGAAGATTCACAAGGGCAATTCTTAATACCAAACAGAAAGCAGCACAGTATTAAAGCTCGTGGAGTATACCAGTTTGTTGTTTTACTATAATTTGTGACTAGATGGTATTAAAGCTGTTAAACTGGAGCATTGGACAAGGGGGAAAGGAATCTCAGATGCCTCTGGATTTAGAGTGATGGGAGTTTATTTTCTGTTGTCTGTTAAACTCTTTTGTAAAAACAAACAAACAAGAAAAAAACCAAAGTGAAAAACACTATGATACAATCACTGGGAGGAAATGCTATTTAGATTGCAGCTATGTCATTAATTGGAAGCAGATTGACCGAAATTTAGCTCTGTTTGTTTTATTGACCACACCTAGTTTTATTTTCTAAATGAAAGCCAGATATTACATAGCTGCGGTCATGTCATGACCTGGAGTTACAACCAAATTTCTTCTTCCAGATGCTGCCATTAATTTATACGTAGAAGTTCTTTATTTTATTACTTTGTGTGGTCAATCACAAGCTAGCATCTTCCTTCATGTATTTTGTATGACTTATCAGGAAAAGTGCAAATTACAAATGTTTCATATGCCTGCCCTTGGATATTAAGTATCAAATTGTTCAACTTGAACGACTTGCTGAAAACAAGAAAAAGAAACAAATGTTCTTGTAATTCAAAAGCCATACTTGGTCTTCTTATATTTACTTCTCCTTGGAGTTAATCCTTTAATTGTGTTTCAGTCCAGGCCAGCCTGGACATAACAGAGGTAGTCATGTGAAAGAACTTCCCTTCTAATGAAAATTCTAAGTAAACTGTTTACTTAGGGTGTTTTTTTTAATTAGGAAGGAAATTCCTTAGCCATGAGTCCTTGAAGAATTGTGGGTGCATAACCACATCTTGGACTTTGGTTCCCAGGGGCATACCTGTCAACTATCCCATTTTCCCTGGGGAAACCCCTTATTTTTACCCCTCCCATTTTATTAATTTTCCCTTAATATCCCTTATTTTTAAAAATAAATATCCTGACCGGAGCCCTCACAGGCAAAGCTGCAGTATTTTTTCCAGTCACCAGAGGTCGCTGTGTGGCAGGCTTTTCGTTTGTAGAAGGAGAGAGAGAGAGAAGAGGGGGGCGTTCTGCAGTTTTCCCTTTCTCTTTCTTTTTCCCTTTCCTGCCAGCCACATGGTCCTGGAGGCTTCGTTTTGGCTGCTGGGAGCAGGAGTCTATTCTAGATGAGCAATATATTTCATATGTGCAGGGGCAACCTCATGCTTTATTGAGCTGTTTCTGCCCTGCCTCCTGGCTGGATTTCTAAAGTTCTAGAGTTAACTTGGGAGGGGGGGGTTTGCTTGATCACTATATGAGAGAGCGGGGGGGAATTAATCCCTTGCTCCTCCACCCTAATTGGGGGTGGGGGTCGTTGCCTGATCACTATATGAGACGGGGGGGGGGGGTTTCCCTTGCTCAAAAGCCAGTTGTATCCGACTCTAGGGTTCAGTGCTCATCTCTGCTTCAAAGCCGAAGAGCCAGCGTTGTCTGCGTCTGCAGACATTTCCATGGTCATGTGGCAGGCATGACTAGACACCAGAGCACATGGAACACTGTTACCTTCCCACCAAATGGTTCCTATTTATCTACTTGCAATTTCTTGCTTTCGAACTGCTAGGATGGCAGGAGCTGGGACAAAGACAGGAGCTCATTCCGTCCTGCAGTACTCGGGAATCGAACTGCTGACCTTCTGCCTCCCAGTCAGCATCTTAGTCACTTAAGCCACTGAGTAAACAAGAAAGAAAACAAAACAAAAGTCCCCCAAGAAGATGGGGAAAGGGTTCTTTGGCCCACACAGCTTTGTGCCCATTGCATCTACAATACCATCTAGCCATCTTATTTTTGGCCACCCCCATCTTTTGTCCTCCACCTTTCCCAGCATCAAGGCTTTCTCAAGTGAATCCTCTCTTCTCAATTGATGTCCAAAGTACTTTAGCATCATCTTTACTATTTGACCTTTAATGAGCAGTCGTGGTTGATTTCTTCTAGGATCGACCTATTTCTAACCACATTTCAAAGGCATCTATTTTTCTGCACTCAGCTTTCCTAATGTTCCAGCTCTCACACCCATACATTACCACCGGGAATACCATTGCTTTGACTATGCAATTTTTTGTTTGCAAGGTGATGCCTCTACTTTTAACTCTGTTCCCCAGGTTTCTCATAGCTTGTTTCCCAATCATCAGTCGCCTTTTTATTTCATGGCTGCAATCACCATCTGCGGCGATCTTTGATCCTAAGAAAGTAAAATCTGCCAGTCGTATCCAACTCTAGGGTGCAGTGCTCATCTCCATTTACAGCCAAAGAGCCAGTGCTGTCTGTGTTTACAGACATTTTCATGTCTATGTGGCAGGCATGACTAGAGCCCAGCAAGTCACATGGCTATATTTGGCCACGGCCACAGATTTGGCCACACACACAGAGGGATGTGGCCAAAATTTCCCTTATTTTCAAATCCAAAAGTTGACAGGTATGCCCAGGGGCCCTGTGAGTCCACATGGGTGGGTTTACTACGATTCATCCAGCCCGTGCTGCCCTTGTCACTCCCGATGGGCGTGTTTTACTTCCATTTCTGGGACTGATGAGGGCAGCACAGTCTGAATGAATTTCGGTGGACCCATTTGTGTGGATTTGCGGGGTGCTTGGGCTCCTGGAAGTCCAGGAGCATCTGGAGTGCCAAGGTTCGCTGTAGGAATGTTTCTACAGTTCGCCATCATAGGCTAGCCTGAGAAATCCTAAGCAGAGGGGCTTCTGGAGACACAGGATGCGACACAGGGCCGTAGCCGGGGGGGGGGAGGAGAGAAGGATCTGCCCCTCCTGAGCTAACAGCCCCGCTGTGGAAATGCTAATGTTATATATGTGTGTGATATTATTTCCCCTCCTGAAAAAATATCACCCCCCCCCCAAATCTAGAATCCTGGCTACGGCTCTGATGCAACCCTTCCAGCGCTCCTACAGCAGGTAGTCGGGTTCGAGTCGACTTTTTGCTCCAGGGCGCACGATGGGATTGTGGAAGGAAAGTTCATAAACTTTCGCTCTCGTGTTTGACAAATTGGGCTTGATCCGAGAACGCTCACATCAAAACACAGGAGTTAGTATTTAAGGTGCCACAATGTTTTTTGTCTTTACTCTGATATGCTTGCACAGAGACTAATATGGCAAGCTCTTCAAAAATTTGACCTGTTGGCTAAGATGCTGACTGGGAGGCGGAAGGTCAGCAGTTCGATTCCAGATTACTGCACGATGGAATGAGCTGTCTATGTCCCAGCTCCTGCCAACCTAGCAGTTCGAAAGCAAGAAATTGCAAGTAGCTAAATAGGGACCACTTTTTGCTAGGAAGGTAACAGTGTTCCGTGCACTCCGGTATCTAGTCATGCCTGCCACATGACTACGGAAATGTCTGCAGAAGCAGACAACATTGGCTCTTTGGCTTTGAAACAGAGATGAGCACTGAACCCTAGAGTCAAATACAACTGGCTTTCGAGCAAGGGAAACCTTTACCTTTACTAACCACATCTTGACAAAATTTGAGGGGGGGGGAACATGGGGGGGAAACAAAAGCTAAAACCTTGTGCACTTTAATGACTTATGTTTGAGCAAATGGAATTTGACCCACAAAAACTCATCCTGAAATAGATCTCTTAGCCTTTAAGGCACCACAATATTTCCTTTTCCCTTGCCTTACTCTAATTTTACCAACACACCGAAACAGATTTAGGGTGCAACTATGCAATGAGGGAAATGCCAATTAACTGGCATCCTCTCAGTGTGAAGTTGAACTGAGACAGACATACAGACATTCAGGTCTCTTTGATGTAAGTGGCCACACAAGGAGAGTAGGGGTGTGTGTGGAGTTTGCAGTTCAGTTTGATGTGCCTATGGGTGGCATTCCAGTCTGGCCAGGTTACCCTGCTGTGGTAATAGAGTAGACCATACTGCCAGTGGCAGTGGTTAATTAACCAGACAACCCTGAGGACAAATGGCCTTGGGTGCCCAAGTCCACAGGGAGGGGTGATGGTCTCCAAGAGGATTAAATCCCACTTGAATCCATCCTGGTGGAGGGGAGTGGCTTTATCAATACTGGCCTGGGCTGAGAAGAACTTTGCATGCCAAAAGGGCTCAGGACCAGAAAGTGACTCGGAGAACTGGATCAGTGGTACAGGTGTCATTCTGTGATGGGGAAAGCAGATGAAAGGCCGCTGCTCTATATTCTCAGGATATTCTTCATGGCTGATCACCACGAGGATGGACAATATTTGGATTTGGATATGGCAGAAGAAGATGGGTAGCATGGTTTAAAAGGACTGCCACAAGATGGTGACAACAGGTGATACTTTTATTGGACCACTAAAAAAATTGAATAAACAGCTATTTTTAATGTTAATTGGGCTGTGCACCAAAATATGATTGACAGCAGTGTCGGCCCGAGGCAAGTTTTAGGATGGAGCGAGATCCAACTATGGTGCCCCCTTGGTCACCCCATATATGGGGTTAAATTAAATTACTTGGTGAAACTCTACACATGCTTTACCACTCTGGCATCCCCTGGGAGTGGGCGCCTGGAGCGACCGCTCCATTCGCCTTATGGTAGGGCCAGCCCTGATTGACAGTACATATATATGAAAGTCCACAAAATTCTTGCCAGTCTGGTTCTCAATCAATAATAATAATCATGTGTCATCATCGATTCTGAGTTATGGCTATAATGTAAAGATCACATTGAACCAAACTTTGCATGTGAACTATCAATAATCTCACCTCTCTCTATCTCTCTCTCCCTCCAAGTTGGAAGGCATTGTGTAAACATTCCTACAAACAATAAAACTTACCAAGCTGAGCGTGTTTATGACCAACCCATTTAGAAGAATCAAATGAAATAAATTCCAGTTCTTCATTCTGACAAACCTGCAGAAGAAAACATTTGCATAGCATCAGCACTAAGCATGTGGAGGCCATCAGGCACCTTCTGTTTGCTATCTCATTTGCATTGCATTGCAGAGAAGTGAACAGCTAGAAACTAAATTATACCAAAAAACCTAGGTAATTCCCAATCAAAAACAAGTGTATCTTAATTCTCAGTTTGGTTTCAAAATATTTCCACACCAGTACTCACAAGCGAGAAATAAAAGAGCATAATTGCTGCAGTTAACATGCTTCTGCTCAGAAATGTTTGGATTTCCCTTTCTTGTCTTCCTCACATTTTGTGTCCCAGTTTCTCTTTTGATCTATGATCCATGAATTTTGTATTCAGTAACCAAATTATTGCTTTTTAAAATCATGAAATGGCTCTTTCTTTGAAAGTTCACTTCTCATGTCATGCACCTCTTAGTACTAGACTGAACCAGACTTAGAGTAGAGTCCAAACTGGCCAAGTTGACTAAGGGCCAGCTTAGGGTTGCCATACATCATGGAAAACTGGGAATTTCCTGGGTTGTAACTGTCCCGGCCCGGTTCATAAAAATAAAAAAAAACATTTAAAACTCCCAGTTTTCAAACCAAGAGGCGTGCTTGGTTTGAAGAAAAAAATCACGCTTTTTTCTTGCCACCTTAGAGTGGCACCTCTATTGAAGCACCAGCAGGTGGCGTCTGTAGCAGCAGCCATGCAGTTGCAGCAGCAGCAGCTTGGATGGTTGCCAAAGAAAGAGATCGGGTAAACTGAATTACTCAAGTTTCTGAAATTAATATGGGTAGGTGAATCTTGCTTCATATTCTTTAATGTTTTGATATTGCAGTTTTGTTTTTAAAAATGGAGGGAGCTGGAATTTATAACATAGAGGAAAAGATGTGATTAATCCAAAAGATTTAACCAATTGCTGAAAAATGGTCTTTGCACCTTAGTTATGCCTGCTCAAGTGGCTAAGACACTGACTGGAAGGCGGCAGGTCAGCAGTTCAATACCCGAATACTGCAGGACAGAATGAGCTCCCGTCTTTGTCCCAGCTCCTGCCAACCTAGCAGTTCGAAAGCAAGAAATTGCAAGTAGATAAATAGGGACCACTTCAGTGGGAAGGTAAACAGCGTTCCGTGCGCTCTGGTATCTAGTCATGCCTGCCACATGACCATGGAAACGTCTGCAGAAGCAGATAGCGCTGGCTCTTTGGCTTTGAAACAGAGATGAGCACTGAATCCTAGAGTCAGATACGACTGGCTTTTGAGCAAGGGCAAGCTTTACTTCTGTCCCAGTTTTGTAGGAGGAAATTATGGCAACCCTAGGCCAGCTGAAAAGATATTAGGCCAATAGATGCTATAGTGAATCCCAGCCCCTCCAAGCCTAGTGATAATCAGATATTGGTAAAGGTCACCCTTGCTCAAAAGCCAGTCATCTCTGACTCTAGGGTTCAGTCCTTATCTCTGTTTATAGCCAAAGAACCAGCACTGTCTGCATTTGCACATGTTTCCATGGATATGTGGCAGGCATGACTAGACACCAGAGTGCATGGAGCGCTGTTTACCTTCCCACCGAAATGGTCCCTATTTATCTACTTGCAATTTCTTGCTTTTGAAATGCTAGGGTGTCAGGAGCTGGGACAGAGATGGGAGCTCACTCCGTCGTGCAGTATCAAACTCTGACCTTCCAGTCTTCAAGTTCAGTATCTTAACCACTTAAGCCACCGCAGTCTGAAATTACTTAGGACCTAATCTCATCCTGACTTTGTGCTCCCATAGTGGCTGTGTCACTCAGTGGGAAGACAATTCAACTAGCGAAGAGATGTCTGCCTCTTTATTTATTTTTATTTATTTATTAGTCATATTTATATATGCCACCCACTCAGGCCGAACCCGACTCAGGGCGGCATATATAAATCTCTTCCTAACCCTATATAGATAGTGCATCAAGTAAGGATCTCTCTGTTAGTCATACTTGTAAGTGAGCCCAATGAAATCAACCATGCTTAAGTTGGTTGTGAATTATTATTTAAAATGTTTGTATACTGCCCAATTAGCCCTTTAGACATTATGTGGACAATAAGGGCATCACAAGCACGAGGCAATTTTTAGTAATTAAGAACTTCTTATTTCTGTCCCAAGTTTCTTCTCTTGCTTAAATAAGCCCTTTCATCATGTGCAAGTTGTGGGAGCTAGAGGAGAAAATGAGGAAATCTTTAATTGCTGAAAATCTTCTCCTGATGAAAATGTCATCTGGCAGCAGCAATTTTTGTTAATTAAGAAATTCCTCTTCTATCTTGCGACTCCTATGTGCTAAAAGAAATTACTCACAAGTCAGAAAAGCTGCTGGACAGAAGTAGCAATTTTTATATTACTGAAGATTGCTCCTTCTCATCCTTTTGCAGGTGTGATTATGACAATAGGATTTCAGCCATATAGTGGAAGGAAAATAAAAGTGAAAATCATGGGCTAAGTAAATATACGCCTTGCATTTAAGCGTTCCCTATCTGTGATGACTCTTCCTTAGGAAAGAAGGTACTTTCTCTGTGGAGAGACCCCAGAGGACAAGACCCCTCAACCCCTGCAGATGAGGGTCCAGAGGTAGAGACCTCTAACTTCCCAGCAGATTCAGGATGATTCAGAAGAGGTTGGGAGTTTTGTGGTTGTGGAAGAGCTATGGGGAGAGGAAAAGAAAGGCTTAATTACTATGGAGAAGCAGGTAGAATAACTGAGTTTGGTGGGGGAGAGAGAGCATAAGAAAGAGGGGAGGAAATAAAAAGGGGAACAAATGGAAGAAGAGGGAGAGAGAAGGATGAGGACCACAGAACAGGCAAAGTTGATGCTTCCTTCGAGATGTATATCCAGGAACTGAGGAGCTGGTCCATATAAAAGTACCCCTTGAAGAGGCTGAAAGCAAAGTAGAAGAAAAGATACCTAGGAAACTCTCATATTGGGGGAAAAGGAACAGCTGGAGTGCCAACCAGCAGAAACTTGGAAGATATGACAGCAAAGTTGGTCACTGACTTTCTGAAGTGAGTATTCGAGGACATTGTCCAGCGACCTGTATTTATGGCCTACTCCACATTGCTTTATAGTAAAGATGAAATATAAGAGACTGAGAGGCTGGTGACAGTGAGGTAACAATTGCACCTAAAATGTAAATAGTTAATCGTGTCAAAAACACTGTTTTCCTTTTAAAGTTGATTATCTTCCTTTAAAGAAGAACCTTTCTGCGAATAATTCCACTATGAAAGAAGGTGGACAGATCATACTTGTAGCCACTAATTTATTTATTTAACATAAATCTCATTTATTTCGATGGGTCTGCTCTAAGTGTCACAACGAAGTCAGGATCCATTCTATTATATATTATTTATTCAGCTGCTTACAAACAATGATCCTACACAACTTAAAATTATTTCAGGGATACCGGCAGTAGTGTAGTTGGACTAGAGCCGCCTTGGGTTATCTATGGATAAAGAAGATGGGGTATAAATGCCACAAATAAATTAAAATAAAATAGAGCAGCGGTTCGCAACCTATGGTTCACGGGCTGGATCTGGCCCTGACAGCAAATCATCTAGCCCATGGCAATGACCCTGGAAGCAGATGCATTTACAACAGCTGTAAACATGCCCATGCATACACAAACATGCCCGCACATGCACAAATGTCCTCTCTGCGGTTTACAGCAGCATTTACAGCAGGGTGAACCACATGTCCGGCCTTCTCAGCTGTCTGAGGGGGAGTTGTCTAGCCCTTGGCGTGAAATGGTTGAGAACCACTGGACTAGAGCATCCATGGTGAAAACCTTGGGACTGTCTGACTGGCAGGGACAATTGTATCATCTGCCATTTTCCTTGTTCCCTCTAAGTTCAGTTGCAATTTTTACTTGAGTTGAACAAAAATGCTCTCCCCACCCCTGCAATGGTGTATGGTTCCAGACTCTTTCTTTGGTGATGCAAGGTATTTCAGAGTGGTCTGTAGGGTGGACACTTGTGTAAATTTTCAGTTACTGCCCACCTTCATTAATTCTTCCCTCCCTGGTAGTTTCCTCAGAGGCAAACTGCAGGGAACTTTATTTATTTATTTATTTATCATATTTTTGCCCAGCCCTATTGGTGCAAGCACCACTCAGGGCAGCTTACCTTGTGAAGCAAATACAATAAACATCTATGACGGAGCCTGGGGCTCAACGTCCATGACGGAGCCCGGGGCTCAGCATCCATGACGGAGCCTGGGGCTCAGTTTCCATGATGGAGCCCAACATCTCTGCAACATCAAGGCTCAACATCTCTGGAGCAGAGAATAATAATGGAAAGGGTGTACTGCCTACTATCTCCCAAATACCTTGCAGCTCCAAGAAATCTGACTTAGCTCCACCTAACCACTTCCTCTGTCTTCAGGAAGATTCATCATGTCTAAGCTTTCATTCCACAGCTGTAAGTGAACCTGAAAGCACTTTACATTTTTGGGTAAAGCGGTCAGAACTGGGAGGAGAGGCAGAAATCCTGCAGATTTCTGGGGGTTGTAATCCAAGAAATATAAAAGTTCCACGCCTTGATAGTTTAGTCTTGAGTGAGCAATTAAGTGGCATTAATTCAACAAAAGATCTAATCATGTATTGAGATGAATTAAGTGAACTGCCTGCATTTTGGGATTTTCCTTGTCAAGGCTGACTGTGAAGACTTATCATGATGTACATCTATACTTCTAAATTTGCCACTATATCACTGAATACTGATTGTCCATTTACACAACTGTTATAGTCATTTACATGAGAGCAAGATCAATACATATTGGCTCTCAGTGTATCCTTACAACACATCTGGAGACTATTTCAGCCAAGGCTGATTTCTCTAGTATAAATAATAGTAATTCAGCCACTCCCTTCCTTTCTTACCAGACTTGTTCTGCCCTTATGTTTTCTTCAAGTCTTTTCCATTTCTTTGGCTTGGATGGCAGATTCCCCAAGAGATTCTAAAAAGTTATCTCAGCTGTATTCCAGCAACATTTTCATCCTGGACAAATGAAAGGCATTTAGTTGTTGGAGGAGGTAGAAACTTCCAATCCAAGAACATTGAGTACACATTTTAGTTGCCTTGCTGCCTAAATGGAATTATGTATTGTTATGCTATTTTGATTTCCTTTAACTAATGAAATTTAGCCTGGGAGAGGAAACCAAAACAATAAAGCAAATTAAATGGAATATTTAGGCACATACAAAAAGGAACAGATAAGGGCGCCTTCAGCAAAACAGAATGTACGGTAAGTTGCTCCATTAACTCTAGCAGCCAAGCTATAGCTGATCATGAGGTGTTAGTATCTTTCCCTTTCTCCCAGTTGTTGTGGAGACTTCCTAGCACTACAAATAGATGTTGATATACAGTTGTGTCATGGACTGCAGTGGTTCAAGTGGCTAAGATGCGGACTGGGAGGTGGAAGGTCAGCAGTTCGATTCCCGAGTACTGCAGGATGGAAGGAGCTCTTGTCTTTGTCCCAGGTCCTGCCAACCTAGCAGTTCGAAAGCAAGAAATTGCAAGTAGATTAATAGGGACCACTTCGGTGGGAAGGTAACAGTGTTCCGTGTGCAATGGTGTCTAGTCATGCCTGCCACATGACCACGGAAATGTCTGCAAAAAGCAGACAGCACTGGCTCTTTGGCTTTGAAACAGAGATGAGCACTGAACCCTAGAGTCGGATACGACTGGCCTTCGAGCAAGGGAAACCTTCACCTTCACATGTTTCCTTCTGTACTTCTTTTCTATAGCAAGAAAAAACAAAACAGGAATGAGAAAGCATGAAAGTGTTCCAAATCGAAGTCTGCAACCCCGATGTGGATGCACATCCACAATAAATACTCTAAAGAATTTAGATTATTAGAAGATGCCGCCAACATGGGTTGAATTCTACTGTCATTGATGTCTCTATACAGATAGGATGGATTGAGAATTATTAACTAATTCTAGAAGAACAGACAAAAACAGAAAGCATACTCACTAAAAACACCACCTCCCAGAATATACTTCGCCCGCAGCAGATGACTACTGCAGAAGAATTCTCCACTGCTCCACCTGAGCCATGTGGCAGCTATTATCCATCATCACATTTACAAGAACCAAATACTGTATTCCTAAACCTTAATTAAGGCAATCTAATACCAATGCTTAAGTAAGAGTGCAACTACCAGGAAATTGTCCTGCTGCTTCGTGCACTTTGGGGACTGGCACTCACAACCCATCCCTAAAACATTCCTACCTATACGTTTTTGGGTCCCTGTCAGGGGCTACTCTTTTTGAAGTGTGGTAGGTCCACTCATTTTGGTTTGCTTCCAGCATATGCAATTGTTTGGATTTAACCAAAATGCATGGCTTCTTTTCAGTTTCCCCATATATAGCTTAAATCGTTTAATGATTTTGCAAAATTGAAAGCCTGCCCTCTCCCTCCTTGGAGAATAGGGAGAGGGAGAGAGAGGAAGCAAGGGGTGTTGATTTTTATTTTTAAAAGTCTAGTTAAAGCAACATTGATATGTTATACCTTTTAGGAAAAAACCCTGAAGGCCTCCTATTGGAAGGAGGAGGGGACAGGAGGTAACAATAAGGAGAACATTTTTGTTTTATTTATTTATTTCCCTTTAAAGGAAGGTGGGTCAAATAGGGTTTCTGGAGCTGCAGTATGATTCCTGACCTAAACCCACCCAATTCTTGCATGTTGATGAAAGGATTACACCATATGGCACACCACGCATCATAACAACCTTAAGTGATCTTATTTAGCCCATTCCAATTTGGCTGTCTGTCGATCCCCAAAATCTAATATTTACCTATCGTAGATGTATGAGTTGCAGGCAGGGCAACTAGAGACCATATTGCCAACATAAGTTGGATCATGGAAAAAACAAAGGAATATCAGAAACAAGTTTACTTGTGTTTCATTGACTACACCAAAGCTTTTGACTGTGTGGATCACAACAAAATGTGGCAAGTAATTTAAAGAGATGGGAATACCAAAACATCTTATATGCCTCATGAGAAATCTGTACACAAGTCAAGAAGCAACAGCTAGGACAGAATATTGAACGACAGAGTCATTTGGAATAGGAAAAGGAGTAAGACAAGGCTGCATTTTGTCACCCTGCCTATTCAATTTATACACAGAGCACATAATGTGCAATGGAGGAATCACAATATGGGATCAAAATTGCTGGGAGAAACATCAACAATTTGAGATATGCAGATGATACCACCTGTTGTGTTCTTTACTGTACCTTTTACAATGTATCCATTCACGTGTATCCAATGTAACCATGCTTGTGTAACATTATAACCAGCAGCTGCTTAACTGTAGCCCTTGCAATAGGACGCGAGCTAATGACCACCTGGTGGCAATAGCGAGCGTTCAAGCTCTCCTGGCCCAGACTCACCAGCAAACAACAGCGCGGGAAGATTCCCGCCATCACCTACACCTGGACAAGAAGGGCGTGACCGTCCATGACGTCACGCGGACAGTAACCAATGGACTGTTGAGGAGCCGCATTCAAAATGTATAGCCACTGTATATATTGAGCTACCCGTCCGCCATTACCTCATGTTCCTCCGGATCATCATGCAATAAACCTGTGTTAAGCCAACCCTTCGGCTGTTTCATTGTCTTTGGTCCCATACACTAAATTGGCGACGAGGATGGGATATGGCTGCCCACGGGACCAAGACATGCACCGGTTTCGAAATCAGGAGACCGGCAGACTGGGACATCTTCGAGATGGACTTCCAGGGAGCCCTGGTGGAATCCGAAGTCCCGGATGAGGCAAAGAAAAGGGCCATCTTCACCCGGATGCTGGGGCCAGACACCAAGAGGGTCTTGGTGGACCTGATCGCGCCGAGGAGGGCGAGTGAATTCAAGGTGAAAGAGCTCATGCACATGCTGCGTGAGTACTTCCGGCCCTCGACGGCGATGTTCCCCGCTCGGAGCGCGTTTTGGAGGCGAGTCCAAGCGCCCGGGGAGATGGTCGCCGACTTCGCAGCGGCCCTAGCGACTGGCGGCCGGCCCATGCAAATGGGAGAACGCAGAAATCACACTAAGAGACTGCGTGCTGTGCGGCCTGAGCGACGCCGAAACTCAGCGTACATTGATGAACCGCGAGCCACCCCCCACGTTGCAGGAGGTCCTGAAGGAGGCACAAGCTGCGGAAGCTACGAAGGCCGGGGTCCAGGAGCTCCAGGACTGGCGGCCAAAGACGGGCAAGGCAGAGACTTCGGTGCACGTTTCGGTGCACGCGGCCCGGCGAGTTTCGAAGTCGTCCGCGGAGAGCAGCGACGACGAGGACGTCCGGAAGGTCCGGAGGGAAGGCCGGCGTTGCGACGGCTGCGGAGCGAACCACGACCACGCCAAATGCCCCTTCAGAAAGGCCGAGTGTCACAACTGCGGCCGCCGCGGGCACATCGCCAAGGTCTGCAGGAAATGGCGCGAGGCCCGGAAGAGCTCGAGGGACCGCGCAGCGAGACCCAAGGTCGGCACCCAGGCCACGAGGAAGCGAGACGGCGTGGGCCACATCGCTGACGACAGCGAGGATGACGCACCGGTGTTCAGCGTGTCCGCGGGACACCCCCGTTACTTTGTTGAGGTACTAGTACAAGGGCCCCCAATTAGGATGGAAATTGACTCGGGTTCCTCATATTCCATCATTCCCCAGAAGGAGTTTCTGAAAATTGCCCCCCACGTGCGACCCAAACTCAAAGCTTTGAGGTCCACGCTACGGGACGTGCAAGGGAACTGCATTCCAGTGTTGGGGGTTGGAAAATTTCAGGTCCAATTTAAGAAGCACACCGCGACTCTCTCTCTAGTTGTTCTTAAAGGGGGGAATTGCAGCCTTCTCGGGACTCAATGGTTCCAGCCCCTGGGTTTGTTCATTGGGGGGGTGCATGCTGTTACCGTTGGGACTGACCCGATTCAGGAGGTGTGCGACGCGCACCCCGAAGTCTTCAAGAAGGCACTTGGGAAATTTAAGGGACCCCCAGTAGCCTTTGACCTAGACCCTGAGGTCCGCCCAATAAGACTCAAACCGCGCCGGGTGCCATTCGCACTCAAGGACAAAATAGAGGCGGAACTGGACAAATTGGTGGGCCAGGGGATTCTTGTTCCTGTTGATTCTGCGGAGTGGGAAACTCCAATTGTAACAGCACTCAAGGCCAACGGGGAGGTGCGCATATGCGCTGATTACAAGTGCACCATCAACAAGGCCATTTGCCCTAATGCGTATCCGGTGCCGGTAGTCAGCCATTTGCTGGCTAGGTTACATGGGGGAAAGTGTTTCGCTAAGCTCGACTTAGCACAAGCCTACCAGCAGCTCTTGGTGACCCCAGCTGCCGCTGCTGCACAAACTATAGTCACCCATAAGGGGGCGTTCCAGGTGACGCGCCTTCAATTCGGCGTA
Organism: Bradypodion ventrale; assembly: GCA_035047345.1. Classification (NCBI taxonomy): domain Eukaryota; kingdom Metazoa; phylum Chordata; class Lepidosauria; order Squamata; family Chamaeleonidae; genus Bradypodion; species Bradypodion ventrale. The sequence continues at coordinate 81,904,502 of JAWDJE010000005.1, read as the reverse complement.
AACTCGGCGCCTGGAATTTTCCAGTCACTCGTGGAACGCCTCCTGAAGGGGCTCGAGGGGGTGTTGCCTTATTTTGATGACGTATTGATAACAGGGGGGAGTCGGGCCGAATTGGCAAAGAGGTTGGGCAAGGTTCTGGCGATATTCGAAAAGGCGGGGTTGAGACTGCGAAAAGACAAATGCGTCTTCTTCGCGACCGAGGTCGAATTCCTAGGGTTCCGAGTCACCCCTGAGGGAATAAGGCCGTCCAAATCTAAGGTAGACGCCATCAAGAAAGCCCCTCGCCCCACCTCCAAGCCCGAGTTGCAGTCGTTCCTAGGGCTGCTGAACTTTTACCACTCTTTCCTCCCCCGGAAAGCTGCTGTGGCCGAACCGTTGCACAGACTGCTTAAAAAGGACGAGGCATGGAAGTGGGGCGGCGAGCAAGAGAGGGCATTTAGTGAGCTAAAGCAGCTTCTGGCGTCTGATGCCATCCTAACCCATTTCAACCCCAAACGCCCAGTGGTCCTGATCTGTGACGCATCCCCGGTGGGGGTGGGGGCGGTGCTGTGCCACGTGCTGGAGAACGGGAGGGAGGCCCCGATAGCGTTCTACTCCAGGTCCCTGTCCCAAGCGGAGAGAAACTACGCCCAGACAGACAGGGAAGCATTAGCGATAATTGCGGGAACAAAAAAGTTCCACGACTTCCTGTATGGCCGCCCCTTCACAATCATGACCGACCACAAGCCCCTGCTAGGCATTTTTACCGCAGATAAGCCCACGCCACAGATCCTGTCCCCAAGGATGCTTAGGTGGGCCATTTTTCTCAACGCGTATCAGCACGCGTTAGTTTACAGGCCCGGGAGGGAGATCAGCCATGCGGACGCCCTATCGAGGTCCCCCCTCCCCCAGGATAGCAGCCACGTGGGCGGGGAGGAGCCAGACCACCAGGTGCTGATGATAGAGGTCCTCGACTCGCCACCAATACTGCCCACCGACATCGCCAAAGCGACCGGCAAGGACAGCATTTTAGCAAAGATCAGCTCCTGGGTGCAGAAAGGGTGGCCAGCGTCCTCCCCGGCAGCGGAATTCGACCCATTTTTTCGAAAGAAGTTAGAGTTGTCCCTTGAGAGGGGGTGCCTTCTCTGGGGCCAGCGAGTAGTGATCCCGGCGTCCTTACGACCGCGGGTTCTCAAACTCCTGCACGTCAGCCACCCTGGAATTGTGCGCTCCAAAGCCCTGGCACGGAGCTATTTCTGGTGGCCCCAGCTAGACGCCGACATCGAGCACATGGTCGGCACTTGTGAACCTTGCCAAAGCTCCAGACCAGAAGAAGCCCGCCTGCCTCACCGGGAGTGGGACGCGGCGAAGGGGCCGTGGTCCCGGATTCATGTAGACTTTGCTGGCCCGTTCCGTGGGACGCTGTTCCTCCTTGTGGTGGATGCTTTCTCCAAGTGGTTGGAGGTCATCCCGGTCACAAGCACATCCACGGCCACAACCATAAAGCATTTGCGGAGGGTTTTTTCCACGTTCGGTTTACCCGACACCCTCATAAGCGACAACGCAAGTTGCTTCACGTCCTCTGAGTTTAGGGCTTTCACAGAAATCAACGCCATTCGGCACATCACCTCCGCTCCTTTCCACCCTGCCACAAACGGCCAAGTAGAGCGCCTTGTGCGTACCACCAAGGACGCGCTGCGGCGCATGGGGCCCGGGGACCTAAACCATCAAGTGTGTCAGTTTCTGCTAGGTTATAGAGTGACTCCCCTAGCGTCAGGATACTCCCCCGCGGAGCTGCTTATGTGCAGGAAACTGACCACCATACTAACTAGGCTAGACCCCATGAGGGTGGAAGACAAGGGGAAGAACATTGGGATAGAGGACACAAAGACTTTCGCTGTGGGTGCCACCGTGTATTGCAGGAATTACGCCAGCGCGGGTCCGGCCTGGGTACCGGGCATCATCTTAGAGCAGACCGGTCCCGTCTCGTACCGCGTCGAGACCAGCACAGGTCTACTCTGGAGGCGGCACGCAGACCAGCTCCGGTGCAGGGTCCCCGACGAGCGGGGCATGGACCACGGGAAACAGGATTCAGCGTTAGGGTTCTCCCCCACCCGTTCAGCCCAAGGGGGAGGAAAGGGGGGGCATGGGTCCCCACCAAGGGGGGAGGAAAGGGAATCTGTCCTCATAGATACCCTGCGGGATCGGTCAGCAGAGAGAAGGGAAGCCGATCTCATAGATATTCCGCGGGATCTCCCCACAAATACGGATACCCAAACAGAGTTAGATTTTGATTTTCAGAACCGGGGAAGTTTTGCGGAGTGGTCCCCCACCCGTCCAAGCGAGAAGAGGGGTTTTTCGTTAGCCCCGAGTGTCTCCGGTCTGCCCACAATGGAGTTTTTCCCTTCCCCCAAAACCGCCAAACCACGGCAAGCCTCTAACAAGTCTCCCTCTCCCGTTTCAGGACAAGGGACCAGGGAACGAGGAAGCAGTAGCGCCCCTGGGGCAGGTCAGCCCACATCGCGGCCCAAACGCGTTTGCAATAAGCCATCTTGGCTGAGGGACTTCATCCCATCCTAGGGGGGAGGGATGTTGTGTTCTTTACTGTACCTTTTACAATGTATCCATTCACGTGTATCCAATGTAACCATGCTTGTGTAACATTATAACCAGCAGCTGCTTAACTGTAGCCCTTGCAATAGGACGCGAGCTAATGACCACCTGGTGGCAATAGCGAGCGTTCAAGCTCTCCTGGCCCAGACTCACCAGCAAACAACAGCGCGGGAAGATTCCCGCCATCACCTACACCTGGACAAGAAGGGCGTGACCGTCCATGATGTCACGCGGACAGTAACCAATGGACTGTTGAGGAGCCGCATTCAAAATGTATAGCCACTGTATATATTGAGCTACCCGTCCGCCATTACCTCATGTTCCTCCGGATCATCATGCAATAAACCTGTGTTAAGCCAACCCTTCGGCTGTTTCATTGTCTTTGGTCCCATACACTAAACCACCCTAATGGCAGAAAGTGAGGAAGACCTAAAGAAGCTCCTGATTAGGTTGAAAGAAGAGAGCGCAAAAGCTGGCTTGAGACTCAACATAAAGAAAACGAAGATAATGGCCACAGGCCCTATCAGTTCCTGGAAAATAGATGGGGAAGAAGTAGAAACAGTTTAGTGTTTGGGAATCAAGACAATGGAAGCAGCTGTAGACTAGCCTAACACATCTTTATTGCATGGAGTACAGTACGAACATGTGGTAATGGCGGACAAACAGCTCCTTTTATGCAGTGGCTATACAATTGAATGTGGCTCTTCGATAGTGCATTGGCTACTGTCCATGTGACGTCATCCTTTGTCACGCCCTTCTTGTCCAGGTGAGGTGAGCGCTGGAATCTTTCCCGCGCAGCTGAAGGTATTTGAGGAATGTGTACAATGTGAGCTGAACGCTCACTACTTCCCCCTAGTGGTCACTAGCTCGCGATCTATTGTGGCTTGTTACATTGTTTCTATTGCAAGATAAAGCTTGTTACATTCGCTCATTCATGTGGTTACAGCTTGTTACACTCGCTCATTTGTGTGGTTACAATTATATTCAATACACAACAAACAGTGACAGACTTTACTTTCTTAGGATCAAAGATCACTGCAGATGGTGATTGCAGCCATGAAATAAAAAGGTGACTGATTCTTGGGAGGCAAGCTATGAGAAACCTGGGGAACATAGTGAAAAGTAGAGACATCACCTTGCAAACAAAAAAATTGCATAGTCAAAGCAATGGTATTCCCGGTGGTAATGTATGGTTGTGAGAGCTGGACCATAAGGAAAGCTAAGTGCAGAAGAATATATGCATTTGAAATGTGGTGTTGGAGGAGAGTTTTGAGAGCACCCTGGACAACGAGAAGAACAAATAGGTCAATCTTAGAAGAAATCAACCCTGACTGCTCCTTAGAAGGTCAAATAGTAAAGATGAAGCTAAAGTACTTTGGACATCAAATGACAAGAGAGGATTCACTTGAGAAAGCCTTGATGCTGGAAAAGGTGGAGGGCAAAAGAAGGGAGCGGCCAAAAATGAGATGGCTAGATGGTATTGTAGACGCAATGGGCACAGAGCTGGGTGGTTTAAGGAGGATGGTGGAGGACAGAGATTCCTGGTGGAAAATGGTCCATGGGGTTGCAAAGGGTCGGAATCGACTGTGAGACTGAGCAACAACAACAATAAAAGATGTATCAGTGGCCAAGAGAGGGATTTTCAGCAAGAACTAGACTTACTGCCAAAAATAATCTTTCTTGCTATCTCATATGTAGTAAATAAGCTTTAACCCCACCACATTGTCTCTAGGCTCCATTTATTGTACTATTGCAGCTTTAGCCATGTGGATTAAACAATGACAATTTAAAATGTTAGGAATATTTTTTACTTCTAATGTATGAACTATTTAAAATTATCTCCTTATTCATGGCAAACTATTTGGCATCTGAAAGAACATCTTCTATGTTCACCTGATACAATGTTAATTCTGTTGCTTCTTCTTCCATGTCTAGGCTAAACGTGAAACTGCCATAAGCCCATAAAACTGAAGATTTCAAATTAAAAAAGAGCTAGATATTGGGTAGAGAAATAAAACATCCTGCTAACAAGATTGTGGTCTTGTGCACCTGCCTGGAAGCAAGCCACATTCCATCCAGTGGTCCTTATGTCTAAGTACAGGCACATAAGACTGGACTGCATATTTTAACATTTATTATTACATGGTGAATGCATTTTCAAAGTACTGTAGCTTTTTTTTAGATTATAGCCTCCAGGATCTTCCAGGTAAACTGGTTAGTGGTTATGCTGTCTGAATGATTCTGGAAATTGAAGTTCAAAAGAGTAACTTTTCTAAACTCTGTTCCTTCAACATAGCAGTGGCATGGAAGCTGTTACTGGGAAAAGGTGGTTACCATATCTGACATTTTCCTCATCAGTAATAGTAACAGCCAGCATTAGTGGAAGAGGGCAGGGGAAGTGATGCCAATGGGGACACAAAGGGAAACAGGCAAGCAAATGATTCAAAGATTGAAGTACAGTAAGAACAAACGATGCTCTGAAGCATTATCCCTTCAGAAGTCCTTGTATATGCTGATAAAAAGAGTTTTTCCTGTTGTTGTCCAGAACCACCCACCATCTATGGAAAAATATTCAAATCCCACTGATAAAATTATCAAGTGTTTATTTGGAGGCTGTGCAATCTTTATGTGTATTTACTGGACTGCAGCCTTATTTTCTTTTTTATCCGTTCATGAACATACTTATTCCATTAGAGTACACTCATGTAATTATGTGTCAAATTACAGTATCTCTGGTAATACAGAAACCACCGTCACCCCCTGAAAACATTCCTGTGTTGTTTACCTTTGAATGATAAGGAATCCTAGGATGGTTACTGCCTGCAGAGCTGATGCTAAGAATCTCACAGTCTTCTTCCGAAGGATACAATTTCTGCTCTAAAGTTCTGAACTGTTCTGATAAAGTGAGTCAGTGGGGAGGAATGTTCAGAGAAGTGTAATTGCTAGGATTATTGTTAAGTAAGAACACAAAAATGATACTGACCATGCAACTAAAAGTGTGTGAGCAAAATGTTTGACTTACTTACTTACTTACTTACTTGCACCTTAAAATTCTTTATTAGTTTTCCTTCCATAGTTGCCTTCCTTTTTCATTTTATTTATTTATTTAACAATACTGTACTACATTCAAGTACTTCTTATATTTGGCAAGCACCAACAAATTAAGGTGGGTAATTCTACCAATGAGGCTTAGATGCTGCATAAGACAATATAGGACTAGGATATGATAGATCGTTTTTACTGGTAAGAAGTACTCCATCTTTCCTATTGAATTTGGGACCAAAAGACAAAAGAAAATGTGGGTGTCTAGAGGCCACACTGTAATTAAACACAGTTTGCGATGTTGCACAGTGTCATTCCTGATCCTAATGCAAGTATCTTTATAGCACAAGCCCTACTCTCCAGATTCTTGGCAAGTCAACATGAGATAGTAGATTAATCATTGAGTATTTAGGGCTGATACATCTTCTGAGGATATTGGTCAGTAACTATACTTTATATACTGTAAACCTAGAGATCTAAACTGAGCACATAATCAATGGCTAACATCATGATACTGAGGGTGCAGTTATATTAGCACCCAGGAACAATCGAGTTTGGGTTGCTTTGGAACGTTGAGGCTTGATAAGAATGATCCTGCATTTTCCGTGTGAATGGTAGGGCTTGGTTAGATCATTCTAATCAAGCCCCATGACTTCAAAGGCAAAATTGGGAGATGGCATAATAAATGAACCAATTTCCGATCCTGGCAACCATGTCCCCTATTTTGGAAGAGGGCAGGAAAAGTGGGATTCCCCCCCCCCCCCCCCGTTTCAGACAAGCACCGATGAACTATGTCAGATGTTAAACAAATTAAAAATATTTTCTTTACCTCACCAATTAAAAAAACACTTGCAGTAGAATCTATTTCAGTGACTATAGCATGTGCGCAGGGGTTACTGGGTTACTGAGCATGTGCAGTAACCCAGTAACACCTGCATGCATGCGCAGTAACCCCTTTCCTGGCCAAAGGGGTTACTGTGCATGTGCACAGGGGTTACTCTGCATGCATGCCACTGCCTCTGACAGCTGTGCATGCGCAGTAACCCCTTTCCTGCCCGGCATCTGGAAGTTTACTGCGCATGCATGTCCAGCTCCTGGATTTTGAAAACCACGGCTTGACAGGTATGCCTTAATCACTCCAAATGAACAGTAGGCTCCAAACCTAGACCAATCTGAGATGGAGTGGATCCCATTGGGGACAGGTTATGCTCCAGCAATGTTATGTGGTTGACTTTTTTTTTAACAGCAATCCTGACCAGCCCATTAGGTGGCCACAGAGTGGAATAAATTCCTATGTAGCCATGCTCTGAGTATAGTCAGTCACACTAGAGTAGGCCCACTTCTCTGTAAGACTTATTCTAATTGTGACTTATCGCAGCATAGTAACTTGCAACTACAATCAATAGAACCTATTGAGAAGTTTATTCACTAAATCCTGATTCAGTGTGCCTATCTATAAGCCATAGATTTTAAGCCTTTGACATTTATTGCCAATTTTGTGGAGAAGATCTATCAACAAATGCCATTCTACAAATCTGCCTTAAACCATAATTGTGGTAACTATAAAAATAAAGTCAGCCCTTTTTGACTTCAAAGAAGCATGCTTCAGCAATTTCCTTTCCAATTTATATGTTCCATAGCTGAGAGTTTATTCAGATGGAGTATTATTATTTTTCTTTTGTGCTGGTTGGGCAGCTTGATGCTTAATTAGTGTGGATCTTTCTAGAATGTTTTTCGGTACATAGACACATCTTTGACTCTAGATGGTTACTGTTTGCTCTGTAGCTTGGTTCCCCCAAGTCATGGCACTTTGTGCTATTTGCCAGGCACCCACACCCTAGACTCCAACACTTCCTCAACCAGAAGAGATAAAATATGTTAAATATCATGATACAATCACTCCTCTCCTTGTATATTCCTTTCAATCTATTACACATAAACACTAACATTAATGGGGTGTACGGAAAGAACCTCCTAAAAGATTGTGGTATTTTTGAACCACAATCGGGTATACCCTGGTAACGGCAACCTTGTGTTGCTGGCTAATATTTCACACACTAGGTCAAGTGAAAGGAACTGCAGAATGAACTCACCAAAATGTGCCTTCATTTTGGCATTTTCACATCTGGCCTAGACACGGAAGAAGAAACATTTATGATTTCACTAAAGACATGGAAAAAAAAATCTTGTTGTTGTTCAGTTGCATAGTCAGGTCCGACCCTTTGCAACCCCATGGACCATCACACCCAAGGCACCCCTATCCTCCACCATCCTCCTCAACCCGCCTAGCTTTGTGCCCATTGTGTCATCAATGTCATCTAACAAACTTATTCTCTGCCACCCCTTTCTTCTTTTGCCCTCAACCTTTCCCAACATCAAGGCTTTCTCAAGTGAGTCTTCTCTTCTTCATATTGGATGTTTCTGATAACTCGCCACTGACAATGAAAGTGTCATATGAATCAGCAAGTGCTTAAGGTACAAATTAAAAAGCAGTGACAACAGTACTGTATACATCCTTGTTATGCTACTTTTCATTTATCTGTGACTTTTGTCATTTGATTGTTAGATTTCACTGCAGCTCTTTGCTGCTATTACAACTAATTGAACATTATTAGAAAAAATACTCAGACAGCTTTAACAGAAAGAAAAGATGAAATGTTTATTTACAAGGATTGTGTTCAAAGAAAGTTTTTGGGTAGATGGCAAAAATATAATACAGTAGATCACTTTATCTTAGTGGCAAAAAATGACAGGAAGAAAAATCTCTCAAGCAAATAATGGTTGCAAGATGGAATTGATTTACTAACTTTCTGAGACTAACACATTTTGAGTCAGAAAGAGACTAAGCAAGTCTGAACAAATGGACTGCTCAGACAAAACAAAAAGACAGAATGAAGTATACACCATCCACACAAGAGCTCAGCATATATACAGAGTGGAAAACAGTTACTTTTTGAGAAAGAAAGAAAATATTCAGTCTGCTGATTGGCTGTTTAGACTGAAAACAATTACTGTATGACTATGTTTCTTAAATGCTGGCCTTTCACATTCCCATGTTAGTGTGCAAAACAAACACAAATCATGATGAGACTGCCAACTGTACGCTATAATAGTGCCAGAGCAGATCACATCCAGCTGATTGGGGTGGGGTGGGGAGACAGATAATGTGTTTTGAAAACTCACACTGTAGCCATCACAACATCATGTGGGAAAAAGACTGCTCTTTCATGGTTGACATAAGTACTATGGTAGTTGATAGCACTATAAAATGATCTAAAAATTTAGACATGCCATTCTTGTATTACAAATACAAACAGAAAATCATTTTGTCTTTAAAGTGTCCAACAAAAATTAATATATTGGATTCCTGAATGCATTAAAGCAATAAAGAAAGCAGATCATTTATAGGATCTCTTCAAAATACAGAGGAGTGGTTGCCATCAGCTGCTCTTTTTAATGTTTCAATTACTAAAGTACATTGTGCCCTAAAGCTTTTGTTTTTTTGGAATGCAGTCTCAGAAACTGGCAGGTACTCAGCTTGCTTTCTGTAACAATGCCTAAAGAGCAGAGAATGTTTGATTTAATTAGATCTAAAATTTAAAGTCTAAAGAGTGGAAGAAAGTAATTTAAGCTACAGAAAACTCATTATTTTTTCTTAATCAAGAGTTGTTTGCAATCCCACATAATCTTCACTAATAGTGCACAGTCCCTCCCATTTAAAAAATATAAAACCAATTCCAAAAACATATGAAAAAGTTTGTACCAAGATTTTCTTCTCTTGCTTAACTGAGGATTGTTTTAGAGCATGCTTTGCAGTATTTTGTAAAATATTAGTCTGAAGAGAAAAAAAGAACAAATCTTCAAAGTCTGAGTGTAGAAACAATTTTGCTCTTCTCTTAACACCATGTGTTCAGAATGCTTCCCTTATACTAATAAAAGCTTTATCCTTTAAAGATGTGTTCAAGGATAGTTTTTTACTTCCCTGGCATAATCAAAAGGTCAACTCTAGTTTTTGTACCAAACATATTCTTCTTTACATTCTCTGCCACCTGCTGGTCAGAATGAATTTTGGCTTACAACAAAGAATCCCTTTTTATCTATATAACTAAAATCAAGGTCCAGCGCTGTGTTCCTTATACAAATCCACACCCCTGCACCGATCTCGCTGAAACTGGGCACATACATACCTTGGGCTGAAGAGACGGTCACTGCGGGGGTGACAAGCCCCATGGAGAGGGATACTCCCCCTAAAGTCCCCCACTGACAGGAGAAAAAGCAAGGGGGAAAAGCCAACCAGGGGGATTGTGATGTCATCGCCACAGCTCAACCAATTCCCAACTGACCAGATCTGGGGCTCCATGACATCACAGGGCTCCCTAATACAAAGCGACACCCCTGCACCGATTTTGCTGAGAACTGCGTGCACGCCTACCTTCAATATCTTTGGTGGCTGGTGTGGGTAACTGGCAGCCCGCCTCGTGTTCCTTGCCCCCCAAAATGGGCTGTAACACCCACCCCTGGCCAGCAGAAACGACCAGGGGAGGTGACTGCGCATGCGCGAGAATCCACGCATTCACCTAACCCTGCCTGGCATTCCAGGCTATGGTGCTTGCATGAAATTCCACGCCTATGCCAATGTCTGCCCAGCATTCCAGGTGGCGCACGGCCTAGCCACTAGTACGGATGGCAGCAATTACATCCATTATGGCTGCCCCTGCCCCAGTGACTACTGTTGGTGGGCAGCCACCGCGGCATGGCTCCTCTGCACTATTGAGGCATGCCTCGGAGAGAAGGGAGAACCCACAGCCGGGGGACAGGCGGAGGACGGGATCGAGCCACCGCGTTCTGCAGGCCTCCGCGCCCCCAATGGGTCCTCTGCCCACCCACCCAAATGGAGCCTCCCTTCCATCTGAAACAACCCATGGGAGGAAGGAGGGGCCAGGCTGCGATGGCTACTCACTGACTGTAGTCGCTGGGGAGGCCAGCGGTGTGGCCAGAGTCAGGCTGAGACGACACCTTGTGGCGGAGCTGAGAGAGCGGCCGTTACAACAGCAGACAAAAAGGCAAGGCAGCTGGCGTGGGGGTGGGTCTGGGTCTCTCCTTGGCCCGGATAGGATACCCCCGGGCAACGCCGGGTCCTCTGCTAGTGTTATATTTTTAAAAATCTGCCTTTATCTCTGCTGTTTAAACAAACATCAACACTAGGTTATTGAAGGACCTCAGCAGAAAAATAAAAAACTTCCCATTGAAATATTGAAAATGGGAATTAAGTTTGCAGGAGGAAAAGCAAATAAAACAATCACAGATATTTAGGACAAAAAAGGAGTCAAACAAAAGAGTGTTCAGAGTGAGAAAACAAAAGTAAGCAGTCATGTTTTGATCTTGCTTGCCCTCAGTCACCATCAGATGTTTATTTTGTTGTTTATTCTATTTTGTTGTTTGTTTTATTATGTTGATATTGTTTATTTGTCTATACAGTGCTCAGAGTGTATCAACTACCATAACATTCTTGAGGGAACACAAGAGCAAAACCAAATTAGAAGATGGAGGAAGGAGCTCACTGGACAAGGAGTAATATTAAAAGAGGATATCGCTGAGGAACTCAACCTCCCCTACATCACTTGGAGGATCCTGAATAGGCTGAGGGCTGGAGTCCCAAAATGTAAGACCAACATGTTCAAGTTGGGACTGCTGGCAGACAACAACACACTGTGTGAATGTGGAGAGATACAGTATTCGGCTCATTTACTGGTCTGCTGATTACTACCAGAAACACGCACCGATGAGGACTTACATTTGACCAGCAACAAAGCCAAGAAAGAAGAAAGTGGTTTCATTTTGGAAATCCAGGGTTTGATTGGGATACAAAAAAAAGATGACCGACTAAAGTGAGAAATATTCTAAATGGGTGGTATAAAAATGTAATAAATGAATGAATGAACAAATAAGGCAGAAGTTCAGTTGGATGATAGCTGTACTGTTGCATCTTCAGCATTGTAAAGCAGGTTTTTGTTATGTAAGGGCGGTACCCTGCAACGAAAAAAATTGTTCGTTATGCCGGGTTTTTGGTAACCGGGGTATATCCGCTCAATGGGAACCTGGTTAACAAACATTCCCCCCTCCCCCACATTATGCGGAGCATCTCCCATAGGGACCTGCATAACAGGGAAACCCGCATAGCAAAGAGCTCTGGGGATGGAGTTTTTTCGTTATGCGGGGTTCTATTGTATATAAATTGATTGATTAATAAATATCCAGCTTATATCTAGATTTACCAAATACACCGAGCTGTGAGACAGCTTTAATTAAAAATAGTTTTCATAGTCTTCCAGATAAAATAGACATCACCTGTCCAAGGAAACACCAGCCAGCATGGACAAGAATGAGAGATTCTAAAAACAGATGTACAAAATATCTGGAAAGCCAAAGGTAGAAGACCACAGGCTTAGAAGACTTCAGATAATTACTTGGCCATAGAAACTGGAGGACGATAATGGTAAGCTACTCCTTGGACAGCATACACCAAAATCTTCATGACTTTGTAATAATTCCAAAGTGTCTTGTTGGCAAATAATCATCTTAATAAGTGTACAGGTGAAACTCAGAAAATTAGAATATTGTGCAAATGTTCATTCATTTAACTTAAAAGGTGAAAGAAATATATGAGATAGACTCACTACATGCAAAGCGAAATATGTCATGCCTTAATTCATTACTAGCAAGGTTTGCCCGGCGTTGCCAGGCTTCCCCCCCCCCCCCCCCGTTTTTTTTAATTAAAAATGAGCCAATTTTATTTTTGCAATAGTTTTACATTGTGTTGGAAGGTTAAATTGTGTTTTTTTTTAAAAAAAATTGCTTAGTGTGTAATTTTAATTTTTTAAATGTTAATTTATGTTAAATTTGTTTGGCTTGGCTGTTATTAACTGTGATCTGCTTTTTTGGGTTTTTTTGAGGATTAATAAAAGAAGAAAGTATGATATAATAACTCAGCACAGGATTTTTTAAAGTTTCTATTGTATTTTATTGACATATATTTGTGATTTGTGTGAAAGTGTGTTTAGTGTAATTTTTTTACTTGTTTTTGTTGGTGTGACCTTTTGTGTATAATTGTGAATTTGTGTTTTGTTTGGGGCTGTTGTGTGTTTTTGAATTGTTTGTACTATTGTGGCCAGCAGGTGGTGCTGGTAGGGGTTTTTGTATTTTCACTTTGGTTTCTCTCCTGGCCTCTGGGTGGAGCTTCTTCTGGTAAGTAGGGTCTTTCTGTATTCATTTCTTTTCCAGTCCTGGTGGAGGTAGCATCTCCTTTGGTAAGTTTGCTTGTTTTCTTTCTTTTGTGTGTGTGTGGGGGGGTGGGGGGGGAGGGGGGGTTGGAATTTGTATTTTTTGTCTGTTTGTTTTGTTTTTGATTGTGTCTTTGTTTACTTCGTATTGTTTTTGGTGTTTTTGTTTTTGTGTATTTTTGGCTGTGTTTGAGTGTTTTTAGTAATTTTTAAAAAATTATTTATTTGGTGGTGGGGAAGGTACGTGGTCTTTGGGGGTTAGGAAGGGTGGGCTAGGTGGTGGGGAGGGGGCATGGTCGTTGGGGGTTAGGAAGGGTGGGCTAGGTGGTAGGGAGGGGGGCTTTATTGTTTTATGGTGCTTTGTTTGTGTGGATTTGTGAAAGTAGATTGGGGTTTCCCCTTTAATATCAGTGGGTGGGGCTTGCGACCCCCCTCTCCGCTGGCTTTTCTAGGGTTGGGAGGTTTGTGGGGAGAAAAGGGGAATGTTTCTAAAACCCTTCTGGACTCAGGACACCAGGGAGAGGGGATCGATTCCCTCCCCCCTCCTTAAAACAACTCCGTTTTTAAAGAGTAGAAAAGACGGAGTTTTTTTAAGGAGGGGGGTGGGAATCGATCCCCTCTCCCTGGTGTCCTGAGTCCAGAAGGGTTTGGGAAACATTCCCCTTTTCTCCCCACAAACCTCCCAACCCTAGGGTAGGCAGCGGAGAGGGGGATCGCAACCCCCACCCACTGATATTAAAGGGGAAACTCCAGTCGGGACCTTCAGGCGCTGTTTGTGAGGGAAAGAAAGCCGGCTGGTGTGTGCTTGGCTGTGACGCGGTGAGTTGTTTTTCTTTTTAATTTTTCGGGCGCCGTTTTCCTCAGCGTTCTGCGTGCTCATGGCGCGCAGGACGCTGGGGCTTGTAGTAATGGGTTGGTGCTTTCTGTTTGTGCTGCGTTTTTTTTTAATAGTTTTGTTTTGATTGGCTGCGGCGCGTTTCCGAACGCTGCGCCGTGCGAGAGCCTCTCAGCCTGATTGGCTCTGGCGCGGCGCGGCACAAGGAATGTTGGGAAGTGAAGTTCTTTCCCTTTCTTGCCGTTTGTGGGGCTGAGGCCCCCGTGCCGGATTTTTAAATCCTTCGTTGACCTGCGTAGGCAATTCGGCCGTGCGCACGAAGGGTGGGTGCGGGTCAGTAGGGCGACGCATAGCAACCTATAGCCAGTTCCAACGGTGAACACTTGGTTTTATAGGTTAAGATAATTGTGATGATCATGGTGTACAGCGTACATGAGATTATGTGATGATTATGGGGTACATGAGATTGGGGGGTTGGGGTTTTTATTATCAGAGTCGTAGGGGGAGGAAAATGCCTCACAATGGTTACGTTGGGCACTCAGAATATTTCTTTTGGGAACACCCGGCAGGGCAGACCTTCGATCCAGCATCCTGCTTTTCCTTAATGAGCACTCCTCCCCCTAGCCCGATTCGCTGGAGTACAGGGACAGAGTAGCCTTCTGCATATGGCAGGTAATATTGATCACTTGGCAGAAGCTAGGCTTCTTAGTGCTGAGGCCTATGACACACAGCTTATGACTTGCTACTCCCCCTCCTCTCCTTAACAGACAGAGCAATCCCTCTCACCGACTTCTGGAAGGCTTCCGGTGTTAAAGCGATGAGGACAAGTGGAACCACTTCTGCTCTGCTGGGTTTCCTTCTCCTTCTTTACAAAGGCAGGCAAAACACGACTGGCTTTTGAAGATTTATTGAAGGAAACACAATACTGGATACAGATCTTAAATTAATCTACACTACATAAAAAACAAGCTAATAAAACAAATAATTGAAATAAAATCTTGCTAGCTCCCTAGCAGGCTCAAGCTTCTTGGTTTGGGGCAGTTCTGCCCCTCATGGCTGAATGTTCGGGGCGAAGAGTCATGTTGAGGAGCTGTCGGACAAAATCTCCCGCTGAAATCAAGATCATGGTGTTCAGAGACAAGGGTTTCACCCTTGCTCCAGAAATGCCCCCTGAGTGCTCAGATTGGGCTCCTTTTATTGAGAAAAGGTGCTTTGGAATGTGGTGATCTAATGGGAAAGCACCTGTGTTCCCATGGCGATGGGACGTGATGTCCTCGTGGACAGTTTGCAGGTGCAAGCGCCATCTGTTTGGCATGTGGCCCCCACCTTTGCATTCCCTGGGAAAATTCCATTCCACAGGTGTCCTGGCAGTTAGAGTTTGATTGACATGAGTAGAAACGTCATCTCCCTCGTGGTGTGTTCAGCTGGTCTAGCTGTCACTCAGTAACCTCGTGGTACTGCAGGTGTTTCTTGGAATGTGTCCAGTCCTGGACACTCACTTTTCCCTCCTCCCTTTGGGGAGGCAACTATTCTAACTATGCATCACTGACATGTCAGACTAACAGCCTGGCACTCCAACATGCTTTAAAATGAGAGCTGGCTTTCTAAGCCTAAGAAAACTACAATATGTGTCTTAACACTACATGGATCAAATGTCACCTTAAAATCAAGACAAGGTTGCATGTGGAAACCATGACATTTATAAGCTGTAAACCATAAGCATCTTTACCTATAAAGAGGGACGTTAACCGTTGGTGTCCGGCATACATGCCTGCACCCATCCCTACTATCCCGTACCGAGCCGCCCACACTTACCATCACCCCGACCGACCATCGCTGCAAGGGTCCGGCAGTCACCAGTGGGGCAACCACCCCACAAACGCAGCCAACAAAAAAACTACCCAGCCTGCAAAATGTAAGTGTGGTGTGAGTTAGGGAGTGGGGGGAGGCACAGCCCCATTAAGTACGCCCCCACCCGTCCCCCCACCTTGCCCCCTCACTCCCTAACTCCCACCACACTTTCCTTTTGCCGGCTGGCCCTTTCCCCCCAGCATGGCCTTCTGGGAGTCGTCGCCAAAGATTTGGGGGGGGGGAGGGAGATCCCCTCCCCCCAACTTCGGCAAGATTGTGTGTGTGTGTGGTCACCGAGGCTTCCGGTGGGGGGAGGAGGGGCAGCCCCTCCTCTCCCCGCGGAGCTATGGCATGTGTGTGTGCATTGTGTGTGTGTGTGTGATTGTGTTGTGTGTGTGGTTGTGTGTGTGTAATGAGTGTGTTTGATTTGTTGTGTGCAGTGTGTGCATGGTTGTGTGTGTGGTTGTGTTGTGTGTGTGTAACCCCTACCACCAAAACACACACACACACAAAGCCCGGCAGTGCCGGGCAAAAATGTGCTAGTCAATATTAGAACAAAGTAAAGCTTGAATATCTCGCTTTGGATGAAATGAGTATATCTCATACATTTGTTTCACCTTTTAAGTTGCATTACTGGACTGAATGAGCATTTGTACGATACTATATTCTAATTTTCCAAGTTTCACCTGTACTACCTGGGAGGTCATAGGAAGAGATAAAGAGCTAATATGAGGCAGGCTAATGCAACAATGCAATCTGTGATGTTTAGCTTGCCAGATCAGATAATAGGCCTTCTGGAGACAATTAGTTCATAGGGTTACCTGAACAGCATATTTCACCACCAATATGCCCTCAGGGATTGCTAAATGCCTCTTAAGATATGATGCTGGTAGTGCAAATGGTGTTTGTTCTTCTTTTTTGAATAACATGAAATCTCATCAGAATAGGTTTATTTGCGGGAATCAATGAACAGCCAGAAATAAAAAGAAAAGCAGGAAAATAATAGGTGGAAGCTAAATGGGATATTTATGTACGTACTGTAGGATACTTACGTGCTGAAAGAGCCCTAGTGGCTCAGTGGTTAAACTGCTGTACTGCAGCCAAAACATTGTGAATACAATCTTGCCTATTCACAAGATTTACTCAACTTTCCCTCCTTATGAGGTCGGTAAAATGAGTACCCAACAATTTGGGGGCAAAATGCTAATTACCTTGTGAACTGCCAAGGGAGTGGACTAAGCACTATGAGGTGGTATATAAGTGTGCTGTAAAACCCCTACTTGCGTAAAAAGTCTGTTCCGTAGGCTTTTATGTAAATTGGTTTTTTACTTAACTCGAAGCAAACCCATATGAAAAATGAATTTTTTACTTAACTCGAAACAAACCCATAGGAAAATATTTATATAAATCGCAACAACCCCATAGGAAAAATGAATTTTTTTATGTAACTCGAACAAATCCATAGGAAATTGTGTTATGTAAATCGGGACATTTATGTAAATGCATGGTTTTAGTGCAAAAACCATTATGTAAGTCGAATTTTATGTAACTTGAGGCATACGTAAGTCAGGGTTTTACTGTACTGTAATTGTGATTGCTGTTGGTGTCTTGAAAAGGGTCACCATGAGTCAGAGTTGACTCCATGGAACACCAGCTGGCTGATGTGGATCAGCCTTCTTCTTTGCTTCATCTTTTACCCCTTGGGGTATTGAAGAAAATACAAATTTCTTGCTCTGGCATTTCTAGTGGCCTCCACCGGTGTCATTAGGAGTTTCTGTAAAAAATAAATAAATTGATGTTATCTCTCCACCTTCCTCTGGGTCTGCCTCGTGGTCTTTGTCCATCTCCTCTTTTCACATATGCCTTATATGGTGTGGAATTCCAAGATATTCTCTCCAAATAGGCAAACCACTTTACTTGTTGCATGCAGTTTAACTACTACTGAGATAACTCAGTGAGTTAAGCAAAAGCTGGGAGTTCAGTTCCCCACTGTGCATCTCAGAAGAGCCAGCCAACCTGTGGGGCTTTTAAGCACAGTGCTAGGATGGTCCTGGAAGAAGGAAATGATAGAGCAATTCTGAGTGCTCCCTACTTAGGTCGCCCTTGCGTAAAAGCCAGTTGTACCCGACTCTAGGGTTTGGTGCTCATCTGTTTCTACCCAAAGAGCCAGCACTGTTTGTCTGCAGTCGTTTCTGTAGACATGTGGCACTGCAGGTATGACTAGAGACCAGAGTTCACGGAACACTGTTTACCTTTCCCACTGAAACGGTACCTATTTATCTACTTGCAATTTCTTGCGTTCAAACTGCTAGGTTGGCAGGAGCTGGGACAGAGACAGGAGTTTACTCCGTCATGCAGCGCTCGGGTCTCAAACTGCTTGAGCTGCCAACCTTGTAATTGTCAAGTTCAGCATCTTAACTACTAAGCAACTGCAGTCCCTATACCCCAGATAACCTCCAAAAAGAATCACCATAACTATTGACTTGTGAGCTTTCGTGGATTAAGTCCACTTCGTCAGAAACGGTCGCTAAGTTACGTTTAAATACAGGAGTTAGTTTTTAAGGTGCCACAACTTTTGTTGTTGTTGTGTTTACTCTATGATATGCTTGCGCAGACTAACACGGATACCACTTCAAAAATTTCATATATCGACTTAAAGATTTCCCATGCTCAAAAGCCAGTCGTATCCGACTCTAGGGTGCAGTGCTCATCTGTTTCAAAGCCGAAGAGCCAGCGCTGTCTGCTACAGCAGACGTTTCCGTGGTTACGTGGCAGGCATGACTAGACACCAGAGTGCACTGAACGCTGTTACCTTCCCACCGAAGTGGTACCTACTTATCTACTTGCAATTTCTTGCTTTTGAACTGCTAGGTTGGCAGGAGTTGGGACAGAGACAGGAGCTCATTTCATCATGCAGTACTTGGGTTCGAACTGCTGACCTTCCGCCTCCCAGTCAGCGTCTTAGCCACTTGGGACCACACAAATATTAATACAAGTCCATCTGAACGCACTCTCTTTTCCGACGTGACCGCGGCTCTACTTTAAGTCTGAACTTTTATTATCCAAGTTTTACTTTCCTCAGAGTGAAAACTAAATATCCCAGAATCCAACACCCAGGTTAAAGCAAACACTTCTGCAGGCTACTTAAACTACAGCTCCCAGAACCCCTTCCACCAAAGCGCAGCAGGGATTTGCGCGGCGTCGCCACACTGCATGCCGGGAAGTGTAGTTTTTCCTACACACACAGAGACTCTGACGAACCCACGCGCGAGCTCGCGCGAAGCCTGCCCCTCTTTGCCGTTGAGACGCCCCCCCCGTTTAGAAACCGACGAGCCCTGGCTGGGGCTTTCCGCAGCAGCGCACCTGCTGCCCTCAAGGTCACGTGAACCAAGGGGAGGGGGAAGGGGAAGCCGAGCGCGGAAGAGCATGGCCGTTTCCCTGGGAGAGGTTACTAAGTAACGGTGTGTGTTCGTCCGCCCCCTTTTTCCTCCTCCCCCCTCCTTTCGCACTTTTTTCAACCGAAAGAAGACCAAAATGGCGGCCAAGGCTGCCGTTTGAGGTGGTCTGTGAGGGGGGGAACTGTTCCGAGGGGCGCTTTAACCGCTGTGGGAGGTACGGAAAGGGTGAGGGACGAGCCGTGTGGGGGCGGCGACCGCACGAAGGGCAGCGAGGGAGGGCAGAAGGTAGGGTATATTTCATCCTTCCCCTACTTCTAAGCCCCCGGGCCTGAGGGACATCCCTCTCCTCGACGTGGGAGGGAAGCGGTGGGTAGTAAATAACGGATGGTGGTGGTGGGGATAACATGGCGCCTCTTAGTCCGCGCGGTTCCCCTCGGCTTCTCCCGTGAGGGGGGCGGGCGTGTCGGCCATTTGAAGCTCGTTATATGCGCCCTTTGCCATTTCCATCCTCCTGCCAACCTAGCAGTTGGAAAGCAAGAAATTGCAAGTAGATAAATAGGAACCACTTCGGTGGGAAAGGTAACAGCGTTCCGTGCCTAGTCATGCCTGCCACATGGCCACGGAAACGTCTGCAGAAGCAGACAGTGCTGGCTCTTCGGCTTTGAAACAGAGATGGGCACTGCACCCTAGAATCGGATATGACTGGCTTTCGAGCAAGACAAGCCTTTGCCTTTACTTAGTTACCGTATTTATTCGAGTATAACGCGCACTCGTGTATAACGCGCACCCCTAATTTTCCATGAAAAAAACATTTATTGACAACGTAAACTGGTGTACCGGTAAGTCTCTTGAGTCGCGCGGCGCGGGAGCGCGGGTGGCTGGCGTTAGCGCCTCCCCCTTACCGTTCCGGCGGGTGCGTGCGGGTGAGTGGCGGCAGCGGGACCTGGGCGCCTGCCGCCGCCCGGGGAGGAGGGCCGTGGCGTGCTCCGTGCCTACCCGGCGCCGGCTCTTGAGTCGCGCGGCCCGGGAGGCTCGCGGTAGCGCCTCCCCCTTACCGTTCCGGCGGGTGCGTGCGGGTGAGTGGCGGCAGCGGGACCTGGGCGCCTGCCGCCGCCCGGGGAGGAGGGCCGTGGCGTGCTCCGTGCCTACCCGGCACCGGCTCTTGAGTCGCGCGGCCCGGGAGCTCGGGTGGCTGGCGGTAGCGCCTCCCCCTTACCGTTCCGGCGGGTGCGTGCGGGTGAGTGGCGGCAGCGGGACCTGGGCGCCTGCCGCCGCCTGGGAGGAGGGCCGTGGCGTGCTCCGTGCCTACCCGGCGCCGGCTCTTGAGTCGCGCGGCCCGGGAGCTCGGGTGGCTGGCGGTAGCGCCTCCCCCTTACCGTTCCGGCGGGTGCGTGCGGGTGAGTGGCGGCAGCGGGACCTGGGCGCCTGCCGCCGCCTGGGAGGAGGGCCGTGGCGTGCTCCGTGCCTACCCGGCGCCGGCTCTTGAGTCACGCGGCCCGGGGGCTCGGGTGGCTGGCGGTAGCGCCTCCCCCGGAGGGTTCCCTTCTCGTCCCGGCGGGTGCGTGCGGGTGAGTAAAAGAGGCTCGTTTATAACGCGCACCCAGTCCTCGTGTATAACGCGCACCCAAACTTTGAGTTCTTTTTTTGGTATAAAATTTTGCGCGTTATACACGAATAAATACGGTAAGAGTCTTTTACCTAGTCCTGGGACTGCAGTAGTTTAGTGGTTAAGACGCTGAACCTGACGACTTGCAGACAAACAGGTACCACTTTGGGGATGCGGTGGCTCGGTGGTTAAGAAGCTCACCTTGTTAGCTGGAAGGCCGGCAGGTCGGTAGCTCGAGAGCTGGGTGCTGCATGACGGATTGAGCGCCCGTCGCTGTCCCAGCTCCTGCCAACCTAGCAGTTCGGAAGCAAGAAATTGCAAGTACAGATAAATAGGGACCACTTTGGTGGGGGTGAAAAAGATCTTGGGGACATGAAAGGAGCCTCATTCAGGCGCTCCCTGCAAATATAGTAATCCTTTCAACCCAGAATAGTTTCTGACACGATATTATTATTAGCAGTTCAAGACCTGAGTGCTGCATGATGGAGTGAACTCCCATCTCTGTCCCAGCTCCTACCTACCTAGAGGTCGAAAGCAAGAAATTGCAAGTAGATAAAAGGGTACTACTTCGGTGGGAAACGTAACAGCGTTCCGTGCACTCCGGTGTTGAGGAATGCCTGCCACATGTCCATGGAAACGTCTGCAGACGCAGACAGCGCTTGTTCTTTGGCTGTAAAGAGATTAGCACTGAACCCTTGTTGGATATGACTGGCTTTCGAGCAAGGACGACCTTTACCTAGTTAGAGCCTAGCAGTCTAGCCAGATTATCCTGCCATGATAAATGAGTAGACCCTACTGCTAAGCGACTCACCGCTGTTCATCCTTTGGTGGTTAACTACTGTGGTTTGGCCTTTCCTCTCGCCCCACTGAATCGTGAGGTTCGTTTTAAGAGCAAAAAAGTGTTTCCCAAACTATGTTCCGTGGGCTTCAATTCCCAGGAGCCAAAGTTAGTACATAGGCTGATCAGTGCTTTGGGGAATTGACAGGGTTCTGGGGATTGAAGTCCCAAACCCAAAGATTGGGAAACATCTTTTTTGGGGTGCAATTGTCAGGTGGTGGTTAACTAACCTGACAACCCTGAGGGCTAACGGCCTTGGGTGCCGAAAGTTCACAGAGAAGGGTGATGGTTCCCATGTGGATTAAGACCCACTTGAATCCACTTGACGGACGGCAGCAGCTTAATCAACGCTGGCCTGGAGCTTTTGTGTGCCAAAAGGGCTCAGGACCAGAAAGTGACTTGCGGAACTGGATCAGTGGTACGGATGTCACACTGAGGTGCAGAAGGCAAATGGAAGGGCACTGTATTATATTGCCCCTAGGACAGTCTTCATGGCTGATTGCCATGATGAGAGCCAATATTTGGAATCGGATATGGCACTCAAAGAAGAAGTTAGAGCCTCCTCCCCTTGCATTTTGCTGAGGGAGGGTCTTGGTGCCTTGTTCCTAAGGCGATGGTGGCTTCACTTTTCCTAATCGGCCCCATGCCAGGCTACCTGTCTCAGTAGTCCTGCCTCCCCTCCCTCCTGCAGTCAGGACTTTGCCGCCGGTTGGATGGAAGGAGCGGGCTCTCAACTCCGCCCCTGCCAACGGTCTTCCCTACCCCCCCACCTAACTGCTTGCAGAGGGAAAGCAGGTAAGACCTCAGCAGAGGTAAAACCAGATGAGTTGCAGGAGAGGAAACGAGCTCGATTTGCAGTGCTCCTCTCATTCCCGCTCGGTGTGTAGGGGCATCGAGGCAGCTCACTCTGGAAAAGGGGTGCAGGTAGGCTAAAACTACTTCAATCTGCCTGACTCCCCTTTAGGGCTTCAGAAGTGTCATTGCTGTGAGTCTGTTTGCAGCTGTATCCCATCTTTAGAAAAGAAGTGCCTCATACCAAAAGAGGGAAGAGATGTATGAAATGTTGGAATTGAATTGGTTTCTTAAGATCTAAGTAGAAAAATGGTGAAGGAAGATCGGAAATAAAGGTCAGGTGGGAAGAAAAGTTACAAAATTTGAAGAGTTGGTCTACAGTTTGAGAATGGGGATCATAAATAGGAAGGGTTTGGTTGGAAAAAAATTATAGAATCTTGAATAGTAAGGAAGAGCCTCAAAAGATATTAAGAGATATATGGGAGGAAGAATTAGGTTAGAGAAAAGGCATGGAAAAGAAAATGGAAACAACAAATAATGAAACAGCTATCAATCAGAGAAAAGGAACATAATTTTTATTTATTTATTTTATTTTTAAAATAAAAATATAATGAACAATACAAAATATATGGAAAAAAATACATAAACAAAAAAACCCCCAAATTAATACATTGAATTAATTACATTCTGTTATAATAGCATTGTTAAACAATACCAATTCTAGAACCTTATATATATCATACATTCTTACAAACTGTACCCCATGCCTTATATCTTTACATAATTATCTATCACTTATCAACCGTTTTTTATTGTTTCATTATTTTTCATTATATTTTCAATTATATATTTGAGATTCCAAAAATTTATAAGGTTCATTCTATTGTATTACAAAATAATTTCACCCAGTGATATATACAAGCCATGAGGATCAGATTTCTAATTTAATCCTTCCAGAAACTCATATGCTGAGGTACTGGTTTATCTCCTTTATCCCATATTAAGACATGTTCCACAAATGGCCTCCATATTTCCCAAAACTTGTTCTCTTTCAAAATACCTTTCTTCACATTCAATTCACATGTCAATTTATCATTCAAAGCAATTTCCCACATTTCCTTGTACCATTCATCCATTTTCAACACTAGGTTACTTTTCCATTTTCTTGCTATACATAATCTTGCAGCCGTTAACATTATGGATAACAATTCTTTTTTTGTTTGTATTCATATTTATATTATCCAATTCTGTCAGTAAGGTGATTTGAAGGTGGTACCTGACCCTGGTAAGACTACATAAAGTAGGTAGCAACAAGTGTTGGAGGTGTAGCAAAGAGGTGGGTTTCCATATTCACACGTGGAGTTGTGAGTATACACAGAAATGTTGGGAAATGTTGGGAATTAAGATTTAAAAAAAAAGACAATTGTTCTAAATCCAAAAATAATCCTACTGGGGGAGTTTGATGTTTTAAAATTGGATAACAACAAGAAGGAATTGTTAGCCACTACTTTCGGTAACAAGGCAGATAATCGCTAAGGAATGGAAGAATAGGTTTATTATAAATAGAGAAAGATGGTATAGACAGGTTTGGCGGTGTGTGTGTGTGTGTGTGTGGGAGGGTTGTATGGTTTATATTTGTCTTGTGTATATGTGTTACTTTAATTGTGTATTTTATATGAAATAAAAAAACATATTAAAAAAAATAGAAGTGCCTGGCTTTGCAGTAATCTATCCCAGGCTACCCAATTGTATTAAGATAGTTAACCGTATGTGGGTCTTACAGTTGAAAGTTCGTGTATGTTAGGCATTTGTCCATCATTAGAATCTTAGCCATTACCTCCATTTTAGGCAGTGGCTTAGTGGTTAAGATGTTGAACTTGACGATTGGAAGGTTGTCAGGTCAGCAGTTTGAGACCCGAATGCTGCACGATCAAATGAGCTCCTGACTCTGTCCCAGCTCTTGCCAACTTAGTTTGAAAGCAAGAAATTACAAGTAGATGAATAGGTATCTTCAGTGGAAGGTAACAGCATTCTGTGCACTCCGGTGTCTAGTCATGCCTCCTACATGGAAACGTCTGCAGATGCAGACATTGCCGGCTCTTTGGCAGTAAATGGAGATAAGCACTAAACTCTAGTTCTGGCTTCCAAGGGTGACCTTCACTTTCTGTTATCTTTGTTATCTTGGTTTAATGTTCTATAGACAGTAAGCTGATTAAGAGAATTGGAACTGTAGCTGCAGTACTTGCTTGATGTCTGAACTGCTTCTGGTATACTCGTCAGCTTATTGTATTTGTTAAATCTTGATATGTGTCTGACACTATATATATAGTCATGCCTGCCACGTGACCACAGAAGGGTCTGCAGCCACAGACAGTGTTGGCTCTTCGGCTGTAAATATAGATGAGCACCACCCCCCTAAAGTGGACATGACTTGCTTTCAAGCAAGGGAGACTTCTATCTAGGCCTTGCTCGAAAGCCAGTCGTATCCGACTCTAGGGTTCAGTGCTCATCTCTGTTTCAAAGCTGAAGAACCAGCGCTGTCTGCTTCTGCAGACATTTCCATGGTCATGTGGCAGGCATGACTAGACACCGAAGCGCTGTTACCTTCCCACTGAAGTGGTCCCTATTTATCTACTTGCAATTTCTTGCTTTTGAACTGCTAGGTTGGCAGGAGCTGGGACAAAGACGGGAGCTTATTCTGTCCTGCAGTACTCTGGAATCGAACTGCTGACCTTCCGCCTCCCAGTCAGTGTCTTAGCCACTTGAGCCACTGCATAGGTGCTATGCTTGTATTTTATGGCATCATTAAAGGGACCAGAACGTACATGTCTATGCAAATAATAATAATAATTTAATGTCAGAAATTATTCTGTGTTGAAAGGATTTTTTGCGGGAGAAACTCTGCTCAGGGGACGTCCGAATGAGGCTCTTTTTATGTCCCCAGGACCTGGGACAGAGACAGACACTCAATCCATCATGCAGCACCCTGGTCTCGAAAGTGTAGTTGAAATCTAGTTATGCTTTCTTCTGAGCAAACACATGCACCAAAAAATCCTATTACAGTGGCGGCGAGCCTTGGCACTCTGTGTTCTTGGACTTCAATTACCAGAAGCCCAAGTCAGCAGTCCTGCTGATCAGGGCTTCTGGGAATTGAAGCTCAAGAACATCTGGAGTGCCAAGGTTTGCCATCACTGTCCTATTATATAAATTATGATTGAAGAAGAGTGATAACATCATTGGCAAAGGGAGATCTTTGGTATAGACTTTTACTTATCTCTTGTGGCTTGTCCAGTTTGAGATTAATCTGTTTCTTTGTTTGGAAGCTGCAGGACAGAAGGGGAAAGTATTTTACAGTGGTACCTCGCATAATGAACGCATCGTATAGCAAAAAATTCGCACAACGAAGCGGTTGTTATGCAATGGTGCTACCCCGCATAACGAATTTCCCCCCGTTATGTGGGGTTTTTGGTAACCGGGGTATACCCGCTTGATGGGAACCCTGGTTAACGAACATTATTTTTTCCGTTATGTGGGGCATCTCCCATAGGGAACCACATTAAAACAACCCACATAGCGAAGAGCTCTGTGGAATGGAGTTTATTCGTTATGCGGGGCTCTACTGTATTATCTAAAATTTCTGCTGCAAGGAGATACCTTTTTTTGATACTTCCTCATTCTGTCTTACAGCATCCACACAATGAAAGGAATTATGTATGTATTGGGACAGAAGGAGTCTGTCTTGAATTATGGAAATTTCCCTCACTTATGAAATACAGTAAAACCCTACTTTATGGAATTTGTCTGTTCCACTGGGTTTTCCTTATAGCAATTTCCCCTTAAAGTGAAGTGCCAATAAGAATGCGTAGCATGGTTTCTCATAGGAATGCATTGAAAACAAAAAAACCATAGGAACGCATTGGGGGGAAACCGTTCCGAAAAAATTCCGTGAAATGGGGTGTCATTTTCAATGGATTTATTTTTGTAAGTCGAGTTTTCCAGGCGTCTTTAACCTGGGTTTTTACTGTAATCACAATTTTATAGGTACAACTTACGCAACAAGATTTTGGCCATAAATTTATATTTATATTTCATTTGAATGATTTGCAGTACAGCCACATATATTTTTACTTAGAAATAGGCCTTATTGAGTTCAGTGGGATTTACTTCCAGGCATGTCTTTATTAGATTCTAGTCCTGATTAAGCTAGGATACATTCACTAGCTTTTTAAAATTTTACTTGAGGCAAAATTCTTGCTGAAGATGCTGTATCTCCTAAATACAACATTTCTTGATATACGTTTATGTTCTTACTAAACTTAAGGAACTGCTGTGAGTTAGTGGTTAAGACACTCAACTTGACTAGTGGAAGGTCAGCAAGTCAGCAGTTTGAGACTTGAGTGCTGCATGATGGAGTGAGCTTCCATCTCTGTCCCAGCTCCTGCCAACCTAGCAGTTCAAGAGCAAGAACTTGCAAATAGATAAATAAGTACCACTTGCAAATAGATAAATAGGTACCACTCAACAGACAGTGCTGGCTCTTTGGCTATAAACAGAGATGGGCACTGAACCCTAGAGTTGGATACGACTGGCTTTCAAGCAAGGGTGACCTTGATCTCTTACTAAATTTAAATCTATATTTTTCTGTGCCAAAGGTCCCAAGACCCTTGTGATATTCTTTTCATTGAGAAACTGTGGCTTAGTTACTGAAAATCACCACCAGTAGTAAAACCATACTGATAATGAAGAAGATTCCGTGGGAGCCTCAGGACTTTTGAAGGGGAATTTGGAATTGTTTTATTTTTAAAAAATTGCCGTGTCTGATGATGCCCTCAACATTACGTAGTGTCATTTATGGCAACAGGATTTCAGCCACTGTCTTAAATTTTTAGAACAGATTAAAAGAAAGATTCACTAAACTGTGCTTGTTCTTACAGATATTTGTTTTTCCGTGGCTGGTTATTTAACATGGCTACAGGAGGCAGTCCTTTTGAAGAAGGAACAGATGATCGTGACTTACCCAACTGGAGTAGTGAGAGTTTGGATGATAGACTGAACAACACGGTATAACTGCAATTTCTTTTCTACATGCCACAAAACAGCTTATGCTATTAACTTATGTTCTGAATGCGAGTACAAAATAAGCTACTAAATTATTTTCAGATTTGAAAAATGTTGATGCTTTATAATTAAAAATTGCTATTTAAAAACTCGGCTGCATTAAATAAAAGCTTAAAGTAGAATACCAGATGCCGAAGACATGCTAAAAGTGAAAGTAGAAGACAAATAAACTGCTTTTATAGTTGTTGATTTGATAAACATTGCTGGTTTTGAATAGTGCAGAGTGTCCCAAAGTCGCCATACACAACAGATACCTTGGAACACATTTGTGTGTGTGTGTGTGTAGAAAGGGATGGCCAATGTGTAAAGAATATTTTATAAATGTTTTGTAAGATTTTACAATGAATATTTTGTCAATAAAGGTACATTTAGCTACAATTTCCCGTTTTCCCTATGTATGGTGGCTTTTGGGACACCTTGTACTATACAGTACTACCTTGTATTATTCTTTTCCTTTTAGAGCTGGGGTGGTCAACCAAAGAGACCAAACAGATCTTCAGAAAAGAACAAGAAAAAAGTTCCTGCTGAAAGTGGAACTAGACTTACTAATGACATCTCTCCAGAATCCACACCAGAAATTGGGCGAAGGAAGTCAAAGACTCCACATAGCTTTCCTCATACGCGATATATAACCCAGATGTCTGTTCCAGAGCAGGCAGAACTTGAAAAACTTAAGCAAAGAATAAACTTCAGTGATTTGGATCAGGTTTGTGCTTATTTAACTAGTAAAATCATCCTATAAAACCAATTAATACGTTTAAAAAACAATACTGAACATCCTTAGATGCCACGTGCTTTGTTTTCTCTATAGTTGACTAGATTCAGGAATGGTAGGAATTGAATTTACAAATTAGAACTTGTGTGATTGGAGAATTCAAGGCATTTGTATATACAGGTATTACCTATTTTTCAATCTGGTCAGTGATAGTCAGATGATTCCTGCTTCTAGAATGCAGAAATCAACAAAGCTATCTTCTATAGCAGTGATGGCTAACTTTGACACTCCAGCTGTTCTGGAACTTCGTTTCCAAGAAACCTTGATTGGCAGGAGTGCTGACTTGGGTTTCTGGTAATTGAAGTCCTAGAACAGCTGGAGTGCCAATGTTAGCCACCAGGGTTATAGAGAATACACTAAGCCAGTGATGGCGAACCTTGGCACTCCAGATGTTCTTGAGCTTCATTTCCCAGAAGCCCTGATCAGCAGGTATGTTGACTTGGTCTTCTGGTAATTGAAGTCCAAGAACACCTGGAGTGCCAAAGTTTGCCATCACTGCACTAAGCTTTACATGTTCTTTCAGCTTTGG
Source organism: Bradypodion ventrale (assembly GCA_035047345.1). Lineage (NCBI taxonomy): Eukaryota > Metazoa > Chordata > Lepidosauria > Squamata > Chamaeleonidae > Bradypodion > Bradypodion ventrale. The sequence goes on along the minus strand of JAWDJE010000005.1, from coordinate 81,875,846 downwards.
ACCTGGAGTGTAGTGTCAGCCTTGTGCGCAACTTCTGGCTTTCTTTCACTCCATTTCTTGAATGAGGTGGGGTTGTCAGAAGCAGAGACTTAATAGCTGCCTGGATGTAGTCTCATGTTTCAAAGCCAGCAAATCTGGATACATGTATGTTTTTTAATCTATTATGTATATCTCTTTGGTTAGAGAGGCAAAGTGTATTTGTGCATAGTGCCTGCCGATGTGATCTTCCATGCATTCTAAAGCCACTGAGTCATTGCTTAAGAGACAAACAAAGCGGGGGGGGGGGGGGGGGGGATTAACTTCAAAGTAAATTGCCAGGCACTTGAGCATCTGGTCACTTCACTTTCAAATGATAATGATAATATCATTTGGTCGGTCTCTAATTTTTAAACCTGTCAGAATGAAAAGCACCAACTGGAACTTTTGTGATTGCTTGGTGGCTAACTGCATTTGCTCTTTCTACAGCCATGTAAACACGTAGCAAGGTGTTGATGGGGTTATTAGATGGAGTGAGGTTAGGTTAGGTTACTACAGTACTGTACTTTTAATATGGGTACAGCTGTTTTTGTTCTTTTAATTCTTCCCTTTGTCAGATATGATGGGAAAGGGACATGGAGAAATGAAAATTAAGTTGAGGGAATGAAAGCCAAACCCAGGCAGGTAGAACAGGAATTTGGTGGTTGTATTCTGTGGTTTGTCTTACATCACTGTAACACTATCTAATTATTCATCTAGAGCTGTGGTTCCCTGCCTTGCAGCCCCAGATGTTCTTGGACTGCAGCTCCCAGAAATCTTGGCCAGCATAGCCAGTGGTAAAGATTTCTGGGAGTTTTAGTCCAAAAACCATCTGCGGCCCGAAGGTTAGGAACTACTGATCTAGAAGATAAAAGAGCATGTTCATGTTGCAGTAGTTATCTCTTGTGCACCATCTGCTTGCTTCCATGTAATACTGGGTGGATATTTGAGGAGATGTATAATTTTGTGATATTCTGCTCTTATGTAGAGAAGTATTGGAAGTGATTCCCAGGGCAGAGCAACAGCTGCTAACAACAAACGGCAACTAAATGAAAACAGAAAGCCATTCAACTTCCTTCCACTACAGATTAATACTAACAAAGACAAAGATGCTGGTTCAAGTTCTCAAATGCAAGAAACCTGTGGAACATCACAGTATAAAGACTTAGTTACAGCAGCCTTAAGTAATGATTTGTTGCAGAACTGTGCAGTGTCAATTGAAGAAGATGGAAGAGGTGAACCTGCAGTGGACAGCAGCCAGGTACTGTTTGGGGTTAATGTATCTTTGTTATCAGGAACAAGATTTTGGATATAAATACTGAATAGTCTGTTGTGTTAGGTTAATTATATTCATCATAGATTATCACAAGATGAAAGCAACTTTTAAATGTACATTCACAGAAAAAAATATTGGTAGTGGTAGCATTCCTTCAGAAATACATTTTTTCCACTTTAAAGAGAATATAGTGGCACCCTGAACTTTTTTAATTGAATCATGAAATTGGTGCTGTGCATGAAGATTTCAACTTCCATCATCCTTAGCTGTGCCCAGAGTTGATGGAGGTTATAGTCTAAAACATTCTGGAGGGTCTTGGCTGTTTACTAAATGTATAGGCAGAATCAACCTAATAGTTTGTTAATAAAGATGGAGGGGTACACAGAAGATTGTGGTATTTTTGAACCACAATCGGGCGTCCCCTGGTAACGGCAACCTTGTGTTGCTGACTAATCTTTCTCATGCTAGGCCAGGCGAAAGGAACTGCAGAATGAACTCACCAAATGGTGCCTTCTTTTTGACGGTTTCACATATGACCTAGACACAGAAGAAGAAGAAGCATAAAGATGGAAGTTTGGGTGCTCAGCAGATTCTTCCATGCAATATTTTAAATGTCCTATACATTATTAGATTATATTCATGTGTGCTCTTCTCTGGAAATAATTGCCAATTAATTTAGTATGCTTGCATAGTATTGTACTCTTACAGTTACAGTCGGGTACACAGAAAGAGCCTCCTCAAAGATTATGGTATTTTTGAACCACATTGGGGTGTACCCTGGGCAGTGGCAACCTTGATGTGCCTGCTAATCTTTCTCACACTAGGTCAGGCAAAAGGCGCTACAGGATGAATTCACCAAAAGATGGCTTCGTTTTGGCAGTTTAAAGTCTGAAAGAATAAGTCATAGTCCCATAAATGCATATTTATTGGGCTGATAGAAGTTGTAGTCTCATTTATAACTACTGTATCATTATATCATGTACATTGTTAGAGAGTATATATTCTAAATTTGTTTGGCACGGCTTTGTTTTTTGGTAGGGTGATTCTAACTACATTACATCAATCTATGAAAATTAAGGCAGTATTTAGTAGTGGACTTTTAATCAATGGCATATTGCAGAGGAATTGTGGGGGAGTGATAACCTCTATCTTCTGCAATATTTGTCTGTCTCCAGTAGCAGCTCTCTGGAAGCAGCTTTCATGTAACATAAAAGAATGTGATAACCGGGGGAAGAAAGGTTTATAGTAACTGACAGCAGAACAACAGATTTTAGACCAGGGGTTCTCAACCTTTTCCAGCTGCGGGCCAGACCAGCCTTCTCAGCTGAGCAGGCTGGACATGTGGCTCCCCCTGCCGTAAATGCTGCTGTAAATTGTATCCGTGGCTGTCGTAAACACATTTATGAAAGCTGTGGGTGCATTTACGTGCGTTTTTGGCTATTTTTGTAGTTTCTGGCGGCAGGGACGGGAGCGAGGGCAGCGGGCCACAAGTTTTAGACTTAAAATCATTATTTGTTTTATCACAAAACATTCAGTATGTGTATAATGTTTCTGTGTAACTCTCTCCTGTTACTTTCTCAGATTGTAAGTAGATTAGTTCAAATTCGTGATTATATTTTGAAAGCAAGTTCCATGCGAGATGTCCTTGTTGAGAAAAATGAGAGATCTGCCAATGTTGAACGCTTATCACATCTGATAAATCATCTGAAAGAACAGGAGAAATCTTACCTGAAATTTTTGCAGAAGATACTAGTAAGTTTGAGAATTTAAATGTAGATTTCAAACTGCGTCAGAACTGTCCTAAAGGTAGCCTGGGGGATTAATTTAAATATGTAAATTTCCCTTTCACTTTCCTACTCCATTTATATAGTTTTTTGTTTATACCACTAAAATATTCTAGGCTAGAAAGAATGAGGAGGAGGAAGGTCGGAATATAGATTCAGCTGCGGGATCTGGTTCTGTAGCTGAGAGCACATCACTAAACATAAGTGTGCATTCTGAAGTTTCAGATGTGACGGTAAGCTGCTTTTTAGTAATTAAGGTTCTAGACATGAAGGTTCTTTTTCTCTTCAGATCAGTTATCTTTTTCTGCATTTTATTTTTAGATTACATTAATCTGCAAACCTTGAAAACTAGTTGTAGAAAGTTTAACTGTTTCAAATCATAACGGGGTTGATTGTATATATGAGTGGGCAGTAAAACTTTTCCACCATGTCTTCCTGCAGCCTATTGGCAAAAATGCTCCTGAGATCTAAGAATCTCATGGACTGATACATAGTGCAGTGTACAGAGCTGCAGCAGAAAAGGGGTATTGTTGAAAGTTGGATCTTTAGTTGCATGAGCAAAATTGTATTTTCATGATACAGAGTACCTCTTTTGGATTAACCAGTGATGGCCAACCTTGGCACTCCAGCTGTTCTTGGACTTCAATTCCCAGAACCCAAGTAAACACACCTGCTGATCAGGGCTTCTGGGAATTGATGTTCAAGAACAGCTGGAGTGCCAAGGTTGGCCATCACTGGATTAAACCTATTTTACAGTTTTACTAATTCTGTACTAGTAAAAGACATTGCTGAGTATGTGCTATTGAATAGAACCTCACTTGGCTCAAAATTTCAAGGCCTAAAAATAATTCTATCTGTTCTGTCATCCTTAAAAACCTAAGCATTCTTAAAACTGTAGTACAGTAGACCCTCGCATAACGACGTTACTTGGTTCCCCACGTAGCGTGGCTATGCAGAAAACGTTATTTGAATAACGACAAAAAACCGTTGTTACTCGAATAACGACGGTAAAAAAACTTCATTATCTGAATAACGAAGGTAAAAATACCGTCGTTATTTGGATAACGACTTTTTTATCATTCGAAAAATCACGTAGGCTGTGTCTGTAGCGTCGTTAATTGAAAATGACGCTATTCGAATGCGTTGTTAGGCGGGGATTCACTGTATTCAATTAAGCTCATGCGTCTGAAATTGAAGCCGTGACATTGGCCCATATAAGTCTTTCCTCATTGCTTCTCATTTATATAGAGTTATTTTCAAAGTTCAGGATTTTTAGTGCTTTTCAATTTCATGCTTTCATATTTGGTTCCTTGCTTACTATTGTCTCCCCAGAGAAAGTGTGCTTAGCTTGTACAGTGCAGTTCAGTTCATGTTTATTCAGAAATAACCAATGTTGTGGTTAATGGGAAAGGGAAAACAAATGACATTCCTCCCTTTGTGTTTGCTTTCAGCCATGTATAATACTAGGAGTGCCCAAACTTTTCTTGCCACGGGCTGGTCACATGGTTCCTCCCGCCTGGAAGCGGAAATAAAACGTGCATGCGCATAACGCTGCCATTAATGACTCATGGCTGTCGTAAACATGTGGGCTGGCTTTGGCCTGCAGGTCGTAGTTTGGGCACCCATTTTGTATACAAACACAATCAATTTTATTTAATTGTAAACTCCAAATTTGAAAAATCACAAAGTTACATGAAATTATTTTTTAAAAGCACTAAAGTCTTAATACAGAATATCGATTATCTCAGAAAGAAAGAAAATAATGCAAGTAGAGTACTCAATCTTGCTATTTCTTTTTGTATCCTTCTCTTGACTGCTGCCATTTTATTTTTCTGTGCTATATAGGGAAAATTGCAGTGATTAATTTCTAAGTATCTTTTTTTACCATCTTCATAGGATTTCTTTCTCTGTTTTTTTTTTAAAACAAGAGAGCCACTTACCCACATTCTTCTCTAAAGGAATTAGATGGTGAATGAGATAGGTGCTTTCTGTATAGAGTGAGAAGGCAAAGTCTGGCCTGCCAGACAATTTGACTGCAATTCAGTGGTCCTTATTGGTTTAGCTGGCTAAGAATGATGGGATTTGCAATATGACAACATATGGAGAGCCATATGTTGATCATCTTGCTCTAGAAGCTGCTATTGCTTTTTTTATAAGTGACAAAATCAGCAATTGATGCATCTTGAATTAGATGTTTAAAACAAACAAGTGGCTTATCACAGCATAAGTTGCGATATCAGACGTTTGAGAGCTTCAGAATATTAGATCTCGTTTCTTGGCAGAATGTATGTATTGAATGGTGAATAGTATTGAACAGGAAATGATGGATGAATCTGAGCACAGTGAAATGACCTGTATGCAAAAGAGTTTGCTATTCCTTTTCTGTAAAGGGCAGAATGAAACATGTAAGTTTCTGTAGTGCTTTGTTTGGAGCCACAGTAAGTGGGAAACACACACTATTCTTTCTGCATGCATGATTTATTTACTGCAAATGTTACTAGAAACAAGAGAAGGAGTAGCATTGGAAGTAAATGGATCATGCATTTGAACATGGGTTTTTTGAGTTTGCTTGTATGTTTAAATCGGGTTCTCAACCTTTTCAAGTTGGGGGCTGGGTCACGCTCCCTCAAACAGTTGAGGGGGCGGACTGGTTGTCCTCCCCCCTGCCATTTACGGCTGCCATAAATGAGTGTGACTGTCATAAACGTGTGTTTATGATGGCCGTAAATGAGTCTGTGGCCAATTGTGGCGACAGCAACAGTTGGAGTGAGGGCAGGGGCCGGATTATTTGGCACCACAGCCCAGATTCAGCCTGTGGGCCGTAGGTTGAGAACCCCTGGTTTAAATTATAATCCAGGATATGTTTTGCATAAGATTTATTTCTGAATTACAGTAGAACCTCGGATAAAGTCCAAACTCGGTTCCACAAGTTTGGACTTTATCCGATTTTGGACTTTATCCTAATCAAATGGGTGATGCATCGGATAACGTCCAAAAATGGATTTTATCCAAGGTTCCTATACCAAATACCTCAGATAATGTCCATTTTTAGTGGTTTTGGACTTTATGCGATGCATCACGTGTGCATGAAAACCGCGACTTTATCCGAATCGGACTTTATCCGAATCGGACTTTATCCACTGTATAGGAATGCTAACAAAATAATATTCACATTTTTTTAGAACAAATATGTGCAAGCCATGCATGCAGCTGATTTTTTTTATGAGATATCATATCTTACGCTTTTTGATTCCATCAAATCTAAATTGATTTGAGGATTTGATATTGAAGCTGTCTTTACATCTCCAAATAATATCTACCAAACCAGCCAATTGTTTTTCAATTTCCTAAAATTGAAAAGGCAACTGAGAGATTGGGTAGAAGGAACAGTATACAGGAAACCTGAGAGAAATATTTACATGTGTGTAACTAACTCTGCACTGCAGGTGTTGATCATTCCATTTTTTCTGGGGTCCTATCACTAATAGCATTTCAGCAAAATAAGATTGAATTTCTGTTTCAGCAGTTAGGACTTGGTGTTTGCTGTTTAATTAATTGTTGAGATGTAGGGCTGATATCTAATTTGATGAATGAAATTATTGTTTGGAATTAGAATGGCTAATGAGATCAGAAGGTTAGCATAATCCTTGATTTTGAAAAAAAAATAAGCAAAGGCATCATTTAAATAATACAATATTTTTTTAAAAAATGGCGTAGGGCATTAGTCTAATAAATTTATCAGTTATATTGAGCAAAAGTGTGTGGTCACAGTCTAACTTGCTAAACTATTTGGTAAAGGAGGTGTCTTTTAGTCTGAGAGCTCGGCCCTGCATTGAGGACAAACTAGGGAATTCACCTTCTCAAGGACAGGTTTCAGACATTGACGTTTCATCAAGTCCAAAAGTGAAGTGTGAAAGAGCTGCTCTGAATAGCAGGGAGATCTGGCCTAGTAGGAGTAATAGCCAAGAACCTGGATTGCTCTCAAAGGTACATTATCAAATATTGCCTTGAAAATAGTATATTATAGAACGTAATCTGCAAAATTATTTTTCCTTTCTGGTGAATTGCAGTGTAATAGTAATTTAAGATACACAAATAACTGCTTTTCAAATTCTTGAGCTTCTTAAGCACTTGTTGGTAAAGATAATAATACTTGATCTTTTGAGTTAAGCATTTATAAGAAATATTTGTTTAGAAATCATTTATTAGAGTCAATGTCTTAAATGTTAGTGGCTAATTATTTTTCAAAATCTCTTTTATCTGGAAAGCTTTGCTTTCTCATTATAACCCAAGATGTTTTTCATTTTCCTTAAAATGTACAAGAAGTTTTACTTTATATATTAATTTTAATCTTCATGTCACTATTTTGATGGTGAAATCAAATACTTTACAGGTTTCTAGGTAGAATGTTGATTTGGAGTTCTCTGCTTGTTGATTACTTGAAATAGAAAGCTGTTTTAAAGTTTCACTCTTCAATACAAGGATGGACAACTTTAGTAGATTTAGGAGGCAGTTTTGCCTATTTCAGCCTCAAATTTGGACATACCCTACCCTTTCCAAATTTGTCAGAAGGGCATGTGGGCTGAAAATCTCATTTAAAGGAAGCATGCCACTTCTAATTGGTACTTGTTTAGCCTGCCACAGACAGTGTCAAACTAGGAAAAGTAATTTAAAGCAAGAAAAAGGCATATTTGAAACAGGATTTCCCCAAACTGCTACTGAAACATTCAGATTAGGCATGGAAAATGAACAGTTGTATTTCATGCTTGTCCTAGATATTTTAAAGAATATATTTCTGTTATATGAAGAATTGTGACCTGATCTTGATTTCATCTGGTGGTTTTTCTATTTCTTTTGGTTCTCATAACATGAATCTTACATAATCATACTCTTATAATGCAGTCTAATCTGAGCAGATTTAGTTTCAGTGGAAATTGTAATTTTCCTGGTCTCAGTTTGAAATTGGTAGGATTTGAATATAGTACTTTTCTAATAAGTGGCCAAAATTATGTTAGTTATTGCTAGCCACACGATGCCATTGGTTTGAATCTATCTCATTGGCAAACTGTTGCAGGTATTTGCAGTTTTGCGCATGGTTATCCAGTTTTGTTGTGCATTTACTGCACAACAGTAAATTTGCTAATTTCTTAATTTGTGGCAGTTTACCAACAAAATTCACACCAGTTGTATAATGCTGGCACAAAAGCTTGATAGGATTTGGCCATTGATTCTTAATTATTTCCAAAACACAACTTGGAAAAAGCAAGATAATAGACAAATAAATGATTAAAGCAACAGACCTGTGAACCTTTTCATGTAAGCTGTGGGGAGCCAAATCAAAGTAAATTCTCAATATACATATATAAGAGTATGCTGCAGGTTCTGATTTTCTTGAAATAATATACCAATCTTTCCTGTAAAATTTAAAGAAGTGATGATAGGTAATTACGAGTAATACAGTACTAAGGGTGACAAGCATGATAAATGTTTTGAATTATTTTCATGGCATTATTAGGTAATACATTGGATTCTGGTTAGTGCTGCACGTATACTAATATCTTGCATGTTTAGAAGTTCAGATACATTTGAATTCCTGTAATCATGGTCGATAATAGCTATGGTGAATTTAGTATATGATTTTTAAGTTTCCTGTAAATCACCAAATGAATACTAATAGTTCTCCATTTTTCATTACTGTCATTTTTTTTTAGGCTAGAGATCCTCAGCAAGAGGCTACAGAAGAGCTTGCAAATCTAAAGAAGCAACATGATTTACTGAAAAGGATGTTGCAACAACAGGAACAGTTAAAAGCTCTTCAGGGGAGGCAAGCTGCCCTGCTTGCGCTGCAGCATAAAGCAGAACAAGCCATTGCTGTCATGGATGATTCTGGTATACTGAAATTCTCTATATTCGAACAAAAGTCATCCCTCACTTCTATCAGTAGTTGATATCACATTTTTATTACAGTGGCTTGAAACCCAGTTGTAAGTTGCACTAGAGTTCAAGTAAAGGATGCCCTTGCTCGAAGGCCAGTCGTAGCCAACTCTAGGGTACAGTGCTCATTTCTGTTTATAGTCGAAGAGCCAGCACTGTCTGCGTCTGCAGAAGTTTCTGTGGTCATGTGGTAGGCATGACTAGACACCGGAGTGCACAGAACACTGTTTATCTTCCCACCAAAGTGGTACCTATTTATCTACAGTACTTGCAATTTCTTGCTTTCGAACTGCTAGATTGGCAGGAGCTGGGACAGATGACGGCCGCTCACTCCATCATGCAGCACTTGGGTCTCAAACTGCTGACCTGCTGACCTTCCAGTCATCAAGTTCAGTGTCTTAACCACTAAGCCACTGCAGTCCCTTGAACTAGAGTTGACCCTTTAAATTAATGGGGATTTAGTGAATCATCTGTAAATTCTATTGATTCAGTAGGTATTCTCTAGTTATGATCTACTACTAGATTTCAGCCAATGTTTTCATTGTTCTTGAAGATTTGAAGGAACATGTTCACTGAGAAAATGGCAGTTTTCAGGTTATTAAGTAAGGGTGCCGTTATTGGAACACCAAAAAACAAAAACAAAACACTGCTCTAGCTATTGTTAAATGAAACATACTGACACTGCAAAGTACCTGTGTTTGGCTTTGCCTTGTTTAGAGGAACATGTTCATGGTATGTGAAATATAAATGCCCTAGTCACAGCCCTCTTGTAGATATTGATGCTTAAAGATCAAGTTACAGTATTTCTCTTAGGGTTAGATCTGATGGAACCTTTCAGAAGATCCACTTTGGCCTTAAGAATCTTAGTTGACTTATCTAAGGATTTTAGTTACCTAAAAGGGGGAGGGGGAATTACACTTTCCTAGTCCTGACATCAGAACTTCTTTTCTTCTAGTGTGATTGTGAAAGCTCATTTTTAATGCTTTGATACTTAGACAGGAATTTCCATTTTTCCTCCTTTATACATAGTTGTCACAGAAACCACAGGTAGCATCTCAGGATTGAGTCTGACATCCGAGCTGAATGAAGAATTAAATGATTTAATTCAGCGTTTTCACAACCAGCTTCATGATTCTCAGGTATTCTCTTCTATTGAGTTATATTGGAAAATCATTAGTTCTTTGTTGTGGGATTTATGAAGCACAAAATTCTACACTTGTGCAAATGATCCTCACAGAAACTTCCAAAGCTGTAGCCTTGAAGCTTTGTTCCTTTGTATTTGCTGTGCATGTCCCACTTATTTACCTCAGTCCCTTTTTGTTTGTTGTTGCAGCAACAACATCCAACATTTTTAATTGTCATAAACCACCCAGAGTGGTCACTGCATCTGTTAAAACAAGTAAAATGTAAAAGGAAGCGGCATCTGTAGCTAGGGTTACTTTTTCACCAGCTGCAACCATCTGTACTTACAGACACTGTACAGTGGAACCTTGGTTAACAAATGGCTTGGTTAACATAAAAGCTGCAAAACGAAAGGAAATCCATAGCAAATATTGGCTCGGTTTACAGATTTCCCCCTGGAAAGGATTAATTGGTTTTTAATGCATTCCCATGGGAAACCTCATTTCAGTTAATGTATTTTTGTTTTCAGTGCATTCCTATGGGAAATTGCATTCAATGCATTTTGTGGGAAATTTGGTTAAAGTAATTTTTGCTGTAAGAAACGTCCTGGAGAATGCATTAATTACATTAACCGAGGTTCCACTGTATTTACATAATGTAATAGTAGAGAGAGTCGTCCAGGTAGCAATGGATGATAGAATGTTGATTTATGCAAACAAAGTGGAATTGCATCATCGAACCTTCTGTACCTGTCATTGCTTTTAAGGGGATGGTGCACTCTGAACCATGTGCCTTCTGATAGCAATTTTTGTCACAGGAGATGACAATCAGAAAGTGGACTCGTTGGGCAGAAAATTACTCAAGGCACATTAGTGGGAGCTCTTCCAGCAAGTTTATGCCATATTTGTCAGTGGATGGGGGAAGCAGAGAATAGATATGTTTGCTTTCAGTAGCCGCAAGAAATGCAGAATGTACTGTTCATGGGTGGAAAAAACAAACAAGAATTCCATAGGGGGTGCCTTCATAGTAAAATATAATAGTTGCTGGATGTGTATCTTTCCCCCATTTCTGTTCATTTGTCATACAATAGTGAAGATTTTGCAAGACAAATCAGCTGTGATTTTTGTAGCCCAATGGTGGCCAACATCAGCTTTGGTTTACCACTCTGGTGTTAATGGCAAAAGATAGGATAATGTTAAATAAATCTTGTGTCAGAAATTACTCTGGGTTGAAAGAATTTTTTCTGGGGAAACTCTGCTCAGGGGACACCTGAATGAGGCCCCTTTCATGTCCCCAAGATCCGTCATGCAGCACTCTGGTATCGAACCCCGACCTTCCTGTCTTCAAGCTCAATGCCTTAACCACTAAGCCACCGCAATGCTGGAGGTTAATGTTACCATTATACCACAACCTTCTTACATGTCAGAAGAGACCGATACAACACCCAGATACAGATCAACTAAGTTGATTGCTTAGAAGATAATTCACCTCCTCTCATTTGTCCTGCCAAGTATATTATATCTATACCTATAAAAAGAGCCCTTACCCATTGGGTTCGTTCAAAGGCTCCCGCACCAGGCCCAACCGTCCCCGACCTAGCCTTCTGCACTCACCATAATCCCTGCCTTCCCAGCACTGCGGGGTTTTGGTCGTCGCCAGTGGGGCAGCAGCCCCACGAACGCAACCAAGAAAATAAAACTAAAATACCCAGAGTCCTCTGTGCTGCGCAACCCCTCAGCCAATCAGGCTGAGGGACGCGAGCGCAGAGGCGGCTGGGAAAGCATGGCGCGGCAGTAAAAAAAAAACGCCAGGAGGGAAAGACTTTTAAAGACCCAGCTGGAGCCAGGAGGTAAGCACGGTTGGCGGGGGTTAGGGAGTGGGGGGTCGAGGCACGGCCCCGGTAACCACGCCAACCAACCCCCAGCCCCACCACCTAGCCCCCCCTTCCTAACCCCCACCGACTGTGCTTACCTCCTGGCTCCGGCTGGGTCTTTAAAAGTCTTTCCCTCCCAGTGCGGCCTTCTACCTCTCGGCCTCGCTTTTCTCTGGGTGTTGCGGGAGGAAAATCCTGATACCATGAAATGCCCAAGCAGAGATACGGTTCAGCCAGCTGCTTGGGGAGAGCTCTCTCGAACCACCCCAACCAGTATCTTTTATTGCCGAAATTCAGCAGCAGATAAGAATACAGGAACAATAGTGCATTCAGTAGAAAGGGAGCAAAATGGGTTGCATAGTGAACAATAGAGAGTATTCAGCCGTAGGTTACATTCGGCATACATTGTTTCCAACATTAGGCTACCGTGTGAGAATCATGCAAGCTACAGTATGTGCCTGATTGGTTAGAGCAAGTAAGATAGCATACTAGCCTTGTGAAACCTGCGTGATCAGTCTCTCCAAAGACCTTGATTACATGTGTACTAACATTCTTTTAGGGAAAGATTGAAACATAGTAAAGGGATGCAGGGCATCTCTCGGGGGGTGGGTAGACTCAAAGCCAAACAGGAGTGTGTGCACTCTCATGAACTTGGGTTATGGTTCACCCCTATCAGATTCCCACATGCCCCCACCATCCTCCAACATCTGGGTTGGCTGGGGACGACAGTTCCATTCCCAGCCAACCCAGAGAGAAGCAATGCCTCTCCGTTACGTGGATTCCTTCTCTCCAGGAGGCAAAGGTGCCTTTGCCTCCCGAAGAGAAGGATTTGCTTCTCTCTGGGTTGGCTGGGGACGAACTTTCATTCCAGCCAACCCACAGAACTCTCTCTCTCTCTCTCTCTCTCTCTCTCTCTCTCTCTCTCTCTCTCTCTCTCTCTCTCTCTCTCTCACACACACACACACACACACACACACACACACACACACACACACACACACACACACACACACACACACACACACACACACACACACACACACACACACACACACACACACACACACACACACACACACACACACACACACACACACACCGGAACAACCCCCTAACAACAAACCTTCCCTCCAAACATACCTGCACGCATTCTATTCGCCTGTATCCTCTGTCTACTGTCTCCTCCCCTGTCCCTCACTCTAACTCACTAGCGCCCTCTGGTCACTCTCTCTTCCTCTCTCTCTCTCTCTCACACACAACACTCCTGCCTTGCCAGGAATTTTTAATGTGTGTGTTGGTGGTTGGGGTAGTATTGTATGGGTGGTGGTGGTTGTGCACACCCATAACCACCAACACACACATTAAAAATGCCCGGCTGGCTGGGCACAAATATACTAGTGTGTGTGTGTGTGTGTGTGTGTGTGTGTGTGTGTGTGTGTGTGTGTGTGTGTGTGTGTGTGTGTGTGTGTGTGTGTGTGTGTGTGTGTGTGTGTGTGTGTGTGTGTGTGTGTATATATATATATATATATATATATATATATATATATATATATATATATATATATATATATATATATATATATATATATATATATATATATATATATATATATATATATATATATATATATATATATATATATATTTTCTTGCAGCAGACGTATGGGAATTGAAATAAATGGGTGGGGCATGTGCAGTAAATACAAGGGAAGGAGGTGTCCAGGCTAGAGCTCTGAACATTTCCATTCAGATCGTTTGACCAGGCACAGAATACAACTGTATGAACTCATAGAAAACCACTCAAAAAACCACTTGCAGGTGAATAATGTGTCCTTTGCCATTGAAAGGTGTAGTAAATAGTGGCTGAAATTCTGTTGTGCAATTAAGCAAGTGGTGTAGCTTTTGGAACCAAATTGCTTTAAATTAAGTTTCTGTAGACTTTGTTGCACATTGAGTGGTGCGATTCATAATGCAATCAATATGACCTACAGAGATTTCCTAACTGTTAACAGTTTGCTTTTGGAAGTTACGCCATTTGCATAACTGCAACAGGATTTCAGCCAATGTGTTAAGAGTCATGCAACAAATGATTATGCTATAAAGTGCTTCTGTTTTGTTTTTTGATTTTTCTTATCAAATTTTTAAATTAACCTGGACCACAAATGACTAAAACAAATTAAAAGATGATGATGCATGTTTGTGTGGCTAGTCTTGTATTAATCATATCCATCTGGAATAGGTAACCTATGTGTTTGGTTTTAGGCTCAGACTGTGCCAGATAATAGAAGGCAAGCTGAAAGTCTCTCCCTTACAAGGGAGGTTTCCGAAAGCAGGAATTCTTCCAGGTCTGAACATTTGTCTGAAGAAAAGGCACAACTCTTTAGTAAGATGGTAGCGTTACACGGTAAAAAACAAAAAATGGACAAATTGCTAGGCGAACTGCATACACTTCGTGACCAACATCTTAACAACTCATTGCGTAAGTATCTTGCAGTCCTTTTTGTGAATTACTTTTGTTTGTATTTAATTTTATTGGAATGTTGTGACTGGAGTGAGTTGGACTTCCTCCTGCATATTTATATAAAATAATATTTTATCTTCTGTCCCTGGTCTTGACACTTGTTCCTTACTTGGAGAAGAGAGATGTGGCCATGATGATCCATTCACTATATCTCACGATTGACCCTCTCTACCTATATGACCTCAGGCCAGTTTAAGTTGTCTGGAACAACTTTTCTAAAGGGGCCAACTGTAAAAGCTTTCTGGCTTGAATATGTTAAGATAATATATTTTTGTGTTGCTGGCGCTATGTGTTGGAATTCCCTTCCTGATACTCTGCAAAGCATGGCACCCATTCAGGAATTAAGGAGGGGTTGTAAGGCTGCATTGTTTTGACATCCCTTTGACTGTTAAGAAATTGCTGTTCTGCCACTTACGTAGGGAAGTGTTATGTGGCAATGTGCATAAAACAATTTTTTTAAATAAAAAAAACATTTTTTCTTGCAATTTTACTTTTGTTATTTGATTTTGTTGCATACGTGCTGCGTGTGCCATTCTGTGTCTGTAGACAGAAGAATAGCATATAAATGAGAATAATAGAGAAATGAAAATAATGAATAGATTAGTAATTCTTTTATTGTTATTTCTGAAATACATTTTAAATTAAAATTGTTTGGTTGGGATGTGGAAACGTTTGGTTCATATCCGTGATATTTCTGACTGAATAAATGTAGTACTTTGTAGTTAATATTGCTTTATAAAGCCATTTCCAAGTGGCTGCACTGCAGATGTTTTAGACCATAATCTCCACTAGTCTCAGTCAACATGACTGTTAGCCTTGATAGTTGACAAAGGCTGTATTGGCTGATAAAATGGTTTTTCCATTTTTTAGAATTGTGGATATATTCCTTTATCTTTTTTTCACATAAGTAATATCTGATCATCTTCTAATTTGTAGTCTTATCTGCTCCAGAATCTCCTCATAGAAGTGTTGACCAAAGAAGCGCAGCTTCAGTAGTCTCTGCACCTGTTGGGGTAACAACAACAATTGTCAATGAAGAATCCAACAGTTTAGCATCATCTGTTGCTTATCATCCAGAATCTGTAACCTCACAGAATGACAATGAAGAGGATGACAACCTAAACCCAGCAGAAAAACTTCAGTAATATGTTTTTTAGATATTTATTTTGTATTACTTGTTAACTGGTTGCCTCTACTAGGATGGTGATAATGTCATTAACGTGTGGTGTTACTCTTTAATGTAATTTCATTTAAAGCTTCCTATTCTTCCATCAAGTTCTGAGAGTCCTTAGCAATATCTTTAACCTGGGAAGCATTTGGGAGCATTTAATGTTCAAAAGTTGCTTCTGGATTACCACCAGAGGTACAGAATAGATATTGCTGTAATATAAAATTCCCAATTTTGTGGTGGCTGCTTTGCAGATACAGTGGAACCCAGGATAATGATAGCATCACATAACGACGAAACCGGATCACGACGCTATATTTTTAGAAAAGTCATGCACCGGATAGCGTCATTTTGTCGTTATGCGGTGAATCGTGTTTGGTTCACATTAAAATCGCCATCGTTGGTCCCTGTGTCCGGCTCTTCACCTCCCCGGCAGCGTCCGGGTGGGTGGGAGGACATATTCCGCGCTATTCCCGCCTTCCTAGCACCTCCCTCGGCCGCACAACACCTGAAAAAAGTTGTAGCTGCCATCTTGTTTTTTTGTTTTTAAAAACAAGATGGCAGCCACCACTTTTTTCAGCTGTTGTGTGGCTGAGCGAGGTTCTAGGAAGGCAGGAATAGTGCGGAATATGTCCTCCCACCCTCCCAGACGCTGCTGGGGAGGTGGAGAGCCGGACACAGGGACCCGACGATAGCGATTTTTTTCATCCCCAACCAGCGTGAACAGGTAGGAGATCACGGTCGTCCTTTTTGTGGGGGTGGCCAGAGGCAGCCCGGGTGCCTCTGTGAGGCTCGGGGGAGCCGGTCCGAGCTGTTTCCGACCTTCTCCGACCTGCCCTTTTTTTAGCGTTATCCATGCATGCAGCGGACGACGACAAAAACTGCATAACGACACGACTTGTGGAACCAAGTTCTGTCGTTATCCGGGGTATTACTGTACCTAATTTTTTTTTCTCCACTGCATTTGTTACAAAATAAT
This sequence comes from Bradypodion ventrale, assembly GCA_035047345.1. Lineage (NCBI taxonomy): Eukaryota > Metazoa > Chordata > Lepidosauria > Squamata > Chamaeleonidae > Bradypodion > Bradypodion ventrale. The sequence goes on along the minus strand of JAWDJE010000005.1, from coordinate 81,859,174 downwards.
GCCTCTGTAAATCTCCTACCCCATTTTTCTGGTGTATGTGAAAGAGAACCAGGAATTTATCAACAATATGTCCAAAACTAAAATACTTTTTTCAGGAAACACAAATGTTTGTCTCCTAAGGATTTTATTTTCCTTGATGTAAGGTAGTAACTCAACAAGATTCTTAGTGGCTTTCTGCAGTGTTTGGCATCTACTGAGCAATCTATTGTTTGGAATCTCCTTTCATTTTAGGAAGTTGAATGAAGTTCGGAAGAGACTGAATCAATTACGTGAATTGGTTCACTACTATGAACAGACTTCAGATATGATGACAGACGCTGTGAATGAAAACACTAAAGAGGAAGAGGAGACAGAAGATTCAGAGTGTGATTCTGAGCTTGAGAATCCACAGCCTGTTACCAATATTAGGTGGCTATAGGCATTTCCTACTAAAATGTTACTGGCATAATTATAGGAAATTTTCTATGTTATTAAAATATAGGAATGCCAAAGTTGGTTTTGGTCAGAATGTCCAGCACTGGAACAGAAACCTACAAGAAATGGGGACGTAGATGTGCACATTGTCCTATTTCTGTTTGTGCGATGACATTTAGGGTGCTTGATATCTAATGATCTTGAGTAACTTGATGTTTTTGTCTTAGTTTACTCTTTGACTATTTCATCATACTGTCCAGTACATTTATAAAATAAGTGTATTCTTTGACCAAAGAATGACTGTTCTGCTTCTTAACCTATGACAGTACATGCCTGGCTACAAAGTTGTAAAGTAGTATCCACTCTTTAATTTCAGGGCTTGAACCTTATTTTTCATAGTTCAGATCATTGATGGCTAACCATCACTTGTCTAGATCTAGAAAGATTAGATAGAAGCTGTCCCTGGGGAAGGCAGTGTTGAAAAGGAAATGGAATAAATTAGACTTATTTGTTCTTTATCAGGCATTACTAACTAAAAGAAAGACCATGTCAAACAGTTTTTACAACTGCATCATATAAGAATTGTTCACAGTGGTTTTTTTTAGAATTGTTAACTTTGTTTTTCTTTAGAACCCATACAATTTAACAGAAGTTTCCATATGTTAAAAATACTAAGCTATGATTCTTCTATAATTGCTACATGGTACTTTTGGGTGTTAGAATAAAATTTAAAGATAAAAAAGATTATGGTGAATTGCGCTCCGGTGTCTAGTCATGCCTGCTACATGACCATGGAAACGTCTGCAGAAGCAGACAACACTGGCTCTTTGGCTTTGAAACAGAGATGAGCACTGAACCCTAGAGTCGGATACGACTGGCTTTCGAGCAAGGGAAACCTTTACTTTTACCTAACTTTTTAAAGGAAATATTCAGCTTCCATAACTTAACATAGATAATTAAAAAATATTCTATGGTTTTGGATTTCTTTGTCTTGGATCTTTATGACAACTAAAAGTACTTGAATCTAATTTGTGTTTTTCTCTTCCTAGAAACCCACAGGGCATTGGTAGTTGGGGTGAAGTAAATTGCAATAGTAATTTGCAGTGTGGAAGTAACAACAGAAATGGGATACACCTTAACACAACTTGTGAAATAAACAACCGATCTGCTAATGTAAGGATGCTGAATATGCCCTCAACATTAGGTACGTTTAAGAATAATCTTGTTAGATTTTGCTTAGGCAAGGGAAAAACAATCACTCTTTATTTGACAGTTTTCCAGCTGTTCAGCTTTCTTTCTGATGTCACATTTTTAATTATTTTTTGTTTCTTAAAAATAAAATAAATTTGAAATCCTTATGAAGTTAATGGGTTATACTATAGAATAATAGCATTTGGTAATGTCTTCCTGTTACATTCACTTACTAGGGCTGAAACTTAAATGAGGAAACTTTAGTTGCTTGTGCATATGAGTGTGGTCAGTTTATTAAATAGGCACATGGGAAAAACTGTTTTGGAAACCAGTTAAGAGTCATTTTTCCAATTTCTAAGAAAAGACAATGTCTCTTCAAGTATCTGCAGTTTTTATGATCACTAACTAAGAAGAGCAAAGAAGTTAGAATCTTAATTTGGGGCTGCTTTTGAAATCTTTTCTTTAGCTGAGAAATGATCACAAGATTTAAGCAATTTGCAGTTGCCTTTATTAATCTTTCTATTATTTTTTCCAGATTGTCATTATAATAGAGAAGAGGTGGCAGAAGTGCCACAAGGTGAGGATGATGACGTTGGTGCTGATGCTGACAGAGCCAGTGAAGGTTCATTATCCAGTCACAGAAGCAGTATAACTGAAGAGGCTCCCGTTGATGCAGAGTTTGAGCAAAAGATTAACAGACTTATAGCGGCAAAGCAAAAACTTAGACAGTTGCAGAATTTTGTTGCTATGGTACAGGTATGCTTTGAGTTAATGAAAAACTTGATTCCATTCCAATAAACTGAAATCACTTTGAATTTTTTGTTTCCTTTAGAAAATTTGGTTCAGTAAGCTTGGTTTAAGCATGACTTCATTATCTTTTTAAGTTGGGAAATGCTACAAGTAAATTATCTGTCTTAATTTACTTGTTAATAAACTATTTAGCAATAGCAATTACACTTATATACCACCCCACAGCACTTAGAGTACTTTCTGGACAGTTCACATGGTAATTAGCATTTTGACCTCAATATATTGGGTACTCGGTTTATTGACTTCCTGGAAGGCTGAGTCAATCTGGAACTCATCAGTATTGAACTCACAATTTTTAAATTAAATATGAATGATATTTTAATTCTTGAATACAGATAACATAAAAATTAATATATAAGGGAGAAGGAGCCTGGTGGTGGAGGTTGTAATAGTACAGGGTGGCCTGTAAGTCCCTACCTCACCACAAAGAAAGTAGGGCTCTGCTGGGGGGAGGGAGGAAGTACTCCCATCGAGCTGCTGTGCAGAGGGGTGGGGCAAACTGCTGGAAGGAGGGAGGAAGTGCTCCCATTGGACTGCTGGGCAGAGGGTCAGGGTGCATGCCCATGGAGAGGATGTGTAGGGACTTACGGGCTATCCTGTAGTAGTAGTAGTAGTAGTAGTGGTGGCGGCGGCAGCAGTAATAGCAGAAGAGGAAGAATAAGCAGTAAAAACTTGTATGTCTGTTGAAGATGTAACATTAAATAATGTCTATTTCTGTGGGAAAAGTTCATCATACCTGTGCCAAGTGCATGGCGAAATATACTGCTCAAAAAAATAAAGGTCACGCAAAAATAAGGCATCCCATGATCTGAAAGACTGAAATACTGTATTCCTATTGTTGTTCACATACTGCAGTTGACAAAATCACACAAAACCTAACATTGGGAATCAAAATAATCAACCCATGGAGGTCTGGATTTGGAGTTACACTCAGAGTGACAGTGGAAGAAAACACTACAGGCTGATCCAACTGTGATGCAATGTCCTTAAATCAAGTCAGAATGAGGCTCAGTAGTTTGTGTGGCCTCCACGTGCCTGTATGACCTCCCTACAACGCCTGGGCATGCTCCTGATGAGGTGGCAGATGGTCTCCTGAGGGATCTCTTCCTACACCTGGACTAAAGCAACCCCCAACGCCTTGGACAGTCTGTGGTGCAACGTGGTGTCAGTGGATGAAGCGAGACATGATGCCCCAGATGTGCTCAGTCAGATTCAGGTCTGGGAAACAGGCAGGCCAGTCCATAGCATCAATTCCTTCATCTTGCAGGAACTGCTGACACTCTCCAGCCACATGAGGTCTAGCATTGTAGTTCATTAGGAGGAACCCAGGGCCAACCGCACCAGCATATGGTCTCACAAGGGGTCTGAGGATCTCATCTTGGTACCTAATGGCAGTCAGGCTACCTCCGGCGAGCACATGGAGGGCTGTGCGGCCCTCCAGGGAAATGCCACCCCACACCATTACTGACCCACCGCCAAACCGGTCATGCTGGAGGATGTTGCAGGCAGCATAACATTCTCCACGGCATCTCCAGAGCTTGACACGTCTGTCACATGTGCTCAGTGTGAACCTGCTTTCATCTGTGAACAGCACAGGGTGCCAGTGGTGAACCTGCCAATCTTGGTGTTCTCTGGCAAATGTCAAACGTCTTGCACGTTGTTGGGCTGTGAGCACAACCCCCACCTGTGGTCGTCGGGCCCTCATACCATCCTCATGGAGTCAGTTCCTGACGGTTTGAGCAGACACATGCACATTGGTGGCCTGCTGGAGGTCATTTTACAGGTCTCTGGTAGTGCTCCACCTGTTCTTCCTTGCACAAAGGCGGAGGTAGCGGTCCTAATGCTGGATTGTTGCCCTCCTACAGCCTCCTCTATGGCTCCTGATGTACTGGCCTGTCTCCTGGTAGCGCCTCCATGCTCTGGACACAATGCTGGCAGACACAGCAAACCTTCGTGCCACAGCTCGCATTGATGTGCCATCCTGGATGAGCTGCACTACCTGAGCCACTTGTGTGGGTTGTAGGCTCCGTCTCATGCTACCACTAGAGAGAAGGCACTGCCAGCTTTCAACAGTGACCAAACCATCAGCCAGAAAGCAAAGGAACTGAGAAGTCTGGTCACCTCCTGCTGAACCACACCTTTATTGGGGATGCCTTGCTAATTGCCTCTGATGTCCACCCGTTGTCTCTTCCATTTGCACAACAGCATGTAGAATTGATTGTCAGTCGGTGTTGCTATCAGGGTGGACAGTTTGATTTCACAGAAGTGTGATTGACTTGGGGTTACATTGTGTTGTTGAGGTGTTCCCTTCATTTTTTGGAGCAGCATATTTGAAATCCAGAACAGTCCACCGACCAGGATTTATGTCAAATGTGTTTCTAGGATGATGAGGAAGAACCAGAGGCTGCAGGACAGGAGCAGTTCTTTTCATCTGAAGAAGGAAAGGAACAGCAGCAGCCAAACAACATTCGGACAAATACAAACAAGCCACAGAAAAGCATGGGTCTGAATGAAAAAACAAGGTGAGGTCTTCTTCATTTGTATCACTAAGCATATCTGCTAACTGGCCAGTCTGTACTGCAGTGTTTCCCAAACTGTTCTGCAGAACACTGGCGGACTTCAATTCCCAGAAGCCTAAGTTAGTACATTGGCTGATCAGTGCTTTGGGAAATTGACTAAAGGTTCTGGGATTTGAAGTCCCAAAACCAAAGATTGGGAACCACTGATCTACTGTATGGGTTCTAGATTTTATGGTCTGACTAGTATTTTCTGGGGTGTTGCTGGTAGGGATGTTTTTGGGGTGCACACACACACACATGCTGAAACTGCGTGGGGAAAGGAGGGTCTCACCTTCCTCCTCCCCTGTAGCCTCGGCGAGGACACACACACAGAGAGGGGGGGGGGGGAGCTCCGGATGGTTTTCCCTCCGGGAGATCCTGGCCGACAACGGTACTCCATTTTCGGCCTCCGTCTCCCGGAGGGAAGCTGTTCGTTTTCCTCGGTGGGTGGGGGCCAAAGCTTTTGGCTCTCCCCCTCTGGGGAAGGCGTTGTCTTCCCTCTGGGAGACAGAGGCCGAGAACGGAGCGCCGTTCTTGAGCTCCGTTTCCTGGAGGGAAGCTTTTTGCCGGGGCTGTGGAGAGAAGAGGGATTCCCTCTTTTCTCTGCAACCCCGGCAAAGTCACGGCGGGTCTGGCACCGGGGCCGTCGAGAGAAAAGGGTGGCCCTCTTTTCTCCGCAACCCTGGCGGGTCCGGGGCCATGGGGACAAGAGGGAAGGCCCTCTTCTCTCCGCAAGCCTGCTGAAGTCGCGGCAGGTCTGGCGCCAGGGCTGTCGAGAGAAGAGGGTTGCCCTCTTTTCTCCGCAACTCTGGCGGTTCCGGCGCCGGGGCCGTGGAGAGAACAGGGACCCCCTCTTCTCTCCGCAACCGCGGCAGGTCCATTGCCGGGGCCGTGGGGAGAAGAGGGAGGCCCTCTTCTCTCTGCAAGCCCGCCGAAGTCGCGCTGGGTCTGGCACCGGGGCTGTGGAGAGAAAAGGGACTCACTCTTCTCTCCGCAACCCCGGCAAAGTCACGGCGGGGCTGGTGACGGCCTTCGTTGCTGGGACCTGGACGTGGCGGTGGTTTTTCCCCGTGCGGCACTTTCCCGGCTTTCTCCGCGCTCATGTCCCTCAGCCTGATTGGCTGAGTGGTGGTGCGGCATGGAGGACTCTGGGAACAGTAGTTCTTTTTTCTGGTCGCGTTTGTGGGGCGGTTGCCCCACTCTCGACGACCGGTCCCTTGCGGTGATGGTCGCAGAGTCTAAAGGTAAGTATAGGCGGCTCGGTTCGGGATGGTTGGGACGGGTGTGGCTGTGTATCCTGGACACGCACGACGCAACCAGCTGCTTATAGGTAAAGATTGAAAACTGAAGTATAGACGAGCAAGGCTACAACAGTCCTACTTCTGGTATCGGTGTGTTACCTTGCAGTTCCCACCCCTACACATTTGGCTGGCTTTGTTTACTACATTTTATGGTACTCAGTCACTGTACACTATGCATTGAATCACAGTCCCTTTAGCTGCGTACACAAGACCCTCTTGGCCAAATATCCCTTCCTTTGTGAAGTAATGTATTTATGCAATTAAGTATACTGGATGCAGATAGCGTTCTAAGCCCCTAGACCAGGGGTTTGCAACCTATGGCCCCTGACCTTGCTCCAGCAGCCCCTGCAGCTGTCACTGCCAGAATCAGCCACAGACTCATTTACAGCCATGTAAATGCATTTACTACAGCCGTAAATGTGTCTGCTGCCATTGTAAACGTGTTTACGACAGCCGCGGACACATTTTACAGCACTAGTCCTGCCCGCTCAGCTGTCTGAGGGGTGTGTGGTCCAGCCCACAGCTGAAAAACATTGAGAATCCCTGCCCTAGACTTTTCTAATCTCATTGGAAATGCAACAAGGCCGTAGGAATTTGGTATTAAAAGCTGGACATAGGATTGTCTTAATAAACGAATAAAGTGCAAGCGTCCATAGTGGAGGTCCTCCAAATTAATCTGTTTGCGTAGATGCATTTGAATAAGGGACGGAAGATTGCTTGTTTAGATGTACCATCACTTCTTTTACATTTCCTTGTGAAGCTCTGCTTGAAAAGATGAAAGGAGTACAGTAATACCTCATACAAAGTCTGCTTCGTACAACATCGAATTCATACAACATCGCCTAATTCCTTGAAAAACGTTGCCTCATACAAAGTCGCTGTGACTTTGTATGAGGCATTGGGGGTTTTCCCCAGGTCGGTTTGTCTCCTAAAATCAGGGTTGTTTGACATGTTTTTGTAATGTATTTAGCCTTTAGACATGATTTCCTAAAGTTCTGTCAGTTTCCTGTCTGTTTCCTTGACTTTGCCCTGAAGTCTGTGCTGTTACAGTACAATGTATTTCTATGGAAACGATGTTGTATGAGGTATCGCTGCAAGGATTTGGACGTTGTATGAGGCATCGCGGCTAGGATTTTGCATGTCTCATACAAAGTCCAAATCCATATAAAGTCCAAACTTGTGGAACCAAGTTTGGACGTTGTATGAGGTATCACTGTAATAGAATTTCTTAGTCATCACCATCACTATCATTGTAGGGAGAAATTTTATGAAGCCAAACTTCAACAGCAGCAGAGAGAGCTTAAACATCTCCAAGAGGAAAGAAAGAAGCTCATAAAAATTCAAGAAAAAATTCAAGTGTTGCAGAAGGCATGTCCAGATCTTCAGGTAGGTAGAAAGCAATTCATGTTGTAACATGAGGGAGGGATGAAGTGAGAGGACAATTTTGCTTTGTGTCCACTGACAAGATTAATTTAAACATTCTTTTATTATTAATAGTATTAATTGCCTTTATGATATTGCCTCCACTCTGGTTTGACTTCAAGATTTTCTGGACCTGCTTTATGTATTTTGTAGAAGTAGTTCTTTTCACTTGGTTGCATAGCCAGTTAGAAGCTTCCAGAACTACCACCACCACTACTTTATTTTATAGAACAAAATTACATAACAATATAACTCAAATCACATTACAAAATGCTCATTATACATTTCAGTACACATTTTCTTACTACATAACATATAACAAGGGGCACCCTCCATTCATTCATTTAAAAGAAAGGGAGAGAAGTATGTTGACCTTAAGTCTGGACCGTTAAGTTTTGAAAGTGCAGTTCCCAGGATCATAAAAGATTTAACTAAGGTTTATTTTGGAAAAAACTATGAATCAGTGAAGATTTAGTAAGACATCTCCTCCTTAAGTTCTCTTGATTCAGTGGGCATGCTCTAGTTGTAACTTACTGTGCTAAGCAACAGTATATTAGCTATTGGCTCTTTAAAGAGTTGAATTGATTGCTCAAATGCTGATCAAATTTAGTTTGCTTTAAGTCCTACTGTTGATCATTGGGTTGCATGTATCAGTTTTTGTTTTTCAAAACTGGAGATTTATGAAATGGATTATATTCATAACAATTAGATGATGCCACAAGTAATGTCATTAATTTAAAAATGTTCATTAGACTTGTGCCTTCACTTAATTTTGCTGTTTCATTTACTTCTAGTTGTCATCCAGCTTAGAAAATTGTCCAGAGAGTCCTTCAACACCAGCTGTTAATGAAATTAATGCAACAAGCAAGACTATTGTTCAGACAGAAGAAGCAGCCAAAGTGGATCCTGAGGTACTGTGAATTCATGGCAAAATTGATAATCTTTTCTTTTGAATTCTAAATAATTATCAGTCAATTGTACTACTGTATGTGAATATTAAACTTGCTTCCCCTGTTTCTTTTTGCTTCTTCATCTAGAAATACACTAAGATGTTTTTGGTAAACATGCATACAGATCAATTTCAGTTGGGCCAAAAGTTTTAAATTTTGAGAGGAAAGAGGCTGAATGAAAAATGAAAGTATAAAGAATGATTGGGATGCTGTATGGAAGAGACCCCACCCCTTTCCTGGCATATATTTTCTTTTATATATCTTTTATATAACTTAATAAAAAAGTTTTAACTTCATGACATGACCTGTTGACTCAATCTGAACTAGCTTAACTCAAAAAATTAAAGAAGACACCTGGTCCCTTACTCTTGTACTCAAACATGCAAGCATATATAATTATTTGCATTACATTACAATAGTTCCCTTTAAAATGTTATATCTTTCAACAGCTTTGGTCTGAGATGCGCAGACATGAAATCTTAAGGGAGGAATTACGGCAGAGAAGAAAGCAGCTTGAAGCTTTAATGGCAGAACACCAGAGGAGAAGAGATATAGCAGATACCACATCTGCTTGTGCTGGGTCCATTAAAAGTGATGGGTCAGAAACTCAGTGCACTCCCCAACAAAGCAGGACAGAAAAGTAAGAGGGAAAGACGAAGTAACCTATTTTTTCATGTAGTTTTTATACATGTACTAGGAACCGAGAGCTAGATTTCACTACTTTATCTTCAGTAATGTTGGTATTTTCTCCCTTCCTCCAACCTTGCATGGGGGATTGCTATCTTTCACTTTGGCTCATGGAAGTGTGTTATTGCCTTCTAGCCATTCACTGTACAGGTAGACTTTTTTTTTTAAAAAAAATCTTGGTTACAGGATATTTCTAAAGTAATTTGTAATCTGTGTAGTTTATACTGATTCTGAAAATTTCAAGTAACAAAGTAAAAGAAAAGTGTAGATGCTCTTTTGTTTCTTGCACACCTTATTAATTGATAATCAGTGCAGTATAGTGGCTTCCCATTTCTGGCTGTGTTTTCACAAACAGCACAGTTAAAATGTACAGAAACTTAGTCAGTGGCTAGAATTGTTTGGAGGAAACAAGGATTTTCTCCTTGGTGTAGTTTGTGAATCCCCACTTTTGGGATCTGCACCTGCACGGAGCCGTTAACGGAGCTTCAAATCTAATTGGATTAAAGATTTGATATTAGGACTGCCCACCCTTAGGCACAATTTCGCACTCTTTCCTCAGTTCTCTTTCTGCTGCAGTAGCAGGAATCCGTTAGAGAGAGCTCTCAATTCTTCTAGTGCTTCACCAGAAAGCAGTTATCTTTAATTTTTTTCAGGTGATCTTGCCTCTTGGGCAGGATTGACCACTCCTGGTCTGTTCCTCCTTGCGGAGGGGCAGATCCAGTTTGAAAGTGTTTTCTGCCATTTTTTCCCCTTTGGGGAGAAGTGGTACCCGTTCTCAATTTTTTCGTTGCTTGTCCCTTGTGGGTTGAGTGGCATACTACCCAAATTTTTATTGCCAGTATTCCCTAGGAGACCGTCTTCTTCACAGCGGATGATAAGGTTCTTCGTAAGTTTTTCCATTTTTGTTGATAGCCTCTGTAGCAGCCTTTAAGGCACTGCACTGGCTGCCAAAAGAAACTGCCCTCCACAGACGGCCACAGTTAGTGCCTCATTGTCTCGGAGAGAACCACCAGACTCAAACTTACACTCACTGTAAGAAATTCACTCGTCTGGCGATAAAAAATACACAAAATCGTCTCAAGGTCCACCTCATGTCTCAGGCCTTGTCTCCACCATTGATGAGCCAATAGGTTCTTGCTCAAATTTCTCAAGCCAACATGGCAACAAAGAATGGGGAACCAACAAAGATGGCAGAGGAGACGACCAAGAAGAAGAAGGACAAGATGGGAGACAAGAAGAAGAAGGCAAAGGAACACGGAAGGGACCACCATTCCCTTCCTCCTACACCAAGGCCAAACCACTGTCCTTGTCCTTGTGCCTCCTTCTCTCTGTCTTCTGCCATTGTCCTTCGTCGCCATTCTCCGGATCAGGACTCTAGGTCGTCCGTTTTTGAGGGTTCCTTGTCAACTAAAGGTTCCCCATATAAATCTTCTTGGGGACGCTCATTAGATTTCTCCGTTGCTGCCTCCAGTGCCGCTTCACCACTCACCGTCTCCACTGCCGCAAAGCAGGTCTCTGTTCCGTCGACAATCGATTTCATCTCTAGCTCGATCAACGCAAGGAGAAATCCATGGCTCCTACCATCTGCACAGCCGGAGACCACCGTTTTGTCTCACAACATCCAAGTGGACTTTATTGCACCACTTATCCAGTCCATGGTACAACGAATTGGAGACCAATGTTTGGCTGCCACTACTGCAGCATCAACTAACTTGCAAAGACATCAGTTGCCTAGTGCATGCTCTCCAGCACATGACCATTCTCCTGTGGACCCCCGCCAATCTTAGAGCACTCATCGCCCTACTGATCTCCCTCAGTTGGGATCTACTCAGGCCTTGCCTGGTCTTCTATCACCAAACGGTGTGGTTGACCATGTGCCGCCCCCGTCTCCGACTTCTTTGACTGGCAGATCCATCGGTCATCCCAGGCCTTACTGGCGCGATTCCAATGTAGATCGCCATATACCACCTCAATCGACGGATGATTTGAACTCTTCCTCTGAGGAGGGCAAGTCACAGCCAGAGGCAGACAAGACTCTGGAGGGCGTCATTGGTGCAGCTGGGATCCCTCATGCTGAGGATCAAAAGTCATTCACGGCACTCCTCACTCGCCTTGGATCAGTTTTGGGCATCTAGGCGGATCCACCTCCTATGCCCTTTGAAGATAAGATGACTGCAAAGCTGGACAAGGCTATCAGACCTGTTCATATCGGAATGCTGCCTTCTATCCTCCACTCTGCTAAGATTGTGTGGAATAAGCTCTTTTCGTCCCACGCGGCCTCAGTGAGGGTAGATAGCATTACAAACTGCTTGGCGACAACATGGAGTTTCTCCAGGCCCATCCCCTACCAAACTCCATGGTCGTCTAGGTGTCGCACAACAGAACTGCCATCAGTGGATATCAAATCCCTTCGTCGCAGGAAAGCAAAAAGTTGGACACCCTTGGCTGCAAAGTCTACGAGACGGCCTCATTATCATTAAGAGTGGCAAATCATGCAACTGCCATGGGTTCGTACAACTCTGAAATCTGGGAGAAGGCTAAAACCTTTTCACCCAAATTGCCTGCCGAACTGCGTGCTGATTTCCAGGCACTTAGTGATGAGGGGGACTACTTGTTCTGAGCAACAAATGCGTACGTCTCAGCATATTAGTGACACCGCGACCAAAGACATGTCTACGTCTATTCTCCTTTGTCATCATGCATGGCTGCGCTCCACCAATCTGAAGGAGCCAACTAAGAAGTTCATCGAGGAGTTACCATTTGATGGTAAAGGTCTCTTTGCAGAAGATACTGACAAGACACTGAACGAGTTATGTCAGATGAGGACAATAGCAAAGTTCTTCAGCCTCGTTTCCCCGGCTCAGGCATCCTCATATCCTACCGGAGGCAACAAGGGCAAGATTTCCAACACCAACCACAAAGACAATAGTTCGACAGCCATTGCCAAACCTACTGGCCTAGACGCCAGCATTACCGCCAGTGTTACCATCCTTACCGGCAACAAGGTAGGGAAAAATGCAGAACAGAAGTCAAAACAGAGGGTTTGACTTCCTTTTGACCGAGACTTTCTCCTGCCAGCTCCCTTACAGTCACCTTCGGAATTTTCTTCAGTCATGGACAAGTATTACAAGCAACCGGTGGTTTCTCCAGATCTTGTCAAATGGTTACGCTATAGAGTTTGACAGACCACCACGAGTTGGAAAACTTTGTCATAATTCTCCATCCATCTACAAGAGGAAGTATCAACCCTATTGATTAAAGGAGCAATAGAAACTGTTGGCCGTTCCAGTTGGAGTGATGATTTCTATTTGAGAAACTTCATGGTGGAAAAGAAAGATGGGGGTCTCCATCTAATACTGGACCTATGTTGGCTCAACAAGCATCCACACAAGAAAATTCCTGATAGTCACGCTCCACAACGTCCTTCCCCTCATCAACAAAGGGGATTGGTTCACTGTCATCGAACTGAAGGATGCTTACTTCCATGTCCACATTTGCAAGGAGCACAAGAAGTACCTCTGTTTTCAAATAGGAAACAAGGTCTACCTGTACTGTTGTCTCCCTTTCGGCCTCTCGACAGCACCTCGGGTTTTCACAAAATCCATGGCTCCTGTGGCAGCATTTCGTCAGAAAGGAACGTGTGTTTCCTTATATAGATGACTGGCTTGTTACGTTGCCCACCAATTCGAAGGCCTTACAGGAGATTACATACGTGATACGATTTATGGAAAGTCTCGGTCTGTGGATCAACTTCGAGAAATCAAGGTTGTTCCCGTTGCAGCACATCGAGTACATTGGAGCAATACTCGACTCAACCCAAGTGAGAGCCTATGCCCCCAAGAAACACCTACGGGACATCACCAAGGTGATCAAAATCCTTCGGCGGCATCCCTAGGTAACGGCAAGAAAGGCTCAAAGACTTCTAGGACTCATGGCCTCAACTATGGCTGTGATTCCACATGCCAAACTGAAACTATGCTCCCTTCAGTCTTGACTACTCCGCAGCTTCAGTCCATTAACAGATATTCCAGGGAAGAAACTGTTACCATCTTGAGAGCTGGTGGACCAACCCGTTTTATGTCCAGCTGGGGAAACATTTTTATTCCTTCAACCGACCATTCAAATCTGACCGACGCAAGCAATTGTGGATGGGGCGCTGCCTGCGGGTCTTTTAACGTCAACAATCTATGGTCTCCATTGGAAAGACATTTCCACATCAACTACCTCGAGTTGCTCGCCATTTGGAAAGCTCTGAGGTCCTTCAAAATGGTAGTGTCGGGCAAAGCCATCCAGATTGTGTCAGACAACATGACAGTGATAGCTTACCTCAACAAACAAGGAGGCACAAAATCAATGACTCTGCTGTACCTGGCTGTTCAGCTTTGGGAATGGTGTCTCGAGAGACACATTTTCCCCTTTGGCGTACACATACAAGGGAAGTTGAACACCCTGGCAGACGGATTGAGTCAGCTCAAGCTGGATGAGCTAGTATTGCATTCCGTCTGCAGCCAGTGGGAGACCCTGGACATTGACCTCTTTGCATCACAAACCAACACCAAGTGCCTAAGATATTGTTCCACAACGGGAATATGACGAGGCTCGGAAGGTTCATGATATGGTAGGATTTGGACTACCTTTATGCCTTCCCACCATTCCCCCTCATGAAGAAAGTTCTTGTCCGGATGTTTCAACAGCAAGCCCATGCGATTCTGATAGCCCCAGCGTGGCCAAGGTAGCCGTGGTTTCCACTTCTACTGTGGCTGTCTTCACACTTGATCACACTGTTGGATTCTCCGTCACTACTCCAAATGGAAAGGGGCCATCTTCTTCACGCAGATCTACCAAGTCTTCATCTGACCGCGTGGAAGATAACCCCAGACTAGCTGGGATACTCAGATTGAGTAGAAAACCATCTACTAGCAAATCTTACTCCTCGAAATACAAGTGTGTTTGTGCTTTCATGGACTTGAACCATTAAGGACCTTATGGAGTATCTCCTCCATTTGGCAGAAACTGGACTGAGCATTGCCTCAATCAGGGTGCATCTCGCTGCGATATATTAGCTTTGAAGCTCTGTTAAAGGCTCCACACAGGCACAGATCCCAAAAGTGTGAATTCACAAACTACATACTTGAAGAACGAAAGTTATTACTGGTAAGTACAACTTAACTTTTTGTGTGGTGCATTTTAAATAAACACCCATATAACTTTATCCATGTTAGATTTTGAATTGCTGTTATGTGCTGCCAGATTGATGACTATTTATAAGAGCTTGCTAGTTATGGCTTGAGACCAGCAATGGTGGAGTTGTTTCAAATATTAATAAATATAATTATTCTCTTTGGCAATCTTGATTAATTTACTTCTAAATATACATTTGTGAATTGGAAAACAAAGTGGTAATTGGGAAATGGCAGTCAAAGCTTTAACTATATTTTAAATAATATTTGTATTCACAGAATTCCTAAAACATGTGACATAGATGTGGCAAATTGTTTCGTGTTTCCAGATTGTTGTACATATTGTTGGTTTTAATAGATAAGCCTGTGTGAATGTCATCTCACTTCATTATCCTTTCTAGCAGCAGAGTGACTGATTTTTTAATACCTAATGCTAGAACAATGGCAACATGGGGAGGATCAACTCAGTGTGCCCTTGATGAAGATGAAGGTGATGAAGATGAAGATGTATATCTATCTGATGGGCTCGGTCAAGCAGAAGAAGAGGAAGAAGAACAAGAATTTAGTTCCAATGAATTGTCCATGTGTCCCAATAATGTGGACCAACACCTGTATTGTGCAAAGGAAGACAAAGAAAGGTTAGTTACCTGTACATATTAATTACTAATGGTAGTAGTATTAAGGGTGTGGTATATTTTAAGAAAAAGTTTTTCCTGGTCCTCAACATGAGTACTGTGAATTTTGTTCTGAATGTCTATACTAATTTACAAAGTAATTGGATATAAGTGTTATTTTTTCATTCATGTATCAGTTCCATTCAGATCTAGAAAATCCAAGATGTGGCTTCACGCCACCACAGGACCCATTTGTGTGAATTCACAGCTGACTATCTGAAGAACTATAGTTATAGTAAGCAACCTGTATATCTACATCTGCTTAGCTTCTGAGATTTAGTTCAAATATTTACTGAGGTGATGAGTCTTTACATTGTAGGCAGCAGGCAAACTTTTCCCCCTAAATCACACAGTTAATATAAAATGCTCAGATTAGAAATAGTGGCTGAAATCCTGCTGTATAGTTTACACCTGCATTGTAACTCATGAAAATGAATTGCAAGATGTAGACCTTATTTATTGCATAATGAATCCCATTATTCAATGTGCAACATATAAGGTCTATGGAGATTTTAAATAACAGTATGCTCCAAAAGATTACATCATTTGTACATTGTACAAAATAGGTGACTACATCAAAAAGTGATGTACAGAGGGATGCCCAAATTTTTTGGGTTGCGGGCTGGTCACATGGTTCAGGGAGCCGGTCACTATCGCCCGGGGGCTGGACCCGACCCCTAACAGCAATTCATCCGGCTCGTGACGTCAATTCATCCGGCCTGTGCAGGTGTGTTTTACTTCCCCTTCCAGGAGCAACGAGGGCTTCAGGGGCCAGATGAATTTGCATCGGGGGCTGGATCTGGCTCCCATGCTGTCGTTTGGGAACCCCTGATGTACAGTATCTGTTTGGTGAAGTGGAAGGGGCATGTCTGTATCAGTGTGAGATGGCTATTGTTTGCCACTTTTATTTTATGAAATGTTTTGTATCAAGAGGAACATTTTGAAATGTGTAACCCTTGGTTGTAATGCTGATCATTTCCAGTTGGAAGAATCCACATCCCCTCTCAGTAGATGAAAATTATCGTCCTCCAGCTAAAGCAAGGCAGCAGCAGAACATCAGCATGCGGCGGCAGGAAAACCATCGCTGGATGTCTGAGCTTTCTTACGTGGAGGAAAAGGAACAATGGCAAGAACAGATTAATCAGCTCAAAAAACAGCTTGAATTCAGTGTCAGTATATGCCAGACTTTAATGCAGGATCAACAGGTAAAATGCAGTCGCCTTTTTATTTTCCTCTTTATGTATTTTTCATAATTCTTGGAAATGTTTTTAATTATATTTAAATTCAGCTTTGTAGTTGGACAGAGTCAAGGCTGAAAATATTGAAGGCGGTGAACAAGGGCTTTCATTTGCTAGTTTAATTGTAACTTGAGTTATTGTGTTATGAAGTTCAGAGCAGCTTGTTTGAGGTTGCAGAAGCCATCATTTGTTCTCTTAAAACTCCTATCTGTTTTGCTGGTTTTGACCTTTAAAGCCCTACATGGTAGTGGGCCAGAGACTCCATCGCTCCAAGAGTGTCTGTCCATCCAACCAGAGCGGACTGGAGCGGCTCTCTAGTCATACCATCAGCTAGAGGTGCTCCCTCTCTAGCACACGAAGGAAGACCTTCTCCGTGTCCACACCAACCCTCTGGAACCTCCTGCCAACAGAGTTAAGATTACAGACAGATCTGCTGCCCTTTAGAAAAGGTTTAAAAACCTGGCTGGCAGGGCAGGCGTGGGGCCTTAATGGAAATACGGCCCCCGCCTGTTGGCTCACTCCAAGTTAAAGTATTATCTCAGAGTCCCTTCTTCTATATCTCTTTTTATGAATAGGGTGGGGGGTAAGTGGGTGGGTGATTTAAGGGGTTTTATCTGTTTTAAATCTGTTGTAGGCCTCCCTGATTCAGGTTCGCCTGAGTGAGTGGCATAGAAATTTGAAAATTAAATTAAAGTTAAATAAACAAAGGGACACAAAAAATATTTTCAGGAAAAGGAGGTGGTAGTAATTACATCCCCTAGAAAGCCTATGAGCAATAGCCTCTTTAATATAATCAATTTCTAACATTATTAAGGTAATCAGGCAAATAACAACAGTTCTGAAGATTATTTTATTTTTAATTCGCTGTCTTTTGTTGACCTTATTCTGTCTAATATTCTTTTCTTTGCATTGTCGGTAGTTGTGGTAATGTCTCTTTGATTCTTTCATATATCTCAATTGTCTTTGTGATATAGTTCATAAGCCTCTCTGATGCTAAGAGACATCTGAATGGGTGTTTGAAAATCTACATTATTACAGCTAATGATATGATCCATTTCCCCAAGACTTGTCTAGCTGTACTTTCAGCAAGGGTAGTGACTTCCATGTTAGGCTTTGCCTTTCTTCCCGTCCTTCTGGCCAACTATGCTATCTAGCACACATGTTATTGCTAGTATTTAACAACTAGCTTTGTTGATATTATTGACCAATACTGTTGGCGTTAGTGGTGATTATTTTAGATTTTGTTTTAAACCCTTTTTAGATACACAGTTAAAGCAGTGTGGAGAGGTGAGAGAGAGAGCTTTAGAGATTGTTAACATTAATGAGGCTATAATTTCAATTTACCTGTGTTCTTTTTTGCAGACACTCTCCTGTCTATTGCAAACTTTGCTTACAAGCCCTTACAGCGTGATGCCCAGTAATGTTGCTTCACCACAAGTGCATCTTATAATGCATCAATTAAATCAGTGTTATGCTCAGCTGACCTGGCAACAAAATAATGTCCAGAGGTATTTTTTTAACTTCATATTTGGCTTTATATAGTATGGAGGAGAAAGCTGTAATAGTATATAGAATTGATGTCTTACATTTAATATACTTAAGAGAATCCACATCACAGTAGTCCAGGGGTGGGCAACATGTGGCACATAACAGTCTCTAACGGCTTAAATGCCACCATGTATTCAAATCTTTTTAAAAAACATTTTGAAACATATCTCCTTTTTCCTCTCTTGGGGTATGGGGCAGTTTCGCCATATTTTGAAGGTTCCTTATCATCCAACTAGGGAGTGCAGTGTTCCACTCAAAACATGGTAAAAGGAACTTTTTACATTGAATAAAAATCCACCACTTCATTTCTGTAAGAAATATTTTGAGGGTTTGTTGATTATGGGAGCAAGCCTCCAAGATCCAAGGGCTAGTGTGCATAGCCCTTAAATCTTTGGAAGGTGCCCATCCTTTCTCTACTTGAAACTCGGTACAGGAAAGAAAAGAACAGTACTTTAGAAGCACAATCCAGTTAAAAAGAACACTGCAGTCTTCTTCCGTGTCTAGGCTAAACGTGAAACTGCAAAAATGAAGGCACCTTTGGTGAGTTCATTCTCCAGTACCTTTTGCCTGACCTAGTGTGAGAAAGATTAACCAGGAACACAAGGTTGTCGTGTCCAGGGTATGCCTGATTGTGGTTCAAAAATACCACAATTTTCAAGGAAGCTCTTTCTGTGTGCTCCAACACTGCAGTTAAGTCATATTGTATGACATTGATCAATTAACAGTTGTATGCTGTTTATATAAGAAACACTCAGATCAACATAACAGCTTGTATTATTTTTTTGGTGACATTTATATTGAGGTGTAGGAGCAGATAAAATTGTTACATTTTATTCTGTTTGAGAGTTACCAGGTTTCCAAAAGGAAAATCAGCAGAGCTGAAATTCAGAAAAAAGATGAATTTCTGTTTATTAACACTTTTCAATTCCTTTGTTATGGTCATCTGATCAGATAGCGTATTAACACTTGCTAACCACCCAACAACATGTTTTGACTGTGTCTGCTTATCTGTTTGAAATAGTTATTTACCTGAAAAGTTCCTTAGGATCTTTTGTTCAAAACTTATTGGTAAATGTCTAGGTTGAAGCAAATGTTGAATGATTTAATGCGTCAGCAAGAGCAACAACAGGCAAGAACATCCCAAAAGGAAAAAGGCAACAGAGCACCTCCACCTCCGTCACCAACTTTATTTTGCCCGTTCAGTTTCCCGTCCCAAACAATGAATCTGTTCAACATTCCTGGATTCCCAAACTTCTCTTCCTTCCCGCCAGGTAAGCCATTTGAGAACTTTAAAGGAGAATGTGAAATGTCTGTTGACACATGTCTGTGGTTTTTCCTTGTCCGTTCCCATGTCAATAGCTGAAAGCATCACTTCTCACCATCACAAACCTTTTCCAGATTTACTTTTACTAATAACCTTAATTGTAGCTATTTAGGTCCTGTTTTCCTGCTCACCGTTTTTGCCATATCTATTGTAGATGTTCCTTGGCCTCATGTTGATTTCTTAGTTCATTGGAGAAGTGGAAACAACTGTAAAAGGTTTAGCTCCATGTTGAGGAAGAAAGAAACTCTGTATAGTCTTTACCTTGTCTGCAAGAGACTAGCAGGTTGCTCTTAAGTAATGTTTAGTTTGTTGACTAATAATTTTCTCCTTTCTTCTTGCACCTCAGTTATCTTAGTTCTTAGCCATGTATAGAAGGAGGCTCTATGTGAAAAATAATGCTTATTTACAACATTTTTTTGTTTCTGCCAAAAATATCTGAAATCAAAAATAGTTTTCAGTTAAAATAGAGTTCTCCAGTAGTATCATTTGGCTAGCCCAAGGATCTGGCAATTAGTTCTAGGATGTGTACCACATAACATTTTCCAGCTGTACAGCTGGTTGTAGAAGATGTGGTATAGCCGTAAACCACAGAGAAGGTGGTGTAAGGAAAAATGAGAAGCTCCATCTTGAGCTGCTTTAAGGAAGGTGGCATGTAAATTTAATACCCTTTGAATATGTGAACAAAACTTTCCTATTCTTCTATATTACAATATAAGCATGCATGTGAATCATATAGAGAAGGGGTCCCAAACTTTTAGCACTGTGGGCTGGACCATTCCCCCTGAACAGCTGAACAGGCCAGTCACGTGATTCCTTCCGATGTAAACACTGCCATAAAATGCAGCCACAGCTGTCGCAAACATGTTTGCGACTGCCACGTGTGCATTTACAGCAACGTTTACGGCAGACGCAGGTACATTTAACCATGTGCGGGCGTGGTTTAGGCTGTACTAAATGCTTCTGCTTCCGGTAGCAGGAAGGGCGGTGCTGGGCCACATGAAATCGTGCTGTGGGCCATAGGTTGGCCACTCCTGATACAGAGAGCCATCTTGCTTGGTTTTCACAGGTATCAACTTCAGTCCACTATTTCCATCTGGTTTGGAGAATTTTTCACGCAACTGTAGTGCGCAAAACAGTGAACATCAGACACCATTAGAAAACAATACAGCTGGGAAAACAGACTATATGGTGTTTCCAAAACCATTTGAAAGTAATTCTACTTCTGGAGCAGAGAAACCAAGGTATTTTAAACTTAAATCATTTGTTTGACAGCCATAGTGTGTTGAGATCCATATTAGAATCCATTTTAGAGATTGTTCTCACAAACGTGAACCATAACTGTTTCCAATTTGCTGTCTGTTTTCTGAGATTCATAGTCTGAAATCCTCTTTATCTTTGTATAATGCAAAATCACACCTTAAGTGTGCTGGGTATTACACCTGTGTAACCAAGATTGTGCAGTTAAATAATTCCCATGATTCCCATTTCAATTCTTGCACATGGAAATGTGCAACAGGGATTTTGCCACAAAGAAAAAAGATTTCTCAAATTAAAAAGTATTTTGATATTACTTTTAAAAAATGGTATAAATGACACTTGCATTTGGTCAGAAAAAAAGTCCATTAGCTTTTGTTCTGTTTGGATCCAGCTTCTATTGAGTATCTAATTTAATATTGATTTACTGCTGAGCACAAAGTCCAGTATAGTTGGGTTTCGTTCATGTGAAGAAGACAAATATTAATTAATTACAATTCCATTTATGAAGTAGGGTAAAAGAAATGGCACATTCGTTAGGACTGTCCAACACCATCTGAAAGAATGCTGCTGAGGATTCTAGGCTACGGTTAACACACATTTTTAATAGTTGTTCAGAAGTTGGGGAGATCTTTGGTTTTGCATTTCATTTGGGAGGACAAATCACAAAAATATGTCTGTCTTATTTCTTGCTTTTTCCTCGATACTATTGTTATGCTAAAGTAAACCAGTTAATTGAATTTACAGATGATTTGACTTACCAATCCCATTGATCCAGTTGGCCTATTTGGCACAATTTACTGTGCTAAGCAACAGGTCTTTGGCTATATATATATAATGTGTAAATTTTCATACATGTACATAATGAATTTGCATTGTGTTCTGAATTTTTCTTTTCTGTTAAGAGGTCAGAGGCAAACTGAAGATGAATTGGATAATAGTTCTGGTTATTTAAATGATGATCAGGAAGGAGGAAAAGAGAAACAGTTATTTCTCAACAGTGGATTTGCAGTACCAGTACAAAACGCAACATGTGGTAACCACAGAGCCCAACACGATACCAGCAGAAGAAGACAATTTGATGAAGAATCTCTAGAAAGCTTTAGTAGCATGCCAGATCCGGTGGATCCAACTACTGTAACTAAAACATTTAAACCAAGGAAAGCTTCCGCACAGGCCAGTCTTGCTTCAAAAGACAAAACACCAAAATCCAAAAACAAGAGGAGGAGTAATTCTCAATTTAAAAACCGGTCTAAAACTAATGGTATGCTTATATTAAACATGGCTGGTTGGGGAATGTTTATTTTTGTCCCACTGCTTAAATTTGGATGCTTTTGAGGATAGGGTGGTTGTAAGTCCTGAAAAGTAAACAAGAAGCTAGCGTTGTCCTTTACATCAGGGGTCTCTAATTACCGGGCTGCACACTGGTACCAGGCCATAGGCTGTCCTGAACCAGGCCGCGGTGGTGGGTGGCGCTGGGAGCCAAGATGGCAGCCTTCTGCCCTGCACATGCTCTGCTGAGTCTTCCCGGTGAACGGAGCGAGAGCATGGGCTTCAGACACAGCAGATAGGCAGGTGGCCGGGCCCCTCCTCCATGTTGCTTAACTACAGCAGGGCTCCACCACCCCGCCTGTGTGCAGTGTTTCATTATGCACTTGCACCATCCAATCCCACCACCCCCAACTTACTGATATGTGGAAAAATTGTTTAGCCTGAAACTAGTCTGTGGTGCAAAAAGATTGGGGACCCCTGCTTTAAGTGACACTAGGCTGTGTTGCCAAATAGCAGCGTTTTAGTTCCTTTTCCTTTGCTTAAACATAAGTCCCCTTGATTCAGCCAGTAACCCTAGTATTTCTGCTGGGACCTCTATATTCTGACAACTTGCTTCTGTCAGCCTTGCTCTCCCATGCAGACACGTAAAATAGTATGTTTGTCCTCCATAGCTCCTTGCAGTATATTGAAAATCCACAACAGAATAATAGATTAGCATTTATTAAAATGTTTGTACTGTATAAGAAACTAGTAAGATAAACCTTTTTCAGATCACTTTCAGATCAGTTATCCTTAACTTGGCCATTGGTAATGATGTGAATTCTTGTACTTTTCATATGTACGTCATGAAGAGGCATTTTTGTTTGCATCAATAAGTGTTGGTATAAGGAACAATGCCCTTATCATGAACTGTTTATCTGGAATAAGTATAATCTTCCCCATGTTTCCAAAGCAGAATGTATAGCTTTACACTGCTGTAGTACAGAAAGTCAGAAAAAGGTAAAATGAAAAATGTACATACTTAGAAGCATGTTTAACCTTTCCCATTGGGATCACTCTATCAAAGTAATAAAGTATTTCAAATACAGTGATAGATACAGTGGAGGTTCTAATTATTTGTTGTGTTTAGTAGCTTTTAATTTACACAACTCCATTGAGTTTGTCTAATGTTTTTAAAATCTAAATCAGTTTTTTAGATATATAAGTTGGACTTTTTAAATATGTCAGTTTAGACCACGGGTGCCCAAACGTTTTGCGCCAGGGGCCTGATCATGCCTCCAGAACAGCTGAGTGAGCCTGACCGTGCCCCTGGAAGCAGGCAGGTTTGCGCATGCGCATCCGGAACCACTTCCAGGTGCAGCGCAGGTGTATTTGCACATGCGCAAACACGTCTGCACCACTCCCGGAAGTGTTTCCGGACGCCCACACATATGCACAAATGCATCCACAAGCACTTCTGGGAGTGGCGTGGGCACGTTTGTGCATGCGCGGGGGTGTCCCCATTCACTTCCAGGAGTGGTGTGGGTGTTTTTGCGGGCGTATCTCCCATCTACTTCCGGGAGCAGTGAGGGCACAACGGGCCTGATGAATTGGCGTTGAGGGCTGTATCCACCCGCAGGCTGTAGTTTGGGCACTCCTGATTTAGATGCTTTAAAAAACTGTTACTTGATATAAAAATACAATATTTAACTAAAATTTTAGAAGATTTAAGTAGCTTTTTTGTGCAAGTTGTGAAAATAGATTTTTCCATTTAAGGTTTTGAAAGTGCCAGTGTTTCAAGTACATGTGAGCCTTGCCAGAGCAGTAGGACCAGGCACTCAACTCGGAAAGAAGAAATTGTTCGATCAAAAGTGTTTAGTAAAAAGAATCGGGAACAACTGGAAAAAATAATTAAATACAGTAGATCATCAGAAATGTCCTCAGGTACTTTTGTAAAAAGTAGTTTTCATTCTAAAATTTCTTTCTTCAGTTGAGGTTTAAAGTATTCTTAAGAGGAACAGTCATTGACAGTAATAAAGTAGATAATATTGATAAAATTGTTTTCTACGTTAGTTACCACATGAACTCTCTGTTGAAGATACAGGTGTATAGATAAAATATTACTATTGTGAATATGGGGTTGATTTTCATGTGGTTAGGTTTCTTTCAGATTTAATGTCCGTTGGATATAGGCAGCAGTGTATAGGGGGGAAAAAACCTTAGCTGAATTGCAGCTGCCATAAATTATGCTGCATATGCCTGGTGATGTCATCATATATGGCCATTTTTCAGAAATTAAACATTTCCAATTTCACCCCTGATATTCCTACATAATCACATTCATTGCTTTATGGGACAGTAAGACAGGATGGAGTACTTCTAATTACCAAAAATCACCACCAGTGAGATGACTTTACCCTACTCTTTAACATCTACATGAAGCCGCTGGGTGAGATCATCTGATCCCACGGGGTGAGATTTCATCAGTATGCTGATGATACTCAGTTGTATATCTTTGCCCGTGGTGATCACAGTCATGCGGTCAAAGTCCTGACCAGTTGCTTGGAGGCGGTTAGGGTCTGGATGGGGGACAACAGACTACAGTTGGATCTCGGCAAGACTGAGTGGCTGTGGGTGAGGGCCCCTAGTCCTCATAAGGAGTTATCCCCGTTGATTTGGGATGGGGTATCGTTGCCCCAAACCAATCCGGAGTGCAACCTGGGGGTCCTCCTGGACTCGTGGCTTCTGCTCCAGGAGCAGGTTATGGCCATGGCCAGGAGGACCTTCGGGCAAGTGCGTGTCATTAACCAATTGCGCCCACTCCTGGACCGGGAGGCCTTGCTCATGGTCACCCATGCCCTGGTCACCTCCTGTTTGAACTATTGTAATGTGCTCTACATGGGGCTGCCCTAGATGACCATCCGGAGACTCCAGTTGGTCCAGAATGTGGCGGCCCGTGTGGTGGTGGGGTGTGGTCATTTCGCCCATGCCTCGCCCCTGTTGCGGGAGCTGAACTGGCTGCCTATATGTCTTCAGGTGCAATTCAAGGTGCTAGTTATCACCTTTAAAGCCCTTCATGGTAGCGGACCAGGATACCTCAGGAACCGCATCGTTTCTAGGACATCAACCTGTCCCACGAGAACAAACCAAGAGGGCACCCGCCATGTACCATCTGTTGGGGAGGCGCACCTCTCCAGCATGAGGAAAAGGGCCTTCTCGGTCATAGCCCCACATTATGGAAACTCCTCCCAGTAGAATTACGCCTCCAGGCCCAGTTGCTACCGTTTTGGAGAGAATTGAAAATGTGTTTAGCAGAATGCATCTGGGGACTGGGATTGCCAACAAGCTCCTTTTTGGCTTCTCTGAGGTACCCTCCTCTTGTAATTGGTTTTATTGAAGGGCTTTTAACTTTTTATATTGTATTTAAGTTTTGCTTAGTAGCCAATGAGGTGTTCGTTGGACTGTGTATACCGCCCTGAGTCTATTGATTGGGGCAGTATAAAAATCTAAATAAATAAATAAAAATTCAAGAATTAAAGACTTTCCCCCTACCCTGCAGCCTACAACAGCTTTAAATGTGATTAAATACACATGAGCAGTTAGACTCTACAGTTAAATATGGGCAATTTAACCACGTCCCATACTAAGAACATGTATCTGCAGAACACCAGAAATAGAAAATATTGTACATGTTTTGTTTAGTTGTCAATTATATGCCACAATAAGAACCCAGTATTTACAGACATTATTAGATAGAACAAAACACTGGAAAAAATATTAACTTTCTTCCTTCAGGGCACAAATATGTGTGTGCGTGCTTGTGTTGTATGAGGTTCCTGCGTGCACGCAGGAACCTCATACAACCTCGCATGAATGCACACACGTGCAGGAACCTCATACAACAACGCACGCATGCACGCAGGAACCTCATACAACAATGCACACATGCATGCACGCGCACACACACACACACACACACGTGCAGGAACCTCATACAACAACGCATGCAGGAATCTCATACAACAACACACGCATGCACTATTGTTTAATGTGGGGAATTTTATGTACGCCACCCGGAGTCGCATGTCAATTGGGGCGGCTATACAAATTGAATTAAATAAATAAATAAAATGAACCTTAAGTGGCATAATTAACACAACAAGATTTCAGCCTTTTACCTTGAAAAACTCTATTACTAAATTTTACTGTATTGTAATAATTGTGTTAATATTTTGTTTTTTATTGAAGCTTTGATTCCTTTCTGTTAAAATATCCTCCTTGATATATTTAACAAAGATAACAGTAATAGGTTTCTGAAATTAAATTACTGTCTCTACAAATAATGATCTGTTAACTTGTATTTCATTGTAGACACGTGCTAATATGTGTTTGATTAATAAATTGGACCCATAGTCAAGAATACAGAACAGGGCAGGCAGAAGTGAATTTCTCTACTCCTTTCTCCAGAGTTTAGAAGTACTGTACTGTAACTACTTTTAAATCAGTTACTTGCATATAATCCCTTTTTCTAGTAGTATAAAGATTGTATGATTGTAAATTGATGAGATGTAAGGTAATCCTTTGCTGGATCTGTTATTCTTCAGTTCCTTATATATTTACAGGGATATGCCCTGCTTACTGGAGCATGAATGTGGAGCAGTGGTTCAAACACTAATTTGCTTCACATATTAGAAGTAATGATCAGTAGTTATTTTAGTTATGTTTAGGAAATAGAAAAGTAGAAAATTGCTTTTGAGAAATGGAGCTATACTGTACCATCAACAAATAGCAGGGCTAGAAGTAAAATTGAAACTAATTGTTTGAGACATAACTTTCCAAATGCTTTAATTCTCCCTATGACAGCTCTTCCACTCCCTGTGAATGCTCCACCATGTGATCAGGAGCTCTCCTGACTGATATGGCTACTTTGCGGGAGCCTGAGGGGGTAGTGGGGAATCCCCCGTAAGCAAAACACACAAATCCTGAGTTTGGATGATACTTTTGCTTGACTTTCAAATAATCCCTTCCCTCTGTGCTGTAGACATCAAGTTTTCCTGGCCCCTTTTGGGGCAAGGAAAAGGGTTGTGGTGGTCAGGAGAAAGGCGAGAAGAAGGCAGCTTGAACAGGCCCATATGCTAACACTGAACCAAAACCATTGTTTGTTGCAGGAAACTGAATTCTGGATGTCCCGCTTCATTGTATATGCTCTCCGCTCTAAAACAAAGTTTGTTCACTTCACAGCCCAGAAAGCCTACATTAGATAGTCATATTGTTCTGTTCAGAGCTTGAACATATTTGGTATGGGCTAACCACAGCAGACTGGTTCAGCCATAGCAATAAGTCATAGTTTAGCATAGTTTAATTGTAGAGAATGAGCCTCCCCCTTCCCAGGCTTGCATGCTTCTTTGATGTTTAGTTTACTGCAGTTGCTCCATTGTCTGGAGATAGACAAACCATAGTTAATCTTAACTATGGTTAATTACAGTGTTCACCAACTATAGGTTTTCTTTACTGCAGTTCAGGATTCAAGGAAAGCACCAAATTGCAGTTAATCGAATGAAAGCCTCCAGTTGTCTCACAGCCTCTGGAGGAAGAGGAGGAGGAAGGAAGGCTATGTGTGTGAACCCAGGGAGAGGCTAGGTTCATTCTCATGTTTCAAATGTCACCAATTTCCCTTTTTAATGCGTGGTGTGGTGTGGTGTGTGTTTTCTCCCCTCTGGGATTTTTTTTTTTTGAAATTGTGGGAGATGAGTTTAGTCTTTACATTTCATCCAGCTTTTATTGAAAAGGTTAAATTTTTAGATTTACTTTACTTGTAAACAAATTTAAATGATCTCAGCAGAACAATCTACATAAACACAGGCTATTAAGGCAGCAAACCTGTGTATCTGCTTGGAAAAAACAACCTGGGTACATTATATTTTTCATTCAGAATGTTTTTGGTAATTATGTATTTTGGTAAGATATTTTGCTAAAAGAAATGAGCTGCATGGGGATTTTCTAGAAGTTAGTTTGAGTTAATAAGTAGTTTGTCTCCCATTATTTCATTCAGCCTTGCTTTTCTTTATGATACACATTTTGTGTTTATCACTGTCTGTCCTTCCCACCCACACCTTTCCTGCAGCACATGCTAGGAGAATACTGCAGCTGTCTAACAGAAATGCATGCATAGAAGCACCAGGTAATGCCTTAGCTGCTTAGCTTCTTAACTAACTAACTAGCTAACCATATTTTATAAAGCTCTTATCCTTGATTTTTTTTTTCATATGTGCTTATTAAGCCAGCTACTAATTGAAACAATTCTGCAAATTTAATATAAGATACTTTATTCTAGTGTGTCTTGGCAGGCAAGGTGCAATAGATTATGTTACTTTGTGTAGTCTGCTATTTGCCACCATTAGATTAACAACCGTGGGTATGT
Source organism: Bradypodion ventrale (assembly GCA_035047345.1). Lineage (NCBI taxonomy): Eukaryota > Metazoa > Chordata > Lepidosauria > Squamata > Chamaeleonidae > Bradypodion > Bradypodion ventrale. Next base: position 81,830,951 of record JAWDJE010000005.1, on the reverse strand, counting down.
AGAATCACATGTTTACTTGCCAAAAAGGTGCAGAAGGATTGCTAACATTACTAAAGGCTATAAATTTCTAACAGAAAGAAGAGCTCCCGCAAATCCAAGCTTTCTATTGTGAAAGAGTAATATCAATCTACCTGCTTTTTATTTGTGCTGAAGCAGAAATTTTTACTAATGATATATCAGTTCTGTTGCCCAAAGATCTCTGAAATCTCAGATAGTCCTAGTGTAGACTATAACACTTGGGTGAAATAGAATGGCAGCATTGCATCCTATTTCTTCTTTAAAAATGGTAACATACACATTTTTATTGTGATGTTCTGAACATTCAAACTTAAACATGCCAGCTAAGAGCAGGATGTGCTACTTTAGCAAACGTTTAAGAAAGTTTGTAATGAAACAGAGCTAAACCATACATATGTATTCTGTGTAGATGACTGACCTTCAACTGAAATATTTATTTATTTATATTTATATTCATGGCAAGCTGGGATTCACCTTAAACAAATTCATGCCAAAGGCATTTTTCCTGCTTCAGGGGGAAAAAAAAGCATTCTCAGATACGAGTTGCAGCCGCTGCTACTGCCGCCGATATCTCACCCATCTGGGATTTTCTCTGGGCAACGTTCAACAGATTAAGAAATTTTTACAAATAAAAATATAAATTTAAACATAATATAATACAATACACAAAAACAACAAACAATAAACCAAACAGAATAAATTGTAGGCAAATAAGCAACAAACGATGTTTGTGCTCTTTTCTGCAAAGGTTTTGCGAATATAATTTGTAAAATTGAATGTACTAAAATGCATTGTAATTTTATTTTAAGATTTGTAGAATAAGTACACGGATTGCAACTGTTCTGTTCAATATTCCATTCAAAAAGCAGGGCTTTTCTATAGGAATGAATTAATTGGAGGTCCTCTAAAATAAGGCTTCCTGAAGCATCCTAGAAATATCACCTTTCCCTTCATATACAAGCAGAAATGCTTTTCACCAATTTCTGAGAAGAAAGGCAGGTTAGAGCTTCACCATAAGAGACATTCTCTTAAAAGCTTGCACATTAGAATAGGAAAGAACTGTGAGCAATGATGGTATTTAATAATTTCTTTGTATTTTCTACAGAAACTGGCAGTGATCTTTCTATGTTTGAAGCTTTGAGAGACACCATTTATTCTGAAGTAGCTACTTTGATATCCCAAAATGAATCTCGTCCTCATTTTTTAATTGAGCTTTTTCATGAGCTCCAGATGCTAAATACAGACTACCTAAGACAAAGAGCATTGTATGCTTTACAGGTACTTGAAAAGTAATGATTTTTAAAAATTAAGTGGGTCTCCACCTACAATCTGAACTTAACAAAACTGTTGTGTCTATATAGGATATAGTGACCAGACATGCTTCCGAGGACAGTACAAAAGGAGAACATCCAAAACAACTGAGTTCTGCAAGATGGGTAGGATCAAATTCAGAACTAACTCCTAGCGAAAGCCTTGCCACTACTGATGATGTAAGATTCTTGAAACGTTTATCTTGGATATTGAAATATATTGTTTACTTATTTTAAAAACTGCTTTAGAATTAGCATAAAAACCCAGTAATCATAATGCCTATAATATCTCAAAGTTGCACAGGCATGAGTCATTAAACTTAATGTAGAAATATATTACAAAATAATGTCAGATAAGAATTCTGTAGCAGGCTTGTCAACCTCAAGTAAAATGAATAGATTACCGTATTTTTTGGACCATAAAATGCACTCCCTCCCCAAAAAAGGGGAGGGGTTAATGAGGGTGCGTCTTATAGTCCAAATGCTGTCCAGTAAGGCTGTTGTACAAAGATATTTTACAACAGCCCCAGCTAGCCGGCTGGCCAAAGACCTTCACTGCCGCCCCACAGCTGTTCCGGGCGGAGAAGAAAGGAAAGGGGGGAGACATATTTTAAGGGCCATTACCACAGGTGGCCACAAGAGGGCAAAAATCGCAATTTCCCATTTAAATGCATTGAAGATCAATCAGCTTTTCTTTTTGTATTTTCCCAATGCATTTAAGTAGGAAACCAAACCTGTGCATAAAAAGAAAGAGTTTCATTTACCTTTTTTTGTTCCTGCTCCATGTTTCCCTGCTACGTGGTCAAAATGGAGGGGGAAAGCAATGCTTCCTGAGAGGCTAGCCTAGAGCATCGCTTCCTGCTTTAGTGCAATTGGCCTGCCCACCCATTTCCCCTGCAGCGCCACCACTGGTTGGTGGTGAAAGTACAGATTCAGAATTTCCCCCCCTTGTTTTCCTACTCTGGTCAGGTGTGTCTTATGGTCCATAAAATACGGTATAAATACATAATGTAACTAGTGTCCCTTACCCAAACATTGCTCTTAGATTAACCTGTTTTCATTTTGTTTTAACTCTAGACCGGTGTTTCCCAACCTTTGGTTTTGTGACTTCAATTCCCAGAAGCCTAAGTCAATTCCCCAAAGTATTGATCAGCCAGTGTACTGACTTAGGCTTCTGAGAATTGAACTCACCATATGGGGCATGTTCCCCACGTTGGCAACCACTGCACTTGACTGTTCTTAAGAGAGTCAGCCTTTTTAAACTTATAGACCTGTTTAAGTCTCTCATGTGATGAACTTGAACTAAAATCAAACTTTTAGACCCATTGAAAGTGGGAACCTGCTAAATCGGCACTTCTGAGTTCCATCACGGATTATGTTTGTTGAATTCCAGAATAGTCTATGCTGTGGTTTGAATATACCTGCTTAGTTCCTTTAGAAAGTAAGTGCTTCCTTCCTGAATTTCTGCTTGTTCCTGGCAGAAATCCAGTGAACTCCCTGAAGAAAAATTCCTTTAATCTAGTATTCTAAAGAACGTTCATAATAAGCTAATTTCTCAATCTTTGCTAACATACCTATAATGAATAGAGAAGACTACAGAATTAAGCTTTACTATAGATACTTTGTGGATATCCAATGTGGTGTAGTGGTAAAGTGATAAACAGATTCTGGAGACTAGGGTTTGAATCTCCACAGGCATGGAAACATGCTGGAAAAGTGGAACTGGTAAATCATTCTTTAAATATCTCACTTTCTTTGAAAGCCATTTTAGTGTTGCTGTAAGTTGGTTCCAACTTGATAGAACAAAGCAACAACAAATAGATTCTTTAAGATCATTCAAATTTCTAATAGACTTCAGTAGTTTATGAAAACATGAGAAAATTGTCAGGGGACGACGACGATGGTTTACGGAAGAGCATGTGCTAACTTAAATTCTATTGCATGTTTTAAGGAGACATTTGAGAAGAATTTTGACCAAGGAGCCTGTAGAAAGTGTGATCAAAATGACGCAGACAATGTCAGCACTATGTCTACATCCTCAAATTTCGAACCATTTGCGACGGATGATCTTGGTAAGTATAGATAAGGTACCTGCAGTCAGAACTGTTTTCTGACAACCTGTGTTTCACAGTTGTACTTGTCATACTTTAAAATAATAATGCTCTTCTTGCAGTTTGTTTATTGAATCTGTACATACTAATGATTGATTTTCAAAATGTACAGTGTATATTAAAATATTTTGTTGCCTAAATATAGGCAATACTGTGATTCACTTAGATCAAGCATTGGCTCGGATGAGAGAATATGAACGGATGAAAATGTCAGCTGAAAGTAACCTGGATTCTAAAGATGATTGCTGTAATAATACCCAGAGTGCTTCTGCTTCTAAGTTGGAAGGTATATGTTTATTTATCTGTTACAGTTATATCGGCATATACATATTTGACATTGCTTTTAAAAATTCATACACTTGAAACATTTGACTCTGTATCCTGGATGATGTTTAACTATTAAAATCAGTTGAAGTCTTTGTATGACCAAAGAACCAGAAATTGTTACCTATATTGAAATGGCATCTTGTCATAAGAAGATTGATTTCAGTGTACATTTTCTCTTCAAAGGTACATCACAAGCTCCTGAAGTCTCTGCTGTACCTTGTCCTCGAATAGATACTCAGCAGCTTGATCGGCAAATTAAGGCTATTATGAAAGAGGTTATTCCATTCCTGAAGGTAATACAAATTACCATTTCAGTAAAAGCAGATGGGAAAATGAAGTCACCTGTTTTTACAAAAAACTAGTCAGTTTCGATTTACTGACCAGTTCTTGTGTTGTTCTCTCCTAAAACAATATACAGTCTCCCTAGTGTTACACATTTTATTAGCCACTGTTCCTGTTTTTTAGGTGATGGGTCAGTATGACATACCTGTCAAGTATCCCATTTTAGCCAGGATTTCCCGTAATTCACCACTCCGTCACGCTCCTTCCCGCCATCATCCCGTATTTTAACGGCTAAGAAAGGGGTTACTGCGCATGCGCACCACTGTCTCTGACAGGCACGCATATGAAGTAACCCCTTTCCTGACCGAAGGGGTTTCTGCGCATGCGTGCAGGGGTTACTGCAATGCACGCAGGGGTTACAGCGAATGTGCATTGCCTCTGACATTAGAGGCAAGAGCACGCATGTGCCAACGCCAGCACCCGGAAACCTTCCAGTATTTGGACACCGGCAACTTGACAGGTATGCAGTATGAAGTCTTTCATAGACACCATTATTACTGACCTGATCTCTTATTATGTGTGGCCTGGAAGCCTTATTTGTTCTTTTCTTTATAAGCAGACAGATAGTTGCATTGCTATCCTTGGAAATCAGTGTAAAATCAGCAGCCTCATTACTTATAAACAGAACGTAGTATGTAAAATACTATGAATAAAAGCAGTACATGGTAAGGAGGTATATTTGAAGGAGAGCAACTATGAGTGTGAACAGTGAGCTTTTTTTAATATTTAGGAGCACATGGATGAAGTATGTTCTACTCAGCTTTTGACTTCAGTAAGGCGTATGGTCTTAACCCTTACTCAGCAAAATGATGAAAGCAAAGAATTTGTGAAGATATTTCATAAGCAACTTGGTAGCATATTGCAGGTTAGTATATGATTGCTGTGCTCCTTTTGTTTAACCCCACATTCACAATCTTTATGGCTATTAAATCAGCTCTAAGTAAGAACAGGCTAAATCAGGTGAAATCTAGCATCACTGTATCATATGCATCTCTTTGTCTACATCATCCCTCCTATGTTACTCTTTTGCAGACCACAGAATGCAAAAGAACATCACTGTCTTCTCCTTTCCCTTGTTTTGAGAGGAGAAGACAGTGATGTTCTTAGCATCAATGCAGATGCCTATGACAGTGACATTGAAGGCCCATGCAATGAAGAAGAGAATTCAGATTTGCCAGAAAACACTGTGAGAAGTGGAGATGGCCAGATAGATGACCTTCAAAAGGATATTGAGAAAAGTGTCAATGAGATCCTGGGCCTTGCTACATCCTCCCCAAAGGAGTCTAAGGGAACAACGTTAGCTGTTCCTCCAGCAGATGATATACAACCATTAGCACAGTAACTGGAATTCCTGGAGTTTGAGATGCGTGCAAGGGCTATTAAGGCCCTCATGAAAGCTGGAGATGCAAAAAAATAGCCCCATGGTGGTTTCATTTGCGAGACGTCTCCATTTGTTCTGATGGGTGTGATGTTAGCTCTCTTTAGTCCTAAAAGAGATTTAGACTCCTTTTGACATTCCTCATTGAAATCCTTTGTATATATTAACTTGTGGCTAAAATTATTGTCAGCAGTCTGTCATTGCCCCAGGACACTTCTTTTGTGACGTACACCAAAAAATTGATTGGTTTGAAACCATTTGACCTTACTGGTTGCTTAATCTTTCTCTCAGATTATTAGTAGGAAACCAGCAGTCATAGACCATATGGAGCTCTAGCTAAACTGTAGTACTGCACAGTATAATACAAAAGCTGGATGTCCTTAGGCAACTTGTCCTTAAGAGGAGTGAGAGATGTTTGGCCCTCTAGATGTTGTTAGAGTGTAGTTCCTGTCAGTCCTCACTGTTGGCTATGTTGGCTAGTGCCAATGGGAGTTGGAGGCAACAAGTTTCCAGTTACTTGTGAGAGTAAAGAAGAAGCCATCACCCATTAGAGGTGGAAGGTTCTAAGCTGAGCAAATACTCAAGAATCTCATGCACCCTCAGTGGAATCTTGAAAAGATGGTGATAAGTTGTATTGTGTCTGACTTGCAATGGCTGGCCCTTTGAGAGCCAAAAATGTTGATGTAGAAAGCTCTCAGTCATGGTTTAAAATTAAATATTAGACATCAATAATTTGTGTAATCTACAAAAACACATCATCTATCATAACTGTAGTGAGTTCAGTAATAACATGTGCATCTCTAAAAAATATGCTCTAAGGAACTAGTGGTATTCAGATTTAGTTCCGTGAATGATATACAGTTGCTGACAATAGACAAAAAAGAATGGTTAAACTTCAGAAGATTAAAATGCAGCCTTAAACAGGAGAATTAATATGATTTAGACAATATTTGAATCCAGAAGTAGGAAGCTACAGAAGTGCCTGATGTTTAAGACTTGGTTCACTACAGCCATTTACTTTATTGGCAGCCATGATACTGTTTTCTTCTTTCATTATGGTTCAAGTTTTCTAAAAAATTTTTTTTTAAAAATAGAGATATTTAGCACCTAGTTGAGATAGTTGTATTTATTTGTCAGGTACGTGTTCACCATCTAAGATGAAGCAGATCAACACAGACTCTGAACTTTCCATGCAGCAAAGTACTGCTGCATTAATTGTACAAATTATGTGGTTTGGAATGGATTCAAAACCTTATTTACTCATGGAACTCACTAGATGGCATTTGATTGACATGTTGTTCTACCATTCTGGTGACTGCGAGAGAGAAGTTGTGTAACTCCATATATACCATCCTGAAATGAGTGGGGGAATGGGGACACATACATGTAGTAAATAAACTAAAAGTGCTTTCTTTTCCTTTTTCTCTTTTGAACAGGATTCACTGACAAAATTTGCTGGTAAGAAATTAAAGGATTGTGGGGAAGACCTTCTTGTGGAGATTTCTGAAGTCTTATTCAATGAATTAGCCTTCTTTAAACTCATGCAAGACTTGGACAACAGTAGCCTTACTGTAAAACAAAGATGTAAAAGAAAAATTGACGCAGAGGGAATGATACAGTCTTATGCCAAAGAGGTTAATATCTTATTTTAAATAAATTAATTAATACAAAGATTATTAATACAATCTTTTAAATATTTTTTCCTGTATTTGACCAACTCTCTTGTCTAATATAATAGGAACTGTAAATATAAATTAATTAACTAAAACTTACAGTTACTATAATCCTGAGTGCACATCTAAACTGATCAGTTTGTTGCACCCTATTCTTGCATCCCATTATTTTTCACTATGGTAAAGGGGGCTGAATTCTCAGCAGTCTAGTTGAGCTTTTCCCAATCATTGGTTTCCCAGATATTGTGGACTATGGCTTCCATCATCCCTGACCATTTCCCGTAATAGATGGGACTGATGGTAGTTGTAATCGAAAACATGTGGAGAATAGCAAATTGGAGAAGGCTGGCTCGGTTGAATCCTTTTTAAAACCAGACCCGCAAACTTCATTTTATTCTCTTTCTGGTAATACTTTGAGAGGATAGATTTATTTTTTGGAATTTGTTGGTCGTGAGTTTTGCAAAAAGCCTTGTCTATCCATTATTATCTTCAGACATGTCTGTGGCTTGTAAGTCTCCCATTATGTTGGTCATAGCATGAGCATCCTTAATACTTTAGCTTTTAAAAGTCTGGCAACAAGCAGACGTCAATTCAAATGTTACCTACTGTATTTGTGTATATATCACTAATTTTAAAAACTGATTTTGTTCTGGAATGTTTGAAGTGGTAGCTGTGTTAGTCAGTGCAAGCATATCAGAGAATAAACAAAACAGCAAATAAATAAATAAATGTTGAGGTACCTTAAAGACTAAGTCCTGTATTTAAATGTGAGCTTTCATGAACCGACTTGGTCCACAAAAGCTCATATTTAAATACAGGAGTTAGTCTTTAAGGTGCCACAACATTTTTTGTCTTTTTTGCTATTTTGTTTTGTTTACTCTATGATTTTATTCTATTTCTTTTATCTTCAAATTCAAATGTTTTTAAATAATATGTTTTTACTACATTTTAAGCACTTAAATTTTTAAAAAAATGCCTCTTGTTTTACTGTGCTGGTCTTAGACTGTAATAAAGTGATTGATTGATTGATATTTGTGTATACCCATCTCTCACAGAGGAGATTACTGTAGTCCTTTACTTATGTTTTACCACATGTAGAGGTGAGAAGTCTGAAGAGTAAGGCACTCATGTAGATCAGAACTGCAGAATGTCAGGCTCCCAGCTGATGGAGCTCCCATTGATATCCAGCAGACCTTTTCCTCTGTATAGGAGTGGGATAAAACTGAAGAGTAGAGCAAGGCTAGAGTTCTCTGTACATTTGAATTATTTAATTCATGAAATGTATCTAATCACAAAGGATGATTGTAGATGCTGTTTTCAAAAACTGATGTCCCCCACCTTGAAAATTCCTGTTCCTATCTTACTTTACTTTGAAGCTCACTTGAAGATCTGAAAACGTGTCAAGATTACTTTACACTGAATACCTAGGCAACAAATAATTAGGAATGTTGTTCAAGAAGTATTCAATGAATAACATTTGATTTATCTTCAGTTTTGATCTAAGAAACCATAATTAGTAGCAAGTTTTGACAAAAGTAGAGATCATAAAATGGAAGCATTTATGTGAACCATTTCACAGCATTACTAAAAACCAAATGAGAACACTATTGATAAGCAGGATAAACTGATTGATTGGGATCAAAGTGAATCCCAAAACAGTGAATTGATGTCTATAGAAAAGTTCCTTAAGCTCAAAATTCTGTCCTGAGAAGAGGGATGTGAAAGAGGCATAACCGATTTTGGAAAAGGAAATGACCAGTCTACATACATGATAATCTTGAAATGGTTTCGGGATGTGTGTTGCAGATTAAATAGATTTCATTTGTTCCAGTGTAGAAGCTCACTGATTTTACCAAACATAATTGGACAAAAAAGCAACAGCCAATCTTTCATGCCTAATAATCAAGTAGATGTTAGTTTAATCGCCATCTCAGTGGATTACTGATAGGTTGCTTAGTTTTGAAAGAAAAGGTGGTAATATTGTTCAATATTCTGCTTTCTAGGCAAAGAGGACACTTGAAGAAAGATCTTGTTCATCTACTGAAGATATTGATGAAGACAAAGTAAGTTTTTCATTAGGACTGAAGCAAAATATGGATATGAATTTAACAGACCTGAAAATATTAATTCAATTGCTACAAGGATAGCAGTAATAATTTGCAAAGAAGGGGTAATTTCTAAAATTCTGTAAATGTTCAGCTCAACACTTTGCACCCGTAACTTAGCACATTAGATTTCAAGTGAGAGGATGTTACTGCATTCATGTCATACTATTGGCATTTCCAAATCTTATTAGTCGTTCTGAGAGCAGAACAATGGACTAGATAGGCATTTGACCTGATTCTCTAGGGTTCAGGGTTGCAGTATTTGTCATCAGAGCCACCATATGTAGATCAAAATATTTGGAGGATCTTTGGGTGAATTGTTTTAAAAATTCACAACCATGAAAGTTAGGCTTTTGTTCTGTATGCTAAAGGTTTCTAAATGCTATGTTATTGATTTCTTGATATTCTCTTTTAACCAGAGTAATTTTCAGATGTGTATTTTATAGTTTTGCTGTTAAAATGTGTATAATTTTATTATTCTATTGTAATGCTTTGCAGATACCTTTGGTGTGATGCATTATAAAATCTAAGGGTGTGATGTAAAGTGACAGTCTAAATATGAAGGCTGTTCAAGTACCCTGTTTGATTTGTGTAAAGGTTTTATATGTATGCACCTTATAATTTTGATGTAACACATTTGTGTATTCTTAGATATTGTAATTATATTGTAATGAAATGATATTTGGATTGAATAGTAAACTTATTGATCGATTGGTTACTCACAATGTTGTCTAAAGAAATCTAGAAGTTGGAAATTTGTAATTCCATCAAGCATTGATTTTGTTTGTGTAGGACAAAGACGAATCAGAAACTATTAAGCAGGATCATGAATCTGCAGGACTCAACAACAAAGAAGTTCCCAGAGGCTCAAGATCAGATGCTTCTGATCAGGAAGAAGAAGAAGGGAGTGGGAGCTGTCCATTGTCCATAAGTAAGCAGTTGCTGTGATTGCAGTTTCACACAATAAAGCTTTTGTTACAGCTTTACATACTTTTACAGTGGGACTAAAATTCAAAGGTCTGTGAACCACTGGATATGTGTCACCCAATGCCAGCTATTTTCAGATACAAATGTTTTCACTTTTTATCTCCAGTTTATATTTGTATCAGCAAAATATTTTGCCTAATGGAATAAATACTCTTCAGTTCAGCTCCAAGATGTGCTGAAGAAGGAATATCAATAACAGCAACTATGATGATTATGATGATTGCACTGCACAACAATGATTTTGCTACTGGGAATAACCTGTGTGATTTATATGATATCAAGTGTGCTGATTCCAAATCTGAACCCAGAATTTGCCTGTCGCATACAGATTTTAAGGTGTGCTATAGCTGTTCAAATTGTTGGTAATTGGGTAATGTATTTTTACATGGGAACATTATAACAGTTGCAGCTACCATTATGCCTGCCTCCTCCTCAGCTGATGCCTAGCGGCATGCATGTTCCAGCAGCAGCTGAGCATTTCTGGGCAAGTCAGTGAGCTGACATCAGAAATAGGTATAAAAGACGAGATGGACCAAGGCCTTGTCTTTAGTGTGAAACCATCTTATTGGATAGTACAGTTAGGCAATAGTGAGTCTGTTTTGAGCTAAAGATGAGTAGGCCCAGCTGTGTAATAAACCAGACAATTTTTGCTACATTTGTGGCAAATATACCCCTCACGATCAACACAAGAGCCTAACCAAGAGGGTAAGATTTGCTAACTTATGTTCCTGACATCCTAGGCAGAATCGGACTTCAGATTTGAATTCAGTGCACTTGATTTAGTATAGGACACATGGATTAGACCAAGTGGCAGACAAATTTTTTTTGTGATACAGTGCTATGATTGATTGATATATTAAAATATTTACAATAAAAACATTTAAACAAATTGAATGAATTAAAAATACCAGCAAGAACAAAAATAATACCCCCATTAAAAAATGCCAGCAACAAAACCACTTATTAGTGACTGAAAAGTTATTCAAACACAGCAGCAGCAGCAACAACAATAATAGTTTTCAAATCCGTTCTGATTTATGTCAACTCTTCCTGGGTTTTTTAGATCTGAAGTAGTCTCTTTATCAGTACCTTCTGGGCATACTGGGACTGTATCGCTTGGCCAAGGCTGCACAGTTGGCAGCAACATATGTTCCTGGTGAGCGTGGCTGACCCTTCTCCCAAGAGGCACTGTGGGAAATTAAATTTCTGGTTATTTATTCATTCTTTAGATTACAGGGTAAGGCTTTGATTTTTGGCATTTTTGACCTATCCAGTATAGTAGGTAGGACATCCTTTAGGGAAGGGATGGCCAACCTTTTTATGTTGCAGGCCTGACCACACCCCTGGACAACATCATGGGTCAGACCATGCCCCCGGAAGCAGAAGTGGGCGCATTTACGGCTGTCATAAATGTGCCCACTTCCGCATTTATGCCAGCCATGGGCGCTTTTATTCATGCACATGTGAGTTTTGCGAAGGACGTAAACACTCCACTTCCATTTCTGGGTGCAGCGGAGGTAATGATGGGCCGGATGGGATGGCATCAGGGGCCGTGGACGGCCCATGGGCTTTAGGTTGGGAACTCCTGCTTTAGGATGAACATATATAGGATTGTTCTGTTAATCATTTATGGGCTATGACCGTCCTTGTTGGGTTTTTCTCCCCATTAAATTTTTCCATGTCATTGTTGGCAGTGAGACATATAGAAAACATGCACAGAATTTGCAGACCAACATAACCAGTTCTGTCCCAAAGTGTGTTGCTTAAGCAGAAGTCACAGCTACCAGTGCTACATGATTTTGAAACTGCTGTGGCTTTCAGAAGGAATTTGTGATAAGGCATGGGAAAATATGCAATCAAAAATAAAATTAAAACCTGCTTCCATCTCCATTACCTATATCCCCATGTGCAATCTTCAGTTAGCTCTTTAGAGTATCACATGGCTTTAATGTGCATGCATTTATTCACGCAGTGTTTCATTTACATCTAAAATAAATTTTGCTTATACCAGGCTTGTCTAAAGCAGAAACTCAGGCACTAACTAATTATGGAAGTGGAGAAGATGAAAACGAAGATGAGGAAATAGATGAATTTGAAGAAGGGCCTGTGGATATTCAAACTTCCCTCCAAGCAAACAATGAAGCAACAGTTGAAAATGAGCAAGAGCAGGTATTGACCAAACGATAAAACAGCATTATTAGTGCTGAGTCGTTCATAGGCTTGGAAAGGTTTCTTGTCCTACTTAAGCATTTGAGAGGCATGATAAATATGAAAAATTCTAAATTGTTACTTGGCTAAACTAATGCTTTCGGATGAGCTTTTCAAAGTTGGACAATTAAGGAGGCTGTTGGCTTTAATAATCATCATAACCCAAGGATACAAATGTTTTCTAAGCTATATGTAGCAGTAAACTAATGCCAACAATGATTTTCTAAACATTTTACAACGTAAAAAATTGGATTCCAGTTGACTGGATAATTTAATTAGTCTATACCAGAAATAACAATGATACATTATCTGCCTATAATTAGTTAAAATTGAGTTCAAATCTCTGGGCTTTTCCTGTTCTTATCAGTTAAAACAATTTTTTTACAGGTCTCAGAACCAGAATCAGAAAAACCAAGTGATTGTCAGATTGTATCTTCTGAGCAACAATCTGTATATGCTAGTGGTAAGATGACGATTTTCCCCACCATAAGAACTGATATAATTTTCATTATGTAAATACAAATTACATCACTTTCTAAAAATGGAATTAGAGGCAGGGAGCATTTTATATTTTTGTGGGCATGTTCATACTTTGAATGTCATGAGAGACCATTTCTTCCAGAACTCCCATGATTCTGCCATGAGTCTAGTTCAGTGGTTCCCACCGTGGGGCACATGCCCTGTAGGGGGACTTCAGTTCCCAGAAGCCTGAGTCAGTACATTGGCTGATCAGTGCTTTGAGGAATTGGAGTCCAAAAAACAAAGGTTGGGAAATACTGGTCTAGGTATTTGCATGAAATACAAAAAAAAGATACTAATTAAAAACCTATAAATTTTTAAAAAGTTAACTACAACCTGCAAATTAAGTACTACTGCAGCTGCTTGTAAAAAATTACTTTTCAGATGGTTTTGCTCTGAACTCTGGTTTCTCTTCAGATAGTGTTACTATTTCATCTTTTATAGAAGTTCTTAATTAAATTTTGGTGCTGATTAAAAGCACATAATGTTCTATAAATGGCCTTGTTAGTTTTCTGACATATCAAAGCTTGCTAGATGTGTTTCTTTCCCCACTAAATTGGTCAGCAGTTCATGCCATAATCTTGAAATCATAAGCAGTATTCACATCATCTAAACTTTACTTGGTTTCTTTAAAAAAATTCACAGTCTTAACATTTGCACTCTTTTCTAGTAATAAACGTTGGGCTTGAATGATCTGTAACTAAGAATTGATCTGTCACAAATGGCCAAATGTGTCTCCTATTTATTTATTTATGTATTTTATTTATGCATGCATGAATGCATGCACATTTATATCCCGCCCTCCTAGTGGGTACACCACTCAGGGCGGCTAACAATATAATAAAAATTACAATATAAAACAATTCAGCAACAATAGCTAAAACAAGACCTAACAACCCCAGCTAAAACCAGCATTAAAACACAAACAAACAAACAAATCATCATTAAAAAACAACCCTACTCCCGTTAAAACAGAATAACCAAGCTGGGGGGCAGCCCCTCACATAGGCTAAATCAGCCAGCGGGCTTGACTAGTAGAGTCAAGCGTGCCCCATACCTACTGGAAGAGCCATGTCTTTAGCATCTTTCTAAAGGGGAGTAGTTCCGTCTGGAGACGGGGCAGACATGGAAAAGGCTCTCTTCCTGGTTCCAGTAAGATGTACTTCTTTCACTGATGGGACCACCAGTGAGTCCCTCCTGTCTGCCCTAAAAGGACGGGCTGAATTCCTTGTGGTCACGCGGTCTCTTAAGTAGCCTGGTCCAATGCCATGAAGGGCTTTAAAGGTCAAAAACAGCACCTTGAATTTTACCCGGAGGCACACTGGCAACCAGTGCAGCTCCCGGAGAAGTGGTGAGGCGTGAGCATAACGCCTGTACCCCATCAGAACCTGGGCAGCCGCATTCTGGATCAGCTGAAGCCTCCGAATGGTCAGCAAGGGCAGCCCCATGTAGAGCACATTACAATAATCCAATCTGGAGGTGACCAGAGCGTGAGTGACCGTGAGCAAGGAGTCCTGGTCCAGGAGCGGGCACAGTTGGTAAATGACATGAAGCTGTGCAAAGGCCCTCCTAGCCACGGCTGCCACCTGCTCTTCTAGCAGTAGCCGCGAGTCCACGAGGACCCCCAAATTGCGCACTGGATCTGACTGTGGCAAAGATGCCCCAGCCATGACCAAAGATGGTAACTCCCGGGATAACATGGGACCCCGCACCCAAAGCCACTCAGTCTTGCCAGGATTCAGCTGAAGCCCGTTGTCCCCCATCCAGATCCAACAGCCTTCAGACACCTGGTCAGGACTTTGACTGCATCACTCGGGTCCCCACGAGCCAAGATGTACAGCTGGGTATCATCTGCATACTGATGATACCTCACCCCATGGGAACGAATGATCTCACCCAGCGGTTTCATGTAGATATTAAGTAATAGAGGCGAGAGTACCGAGCCCTGAGGCACCCCACATGGAAGCAACCTAGGGCTGGACAACCCACTCTCTAAAGACACTGACTGAGTCCGGCCCGTCACTCCTCGGAGCTGGCCCAGAAGGATACCGTGGCCGACGGTATTGAAAGCCGCTGAGAGGTCAAGAAGAGCAAGGATAGAGGGGAGACTGAGTGCAGACTGTTCAAGGCTGCAATAAGTAATGAAAACCACTAGTGCACCGATTCTTAAATTATGGGCCTCAGCATTTTGGGGAAAGGAAATCACAGTAAATAAAAAAGTTATATCCAGACATGACATGTCCTGAATATTGTGATGGCACCTTATCTCTTTTGTCCCCTTTACTTTGTCAGTAACAATGGTTGTTGTATATCTAGGAAATGAGCTTGATGATGAGAGACTGACTGGCTGTTGTCCAACATCAGCAGGACAATTGTCCAGACTGCATTATATTCTCTCACCCCTCTACTCATATGTCATCTATCCTTAAGGGACTGCGGTGGCTCAGGGGTTAAGAAGCTCACCTTGTTAAGTGGAAGGTCAGCAAGTTGGCAGTTCGAGACCCCGGTACTGCATGATGGATTGAGCATCCGTCTCTGTCCCAGTTCCTGCCAACCTAGCAGTTCGAAAGCAAAAAATTGCAAGTAGATAAATAGGAACCACTTCAGTGAGAAAAGATCTCAGGGGCATGAAAGGAGCCTCATCCGGGCATCCTCTTAGCAGAGTTTCTCCAGCAAAAATCCTCTCAACTCAGAATAATTTTGAAATTATTATTATCTACCCTTGCCTTGGTTAGGTAGTCCTTTGGTGGGAAAAGAGAGAGAAAACTGTGTAGGTAGAGGTATTAGTTGTTGCTCGCCAGCAGCAGCTACCACAGCCATCATCACAACAAATGACATTTGCTAATGTGGCATGGCAAAGTACAGAGTGGAGGACAAGAGGGAGAAATAATTACTCAATGATCAGCAGTCAGCAGGCCAGTAGGGATGGTGACAGTGGGAGAGAAATAGGTTACTAATAGTGGAGATCTTATAGAATAAGAAGGAATATGAGCATGTATAAGGAAGTTCCTCAGTCACATTCTGCCCCTTCCACCATAGCAAAGCCTGTTTCTTTAAGCCTTAGTTTTTTGTGCATACTATAGTGAGATAATACTGCTCTCTCTTGAGGGTTGATGATTATTATTGGAGACTGTGGGTCTTACCTCTTACAAGATTTTTATAGACCACCTTGCTGATGTAAGCAATTCAGTACAGTTTTAAAAAGTGAATGTACTGTTTCTTAATTGTTGTGTTAAAGTGTCTGTTCCTGTGCCAAACAGTCCCTTTGCTGACCAACGTTTCTGCCTTAGCATTAAAGCCATGTTTTTCATTGTCATTCATTGTAGGTGATCAGAACTTACCTGCTGTTGTGCCTCAGTATCTTAATATAATGGAAGATAAACAGCCGCTAGCTCTTCAAAGTGCTGAAGAGTTTAAGGCCAGCACTGAATTAACAGAACAGGACTCTTCGGTAGTTGAAAATGAAAGTCAAACTTCAGTCATAGTACATGAAGAAACCAAATCTTCACCAGAAACCCCTGAAAGCTCCGTGGTTGGTAGTCCTGATACGGAGTCTCCTGTATTGGTGAATGAATATGTACGTATAGTTCACATGCAGAACAATTTTGCCTTTTAAATATATCAAGTATTTTAACTTGTGCAACAATATGTGGGTTGGGCTTCATAAGTGTTTACGCCAAAAGGTTTTGTGGACTTTTTGGTTACTGTTGAGCTTGTACCTTTTGAGTTTTGTCTAAAGCCTTTCCCATACAGCTCTTGTGTCTTTAAAAGTTGTCTTTCTACCTTGAATTTGATGGAGGACTAAAACATTTTGCATTCTCTTCAAAATCCTTATATCTATGGCAGCTGTAGTTTTCAGTCACCTCTATCCTCTAACACTTTCCACAGCCCATTTTTAAAAATATGTACTCGATATAGAAAACTGTGTTTTGGAAAATTATAGTTTTGAAATTAATCATTGCAAGCCGTAAACAAATAACTTTAAATAAATTTCAAATTCTCTTGTGTTTAAATATGCATTTTACTCTCTCAGTGAAATTGACATGATTCACAAGTGAGACTTAAGATCTTGTTAAGTTCAATTGAGAGGTTTAAGTATGTACAGTGATCCCTCATACAACGTCCAAACTTGGTTCCACAAGTTTGGACTTTATACGGATTTGGACTTTGTATGAGGCATGCAAAATCCTAGCCACGATGCCTCATACAACGTCCAAATCCTTGCCGCGATGCCTCATACAACGTCATTTCCATAGAGATACATTGTACTGTAACAGCACAGACTTCAGGGCAAAGTCAAGGAAACAGACAGGAAACTGACAGAACTTTAAGAAATCATTGTCTAAAGGCTAAATACATTACAAAAACATGTCAAACAACCCTGATTCTCCAAGAATCTGAAGAATGCTGCAAAAATTCCAGGAATGCTTCCAAAAATTCTGATGAAAAAATCCAAAACCGCGCTCAAAACCACTCCTAAACACTCTTCACCTCATGAATGCACGCATGTGTCCTGCCTTTTATACTGCCCAGGCACAATGCAACCTGGAAAAACCCCAATGCCTCATACAACGTCACACAACTTTGTATGAGGCAACTTTTTTCAAGGAATTAGGTGATGTTGTATGAATCTGATGTTGTATGAAGCGGACTTTGTATGAGGTATTACTGTATTTGATTCCTGATGGAAATTGAAGAGACAAGTGAGACATGGCTAGAGCAGTTATTGACAACCTGATCTTAAAAATATTCTGTTCACAGGAGACAGGTTCTGGAAACAACAGTCAAAAATCAGATGAAGATGACTTTGTAAAAGTAGAAGATGTATCCCTTAAACTTGCAGTCTATTCTGAGGTAAGTTTTTAGAAAAGCAGTGTAAATGAAAATGTACAAAACCAAATATTTATTAAAAATACCATTCACAGGAAGTGGTTATTTTTTTTTAATTTAGTAGAACTATTCTGATTTTGTAAAAAATTTGCAGGAAGATCTCACCAAAAAAATGGCAGCAGAGGCTCTGGCCAACAATATCACTGCAGAAATATTAGCTGGCACACAATGTCTTGGTGAAGAATTAGTAGATGATCCACAAAAGTTGAAGGAACCTGGTAAGAATCTTTAACCTCCTTACACTCCGCTTATCCTCAGCTAGTTTTTCTATCCAGATTGTGCATTCTAACTCAGAAAAGTTGGAAACAAAATTTGCGTTTTTTTTTTTTTTTTTTTTGCTTAGGTGGGTACATTTGACATGCCAGGTTTTAGTTGAAGTAAGTAGATGTTCCCGAAATCACAGCAGGCTGAATTAGCAATATGTGATCCACTGTACTGATTTATCCATATAGCTAAAAGTTACTTGAATATCACTTCCAATTTTGCCTGATACATTTTTTTCCCAGATGTAAAATTTAGATGTAGCTATAGGTGTAGCCCATTTATTTTAGGGCAAGTCTTTTTGTATACAATAGTTTTCTCTCTAAATTTGAACGTGTAAGGAAAGTCAAGGGAAAACTGTTACAGTATTACCTTGCATAACACCCGCATCGGGTAGCATCATATTTGCATAACGTCGCAGTTTTTATGCACGTGATGCCTCGCATAATGTCTAAAACCGCTCAAAAAGACGTTATCCGAGGTATTGGTATAGGAACCTCAGATAACGTCCGCTTTCGACCATTTTTTTGGACTTTCTGCGAGGCATCTCCCCATAGGAACCGCATAACGTCCAAAATCACATAGCGACCAACTCCGTCGAACGGAGTTTGGACATTATCCAAGGCTCTACTGTATAACATAGTTTTAAACTAGTCAAGTCTGCAGCTACCAGAATCTGCTAAGTTTCAGAAGGTTTTCCTGGTCAAATCATTGCTCGTCATCATCATCTGCAACTCATCCGAGAATGCATTTTTTTTCCTGAAGCAAGAAAAATGTCATTGGCCTGAATTTCTTTAAGGTGGACCACACACTATGATCACGGAGCCATCACCTGCGGCACATATGGAATTTGATATACAGGATTTAACAACAGGACTGCAATGGACTGCTGCAGCCTTGAGGATATTATCAATTATTGCTAACTTAATCAGTCTCACATTCTTGTTGACAAATCAGTATTTTCTCTTTTTACAGAAACTGTTGGAGCCCAAAGTGCATAAAAACAACTTTTAGGATTGCTTCTTGGTCTAATTCATCTATGGTTGATTATAGAACATCACTCCTTTACTTAATGTGTTGTAATCTGTATAAAAATGTAAATTAGTTTTTCATACATTGCCTTTTAGAATAGGCATGTTAAACATTGGCCTATAAAACTCTAAACAGCTACAACTGAGCTTTCAAGCCTGGCTGCACAATTCTTTGCCGTCTTGTCTTTTTTATTGTGATTTTAGCAATTTTAAAATGTATCTTTAAATAAAATTTGACTTGTACTCAGGTGTGTTTTGAAAGTTCTGTATGAAGTTCTATGAAAATATTTAAATGTTACAGATTCAAGGAATTTGTTTGAACTGAAATCTAGTCATTCTTTGCCATTAGGAAAATGTAACATTTTCCACAAGTACACGGTGCTCCTCTGATCAATAATGTGTTGCTAGACCTCATAACTATTCTTCTGCGTGCAGGTTGTGAGTTCAATCCTGACCCAGGGCTTAAAATTGACTCAAAGCCTTCAATCCTTTTATGGTCGGTAAAATGAGTGTCCAACATGTTGGGGACAAATGCTAATTAACTTGTGATCCATCCAGAGAGTGCTGCTGCTATGGGGCGGTATAGAAGTGTAATTGCTATGCACAGAACTTGGTTACTCTTGGTTGCCTCAGGCGAAGGACAGGACATTACTTCTCCAGTGCGTCTTTGTTCAGAAAAGGCCTAATTGACAGTTTAATCTTGTTTCGTCAGCTGTAAGAGCTGCAACTGCAGCACCTGAAGGCAACAGGAAAGCTTGGGTGTGGGGTGTAGGCCAGATGTGGGAGGTGGAGCCTGCTCCAACTCCTGTTCCCTGCCCCGTTGCATGGGGGAAACGCCTTA
Source organism: Bradypodion ventrale (assembly GCA_035047345.1). Taxonomy (NCBI): domain Eukaryota; kingdom Metazoa; phylum Chordata; class Lepidosauria; order Squamata; family Chamaeleonidae; genus Bradypodion; species Bradypodion ventrale. Next base: position 81,810,950 of record JAWDJE010000005.1, on the reverse strand, counting down.
ATTTACCTAATGGTAGGGCATACCCTAGTTGTAACGTTGAGAGGTTTTGTTTGTTATGTCCTTTGAAGTTATGCCCCAAAAAATAATGATGTAGCTCATTATGAATTACTTGAAGGTGCAATGAGGCCAAAAATTTATTTCCCTTTATAAAGAAATTGGACCAAGTAGTAACAATTTTATATTTTAGCTGGATACAGAACATTTACTTGTTCTTCCTAAAGCATAATTCAAAGCGGGGGTTCACTGTACTTATATTAACATTTATGACATTCTCCAAAGAATCCCTGGCTGTCGTAGGTTTCGGTTGAATTTTCAGTTTCCCCTGCCAGGTACCCTAAGGTCCTTCTCAAAATTAGGTTGCTGTATAAATGGAGTATTCAAGAAGTTGATGACAGCAGGGTTAAAATGCCATGGGAGTTATGCAAAAGTTAGCATGTCCCATGTGAGGAAAATAACCATTGCTTATAGTACGTCTAATTTCCCTTGGTTGCTAGCATGTCCGTGTGCTAGAAAAACTGTTTGCCCTTTTGCCAAGGCATACTTATAGACCCTCTATAATGATAATGTGCATTTATTTACAAACAATTAACAGTCTTATGTTTCTATTCTGAATATTGTCTAAAGATCATGAACTAAGCTACAAGTCTTCATGCTTATGTGATTTTCTCCCAAATCTTCCATATGAACAGGCTGTATGTCCAACATAGCATATGTAGGACTGTAGCCCATCTACCGTGGTATATGCCTGCTAAATCATTTATCCTTAAAGTCAGTTTTGTGAATTCTGTCTTGTTTTGACTTGAATGATTAAACAAACTTCTTTAATGCTATTATGCAAATTTGTACACAAAGCAAGAATTAGGTTACAGAAAAACAGTTGACAGCACTCGCTCATAGCTGTGCAGTTGCACTATGGTGCCATACTAGGCGTAGCAAGTTGATCCTGCTTTGGAAACATGGAAGCTGATCACTGGCAGAGTTCTGTAAGGCAACAGGCAGGTTTATAGTTTTCCTGCAGGTAAAGATGACTTTTTAGATAGTGGATATCATCAGGGAGAGGCTGAGAATGCTAAACCCATGCTGACTAATTTAATCTGAGGATTAAAAATATTTCGCATTTTATTATACAGTTAAACTCCTTTACCAACAAATCTGAAGAAGAGAGATTACCTGAATTAATATAATGGATAGCCAATATAGAAAACAAAACTCTACCCTCTGAGAAAAGGGTCATCAGAAATCTTAACCAGTGTGGCTAGTTTTTATGTGGTGTTTAACATAAAGCCAAACCTTACAATTGTGACAAAGCTAGTCTTCAAGGTGCGAGTGTAGAAAAGAAGCTGGGTTAACTTTTATACTTTGCCCATTGGCTGGTATTTTGTATGATGTTATATATGGTGGTGGTAATTGTTTTTACACACTCCCTCCTCCTCACTAATGCATATACTGGTTTTGATCAAAACCTGAACTTATACTGCATTTTGACTATGATCAAATTGTAGTCCAGAGCCCAAGTCTTTAATTATCAAATTCTTGAGGTAACACATGGCTCAACATTAGGTAGATAAACAGTATTTACCTATTAAATTGTAAGTTACTTACCACTTAATAATAGCCAAGATTACTTTTAGTTGTTTAAGGATTTTAGACTTGGAAGTCAACCATATGAGATGGGGAACTGTACTTCTTTCATGTCTTAGTCGGATGTGAAACTGCCAAAATGAAGCCACCTTTGGGTGAATTCATTCTGTAGTTCTTTTTGCTTGACCTAGTGTGAGAAAATTAGCCGGCTCAAGGTTGCCGTTGCTGGGGGTATGCCCGATTGTGGTTCAAAAATACTACAATCGTCAAGGAGGCTTTCTGTATACTGCAGGAGCTGTACTAAAACACAGATATCTTGGCCAAGATGCTTCCACTCACAATTGCATCAGTTAGAAATGCTATAGCATGATTGCATAGCACCTACTCAGCCTGTAAAAGTGCCCATATTTAACCTCTGGCATCTCCAGGTAGGCTTGTAGAAAGAATCCCGCTGGAAACGCCACAAAAGGGGTTCCAGAGATGTTAATAATATTGAATCAGATGGACTGAAGGGCTGATTCAGCATCTAATCAGCTGGTGTTCCTCATGATCTGTTTCCTACTTGTCTGAAAATGAACATTTCTACCAATTTTGTTATTTGTTAAATTAAGGCACCAACTCTGCCTCGCTTATGTGTGTGGAGAAATATATAAGTTCACACTAAATCAGTGGTTCCCAACATGAGGCCTGCACCCCACTGGTGGACTTCAATTCCCAGAAGCCCATGTCAATACACTGGCTAATCAAGTAGTGGCCAAACTTTTCAGCCCACAGGCTGGTCATATGGCTGAGCAGGCCAGTCATATGGTTCCTCCTGCCGTAAAACATGTCCATGGCTGTCGTAAATGCATTTACGACAGCTGTGAATGCATTTATAGCAGCGTTTTGCGCATGCACATTTTACTTCTGCTTCCAGAAGTGTGAGGGCACTGTGAATCGGGGCTGGCCTGTGGGTCATAGTTTGGCCACCCCTGGGCTAATCAGAGCTTTGGGAAATTGACTTAGGCTTTTGAGAATTGAAGTCCAAAAAACAATGGTTGGGAAACACTGAACTAGATCCTTGTGTTACTGACACAGTAGTATGATGCAGGAAGACTAACTCTAGAGGAGACACAAAGTCTAGAGCTAAGAAGTAAATCACTTTCACGCAGGCCTTCCTTTAGTATATTTGGAGTACATGGATAACAGTGACCTCAGTTCACAGAAATAAATGAGACATAGGATTGACAAGAAACTGTGTAGAATGGATAGCAATACTTGGGTGGGGAAAGAAATAAATATTCAAAACACAGTATTTAAACCATTTATCGCTGCAATTGTATTACAGTGGTACCCCATATAACGGATGCTTTATATAAGGAAAAATCCGTACAACGAAGCATTTCTGTGCTTATTGGCGATGCACCGTATAATGAAAAAAATGTTCATTATATGGATCGCTATTGGCAATAACCCGTACAACAAAAAATGTTCGTTATAGGGGGTATCGCCAGTAGCAATCCGTATAGTGGAAAAAACCATATAGCAAAGAGCTCTGTAGAACAGAGTTTTTTCTTGGTATATGGGGTTCTACTGTACAGTATCTTACTTTCTCCAAGAAGTTAGAACATGGCAGATCACTTCATTCTTAATTGTTTTTATTGTAAAATGATCAAGAACATGTTAAAGGTACATTCTTACTACTGACTAGCAGTATTCAAACACTCATAATTCTGGTTAGCTACTAGGAAGAATGACGGTGTTCCAAATTTTAGCCCATGCATTACCAAAGAGAAGCCCAGAGTGAGACAGGGGCAATTAAGTGCATACATGAATACAAACGCAATACTTCCTTGTGCTCTGGCACAATTTCCTTTCTAGTTTACCAAACTGGAGAACAGCAAGCAACAGAGGGCAGAGGAACAGGCAAACAAGGAATGCTGGTCAAGAATGCCAAAAGCTGATGCTCTTTGCACTGTCTATGCACCAGTTTAGCCAACTATGCCTTGAAAAAAGGAACAACTTAAAAATAGACCTGTTCATTTTTGGAAAGAATATAAGCGCAATAAAGCTTGGAGGATAAGGCACCTGTCCCTACAACCACCACCCTTCTCTTTTTTGAACTGCCAGAGATGCAGCCTTATCATATTCTGTGACTCTTCCTCACAGTCTCTGCACAAAATTTAAGAAAAAGGAAAGCAAAGTGCTAAAAACTTTAAACAATATTAACTTCATCCCTGGAAAAATAAAAGAAATTAGCCAAGCTAGCTCAACACAACTTATTCTCTTTCCAAGCTGAATTGTTCCCTCCAGGGTTCTCTTAAAAAAAATTCAAGAGATGGAAAAGGGGTCCCAAGAGATCTCATAGCATTTCGTTGGGTTGGGAAAATAAACTCTTTTGTGGAGGTCTTTGATAATCTACAGAACAGGATTACAGCAGCACCACAGACAGGGCTCTTTATTTGAGTCATTGCAGCTCGAAACAACCCAGTGCCCTTTAGAAACCGCCCTTGCCCCTCTACACCCAGTTTGCAATTCTGTGCATAAGCTTGGACATAGGCCTCACTGAACAAAGCGGGACTTGCTTTTCAAGTTAACACATGCAGGACAGTGCCGCAAGAAGCAGTATGGGAAGAAACAAGGACCCCAGGTCAACTCTTAGTTTCATACATTAAAAATAATAGGCATTTGAAAGCAGGATTTTAAGATAGGATCGCAAGTTGTCAATTTTGGTTTTTTGAAGTGCAATTGGTTAAGCAGCAAAGGTGACTCTTGACAGAGTTAGGGCATCATCCTTCTTTATCCAGGAACAGCATCCAACTCATGTCGATCTGATTCCACAGGAAAACCCTCACCAGGGACTACAGGGTTGTGGACAGTCCCTTAGGTAAGTTTCTGTGTGGCCTTCAGAAACCTCAAACAGCGTTGTAGACACGGTCAGCTAAATGAGAAGAGTTTGATATTAAAAAATGAAATTCATTTGAGTAAATATCAAGAAAAAATGTTTTAATGTAAAATAAATAGCTTTTAAAAAGAGAGGTCTATTTTAGGACTTTTAAATATCTATAGATATTATGCCTGAGATAAACTATACAGAATATTTACATGCAACACAACAGCTTTTAAATTCTCGATGGTCTGCACGCAATACTGTCTGCAATACACACCAAAATAATGAATAATTTGCCTGGCTTTTTCTCCCACCCAGAGGTAGTCAAGAAGCATTTGTTGCAAGCTTGGAGCTGCTGAGCTCAGTGCATGAAGTTGTCTACCTCCTTCAGCAATGTGGTTTATGCATTAAGAAGAATCAATGGGAAAATACATCTGAATGATGGCAAAAGAGAATTCTGACATAAGTAGAAGACTATTGTGCTGTAGAGAGGATCTGATTGATCCTCTGACATGCTAGTGTCCCTTCTTGGAAGAAGCAATATTCTACGTAGCTATCAGCAGCTGCATTTTCTACCTGTAGCCCTAAAATTGTACCCAAGGAGTACAGGTATATTAGGTCGAAAACAAAAATTCTTCCCAACTCTCCTGGTTTCTAAGGGGAAATGCAATAAATGTAAATAAGTGATCCATCAAAACAACTTCAGAATCTTACAGCTCTCTAATGGGAAAGAAATCTCCCGAGTTGACAAGCTAGGCTCTAGGATTTAGCCTCACCACCTTGAATCCTAAAATATCATTTGTTAAATTGGAGCAAACATCTGTTAAATATACTGTATATAACAAAAGCAACATGAAGGTTAAAAGCAACTGGGGCAATCAAAATAGGTTTACCTGGTTTTTATGTGGTTCAAATAAACAAGACAATAAAAATGATTACCTCGTTGAGGACGGGTTTTGTGGAGAGAATGTTGTACATAGCTGGTAATGAGATGTTCTGGGAGATGAAGAGAAAAAGAAATATTGTTACTTCAGAACATAAATGAAGAAAAATCTGTTATTTTTTTAAGTCTTGCAACAGCAGTAATAAAGAGAACAGCTATGATCTAACCAACTATATCTAAGTCCAGAGGCTAAATTCCAATTTGGGAAGGGTTCTGGAGGCTGAATTCCAACATGATTGAATAGTAGGGCTAACAGCACAGCCAAATATAATTCTGCCTGAACCAGCCATTTTCTCACTTAAGCTGAATTTTATAAATGTTTATTCAGGAGTAAGCAACTGCAACAGCTTTCCTGCTGCCTAGAAGGCAAACCAGCTTTCACGATCCCAAGGAATACAGTAGTGTAGTTGAATTCTCTTAATATCTGAAGATTATATACGGGCTCTCTGCAAAACTCTTATGAAACATTATTTTTCTCATCCACAAGAGACAAGACAACTCTTTTTGTAGGCTTCGTTATATCAGAAAGTACAATTGTTGGCTTTAGTTTTTCAGTTATATGACACTATATTAATATAAATGCTGCTCAAAAAAAATAAAGGGTAAACACAATGTAACCCCAAGTTAATTACATTTCTGTGAAATCAAACTGTCCACCCTGGTAGCAACACTGATTGACATTCAATTCCACATGCTGTTGTGCAAATGGAAGAGACAACAGATGGACATCGGAGTCAATTTGCAAGGCATCCCCAATAAAGGTGTGGTTCAGCAGGAGGTGACCACAGACCACTTCTCAGTTCCTTTGCTTTCTGGCTGATAGTTTGGTCACTGTTGAAAGCTGGTAGTGCTTTCACTCTAGTGGTAGCATGAGACGGAGCCTACAACCCACACAAGTGGCTCAGGTAGTGCAGCTCATCCAGGATGGATCAATGCGAGCTGTGGCACGAAGGTTTGCTGTGTGCCAGCATTTTGTCCAGAGCATGGAGGCGCTACCAGGAGACAGGCCAGTACACCAGGAGACGAGGAGGCCGTAGGAGGGCAACAACCCAGCATTAGGACCGCTACCTCTGCCTTTGTGCAAGGAGGAACAGGTGAAGCACTGCCAGACACCTGCAAAATTACCTCCAGCGGGCCACCAATGTGCATGTGTCTGCTCAAACGGTCAGGAACAGACTCCATGAGGATGGTAAGAGGGCCCGACGACCACAGGTGGGGATTGTGCTCACAGCCCAACACCGTGGAAGACATTTGGCATTTGCCAGAGAACACTAAGATGTGCAGGTTCGCCACTGGCGCCCTGTGCTGTTCACAGATGAAAGCAGGTCCACACTGAGCACATGTGACAGACATGTCAGGGTCTGGAGATGCCGTGGAGAACATAATGCTGCCTGAAACATCCTCCAGCATGACCGGTTGGGCGGTGGGTCAGTAGTGTGGGGTGGCATTTCCCTGGAGGGCTGCGTGGCCCTCCATGTGCTTGCCGGTGGTAGCCTGACTGCCATTAGGTACTGAGAAGAGCTCCTCAGACCCCTTGTGAGACCATATGCTGGTGCGGTTGGCCCTGGGTTCCTCCTAATGCACAACAATGCTAGACCTCATGTGGCTGGAGTGTGTCAGCAGTTCCTGCAAGACGAAGGCATTGATACTATGGACTGGCCCGCCCGTTCCCCAGACCGGAATCTGACTGAGCACATCTGGGACATCATGTCTCGCTCCATCCACCGACGCCACATTGCACCACAGACTGTCCAGGATATGGGGGTTGCTTTAGTCCAGGTTTAGGAGGAGATGCCTCAGGAGACCATCCGCCATCGCATCAGGAGCATGCCCAGGCATTGTAGGGACGTCATACAGGCATATGGAGGCCACACACACTACTGAGCCTCATTTTGACTTGATTTAAGGGCATTACAACAAAGTTGGATCAGCCTGTAGTGTTTGCTTCCACTGTCACTCTGAGTTGATGAATTTGATTCCCATTGTTAAGTTTTGTGTGATTTTGTTGTTAGCACATCCGACTACAACATGCGAACAACAATAGGAATACAGTATTTCAGTCATTCAGATCGTGGGATGCCTTATTTTTGTGTTCCCTTTATTTTTTTGAGCAGTATATATCTATACCTATAAATCCAAGGGTTAACCGTTGGAACTTGTTATAAGTTTCTGCACCCGTCCATCCTATCCCGTACTGAGCCTCCTGCACTCGCCTGAACCCGGTCTGGAGGTTACTGAAGGATTGAGAAACGTCCCACAAACCTGAACAAAGGGAAACAACTTCAATTCCCAACGTTCTCTGTGCCAATCGGCCTGAGGGACGTGAGCAAAAAGAACGTTGGGAAACGCGACGCGGCCAATTAAAATCAAGCCGCAGGGGAAAAAACCGCCACACGAATGCAAACCACAAACGCAGAACTACAAGTCCCAGCGTCCTGCGCACCGTGAGCGTGCAGAATGCTGAGAAAGCTGGCACGCAAAAAATAAAATTACAAAATGCAACAGGAGCGCAAGTCCCCAGCAGGCAGATGCAGCGAGTCACAGCCTCGCAAAACAAAAAGCCACAAAATTCCACTGCGAGACACCCGCTGTCCTTTCCCGGAGCAACGGGGAGAAGAGGGACTCTTTCTCCTCCACGCTACCCCGCCGAAGACACGGCAAGACCACCGCCGGCCACAAGGAAAGTTGAGCCAGGGTGGAGAAAAAAAAACCAAAAACAGGCAGCAGTTCGTCAGGAGAAGCACCCTCCCTGGTGGATGACTGGCTGATGCCTTTGTACTTCCAAATACAAAAGCAGCAGCCAGCAATCTGCAAGGAAGAGCACCACTCCTTACGGATCATTGCCTGCCGATCTCCAGTTAGGTAAGTCAGGAGAGAAAGGAGAAAGAGAGGAGAGAACCATCGTTAGGCAGAGATAGCTCTTCTCTGCCTCCTCCTTCTCCCCCGACCTACCTTGTGTTGTGTACTGCAGTATTCCTCCATTCCCTATTCCCTTTTTAGTCTTTTTTGTGGGGTGGGAGTGGTAGTACTGCGGTATTCCTCCATTCCCTATTCCCTTTTTAGTCTTTTATGTGGGGTGGGAGTGGGAGGGTGGGTTGGTCGAGTGAGGGTTTTAATCTGTTTTGTTATATTTTACTGTATTTTATCTGTTTTTACCGTTGTGCGCCGCCCTAAGTTGGGTTTCCCCGAGTGGGTGGCATAAAAATCTAAGAATAAATAAATGAATGAATGAATGAATGAATGAACCTTCTCGGGAGAAGAATTGGCTGACTGCCTCCTCCTCCTTTCCCCCATTGCTGCATCGAAACCAAAATTCGAAGCAGCAATGGGGAAAAGAGGAACCGACAGGCAGCCTGTTCTTCACACTAAAGTAAACACCAAAAACAAACACCAAAATTAATAAAAAAATAATAAAACTAATAATAATTAAAAAAACCATTAAACAAAAAAGTAAACCACAAAATACACAAACAAAAACATCCACAATACCACAAAACAACATACAAAACACCTAACTACAACACGAAAATACCACAAATTACACATATAAACAGCTAATTACACAAATAAACAACGAAATAAGAAAAATTAAACAAAACCAGAAATAACCAAACCAATTAAACAAACTTAAAACTCAACCAAACCAAAAAGAACAAACAGAAACACCTCCCAGCCCACCACCACAAAAACAAAACAAAGAAAAACCCCAGAAGAAAGAAAACCAGAGAATTCACCAGCACGTCCTCCCTCCACGACAACCGGATCAGAAATGAAGAAACAAAGACTACCATGTTTCCCTAAATATAGGACCTCCTCCCATAATAGGACACCCCCTTTTTCCCCCCTGCCTTTGAAATATAAGGCCCCATCCAAAAATAAGACCTCCTTACCTCCTGGCTGTAAGGCGGCCGGCGTGGCCCATAAGACTTGTCGCATCGGAGTATCGATTGCCTCCCCGCTCACAACCAAGGGAAGTTTCCCCTGGTGAGAGCGGGATCGAGACTCCGATGCAGCAGGTCTCCTTATGGGCCACGCCGGCCGCCTCACAGCTGAGGCCAGTCTCGATCGCGCTTCCCCACTCACAACTAAGGGAAGCGTCCCTTGGTAGTGAGTGGGGAAGCCCGACCGAGTCTGGTCTCGGCTGTAAGGCAGCCGGCGTGGCCCATAAGAAAGCCAGCCGCATCGGAGTCTCGATTGCCTCCCTGCTCACAACCAAGGGAAGTTTCCCCTGGTGAGGCGGCCGGCGTGGCCCATAAGGAGACCTGCTGCGTCAGAGTCTCGATCCCGCTCTCACCAGGGAAAACTTCCCTTGGTTGTGAGCGGGGAGGCAATCGATACTCTGATGTGGCAAGTCTTCTTATGGGCCCCGCCGGCCGCCTTACAGCCAGGAAGTAAGGAGGTCTTATGTTGCTTATACAAATCCAAACCCCTGCACCGATCGCGCTGAAACTTGGCACATACGTACCTTGGGCCGAAGAGACGGTCACTGTGGGGGTGTCAAGCCCCATGGGGAGGGTTACGCCTCCTAAATCAATCCGCAAATGGGATGCCTCCACCAACAGGAAAAAAAGCAAGGGGAAAAAGCCAACCAAGGGGGATTGTGATGTCATCGCCACAGCTCAACCAATTCCTAGCTGACCAGACCTGGGGCTCTGTGACATCACAGGGTTCCCTCATACAAAGCGACACCCCTGCACCGATAACTGCGTGCATGCCTACATTCAACTACTGTCGGCAGGCGGCCACCGCAGCATGGCTCCTCTGCACTCCTGAAGCATGCCTCGGGGGGAGGGGGGAGGGAGAACCCACAGCCAGGAGGCAGGCAGAGGACAGGACCAGGCTGCCATCTTCCCTAGGCCTCCAACCCCCCCATGGGTCCTCTGCCCACCCGCCCAAATGGAGCCTCCCTTCCGCTTGACACAAGCCACGGGAGGACAGGGGCCGGGCTGTGATGGCTACCCACTGACTGTAGTCGCTGGAAAGGCCGGTGGCGGTGGCCAGAGTCAGGCCGGGTCTCTCCTTAGCCCGGGTAGGTTACCCCCGGGCAACGCCGGGTCCTCTGCTAGTAATGACATATAAGGCTAAGATCTTGAGCTGAACTAATATCTTGCCTCCACCACACACTCACTACACACACGGCTTCAGCTTAATCTTGGCCTTCTCCCCATTCCAACATCAGATATTTAAGTTACTGCAATGCTATACATATTTTTACAAGTTTCTGTGAACATGGAGAGACAGCAAATAAGAATGAGATTTTCAGATTTTTTAAATTACAAATTCCTTAATTCTTCATTCTGGGAGTTCTACAGATTTCTTATAGATACCTAACTGTGGGAGAAAGACCTTACCTGGAGCCTTTGTGGCCTAGCTGAGCCTAGCTCCATCCAAACTACCTGTTCCTGGCCCAATCCTAATTGGAAGCTTCCTTTATGAAGAGAAACCTAGATGGAGCTATGCCTCAAAGCCGTCTAGTTTGGGCCTTGCACCCAAGTGAGCCATACTTAAGTGTCTGTCTGTTAAGGCAACCCTACCAGAATGGAAAACTGTGGGATCTATAGTACAAACAATCCCATCCTTCTGAAGACACACCACTGATGCTGTACTGTTTCCATGCCCCACCCTCACGCTGTAAGTTTCAGCCCAGTCAAATGAACTGCTGACGGCCAAGCAGTTTGTGACCTTCTTACCTAGCGGAGTATCTTTCCCTAAGGACATCAGCCTGCATCACTCGATCCTCACAGACATCGCAGCTTCAAGTGCAGACCCTGAAATTTGCAATGAAGGCCACGACACGGAGCAGAGCCTTCTCGGTGGCGGCACCAATTTTATGGAACTCCCAGTTGAATTGCACAAGACCCCATCCTTGTCTACATTCAGAAAGTAGCTCAAATTGTTATTTTTTTAATGAGGCCTTTGAGAAGGTGCTGACAATGGCTCAGCGCTAGATTTCTTATATGGCCTCTCCCAAACATCTCCCATCTCTTGTGTTAAGCCTGTGAACTGGATTGATTCCAAGGTTTTACCTGTGTTTTTTTTTAAGCTGAATCCAAAACTGTCCTGAGTTCAGTGCATTTTACAAAGTGAGAATCAAATTGGTGAGTTTAGTTATCTATAAATGGTTAATGGCTTGGCCGTGCGTAATGGTAGTTAGGTTACATCATTTCACAAAACTACCTCTTGCTTTGTTTGGTTCAAGCACTTCATCGCAGGGGTTCTCCGATTATCCAGAACAAATGGAGGCTTCCAGCGATCATAATTGGTTTCCACCAAGTACCAAATGCCATTTTTTATGTCCAAGCTTGAGATAAAAAGGAAAACAAATATTTATTTATTACCATGGAAGCCTCACTTTGAATTCTGTGGGTATGTGGGTAGCAGTTTAGAAATAAAAAATCAATCTGCTTAAGGTAGAATACCTAGTAGTACTCATGCTCTTGCATAAATACTAACAGGAACTATTTTAAACGTTGATCTCCTCTTTACAGAGAAAAGCTAGTCAAAGCCATAAAATAGGAGTGCCCAAACTACAGCCCATGGGCCAGATCTGGCCCCAACACCAATTCATCCGTCCCATGCCGCCTCGTCGCTCCTGGAAGCAAAATGCGCCCATGCGATGCGTTTTACTTCTGTTTCTGGAAGCGACAAGGGTGGTGTGGGTCGGAAGAATTGGCATTGGGCGCCAGATATGGCCCATGGGCCATAGTTTGGACACCCCTGGTTTAAGCAGAAAAAATAGCAGCCTAAAAATCTATCTCATCCTGTTGCAAAACAGATTTCAAGGTGCAATTTACTTCCGCTTCTGGTGGGAGGAACCAAGTGACCGGCCTGTGACCTGAAAAGTTTGGGCACCCCTGCCCTAAAAACAAGAATCCACTAAAGCAGCCTTACAGAAATATTAAAATCAGATATATTCATAGCTTGTTTAGCTAATTTGAAAATCTCATTAGCACAACAGACATATCTATAGCTTTATTATCAAAAATACTTACTTCCAAATGTCTAAAGCTGACGTCCGGGAACGTGTAATAATACAACCCTCTCCTGATTTGTTTCCTGCTAGGATGAAATAAGCTGGGGCCAGCAGTTTTGTGTTAGCCAGTTTCTCCTTTGCATCTTCATAACTAAATGCAACAGAAACAATGAGATGGGTATACGTATCAAATATGACATATGAAGTTCACAGTCCAGAACCTTTCAAGAAATGCACCATAGGGAATATTGACTAAAATGGAGAAGGGTAGGTTACCTACCATAAGCATATTTTTCTGAGTGGTCCTGTGAGCATCCATACTAATGGGTTTACTTTCTTGCATGCGCAATGGGCGGGAAGAAAGGTCTTTTCTATAATAAAAGCTGAAGCTTGGGAAAACCGATCATTGCGCATGTGCAAGAGTAAACCCATTAGTATGGATACTCACGGACCATGGTGGAGAACCAACATATAAAGTAGCGAGGCTCATTTCATAGCTCCCACAAAACTGAAGTACACAAACAGAAGTGAAGTTGTGCAAGTATTTTAAGGAAGGATGAGGTCTTCTGGAAAGTTAAGAAAGAATAGGTGATACATACATCTGCTTCAGATTATATAGTTAAGCTTCAAACCGTATAATACAGTGATAGGCAACTCACAGCTCTCCATCTGTCAACCCACATCACTGGCTCTGTTAACCAAGGCTGGTGGGAGTTGCAGTCCCTAAAACAGCTAGAGAACTGTCAGTTACCCAGCACCAATTACAATAAAACATATTCAAAACCAAAGGCTATCACTGCTGAGCACAAAGATCTGAGTCTACAGCAAATGTTGGAAAGAAATTTCTGTGCATTTTCTCTTTTCTCCATGAATCGCAAGCCACATTTGCCAGTGTTTACCTACCCCAAGACTCCTCCAGATCAAAGGCAGATGTCACAGTGATGAATTGGAAGGGTAAGGCATGAACCATGCAATATGGATCAAGTGGCTAAGATGCTGACTGGGAGGCGGAAGGTCAGCAGTTCGATTCCCGAGGACTGTAGGACGGAAAGAGCTCCCGTCTTTGCCCCAGCTCCTGCCAACCTAGCAGTTCGAAAGCAAGAAATTGCAAGTAGATAAAAAGGGACCACTTCGGTGGGAAGGTAACAGCGTTCTGTGCACTCCGGTGTCTAGTCATGCCTGCCATATGACCACAGAAGCAGACAGCGCTGGCTCTTCAGCTTTGAAACAGATGAGCACTGAACCATAGAGTCGGATATGACTGGCTTTCGAGCAAGGGAAACCTTTACTATGATGCCTGATGTGTCTAAAGCTCCAGGTAAAGTGTGTATTGTTTATTATGCTCCAAATATTATGGGAGGAAAAAAAAATTCAAAGAGAGAAAATTCAAAGACAATCAAGAGTTGAGTGATTCATTTCACAGTACTACATGATCTTGCCCATTTTTTGGGTGACATATTACCTGGAACTAAGAGGGCCACAACCAGGAACCTCACACTAGATTTTTTTTTAAAGAAAAAATGACAGAATATGATAATTATTATTTTCAGTATCAACTGTCAGACATACTGGTAGATAAATCATTTAAAAATGGACACCTACCTTGTACTGTTTTCCAGCACATTTCTAGTAAGGAAACTCATCCAGTAACCATTTCTTTGGCCAAGAATCCACTCAAAGAGTCCTACAAGAACCAAACAGAGGAGTAGATGTCATGCTAGTAGATGTCATACTAAATAAGGTTTTGAGCATTTGTACTGCAAACCAAAGCCATGTAGAGGACAGCACTGAAAGCTTTTCATTCCTCAACCATAATTCAGTTTCCATTGAAGTCAGACTCACTTCCGAGATAAAATTTGGCCAGGCACACCTACTGTACCACATCAAAGAGTCGGGCTCGAATGTGTGACTGAACAACAACAACAACAACAACAACAACAACAACAACAACAACACCTTTTTCCTATGCTTACATGCATAATCAATGTACACATGCAGATGCAATGTAAAGTTACATTTGTTACTTGTTTTACTCTACTTTTGCCTTGGGCAAAAATTACCCCTTTATGCACTTTCCTAAATTATTGACACAATAACAAAATATTAAGCATACTCACCAATGTAACCTCCATCAATGCTGAACCGCTCATTCATGGTTAGAGTAAAAGTGCCCTAAAACATGAAATCAACCAATACTTGAGTTCAGCATATTAATACCTATCAGCCAAAAACCAGAGACCAAATTACTTTGAATCTCTAAAGCTGTCAATAATTTCTTACATGCACTAGTGTCGTGGTGCCGAACCTATGGCACAGGTGCCAGAAGTGGCACCCAGAGGCTTTTCAGCTGTCACACATGCTGTCGAGGTGAAGTCCCTAGGTTCATGTCTTCTTTTATAATACAGCAAATTCAAAGATTGTTACTTGCTAGGTCCTTTTAAGACACTCTACAGCAAATTCAAGGATTGTTACTTGCTAGGTTCTTTTAAGACACTCTACATTAGTGGTTCCCAACGTGGGGCCCAGAAGCCTCAGTCAGTACACTGGATGATCAGTGCTTTGGGGAATTGAAGTCCAAAAATCAAAGGTTGGGAAACACTGCTCTAAGTGTAAATCAACATGTTTCTTGTGTAACAGGCTGTTGAGAACTCTAGGTTCAATCCCAGCTGACGACTGTTATCAATGGGGTTTACATCCTGAAGGGTAATGTGCCACCTCAGCTCAATTCATATAGGTGTCTATTTTGCAATAATGGCAAACACTCCAGTTTGCCCTATTCTATAAGCTTTTATTAACTATTTACTAATAAAAGAAAGGATTAATAATAAAAGATGATATAAGATTCAATAATTAGGAGAATTGGGTCTCTCTAATTTGAGCTTATATTGTCAATAAATTAAGGCATATACAGTAGAAGATATTTCATGACCCAAAGGATTAATATGATTAGAGAAAGTACAGGAATTAATTTGAATCTTGATTTTTATTTATAAAACATAATGAAAATATAATAAAAAGAATTAAAAATTATTTCTTAAAAATTTGTTAAGAGATATGGGATAAATCCAGAAAAATATTTATTCTTGATATCTTTCTACTGAGTCCAGTTGCTGTACTGGAACATTTTCCAGTAAATTTGAAAAGTGAATTAAAAGAATTATTAAGAGAAAAGAAAGTAATTAGAATAAAAGATCTAATGAAAAAATGGAGAGTAAAGGACAAATAGGTACTGGGGAAAGAAAAAAAGTATTTTGGTTTAATTTTATGCAATTAAAGAAATGGACAAAAATGAATTTAAAAAGAATGGGCAACCTATGGGAATTTAAAAAATCCAAAGACATGATTGAGCAAAGGGAAGATATATAAAGAAAGATAATTATAAAGAATATAAAAATTATTATTTATAAAATATTATTGGAGGTAGAAAAGTTATTATGGGAGCATGAGTTGGGTGAAGAAATAAGTATCTAGGGTTGGAAGAAAATATGGGATGTGTGAATCTTGAAGATTATGCTGGTGAGGATATTTTTTTTTTAAATAAACTGATTTGGAGAGGCTATTTAATGCTAGTAAAACTAAGTGAAATATATAAGAAATATTCAGCATTATATTTTAGAGCATGTCAGGAAAAAGATACTTATTTTCATATGTGGTGGAGTTGTAACCATGTACTGTACTGAAATGTTGGCAAATGAACTTCAATGAGATAAATGAACTAACTAGATCAAATTTAGAGGTACTATATACTGTATCCTTAGTTGGTCTTTCTATCAATATACTTATGACAAGGTGCAATGTAAAACTTGTCAAATAAAGGACTAATTTCAAATTTGTTAACAACAATAATAATATTAGCTAAGAAACAGAAAATACAATTTGATTTTCAATTTAATTTAATTTAAATCTATATAACTAAAATCAAGGTCGAGCGCTGTATTTCCTTATACAAATCCACACCCCTGCACCGATCACGCTGAAACTCGGCACACACGTACCTTGGGCTGAAGAGACGGTCACTGCAGGGATGACAAGCCCCATGGGGAGGGGTATGCCACCTAAATCAATCCGCAAAGGGGACGCCCCCACCAACAGGAGAAAAAGCAAGGGAAAAAAGCCAACCAAGGGGGATTGTGATGTCATCACCACAGTTGACCAATTCCCAGCTGACCAGATCTGGCGCTCCGTGACATCACAGGGCTCCTTAATACAAAGCGACACCCCTGCACCAATTGCTCTGGAAACTGCGTGCACGCCAACCTTCAACGTCTGAGGTGGCCGGCATGGGTAACTGGCAGCCGGCCTCGGGGTCCTTGTCCCCAAAAAGGGGCTGCAACGCTCACCACCCGGCCGGCAGAAACGACCAAGAGAGGTGACTGTGCATGCGTGAGAATCCACACATGCGCCTAACCCTGCCTGGCATTCCAGGCTGTGGCGCATGCACAAAATTCCATGCATGTGCCAAAGTCTGCCCAGCATTCCAGGTGGTGCACGGCCTAGCCGCCAGTACGGACAGTGGCAATTACGGCCATTATGGCTGCCCCTGCCCCAGCGACTACAGTTGGTGGGCAGCCACTGTGGCATGGATCCTCTGCACTCCTGAGGCATGCAAATCTGTTGCAACAAAAAAAGTTTCATCCCACGTGAGAAATTAACTAATTTATCAGGGCATTAAGCTCTCAGGGACTACACCCCACACAAAACAGGTTCTGTAGCTTATGAACACATACAGCCAAGGGTTAGGGCGATGATGTTTTTCAGGCAAACCATATTTGAGCAAATTATACTTCGCTAGATTTGGATTCAGTGGCAAGTTCTCAGTTCCTTTTTTTAAAATATAACTTTTTTTTACAAATAATGACATGTACATAAATCACATTTATGCCCCAAAACGTGTCCCCACATACCCCCCCCCACCAGCTCCTCCCACCAATTATACCCACAGTTCCACCCAAAATAACTTCAGAATCCCCCAGTGCTGTACAAATTCAGAGCTTGCAATTTGCCCCCTTTAATTTTATTTTCTCCCAAAACTTTCTTGAATCTTGGCTAGGTTTGATACCTTCTTCGTTTGTTGTAGCATAAACCACAAATAAATAATAATAATAATAAACCACACATAAACCCACTCCACCGGCCCGGGGATGGGAGGCAGGTGCGCCGTCTCTGCCCTACGAGCCCTGCCTGCTCGGAGGGCTTGAAAAGCCACCACAGACACTGCTGCTGCCGCTGAGGACTCGCTGCCTCTCCCTGGAGTCCACTCCACCGGCCCAGGGATGTGGAGTCCAGGCTCTGTCTAGGCTCTGCTTGTGACGTTGAGCCGGGCTCCGTATCTATACCTACATTTTGTATTTTTTGTATTTGTATTTATATTTTGTATTGTATTTATATTTGTATCTATACTTGTGACTGTAAACTGCTTTGGGTCACCCCAGGGTGAGGAAGGCGGTATATAAAATATAGTATAAATATAAATAAAATAAATAAAATAAAATGGGTTCCAAATGTTCCAAAAGGTATCGCTGTTAATTATACCCTTTCTAGCCTTATGTTCAACTGTCAGTTTGTCATTTAGCGCCAATTGCCAGATCTCCCTGTACCAAATTTCTCTATTAAACTTAAATTTATTTTTCCATTGTCTGGCTATCATAGCATTTGTCACTGTCAGTAGTATAAGCACAAGTTCCTTTTGGTTTCAATCTAATTTACGGTTCTCAAACTCACCCAGTAACGCTAACTTTGCGGTTAATTTTAGTTTCTTCTAACTAGAGGTGGAATGCTTCAATTTTCCCCATTTGCTCTCAGAAGAGAAGTCTGCCCAAACTTCTAACCAGCAACTGTGATTTGCAATTACATCAGAAACCACCTGATACTCCGTTGAAGTGAAAGAATACTTACTGGTTTAATGCCAGATATTGCTCCCACATAGCCAGCAAGATTAGCAGACTTAAACACAGTTTTATTGTTCCTCTGATAATCCAAGACCACCATTATTGGCTTCAGTGTTTCTGTTACAAGCCAGGAACTATTTTTTATATCCCACCTGTAAGGCAAAAATATTTGAATATAAGTGCTGTTTGTGTAGTGAATGCTAACTGTCAGTTGGGGCTACTCTACAGCTACATAGAATGGATTCTTTTCCTGATGTCAGAGCCTTTCCTAGTTGATGCAGCAACAAAGACAAATCTGTGAAAATACTGCTGCAAATTCTGGTTTTTATATACACTGAAGGTTGCATTCTAGTTCTCAAAACACTGAACATCCCCAAAGCTGACTGAAGATCTAATCTTGTCCCATAGCTGTCAAGTCTCCCGTTTTGGCCGGGAAACTCCCGTATTTTACCCTTTCCCGCCATCTTCCTGTATTAGTTAGACTGCAATGCCCTAATGCCGCCACTGGAGGGCAGCACAGGATAAGCATAGCTATCAAGTCTCCCAGTTTGGCAGGGAAATTTCCCTTATTTTCAAATCCAAAACTTGACAGGTATGTCTTGTCCCCCTGGTGCAACTCTCACAGGCTGGCTTTCAATATCTCAAGGGACTGAGTGACTCAGTGGTTAAGAAGCTCACCTTGTTAGCTGGAAGTCTGGCATGTCAGCAGTTCAAGACCCGGGTACTGCATGATGGAGTAAGCATCCATCTCTGTCACAGCTCTTGGGGACATGAAAGGAGCCTCATTTGGGTGTCCACTGAGTGAAGCTTCTCCAGAAAAAATCCTTTTAACCCAGAATAATTTCTGACATGAAATTATTATTATTATATCTCAGCTAACAGATTCACAGTAATAAGGAACTTGGCTACAAGCTAAAACTGGGCCTGAGGAGAAATGTAGATATTCCACTTACACCAATTCTCCTTCTCTTCCCTCAGCATGTCCATGTCAAGAGGTAGCAATTAAAACAACAGCATCAACAACAACAATGGAACAGCCCTTCTTTGGGTCCAGACTCAACCCAGGGGGATGTACTGCTCCATGTTATTCTGCTCTTGCTTTCATAGTGAGAAGAGCAGAAAGTGCATTTCCCAACACCATGATATTCTACACCTTTCACATTGTGTCAAGAATATATTTCAGCTCTAAATATAGGAAAAAATTATGAGGCCATGGATACCTGCCTGATTGTGTAGAATGAGAAAAAAAGGATGAAAAAATGTTCAAAGGTCAAATCTGAGGTACTTTATAAACTTATCTTAGGATCAGTGGTTCCCAATGTGGGAGGACTTCAGTTCCCAGAAGCCTAAGGAAGTACATTGGCTGATCAAAGTACTTGAAGCCCAAAAACCAAAGATTAGGCAACACTGCTTAAGATTAAGATTTCTACAAAATCTTGTGCTCTGTTCTTTTTGGTTTATTGGTGGAAATGCCACTGGAAACCATCATATTGGGCCCAAATGCAAAATGAGCAGAGGAGGAACCATTTCACTATTCTGATTCCCAATGGTCATGGAGGCGGAAGAGGCCATGCCAGATGGACTGGCTGTGAAGGCACACCTTGTTAACATCCTCAAGGCTGTTAAATCCTGCATGTCTCATTTCATATGTGCCGCAGATCACTTGCCATGATCACAGTGTGTGGGTCACTTCATGGCAAGCTGGGATGCACCTTAAACAAATTCACGACAATGGTATTTTTCCAAACAGGTGGGGAAATATATATGAGTAGCAGCCGATGACATTGACTGCCAGTATGTGTGAGACGCAGGGGCGTGCTGGCTATGCTAAAAGGGCGCAGGACAGGGAGGGAGATGAATTGTCACCACCAGGTGACATACTTCTGCCCACCTCTGGGGGGCGCCAGTAACTGGGGCACACCAGGACTTGTTCCTGTGTCCCAAATGGCCAGCACGGGCCTGGCGAGATGCATGAAGTTTCGATTTTGTAGCTACAAAATCCACAGACTTCTGCATACAAGCACTCTCTCTTGTTATTATAGATGAAGAAAAGCAAAGTTCTGCTAAAACAAAGGGTGTGCCTTATTTTAGGGGGAATATGCATTTCTTGGAGGTTCTAAGGAAAGGCAGTGCTCGTTTTAAACACTTTAACAGCTAAATTGAAGAGCACATCAGATTAATCAAATGCTCAAGCTACTACATATTATTAAGGTCTGAAAGAATGATAGAGGGATATAGGACCTAGATATCAGTACATACCCAAGAAATAGTCCAAAATCAAGATTTCTGGCATGGTACAACTTGCCTGGTTTGAAAGGGGGGGAAATGGAATTAAATTAATAAAGAAAAATAATTTAGATCATCATGATCAAAATGCATAGCAGCGGCTAAGCCATATTACCTGAGGTATCTTCTGCTATTATTGAGGTGCATACTGTGAAGATTTCGTAAAAGATATTGAACACGACGATGTCACCTAATGGTAAGAGGTAGTACAAGGAAAAGAGGGAGGAAAGAGATGTCTCATGAAAATGGCCAGTAAATTATCAATAAAACAAGAAAAGTATGTGAAGAGAAGTTAAAGAGTCACACACATGACATTGAACTGCAAAGCACAAAGTGAGACACACTGACTGAAATCCTGGCAAGATAATGCCTTCAAGAGATTTCTTATGGCAATTTATGTCAAAAATGTACACTGTTTCTATAATTGCATAATAAGATTTCAACCAAATAACAGCATCCTCTGATAGTACCCAAAGGTGCTGGAAAGATGCAGAAGCAATATGTCCCATCCTCCTTCAGGGAAGCATCAAAAGTTATAAGAGTTGGCATTTCAGGTTTGAATGGAAAGAGAACAGTAAGCTGGAAAGAGGATATTAGACTTGTTAGCCCAGGAGTTCTCAACCTTTTTAAGCTGAGGGCCAGGTCACACTCCCTCAGACAGCTTCAGGGGCCGGATGGCCATTTTGCTCTTCCTCCACCACATGGCACTTCCTGGTGCTGTGGAGGGCCGCATGAAATGGTACCATGGGCCGCAGGTTGAGAATCCCTGTGTTAGCCCATGTTACTTCTGTCCTGCTTTTCAGCTTTTGAATTACAGTAGAACCTCGGATAAAGTCCAAACTCCATTCCACAAGTTTGGACTTTATCCTATTTTGGACTTTATCCGAATCAAATGGGCGATGCATTGGATAAAGTCCAAAAAATGGACTTTATCCGAGGTTCCTATACCAAATACCTCAGATAACGTCCATTTTTTTAGTGGTTTTGGACTTTATGCAATGCATCACGTGTGCATGAAAACCGTGACTTTATCCGAATCGGACTTTATCCGAGGTACCACTGTAATATGGTATCGGGATGGAAATCCTCTTCCCAGTGTGACTGTGGAGAAGAAGACCAAACTATGGACCACAATATATTTAAGTGCCCCTTACGCATACCTGTCAAGTTTTGGATTTGAAAATAAGGGAAATTTCCCGGCCAAAACAGGATACTTGACAGCTATGCTTATTCTGTGCAGTCCTCCTGTGGTGGCATTAGGGCATTACAGTCTAACTAATATGAGAGGATGGCGAGAAAGAGGGTAAAATACAGGAGTTTCCTGGCCAATACGGGACAGCTATGCCCTTACGTGCATTTAGAAGCACATTGGAGGACTTGCATATTTAAGACAAAGTTCTTCAATGGCTTTCAAACCTAGACGTGGGATCTAGTTAGGAACTTGAGGCGGTCAATTTGTGCTCAGTGTATATATCAGCATTAATGTGGACAACTGAAGTTCATCATACAATCAATCAATCAATCAATCAATCAGGCAGGCAGCAGAACAGATATGTCTTCTTGAATTATTCAGTACAACAACATTATCCAATCTAATTCTTTCTAGATGTACTAGGATATAAAGTACCACCAGAGAACCAATACATCTGAAAAGTGTCAGTTTGGGAAAGCCTTAGGTTACAAGATCAGGGAGATGCAGTGAACAGATTGAGGAAATACAGTGCCTCTCAAAGTATTTTGTTCACAACACAGGGAAAGGACAGATGGAGACCAAAGACATTCTTCTACATAGAAGTTAATATCTGAACTGGATTGATATATGGTCTTCTCGTGCACTCTCTGTTACATCCTTCAACCACATGCACTGACCATTCTTGGGCACTGAACTTCTAAGTACATAGTAGAATTTCAGCATGTACGGTAGAGTAGCAAATAGATGGACAAATACTTTCAGCGGCCTAAATATACTGTATCTTGTGAAACTTCAAAACCAGACACTGTAATAATGAAACAAACGTTACCTAAAGAAGCATTAACAGCCGTAGCAATGCCTTTGATCTCTTCATTAAAAGGGTAGGGAAGAGTGGACCCTATCCAAGCCTAAGCAGAAAACAAAAACAGCTTGTTAACATATAAAATCACAGGAACATTTTATCTTAAATTACTTCTTTATTTTGATTATCTCATTTCATGTTGGGGGTGGGGTGGGGAACAACAACTTGTAGAATCTTTAGGGCCATTTTGCTTATTATGCAAAAAACAAACTCAGTTTTGCTACAGAGTCTACATTAATAAGAAGTTCAAACAAAAATAGCTCCTCAGTGTGCATATATGAATACATATTACTGCTGTGTTCACATGGCTCATACCTAAAAACATATGGTGTGTCATGTGGGAAGTAGTCTTCAGGTACATTTTCAGGATTCTGAGATATCTGTGTATACTGAAAGAAATTTTTGGACAGCTGCTTAAATGCCTGCCAAAAAAGTGTTCAACCTGCGTTTTCGAACAAAATATGAGGACAAAGACCAAGGCTTCAGGATTTTGGGACAGCTAATACGTGGGTGCAGCTGAAATTACAGAGCACCAAGTTTCTCTCCACTTTCCATTTGCTTCATATTAACTGTAACACCTGGGTCCCTACAGATTATTGTCAGACGCAGTGATAGCAGATAGCAAGATAATACAGTGGAACCTCAGTTAACAAATGGCTCGGTTAACATAAAAATCCATAACAAAAGGAAATCCATAGAAAATAGTGGCTCGGTTTACGGAATGTTCTTCGGGACCTATTAATTGGTTTTCAATGCATTCCTATGGGAAACTGCATTTTGGTTAAAGTATTTTCATTTTCAATGCATTCCTATGGGAAATTCGGTTAAAGCTATTTTCACTGTAAGAAATGTCTCGGAGAACACATTAATTACGTTAACCGAGGTTCCACTGTACAGGGGTTTCAACTCATGTGGATGGGGTACACAAAAAGAACCTCCTCGAAGACTGTGGTATTTTTGAACCACAATCAGGTGTACGCCAGACAACGTCCGCCTTGTGCCAGCTAATATTTTTCACACTAGGTAAGTCAAAAGGAACTACAAAATGTATTTGCCAAAGGGTGCTTTCATTTTGACAGTTTCACATCTGGCCCGAACACAGAAGAACAATAACTCATGTGGATGAAGACATAGCCAGTCAGAGAAGAGCTTTTTTGGCTTCTAAGTTTACTAGTCAATACTGCCTAGATTTGCCATCTTCCTCTCACAAGAAGGACCACAACACAAAGTTCTAAACTCTTATATTGTCATCCTTTACCCCAGCCAGCAAAGGAAGACAATCCTAAACAGAGAGCTCAGACAGACAAAAGAGAAGGGGGTTTCTGGAAGCTAGTCCTTTTAAAAAGCCTGTTCCTCCAACAGTCACTTTTGCCATGGACACTGGAATTTGCAGAGCTTCTTCCTCTATCTCTTCTTCATTGGCCCTCCACTTCTTTCTCTATTACTGCTAGAAACATGCACACATTGGACTTATGTTTGGCCAACAATAAAGCCAAGAAAGTAACTTCATTTTGGCAGTCCAGGGTTTGATCTGGATACGAAAGAAGAAGACTTCTTTCTCTCCCCAGTGGATGTCACAATCCAACTGCTATGTTCTCCCCTCAATACTACATATGCCAGGGTTGAACAAATGGCATTGCATCCTCCTTTACCAATTTCTATTCAGCCATTTAATACATGGTTCCTGGGCAGTTTACATGAAGTTGTAAGTAAAGTAAGGTTCACACATTCACAATATAACAGGGTAATTGCTTGTAGGTTTCCAACACATACCCCAGTAAAGTAGATAGCCCCAAACTCACATAAAAATAAATGGAATTGTTAACTGTACTCTGACATATTAGAAAACAAGTTAATTACATCAGAACGTGTCAAAATTATAAAGGTTTTTGGGAAAAGCACACACCAAGAAATCTGTATCAAGGTAGGCAACCAGATACTTTCTGGTTGTTCTGGAAGCAATTCCCATCATCCATTGCTACTGGGCACTCTTGCTGAGTCTGATGGGATTTCTCAGCCAACACTTAGAAGGTGTCAGGTTGTCTATACAGTTTGGCAAGCCTCCAAAACATATGCCTATCAAGGGTCCACCATATTACCCATGGGTACTTATTACAAGAGATGCCTATATGTACCTCTGCTGGATCCATATGAACCCCCTTCCCACTGATTTTCCTAAATAGGGAATGGCCACAGCACACAATTTGCATGCAGCAGGAGATGTTTCCAGCCTGAAACCACTGGTTAGTGTAGACCAGCTTCCCATTGAGGTTAATGCCCACCAGATAATTAGGACAACTCCCATCCTTCCAATTGGCCATAGTGGCTGAGGCCAGCCATGATTTGAAGGGGTGGCCTGTGACCTATTTCCAAAAGGTGACGGCAAGATGGAACACTGCCAGCCAAAGTCAACAAGACATGTTGCCTAGTAGAAATAGATAAACCCATTACAGCCTGTTCTTATATCAATGATAGCCTTCCTTCTCCCATATCTGCTAAGAACACAGTAGTCATTGCCAAATATTAACTTACTGCCAATTATTTACTTATCTCTTTGTTCCTTCCACTGACTGTTCTTTCCAAAAGTACAACTTATGAGAAATGTATCAATTTAGTTCTCATGATTGCCACATAGAGATATGAGGTAATGTTTGGAGCAGGGATAAAAGGAGTTAGGAGCTTTCAATAAACGTCGCTTCCTCCCAGCTTGATTCAGTGTCATCACTTCAATGATTGTTTTCCAACACATGTAGAAGGTATCCAACTGGGGGAGATGTAAATCAGGAGATCTCAACCTTTTAAAGCCCTCAGACAGCTTCGGGGGGCTGACGGCCATTTTGCCCTTCCTCCACCACATGGCACTTCTTGGTGTGGAAGTGGGCCACATGAAACAGTGCCATGGGCCGCATCCAGCCCACGGGTCACAGGGTGAGAATCCCTGGTGTAAATGATATTGAGCAAGTGGTCACAGTGACTTACGAATCAGGAGAAGGCACCTTCTTTTATACTGGGAATCTTCCCCAGATAGATGATATATATATATGTATGAACATATGTAGGTAGGTATAACTAACTAACCAACCAACCAATCAGACAAACAGCTAGACAGCCAACTAATGGAACATTTATAAGTCATGTACTCTATTGATTGGTGTTCAAAACACAATAGTACAGCCAAACAGATGTCTCTGTTATGACATCTATAATGACTTCTGATTTTGTATACTTAAGCAGCAAAAAGTGTGTACAACTAGTGTATTTAGGTCCCTGTTTTTCCTATAAGCAGTTACTAGAAGGTTAGGTGCAGGTAGGGTTTCAGTAAACAGCAAACATCTCTCTAGACTTTTTTAGAAATGATAAATATTGGAAATATACTTACGAACTTAGCTTCCAAAGATGTTAAAAGTTTTTTAGAGGGAACAATTGAAGACATCAAGTTTTTCATAGTCTGCAGTACAACCAATAACTAGAAAACCATAAAAGAAAAAGCTCAGATGAACAGTTTGGAATATACTGAAAGTCAAGGACCATAAAACTAAAACCATACAAACTCCCCATTTGGGATTAAAAATAGCTGTCACCTTGTTCAAACAGCAATCAGTAACACTTTAAAACAGGGGTTCCCAACCTTTTCAAGCCGGTGGCCGGGTCACACACTCTCAGTCAGCTTCGAGGGGCAAACAACCATTTTGCCCTGCCTGCACAATGGGGGTGGCCATTTTTCCCAACAGCTTCAAAGGGGTGGCCATTTTGTTTCTTGAATGTCCTTAGAGGGGTGGGGGTGGGGGCAACATGAAATGGTGCCATGGGCCAGATCCGACCCATGAGTCTTAGGTTGGGAACCCCTGCTTTAAGACAATGTATGTGACAACTACAGTAGGTCTGCTGAATCAATGGAACTTACACAAGTGCTGACTTTCCAAATCCACACTGATTCAATGGGCCAACTCTAGTTGCAACTTGCTATGAATGTCAACAAATGTTCTTCTGCTTCTGAACAATATTTTGGGGAAATTGACATGCTTTGGACACTTGCCTTTCTGAATGCAACCTGAGGCCCTCCCGATGTTTTAAACGACTCCTCTCTGCCCCTGCCAGCACAGCCAATTGGCATGGCTGTGTATCACTTTCCAAAAGATCTGCAGGGCCCCAGAGTGAGGAATACTGTTATACTTGGGTGGGCAGCGACCAGAACTATGTGGCCTGCGTAGCATAGACAGCCTCCATGGTGGCCCACCCCTGCTTTAGAGTTTTTGCCATTTAGCAAAGAGTGTAGTAAGAAAAAGAGACACCTCAATACTACAACTCTTTTGATCTGCCCGCTTCTGAGCATCTACCCCAAACAAGACTTCATCATCTTAAGCCCTAATAAGTCCTCCTTCAGAGTTCCAGACCTAACTTCCCAAAATCTCATTCCTACAAAGTAGGTAGCACAAGGCAGCCACATTAAGAGCCTTCATGGTGCAGTGTATCAACTGTAGTATGGCAGCCAAAGCTGCTGACATTGTACATTCAATCCTGATGGTATCCAGGTTGACTCAGCCTTCCATCTTTCAGAGGTTGGCAAAATGAATGGCAGGCACATTTGGGGCAAAATGTTAATTACCTTGTGAACTGCCCTGAGGGTGCTCTAAGTCAGTGGTGCCCAAACTATGGCCTTTGGCGCCAAATCATCCGGCCTGCGCTACCACTCCTGGAAGAGTTTACAACAGCCACGGGTGCATTTATTGCAGTGTTTTGGACATGTGTGGGTGCATTTTACTTCTACTTCAAGGAACCACATGACCGGCCCGCTGAACCACATGACTAGCCTGCGACCCAAAAGGTTTGGGCACCCCTGTTCTAAGTACTATGGAGCGGTATATAAGTATAATTGATATTGCTATAAGGCTGGAAGACTGAAGGCTTGTTTCTTTTAAGACTCCACAAGATTTTTTAAAAAGTATGACCATATCTCCCAAAAAAAAAAAAAACAATTCTAGCACGGGCACCTCCGTTATCCACGGCCCTAAAATCTGGCAGTGACGAGAGTTGCTGGTGAGTTCACAGCTAGAGAGCATTTCATTCAGAAAAGCGGTTATCCCCTACATCAGTGATGGCCAACCTTGGCATTCTAGATGTTCTTCGACTTCAATTACCAGAAGCCCAAGTCAGCACTCCTGTTGATCAGGGCTTCTGGGAATTGAAGTTCAAGAACACCTGGAGTGCTAAGGTTGGCAATCACTGCCCTATGTATTGTTAACTTGCAGAATGGAAACAGTGTACAATCTTATTTTTTTTAAAAAAAGATCCTTTAAGATAATGTTTCTGGTTACTGTGGTAAGGTGGAGAGCTGTGTCATTAAGAAACTAAACTAGTAATACAAATTAAGGTTGTCCTATCAAGTGGCAAAGATGCTGACTGGAAGGCGGGAGGTCAGCAGGTTGAGACCTGAGAGCTGCATGATGGAATGAACTCCCATCTCTGTTCCAGCTCCTGCCAACCTAGCAGTTCGAAAGCAAGGAATTGCAAGTAGATAAATAGGGACAACTTTGGTGGGAAGGTAAACAGCATTCTGTGCACTCTGGTGTCTAGTCATGCCTGCCACATGACCACGGAAACGTCTTTGGCTATGAAACAGAGATGAGCACTAAACCCTAGAGTCGGATATGAATGGCTTTCGAGCAAGGGTTACCTTTACCTAATTTAATAATACTGATTCCATGCAAGATATGATTTAATGAGAAACTCAAGACCCAAAATCTAGCAGGTTCCATACCTCTTTTTGTTTCTCACGTGCTACTTGTGCATATCTCTCACTGGGCTGTAAGTCAAGATTTATGACGTAGGTTGGAATCTTTCCTTTGAACCTGAAAAAATGTCAGTGTCCATGACATTAGTAATGACATTGCAACACAGAGGTCATCCGCTTCTACCTGCTTCTTTATGTCCTGATTTTTCTAAGTTATTTATTAAGATTCTTTTTTTTATGTCATGTCGCTTCCCCTCATCAGTACTTGATACCAGTATATCTTACTAATGTTTACTATTTAAGATCATACTGTTTACTATTTAATAACTTTAATAATAATATTTAATAACTAATGTTTACTCTTTAATATCTTACTCATATTTACTATTTTACTATTGAGAACCCTGGTGGTGCAGTGTTTAAACTGCTGTACTGCAGCCAAAACTGCTGACATTGTGAGTTTGATCCTGACAAGGCTCAAAGTTGACTCTGCTTTCCAAGGTCAGTAAAAAGAGTACACAGGGAAAATGCTAATAACCACCTAGAGCAGGGGTTCTCAACCTTTTCAAGTCAGGGGCTGGATCATGCTCCCTCAGTTGGTAGGCCAGACTGGTGGTCCAGCTACCACTGCTGGCAGGGGTGGAATTAGCCGTGGATTCATTTATGGTCCGGCCTGTGCTGCCACTCCTGAAAGAGTTTACAACAGCCACGGGTGCATTTATTGCAGTGTTTTGGACATGTGTGGGTGCACTTTATTTCTACTTCAAAGAATCACATGGCTGATTCCAGTGACGGCGGCTATGGCTGGAGCGAGGGCTGGATTATTTGGTGCCATGGGCCAGATCAAGCCTGCGGACCATAGGTTGGGAATCCCTGCCCTAGAGCAGTGTTTCCCAACCTTTGGTTTTTGGACTTCAATTCCCAGAAGTCTGTCAATTCCCCAAAGCACTAATCAGTCAAAGTACTGAATTAGGCTTCTGGGAACTGAAAGACCCCTGTGGGCGAGGGTCCCATGTTGGGAACCACTGGTCCAGTGGATTCTTTATTGTTTCCACACAGTAACAAATATTGCTCTCTAACTTGTTTATAGTATCCCCTTTACTGTCTCTGAAGACAGGCAAGACATTTTTTGGGGAGGCTAAATACAGTAGAACCCCGTATAGCGATCGCTCCATACAATGATGAAATTGCATAGCGATGAGGCTTGGAGGGGGGAAAGCCGTTCCACATAGTGATCATTTCTATGGGAAAATCCATACAACGATTTTCCAATGGGAAAACCTGCTTAGCGCCAAACATCGTTGTACGGTTTTCCCCATAGGGAAAATTGTTGTACAGATTTTCCCATAGGGAAGATCATACGACGAAATCCGCATAACAATCAGCTCTGTGGAACGGATTAAAATCGCTAAACGGGGTTCTACTGTATATATTTTCCAATATTTTCACATGACGTTCTGCATCACTATTCTCTTTTATCAAAGTTACTATTTTTAAAAAAAGATGCTCAACTGACACACAGTGGTCTACCTAAACTTTAACTAGTATAAACAGAGCAAGCTATTGGTAATCACAGTTGCGTCACAAGATGATGCTACTAATTACATGACATTGACCTTGTTCACTGTGCCGTTGTAATCCTGGCTTAGTGTAATCACTTCAAAGTCTGAATTTAACTGGTGTTAAAATCTTACCCTTTGATCTGTTACTTATTGTTACTTACCTTGGTCCTGATGGAGGATATTCTTGACTTCTGCATTCTTCAGCAAACTGCAATATAAGATAAAGTTGTTTTGAGAAAATCTTTTTTTAAAAAAATATTTGCATACTAAATGCCTACACAACTTGTCTTCCCTTTTCATCTTCGGCTGACCAAAACAACAACAACAACAACAACCAAGACTGAAGTTGCAAACCAATGAGATCATACACCAGGTCAGTGATGGTGAACCTTGGCACTCCAGCTGTTCTGGAACTTCAATTCCAAGAGTGCTGACGGGCTTCTGGTAATTGAGGTCCGTCATCACTGACATAGGGGAAAGTCCCATGACATCTAGTGGCTGAAATCCAGTAATAAGTTGCACTTTTCCCATGTGGGGACTTCCAGCCAATTGAAATTAATTTACATTCCACTGTCTCTCTCTGGTATGTCATATACAGAGCCACCTACACAGGGAAATCTCCATCTTGGATGTACTAAAGCACAAAGCAATTAGGTGGGTGAATGCTAATGAAAAAGTGTAGCACAACTAAGGCTTTTCATTACAGGGATGGGCAAAATGCAGTTCACAGGCCACACAAGACCCTTGATGGACCTACAAGCAATTTCAAGCATATAGTAAAACCTTGCACAAAGAGTGCCTCGCTTAGAGACTAACTTACTTAAAGAGCAGAAATTTCTCTTTATGGTCACCCTTGCTTAACAACTAAACATAACCAAAACCTCACTTAACACCTAAATCGGGGTTCGCAATCCCCCCCCCCCTCCCAAGAAGTCACAATCGGTCACTTACAATGGCAGCGGCGGTGCTTTTTCCAAGTGTTTCGCTTAAAGAGCAACTTGCTTAAAGAGCAATCCCGTGGAATGCATTATGCTCTTTAAGTGAGGTACCACCGTACCTTGCTCAGAAAGTTTGCTTGTGGTGTAGAACCTATGGCAGTGATGGTGAACCTTGGCACTCAAGGTGTTCTTGGACTTCAATTACCAGATGCCTAAGTCAGCACACCTGCTGATCAGGGCTTCTGGGAATTGAAGTTCAAGAACATCTGGAGTGCCAAGGTTCGCCATCACTGACCTATTGCACGCATGCCAGAGGGGGTACTCAGAGCCCTCTCTGTGGGCATGCACACTGCTGCCCCAGCACCATTTGCCCTGCCCTTCTGTCCAGCAGCCCTTCTAGGAGGTGTAGAATACAATGCTGCCATGTTTTGGACCCCAAATTAGTTTACAAAGAAAGAAGGGCAGGCATTATACAGCAGTTTGGAAAATGAATACTACTGATGATTTTAAGAAGCGTTGGAGGCAAGAATGCTGTCTCATGTCCCCAAATATTTCTCTTGATTTTTTAAAAACAGCAACTAGAGAGCATGAGGTATTTTTTAAAAAAGAGAAAAGGCTTCTTAAAAAGAAAACAAATTAACTAGGGGTGGAGTGCAGTTCATGCAGCCCTTGGCTTTACAGGTGACAGGGATCTTCATTTACAAGTACTGTACTCTTGAGATCCAGATATAGATACAGCTTACAATCTCCTTACCTGGTATAGAGGAGCTCCTAAGACAGCTGCAACCCATCTACATACCACTCAAAGTACAGTTTACCATTGCAGTAATACCTCATACAACGTCCGCTTCATACAACGTCGGAGCCATACAACGTCGGCCAATTCTTGGAAAAAAGTTGCCTCATACACCGTCGCCGGACGTTGTATGAGGTATTAGGTTTTTTACATTAAAAGTGCAGATTTTTTTTGTTGTTGTTGTTCAGTCGCACAGTCAATTTTGACCCTTTGCGACCCTATAGGACCCTTTGGCCCTCGCCCAGCTGTTCATCGGGTGGGGAGGCCAGCAGCGAAGACGCCGACCATCACCCGACGCTGGGGCTTGGAAGCCCCACGGAGCTCGACCAGCCGCTGGCCGGAAGAGGCAGGGAAGAAAGAACTCACCGCACTTGGGGCTCGCCTCTCCGCGGCCCCAAAAGCGGCTCCCCGCCTCCAACGGACCCCACCGACACTGGGCTTGGAGGCCCCACAGAGCTCGACCGGCAGCCGGCTGGAGGAGACAGGGAAGAAAGAATTCGCCGCACTTGGGGCTCACCTCTCCGCGGCCCCAAAAGCGGCTCCCCGCATCCAAAGGACCATCGCCTGACGCTGGGGTTGGAGGCCCCACGGAGCTCGACCGGCAGCCTGTCGGAGGAGGCGGGGAAGAAAGAACTCGCCGCACTTGGGGCTCGCCTCTCCGCGGCCCCAAAAGCGGCTCCCTGCCTCCAGAGATGTAAACCGCATTGAGTCTCCCTTTGGGCAGAGAATTGCGGTACAGTATATAATTTAAAATTATTAATTATTAATTATTAATTATTAATTATTATTATTATTATTATCCCCCCCCCCCCCCCGGTGGAGAAACGCACCCCTCTGGCCCCTCTTAAAGTTCTGTCA
Source organism: Bradypodion ventrale (assembly GCA_035047345.1). Lineage (NCBI taxonomy): Eukaryota > Metazoa > Chordata > Lepidosauria > Squamata > Chamaeleonidae > Bradypodion > Bradypodion ventrale. The sequence goes on along the minus strand of JAWDJE010000005.1, from coordinate 81,778,471 downwards.
GTTTCCTGTTTCTTTGACTTTGCACTGCAGTTTATGCTGTTACAATGTATCTCTATGGGAATGACATTATACAAAGCATCGGTGGCAATAATTTGGACATTGTATGAGGCATTGTGGCTAGGATTTTGCATGCCTCATACAAAGTCGGAATTCATACAATGTCCTAACTTGTGGAACCAAGTTTGGACGTTGTATGAGGTATTACTGTATAGATAAAATGACTCATTAGGTCGCTACAGATATCAACCTAGCATATTAACTCATAGCTGGATTATGTAATTCAGTTTTTGAAGTACTTGGTGTTATTATGGCACCACTTTCTCTTCACCATGAAGCACAAAGTAACTTGACAGAACGTTATACCCAATTAATAAACTTTAATTAAAGAAAGCATTGATGTGTTTATGCAGAAGTGCCAAAGTTGTGCAAGTTAAGCGTCAGTTTATTCAATTTTCAATAATGAGCAGAGATCCTGAGCGTGGGATTTCTATGATCGGGCCTACGCAAGAGTTACAGGAGAAGAAAATGTCAACTAGAAATCCTTCCTTTTACTATCACTTGCACATGTACGGAGATACTTGCTATCGGGCAAGAAATGATTGCTAATACAGTGGAACCCCGCATAACAAACACTTTGTATAATGGAAAATCTGTACAACAAAGCCATATGCTCTGCATTATACCCCACACAACAAACATTTTTGTTGTTGTATGGGGTTTTCATTAAGCGGAGTATGCCCCACTTAACGTAAACCCCATATAACAAACATTTTTTCCATTATGCAGGGTATTGCCCATTTGATCCCATTTTCGTTATGCGGGGTTCTACTGTACATATAAACACAATGAACACAGTAATGCATGTTTCCTGTAATGCAGTATAAGTTGAAGAAATTTTAAAATGTCACGCACACATGGCCATAAACACTCTATGTTAAACATGAAACTCTAGAGTATTTATTTATACAGCAAGCATTTCTCTAAAGAATATTAGTACTCTTTTTGCTGGTGTATAAGACCCACTTTCTCCCCTTAAAATACACTGGGAAAATGGAGTGTGTCTTGTACTGTATATAGTGGCCTATAGTGGCCTATTTTGGTAATAACTGGATGTGTCTTAGACTCCAGTGCATCTTATATGCCGGCAAATATGGTAATTATCTTGCTTTTCTTTGCTTGGCCTCTGAAATGAATCTTAACAGTGAAGTTCATTTTAACAGTCGTTGTCAGACGTAACTTGATCTGAGTATACTTTTTTCCTGCCCCAGGGTGCCGTGATATCTGGTCTTGGAGGCCAGCTGGTTCTGGGCTGCCTTTTCCCTCTAAGGCAAGCAGGAAAAATGCCATTGGCATGTATTTGTTTAAGGTAAATCCCAGCTTGCCATGAAGTGACCCACACACTATGATCTCAGAGCCATCTTCTGCGGCACATATGAAATGAGACATGCAGGATTTACCATCGGGACTGCAATGGACTGCCACAGCCTTGAGGATATGGACAAGGTGCACCTTCACAGCCAGTCCATCTGGCATAGCCTCTTCCACCTCTATTACCGTTGGGAATCAGAGTTCCTCCTCTGCTCATTTTGCTGTTGGGCCTAATATGATAGTTTCCAGTGGCATTTCCTCCACTGAGGAGACCATCACCCCACTTAAAGGGTCTCATCTGCCTGTAGCCATTGGCCCCTTTAGCGAGTCAGGTTATTTACCGCTGCCCAACACACAGCATTGATTCGCTGGCTGTACTGTCTACTCCATTACTGTACCAAACATTTTAACAGTATGACTTTGCTAACAAGATCATTTGCTTCCCAGGGAGTCAGTTTCATCACCTGGCCTGGCTTGCCTTTCAAAATCCTTCTCTTGATTAGGAAACAGCTTTGACTTACTAATTAGGCATCTCATGCAGAGGACAATGGCTTAATTAGGAGATGACATCTAGCCAGAGCTTAAGCTTCCACACAAAAGAAAGCTGGTTCAAAGCAGCTTATCTTCTTTTATTGCCCGCCACTCTCCGTCTGTAGATGCACAAAGCTTGTGAAGGTAGAATGATGGTTTGTAAATTGAATAAGTTCAAACATGTCAGACCATCATTCCTAGCCTAACTTACCCCCAGTTTGGCAAGATGTCTACTATAAGCAAAACTTTTACAAGCTGGGAAGAACACCTTGCTTTCTTTAATTAGTTTGCTGTGGCAATTAATAAAGACACAATGCAGTTGATGCCACCTACTGAGACAAGACTTATGAGATTGGAAAGCTATTCCTATGCAGGAATATTTTGTACAGACTATAGCAAGTAAGTAGAACCTTGGATAACGTCCAAACTCTGCTCCACGGAGTTGGTCGCTATGCAATTTTGGACGTTATGCGGTTCCTATGGGGAGATGCATCGCATAATGTCCCAAAAATGGTCGAAAACGGACATTATCCGAGGTTCCTATACCAATACCTTGGTTAACATCAGTTTTTGAGCGGTTTTGGACGTAATGCGATGCATCATGTGTGCATAAAAACCGTGACGCTATGCGAATATGACGCTATCCGATGCGGTCATTATGCGAGGTAATACTGTACTGTAACTCCTATGTGACTGAGTAGTGATGAACTTGTATCTGTTCCAATATAAACAACAAAATCATGACACCAAAACCTGTTCACTATGGATATTGCTGACCTACTACTCTACCATCACTTCCTGGGTTGGCTCTAGCTGAGGGAAACTGGAGTTGATGGAAACAACTAGATTCCTCGTGGCAAACCTACGGCCCGTATGCCAGAAGTGGCATGCAGGGGCCTTTCTTCTGGCACATGGGCCATCATCAAGAGAGAAAGCCCCGTCCCGCTTCCTCACCACCCATCTCCAAAAAAGGGGAGGCGAGAGGGGAGGTTGGAATCGCAGCCGGGAGGTTGCGGCTGTACGAGGTAAGGTGGGGAGGACTTGTGGGGGGTGGGGAGACCCTACAGGGGTGTGGGGAGCACTCATGTGGTGTAGGTGCACCAGTGACATCATACATGTGTGTGCAGTGGTGGGCATCAGCAGGTAGCAGAAATTCTGTCTGGCCCCGCTCATCCAAGTTTTGAAATAAAGTAGTCCTAATTAGGGTGCAACGTAGGGCTTTCCCCCTGGCCATGCCCACCATACCATGGCAACAGTGTGGTAGTAATTTTTTTTGAGCCCACCATTGGGTGTGTGACTGGGAATGCATGGTGCCTGCCCGTGCGCCTCCTCCTCCTCAGGCACTCAGTCTCTAAAAGGTTCACCATCACTGAACTAGAGAGTCACAGCTTCCCAGCCCTGACCAGGAGTGACCCTTGACTGGTCATTTTTTTAAAAAAAGATCAATATTAAACCAGGCATTTGCAACCTGCTTTTAAAAACACTGCAAACATTTCCCAGCAACAATGTCAAAATGTTGTAGGTATATGATTTATAATACAGTACAGTTAAACCCCTACTTACGAAAAAGTCCGTTACGTAGGCTTTTGCTTAAATCGGTTTTTTATGTAACTCAAAGCGAACCCATAGGAAAAATGGAAGTTTTATGTAAATCGAAGCAAACCCGTAGGGAAATGAATTTTTACATAACTCGAAGCAAACCCATAGGAAAAAGAATCTTTATGTAACTCGAAGCAAACCCATAGGAAATCGTGTAAATCGGGACATGGTTTTAGCACAAAATCATTATGTAAGTTGAATTTTATGTAAGTTGAGGCATATGTCAGTCGGGGTTTTACTGTTAGTATTAATTGTAATACTGTATGTGGTGTACAGAGATTAAAAGATGATAAAGTCACTGTCTGGTGGTTCCAAAGTATTTTAAAAATGAGATTGCAAAGAGAAGATATTCAGACAAGCTCAGGTACTAAATCATGCTCCATAAAACACATTTTCTAGGCAACTCACAAAACAAAGAAAAGGGAAAATGAAAAGGAGAATGCCTTGAGTGGACACAGCTGACATGAACAGGTACCTGAATGACAGATTCCATAACTGGCATTTCTGGGATCAGTTAAGATCATATAATCTAAATGGATTTATTGAATGCTACATTAAGTTTGATGACTGGAAGGTCAGCAGTTCAAGACCCGAGAGCTGCATGCCGGGGTGAGCTCCTGACTCTGCCCAGGCTCCTGCCAACCTACTGTAATAGTTTGAAAGGAAGAAATTACAAGTAGATAAATAGGTACCACTTCAGTTGGAAAGTTAACAGTGTTCTGTGCGCTTCCACATGACCAGGAAACAGATGCAGATAGTGGTGACTCTCTGGCTGTAAATGGGGATGGGAGGGAGGACGGCAGGGGTGTCAGAAGACAGGGAGAGGAGGGAAAAACACCCCAAGGAGCAAAAGTATATAACAAATGATGTATATTTAATGGGTGAAATTGCGAGTAAAAATGCAAGTAAAAGAATACTAAAGAATACTAAAGAACCGGACGAACAATATCATACAGTAAATCACACAGGTGACCCACGGAACTGGGGAGAAAAATGAGCCAGTCAAATGTCCGCTGTGGCTCGTAAGTACACGTGGTGAAACCTAATAGAGATAGTGAAGAAGTCCGTGGTACAATAGCCAATACAAGCTGTATCAATAGTAGGATTTCATAATAGTCCGTGTTCGAAAAAGTTGGTGATGTCGGCCGAGTAGGCTGTATAAACGTAGAAGAGTAGAGTAATACAGACAGTTGCTCCAAAGGAGCTAAATCTGAAATCCGTAGGAAGTCTGTTAGTCCGGTTCAAAACTGCATGAAGCAAAGACTGTAAAACAGGGCTGAGAATATGTCACTGAGCGGGTACGGAGAGGAGTAGTACAGGTCAATATTCCTCCGGTAGAGAATATTTCGAGAGTCTTTATCAAGATCTGTAAAACATCAAAACCCGTAGTAACCATAAACACCAATACAATGAAACATATGAGTCAGAATATACAGTAAAATACATGAACAGCACTCCAAATAAAGAGCAACAGGAACATATCTGACCAAGGTGTCTGATAAAAATAGTACCTGTAATCACGCGCTGACACACCTCTATGTAATGACTGATGACGGGTGGAAGCGTTAAGCAAACTAAGCTAGCACAAGCTATAAATAGTTCTTATGTGGGGACATGTGAAATGAATACCAATAATTAACGAAAGGATTCCAAAAGGGGAAATACTCTTAAAGGGCTACAATGAAACAAAACCAGAACGAATATGAATGTTTAACTTAAAGAAACGCGGAATAATCCTGTTCTGTATTCAAGCCATGGGGGTGCAATGTAGAAAAGCGATGAATGTAAAAAGCCTCCCGTTGCAAAAGGAAACGTTCTTTATTAATCGAATGAAATTTACGAGGTGTAAATAATTCCAATACAGCAGCCTTAAGATCTGTTGGAGCATGGTGCTTGTCGAGATAGTGGGAGACAAGAGGTGCTGTGAGGACTTTATTGCGAATGCGTGAGATATGTTCTCCGAGTCTGGTTTTGAGTGGTCTGGAAGATTGTCCAACATATGATAACCCGCAGGGGCAGATTAAAATATAGACAATATCGCGGGAATTGCAATTGGAAAACCGTGAGAGATGATGTATGAAAGTGCAATTGGGAATGGAAATGGTATCTGTTCTCCACATGTAAGAACAAAACTTACAATGCCCGCAAGGAAAATGTCCAGCAGGGAGGGCCGAGAGACTGGAGACAGGAGAAAGACAATCAGTTTTCGATAGGATACCAGCAATAGTTCTCGTTTTCCTAAATCCTATGGTTGGTTTGTCCTTACAACCCGAAATAGAATCTAGGATATGCCAATGACGATGTATAGTTTTCTTAATTTGCTGTGCCAGCGGAGTAAAGTCAATGGACCAAAAAATGTTATTATTGTATAGATTTTTTGATTTTCGTTGAGACATGGACTGTCTGGATCGATTAGTAACTTTTTGATAAGCATGGTCGATGACATGAGTGGGATACCCTCTGAGGAGTAAGGACTGACGAATTTTAATGGCAGATGATTGGAAATCAGAATTGAGTGTGGAATTTCTTTTTGCCCGAAGAAATAAACTATATGGTATATTATTTTTTAGAGAAAACGGATGATAAGAATGGAATTGTAGATAGGCGTGCCTATCAGTTGGTTTGTTGAAAAGGCGCATGTTGAGTTGATTATTGGCAACAAAAATCTGTAAATCAAGAAACGAGACTGAGACGGGACTAGAAGTATGAGTAAATGTAAGATTAGTATGTAAAGAATTAATCCAAGTACAGAAGCGAGATAAAGAAACAGAGTTGGAAAAGACAAAAAACAGATCGTCGATGTAACGTTTATAAATCAAAATGTCCAAGAAAAAAGGGTTGACAGCCGAATTTAGAATGAAAGTAAGATCGAAATTATTCATGAAGATATTTGCAATTGAAGGAGCGAAATTTGAACCCATAGCCACACCATGTGTCTGCAAGTAAAAAGTATCCAAAAAACGAAAAAAACTGTGCTCAAATGCTATATCTAAGAGATCCATAAGAAAATGTGTGGGAGGGTCCGGATTGGTGCGTGAAGATAAGAGATGTTCGACCAAAATCCTGGCTTCTGAAAGAGGAATGTTTGTATAGAGGGAAGTCACATCCATAGTTACTAACAAACAGTCATCAGGTACAGAAGTATGTTCTAGAAGTTGGATGAAGTGGGAACAATCTTTGACATATGAAGGGGTATCTTTGACAAAAGGACATATGAAATGGTCAATGTAAATAGAAATGGGTTCTAAAAGGCCCTCGTTACCAGCTATGATGGGTCTGCATGGTACAAGATTAGAACCGGGTTGGAGCTTGTGGATTTTAGGTAATAAATGAAAAATAGGTACTCGTGGATGTAATTGATAAAGAAAACGGAAAGTAGATTCTGAAATGAAGCCCAAGGCAAGACCTTCTTGTAAAACAACTTTTTTTTTTATTTTTTTTTTTAATATAAATTTTATTGAGTTTTTAATAGACATACAGAAAACGAAAAAAAAAGCATTAACAATACATTAACGATACAATACACTAACAAATCCTTAATATCATACTAACAGACATTACTATATGCTAGCACATAACAATATCTATACTCGTTAACTACTATTTAACCACCAAATATTAAAAACCATTATTTCAATATCCAAAATGATAGAAAAAACTTTCTGTACTAGCACTAATCTTTTTTAACCAATAATAATCACCCAGTGTATATATACAATGCCCGGAGAGTTTATTTTCTACTCAGTTCCAGAAGCTTCTTTGTGATGGTACTGGTCCTGAACTATCGCTTGCCATAATAGAGTGATCCACAAACGGTTTCCATATATTCCAGAATCTATTCTCTTTTAAATTATCTCTTTTGACTTTAATCTCCCATGTCAATTTATCATTCAGTGCTAAACTCCACATTTCTTTATACCATTCTCCAATCTGTATATCTATATCGTTTTTCCAATTTCTAGCTATACATTGTCTACCTGTTGTCAATATGATTTCCAATAGTTCTTTTTCCTCCTTATTTAAACCCAAACCTTCCACATTCGTTAAAAGAATGGTACCCGACACCAACTTAACACTTTTACCCAATATTTCATCACACTCATTTTCTATTCTTGCCCAGAAATCCCTTATTTTTTTACAGCTCCACCACATATGTTCATATGTTCCGTCATATTCTTTACATCTCCAACATAACTTATCTCTTTTGTTATCCATCTGGTAAAGTCTTAATGGTGTCAGGTACCATTGCCACAACATTTTGAAATTATGTTCTTTAATTCTTACAGACATTGTTCTCATAATTCTCTTTTTCCATTTGTTTTTCCATTCAATCTCCCCAATTTTTATATTCAAGTTTTGTTCCCACTTCCGTTTCAAGTCCTCCTGTGGATCTGCACCTCTATTCAATATATTATAAAGCTTGCTTACAAGACCTTTAGTACTGCTTTCCCCTTTTCTAATCTTCCTTACCAATTCCTCAAATTCTGTATATACTCTATCTATCCCTATTTCTTTTTTATATTTTTTATTCCAATTATCCACCTTTAACTTCTGAAACCAGTTCAAATTTAAAATCTCAAACATTTTTTTCCGCTCGTCATCAACTTCACATGCTTTTAACCAATCCTTCAATAACAACCTCCCATTTTTATCCAATATTTCCATTTTTTCTTTATCTAATTTTATTGGGAAACACATCATATCAGTCAATTCCAAAATTGGAGAGAGATTCGGAACCATATCTTTTTTTACCTTCTTCCATACCTCCATGAGACCTTTCATCATAGTATTGTTTGACCTTTTCACCTTATCCTTCATTCCCAAGAAAATCAAGTTTCCAATATTTCTGTACTCTTTCATTTCCAATTGTTCCCAAATCACCTTTTCTCTTGCCAAGATCTTCACAACATTCCTGACTTGAAATGCTCGATAATATACTAGCAAATTAGGCATACCCAGACCCCCTTTTTTCTGAGACATATACCATAGTTTCTTTGGAAGCCTAGATTTTTTTCCTCCATTACAGAACCCATTAAACATTTTTTGAAACTCATTAATTTCTTTCTCTTTTAAATGGATCGCTAGTGTATCAAATAGAAAATTAATCTTTGGTAACAATATCATTTTACACATAGCAATCCTACCGAACCATGACAGCTTTAACTTCTGGAGTTCTTGTATTTTATTCTTAAATTCAATTCTCAAGCTGTCGTAGTTCAATCGTTTAAGATCTTCTAATTTATTTGAAATGATTATCCCTAAATACTTCAGCTTCTCTTTAACTTGTATGTTAAGTGTCGACACCGTCCTACCCATCTCGCTCACTTTCAAATTACACAACATCAATTCAGACTTATCCCAGTTTATCTTTAATCCAGTTATAGCTTGAAATATTTGTAAATGATCTTTAATCCTATCCATTACCTGTTCCGGGTGCTTCACCATAAGCAATGTATCGTCTGCGTACATACTCACTTTATTACCCATAATCCCTTCTATATTTGAATCTTCCCTTATACTTTTAGCTAAAATCTCCATTGCCATTATGAACAAGATAGGAGATAAAGGACAACCCTGCCTAGTGCCCGCCTCTAGCTTTACCAAGTCCGTTAGCTCCTCATTCACTCTAACCTTAGCATTTCCTTTTTGATATAGTAAATCTATAACCCTATTAAATTTATCCCCAAACCCATATTTTCTAACTATTTCCTTAATTGAAGACCACTGCAGTGAATCGAATGCCTTAAAAATATCCAATGATAGTAGTCCCACTTTTTCCTTTGTTTGATTGACATTGTCTATTAAATCTAATACCCTTCTAGTCAAATCCGCCATGTGTCGTCCTTTTAAAAACCCAACTTGATCAACCTCTATATATTCCCCCATAAAACTATTTAAACGATTAGCCAATATTGCTGTGAAGATCTTCGCATCTTGGTTTATAAGCGAAATTGGTCTGTACGAATCCACTCTTTCCAAATTCTTTCCAGGTTTTGGCAAAAGAACAATTGTGGTGTTATACCATGAGGTCGGAATTGATCCTCCATCCAATATATAATTGTATAATTTCACCAATTTCGGAACCACTACCTCTTTGAATTCTTTATAGAACTCTGTTGATAATCCATCATCCCCCGGGGCTTTCCCTATCTTCAATCCACTTATTACCCCCCTAACCTCTTTATCAGTTATTTTTTCCTCCATTTTCTCCCTGTGCTCTTGTTTTATCCCATTTCCTAACTGCCTCTCCAATATCTTCTTAAGCTTTTCTTTATCTATTTCTTTTTTTGCATATAGCTCCTGGTAAAATTCTCTAACTATTTTACATTTATCGCTATTCTTATTGCACCTTGAACCTTGCCTATCCACTAACACCCCAATTTCTCTCTTTTCCCTTTTAACCTTAGCTGCCCTTGCTAATAATTTTGAGTTCTTATTACTAAATTCAAAATATTCCCTATTTAAATAAATCAAATCTCGTTTAACTTTGTCTATATCTTTACCCATTACTTCTGCCTTAAGTCCTTGTAGTTTCAAAAAATTTTTTTTATCCTTACTATTTGCGTGTTCTACCTGTAATTGTTTTATTTCCCTTTCTTTTTCTATGTACTCTGCTTTATTCTTTTTATATTTAAAGCTTGCCAATTTTATGCTTTCACCCCTAAATACCGACTTCATGGTATCCCACACAACGTTAAAATTAACCTCATTATTATCGTTCCATTGCCAACTTTCTTTCCAGCTTTCCATAATTAGCTCTTTACTTTTCTGATCTTTGAACAAATTAGGATCGTACCTCCAATTTCTGACTCTTTGAGTATTTTTTTGTACTTTCAGTTCCAAATATACTTTAGCATGATCCGATTCCTTAATAATCCCAATTTCCGTGCCTTCTATATCCCCAATTAAATTTTCCGAAAGAAAAACATAATCTATTCTCGAATAGGTCCCATGCACGTGAGAAAAAAATGAATATGCTCTTTCTAAACCTTTAAACTCTCTCCACGAGTCCTTCAAACCCGTAACTTTCATCCAATTATCCATCACCTTCCCTTTCACACCAATTCCACTTCTAGCTATATTTGTGCAATCTAATCCTGACCTAATCAAATTAAAATCACCAGCCACAATAGTTTTAGCAACATTTTCCAACTCCACTATTTTCCGAATTTTTTCGAGAAACACTGTTTGGTGGTCATTCGGAGCATAAATATTTACCAACAAGATTTCCTCATCCTCCAATTTTCCTCTTAACAACAAGTACCTACCCTCCTGATCAACAATCTTTTTTGTAATTTCAAATCCTAACTTTCTAGAAATCATAGTTGCCACCCCTCTTGCTTTGGATGTTCCAAACGCCATCTCATAGTGTTGCATCCAACCTAAAAAAAGTTTATTCGTATCTTTTGACTTCTGATGTGTCTCCTGTAAAAACAAAATATCTGGTCTATCTTTTTTCAACGCCAATTCCAACCTCCGTCTCTTGAGAACAGAACCTGTACCTTTCACATTCCATGATATTATTTTAATACTTCCCATATCCAATTTCTTCTTCCAACTTTAAACTCTCCATCGGGCGTGCCACCAACAACCCTACCACCATACCACTACATATAACACACATTTTCACTCTCCCCACCTTCCAACGAAAAGTCGCCTCTGTCAACCAAAGAGGGGAGAGGGGGGACCTGCAAGACGTGCCCTACTGCCGGCGCTATGCGCTATTTGCCCATTCTACCTCTATTAAGTACTTAAGCTTGCTACTATCCAGATCTCATTGTTCCTTGCCTATCTCCTCTTCCACCATAATCAAAGACAGCTCCTCCTCCTCCTCCCCTCGCTGAGGTGTTCCACCTGTTGCCCCGCCAGCTTCCTCCCTCCCTTGTTCCCTTCCCAAAGCTCCAGAATCCATCATTTCCTTCTTAAGATTTTTCCATTCTTCTGAATCTGCTTGTACCAATCCCAACATACTCAAATATTCCAATGGGTTAGTGCCTTCATCAATAACTTGCATTCTTTTTTCATAAAAAAAGCGCAATTGTTGTGGAAATCTCCAATTATACCTTATGTTTTTACTCCTCAACAATTTAGTAACAGGCCTCATCTTATACCTCCATGTTCTTTCTTTTAATGAAATATCATTATAGACTTCAACCTCTGAACCATCAAATTTCAACGCATCAGAACCTGCTCTTTTCAGATGAGCCATTACTTTTAGTTTATCTGCCCAATTTGCAAATTTAACCAGCACATTTCTTTGTGCCATTCTCCCTCTTCTTGGACCCACCCGGAACACACTTCCTAAATCCTCCTGAACAAATTCCTTCCCCATTTTTAGACCATTTAACCACTGAACCACCCTCTCTCTTAACAAATCCGGAGTCCGTTCCGGTACCTGACGGATCAGAATATTCTGCTTTCTCATCAAATCTTCCACAACATCAATCCTCATTTCTTGTTCCAGCATTTTTAGCTTACTGTCCCGCACCACCTCCTGGGTCCCTTTTACTTCACTCTTTACAGTATCCACCTCAATTTGAACCACTTTCAGCATTCCCGCAAATTTATTCAAATTTAAATCCATTTTTTTTTGTATAATCATTCAATGTTGACATCATCTTTTCTTGCCCTTTAATTATTTCATTTCTATCTTTCACCCTTGAAGCCTCACTTTTCTCGAATTTTTGCATCAATTTGCCCATTTCCACCATAATTTGCGTCTGGTCCATTGGCACTGTAGACATAGATGATGGTTGAGCAGATTCACCCACTGTTGTTTTTCCAGTCGTCTTAGACTTTACAACTTGTTCTTCCTCCTTCGCTTTTCCTCTTGTAACTTTTTCCATAATAATCCACTGTATTTCAAACCCAATGTTGCAGATCGCTGTAACAGTTTGTCAATATAGTAAGGCTTACAACACTGCAGTCATTGGTTCCACAGTTACAGCAGGAAAGTTCTTATGTCAGCAGAAGGTACCAAAATACTGTAATCCACAACGATGAAACTAAAGGAAACAACTCTCCAAGCAGGCAGATTAAAAAAAAAAAAAAAAAAATTATTGACCACAACAGATCCTTTCCCCCAAAGCCAGCGGTCCAAACAAACGTCTTCCAGCCACAGAAAAAAAAGGCTTCAGAGAAACAGTTAGCCCAGTTGTTGAGGGGGGGGGGCTCAGGAGGAAAAGAAAAATCCAGCTTCTGAGGGGTTGGGGTGATGAGCAAGATATTCCTCAATCCACACGGTAAAGAAACCAGCAATCAAAGCCACACATTCCTTCCTTTGAGATGGGTATTTAAAGCATCATTCTCCAGCGAGTGCCTTAACTTTTAAGTGAGAAGAGGCCCCCCCTCTTCCCCCTCTTCCTGCAAGGAGCAGGCAGCTTAAGCAAAAGAAAGGGAAAAAAAACTCCCACAGTTTCTCCAATATTCCAGCCCAGAGATGAGAGAGAGAGAGAAAAAACAAAAATTAATCCACCTTTGTTGATGTCAAAACGTGGCGCGGTCCTCTGGAGTATAGAAAAAAATCACAACCCTCGCACAGTCACTTTCGTTTTCCCTGACCGTCGCCATTTCAAGCCTCCACCTTTTCCATTTCAAAGACTCAGCTCTCTTTTTTTTCTTTAAAAAAAAAAAAAAAAAAAAAGATCCCAACTAGTTTTATAGCTTGCAACTGAGAATGTAGCTCCCCACAGGCACTTACATGCAAATTACTTCACACTCAGGCTCCTCTTGCCCCTTTCAAAACCGATTCCAAACGCCTTCTCCACAATCTTGCTGATCCCGTTCCACAGCTCCAGCAGAAAAGCCGCGACTGCCGCCGTAGCTTCCACCGCCAGAGAATCTCTCGAACTTCGATCAGCCAGCCCCAAAAGCTCACCAAACTTTCCACGGAGACAGGCAAGGATCTTATCTTTAGGCTTTGCCACTTTAAATTTTTTCTGTTCTGCTCCTTCCCATTGTTTACCACTTTGTTGAGCGCGAGCGTCCGAAACTAGATGTTACACAGCGGCCATCTTAGCCAGCTCCCCCTTGTAAATTTACAAATGGCAGTTCGCCCGTCCAACTACATACAAGCAGGTTACCTGGCGCCGACCCTTGGAAGACACTGACTTTGAGACTACTGATTCAGACATTGCGGATTCTTCTGCAGATGAAAGGACCCGAACACCCTATAATACTAGGTTCCATCGCAGCAAACAGTCCACCAATAAACATAACTCTTCTAATGATTTTTTAGGACAGCGCAATGTTCGCAAGAACAAAAGGAAATAAGACCATCCCTAGTGTTCAACCTTTCCCAGAGAGTCCTTACGGTAAGAGAAAAAGAGCTCCTAGATCTTGGTTTAGGGTTTGTACCTACTCCGAAATATTCCTCATTCAAAACACGCGTCGATATCTACAAACTTATCCGTTTGCTCAAATTACGTTGTTTCTTTAAAGGTTCTCCTGGCAGCTCTAACCCTTTTTCTCCCCATTCTACCTTTACACCTGCTATCGATAATCCTGCTATCGAAGTTTTTCATAGAGTTGTGCTTAGAGATATTGGTGCTATAGAAGAACGTTTTCATGTCTCGCATAACATATCCTTGACCGACATGCACCTTCTTGATAATTTGGGAAATGATCCTGACATTATTATTAAAGCAGCTGATAAAGGTGGTGGGGTAGTCATTATGGATAGGATTAATTATTTAGATGAAGCACATCGACAACTCTCTAATCCTCTTTTTTACAGCAAATTACCTAAAGACCCTACACCACATGTTTCCAACGTCATCAAAGTTGTTTTACAAGAAGGTCTTGCCTTGGGCTTCATTTCAGAATCTACTTTCCGTTTTCTTTATCAATTACATCCACGAGTACCTATTTTTCATTTATTACCTAAAATCCACAAGCTCCAACCCGGTTCTAATCTTGTACCATGCAGACCCATCATAGCTGCCAACGAGGGCCTTTTAGAACCCATTTCTATTTACTTTGACCATTTCATATGTCCTTTTGTCAAAGATACCCCTTCATATGTCAAAGATTCTTCCCACTTCATCCAACTTCTAGAACATACTTCTGTACCTGATGACTGTTTGTTAGTAACTATGGATGTGACTTCCCTCTATACAAACATTCCTCTTTCAGAAGCCAGGATTTTGGTCGAACATCTCTTATCTTCACGCACCAATCCGGACCCTCCCACACATTTTCTTATGGATCTCTTAGATATAGCATTTGAGCACAATTTTTTTCGTTTTTTGGATACTTTTTACTTGCAGACACATGGTGTGGCTATGGGTTCAAATTTCGCTCCTTCAATTGCAAATATCTTCATGAATAATTTCGATCTTACTTTCATTCTAAATTCGGCTGTCAACCCTTTTTTCTTGGACATTTTGATTTATAAACGTTACATCGACGATCTGTTTTTTGTCTTTTCCAACTCTGTTTCTTTATCTCGCTTCTGTACTTGGATTAATTCTTTACATACTAATCTTACATTCACTCATACTTCTAGTCCCGTCTCAGTCTCGTTTCTTGATTTACAGATTTTTGTTGCCAATAATCAGCTCAACATGCGCCTTTTCAACAAACCAACTGATAGGCACGCCTATCTACAATTCCATTCTTACCATCCGTTTCCTCTAAAAAATAATATGCCATATAGTTTATTTCTTCGGGCAAAAAGAAATTCCACACTCAATTCTGATTTCCAATCATCTGCCATTAAAATTCGTCAGTCCTTACTCCTCAGAGGGTATCCCACTCATGTCATCGACCATGCTTATCAAAAAGTTACTAATCGATCCAGACAGTCCATGTCTCAACGAAAATCAAAAAATCTATACAATAATAACATTTTTTGGTCCATTGACTTTACTCCGCTGGCACAGCAAATTAAGAAAACTATACATCGTCATTGGCATATCCTAGATTCTATTTCGGGTTGTAAGGACAAACCAACCATAGGATTTAGGAAAACGAGAACTATTGCTGGTATCCTATCGAAAACTGATTGTCTTTCTCCTGTCTCCAGTCTCTCGGCCCTCCCTGCTGGACATTTTCCTTGCGGGCATTGTAAGTTTTGTTCTTACATGTGGAGAACAGATACCATTTCCATTCCCAATTGCACTTTCATACATCATCTCTCACGGTTTTCCAATTGCAATTCCCGCGATATTGTCTATATTTTAATCTGCCCCTGCAGATTATGTTGGACAATCTTCCAGACCACTCAAAACCAGACTCGGAGAACATATCTCACACATTCGCAATAAAGTCCTCACAGCACCTCTTGTCTCCCACTATCTCGACAAGCACCATGCTCCAACAGATCTTAAGGCTGCTGTATTGGAATTATTTACACCTCGTAAATTTCATTCGATTAATAAAGAACGTTTCCTTTTGCAATGGGAGGCTTTTTACATTCATCGCTTTTCTACATTGCACCCCCATGGCTTGAATACAGAACAGGATTATTCCGCGTTTCTTTAAGTTAAACATTCATATTCGTTCTGGTTTTGTTTCATTGTAGCCCTTTAAGAGTATTTCCCCTTTTGGAATCCTTTCGTTAATTATTGGTATTCATTTCACATGTCCCCACATAAGAACTATTTATAGCTTGTGCTAGCTTAGTTTGCTTAACGCTTCCACCCGTCATCAGTCATTACATAGAGGTGTGTCAGCGCGTGATTACAGGTACTATTTTTATCAGACACCTTGGTCAGATATGTTCCTGTTGCTCTTTATTTGGAGTGCTGTTCATGTATTTTACTGTATATTCTGACTCATATGTTTCATTGTATTGGTGTTTATGGTTACTACGGGTTTTGATGTTTTACAGATCTTGATAAAGACTCTCGAAATATTCTCTACCGGAGGAATATTGACCTGTACTACTCCTCTCCGTACCCGCTCAGTGACATATTCTCAGCCCTGTTTTACAGTCTTTGCTTCATGCAGTTTTGAACCGGACTAACAGACTTCCTACGGATTTCAGATTTAGCTCCTTTGGAGCAACTGTCTGTATTACTCTACTCTTCTACGTTTATACAGCCTACTCGGCCGACATCACCAACTTTTTCGAACACGGACTATTATGAAATCCTACTATTGATACAGCTTGTATTGGCTATTGTACCACGGACTTCTTCACTATCTCTATTAGGTTTCACCACGTGTACTTACGAGCCACAGCGGACATTTGACTGGCTCATTTTTCTCCCCAGTTCCGTGGGTCACCTGTGTGATTTACTGTATGATATTGTTCGTCCGGTTCTTTAGTATTCTTTAGTATTCTTTTACTTGCATTTTTACTCGCAATTTCACCCATTAAATATACATCATTTGTTATATACTTTTGCTCCTTGGGGTGTTTTCCCCTCCTCCCCCTGTCTTCTGACACCCCTGCCGTCCTCCCTCCCATCCCCATTTACAGCCAGAGAGTCACCACTATCTGCATCTGTTTCCTGGTCATGTGGAAGCGCACAGAACACTGTTAACTTTCCAACTGAAGTGGTACCTATTTATCTACTTGTAATTTCTTCCTTTCAAACTATTACAGTAGGTTGGCAGGAGCCTGGGGAGAGTCAGGAGCTCACCCCGGCATGCAGCTCTCGGGTCTTGAACTGCTGACCTTCCAGTCATCAAACTTAATGTAGCATTCAATAAATCCATTTAGATTATATGATCTTAACTGATCCCAGAAATGCCAGTTATGGAATCTGTCATTCAGGTACCTGTTCATGTCAGCTGTGTCCACTCAAGGCATTCTCCTTTTCATTTTCCCTTTTCTTTGTTTTGTGAGTTGCCTAGAAAATGTGTTTTATGGAGCATGATTTAGTACCTGAGCTTGTCTGAATATCTTCTCTTTGCAATCTCATTTTTAAAATACTTTGGAACCACCAGACAGTGACTTTATCATCTTTTAATCTCTGTACACCACATACAGTATTACAATTAATACTAACAGTAAAACCCCGACTGACATATGCCTCAACTTACATAAAATTCAACTTACATAATGATTTTGTGCTAAAACAATGTCCCGATTTACACGATTTCCTATGGGTTTGCTTCGAGTTACATAAAGATTCTTTTTCCTATGGGTTTGCTTCGAGTAATGTAAAAATTCATTTCCCTACGGGTTTGGTTCGATTTACATAAAACTTCCATTTTTCCTATGGGTTCGCTTTGAGTTACATAAAAAACCGATTTAAGCAAAAGCCTACGTAACGGACTTTTTCGTAAGTAGGGGTTTAACTGTACTGTATTATAAATCATATACCTACAACATTTTGACATTGTTGCTGGGAAATGTTTGGGCTTTTCAAAAGAGGGGCTTTCTCTGCATCAAAGAAAATTCCTTAAGAAGGTATTTTCTGAACTTTTTAAAATCTTGTTGCGTAACTTTTTTTTTGTCAACTACAGACTAGCTCAAGTTGAAAGGACTAACAGACTTGTTGGCAAAGTTCACAGGGAAGGGTGACGGTTCTCAGGGGGATTAAATCCCACTTGAATCCATCTTGATGGAGGGCAGCAGCTTCGTCAATACTGACCTGGGGCCAATAAGGACTTTGTGTGTCAAAAGGGCTCAGGACCAGAAAATGACTCGCAGAACTGGATCAGTGGTACGAGTGTTATTCTGAGATGCGGAAGGTAGACAATCACATTACAGTATATTGGTCTCAGGACAATCTTCATGGCTGAACGCCATGATGATAGCCAATATTCAGAATCGGACATGGCACTTGAAGAAGGGTATGTGTGTACAGCTTGCCCAAAGCTTTTGAGCCTGTGGTATAGTGGAAATAGAACTCCAAACTCTTTACTTTGCTGTCAAGCAGTCCTGATCATTGTGCTGACTAGCCAAAACAAAATAGCCATCAAGATCCTCCCTGCAAACCCCATCACTTTAAGTCTCCTGTCTTATATTTGGCTACCGATTTGTGCCTTTAACATACAACTGCAGAATCTAGGCCAGGGGTTCTCAACCTATGGCCTGCAGGCTGGACCCGGCCAACGGTACCATATGGCCCACGTCGCCACTGCAGCCACTGGAAGCAGACACATTTTACAGTAGCATTTACGGTGGGGGAACCACCAGTATGGCCTGCTCAGCTGTCTGAGAAGGGGTGGTCTGGCCCACAGCTTGAAAAGGTTAAGAATCCCTGATCTAGGCCCACTTCACTGCCAATAGCAGCTCCCCGGGTGGCTCAGTGGGTAAAAGCACTGTGCTTGGAGACCGGAAGGACTGGGTTTGATTCCCTGAGAGCTGCACAATAGGGGACATGAAAGGAGCCTCATTTGGGCATCTCCTGCAAAAATCCTTTCAACCCAGAGTAATCTCTGACACAAAAACACACACCAAAAAGTCACTCCTACACATGTTTCTACAATTACATTTCAGTTTAATAATCTGACCAATAAATAAGCCACCAGTTGTTTCTACACCCCCAGTTCCTCCCTCTGCATATGTAAGGAAACAAACAAAGAAAGAAATACATCTTCTACTGTACTGACTATTGTTTCCTGGCCCATCCAAACCTGGAAGTCATGGTCAAAGGCTTTGAAATAAGCCAGAACATAAAGCTCTGGCTTGAAGTTGGCTATGGGATACAACATTTTGTAGCGTATTTGCCAGCTCATGTGCGCTCACTCACAAGACCTAGTTCTCTCTGTTAAAATCTGCAAGGTCTTCATGTTGAAAAGTCTATCCGTAAGTCTGCTGTAAGATGCCTGTTGTCCTTGGTCTTAAGACCTCATTTCAACACCTTTCCAGACATGGCTCTTTGGTATAGTCAGCAGACAGATTAAGTCAGGATTATGAATACTGTATACAATAAATTTTGTTGAAAGGCTGCACTAAGCTAACTGGTTTGTTATGTTATAAAATGCAGCACAAGCAAATCTGAACTCACAAGCTGATCTTGAAAACTGTGTACAGAGGTTACTCCTGATAAGTAAACTAATAATAATAATTTCTTGTCAGAAATTATTGTGGGTTGAAAGGATTTTTGTGGAAGAAACTCCGCTCAGGGAACATCCAAATGAGGATCCTTTCATGTCCCCAAGAGCTAGGACAGAGACGAGAGCTCAATCCGTCATGCAGTACCCAGGTCTCGAATTGCCGACTTGCCAGTCTTCCAACTAACAAGGCAAGCTTCTTAACCACTGATCCACTGCATCCCCTACCATCCTACCTAAAATATTCTAATCAGAGACAGGTAGAATAGGAAATAAAAAATGAAACAGAATATAAGATATTCAAATAAATAGTGTTTTTAAAAATCCAAGTTTTCCTTGCTATTGAAAAGTACAAGCCATCTTGTGAATGTTTCCTGAGACAGATGAGCTAAAATTAGGTGTTAAGCCTATTTAGTTATCAGTCACCTGAACAACTTCAAATTAAAGGTAATGCTAAGAGTAGCTGGTGCAGAAAGCAAGGAGACGGATTAAAAGCTCAGGCAGTTTAACTTTATCATCCGGTGTTTAAAAACTAAAAACAAACCACATCTTATCACAAATGCTTTTTAGGTTCCAGTGCGTCACTGTGAGCTGACTGGATAGCTCAGTGAGTTGGACCCACAGAGCCAGAGTTTGGGAGTTCAATTCACAACTGTACATTCCAGAAGAGCCAGCCTATGTGGTCCCAAGGAAAACCCAGAAAAAGGGAATGGTAAACTACATCTGAGGACACTCTGTCTAGAAAACTCTGAAAAGGCCTGCCATAAATTAGAATTGATTTGACAGCAAGAAAGTACCGTATTTTCCGGCGTATAAGACGACTGGGCGTATAAGACAAATGGCCGTATAAGACGACCCCCAACTTTTCCAGTTAAAATAGAGTTTGGAATATACTTGCCGTATAAGACTACTTCTCTTCCAATGCATACCAAATAAAAATTAACCCACACTCAACTCGAAGACGCGCAGCCCTCCGAGTCGAATGGGCAGGTTCTGGTGGAGAGCCAATCCACGCTCACGTTCTCCTCCTCGAGGTACAGGAAGATGTGTGCAGCTTGCTTCCCCTTGCTTCATATCCCCGCACAGAGCAGGGACTCGGCCACGGCACCCCCTACCATATGCGCCGGACATATGAAGCAAGGGGAAACAAGCTGCAGTTAAGTACCTGTCCTATAAGACGACCCCCGACTTTGGTACAGATTTTTCGGGGTTAAAAAGTAGCCTTATACGCCAGAAAATACAGTAAATGCAAATGCAAGAAAGTAAATGCAAAGGACACATTTTAAAACCAGACACATTCTGGACAATACTGATCTTTCACTCACTTACTGACACATAAAGAACCCTGATGACCATCCTGACATTTAAATGTTCTCCCTCTGATATATGCTGGTGTGGTCCAAATATATAGCTAAGGACCAATTTATGTAACTGGATTATGAGGCAAGACTTATACAAGCCAAACTCTGTCTACCAGTCAGATGTGTAATTCAGCAGAGCCTAAAAATAACATAAATAAAGAAATAAATACTTCACCTTTTCACTGCTTTAGAAGCTCATAAAACAAGTGGATTAAAATTAAACAACAGTGAGACCTGCTCTTAGTAAGTGCACTCAACACTGTGCTAAGCAAACCAGCGATGATCTAATTGGTATAAAGAAATCTCTGATTTAACACTTTTGTTTCAATTCTACTTTAAACTGATGCCTATCCCTCTCTGAGCGCAGAAAAATAAGATGCCTTTGAGATGTGGTGTTGGAGGAGAGTCCTGAGAGTCCCTTGGACAGCAAAGAGAACAAGTAGGTCAATACTGGAAGAAATCAACCCTGACTGTTCATTGGAGGGACAAATAGTGAAGATGAAGCTAAAGTACTTTGGGCATCAAATGAGAAGGGAGAACTCACTTGAGAAGGCTTTGATGCTGGGAAAGGTAGAGGGCAAGAGAAGAAGGGGGCGTCCAAAGATGAGATGGCTAGATGGTATTGTGGACACAATGGGCACAGAGCTGGGTGGGCTGAGGAGGATGGTGGAGGATAGTGGTGCCTGGAGGAAAATGCTCCATGGGGTCGCAAAGGGTTGGAATCGACTGTGCAACTGAACAACAACAATTCCTCTCTACCTGATTTAGAGGTCTCCAGTTTTTCTACCTGAGAGAGATGAAGAAAAAAAAGGGAACTGACACATGCCTACTTGCCTTCTATGGAGTCACTACAAAGTACCAACAATCTCACACCAACTTTGATTGGTATCTTTATTTTATAGAATCCTGGGCGTTGTAGTTTGGTGAGATAATTTAGCGCTCTCCACTGGGAAACTCGAATGTACTTCCCTAAATTACAACCCTAGCAATCTGAAGCAGAAAATTCTTAAGTACTTCACCGAACGACTAATCGCAGAAACAGGATGGACCTCTGATGATAAAAGTCAATATAAACTGCTAGAACTGTGCTGGGTGGGTAAACTCTAATGCAGGGTTTCTCAACCTTGGGTCCCCAGATGTTCTTGGACTTCAATTTCCAGAAGCCCAAGCCAGCACACCTGCCAGTCAGGGCTTCTGGGAATGGAAGTCCAAGAAAATCTGGGGGCCCAAGGTTGAGAAACACTGCTCTAATGGATCAATGGCCAACCTTAAAATCACATTCAGCTAGAACTACCTCCACATTTGACCTCTTCTCTGGGAATCTGCCAGGTAACCATCCATCACAACGTGCTGTCTGAAGTACATTTTGCCCCAGGACTGAACTCAGATGTCATGAAAACTAATCCCTGTGCATATCCGTCTCAAAACCAGTGTTTCATTTCTAGGATACATTTTTGCAGTGGTAGCTGTATTAGTCTGTGCAAGCACATCAGAGAGCAAATTAAACAGAAAACACAAAAAAATGTTGTGGCACCTTAAAGAGAGCACATCAGTCTTGAAGGTAGCACACCACCACCTTTTGTCTTTCTTGTTTTGTTTTATTTACTCTGATATTCTATAGGAGAAAGAGGGCGCGGGGAAGGTCTCTCATTTGATTGATCCATTCCTTTTTGAACCTGGCATTTCCTTCCCATGAGGTATGAAAACCACCTTCAGCAATAAAGTAAAATACACTATCCCAATCCAGAGATGCTTTTACCACTTCCTATTTCAGCTTTGTGAAAGTTTACAGCCCAACGTTAATATAAAACTGCCATTGGTGTATTCTGGCTAGCCTTTACTCCTGTCCCCACTTAACTGGGTAAACTGCAACTCCACTTCAAGTTCTCATATAAGTGGGAAATATCCCAGATGGGCAGTATAAAAATATAGTAAATTTGTACTGGAGGATTGTTATAATAGATATAAATGATAGATTAACTTGTGAATTCTTATTCTGTGTCTCGGCCAGACATGAAACTGCCAAAATGAAGGTACCTTTTGGTGAGTTCTTTTCACCTGGCCTAGTGTGAGAAAGATTAGCTGGCAACACAAGGTTGCCATTACTAGGGTACGCCTGGTTGTACAGTAGTTCAAAAATACCACAAACTTCAAGGAAGCTCTTTCTGTGTACTTTAACTCACAGAATTAATTAAAGATGGGCTTGATTAAAAATTATTTTAAAGAGATTTGGAGACAATTGGTTAACCATGTCTTAGTCAAAACTACAGGGTGTAAAACCAAGACAAGGGATATATAACTTTTTGGAAATAGGGTTTAAGGAAATGAAAGATGTTATGCTCAGATAATAAATAGGCGGAAGACAAATTATGTCCCCATGGGTGGTGGGTGCACAAAAGTTGTTGATGTAATATTTTTGTTATTTTAATTTTTTGCATTTTTCCTTTATTTATTTTTTAAATTTGTAGTTGTTATTATGGCTACATTTAAAGTGTTAGGTTTTTTTTTTTAATAAGTGGGATTATTATACTATGTATTTTATTGTTTGAATAAATAGAAAAGTAATAAATAAATAAATAAAGTAACATAGTCAGTTAGTTACACGGGACTTTTACTTTTATGTTGGAACCCTAGAGTCGGATACGACTGGCTTTTGAGCAAGGGAAACCTTTACCTTTAACAGGGGCAACCTTTTTTTTTTTGCATTTTTCCTTTATTTATTTTTTAAATTTGTAGTTGTTATTATAGCTAGATGTAGTGTTAGTTTTTTTTAATAAGTGGGATTATTATACTATGTATTTTATTGTTTGAATAAATAGAAAATAAATAAATAAATAAATAAAGTAACATAGTCAGTTAGTTACACGGGACTTTTTCTTTTATGTTGGAACCCTAGAGTCGGATACGACTGGCTTTTGAGCAAGGGAAACCTTTACCTTTAACAGGTGCGATCTTTTTTTTTTTTGCATTTTTCCTTTAATTTTTTTAAATTTGTAGTTGTTATTATGGCTAGATTTAAATTGTTAGGTTTTTTTAATTAGTGGGATTATTATACTATGTATTTTATTGTTTTAATAAATAGAAAAGTAATAAATAAATAAATAAAGTAACTTAGTCAGTTAGTTACACAGGATTTTTACTTTTATGTTGGAACCCTAGAGTTGGATACAACTGGCTTTTGAGCAAGGGAAACCTTTACCTTTAACAGGGGCGACCTTTTTTTGCATTTTCCCTTTATTTTATTTTTAAAATTTGTAGTTGTTATTATGGCTAGATGTAAAGTGTTAGGTTTTTTTAATAAGTGGGATTATTATACTATGTATTTTATTGTTTGAATAAATAGAAAAGTAATAAATAAATAAATAAAGTAACTTAGTCAGTTAGTTAGTTACACGGGACTTTTTCTTTTCTGTTGGAACCCTAGAGTCGGATACGACTGGCTTTCGAGCAAGGGAAACCTTGACCTTTAGTTTTAACAGGGGCGATCTTTTGGAAATCCTATAGTTCATCTTTAAGGTTCAGCCTTGGCGTTCAAGAGGTGGCGAGCCAAGGAAAAGGCTTTCTGCGCAAGGGGCGGAAAATGCAACTTCTGCAGCCCGCCGCCTCCCCTGCTTAACCAAACCCCGGCGCCGAGAGTGTCTGCCACGGAAGGAAAACCGCCAGCTGCGCAGATTTTGCCCCTGGCAACTCACCGGGTCCTCGGCCAGCACGGCGATCGCGGCCACCAGAGCAGTGGCCGCGGCGGCGACGAGCCCCGGCGTGCGCATCTTAGGCTACCTGGCGCTGCACCTCCTGCCAATGAAGCCCTCTCTGCCTGTCTCTCTCGCCCTGGCAGAAAGTGAGCTCGCCTCTCCAGTCTCCGCTCCAGTCCAGTCACATGACTCCCGCGGCCTCTCCCTTTCACGTGACCCACCTCGAGGCGTTTGTTTGCCAGTGCCAGCAAGCAATGCAAAATCTTAGGCGGGGGAAGCCCAAGGGAGCCGTCTGGTGTTGAGGGAATGTACCATTCCAGGGCAGAAGGGGGTGGCGACACACACAGGGAATGAGGAAGGCGAAAGCACGTGGGTTCCCTCACTTCCCCCTCCACTGCAGTGGCTTCCTTTTTTGGAATGTTTTGTTTTTCGCAATCTTTCCGGTCAGTGCAGTGGAGTGGAAGAATAGGTTAAAACAGGACTTCTTGACCTTTTTAAGCCAGGGTCATGCTCCCTCAGACAGTTTCGGGGACCATTTTTGCAATTCTTCCACCACATGACACTTCCTGGTGTGGAGGGGTGGGCGGGCACATGAAATGGTGCTGTGGGCCGCATCTGGCCCACGGGCCAAGAATTCCCGAGTTAAAATTGTTGTAATGATTACCCCGGGGGTAAAGATGTTGAATCCCAAGAAGGCACATGAGACGAGAGTGCAGTGCAAGCCACATCCCCACTATATCGGGTGGTATTTTATTGACTATAATTTGTGGGGGCGATCACGCACAGCTCGCGTGAGACCCCGTGACAGAAGGCTGGCTTACTATGTGGCACTTGACTGGTTAGAATACATTTTCCAGCCTGAGTGCCTAGGTTAGCCATATGTATACTAATCAACAGGAACAGAGAATCACACTGTACCCGCCTTATCTAAATGTCCTTGCAAATACTAAGCTTCTATGCTTAAGATGTTTTGGCTAGCTGGAGTTTTGTGTCTCCCAGGAAATGATCAAGGTTATGCATGGTGTTTACAAGACATTTCGATTGACACTTATCCTACTCCTCTCAATGCCCCCAGCCAAAGAAGCCTGGAGTTGCTTTTGTTACCTGTAACTATTAGCCCATTACCCAATTTCCTTTCCTGTAAAGCTCGGCTGGTTTCCAGCGGTGTGCTCGCCGAACGAACCCGAAAGGTTGTTGTCAATTATAGAATTGGGCATTCATATAAAATAAGAATGTAACATGATATAAAGTAATTTCTATCTTTGTGTAAGCATTTCATTTACAGTAACTTCTTCATTTATTTTTATTCACGAGTAACTCCATATGTCTAAGTATTTTTAAGCAATCTTCTGTATTTCTAAAGTGAACTCCATCTAACTGGATTTCTTATTTTTCTTATTTGGTACTTTATTTCCTTATTTGATTCATAAGTAAACATCTTTAAATTTGTATCAAAACACTTTGTCTGTGAGTTTGTTCCTGATTCAACCCTGCCTGTGAATGGTCCCATAAAAGGTTGCCAATTTTCAGGTAACAAGAATAATTCAGTGGATCACTCTGCAAGAGACCTGGTGTGGCAGGGCTATATTGTAACCAAAAGTGTGGGTTGCCCGTGTGAATAATTGGCCAAACCTTTCCCAGGGGTTCGCCCAGTCTTGAACACATCTGGGTACCAACCGGACTTTGCTGGAAAGGCAATTGGGGTTCGGGCTAGTTAGGTAGTTTGGGGGGCAATTCATAAAGCCTTGGCTGCTGGCTACGATAGAAATAGAGCAAAAGTCAAAGGAGATGACTCTAATAGAAATACACAATCCTCCACTTCTGGCTGCAGATTAGGTTGGGCAAATAAGCCGCACTAGACAGCATGAAGAATTAGGCACCCCGAGTCAATACACATGGACTCCGAGATTAGGGTAGGAACAATGGGTTTCGCCAACCCAAGGTAATCAGGTGCGAGTTGCTCAATTAACACCTAGGTACCTTCCTAAGAACCGGCATGGCAGCTGGGCCACCGGAAGAGGTCACGTATGCAAGCCTTCTAAATTAGGGGGTCACACGCATCCTAGGCGCGCATCACTCCAAGGCAGGGTAATAAATATGTGCCACCTGACCCAGATCAGGACTTCACCGCACGATTATCTCGCGTGTCTTCCTTGCAGCCAGCCACTCCAACACCTGGGAGCCATTGCAACAAAAAGGTTGTGATTTTGATCCTGGCTAGGGTTCAAGGTTGACTCCTTCTGAGGTCGATGAAATCAATATCCAGCATTTTGGAGGCAAAATGCAAATTAACTTGTGAACTGCCCAGAAAGTGCACTAAACATTATGGGGCGGTATAGAAGTGTTATTGCTACTGCTATTTATTTTATTCCTTTCAAAACCTTTCATTCACCTTTTCTGTTTCAACCTTTTCATTCTGATTGGCCAGCAAGAAGCTTGGGACAGTAAAATTGCTATGTGTGGAAACAAATAATGGATGTTTTTGCCCACAATACAGCTTATACATAATGAAAGAACAGCTAATGCTAAAACAAAAACGGGTATTCTCCTCTTTATGCCATATTTGATTCTGAATATTGGCTATCCTTGGCAATCAGCCATGAAGATTATCGTGGGAATAATATGCCACGGCCTTCTATGCCTTCCACATTGCAGCATGACATCCATACCACTGATCCAGTTCTACAGATCACTTTCTAGTTCTGAGTTCTTTTGGCACACAAAGTCCTCTTCAGCCACAGGCCACTACAGCTGGACCTTTGAGCCTCTCCTGGGGCCCACGCTACCGGCCCTGGGATGGGAGGCACCTGTGCTCGGCAGCCCTCCTCCCCCTTGGGCTGTCCTTCCCCGGTCCGGCACTGACCACAGGGAAGTCGGAGCACCTGGGGCCCAGCAGTGATACGGACTTTAAAAACTGCCGCCTTTCACCGCCCTGTCAGCGCTCCTTCCCCGGTCCGGTATTGGCCACGGGGAAGTCGGAGCACCTGGGGCCTGGCTATGACGCGGACTTTAAGAACTGCCGCCTCGCTGTCTGAATCTAAGGGTTTGTTATTGTACTAAGCATTGGGCTTGTTATTGTATTGTATATTGTACTTTTCTAATTTGTATCCTGTAATTTGCATTTAGTGATATTGCATTTTCTGACTTGTAGCTGTAATTTGCATTTGTAACTGTATTCTTTTTTGTATTTGTTGTATTGCATTTTGATATACTGTATTTTGTATACTTTTTCTATGTTGTAAATGCCGCTTTGGGCCACCCATTGGGTTGAGGAAAGCAGGGTACAAATAATAAATGAAATGAAATGAAATGAATGAAGCTGCTGCCCTCCATCAAGATGGATTCAAGTGGGATTTAATCCACTTGGGGACCATCACCGTTCTCTGTGGATATCTCCACCCAAGGCTATCAGTACTCAGATTTAGATAACCACTGCCTGATGATTGGCATTGAGTCACTGGCAGTATGATATACTCTATTACCATAGCAGAATAACCTGGTATACAGAGATATAATCTCTTAAAAGCTGGCTGGATAGTTCAGTGAGTTAGATATCTGGCTGTGGAATCAGAGGTTGGGATTTTTTGCATTGTGCATCCCTGAAGATCCAGCTCATGTAACCTTGGGCAAGCTGCAGTCCCTGGATGCTCCCAGAAGTGAACTGCAAACCACTTCTCCCTGCCTGAAAACCCCGAGACCCCATAAATTAGAATTGACTTGATGGCACACATTTCTTATTTTAGAGCAAGTTCAACATGCTAATAAATTGAAGGAAGCCACAGTCAGATGGAATTGGGTGCCTTGGCCCCTATTGACTTTTGCAGCGACTACTTGTAGTTTATGTCTGTTATGTCTGACAAAGTGGACTTGATCCACAAAAGCTAACATCAAAATACAGTATAGCAGTTAGTATTTAAGGTGCTTTGTTTTGTTTACTTTCTGATATATGCTTACACAGACTAACACGTCTACCATTTCAAAAAATTTAACACTTGTAGTTTGTTCCCTTTCGGTCATTTCCTCCTAGATCACTTCTCCTTTTCGTGAATAATTCAGCATCATTGTTCTCCTTTGCTTTCAATGGATGGATGTTCATAAGGGTGTTCAATGATAGGTCTTCAGCATATTTATACATAGGAAGCCAGCTTTTGGGGTTTTTGTACTTAAGTCCAGGCACTGTCCTGGTTTATATTGAATAGATACCAACAGCCTACATATAAGCAGGAATGCCTTCTCTTCAGCCATGGCATTGAAAGTGTACGAAAGTGACAACCAAGAGGGTGGAGTATGTTCAGAGCATGAGAATCAGAAAAACCTTCATAGGGCTTAAGTGTGTGCACATGTAATGCTCTCTGAAACTTGCATTTTGGAGAATAGTTTTTAAAAATCAGAACAGTTTAAAATGAAGATCCATACTGTAGTCTTGGTGTGTATTTTGTTTTGCCCTACAAAGCTATACAATTACTACTCTCAACTACACAAAAGTCTGCAAATGAACTGTGAGAAGCATCTGTGTAAAGTTTCCCATAAAAATAACACAATTTGGTTTCTTTGTTGTTCAGTCGCACAGTCGATTCCGACCCTTTGCGACCCCATGGACCATTGCCCGCCAGGCTCCTCTGTCCTCCACCATCATCCTCAACTGGCCCAGCTCTGTGCCCATTGTGTCTACAATACCATCTAACCATCTCATTTTTGGCCATGCCCTTGTTGTGCCCTCCACCTTTCCCAGAATCAAGGCTTTCTCAAGTGAATCCTCTCTTCTCATTTGATGTCCAAAGTACTTTAGCTTCATCTTTACTATTTGACCTTCTAAGGAGCAGTCGGGGTTGATTTCTTCTAAGATTGACCTATTTGTTCTCCTCGCTGTCCAGGGGCCTCTCAAAACTCTCCTCCAACACCACATTTCAAAGGCGTCTATTTTTCTGCACTCAGCTTTCCTTATAGTCCAGCTCTCACAACCATACATTACCACCAGGAATACCATTGCCTTGACTGTGCGAATTTTTGTTTGCAAGGTGATGTCCAGGTTTCTCATAGCTTGCCTCCAAAGAATCAGTCGCCTTTATTTCATGGCTGCAATCACCATCTGCAGTGATTTTTGTTCCTAGAAAAGTAAAGTCTGTCACTGCTTCTACTTCTTCCCCATCTATTTTCCCGGGACTGATAGGACCTGTTGTCATTACAGTAAAACCTCGCATAAAGAGCGCCTCGCTTAGAGACTAACTCGCTTAAAAAGCAGAATTTTCTGTGAATGGTTGCCCTCGCTTAACAACTAAAACCAACAAACTCGCTTAACAACTAAATTGGGGTTCACAATCCCCCAGCAGCAGAAGTCACTATTGGTCACTTACAATGGTGTTCCACTTAAAGAGCAAACTCGCTTAAAGAGCAATCCCATGGAATGCATTATGCTCTTTAAGCAGGGTACCACTGTATCTTGGTTTTCTTGATGTTGAGTCTAAAGCCAGCTTTTGCACTCTCTTTCAACCTAAGCAGGATTTTCTTTAGGTCTTATTCACTTTCTGTGTCATCTGCATATCTCAAATTGTTGATGTCTCTCCCAGCAATTTTGATCCCAACTTGTGATTCGTCCATCCCTGCATTGCGCATTATGTGCTCTGTATATATAATTTAATTTTTGGATTTATACCCTGCCCACTCAGGCATGCCCGAATTAGGGCGGCTTACAAACAGATAAAAA
Organism: Bradypodion ventrale; assembly: GCA_035047345.1. Lineage (NCBI taxonomy): Eukaryota > Metazoa > Chordata > Lepidosauria > Squamata > Chamaeleonidae > Bradypodion > Bradypodion ventrale. Next base: position 81,748,262 of record JAWDJE010000005.1, on the reverse strand, counting down.
CAGATAAAACCACTCACATGAAACAGAACCCACCCACCCCATTTCTAAAGAGAAGAGAGAGGGAGGATCTTCCTTATTGAACAAGCCAACAGGCTGTCTTACTCCTTTTCCTATTCCAAACCACTCAGTCATTCCGTATTTTGTCCTAACCGTTGCTTCTTGACTCATGTAGATTTCTCATGAGGCATATAAGGTGTTCTGGTATTCTTATCTCTGTAATTACTTGCCACGTTTTGTTGTGGTCCACACAGTCAAAGGCCTTGGTGTAGTCAATGACACAGAAGTAGACTCGTTTCTGATATTCCTTTGTTTTCTCCATGATCTAATGTATGTTGGCAATGTGGTCTCTAGTCCCCCTGCCTCTTCTGGACATTTTGAGACAGGGATTGATTTCACTGACAGTTACAAACTTCAGAATCTAGTTAAAGTGCAGTCCATGTTCACTTGAGAAAGAATAGTTAAAACAAGCTATGCTGGACAAGCCTTCTGTTGATCCAAAGACCTTAGCTGTCAACCAGAGTTTTAGTCCAAGAACATCAGGGGCCACCAAGGTTTGTGTAAATAATTCAGTATCATTATTTTCCTTTGGCTGCAATGGATGGATGTCCATAGGATGTTCAGTGATGGTCTTCAGCATACTTACACATTTAATTTAATTTTTATACTTATACTAGCATATTTTGCCTGGCGGTGCCGGGCTTTTTAAAATTGTGTTGGATAGTAAAGGGTTTCGTTTTTTTTTCTTGAACCAATGGTGCTGGGCTGTTTTAAATGGCGTTGTAAGGTTTTGTGATTTTGTGGCTTCGAGGCGCTGCGTCCGCCTGTGGTAGACTTGCGCTCCCAGTGGTTATTTTTTTGGTTCTTTTTGGTTTGTTTTTTTTTTTTTTGCATGCTGGCTTCCTCAGTGCCGGGCTCTTTAAATTGTTTTTTGAACGTTTTTGTTTTATGTTTATGCAGATTTTATTTTAATTTATTTAATTTAATTTAATATTATTTAGTTTAAAATTTAATTTTGGTTTTTAAAATGTTTATTTTTACGCATTTTTATTTTTTGTTTTGGTTTTTTGGAGTGAAAAGTGATTTCTGTTTTTTTTGGTAATTTTTGAGATTAGTGTGTTTATTTTTGAATGTTTTTATAACTTATTTGATTAATCTTATTAGTTTTAATATTTTTGAATGTTTTTTCTCTTTTGGCCTCTGGGTGGGGGTGGTGAGCTTTTCTGCCTCTACAATTGTTCTCTTCTGTCCTCTGGGTGTCGCTTCCGGTAAGTTTTCTCTTTCTTTTCTCATTTGAGTTCCGGTCCTCATAGATGGAAGACGTCTTTTGGTAAGTTCTCTGGGGGTTTTGGGGGGGGGGGGTGGGTGGGATTTTTTTTGGGGGGGTGTCTGTGTGTTTTTTCTTGTTTCTTTTTGGCTGTTTTTGTGTTTCATTTTTGGATTTTTGTGTGTTTTTGATTTGTGTTTATTTTTTCAGGGGTGGTGGTGGCTTTCTTTCCTGCGGGCCATGCTGGCTGGCCCGTGGGAAGGAAGGGCAATGGCCGGGGGGGGGGGTGCTTTCTTTTCCACAGGCCATGCTGGCTGGCCCGTGGGAAGGAAGGGCAGCGGTGGCGGGCGTTTTTTTTTAATTTTTATTTTTCACGCGCCGGCCGCCTCAGCGTTCTGCACGCTAATGGCACGCAGGATGCTGGGGCTTGTAGTTTTGGCTGCGCGTGTTTGCTTACTGCAGCGTTTTTTCCCTTGCAGCTTTTTTTTTGATTGGCCGCGGCGCGTTTCCGAACATCCCTTTTGCCGTGCCGCTCAGCCTGATTGGCTTTGGTGCGGCGCAGCGCCAGGAACATTGGGAATTGAAGTTCCCTTTTTTTGTTTGCGACTGGGGGGCTCCTGCCCCTGGGTCGAAAATTTCAACCCAACAGTTACCTGCGAACCGGGTTCGGGCGAGTGAACGGAGGCCCATTACGGGCTAGTGGGGCCTGGTGCAACATCCTTTGTCACATTCCAACGGTTAACGCACCATTTTATAGGTATAGATGCTGCCCACTCAGGAAACCCAACTCAGGGCAAAGCCACTGGATTAGAGAAACTGAGGTCACTTTGCTAAACTCAGAAAGCCCTGCCAGAATCCAGATTCTTTGTGAGTCACAATAAAGCCAAATTGCATTAACCATGCATCCCTTGGGCATTTCGTAGGCATAGTCACACTATCTATGCCCCCTCTCCTTGGAAACAGAGAGAGTGAGGGTGACTCAGATCAACATATTGCAGAAGAGCCATGCCACACCCACACCTCTTCTGTTATAAGATCTCAGAAGAACTGTGGGAAACCAGTTATGAAAGCATGATGTGTAGTTTGGGGTTGCAAAAAAAAGGTGTGGAGATCAGACTTGTCCTTCTGGATCAGCAAAAGTATACTGTGTGGAAACAAATCATTATCTGATGGCTGTCAAGAACAGAAAGCAAACACCATTCATGGATATACTATACCTTTTACAATTAACAGTAATGACATGGTCATTAGATTTTATCAGAGAATACTGGTGGTGTGTAGACAAGGACGGACACTTTTGCATTATAGAAAGTCAGCACAGATCTGTCAAACATTAACCTGTAATTTGCATAGGTAGGAACATAATCAGATATCATTGCTGCAATTAAAATGGAATACAGTCAACCCTCACATAACAACGCGTTCGGATAGCATCATTTTCACTTAACAAGGCGTCGTTATGCACGACGTGTTCCCCTGCATAACGCTTTTAGTGTCGTTGTCCGGACAACGCTAAAATAATCGTCATTATCAGGACAAAAATGTCGTTATGCGGGAAACTTCATAGAAACCCGCATAACAACAAAAATCACTTAGCAACGCTACTTGGGGAACCAAGTAACGTCGTTATGCGAGGGTCTACTGTACATCTTACTATAGTAATTTAGACTGAGATGACCAAAAAATGAATAGCAATTCGCTTACCATGATTCAGCAGTAGCAATTGATGAGCAGTGTATCTTTTACATGCAGTGAAACTAAATAAATACTTTCCATAACTTTGCTTTTCAATTTTTCAATTATTATACAGAACATTTCATAATTATTTTGCTATTTAGAGCCCATGAGCAATGGAGTCTTTTGCAAAAAGGTTTGGCTGAAGGTATTAATACTACAATCTGTTTACATTTTCTTACTCTCATGCTTTTCAGATTTACTCTTCATATCTTACTATCATTACATTTCAAATTGTTAACTAAAGGGCACGTGAAAGAGAAAGGTTATCCAGATAATCTTTTCTTAAAATAAAAGTTCAGGCAAAAATAGTGAGATTTTTGAGATAAATTTCTTTTGACAATTGGATGATTGAATTGGTTGTCAAGTATCAAATACAGTGGTACCTCGGTTTATGTACGCCTCAGTTAACATATTTTTCAGTTTACAAATGAAAATCCATTGAAAATAATGCCTCGGTTTACGAATTTTTCCCTGGAATAGATTAATTGGTTTTCAATGCATTCCTATGGGAAGCCGCGAAATGCATTCCTATGGGAAACCAGTTTACAATACAAAACACCCCAGAAAACTCATTAAATCCATAAACCGAGGTATCACTGTAACAGTGAGGTACTGCTCCAGGTTCCCACCTGATCCCGGGAACCAGTAGCGGAAATTCACCCAGGCCTCGCCCACTTGGTTGGCCATGCCCACCTCCACAGCCCAGGCCATGGTGTGGCCGGCCAAGTGGGCGTGGCCCACAGTTAGCCATACCCACAGTTAGCCATGCCCAAGGTGGGTGTAGTAAAATTTTTTGCAGCTCATCACTGCACTGCAATCTTTACAATAGCTTGTCCTGAATTAAATTGGTCATTATGTGCAAAAACATTTAATTTTATGGGCATTTACATATTTAATAAATTACAAAATAAACACATACAGTGGAAAGTGTGTTTTTCTTCCGAGGCTAGGTCAGATGGTAAACTGCCAGAATGAAGCCTTCTTTGGTGAATTCATTCCATAGTTCCTTTTGCCTGACCTAGTGTGACAGATAAGCCGGCACAAGGCTGCCATTGCTAGGGGTGCAACCGATTGTGTACCCCCTGAAAGAGTGTTATACACTACAGACACAATACAGATTTTTGGTTGTCAAATTTTGATGACATAAAATCTTCGTATACTACTCCTGACATCAAATATAGTTGGTTTTTGAAAGGATGTTAGGCATATTTCATTTTGTCTAGCTGAGAGGAAAAACAATACTAATAAATATTGCAATGAAGATGGGTTCCTCAAATTAGCTTTCCGCATCCAGGCCTCTCAGAATTGTAATAAATTCTGATGCAACTATAGAAAAACCAAAAGTCTTTTAGCTCCTGCCTGAAATCGTTGTTGTCATGTCAAGTTGGAACAGACTTACTCTGACAGGATTTTCAAGATAAGTGAGATATTTAAGGAGTGGTTTTGCCAGTTTCATGCCTCCAGTCAGCTTCTATGGCTGAGCAGTTAGCTTGAACTCTGACTTTCTAAGTCTTAGTCCATCAATCTATTTACAACATACTGCACAGAACTTTGTTTTTCAGGAGAAATGGCTTCGATACTGAAGAGAATGTGAGCTCTCTGCTGACACAAAGGAGTAATTGCATACTGGATTTTCAGTAGTTTATTCTAACTAGCTTTTGTCAAATATACACATAATTTCTGGCAGAGCCTGAAGTCTAGCAGTAGCTTTCATACTCATTTCCTCATTGGATTTTCATTCATTGCATGACACATTCTTCAGCAAAGAAAACAATCCATATTTTCTCATGGGTTTTGGAACAATCTTAAACTAGAAAAAATGTGACCTGAGCAGCAAAAACTTGCTCATTTTGGGTTCTCATCTTTTCAGCAGGAGTGGTGTTCCACATGAGTTGAACACTCATGAGGGACCTTGGTGTCCTGGTGGACAACTCAATGAAGGTGTCAACCCAGTGTGCCTCAGCAGTGAAAAAAGCAAACTCAATGCTAGGGATCATTAGGAAGGGTATAGAAAATAAGTCAGCAAGTGTCATTTTGCCTCTTTATAAATCTATGGTGAGGCCCCATCTGGAATACTGTGTACAGTTCTGGTCGCCATACCTCCAGAAGGATATTATGGAGCTGGAAAAAGTGCAGAGGAGGGCAACCAGAATGATTAGGGGACTGGAACACCTTCCTTACCATCTGAGGCTGCAACGGTTGGGCCTCTTCACTCTTGAATGACGACGTCTAAGAGGTGACCTGATTGAAGTTTATAAAATCATGCACGGTGTGGACAAAGTAGATAAGGAAAAACTGTTTTCCCTATCGCATAACACTAGAACTAGGGGACACTCCATGAAACTTTTGGGTACTAGTTCTCAAACAAATAAGAGAAAGTACTTTTTCACCCAGAGGATTACTGGTCTATGGAACTCCCTGCCAGAAGAAGTGGTGACAGCTGTCAGTCTTGACAGCTTTAAGAAAGGATTAGACAAGTTCATGGAGGACAAGGGTATCAATGGCTATAATTATGGATACTTAAGGACAACCTCCGGGTTGGAGAGATAGGCAGGATATCTCTCAATGCCATTTCCAGGAAATCCTAAGCAGGTGAAGGCATCTGCTTGGGAATAATACCCTGAAGGAAATGGTGAGCCACTGTGTGAGACAGAATGCTGGACTGGATGGGCTGTGGCCTGTTCCAGCAAGGCTGTTCTTATGTTCTTATAACACTATTCAAGCATATCATTTGTGAAAATGCAAATGAGAAGAGAAGCAATTGTTCTTGTTCACATTTGTTCAGAAAATGCTTCCTCAGAACCAGTGGAATTTGCTTCTTGGTAAACTATTAAGACTACAACTTAACATGCAAGGTTTGTTCATTTAAATACTGTTTAAAATACTTGTACCCACCTGTTTATGCAAACTTCACAATAAAACCTGTGGCCCACCAAATAACGCTGGTAGAGGCTGCTGATTAGGGTAAAAGCTTGCCTGAGACTCAACATAAAAAACCCCCAAGATAATGGCAACCAGCCCTATCATACCCTGGCAGCCATGAAATAAAAAAGATTAATTCTTGGCAGGCAAGCTATGAGAAACCTAGGGAACATAATAAAAAGTAGAGACATTACCCTGCCAACAAAAGTCCACATAGTCAAAGCAATGGTATTCCCAGTAGTAATGTATGGTTGCGAGAGCTGGACCATAAGGAAGGCTGAGAGCAGAAGAATAGATGCCTTTGAAATGTGATGCTGGAGAATTTTGAGAGTACCCTGGACAGCAAAGATCAAATAAATTGATCCTGAAGGAAATCAACCCTGACTGCTCCTTGGAAGGACAAATATTGAAGCTGAAGCTCAAGTACTTTGGTCACCAAATGAGAAGAGAGGACTCACTCAAGAAGGCCTTGATGCTGGGAAAGATCGAAGGCAAAAGGAGAAGGGGGCAGCAGAGGATGAGATGGCTAGATGGCATTGCCAATGCAATGGTCATAGAGATGAGTGGGTTGTGTTGAATAGGAGTGCTTGAGTGCAGCGGTCCATGGGGTTGCAAAGGGTCGGACTCAACTATGCGACTGAACAATAACAACATTTAAGACAGGAAGATAATAAAATAAATTTCACAACCAAACAATGAACTTTAACTGTACTTTACATTTATTCCACCAAAATGTCTCCCCCCCACCACAAAGAGAATTCACATACATAAGAGCCATGAATAAAAGCAGAGAAACAATAAAAAGCCACCTCCTGGTTTAATTATTTGCAGTATCTGTCAGCTTTCAATTTAGCTCTCCTGTAAGACAAAGGGAAGAAGGATTAGAATGACTAATGTATCTATATAATGTGACAGATGTTCTTCAGTTTCCTTTAGATCAGGGGTTTGCAACCTACGGCCCATGTCATGTGGCCTGTGTCACTGCCGGTGCTGGAAGCGGATGCATTTTACTGCAGTGTTTACAGCGTGGGGGACCACCAGTTCAACCCACTCAGCTGTATGAGGGTGTGTGGCTCGGCCCATGGCTTAAAAAGGTTGAGAACCCCTGCTTTAGATAAATTAAAGGCTGAAGCAGTTTCTTCAGTAATGAGTAGCTCAGTTGATAGCCATTTTCAGTCTAACATTAAAACCACAGTTTTTCATATTTGATATAATCAAAAGAAAAGTGAGCATGTAAGTGTCAAACTGGACTCTGAAACTGATATACAATCAAGTGCTGTTGCATCATATTCTGGAACATTCCTTGGTATTCAACAAAGGAAATTGTTAGGCTGATAGAGTTTATAGTCCTTCCATGGTATTGTATTGGTTCGCAGTTTGTCCCTTAAAGAGCTCCTCTGTGCTATGCCCCAGGTGCAACATATCACAGAGTGACTCACCAGTCTCTCTACTATATAGGAATGCACTCAGAGTATTCTCTTGGGTAATACGGCAGTATTATCTGAAGGGCTATACTGAAGGGCTATATTTTTGAGCAGTATTATCTTGAGCTGCTTTTGCACGAGCAACTGCGAGAGGAAAGGATTCCTATGCTCCATGCTGGTTTATTGCATAGCTAGCTTGCTGACTGAACTGAGCTGCTCGACTCAAACTGCTGACCTGGCTTACCACCATCTCCGGCTACTCCTGGAAAGAGGCTGGTGGCTTTTTTTTTTTGCTTATGCCACAGAGTTACAGCTTTCTACTGCACGGAGGTAAACTCCGCAAAAGACTGTTTTGCTTTGAACTATTTGCTTGGACACTTGTTATCTACTTTGGACTGCTGCCAACTTTGCTGAGAGTTGTTTATCTCAAGCATGTGTTTTGTTTTCTCCTGTGTTTGCTGAAGCTGAAAGTAAAGCGGGGTTTTTTTTGCTTTTACTGCCTGCTTGTCTCTGTGAGATTCATCTCAGCTGATGCTGCATGCCCACAGCTTTGCTGCTTTGTTCTGCTATACACAGCCAAGCCACATTGGTGTACCCCAGTGTACCCCAATACCCCAACATTGGGTTATGGGCCTCAATACCCCAACAGAAATGTAACAGCCTGGTAACATAGATTAGGAATGTAGTTGAACAACATTTGGAAAATCCACAAGATGTCCCATTCATGTGTAGATTAAATCTTAAGAGTCATTAAAAGATGAGCTGCAACTGATATACAGTAAAACCCCGACTTACAAACACCTCGAGATACAAATTTTTTGACTTACAATTTACAAAATACCCCAGGTTAAGAAAAAAACCCTGTATCTTGAAAAAACTATTTTCAGCACCCAAAATGGCGCCAGTGCCATTTTCTGCACTAAAACTCACTCCCACCACCACCGGACGTGTAAGAAAAGGAAGCAGCAGCAGGCAGAAGGTAGGAAATCTCTCCGTTTTTTATTTTTTAAATGCATGCCTCAAGTTACGAAAAAGGCCAGGGAACCGATTTTTTCATAACTTGGGGTTTTACTGTAATTGCCTTTGTGAGCCAGTCCATTCTGTGCTTGTATTGTACACTTATTCCCTGCTGTTTGCCATAAACTCTGTAAATCTTGCTTTGCTGCCCTGAGTAGTTCAAATGGCCAAGAAAACATCCAAAAGTGTTTCCCTTCAACAATATGATGGTAAATCATATTTAACGTCTGCTCACATTCTAGAGCCAAAGACTCATTTTCTAAAGGCTGAAGCCACAACAGACATGAGGGTGGCCTGTTCAAAGGCTGGTCACTGAAGTGATTAGAATATTAACCATTAAATCTCCCCTTCCCCCAAAAATGCCCTACTCTTCAGCTGGAAAACAAAATCATTTGACAATAGGTTAAAAAGAAAAAAAAACACCCTATACTTTTTGGGGCACAATTTGCCCTCATGTAATGGTGGAATGCTTCTCTCACAACCCAATGATTCTTCCTGAGCATAACACCAGTTCCTCATGAAAAAAGGCTAAAATGCTTTGTGTTTCCAGGCCTTTGCAGGGTAAATAGAATTAATGCAGGATTTGCTAGGATTGAGCTTAGTATAAAAATTATCAATCATGATTGTGTTAAAAAAGACAGTTGTGTCTTTTCTTTGGTCAAAACAGAAAAGAGGACAACAATCTTTTCTAAAGTCCTCATATGCAGCGATGTGCGCTTATTCACGCAGATAGAATTGTCACATAACTTCATTTCCACTATTCTTGGGTAAAAATAATGAGTTGCAGGGAGAGATAGAACAAGGGATCCAATTATTAACTAGTTAAAAATGATTAAGTCTTTACCATTGAGTCATTGCTACCATTATAACTGAAAATCTCAGACAATTCACTTTGAGTACCTGTCCAGCAGGGCTTCATGAAAAGTGCCTTCTTTCCTAGCCTTTTTCAAAGCTTTACTGTCTTCTTGGCTTACTTTGAGTTTACGGTCCTGAAAACTCTGAAATTTCTTCCTGAAAAGTAAAATAAATGGTTTTTCTTCAGTTAAGAGTATTTCCACTAATAGCGAATGCAGGTAACTTAGTGACACAGGACTTGGGCAAACATAGATTAAAACCAGGCCACAGAGAAATAACAGTGACACCTACCTACTTGGGCAGAATCTGAGATAAAGCAGAAGTATAAAGCATTAAAAAATCAACAGGGGGCACCTTACCTCCTAGAACAGCTCAAATAAAACTGAGGATGCTCAGTGACTGCTTACAATTCTGAACAGGGGCATTTCTGCCAGGGTGTGAGGAAACCTGCACCATATTACTGCACATCCCTTTTCATGAAGATTAGCAATAGTATATCCACTATACAGGTGAAACTCAGAAAATTAGAATATCATGCAAATGTTCATTCATTTCACTTGAAAGGTGAAACAAATATAAGAGACAGACTCACTACATGCAAAGCGAAATATCCCATGCCTTAATTCGTTATAATTGTTATGATCATGGTGTGCAGCGTACATGAAATTATATGATGATTATGGGGTACATGAGATTGGGGAGGTTCGATTTCGATTTTAATTTATACCCCGCCCTACTCGGCACAGGCCGACTCAGGGCGGCTTCCAACATAATTAAAGATACAATATAATGAACAAAATTCCTGTAAAAAGCATGTAAACAGAGTATCAACAAACCCTGAGATACAGTAACAAAAAAGAGCAATACAGCATAAGTGCAATAATCAAAGCATAAATACACAAATCATGAATCGAATAGCAGTACAGTAATAATACAATATACTAATAAAATAAAAAAACAGCATATCAATGAATTTCAGTAACATTTCACTATGCTACCCATCCCTTCCTACCCAACCACTAGGACTGGGGGGGGGGGGGGGGGAGGATAGTGATAAACCAACCTCCCGCCACCACAGTCCATGAGTCCAACCAGGAAAAAAAAGGTTGGGGTTTTCATAAGCTGTAAGCCACAAGCATCAATATTATAACAAAGTAAGGCTTGAACTATCTCGCTTTGCATGTAATGAGTCTATCTCATATATTTGTTTCACCTTTTAAGTTGCATTACTGAACTGAATGAACATTTGCACAATATTCTAATTTTCCGAGTTTCACCTGTATACTGAAGGTGTGTGGAAAGGGAGAAAAGGTGTTGTATGAAAAACTGAAAATACAAATCTTTTATCACAATGAAATGAGGCATATTATCACTGCAATAAAAATGGAATCTTATTGTTTATAACAGTACTATGTGTGAAAACAACATCTTTCCCCCTTGTTCTGTGAAAGCAAGTAGCTATTTCAAACAAAAGCCACAGGATGGATAATAAGCACTAGCATGGTATGAAGTCCAGTCTATCCATCTTTACAGCAATCCAAGTTTATTTAGGCATTGGAACCGTCAAAGATTTTCTGCCAAGAAAGCTAGGAATTCAAAAATTATTAATTATTGATAATCAGGAAACTGTCATTACATCTTCTTGTGCTGTATTTGATTCTGAATATTGTCTATCCTCATGGCAATCAGCTATGAAGTTTGTCCTGGGAGCAATATAACGCAGTGGCCTTCCATTTGCCTTCTACATCGTAGGGTGACAGCCATACCACTGATCCAACTCTGCAAGTCAATTTCTGGTTCTGAGCCCTTTTGGCATGCAAAGTACTCATGAGCCCTAGGCCAGTATTTATGAAGCTGCTGCCCTCCATCAAGATAGATTGAAGTGGAATTTAATCCAAGATAGATTGAAGTGGAATTTAATCCAATTGGGGACTATCATCCTTCCCTGTAGACTTCACCCATCCAAGGCCATTAGTCCTCAGTGTTGTCAGGTTAGTTAACTACCACCTGATGATCAACATTGAGTCACTGGCAGCATGGTCTACTCTATCACCATAGCAGCATAACATGGTTGACAGCCCCTAGCAAAAATAAAACATGATTGCATCTTGGAACAACAATTCTGGGCATTTTTGAAATAATCAGTGTGAAAGAGAAGAATTTCAACTACAGCACAACATTTGACTGCACTACATATCCGGTAAAGTGCAGTTAAATGTAAATTTTAAAAAATGAAACATACACGTAGTTGATTTCACATTGCTTAACATTTCCTTTGTCTTCTTCTGGAATGTCATCTTTTTTCTTGGCTTCTCTTTCGGCACATATTCTGATCTAAACGGAAAGGAAAAACCCCAGAAAAAGTTGAAATATCAGTAGTGATGTATCAAATTTCTTAACTTTCTCTCACACTAGGAAAACACTTCCCCACCAAGTTTTGTGTTTCAGCTTTGCTAGGCGCAAGAAAACAACTAACACATTAGTGACCAACAGTAAGGCACTCAACAGTCATTCAGATGTCCTCTGACTTAGGTGCCAGATGTTACAGATCCTGAGAAAGGGACTTTGGCCTCTTCCTGTCCAGTGAAAATGGATGTTTCAATTTCTGTATCTACAGGGAAGGCTACAGTAGACAATGTAGTAACACAAAAAATAAGTTAACCTATGGCTGAGAGTGAGTGAAGCGATTTCATTCAAATTATTTTCCAACAATTTTCTTACAAGATTCACACATATCAGTATAAGAACTGTTTGTAAGAAACTATTTGAATTACCTTAATCATTTCCTCACTTCCTGCTGTTTTACTTTTGGCAACTATATCACCTTCTTCATTACAGCTTATAAAGCAGCTGTTTGCTGCTAAAAGAGCCATTTTCCCCTGTATTAAGAAAAAAGAACCAACCACATGAGCAATTCTGTATATCCATTCCTACAAATAATACCTCTATAATTCTTACCCCAAATTATTTCAACTGTGGGGAAACAAGATTTCAAAGCTGACAAACCCACTTCATTCAGGACCTAACTCAATTCTAAATCTAAATTTGTGTGTTGCTACTTGAAAAATGTGATTTAGAATTCAGACCTGAATTTTTTCATAAGCACCAGCTCTAAATTTAAGAAATTGAAAATGACTTTCCAGAATAAATGTCTATCTGAATCAAATGATGACTTCAGAAATTTTGATTACAGTCTCCCAGAGAATACCCTCTTACATTCTTCTGGTCTCAATTTCAAGCTCTGTCTCCAGGAATAAAGAAAGCTAGCTACACTGATTAGACAATTTTAGCCAAATAGCCCAGGGGTGGAGAATTGCCTGCTTTCCCTCTTTCTGAGGACCACAATAATATAGTCAAAACCTGAGTGTGGATTATCTATACTCAAGCACTAGGCATAGCTGCCGCAGCAGAGATATGGATGTACAGTACTTTTTAATTTTGTTGAATATGCAGTGACTAAAAAATAAAGAAAAGGAGGGGGAAGCTATGGGACACAGTAGGGTAGAAAAAAATAACAATAATTTGCTATCAGGACTTGTAAGAAATGGCTCAGGAATAATTTGGAGGCCTGAAGTGTTGTCTTTGCTTCACTCTTACAAGATTGACAGCTAAATTGCAGTGGAGGGATGTGTTCTCGTATTATTTTTGGTGTACCATCACTCCCCACACAACATGTAAAGGATTATGCGAGTTGTAGTCCAAAAGTTCTTTGACCCTGTCCTCAGGCAGGGAGCTTTCCCCCACTTCTTATTGTTGAGTATATTAGAGCAACCCCAGCATGCAATGGGATGTTAGTTTTCTCCTAATTATTCTCCTAATAAGAAAGTCCTAATTATTCTCCTAATAAGAAAGTCTTCTGTCTTCCTGCCTCTAGGGTCACCTGACATGTTTTTCATGTATTAAGCCCTTGCTGTTTAGGTCTCTCCTTCCCTTCTTCTTCTTCCTATTTTTGCCTTACAAGCAGAAGCATGCATGTTTGAGATTGCCATTTTGTTTAGCCACATGACAACCTTTCTGAAAAGGCTTTAAGAAACAAGAGCACATGTTTATCTCTCGGAGTTAATTGTAAGTAAAGAACTACTTTTGTTATTGTGTGGAGTGTTTAAATGCGGGGCTAAAACAGGGATAAGCCTTGGAGAACTTGCATTTCAAACTGAAGCTGCTTGTTAAAACTGTCCTGCTTTACTGCTGCTGCATTAAAAATAATAACACTTATAGTATCCTGCTTAATTGGAGAGGCTAGGGACTAAACAGACACAGATTGTGCCCTCCATTATATAGTTGTGATGCCAAACATGGACACTTGTAACAAAATATAAACAAAAGTTAGTAACCACGGAAATGAGATGTCTGAGGAAGGCTGCTGGACTGACTAGAAGGGATAAAAATCAGGAATGAGGTTATAAGGGAAAGAATTAGAACAGAACCAATTTAAAAATACTGTATATACTCTAATATAAACCGAGTTTTTAACCCCAAAAATGAGGTCCAAAAAGGGGACTCGGTCTATACACGGGTCAACAACCATGATGTCTAAAAATATGGGTTTTTAAAAAGTTATTCAGCACTTTAAAAGTAAGTTTTGGGACTTCCGCGGCAAAAGAATCTGAGGCGCAATTACACAACTGGCCACAAGAGGGCGCAAAATGCGATTTTCCATTAGAATACATTGAAAATCAAGTTCTCCTATTCTGATTTGTTTTCAATTAATTCCTATGGAAAACCGCAAATGAAGAAAGAAGCTCTACAATGCAATCGTGTCCCCCTTCCAAACTGGTGTTGAAAAAGGATTTTACTTCCCGTACATTTGTGCCTTTGTCCCTGTTCCATGTGTCCAAGATGGAGGGAGGAAGCCATTCTCCTTCCTTGCAGGGGGAGCAAGAGGCTAGGCTAGAGCAACACTTCCTGCCTCAGTGCAATTGACCTGCCCACCCACTTTATCTGCCACTACTGGTGGGTGGTGCAAGTAGTTTTTAAAAAATCACTAAAATAATTAATATTACTGTATTTTAATGTATTTTAATTACTGAAACTCACTAGCAGCTGCTGCATTTCCCACTCTTGGCTTATACTCGGGTCAATCTATTTTCCTGGATTTCAAGGTCAAAATAAGGTACCTCTGCTTATATTCGGGATGGCTTATATTCGCGTATATACGGTATATATAGAGAGACAACAAATACAGTGGTTTGTCCATTTATATGGAATTCCATGCCATATAAGGCTTATATGGAAAAAGGAGAAGGACAAAGATCAAGAGGCAGACCCAGAGAAAGGTAGAGGGATAACATTTAAGAAATATTACAAGAACACCAAATAATGTTGGTAGAGGCTGCTTGAAGTGCCAGAACAAGAACCTTGCATCTCCCTCAACACCTGATGAGGTAAAAGAGGAAACAAAGAAGATCCTTCTCTTTATATAAGTATGATCTACAATCTAAATTTATCACACCATGCATTAAAAATAACCAGTAACACTTACCTCTTCAAACACTGGCTCCCACTGCTCCCTCGAACCTATTGCGTCAGAACGCCCAACAACCAGTCCATCCGAATTAATGCCAAGATATTTACCATAGCCTGATTTCAAGGCAATTCTGAAAGCAAGAGACAATATTTATTTATTATTCAAATTTATATATTGCCGCCTAAATTGAACAAGGGACTCTGGGCGGCATAACAACAGTGATAAAAACATTACAATCATAAAACATTAAAAACCTTTAATAGACCTTCAAGATTACCCTCCCAATAACAATGAGGTAACTGAGTGCATTGTATACTGCAAGGAGTTATTGTTGGCTGGCTTTGACTTTGCTGATATTAATTTCAGTCCTACATCGTGTGGACATCAGGATGCAGTGCCAGTATGATAGAAGCAGGGAAGTGGAACAAATGCTCAGTATGGACTTGATGTGGACTAAGGTCAAAGGCTTTTAAATCATGTTCAGTGACAAACATAACAGAAACCCATCAAATATTTCCCATTGAGAAAAACCAGTAATGGCAGTTTGTCCATCACTATTGACCTTTCTCCTGCCATGGATGGATACAGGAGAATATAGGGTATACTCAGATTACATACAAAGTTAATGCATGGAGCTATTTAAGTCCAATAGACCCAGATGACCCAGCTGGGGCTTTATGTGAATTCTTTTTTAGCCCTGGATAAGCTAATGGTGAAGTGATGCCAGATATAGGCCAACAACATCTGGGCAGTCACACTTTCCTCAACTATGCGGAACACTCAGGAAGGTCACCCAAAATCCTTCATGGAAGGTGTACTGGTGTTCTTGCACAGAGTCATCAATGTTTAAAGGCTCCCTGAAGTGCAACACTAAAGAAAAACATGTTAAAAATATCAAAGTAGAAATTAACTGATTTTATTTAGTCTATTTTTCTTTCCCCAATGTTTTTGAACTCAAGCTGTACTAAACTGTGAGGGTAAAATAAGGAAATAGATACAAAGAAATATGATCTCTGCTGGCAAAAAAACTTTGGAAGCCATCAACCAGCGTATATGAACATGAAACGCAATTCAGACAATACTGAGGAGCCTAATTTCAATGCTTGACTAGATGTGGTTAGACATTTCAGGATAGACAAGAAGCCAGGTGTACTTGGCAAATCTGGCCACTGCAAGCTTGGAACATGTCAAAAGTGCCCTATATGCGTAGTGATGTATACATAGAGAATTCCTTTAAGAGCACAAACCCTGATCCAATTAAAGGTAAAGGTCGCCCTTGCTCGAAAGTCAGTCTCCGTTTACAGCCTAAGAACCAGCGCTGTTCATGTTTATGTATATTTGTTTTGTATAGTTGCACTATATCTGCACATGGGTTCTTGCATAGGCTTTTCTAACTACGTTAATTGATTATAGATCCCTGAGGAAAGGATTAACACCCAGAAAAGCAATGTCACTATCCGGAAAAGGCTTTGGATCTCCTTTCTAGCACTTGTATATATAAAAAGAAAAAATTGCAATCCAAATATTAAGCCTGGAACTCAGTTCTTTATATATATTTTATTACCAAGCACGGACACTGTCTACTACATAGTTGCAATCTTGCCTACGCAAGCGGAATTCTCTTCTTCTTCCCAGCACCTTCTCCACTTTGCCCTGTTTTTTCTTGCCTGGAATCAGAAACTAACAGCACCAGTGATGGCAAGGACAGTCACTGGGGACATTAGCATGAGAGGCTAGCCATTCATAGCTTCCCTTACATGCTATTTCAATATGTTATGTGTCATGCGGAGTGCACAAGAGGTACTGTCACATAACATTATTAGGATCATGCGTAAATTAGTTTATATCTACACTGTATTAAGGGGGCAAATAAGACTGTTTCTAAGCACTGATTAGGCCAAATAGGGACAAAATTACAGAGAGCTAAAAGAAAACAATTGACAATAGGTGATCTAAAAAGTCCAGGGAAATAATTACCTTGTATCTGACAGCTTGACAGCAGTAAATTGTTCAGGTGGGCTAGGGCCTTCATCTAAAGATAATAGAAAGACAATAGTTAATATTTTATTTAAAGCTGGAGGATAATGTTAATGAAAAAATTGATAAGGAAGTAAAAATTTACTTAAACCAATGAGAACATAGTTTCCTACTGTATATTGCATCCTTCTCTTTATACATGCATCCTAGTGCTTCTCAATGAAATGAAGAATAAACCTTTTTACACAGCTAAAAGCCAAGTGAGCTTTATAAGTGAGGTAACACTAGGGTATGGATTTTGTACTCTGGTGTCACAGTACAAGAGGTAAATATGTACACTCTAAAAGACCAGACATATGTACATTAAAACAAACACGACAGCTAAGTATTGTGTTTAACATGTTACACAATGATAATTATACACATGTTTGAATCAATAGATATCCCTTGCTCAAAAGCCAGTTGTGCCAGACTTCGATATCTTGCATGCTACTGATATGCCGGAACTGGATAAAGATCAGTGACAGACTCACAAATCGAAGTGCTTCTTCATGGAAGGGAGCCATGAGTTACAAACATTACTCCCAGCATGCCATGAATGAAAACAGTTATGTCTGGAAAAACTTCTTTGGACCCATTTTCGAGACTAGGAAAACTTCCAGCACACTCACTTGAAGACCAGAGGTTCTTTTGGTCAATAGTGTCACAGGAAGTTCAGAACATTTTAAGACATGAAGTTTACATTTTATTTCTCATTTTTAATCTGAGCCTCTCCATGTTAATGGACACTAACCTTTGTGCGGAGCGCCAAGTGTAAAAAGGCCATTGTCAAGAGCACTGATATAGGTTCCAAGACCCATTTCTATTGCTACAGTTCCTGTGATTTCACCAAAATTCGTTACTGTCCACCAGCCTTCTAAAATAAAGCAAAAGCAAAAACAAATTAAGATGTACCTACTGTCGGATTCATAAAATATATAAAACAGCAATAGCCTACCAGGAAATTTTGGAAGTCACCGTGCACTCATTTCTCCCTTGTACATTTTTAATTTAAAAGAGACCAAGCATACTGCACAATGGCAGTTTAATTAGCAGCCTTCCAAACTGTCAGTGACAATAAACACATCAGACTGAACAGATCATTTAATATCCTTCAGTTCTGGAAGGAACAAGTCCTTCATTTCCTCTTAGTGTTTATAGTTATTAAATAGACGTATATGGCTGAAAGACTAGCAAGTTTTATTTGGCATAAGCAGCGCCTGATAATCAGGCTGTAGTGCATAAATGTATGCCAAATAAACCTTGTTAGGTGTAAAGGTGCTACAAGATTCTTAATTGTTTTGATGCAACAGAATAACATAATATATCCCTCAGAATTTGTCTTAGGTAAAGGGAAAGGTTTCCCTTGCTGAAAAGCCAGTCATATCCGATTCTAGGGTTCAGAATCATCTCTGTCTCAAAGCCGAAGAGCCAGCACTGTCTGCTTCTGCATATGTTTCCATGGTCATGTGGCAGGCATGACTAGACACTGGAGTGCACGGAACGCCTTTACCTTCCCACCGAAGTGGTCCTTATTTATCTACTTGCAATTTCTTGCTTTTGAACTGCTAGGTTGGCAGGAGCTGGGACAAAGACAGAAGCTCATTCTGTCCTGCAGTATTCGAGAACTGAACTGCTGACCTTCCGCCTCCTAGTCAGTGTCTTAGCCACTTGAGCCACTGCAGTCTCACCAAATTACCCCTCAAAATTACCATACGTATGTTGCTTTTTAGAAGTAAAAAGTTCAGCTTTCAGAGTAAATGGTATTTGAGTTGAACTATGTTTGTGGAGGAAATTGAAAGATATCAATTGCCATGATGGCACAGAGCTTTTATATACCCTCTAGGTGGCCAGGAACAAAGCTATTGCCATTTGAATGCACAGACATAGATTCTTTGATGTAAGAGGAATCTGTCAATCTAAAACTAAAATCTCAGCATTTAGAAGACGGAAGACTAGAAAAATATTATGGAGAACAGGTTAAGGGGCAACAATCCTACAGGTAAGGTGACTGACCAGAGAGGCAATGGGATGAGAAATGGGAGTCTAAGAGTACAGTAGATGACAAAGTGGGGAAGAATAGCAATAAGGAAGAGCACAAAAACAATTCTATGTCCTTCAAACATCAATAACAGATTGGGAATGGGAAATAAATTTATGCTCAAATCAAGCCTAGGTCAAGTGCCTGCGCCTCTCCCCTGCTGTGGGAGCTGCATTGGCTGCCAGTGTGCCTCCGGGTGCAATTCAAGGTGCTTGTAATGACCTTTAAAGCCCTACATGGTAGTGGACGAGGGTACTTAAGAAAACTGCATCACCCCAAGGACATCAGCCCATCCTACCAGAGCAGATTGGAGGGGCTCCCTAAGGATTCCATCTGATAAGGAGCCTCTCTGGCACTAGAAGGAGAGCCTTCTCCGTATCTGCTCCGGCCTTGTGGAACCTCTTACTGATCGAGTTGCACCTCCAGACAGAGCAATTGCCTTTTAGGAAGGGACTAAATACATGGCTAGCTCACCAGGTGTGGGGTGCTGCCGGTAGGGCAGCGCCCCCCCTCCCCCCCCCCCCCCGGTTGGTTGATATAAGGGCCATCTGGGATGGTTTAGCTATTTTATTTTAGTTTTAGCTAGTTTAGATGGGGAACTGGAGGTAGAGGACTTTTAAGGGTTTTAATTATTTTAACTTGAGGCTTTATGACTTATCATTATGGGGATGTTTTTGATTTGGGTTTGTAACATTTGTTGTAAGCCGCCCAGAGTCGGTGGTGGGGCGGTGATACAAAACTAAGAAAATAAATAAAAAAATAAAAATAAGTTGACTTTAGCATATTCTGCCCATGAAGGATGCAAGGACATTAACAGAAATTTTATCTTTGATTAAAACTGTACAGTATTTTGTTGCTATTATAAACTAAGAGCCCATTCTTGGTAACCTTGAGCCCCAGTCTATGAATGAACAATGTTTGGAATTAATCTTCAGCGCAAATGATAACTTACCTACAATATCAAGTTGATCTTCAATGTTATCTTCTCTTTTCCGCTTTTTATCTTTGTTTTTTTTCTTACTGCAAAATTATACACAATGAAAAATAAGTGGGATACCTTGCATATAGTACACAATTCCCATCAGCTCATGACGCTTTAAAAATCCTAGCAAATGATATATTTTAGAGATGCATTCTCTGAGTTTTGATATCTAACATTAGAGTACAACTGAAAAGGAACACTGTTCAAGAAAATCATAGTGCCAAAATATAATTTAGCCAACAGTCCCAAATAATTTAAAGTCTACATAAAGAAAAGATTTGTATTACTAAATTTTATTGACTGTGAACCTGAAGAACTGTGGATTAAAACCAGAGCTATTACTAAGCAAGAATGTAAAAGTACAATTCTGGTAAAAAGAAAAGAAAAACCTAGATGGATGATGAAAGAACACTTAAAATTATGAAGGACAGGCAAGATGCAAAAGATGACAGAAGTAGGGTAAGGATCCTTAATGCAGTTTTTCAGTAACTGTCACATAGAGACAATGATAACCAATACAATAAAACACTGCAAAAAAAAAAAACAAGAGTTCTCTTCTGGACAATCTAAGAGAAAAGGAAAATTTAAACCTAGATTAGAAATGCTGAACAGAGAGGCACACTAACTGACCAAGAGAAAATAAAAAGAAGGTGGAAACAGCATAAAGAACAGAGAAAATAAAAACAGACTATTTTGAAGAAGAATCATATAATGAAAAACCTTCAGTGAAGTGAAAGCTGCTGTGAAAACATTAAGAAGAAATAAATCACCAAAGGTACCGTAGATGTTCTCTGCATATCTGAAGATTAGCTAGTTATACACAATCCACAGCCTAATTTCACGTGCCCTAACTTGGTTATAAATGATCTGAGAGGGGCACATAGGCATAAAGAAACTTTACCTTTTCAGTTTAAAACATGTCTACTCTAAATTTTAGTCAATTTTTTTGTTGAAATTTTAGTCAAAAATGATCTCAAACATACCCATATTAACACTGTAAGATTGTGTCTGCTGAATATCTTGACATTTAAGAAAAATGTAATAAGGATGATGAAGAAAGAAAGCTTATGTGATACTTTTAAAAGGCCAAATTCCTACTGGGTTTTGAGTGAGTACCCTGTCAACTATTGCAATTGGCTACCACAACCTTTGTGATTTTGCTGGCATCAGCATCAAATCTCCGTAAGAGGTTTCCCAAATAAATTATCCGAATCTGCTCTGAAAAAATGGCTGCTATGAGATGATAAAGCCAGATGTAACCACACTTTTAGGATCTCAGCACAGACCCAGTGACAGTTCATCTCCGACAACCACCCAATATCAAAGGGATACTACAGGGTGGCCTGTAAGTCCCTACTGAATCTTTCTCTAAATTTGCCACTTATTGTATCCAGGGTGTTACCAGTATTCTTGCGCTCATGTACCCACGTACCTCTCACAATATTTATTTATTTATTTAAATTTCTATACCGCCCACTTGGCCATGGCCAACTCAGGGCAGTTCACAGTCATAATAAAAACATGATTAAAAACTGCTTAAAACTACCCTCCCACTAAAAAGGGTGCAGGAACTGAGGGGGCTGGAATTTCACTATACCAGCCACCCAACGGGAGTCACCCTTCCACCTGCACCCCATACTTGGCCTGCCAGCCAGGTTTTAAGTTCTTTTCTGAAGGGCAGCAATTCCATCAGGAGACGTAGCTGTTGGTAAGAGGTTCAATAAGCTCTTCAAGTGTAAATGGGCTTAAATCGGCCACATTTCTCTGGGGGGAAATTATAATTCATATGGATGGGTAGGTACTTATGGGCTACCCTATATAATCTTTACTTTTTTTAACTCATGGCGTTCCAAAAGAGCACTTGCTTCCTCGGGGAAAATAGATAGATAGATAGATTAGATTAGATTAGATTAGATAGATTAATTAGATAGATAGCTAGATAGCTAGATAGATATAAAGCAACAAGAAAAGAACTTAAAAATCCCATTCTCTGGTCCAATGAGGAGTCCTGTGGTGCAGTGTTTAAACTGTTGTACTGCAACCAAAAGGTTGTGAGTTCAATCTTGGTTAGGAATCAAGGTTGAAAAAGACTTCCATCCTTCAGAGGTCGGTAAATTGACCACCCAGCATGTTGGGGGCAAAATGCTAACTAACTTGTGAACCGCCCAGAGAGTGCACTGTGCTATGAAGCAGTAATTGGAGTAAATGGAGTGTAATTGCGCTCTCTCTCTCTCTCTCTCTCTCTCTCTCTCTCTCTCTCTCTCTCTCTCTCTCTCTCTCTCTCTCTATATATATATATATATATATATATATATATATATATATATATATATATATATATATATATATATATATATATATATATATATATATGTAGGTAGGTAGGTAGGTAGGTAGGTAGGTAGGTAGGTAGGTAGGTAGGTAAAGGTCTCCCTTGCTTGAAAGCCAATTGTATCTGACTCTTGGGGGGAGGGAGGAGATGGTAAACTTAGAAAATCTTGGAAAGGGGTTGCGATAAATTGGCACCAATCTGCTGGCATGCATTTATTTTATTTTGGTTTCTATACCGCCCACTTGGCCAAGGCCAACTCATGGCGGTTCACAGCGTAATAAAAAACGTAGTTAAAACATAGCTTAAACTGCTCTAAAAACTACCCACCCACTCACTAAAAAAGGGTGCAGGGGCCGAGGGTGCTGGGATTCGCTATACCAGCCACCCCGCGGAAGTCACCCCTCCACCTGCACCCCATACTTGTATACTTATTATGTACTGTTTATACACAGAAACCCAGGTAGCGCGGTGATTAAACTGCTGTACTGCAGGACAAATGCTGTGAGTTTGATCCTGATAGGGATCATAAAGGTAAAGGTTTCCCTTGCTCGAAACCCAGTTGTATCCGACTCTAGGGTGCAGTGCTCATCTCTGTTTCTAAGCCAAAGAGCCAGCGCTGTCTGCTTCTGCAGACATTTCCGTGGTCTTACGGCAGGCATGACTAGACACCGGAGCGCACGGAACGCTGTTACCTTCCCACCGAAGTGGTCCCTATTTATCTACTTGCAATTTCTTGCTTTCGAACTGCTAGGTTGGTAGGAGCTGGGAGAGAGACGGGTTGACTCAAAGCCTTCCATCCTTCCAAGCTCGGTAAAACGAGTACCCAGTATGTTGGGGGCAAATATGTTCACAGTGCACTAAGCGCTCTGGGGCGGTATAAAAGTCTAATTGCCAATAAGCCATCCCTTCCTCGAAGCCTGTTAGGTCCCAACTGTTTTTAATGGGTTTTTAATTGCTTTTTAAAAACTGCCATTGGTTTTATTTTCTGTGAGCCGCCCAGAGTCTTCGGAGTTGGGCGGCAATACAAATTAGAAATAAATAAATAAAATAAAATAAACAAGCTGCAACTAGACAGCAGGCGAGGGGAAAGCACTCTGTACACCCTCTGAGGCCCACCTTCCCGCCACAGCTAAAGAAGCCACGTCGCCTCACCTTTTGGACTTGGTCCCTTTAAGCACCAGCTTGCTCTTCTTAACACACGCGTACTCCGCCATTTTGGCTTGTTTACTGCGGAAGCCGGAGAACGGAGAAGGTGCTGCTCGCCCCGCCCACCTACGGTAGCTCTTAAGGGACACGTCCCTCCCAAGCGCGTTTCCAGACCTTTCGAGCTTGCGCAGTGGAGGCCTTTGACGCCTTCTTGCCCTTAGACGAGATGATGGGGCATAGCCGCAGAAGAGGGGAAAGGAGGGAAAGGCGGTGCGCGCGGCGCGGCTTGAAACCGGGCGAGTGTCAGACTCAGCTCCGACTGTGGAGCTATATGACCCACCTGTGCAATTATCAGCTCTGCACTCCAAGCAGGCAAAGGATCAAACTGTGGAAAATCTAGTTCGACCACTCAGTTCTGAGCATCGCTCTTTAAGAAAAGATGCAAACAAACTGGAGTGGCGACAGCGAAGGGCAAGAAGGATGTCCAGCTATTTCAGAAAGTAAACAAAATAAAAATACAAAAAAAAAATACTTTATGGCACCTTAAAGACTAACTGCTTTATTTTAATGCTAGCTTTCCTGGATCAATCAAGTCCACTTCGTCAGACTTGATCCACGAAAGGTAACATTTAAATACAACAGTCAGTCTTTAAGGTGCCACAATGTGGGGTTTTTTTTTGTCTTTCTGTTTTGTTTACTCTAGGTTTGTACAGACCAGGGGTGCCCAAACTATGGCCCGTGAGCCGGTCCCCGATGCCAATTCGTCTGGCCCGCAAATCCCTTATCGCTACCGGAAGAAGTAAAATGCGCCCGTACGGCCATGTTTTACTTCTGCTTCCGGGAGCGACGAGGGCTTTGCAGGCTGGATGAACTGGCATCTGGAGCCGGCCCCCGGGCCATAGTGACCGGCCCCCTGAGCCACATGACTGACCCACAACCTGAAAAGTTTGGGCACCCCTATCATAACTGTCAAGCTGTGTTTTTCAAAATATGGGAGCCGGGCATGCATGTGCAGTAATTTTCCAGGCGTCAGGCAGGAAAGGACTTACTGCGCATGCGTGGCCGTCAGAGGGACAAGTTTGGGGACAAGTTTGAAATCTGATGCCTCAAAGCTCAGAAGTGTAAAGTGAAATCTGATGCCTCAAAGCTCAGAACAGAACTAACCCTTCTGAGTGAGTGAGTTGATATATTCTTTTGAGTGGACAGAAGAGGCAAGATCTTTATGTTCAGGTTCTGCAGTGTCTTTGAATAAAACCTGCTTTACAATGACTAAATTTCTCTTTGGGTGCTTCCATACCATACCTGTCAACCATCCCGATTTGGCCGGGAAAACCCCGTAATTTGACGTCGATTGACGTCATAACCCACCCTGTGCTGCCAAACCCCAGTAATTTGGCAGTGGGGGGAAACGCTTTCCACGCATGTGTGGAAGCGCTACGCCGCTTGCGCAGCCCCTACACAAGCGGCGTAGCGCTTCCGCGCATGCATGGAAGGGGTAAAACCCTTCCACGCATCCTTGATCCTGAGTAATACTCAGGATCTGGTGCAAGATGTTAATGTGACTGATCCAATAGGGAACAGTGACCACAACTCAATTATGTTTAACTTGATCATAGACCGCAAGTCACTGATAAAATCTAACACAGAGACCTTAAATTTTCAAAAAGGGAATTTCCCAAAGTTGAGGAAACTAGTAAAAAAGAAGCTGAAAGGGAAAATTGAGAGAGTCCAAACACTCCAAGAGGCATGGAGGCTGTTTACAAAAACAATAACAGAGGCTCAATTGGAATGCATACCCAAAAGGAAAAAGGGCACTGCCAGGTCCAAGAGGACTCCAATGTGGCTTACAGGAGCTGTTCGGGAAGTGATCAAGAGCAAGAGAAGCTCATTTAGAAGATGGAAGGCTTGTCCGAATGAGGACAGCAGGCAAAAACATAAATTCTGGCAGAACAAATGCAAGGCAACAATCAGGAAAGCAAAGCAAGACTTTGAGGAGCGTATAGCTAAAAATACTCAGAGAAATAACAAAGACTTCTTTAAGTACATTAGAAGTAAGAACCCAACTAGGAAGGCCATTGGACCATTACATGACAATGGAAGGCAAGGGGTTATTAAAGAGGAAACAGAGATTGCAGAGAGACTCAATGAATTCTTTGCTTCAGTATTCACTGAAGAAGACAGAGGCCACATGCCCAAAACAGAGCCTATCTTCGTAGGGAGGGAAACCGAAGAATTAAGCCAGATAGAAATAACCAGGGAGGAGGTCCTTGCATGTCTTGTTAAACTAAACACTAACAAATCACCAGGACCAGATGGCATCCATCCACGAGTTCTCAGGGAACTTAAAGATGAAATTGCTGATCTCCTAGCCAAAATATATAATCTTTCCCTCAAATCAGGCTTTGTGCCTGATGACTGGAAGGTAGCGAATGTAACACCAATTTTCAAAAAAAGGATCCAGGGGTGATCCAGGGAATTACCGACCTGTCAGTTTGACATGTGTCCCAGGTAAAGTGATGGAAACCATCCTAAAAGATAGAATTAATAGGCACATAGAAGAGAAGGCGCTGCTAAAGGAGAGCCAACATGGCTTTTGCAAGGGCAAATCATGCCTCACTAATCTGTTGGAATTTTTTGAGAGTGTCAACAAGCATGTGGATAAGGGGGATCCAGTTGACATTGTTTATCTGGACTTTCAGAAGGCTTTTGACAAGGTCCCACACCAAAGGCTCTTGAATAAACTTACCAGTCATGGAATAAAGGGACAGGTCTTGTCCTGGATCAGCAACTGGTTAAGGGACAGGAAACAGAGGGTAGCACTAAATGGACACTTCTCCAAGTGGAGGGAAGTAAAGAGTGGGGTCCCCCAAGGTTCAGTACTGGGACCCCCTGCTTTTCAACCTCTTCATAAATGATCTAGAGGTAGGAGTAAAAAGCAAGGTAGCCAAATTTGCTGACGACACTAAATTATACAGGGTAGTGAAAACTGTGAGAGATTGTGAGGAGCTCCATAGGGATCTCTCGACACTGGGGGAGTGGGCAAAACAGTGGCAAATGAGTTTCAACATTAGTAAGTGCAGAGTGATGCATGCTGGGGCATGCATTTATAAACTGATGGGGTCTGAACTCTCTGCGACAAACCAGGAAAGGGACCTTGGTGTCCTGGTGGACAACTCAATGAAGGTGTCAACCCAGTGTGCCTCAGCAGTGAAAAAAGCAAACTCAATGCTAGGGATCATTAGGAAGGGTATAGAAAATAAGTCAGCAAGTGTCATTTTGCCTCTTTATAAATCTATGGTGAGGCCCCATCTGGAATACTGTGTACAGTTCTGGTCGCCATACCTCCAGAAGGATATTATGGAGCTGGAAAAAGTGCAGAGGAGGGCAACCAGAATGATTAGGGGACTGGAACACCTTCCTTACCATCTGAGGCTGCAACGGTTGGGCCTCTTCACTCTTGAACGACGACGTCTAAGAGGTGACCTGATTGAAGTTTATAAAATCATGCACGGTGTGGACAAAGTAGATAAGGAAAAACTGTTTTCCCTATCACATAACACTAGAACTAGGGGACACTCCATGAAACTTTTGAGTACTAGTTCTCAAACAAATAAGAGAAAGTACTTTTTCACCCAGAGGATTACTGGTCTATGGAACTCCCTGCCAGAAGAAGTGATGACAGCTATCAGTCTTGACAGCTTTAAGAAAGGATTAGACAAGTTCATGGAGGACAAGAGTATCAATGGCTATAATTATGGATACTTAAGGACAACCTCCGGGTTGGAGAGATAGGCAGGATATCTCTCAATATCATTTCCAGGGAATCCTAAGCAGGCATCTGCTTGGGAATTTTGGTATATGAAAACCAAGACACAGGACACAGCCTCGGGCTGGGTTAACTCAGGTTTATTGCATCGTGGACAGAGGGAACATGAGGTAATGGCGGATCGATAGCTCTTTATATACAGCAGTAATACATTTGAACGTGGTGCCATGGTAGCCCATTGGCTACTGCCTGCGTGACGTCATTGCGAGTCACGCCCTTCTTGTCCAGGTGTAGGTGGTGGCGGGAAAGCTTCCCGCGCTGTTGCCTTTGATGAGTTCGGACCAAGAGAGCTTGGACGCTCGCTGCTGCCAGCTGGTGGTCATTAGCTCGCGTCCTCTTACAGGGTTTATATGATACAGCTGTAGGTTACATTGTTGCTATAGGCAAGGTTACATTGGCTCAGATACATTGTAATCCAAGTGGAAGGAAAACCATTAGAACACAACACCCCTCCCCCCTAGGATGAGACGAAGTCTCTCAGCCAAGATGGCTTATTTCGAACACGTTGGGGTCTCGGTGCGGGCTGCCCTGCTCCGGGTTTGCTACCTTCACTCTGTCCCCTGTCTTCCTGTCCTGAAATTGGAGAGGGAGACTTGTTAGTAACTTGCCGCGGTTCTGCGGCTTCTTGGGGAGGTGAATGCTGGGCTGTGGTTGAACCGGGGGCACTGGGGACTAACGAAAAACCCCTCTTCTCGCTTGGATGGGTGGGGGAACACTCCCAAAACCCCCCCCGGCTCGGTAACTGAAAATCAAAATCGGGGGCAGCAGTCGCAAACTCATCTCCCTCTTCCCCGGTCCCTGACAGAACTGCCGTATCAAAAGGATATGAGTCCGACTGCTTTCCCCCCCCTGTTTGGGACTGATGCCCCTCGTTGTCTCCCCCTTGGGCTAAACGGGTGGAGGAGGACCCTAACGCTGAGGCGTTTTCCGCGCCGTCCGTGGGCTGCTTTTCGGGGACGCGGCTGCGGAGTTGATCTGCATGCCGTCTCCAGAGCAGGCCGGCGCCCGTTTCTACCCTATAAGACACCGGTCCCGTCTGCTCTACGATCCTTCCTGGCACCCAGGCCGGCCCTCCGCTAGTATAGTTCCTGCAATGTACCAGATCGCCGGCTGCAAAACTTTTCGATACTGCTAGCTCCACGTTCCTCCCTTTGTCCTCGACCCTCGTCGGGTCTAGCCTGGTCAGCAGTGTGGTCAGCTTCCTCCTCATCAACAACTCTGCCGGCGAGTATCCTGACGCTAAGGGGGTCACCCTATACGCTAGTAGGAACTGACAAATTTGGTGATTCAGGTCCCCGGGGCCCATGCGCCGCAGCGCATCCTTTGTCGTGCGCACCAACCGTTCCACTTGGCCATTCGTGGCCGGGTGAAACGGCGCGGACGTGACGTGCCGAATGGCATTAGCCTCGGTGAATGCCCTGAACTCCGTGGACGTGAAACAACTGGCGTTATCGCTGATCAAAGTGTCGGGTAAACCGAACGTGGAAAAAATTCGCCTTAACTGATTTATCGTAGTGGTGGAGGACGTGCTCCTGACCGGGATCACCTCCAGCCACTTGGAGTACGCATCCACTACTAGGAGAAAAAGGGTTCCTCGAAACGGGCCAGCAAAATCAATGTGCACTCTGGACCATGGCCCCCTTGCTGTGTCCCATTCCCTGTGCGGGAGTCGGGTCGCCTCCGGTCGGGAGGCCTGGCAGGCTTCACAGGTGCCGACCATGTACTCTATATCAGTGTCCAACTGGGGCCACCAAAAATAGCTCCGGGCCAGCGCCTTGGAGCGGACGATGCCCGGGTGGCTGACGTGCAGCAGCTTAAGCACCCTCGATCGCAGGGATGTGGGGACCACCACCCTTTGACCCCACAACAGGCATCCCCTTTCTAGGGACAACTCTATCTTTTTCCTAAAGAATGGGTCGAATTCTGGACCCGGGGAAGACGCCGGCCACCCCTTCTGTACCCACGAGCTCACTTTCTCCAGCGTTTTATCTTTTCCTGTCGCCCTGGCGATGTCGGCCGGTACTATCGGGGGTGCCTCTAACACCTCTATCAGCAATACCTGACGGTCCTTCTCTATCCCTGCCTGTTGGCTGCCCGACAATGGCAGAGGAGACCTTGATAGCGCATCTGCGTGACTGATCTCCTTTCCTGGCCGGTATTCCAACTCATGTTGGTAAGCGTTAAGGAAAATAGCCCACCTCAGCATTCTCGGGGACAGGATCTGTGGCGTGGGCTTATTTGCAGTAAAGATTCCTAGCAGGGGTTTGTGATCAGTCACGATCGTAAACGGGCGACCATACAGAAAGTCGTGAAATTTCTTTGTGCCCGCTACTATCGCTAATGCCTCCCTGTCGGTTTGTGCGTAATTCCGCTCCGCCTGGGACAGGGACCTTGAATAAAAAGCTACCGGGGCTTCCCTCCCGTCTTTCAATACGTGGCAAAGCACCGCCCCCACCCCCACCGGGGATGCATCGCAAACTAGGACCACTGGCCGTTTGGGATCAAAATGGGTTAGGATTGCTTCGGACGTTAGGAGTTGCTTCAACTCTTTAAAAGCCCTCTCCTGCTCATCCCCCCACAGCCATGCCTCCTCTTTTTTAAGCAGCCGATGGAGCGGTTCGGCCACGGACGCCTTCCGAGGAAGGAAAGTGTGGTAAAAATTTAAGAGCCCCAGGAATGACTGTAGCTCGGTTTTGGATGTGGGGCGGGGGGCCTTCTTGATGGCGGCTACTTTTGATTGGGAGGGCTTAATTCCCTCGGGTGTGACACGGAACCCTAGAAATTCAACCTCTGTTTCGAAAAAAACACATTTGTCTTTTCTGAGCCGCAGCCCCGCCTTCTCGAACACCGTCAGCACCTTATCCAATCTCTGGGCCAGTTCGGCCTCACTCCCCCCTGTTATCAATACGTCATCAAAATAAGGCAACACCCCCTCCAACCCCTTCAGGAGGCGTTCCACAAGCGACTGGAAAAGGCCGGGTGCCGAGTTTACGCCGAACTGTAAACGCGACACCTGGAACGCCCCTTTATGTGTGACTATTGTTTGGGCCGCTGCCGTGGCGGGGGTAACAGGAAGTTGCTGATAGGCCTGTGCTAAGTCGAGCTTAGCGAAACATTTGCCCCCATTTAGTCTGGCCAGAAGGTGGCTGACCACGGGCACCGGATATGCATTAGGGCGGATGGCCTTGTTAATTATACACTTATAGTCAGCGCAAATGCGCACCTCCCCGTTAGCCTTTAGTGCAGTTACGATTGGAGTTTCCCACTCCGCGGAATCAACAGGAATAAGAATCCCCTGGCCCACCAGTTTGTCCAGTTCCGCCTCTATTTTGTCCTTGAGTGCGAACGGCACCCTTCGTGGCTTGAGTCTTATCGGGCGGACCTCCGGGTCCAGGTCGAACGCTACGGGGGGTCCCTTGAACTTTCCAAGTCCTTTTTTAAAAACGGCGGGGTGCGCGTCACACACCGCTTGTATCGGATCCGCGCCCACGGCATGCACCCCCCCTATGAACAAACCCAAAGGCTGAAACCACTGAGTCCCGAGGAGGCTACAATTCCCCCCCTTGAGAACGACTAAAGGGAGTTCTGCAGAATGTCTTTTATAACGAACCCGAAATTTCCCGACCCCCAGCACTGGAATGCTGTTCCCTTGTACGTCTCGTAGCGTGGACCTCAGAGTCTTAAGTTTGGGCCGCGCTTGGGGGTCGATCTTCAAGAACTCTTTCTGGGGAATTATGGAATAATAGGACCCCGAGTCAATTTCCATCCTAACAGGGGCCCCTTGTACTAGTACCTCAACGAAGTAATGGTTTTGTCCCGCGGACACGCTGAACACGGGGGCGTCGTCCTCACTGCCGTCCGAGACGCGACCCACGCCGTCCTGCTTCCTCGTGGTTCGGGCGCCATCTTGGGGTCTCGCTGGACGGTCCGGTCTGGCCGAACGGTCTTTCGACTGCCTCCGGCCCTCTTGCCGATTTCTGCATGCCCTGGCGATGTGCCCGCGCCGGCCACAGTTGTAACATTCGGCTTTCCTGAATGGGCACTTCGCACGCTCGTGGGCCGCCCCACAACCATCGCAGCGGCGCCCCCCTTTTCGGACCTTCTGGACCTCTTCGCCGTCGCTGCCTTCTGCAGAGGATCTCGAGGTTCGTCGGGTCGCGTGCACCGGCTGTCCTGACTTGCCGCGCACCGAGCTTTCCGCTTTGCTGGCCCTAGGACGCCACTCACGCCACTCGTGTATTTCGTCCACTCCCGTATTCGTGGATTCCGCGGATTCCGCGGTCTCTACGACCTCGGCCAGCGTGGGTGGCGGCTCCCTGTTCATCAGGCTGCGCTGCACTTCCTTGTCCTTCAGGCCACACAGCACGACGTCCCTCATGGTCATCTCCAGGTTGTCCCACTTGCAGGGGGCGGCAGCTACCCTCAGGGCCTCCACGAAAGCTTCCACCGACTCATCCGGCGCTTGGACTCGCCTCCAAAACGCACTCCTAGCGGGAAACATTGCCTTCGAGGGTTGGAAACGCTCACGCAGCAGCTTCAGTATGTCGTCGGTTTTGAAGTCATCCATCGTCTTCGGTTCGATCATGCCCACCAGCGTCCGCTTGGTCTCTACTCCCAGCATTCGGGTGAGGATGGCCCTCTTCCTTTCCTCGTCGTCTTTGACTTTGAGTTCCACCAATGCCGCCTTGAAATCCATGTTAAAGATGGTCCAGTCTTGCGGCTTGGTAATATTGAACCCGCTCTGTGTCCTGGCTCCTTGGGAATCCATTATCCCACCTTCGTCGCCAATTTGGTATATGAAAACCAAGACACAGGACACAGCCTCGGGCTGGGTTAACTCAGGTTTATTGCATCGTGGACAGAGGGAACATGAGGTAATGGCGGATCGATAGCTCTTTATATACAGCAGTAATACATTTGAACGTGGTGCCATGGTAGCCCATTGGCTACTGCCTGCGTGACGTCATTGCGAGTCACGCCCTTCTTGTCCAGGTGTAGGTGGTGGCGGGAAAGCTTCCCGCGCTGTTGCCTTTGATGAGTTCGGACCAAGAGAGCTTGGACGCTCGCTGCTGCCAGCTGGTGGTCATTAGCTCGCGTCCTCTTACAGGGTTTATATGATACAGCTGTAGGTTACATTGTTGCTATAGGCAAGGTTACATTGGCTCAGATACATTGTAATCCAAGTGGAAGGAAAACCATTAGAACACAACAGGAATACACTGAAGGAAATGGTGAGCCACTGTGTGAGACAGAATGCTGGACTGGACGGGCTGTGGCCTGTTCCAGCAAGGCTGTTCTTATGTTCTTATGTTCTTATGTCCATCCCCTTCATGCTGCTTCCTCCTCTACCTTTTGAACTTATTCAGTTTTACCTGCTATCTGGATCAGAGCGTGGCAATGTTACAAAGGATGTGATCAGATGGGCATTTGTCCTGCTGTTTGGTTGGCTGCAGGGATGGGCTGGTTCGTGCCTTTTCCTCATGAGCAGACAACATAATTGCAGGAATAAACTAGCCTGTTCTCAGAGCCGTCCTAATCTATACTTTTCCAGCCAGCAGCAGATTCATCTGTGAACAGGTTCCTGAACTGACCTTTAAGAAAAGTCACAAATAAAATAAAATAAAATACCCATTGTTTCCTCCTGTCTCTTCCTGCTTCTGGAAGTAAGATCTCTTTAAAATATATAATATATTAGTGACTCAGTACATTGGTGCACAGAAAGAGCCTCCTTGAAGACTGTGGTATATTTGAACCACAATCGGGTGCACCCCAGGCAATAGCAACCTTGATGTGCTGGCTAATCTTTCTCACATTAGGTCAGGTGAAGGAATTGCAGAATGAATTCATCGAAAGGAGGCTTTGTTTTGGCAGTTTAAAGTCTGACCTAGACATGAAAGAAGAGGAAATACATCAGGGTTGCCCTTATACACTGTATTTTTTTAAAAAAAACTTTCACTGCCCCTCCAAAGAGCAAGGGAAGTACATGTATGTAATTTCACAATATTGTGATGCAGCTATCTTCTTAAACCACTTAATGAGATGGGAAATTGACGGCAGAAGACGTTGGATCAAATATGGCCACTTTAGGTAATATGCCATTTGGATGCAAAGATCATCAAACAGCATATTGTACCTCTAACTTTAAGCAACACTGTTTAGTTTGCACAAACCCGCTATCGATGAGCCTGTGTAGACAAGCCCTAAGAAAGTCAATGTTACCTTTACTTTTTGAGATTAACCCCCCCCCCCCCCCAATTTGTTGATTGATACTCATGAGCAGGACTGTGGTGGCTTAGTGGTCAAGACACTGAACTTGATGACTGGAAAGTCGACAGGTCAGCAGTTCAAGACCTGAGTACTGCATGACAGAGTGAGCTCCCATCTATGTCCCAGATCCTACCAACCTAGCAGTTTGAAAGCAAGAAATTGCATGTAGATAAACAGGTACCACTTTGTTTGGAAGGTAACATCATTCTGTGCACCCTGATGTCTAGTAATGCTTGCCACTCAGACAGCTCTGGCTTTATGGCTGTTAATGGAAATGAGCACTGTCCCCCTAGAGTCTCACATGATTGGCTTTCGAACAAGGGAGACCTTAACCTTTACTCATGATCAATAAGCAATTTTATTCATTAGTGATGCATTACTTTTTAAAACCGTTTTTTAATCTCCAAGTCCCTCAAATTACCCCAGCAAAAAGTTTTGAGATATCAAATAATTATTTGAAAATTATTAGAAAAAACAAACGTTTATCTCATTCTCATGAAAATGTTTGAAAGTAACAAAGTTACATCTTAACATAGAATAATTATAGTGTTACTTTTAATATGTTACCTTCAAACCTCCATTTGTGACTGATGATGTTATTGAAGGGGATCCTTTTTTGTTACAGCTGCCAGCTTCTGTTGCTGAAACCTGTATCAGAAAAGACAATTGTCAACATTTTAGAACAGGGGTTCTCAACCTTTTCAAGCCGCAGGCCAGACCACGTCCCCTCAGACCACTGAGCGGGCTGGACTGGTGTTTCTCCCGCCGCGAACATTGCTGTAAAATGCATCAGTGGTTGTCGTAAACACATTTATGGCTGTTGCAAATGCATCTGCTTCTGTTCCGGCGGCAGCAGTGTGGGCATGGGCCACATGAAACGTAGCCCGTGGGCCATAGGTTGAGAACCCCTGTTTTAGAACCTTTGAGAATCCATTGATAAAAGCAAAGTTCACTAAAAATGAGGCATAGTTGGAAACACACTTAAAGATGATCTATCTGATTTATCATGGAATATGAAAAGTCAAATAACATCTTAATCATGCCCTTGGATTAGATTTTTCCTTAAATCACTGCATGCGAAAGGTCAAATTTTGGTCAGATGAATCTGCCCAAACTCAATTCCTTATTATTATATATACCCTTTCTGGAACTTCCCCCTTCTAAACAGCTTCATTTCTACCCAGATAATTAATGGAAGATAGGATGAAAAAAGGATGTCTGGTGGAAGGAATATAACACTGGAAATTTTTTCCTTTGATTTTCTTAAGTGATGCATTTTCTCATTGAGCATGTAGAATCATACATCACAATAGTTTAATAGTCTATATATTATAATGGAAGAAGGACAAATTGCACATTCCCTTCCCCCATATTTGCTTTAATAGCATCAGGCTGTTGATTCTTGGCAATTTATTTCCCAACCTCAACTGTTAGGAGACGATGCTTGATGTTGTTTATAGTCTGCCTTGGCTCATGCATCGGCAGGGCTTAAAAGAAAATTAATCCTTATCGGGATGTGAGTACTCAGTGCTGCTGCACTTCTCAGAGATAAAACTGTATGCTTTTTTTTCCACATGTGAAAATGGTATTTGCTGCTCTCTCAAAGGAGTACCAAATCATTTTACCCTGAAGTGACTGCTCCCCAGGTAGAGGGTTTGTTTGATTTTGGTTATTTGGATTTGAAAGGACTTGTGCTTTGTGCCCCAAAACATTGGATCCTGGATCACACATCTTTAAATCAGAATTTGTTTTCACAAGAGACTGAACACCTTGTGTTACAGATAATTTAATCTCTTAAGGTAATGCAGGCATGCTGTTTAGCTGTCTAAGTGATCCAAATGGAACAGGGCCAATTTCTTCCCTGCATTTTGGTCCACACAGGGTTTTTAATTTGGACAAGGAAACCATAGATCTAATAGCCAAGCAGTACATTCTATTAGCATCTGGGGTTCTCCATGCCTTTCATGAGCAAGAAGACACCTATTTACAGCAAAGGGGCCCATCACTATCACAGGAGAGCAATCAGTGCAGCAGTATTTTATTTGAGAACTCTATACAGCAGACCAGTTGAGCTCAAAGTTTGAATCTCTTTCAGACTCATCACTTTCTCCCAGGTTCCTACTCTCCTTGGACAGGGCAGTTAAACTTCATCCCCCCACCAGTCTATGTCCCCTGGGGGGTTCTATTTGACCTCAGTTCCTTGTTCTCTTTCACACTCTCTTCCATGCTTGGAGATCCCACTCAAACTCTTGCGACTTCTTAAACTAGTGTTCTCTCCTCCAGGTCTTAATTGGATCAGAGTTGAGGTTGGTGCTGATAGGTTTAGGCTAGTGGTGCTGGGGGAATGAAGACTATCTTACGATGGGCTTAGCATTAGGCAACTTTTGCTGCCCTCTAGTTCAGACAGAGTAAGTCTGCCTGGTGCTGCGAAAAGGGCCACCATCAGAAATTTCTGGACCCCTTTAGTGTTTGGGAATCAAGACAATGGAGACGGCTGTAAGCTAGCCTAACACATCTTTATTGCATGGAGTACAGCACGAACATGTGGTAATGGCGGACAAACAGCTCTTTTTATACGGTGGCTATCTAATTGAATATGGCTCTTGTTGTGTTCTAATAGTGTAACCTTCTTCATGTGATAACAATGTATCTTAACAATGTAACCTTTCCTACAAGTAACAATATAGCCGTCAGCTGTATCACTATAAACCCTGTATGAGGACGCGAGCTAATGACCACCAGTGGGCAGCAGCGAGCGTCCAAGCTCTCTTGGTCCATACTCATCAAAGGCCACAGCGCGGAGTTTCCCGCCACTACCTACACCTGGACAAGAAGGGCGTGACCAGCAATGACGTCACGCGCACAAGAGCCAATAGGCTCTCGTGGAGCCACATTCGAATGTTTTACTACTGTATATATAGAGCTATGCATCCGCCATTACCTCATGTTCCCTCTGACCACCATGCAATAAACCTGAGTTAAACCAGCCCGTGGCTGTTTCCTGTGTCTTGGTTCTCATACACTAAAGCTCTTCGACAGGGATTGGCTGCTGTCCAAGTGACGTCATCCTTGGTCACGCCTTTCTTGTCCAGGTGAGGTGAGGGCGGGAATCTTTCCCGTGCAGCTGAAGGCATTAGAGTAATGTGAACCATGTGAGCTGGGCGCTCGCTATTGCCCCCGGTGGCCACTAGCTCCCGTCCTCATACAGAAGGTTACAGTGTTACCTGTACCCATTCGTGTGGTTACAAATACATTCAACACACTGCATTCAATACACAACATCCCTCCCCCCTAAGATGGGACAAAGTCCCTTAACCAAACTGGTTTCCTGCATGTGCGTTTTGGCCGTGCGGCCGTTATGCTTGACTCGGCCATCCCCCCTCGTCTGTATCCTCCTGGTTCTTGTCCTGCAATTGGAGAGGATGACTCGTTAGTGACTCGCCGCGGGCTTGCCGCTTTGGGATGGGCAGGAGAAGGGGGATGAAGGGTTTCTGATGCGGATGTGGACCAACCGGGGGCACTAGGGGCTAAAGAAAAACCCCGCTCTTCGCTTGGACGGGTGGGGGAACACTCCGAACCCCCCCCCCCCCGGTTTGGTAACTCAAAATCTAATTCAGGGGCAACAGTGGCAAACTCATTCCCCTCCTTCGAGGGACTGGGTAGAACTACAGGGGCAAACTCGTTCCTCTCTTTCAAGGGACTGGATAAAGCTGGCGTATGAAAAGGATATGAGTTTGAACCTAAGCTCCCCCCCCTTGTTTGGGACTGTTGCCCTTCGTTTTCTCCCCCTTGGGATAAACGGGTGGAGGAGGACCCTAACGCTGAACTTTGCTGTTGAGCCCCTCTGTCCGGCCCCCCAATCACTCGGTGCCTAAGTTGGTCAGCGTGCCTCCTCCAGAGGAGACCCGTGTTGGTCTCGACACAGAATAAGACTGGTCCTGTTTGA
Source organism: Bradypodion ventrale (assembly GCA_035047345.1). NCBI lineage: Eukaryota > Metazoa > Chordata > Lepidosauria > Squamata > Chamaeleonidae > Bradypodion > Bradypodion ventrale. The sequence goes on along the minus strand of JAWDJE010000005.1, from coordinate 81,711,020 downwards.
TTAATGACTACCCCCGGCACCCATGCTGGCCCTGTGGTGGCGTAGTTTCTGCAATGAACAGGCTCTCCTATCTGGAAGTTTTTGGTGGGGCTGTGCTCAATGTTTCTTCCCCTATCCTCGACCCGGGTGGGATCCAATCTAGTTAATAATGAGTGTAACTTCCTTTTCATGAGGAGTTCCGCGGGAGAGAATCCCGACGCCAATGGCGTCACTCGGTATGCCAACAGAAACTGGCAGAGCTGCCGGTCCAGATCCCCGGGACCCATGCGCCGCAGCTCTTCTTTCATCGTGCGCACCAGACGTTCCACCTGGCCATTTGTTGCAGGGTGAAAGGGGGCTGAGGTAATGTGCCGAATGGCGTTGGACTCTAAGAACGCCTGGAACTCGGCTGACGTGAAACAACTCGCATTGTCACTAATAATGACGTCAGGTATCCCAAAGGTGCTTATCAGCTTGCGCAGTTGTTTTATGGTTCCAGCTGATGAGGTGTTGCACATTGGAATTACCTCTAACCACTTGGAGTATGCATCCACCACCAGCAGAAAGAATGAACCCCTGAATGGCCCTGCGAAGTCTATGTGGAGTCGGGACCACGGTCCCCTAGCTGTGTCCCATTCTCTGTGTGGGAGGCGGGACTCCTCAGGCCGAGAGCTCTGGCAACTTTCGCAGGTGTTCACCATGTGTTCAATGTCTGCGTCTAGCTGAGGCCACCAGAAGTAGCTTCTGGCCAGCGCCTTAGAGCGCACAATCCCTGGGTGGCTGACATGTAAAAGCCGTAGCACCCTTGCTCTTAATGCTTGTGGGACCACCACCCTCTCCCCCCACAACAGACACCCCCTTTCTGCGGACAACTCAACCCTCTTCCTGAAAAATGCCGCAAACTCGTCTGCGGGGGGAGCTGTGGGCCACCCCTTCTGTACCCAGGATCTCACAAGGGCTAACGTTTTATCCTTGGCCGTTTCGGCAGCAATTTCTTTGGGCAAAATGGGGGGTGCATCTAGGGCTTCTATGAGGAGGACTTGGCTATCCTGTTCTACCTCACACTTTGGGTCCCCCAGGTGGGGCAGAGGAGACCTTGAGAGGGCGTCCGCGTGGCTTATCTCTTTCCCGGGGCGGTACTCTAACGAACCCCTGTATGCATTCAGAAAAATCGCCCACCTAAGCATCCTGGGGGAGAGGATCTGTGGAGTGGGCTTGTCTGAGGTGAAGATACCCAACAGCGGCTTGTGATCGGTTATAATGGTGAATGGGCGACCGTACAAAAATTCATGGAACTTCTTTGTACCTGCGACAATGGCAAGTGCCTCCCTATCTGTTTGGGAGTAATTTCGTTCTGCCTTGGACAATGATCTCGAGTAGAATGCAACTGGGGCTTCTCGCCCCCCCCTCTAGCACGTGGCACAGGACCGCCCCCACCCCCACTGGTGAGGCGTCGCAGACCAAGACTACCGGCTTCTTTGGGTCGAAATGGGTTAGGATAGCCTCCGAGGAGAGGAGCTGCTTGAGTTCCCTGAAAGCCCGCTCCTGCTTCTCTCCCCACCGCCAAACCGCATCCTTCTTCAGCAACCCATGCAGGGGCTCTGCAATCGTCGCTTTCCTGGGCAGGAAGGAATGGTAAAAATTCAGCAGCCCCAGGAAGGACTGCAGCTCCGGTTTCGCGGTGGGGCGAGGGGCGTTTTGAATAGCTGAGACTTTGGACTCAGCGGGTTTCACCCCCGCAGAGGTTATACGGAACCCCAGAAACTCCGCCTCCCTGGCCAGAAACACACATTTGTCCCTCCGCAGCCTCAACCCCGCGGATTCGAAGGCTGTAAGGACCCTATCTAGTCTCTGGGCCAGTTCTGATTCGCTCTCCCCAGATATCAATATGTCATCGAAAAATGGCAAGACCCCTGGTAATTTCTTTAACAAACGTTCCACAAGAGACTGAAATATCCCCGGCGCCGAGTTCACGCCAAACTGTAGGCGCGTTACCTTGAATGCCCCTTGTGAGTTACAATGGTCTGCGCAGCAGCTGTGGCTGGGGTTACCGGAAGCTGCTGGTATGCCTGCACCAGATCTAGTTTAGTGAAGACTTTTCCCCCATGTAAAGTAGCCAGCAGATGGCTAACTACCGGCACCGGATAGGCATTAGGGCGGATCGCCTTGTTAATTGTACACTTGTAGTCAGCGCAAATTCGCACCTCCCCATTTGCTTTCAATACTGTAACAATAGGAGTCTCCCACTCTGCAGAGTCCACCGGCACTAAAATCCCTTGCCCCACTAATTTGTCCAGTTCCGCCTCAATTTTGTCCTTTAGGGCGAATGGAACCCGCCGTGGCTTGAGTCTCATTGGGCGGACCTCCGGGTCCAGGTCGAAGGAAACTGGGGGCCCCTTGTACTTCCCGAGTCCCTTCTTGAATACCTCTGCGTGTGCGTCGCACACTGCCTGAATCTCATTCCCCCCGATGGCATGGACGCCGCCTATGAAGATGTCCAGGGGTTTGAACCATTGTGTTCCCAGGAGATTACACCCCCCCTCTCTTAGAACTACCAGGGGGAGTTTCCTTCGGAGTCCCTTGTACCGTGTCTCGAAGTCCCCAATCCCCAATACTGGAATTACATTTCCCTGCACATCTCTTAAGTTCGCCCCCATCTCCTTGAGTTTGGGTCGCTCCTTGGGGGGAATCCGCAAAAATTCCTTATGGGAAATGAGGGAGTATACAGACCCCGAGTCTATCTCCATCTTAACAGGGACCCCTTGCAACAGTACCTCAGCATAAAAACGTGGTTGCCCTAGAGGCACGCTGTGGACGACCACGTCGTCTTCCGCGTGCACTCGCAGGCACACGAGGTTCCCCTCTGGGTCGCCGCCGCCATCGCAGACTCTGCCGACGCCATCCCGGCTGCTCGTGGAGCGCTTACTCTCTTCCCGGCGTTGCTTGCAGACCCTGGCGATGTGGCCCTTCCGCCCACAGTTGTGGCACTCAGCTTTCCGGAATGGACATTTGCTCCTCTCGTGGGACGCTCCGCACCCATCGCAGCGCCCCCCCCTTCCCTTTCTTCTCGCTCAGCCCTTTCCTGACCTTCCGGACCCCCTCATCTTCACTGGAGCCTGGGGTGGCAGAAGCCTCTGAGGATGTGGGCGAGCGTGGGGCAGGGTTCGCCCTCCAGGCCGCCTGGACGGCGGATGCAGCTGCCTCGACTGGTGGGGGCTTTGCCTTGAGAAGCTTGTACCCGGCCCACGTGGATTCAGCTGCTAGGGCCTCTTGTAGTACCTCTTTAAAAGTGAGGTCGTGGCCTCGGTTCATGAGCTTCCTCTGGGTCTCCCCGTCTCTCATCCCGCAGAGCATCCTGTCCCTTAGGGCCACGTCTAGAATTTCCCGCCACTCGCATGGGGTTGCCAAGACGCGGAGGGCCGCTGCATACTCGGATACGGACTCACCCGGCTTTTGGTCCCTCCTCAGGAAGGTTGCCCTGGCGGAGAAGAAGGACACCTTGGGCTTGAAATGGTTCCGCAGAACCGCCAGTATTTCCGTCACCGAAACCTGGTCCACCTCTCGTGGTGCCACCAGATCCATCAGCGCTTGCACGGCGTGGAAACCGAGCATCGTGATGAGAAGACCCTTCTTCTTCCCAGCGTCGGTGATGCCCGCATACGCCACCGTACTCTTAAAATGCATTTCAAACCAGTCCCATCGCTCGGGATGGGTCACGTTGAAAACTGGCTTCTGTGATATTGTCTTGTCCCCGTGGGAATCCATCATCCCACCTTCGTCGCCAATTTTGTGTTTGGGAATCAAGACAATGGAGACGGCTGTAAGCTAGCCTAACACATCTTTATTGCATGGAGTACAGCACGAACATGTGGTAATGGCGGACAAACAGCTCTTTTTATACGGTGGCTATCTAATTGAATATGGCTCTTCGACAGGCATTGGCTGCTGTCCAAGTGACGTCATCCTTGGTCACGCCTTTCTTGTCCAGGTGAGGTGAGCACGGGAATCTTTCCCGCGCAGCTGAAGGCATTAGAGTAATGTGAACCATGTGAGCTGGGCGCTCGCTATTGCCCCCGGTGGCCACTAGCTCGCGTCCTCATACAGAAGGTTACAGTGTTACCTGTACCCATTCGTGTGGTTACAAATACATTCAACACACTGCATTCAATACACAACAACCCCGTACTGAGCATACCTGTCAACTTTTGGATTTGAAAATAAGGGAAATTTGGATGGGGGCATGGCCAAATATAGCCATGTGACTTGCTGGGCTCTAGTCATGCCTGCCACATGGACATGAAAATGTCTGCAAACACAGACAGCACTGGCTCTTTGGCTGTAAATGGAGATGAGCACTGCACCCTAGAGTTGGATACGACTGGCAGATTTTACTTTCTTAGGATCAAAGATCTCTGCAGATGGTGATTGCAGCCATGAAATAAAAAGGCAACTGATGCTTGGGAAACAAGCTATGAGAAACCTGGGGAACATAGCTAAAAGTAGAGGCATCACCTTGCAAACAAACAATTGCATAGTCAAAGCAATGGTATACCCAGTGGTAATGTATGGGTGTGAGAGCTGGACCATTAGGAAAGCTGAGTGCAGAAAAATAGATGCCTTTGAAATGTGGTGTTAGAAATAGGTCGGTACTAGAAGAAATCAACCATGACTGCTCATTAAAGTTCAAATAGTAAAGATGACGCTGAAGTACTTTGGACATCAAATGAGAAGAGAGGATTCACTTGAGAAGGCCTTGATGCTGAGAAAAGTGGAGGACAAAAGAAGGGGGTGGCCAAAAATATGATGGCTAGATGGTATTGTAGATGCAATGGGCACAAAGCTGTGTGGGCCAAAGAACCCTTTCCCCATCTTCTTGGGGGACTTTTGTTTTGTTTTCTTTCTTGTTTACTCAGTGGCTTGTGAGTAAGATGCTGACTGGGAGGCAGAAGGTCAGCAGTTCGATTCTCGAGTACTGCAGGACGGAAGGAGCTCCCGTCTTTGTCCCAGCTCCTGCCATCCTAGCAGTTCGAAAGCAAGAAATTGCAAGTAGATAAATAGGGACCACTTCGGTGGGAAGGTAACTAGTCATGCCTGTCACATGACCACGAAAATGTCTGGGTAAAAATAAGGCTTTTTCCTGGAAAAAATAGGATAGATGACAGGTATGGTACTGAGCAATCCTATTGCCCCCCCCCCCCCCCCGCACACACACACTTTTCTCTCTCCTCACATTGGGGTGGTGGCAGGTGCTTCTGCAGACATTTCCGGGGTCATGTGGCAGGCATAACTAGACACCGGAGCGCACGGAATGCTGTTACTTTCCCACCGAAGTGGTCCCTGTTTATCTACTTGCAATTTCTTGCTTTTGAACTGCTAGGTTGGCAGGAGCTGGGACAAAGACGGGAGCTCGGACAAAGACGGGAGCTCAAGCTGTCATGCAGTATCCGGGAATTGAACTCTGACCTTCCAGTCAGTGAGTCCAGCATCTTAACCAATTGAGCCACCACAGTCCCTTATCATTTTAAAGAGGGAAAGCAGAAATGCCACCAGGCAAAATAATAGAATTTGTTTTAAGCATCACTTTAAAGTCACAGATCCAAATTCCCTTTTGCATTTCAGTACTATGAACAGTTCACAGATCTTGTACATAAAGTGTAATTTGGCTCTGTAAGACCTATTGCAGGTTGGTCATATAGCCATCAACTATAACTTAAATATGTCCATATCACTTGATTCAGTGGTGGGATTTAGCCGGTACGCCCTGGTATGCCTGTACCGGTAGTAGAAATTCTGGCTGGCCCTACCCATCTGGTTGCCGGATCCTCGGATCGTAGGCCTGCGCCTGCCTCCCATACTGGTGGCGCAACCTCCTTGGGGTTCCCCCATCCGGTTGCCAGATCCACCTGGCCACACCCACCCAGTCACATGGCCACATGGCCACACTCACCATGCCACACCCACATTGTAGGTAGTAAAAAAAATTGAATCCCACCACTGATTTGATTTTTAAAAAATGATATTTTGGTTAAATATCACTTGTACTGTATTCTCCAAACCCCCACCCTTTCACAGTCTTTTGAAATTATTCAAGCAACAACTTAACAAGTTCGTAGAAATCTGTGAATCAAAACCATGTTGTCTTTTGTCCCTGTTTCATTGATTGCACAATTATGGCTAATGCTATTGAAGCTGTAGGCTATGTCTACTAGCATCCAGCAAAGTTGTTTTCAACCACACAGAGAGGCTATAACTCAGAAACTATGGGTAGATGATATGGAAGGCTGATACGTTGGTAGCTTTCACAATTCTTTCTGCCTCTGGGATACCAGTCTGCTAACATTTTGGAAAGCAGTGCAATGTATGTTGGATCAATAAAGCAATTCACAGTCTTTGAGCAAAAAGACATACAAAAATGCAACAGTTTAAGCCTCTTAATGTTGTTTATCCCTCTTAAAACACTTCCCTTGTGCCATCCCTTTGATGTATGCATTGCTTGATTTATTTGGATTTCTCTGACATGAAGCATGCTTCCTTTGAAGCTTTTTCAAGGTTGTTAAATTAACAGATTAGTTTGAGTTACAAACCAGTAGGAGTTAATCAATTGAGTACAGCAGTAGAGATGGTGTCTGAGCTAGGCTTGATTTTGAGGAGCTTAATGCTAATCACAGTTGGAGAGCTACAGCTGCTTTGTGCTTGTTTAGTAATAAGAGCTGATGAGGAACTAATTTAAAATGAAAGCCCCAGCACAGGTATAGAGTCTTGTGGATTGTTAGTTGATTCTCAGTTCCAGCATATTTAAGGAAAGGATTTTCTATCATCAGCATGTATAATATTTGAACTTATCCCTTCCCCATCTTCTGTCCTCTGTGTGGGACGTCTACAAAGAAAGGAAGGAGTCTTCAACACATTATGCTAAAACAACTACTTACATACCCTTCTTGCAATGTATTTTATGTGAGAGTGTTTCAGATGGTTCGGCCCAATAACTCCAGAGACAGTATATTATAATTAAAGTCTTTTATTCTCACTGCCCGCATGGCAGTCAGTGACTGTATCAAGGATCAAAGATGGAAAAAAAGGCGGGTATGAGTTGGAGGTGGTTCTTTTATAGGGTTGGATGAGGTCAGAGGCATAAGGTTCAAGGGAATAGGGTTACAGTGGCAAGGCATTGTGGTACATGTAGTTCAGGTCAGTTTGATATTACATCTGACAAAACCCCTTCTAATATCATATGGACTGACTACATTGAGTGCATACCTGAGCATTTTATTTTCTAAGACACAAACTGCCAAACAGGTACTCATGCTGAGCTGAGGGGAGTGGTTTGGTCAGTATGTCTGCCACCTGTTCCTTTGTCTCACAATGTGTTAGCTCTATAAAGCCTTCTCTTATCATCTGTCTCACGTTCTTGCACTTGATATCTATATGTCTAGATTTCCGGTTTATAGTTTCACCTTTTGCTATCTCTATGGCCGCCTGGCTATCTTCGTGGATGGTGATGGGGAGCTTGGGCTTTTCCCAGATAAGGGAGATCAGTTCGTTTATCCAGATAAGGTCACATGCAGCGTTTGACAGGCAGACATATTCGGCCTCGGCGGTGGAAGTAGAAACCAGTCTCTGTTTCTCGGTGCGCCAGTATATTGGGCTGCCATTCAACATCACCATGTAGCCGGATGTGCTCTTCCTGGTTCCTGAGCATCCGCCCCAGTCAGCATCGGCGTAGCATGACAGGTTGATTTCTTCATCTATTCGAGGGGTGAGCAGTAATTCTGTCTCCATGGTGCCCTTCAGGTATCTCAGCAGTCTCTTGACGGCCGCCCAATGAAACGTCTTTGGGTTACTGGAATGGCGTGAGAGAAGGTTCACTGCCAGCGTAATGTCGGGCCTGGTCCAGTTGGCTATGTGTAACAGCGATCCAATGATGGATCTGTAGAGGCTGACGTCTTCGAACTGTTCCCCTTTCTCGTAGGCGTTTTTCAAGAAATCTGTTTGCATAGGCGTCCCACAGGGGTGAGCGTTTGACATGTTGCATCTGTCAAGGAGTTCAGCTATTTTCTCCTTCTGGGAGAGTCCAAAGCCATTGGGTATCCTTGAGACTTGCACCCCTAGGTATTTGTTCACTCTCCCCAAGTTTTTCAGGGAGAATTCATTTTGCAGTCCATGAGCGAACTCGTCGCATTTGGACTTACTTTTCCCAAAGTACAATAGGTCGTCGACATACACTAGGACCTTTTCAACTTCCTCTGGTGATTTCCTTAGAAATACACATTTGTCGGCTTCGGCTGGGAAGAAGTTCAATTGCCTCATTGCCTCGGCCAGACACTCGTACCACCTCCTGCCGGACTGTTTTAGGCCATAGAGGCTTTTGCTGAGTAGCCACGTTTCCCCTCTATTGCGCCCAAAACCAGGTGGTGCTCTGACGTATATTTCCTTGTCAAGGTCTGCATGGAGGTATGCTGTCTGTACATCAAACTGGTACACTTGTTCCTCGAGGATGGTTGCCATCACTAAAGCGGCCTTTACGCTTTCTGGCTTCACTGTGGGGGAGTACGTGTCTTCGTAGTCGTCGGGGTATCGTTGGGTGAATCCTTGGGCGACTAGTCGCGCTTTGTATATTACCCCTTCATTTTCCAAAGATTTTACTTTAAACACCCACTTTGTCCCCACTGTCCTCTGGCCCTCAGGAACCTCAGCAGGAGCGTACACTCCGAGGGCCTTGAGGCTCTCCATCTCCCTTTGCATTGCCGCCTGCCACTTGTCCTGTTCTTCGGGAGGCAGTTTGTCTATGTCATCAAAGCTTGCTGGTGTCCCGGGGTAGGTGTTTATGCCCAGCACATACTCCTTTAGTCCTTTGGGAGTTAGGCCTTTGGTTGGCCTGGTTGACCTGCGGGGCGCCTCTGCTGGGGTTTTTGGAGGTTCAGTCTCCACAACACTAGTGGTATTTTGGTGCGACCGCCTGGTCTCATCCTTCTCTGGTGGCGTGCCCGCTGGTCTGTTGGGCCTTGAGTTGGACGAGGGTGCTTTGGTTCCCTCTTGTGCTGGCTCATTTGTCAGTACCTCGTTTGCGTGTATCTTACTCCAATTCACGTGTTCATGGAACGTGGTCGACCTGGAAATCACTATTCTCAGGTTGTGGTCTAGGAAGCGGTATGCCTTCGAGCCCGGTTCGTACCCCATGAACCTTAGCTTCTTCGTTATCTTGTCCCCCTTCTTTCTTAGTTGTTTAGGTATGTGTACGTCTGCGAACACACCGAAGATGTGAAGGTGGCTCAACTTGGGCTTCTGCCTGTACATGGCTTCATAGGGCGTTTTTCCGATAACGCCAGACCATAGCCTGTTCAGTGTGTAGTTGGAGTACAGCAAAGCTTCCCCCCAGTATGAGAAGCTTAGGCCTGCATCTTCAATTGCGCATCTGATCATGGTCTGGAGCACTCCGTTCCTTCGTTCGGCGACTCCGTTCTGGAAGGCTGAGAATGGTGCGGTTTTGTAGTGTAGCATCCCCTTCTCGGTTATCCAGTCTTGGAACTCTTTGGACAGGAATTCCGATCCTCTGTCCGTCATCAGTTTCTTTATGTTGGTGTTGTTCTGGGTTTGCACCCTTTGGTAGAACTCTTTGAACTTGCTGAAGGTCTCGTCCTTGCTTTTGAGGGTGTATACGAAACCGTATCGGCTGTAGTCATCGACTATCGTCAAGAAGAATCTCTTCTGGCCCAAGGATCTCTCGAGTGGCCCCACCAGGTCGAGGTGGACCAGTTCGAAAGGGTGGCTTGACTTCCTGGAGGATGTCTTCGGTCGTGCCTCGGTTTTTGTCTTGGAGCTTTTGCATACGGAGCACTCCAGGTAGTTCTCACAATTCTTGATCCTTAGTCCTTTTGAACACCCTAGCATCTTCTTGACTGTCGGAAAACCTATGTGTCCCAATCTCCTGTGCAACAGGTGCGCGCACTCATCATGTATTTGTTTCCCTATGGATATCCTCAGTGTTCTATGCTCTGCGCTGCCGACCCCTTCATTTCTTGTGGGACTGCCGTAATCATTGTTTTCCCTTTCTGGGTCTTCATGTTCAGGTTCCCTGGGGTCGTCTGTGGTGCAGTCCTGCATCTCTTCATCGTCAGTGCCATCGATTAGGCCTATTGTGGCCTGTCCATCCTCGGCTTCCTTGGCAATGAGGTACGGTAGGCCGCCTATGAGCTCCACTCTTCCAATCTGCTTTCCCCTTCTTTCGATGGACACCCTCTTGTTTTCGAAGACTATCCTGAGGCCGGGGTCTTCTGTGAGCTTGGTGATGGCCAGGACATTATATGGAATTTCAGGGGAGTAAAGGACGCCTTTGACCTGACCAATTCCAGGGATGAGTACGTCGCCCCTGCCGGTTACTCTTGCATGTTCCTGGTTGGCGACTTTGATTCTGAAGGAATCTTTTTCAAATGAGTTGAATATTTCCTTGTGGCATGATGTGTGGGTGGTTGCCCCGGAGTCGATCAGCCACCGCTGTAGGTGTGCATTTGAAGACCTGTCTGCCCTGTGGCTGCTGGTCCCTTCACTGTGCTTGACCACGTTCACTGAATCTGGTTTGTATCCATCTTGCCCCTTCTGTGGCTTAAACTCTCTCTTTGGGCTAGGTGATCTTCGTCGTCTGTCCCCCCTGTCGTTGTCGCCCTTGTGTCTGTGTGGGTATTCGTCCTGTGACCCACGCCTGGGTCTCGGAGTGTCCTCATGGCGTCTTTGATCGCGTGTGGGTTTGTGTTTCCTTGGTCCACATGTGTGACACTCGAAACTAGGGCTCCCCTGTTCAGGGAAACTGACTCTTTTGCGTGGCCTGTCCTCTCTGCGTGTGGTGGCCCTACTTCTCCTAAGGTTATCCTCAGCTATGAGTTTCTTAGTGATGTACCCCAATGTGGCATTGTCACTTCCCAAATTATCCAGCTGAGTCAGGAAGTAGTCCCAGCTTGAATCGAGGGAGTTGTATATAATGCTAATCTGGTGCTGATCCGTCACGATTTCCCCCCTTCTTATGAGGTCGGATCTCATGTTGTTTAATGTCATCAGGTGCTCGCTCATTGTTGATCCCTCTTTCATTTTGTATGCATACAACTCTCTCAATAGCAAGCAGGTCGTAGTCCTTTCATTGCAATAAAACATTTCATACAATATTCCCCAAACCTCATGCACAGTTAGCCCATCAGGGATACTCCCATACATTGAAGTGTCAATAGAGCTTAAAAGCAAACAGAACACTCTGTGGTGTAGTCTGTCCACCTTTAGGGTCCATGGCTTTCTTGGCGGGTCCTGGATCAGGTACAGTGCCCCCTCCCTCATCAGAATTACCTGGAATTGTTGTGCCCAGTCCATTAGGTTCTCCCCAGTCATGCGAAGGATTGGGAAGTTGTGAGGTAGTTGGCTGTGCTGGCCGGCATTGCTTCCTTTGCTGGATCTGGCCTGGTGCCCTGGGCTGTCTCTATATTGGCAGTGGGGGATGGGTACACATATATTTGCTATTGGATGTCCCATTTGCAGTTTTTCTGGTCGCCTGTAGAGGGAGTTCGCTGGTCCTCTGCCCATGGAGCGACCTGAGTTGACCTGCAGTTCCTCTTCTTCGCCAGAGAGGGAGTTCTCCTGCTCCTCTTGCGCCTGCGTGAACCTCATTGTTTGCTGGCTGCCGAGGTGAGCGGATCTCTGTCTCGGAGGTCCTGCTGCTTCAGGTTGGAGCGTCGGTGAGGAGATGCTTTCGTCGCTGGAGCTGCTTTCTTCATCGGAGGATTCTGTGGAGCTGTCGCGTGGAGGCCGCCATCTTTGCTGGACTGATGGGGGTTCGGGTCGTCGTAGCTCCGGCTCCTCGGGTCGTGGCTCCGCGTGGAGGTCGGCTTCCTTCTCCGGACGTTCCCTGCGTTTGGTTCGGGCAGACAGCGGGTCGTGGTAGGTCTCACTTTCTTTGTTCTGTCTTGCGTGTGCTTCGGGTCTTCCCGCGTGGATGCGTGCCTTGCGGGTCTCGCGCCCCTCCCGTTCGCGGTAGTGTGTTTCTGAGGGGGGGCTGCGTCCCCTTCGGTTTCTAGCTGGGAAGGGTTTGCGGTGGCTTTCCTCCGAGGAGAGGTCATGTCTCCTTCGGCCTTTGATTGCGAAGGGGGCCTCTGCCCATGTGAGGAGTTCGGCCCGGTTGTCAGCAGCGCCTCTCTTGGGGGCGTGGTGCCTGCTTGGGGGTCTCCGCTCCTCTTCTAGTTCCTGGGGGCTGAGGGTCGGCATTTCTAGGGTCTGTGTGTCCACCCTCCAGGATCCCAGGGCCATTTCTTTCCTTCGCGTGGTTGGGACGCGCGGGTTATCTGCGGGTATCGTTGTCCCGGTGGATTTTCCCACCGGTGTGTTCGAATCTAGGGCTGCCGCTTGTAATTGGTCGGCTAGATTTGAACTCGGCTCGGTGCTTGGGGTTCCCGCCATGGAGGATCTCGGGGTAGAGCTTACCGTGCCGTTGGTGTGGGGTTCATCTCCGATGTTCATCAAGGCCAGTAGCTCTGCCGTGGGGATCATTCCTCTCCCGGCTATCGCCCTGTGGATTTTGGTTGTTAGGCTTTCGTCTTGGTCGTCCCTTTCGGTGGGTGCCCCTCCGGTTTCGGCCTTCGTTTGGCCATCTGGGTCCGTCTCCGTGATGGTCCGGTTGGGGTTGTCCTCTTCCATTACCGTTTGGGGTCGTGCGATTGCCTGTTCCAGAGTTTCGGGTCCAGTTGGTCTTTTGTTTTAATTTTGGAGTTGTTTGTGGGCGAACCAAACCTCTGCTACCATATTGTGAGAGTGTTTCAGATGGTTCGGCCCAATAACTCCAGAGACAGTATATTATAATTAAAGTCTTTTATTCTCACTGCCCGCATGGCAGTCAGTGACTGTATCAAGGATCAAAGATGGAAAAAAAGGCGGGTATGAGTTGGAGGTGGTTCTTTTATAGGGTTGGATGAGGTCAGAGGCATAAGGTTCAAGGGAATAGGGTTACAGTGGCAAGGCATTGTGGTACATGTAGTTCAGGTCAGTTTGATATTACATCTGACATTTTATATAAGTCAATGAAAGCTCTCTAGCTCAGAATTTGAAGGACTTTGCCAAACTGCAAAGCCCTAATAATGCCTGAGCACCTCACTAACTGGTGGGTAAAACCAAGATATTAAAAACAAGTATTATCTATTGGATTTCAAGCTGTAAGGAGGGACTTGTAGTAAAACACCATCAGAAATAAACATGCCCCATCGTTTTGACCTTCAGATTGTTCTTTGCTGATGTCAATAATGAATAACCTGCTGAAAAAATGGCTTACAAGTCAGTTGTTTTCAAATTTTTTAAAGCACAAGGTGCTCTTATTTGCTTTTAGTAGGCATTGAATCATTTCTTTTCATTTCAACCAGAAGTGAGTTGTATTTGAAAGATGAAATAATGAAACTCCGTTTTTGGCTGTCAATAATAAAGATTCCCCACCCTAACCATTGGTTGCCTCTGTCCTCTCATGATAAAGTACACACTCATATGTTTGCATAAGCATAACGTGTCAACAAACTCGCCCATGTACATGGGTAGTGCGGAAATCCAAAAGATGTCAGGTTTCCATTTTACCCATTGAAATATAGGGCTGGGACCTCTATGAAAAGTTCCCTGGCTTCATGGAACAAAAGGTGGGGAAGAAAATCAAAATTGCCTCAGTATTGGAGCTCCCCTAGTGGTGACCCATGTAAGCAGCAAGGTAATTTACAGTGTATCACATGACGATAAGTGAAAGGGAAGTCTTCAATTATCCAATTAAGATCAAGCATGCTGACAGGTGAAAGGGGGAGGGGGCAGATGAGGTGGCTTGGAATAATATTTAAAATACTTATCTCTTTACAACAGGTATTTGCAACCTATGGCCCATGGGCCTAATTTGGTCCATGCATATCATTAATCTGGCCACGGTGGTCACCCGGTCTCCTCTAGTTGGACTGCCCCCACTTGCCCCCCAAATGTCAGAAGTCGCATTACATCACTTACCGCAGCATCGGCGGTGATCACATCAGTTTTGCGGCTTTCTGCACAGTCTCCGCTGCTTCTCCCAGCAGCGGGAGGCTTTGCGGAGCATAATCGTTCCATTTTGGGGTCTTTCCGATGCTCCTCTGTGCCGTTTTGGGACTTCATGTGCCAGGTGGAACTTACTTCAGTGCCTGTGTTCCCAGCATGGAACCAGTAAGTCCCAGAATGGTGCGCTTTCCCTGCCGAAGTACCACAAAAAGCGGCAAAACCGATGTGATTGCCACCACTGCTGATGACAGCAACAAAAACATAAGTAGTGGGAGCAACCCACCTCTGGCCCCTGCAGCTGCGTGTTGGGGCATGTCTGGCCCGTGGCAGGAAAATGTTGCAAACCCCTGCTTTACAGGGACCACATAGAAAGTCCAGTTGGTTTTAATTTATTATAAAAAGGGGGAACCTGCTTTTCAACATGACTGACGTGTCAATGTTGAGCATGTAATGGAGATATGAAATCTAACACTTCCAGATTGTGTTTTTAGTTCAGGAAATGAGCAAGCTTACCTGCAAGATCCAGAGTACATTATCTTCACAAGAAGACAATGGCAGCAGTCTGACAAACACGTCAGGAATGTCTATGGCCATTTGGCCAGATCAAGATTACCATGGACTAATTAAGGACTCTAAACAAGGGAAATGACTGTCACATTTTGTCAATGGTGTGACATTCCTCGCCATGCCCAGAGGCATGGCTAACAGGATATTTGCAAGAGGCCCCACACCTTGGGGAGCCTTTGGAAAACCAGCACATTTTTTTGTCTCTTTAACTCTTGTGGACTTTTAACCTTCTATGGATTATGCTTATGAGTGCTTATGCAATTGTTCAAACATCAAAATCATTTGTAACCTTTTGTTGTTGATGATATATGCTTGATGGTGTGGTGTGGTGTAACTTCCTGCTTGTAAGATTCCCCCTGTCCCAGGTGACTGTTGCAGCTAGCCCTTCTTTTGTACCCTTGTACTTCTTGTGTATCTAGTTTTGAATTGTTCTGAACTGACCCCTGACTTTAGGGGCAGTCCTGTGGGCGGGGCTTTAATTACATAAAATTTCATGGGACATATGCAATAAGGGGCCATTCAACATTTACATGATGCTCAAGGGGGGGAGAGGGTCTGCCATCTGAATTATGGAAATTACGTGGAGGCGGGGGGTGGGGGCTCAGGTCAAAGATTACGTAATCCATTTGGAGCTGCTGTGGTTTGGCGCTTTTTTAGGTTTAAAAATGATCTCTGGGAATTTTGATCCAATTTGATATTATTGAATTGCTTGTGCAGTATATTTCTATTTCACCAATAGTGAAAAGCTCTAAAAATTAGAGTTTTGATACAAAAGCTCTGGATTACGTAATTGTAAAGGGAGGGCGGTGGGTTTTAAAGCGAAAATTATGGTCGGATTACATGGGGGGAGGGGGTCAATTTCCCCCCAAAAATGGATCATGTAGTTGTTGAATGGCCCCTAACACACCCACACACCCACAGTTTGTTGTTTATTGGTCATGATTCCATCTCGGCCAGAGGATTTTGAATCTAAGTAAATTAAATGATACCAAAACATTCTCTTTTAAGGTAATTGACTAACATGTGTTTCCAGGGAATTTGCACCCACCTATTGTGTGTGCTCCAGACTTTGGATTTCAGGTAAGCCACACACTGCAAAGGGGCTCCCCCAGAATTTCAGGTACCATATGGCATGAATTATTATCTAGTCTCACGGTTTCTTTTTCCATCTGATGGGCTTTGGGGCAGACTCTGATGTCTAGTTCTGAGAACAGTTTTGAGGTGGGGTGGATGATTAATTCAGCAGCAGACCCTTGGTCTTTCTGAATATTTTGGATGTCTGTATTGAGATGATTAATTTCATTTGATGGTACCACGCCACACATCTCCCTTTGTAGAACAACAGTTTGGGCAGAGGTGATAGAGCACTGCAGCTATAAATCTCTGAGCATGAAATTTGCCTCAGGCGAGAATTCATTCATTGGCCTTAAGTAAGCAACTGTTCTTTTGCACTGTGATCTGCATACAATAAGAATAGGATAGGTTGACTGTACAGAGGTGTTGTAAGGATTAATGTACTGGAAGCACTTAGGTTGCTGGAAATGAGAATTAGAAATGGAATTTGCTGTTATCATGAAAGGCATTACACCCATTTCTGTTAAATGGAATCCTGTTCTACTAAGCATTACGAACCAACCTGAATCAATCAAAGACTCTTATCTTACACTAGTAGACCATCAAAATGAAACCTGGTTATCTAAGCCAGGCTGGACACTGAATGGAGTGCCTGACTGTTCCTTTGCAACAGCAAAAGCTTTCTTCCACCATCCCATCACTCTCTGCTAAAAATCTATAATGTGAAATAGGATTTTAGTTTGGCCCCTTTTCTCTCTCTATTGAATCCATCTCTTACTTCTTTTTGAGTTATAAAAGGCTGGTCAGGAGAAAATGGTTCCCAATGCAAAATGGCTAGAGCGTTCTGACAAATGGAGGAGCCAACATTTCCGACTGATATTTATAAACCTCTTTTGGTCGCTGGAGAGACTGTGATGGCTTAGTGGTTAAGATGCTAAACTTGATGACTGGAAGGTCAGCAGGTCAGCAGTTCAAGACTTGAGTGCTGCACGACGGAGTGAGTTTCTGTTTCTGTCCCAGCTCCTGCCAACTAGCAGTTCGAAAGCAAAAAATCTCAAGAAGATAAACAGATACCGCTTTAGTGGGAAGGTAAACAGCATTCCGTACACTCTGGTATCTAGTCATGCCTGCCATATATCCACGGAAACATCTGCAGACGTAGATAGCGTTGGCTCTTTGGCTATAACCAGAGATGAATAACAAACCATAGAGTCGGATACTAATGGCTTTTAAGCAAGGGCAACCTTTACCTTTACCTTTAGCCACTGGGACATACCCTCCCTCCCAGGGCCATAGCCAAGGGGTGGCCAGGGTGGGCTTGGCCCACCCTGAGTTAGCAGTTTGCCCACCTTAGCAAAGTGCAGTTTCCCATAGGAATGCATTGAAAAGTGGCTTTGTTGCCCACCCTGAAAAAACATTTGCTCACCCACATCTAGCATCCTGCCTGTGGCCCTGCTCCCCCCATGCCTCAAAGTTGGGCTAAAGCAGATTTTAGTCTGATTTAACATTTCCTTTTATATTTTTTAAACAAACAGGTAGACTTGGGGTCATTTAACAACAGAGCTTGGAATGTTCTGTTTTAAAAGGAATCCACTGCATTACTCATTCACGTCATTCATTCCTTTTATTACTATTCCAATGATTGTGCACATAATTTGCCGTAGTTTGATAATAATATCAGGATACCAGAACAGCAATCTAATACCCTCTTGTTTCCTCTAATAGCCAATTCTATTGCATCTTGAAATATTTATAAAAATGCAGAAGAATACAAAACCAAAAGAATCTTGCCACTTTGGGCTGATAAACGAATGGCAAAAATTCAATCAGAATGCCTCTAAAATTGTTTTAAAATGTCATTAAAATTAAAATTACAATAGTAACTAGACATTAACTGGTAGCTTAAATGTCACTAGTTACATTTAAAAGTACAGTAGTTTTTAACAACTACTTACATTACTTCTCAATCAGAAAGCAACTTCAAAGTTCTGGTTAAGACCTCAAAAGCCTTATATTGCTTATGCCCAGGCTATTTGAAAGATAATTGTTGCATCCTTGTGATTTGATCAGTTTAATTGTGAAAACAAATTCTCCAAATATCTGATCAAAATGGTGAAAATGTCCTGCTCTTGGACCATCCTGGACCATTCTGAAACAATGATCTAGGTACATTTCCTTCTTTCAATTCAACAAGAAAACACAATATCACAAGATCACAGTTGCAATTACAAAATAACAATCACAGAAACATCTCAGAAGCATTTCAACATGCTATTGTAAGGATACAGAAATAGGTTGCATTCATCTATCATCAATTGTGTAAATGTCTATTTGAGTAGGCCTAGTGCAGCATAGCATGACAGTGTGGTGAAGGTTGATGGATCATGTCATTGTATTGCCATATGCTGTATGCGTGTGTGGAACTGTTAATAAAGAGAGCTACTTGGAGAAGGAGCTCAGGAGGAGAGGAGTGGAGATAAAAACTCTGAAGTACCCAGCTAGCACCCCACAAATCTCGTGTCATCATTCTGCTGGTCAGAATCCCATGTAGTTTTCTACAGATAATGTCTCACTTTACAAGGCAAATTTAGTTGCCTTTTAATGGTAAAAATCCTGTTTGTAGCAAAAGCCAAGTTGTAACTTTCATTGTTTCATCCCTTATAAACAAAGTTTTCCTCACCCTCACCTGGGAGAATGGTAGCAGCGACACTAAGGGAAAATAGACAGAAAGGTATGGCTTTACTTAATCTACAAATGAGATTTTGATATCCCATTATGCCTCCTTTGAGTAGAGCCAGGATGTGTGGTCTTGGACAAACTGTACAGTCCCAGGTTGCCCTCAGAAGAAGGGAATGATAAACCACTTTTGAGTGTTTACCTAGAAATCCCTGGAAAGGGTTGCCATAAGTTCGAATTGACTGGATGGTACATGATTATTATTATTAAATTTGGGGCCTGATAATAGCATCAGCTTTTTGCCACTGATATTATTCTGTTTGAATTCCCTTTGTCTGGCCTCAGAAGAAAGCTGATGTTTTGCTGGGAACCACTGGGTGAGATCATCCGTTCCCACGGGGTGCGGTACCATCAGTACGCGGATGATACACAGTTGTACATCTCGGCCCATGGGGACCCCAGTAATGTAGTCAAAGTCCTTTCCAGTTGTCTGGAGGCAGTTGGGGTCTGGATGGGGGCGAATGGGTTACAGCTGAATCCTAGTAAGACTGAGTGGCTGTGGATGGGGGGTCCTGTACTATCCCGGGAGCTACCATCTTTGGTTTTGGATGGGGCTATTTTGCCCCAGACCGACCCGGTGCGCAACTTGGGGGTCCTCCTGGATTTGTGGCTGCTGCTAGAAGAACAGGTGGTGGCTGTGGCCAGGAGGGCCTTCGCCCAACTTCGGGTGATTCTCCAGTTGGGCACGCTTCTGGACCGGGACTCTTTGCTCATGGTCACCCATGCTCTGGTGACCTCCAGACTAGATTATTGTAATGCGCTCTACATGGGGCTGCCCTTGATGACCATTTGGAGGCTGCAGCTGGTCCAGAATGCGGCGGCCCGGGTGGTGATGGGGTGTGGACGTTATGCCCATGCCTCACCACTGCTTCGGGAGCTGCACTGGTTACCCGTTTGCCTCCGGGTGCAATTCAAGGTGCTGGTTTTGACCTTTAAAGCCCTATATGGTAGTGGGCCAGGTTACTTTAGAGACCGCATCGCCCTAAGGATGTCTGTCCGTCCAATCAGAGCGGACCGGAGGGGCTCTCTAATAGTGCCATCGGCCAGGGGGGCTCGCCTCTCTGGCACAAGGAGGAGAGCCTTTTCTGTGTCCGTACCGGCCCTTTGGAACCTCCTGCCTGTGGAACGTCTCCAGACGGAGTTGTTGCCCTTTAGAAAAGAACTAAAAACCTGACTGGCGGGCAAAGTTTGGGCTGCAGGTGGAGGGGTAGCTTCCGTTGGGTGGTTAATATAGTGGAGGATGTCTGCTCCATGGTTTCTTCGGTTCCTGCACCCCTCTCTTTTTAGGGGTGGGTTCTTATTGCTGGTTTTAATCTGTTTTATTTGTTTTTATCTGTTTTTACCCACTGTTGTGAACCGCCCGGAGTTGGCTTTGGCTGAGTGGGTGTTATAGAAATTTAACAATAAATAAATAAATAAATAAACCATGTGGGGTGGGATCAAATGCCCAACTTTCTGTGGGGGCGGAGTGATAATACCATGCTGTTTCTTCAACATGCATCTCTAAGAATGGAGCCTGGTAGAACAACATCCTACCATGAACTTTCATTATGCTTGCCTGATGAAGAGGTTTTGGACATCGAAAGCTTGCCCAACTTTTTATTTTTAGTGATCCAATAAAGGTATCACCTTCCTCCTGCATTTGCTGCATTTTTTGTATTCAGTTTGACCAAACTCTACACAAATCTTCATCAAGTGACGTTAAACAAGGAATAATAAATAGTTCACACACACCCATTAGCTCTACACCACCAGAGCTGAGTTTTTTTAAAAAATTTTTTTGTATTATCTGAAGTATAAAAGAAAGTTATTCTGTATTTTTAAGCATTAGAAACTAACTGGGTCACCATCCCTACAGGGTATATCCAATCTTTTGTAGTGGAGAACATAACACATGCTGTGACCTGATAAGGGAGCATTAAAAACTCTTTACAGCTTGTCTCACCTTTTTGAACAAGTGGGTGGCCTTCTAACCTCCTGAGGTGAGCAGAAGTAGAGGCTTCTTTTTCTGATTCTTTAGAGCTGCTGGGAGACAAAAACTGAACTAGAATGCTGAGGCACGGACTCCTTGCCAACTGTGCCTGATTAACTCTAGCTATGCTTGGATAACGCAGTAAAAGATACATTTCTCCCCCAGCTAAATTGATGCTCATGTAAAAGATATCCAGTGGAAATGAAAAATAGCATTCCAAAAGTGGCTTGAGCATGTGCAGTCAATAGGAGCCAAAAACTGCTGGATATATATATAAGGTTCCCATAGTGTTTCCCTTTCAGGAACTGATCCATTTCATACTTCTTAGCTTTAGCACTCAGGTTGTAAAGTGTGGATAAGTGGATAGTGTGATGGACTAGGACCCAGGGGACCCAGGTTGAATTCCTCACTTGGCCATGGGAAATCACTGTGGGAGTGGAACTGCTAACACCACTCCTTAAATACTGCAATTACCTTGAAAGCTTTATTAGGATTGTTATTAAGAGTTCCCACAGCACATAACAGCAATACCCACCGAAGAAGATAGTCATTAAGTTCTCTCAGAGATGGGAAACATTTTTTCAAAAGTTATAAATCCACGATGACTCAGCCAGCATTAGTGGACATGGTGGCTGAAAGATTCTGGGAACAGTGGCGGCAGCTGCGGCTGCTACTCATGTCCGAGTATACACTTCCCCCCAAGAAAAATGTCATTGGCATGAATTTGTTTAAGGTGGTGTTGTGTTCTAATGGTTTTACCTTCCACTTGAATTACAATGTATCTGAGCCAATGTAACCTTGCCTATAGCAACAATGTAACCTACAGCTGTATCATATAAACCCTGTAAGAGGACGCGAGCTAATGACCACCAGCTGGCAGCAGCGAGCGTCCAAGCTCTCTTGGTCCGAACTCATCAAAGGCAACAGCGCGGGAAGCTTTCCCGCCACCACCTACACCTGGACAAGAAGGGCGTGACTCGCAATGACATGGCACCACGTTCAAATGTATTACTGCAGTATATAAAGAGCTATCGATCCGCCATTACCTCATGTTCCCTCTGTCCACGATGCAATAAACCTGAGTTAACCCAGCCCGAGGCTGTGTCCTGTGTCTTGGTTTTCATACACCAAATTGGCGACGAAGGTGGGATCATGGATTCCCAAGGTGCCAGGACACAGAGCGGGTTCAATATTACCAAGCCGCAAGACTGGACCATCTTTAACATGGATTTCAAGGCGGCATTGGTGGAACTCAAAGTCAAAGACGACGAGGAAAGGAAGAGGGCCATCCTCACCCGAATGCTTGGAGTAGAGACCAAGCGGACGCTGGTGGGCATGATCGAACCGAAGACGTTGGATGACTTCAAAACCGACGACATACTGAAGCTGCTGCGTGAGCGTTTCCAACCCTCGAAGGCAATGTTTCCCGCGAGGAGTGCGTTTTGGAGGCGAGTCCAAGCGCCGGATGAGTCAGTAGAGGCTTTCGTGGAGGCCCTGAGGGTAGCCGCCGCCCCCTGCAAGTGGGACAACCTGGAGATGACCATGAGGGATGTCGTGCTGTGTGGCCTGAAGGACAAGGGAGTGCAGCGCAGCCTGATGAACAGGGAGCCGCCACCCACGCTGGCCGAGGTCGTAGAGACCGCGGAATCCGCGGAGTCCACGAATGCGGGAGTGGACGAAATACACGAGTGGCGTGAGTGGCGTCCTAGGGCCAGCAAAGCGGAGAGCTCGGTGCGCGGCAAGTCAGGACAGCCGGTGCACGCGACCCGACGAACATCGAGATCCTCTACAGATGGCAGCGACGGCGAAGAGATCCAGAAGGTCCGAAAAGGGGGGCGCCGCTGCGATGGTTGCGGGGCGGCCCACGAGCGTGCGAAGTGCCCATTCAGGAAAGCCGAATGTTACAACTGTGGCCGGCGCGGGCACATCGCCAGGGCATGCAGAAATCGGCAAGAGGGCCGGAGGCAGTCGAAAGACCGTTCGGCCAGACCGGACCGTCCAGCGAGACCCCAAGATGGCGCCCGAACCATGAGGAAGCAGGACGGCGTGGGTCGCGTCTCGGACGGCAGTGAGGACGACGCCCCCGTGTTCAGCGTGTCCGCGGGACAAAACCGTTACTTCGTTGAGGTACTAGTACAAGGCGCCCCTGTTAGGATGGAGATTGACTCGGGGTCCTATTATTCCATAATTCCCCAGAAAGAGTTTTTGAAGATCGACCCCCAAGGGCGGCCCAAACTTAAGACTCTGAGGTCCACGCTACGAGACGTACAAGGGAACAGCATTCCAGTGCTGGGGGTCGGGAAATTTCGGGTTCGTTATAAAAGACATTCTGCAGAACTCCCTTTAGTCGTTCTCAAGGGGGGGAATTGTAGCCTCCTCGGGACTCAGTGGTTTCAGCCTTTGGGTTTGTTCATAGGGGGGGTGCATGCCGTGGGCGCGGATCCGATACAAGCGGTGTGTGACGCGCACCCCGCCGTTTTTAAAAAAGGACTTGGGAAGTTCAAGGGACCCCCCGTAGCGTTCGACCTGGACCCGGAGGTCCGCCCGATAAGACTCAAGCCACGAAGGGTGCCGTTCGCACTCAAGGACAAAATAGAGGCGGAACTGGACAAACTGGTGGGCCAGGGGATTCTGATTCCTGTTGATTCCGCGGAGTGGGAAACTCCAATCGTAACTGCACTAAAGGCTAACGGGGAGGTGCGCATTTGCGCTGACTATAAGTGTACAATTAACAAGGCCATCCGCCCTAATGCATATCCGGTGCCCGTGGTCAGCCACCTTCTGGCCAGACTAAATGGGGGCAAATGTTTCGCTAAGCTCGACTTAGCACAGGCCTATCAGCAACTTCCAGTTACCCCCGCCACGGCAGCGGCCCAAACAATAGTCACACATAAAGGGGCGTTCCAGGTGTCGCGTTTACAGTTCGGCGTGAACTCGGCACCCGGCCTTTTCCAGTCGCTTGTGGAATGCCTCCTGAAGGGGTTGGAGGGGGTGTTGCCTTATTTTGATGACGTATTGATAACAGGGGGGAGTGAGGCCGAACTGGCCCAGAGATTGGATAAGGTGCTGACGGTGTTCGAGAAGGCGGGGCTGCGGCTCAGAAAAGACAAATGTGTTTTTTTCGAAACAGAGGTTGAATTTCTAGGGTTCCGTGTCACACCCGAGGGAATTAAGCCCTCCCAATCAAAAGTAGCCGCCATCAAGAAGGCTCCCCGCCCCACATCCAAAACCGAGCTACAGTCATTCCTGGGGCTCTTAAATTTTTACCACACTTTCCTTCCTCAGAAGGCGTCCGTGGCCGAACCGCTCCATCGGCTGCTTAAAAAAGAGGAGGCATGGCTGTGGGGGGATGAGCAGGAGAGGGCTTTTAAAGAGTTGAAGCAACTCCTAACGTCCGAAGCAATCCTAACCCATTTTGATCCCAAACGGCCAGTGGTCTTAGTTTGCGATGCATCCCCGGTGGGGGTGGGGGCGGTGCTTTGCCACGTATTGAAAGACGGGAGGGAAGCCCCGGTAGCTTTTTATTCAAGGTCCCTGTCCCAGGCGGAGCGGAATTACGCACAAACCGACAGGGAGGCATTAGCGATAGTAGCGGGCACAAAGAAATTTCACGACTTCCTGTATGGTCGCCCGTTTACAATCGTGACTGATCACAAACCCCTGTTAGGAATCTTTACTGCAAACAAGCCCACGCCACAGATCCTGTCCCCGAGAATGCTGAGGTGGGCTATTTTCCTTAACGCTTACCAACATGAGTTGGTATACCGGCCAGGAAAGGAGATCAGTCACGCAGATGCGCTCTCGAGGTCTCCTCTACCATTGACGGGCAGCCAACAGGCAGGGATAGAGAAGGACCGTCAGGTATTGCTGATAGAGGTGTTAGAGGCACCCCCGATAGTACCGGCCGACATTGCCAGGGCGACAGGAAAAGATAAAACGCTGGAGAAAGTGAGCTCGTGGGTACAGAAGGGGTGGCCGGCGTCTTCCCCGGGTCCAGAATTCGACCCATTCTTTAGGAAAAAGATAGAGTTGTCCCTAGAAAGGGGATGCCTGTTGTGGGGTCAAAGGGTGGTGGTCCCCACATCCCTGCGATCGAGGGTGCTTAAGCTGCTGCACGTCAGCCACCCGGGCATCGTCCGCTCCAAGGCGCTGGCCCGGAGCTATTTTTGGTGGCCCCAGTTGGACACTGATATAGAGTACATGGTCGGCAACTGTGAAGCCTGCCAGGCCTCCCGACCGGAGGCGACCCGACTTCCGCACAGGGAATGGGACACAGCAAGGGGGCCATGGTCCAGAGTGCACATTGATTTTGCTGGCCCGTTTCGAGGAACCCTTTTTCTCCTAGTGGTGGATGCGTACTCCAAGTGGCTGGAGGTGATCCCGGTCAGGAGCACGTCCTCCACCACTACGATAAATCAGTTAAGGCGAATTTTTTCCACGTTCGGTTTACCCGACACTTTGATTAGCGATAACGCCAGTTGTTTCACGTCCACGGAGTTCAGGGCATTCACCGAGGCTAATGCCATTCGGCACGTCACGTCCGCGCCGTTTCACCCGGCCACGAATGGCCAAGTGGAACGGTTGGTGCGCACGACAAAGGATGCGTT
The DNA here is from genome assembly GCA_035047345.1 of Bradypodion ventrale. Taxonomy (NCBI): domain Eukaryota; kingdom Metazoa; phylum Chordata; class Lepidosauria; order Squamata; family Chamaeleonidae; genus Bradypodion; species Bradypodion ventrale. The sequence goes on along the minus strand of JAWDJE010000005.1, from coordinate 81,686,057 downwards.
GCGGCGCATGGGCCCCGGGGACCTAAATCACCAAATTTGTCAGTTCCTACTAGCGTA